>CM030362.1:3589691-4926094 GCA_017893485.1 Hemerocallis citrina
AAGATGCAGGAAGAGATTAACGGCTTGAAAGATATGATCGCTTCTTTAATCTCCCAACAAAACCACAACTCTAACAATTCAGTACATGGAATTGTAAGTATGAAATCAGTATCAGTATGAAATTTAACATTGTACGATATCAGTATGAAATTTAACTATTGCATTTGACTGGTGTGGTGACTAGTGTAGTGAATAAACTAATAAATGACATTATTGTGAATTATACAGTCAGTCGACCTCTAGTCACGCACATACATCTGGACGAAATATCAATGGGAATGAAAGCAATGCCGAGCCACAGCAGTAGACTTTGTCATAGTTTAGTTTAATTTGGACTCTAGTCTTTTTATGTTTTGTCGAAACTGAATTTATGTTTTGTTAAAGAAAATGATGTATAACATGTATATTTCTAACTCTTCGTATGGCCATTTTTAGACAAGTAATTATTGTTTATTGTGGTCCATGATTATATAGTTCTTTATTATGCTATTAATGATTTTATGATTTGAACTTTCAAATTTGATGTGACTACAGACATTTTGAATTTGTGACCTATTTTTAAATTAGTGGGAAAAAACCCGAAACCCCCTATCAATCCGTTTTGAGATAAATATGCCGGGATACATATCGATCCACCAAACGTGGCGAATTTTTTTTTTTTAAATGAACCTATCTTGGCGTTTAGAAACGCCGGTATAGGATATCGAAATTATTCAGAAAATATACAACGGCGTTTACAAAATGCCGGCGTGTGTCTATCACGGCATTTATGAGGCGCCGTAATAGACCTACGACTTGTAATGGCAGTCTAAAAAAGCGCCGTAATAGCCCTAACGACTTGTAACGGCGGTTTTAAGAAGCGCCGTAATAGACCTACGACTTGTAACGGCGGCCTAAAAAAGCGCCGTAATAGGTTTATGACTTGTAACGGTGATTTTAAAAAGCGTCGTTACAAGTCGTAGGTCTATAACAGCGCATTTTAAGAGCGCCGTTATAGACGTACGACTTGTAATGGTGCTTTTTAAAACCGTTGTTACAAGTCGTTAGTCTATAACAGCACTTTTAAAAAGCGCCGTTATAGACCTATGGCTGGTAACGGCGATCTAGAAAAGCGCCGTGATAGACCTATGGTTTGTCCCGACGCTCGATAGAACGGCGTTACGCGCGGCGTTATTATTATCGCCGCTATCATCTATGGCGGCGTTTATAAGCACCGCCATAGACCAAAAAAACCGCCGTTAGATCAATTCCGATTAGTAGTAAAATCGGAAGGCAGAGCAAGCCATACAACCTATTGCCTTAAAAAACATATTTTTATGTAGTTATTATGTACCAAAACCAGTATGAGAAATGTAAATAATTAAGTTCTGCAAGTTAGTATGCACCTGTAACGGAGTAATCTGAGCATTGAAAAAATCCACAAACAAGCTGTCTGTCTGATTCAGCTCTGCCATGTAGAAGTTGAGCTAGGGCAAGCACCTAATCAGATTCCACTTGTAAGAGCTCTCAACTCTCTTTCATATCGAGTAGTTCCCAGTTAGCACTTTGTATGCCCTGCTCGGTTCAAGAAGCCTCCAACTCCCACTGGTCACTACAAACATGGACACTACTGAACTTGCCAATAAAAGAATGAGGATAAGCATTGCAACAAGGTAGTACCCAAAAAAATGCTATATGACCCGCCAGAATGCGCCTATAAAGCCATCAAAGATTGATGACTAATACTCCCTCCGTTTCAAAATATAAGTCATTCTATGTTTCTACACGCCTATTAAGAAAAAACCTAGGATTGACAAAAAATACTAACGTTCTTGGTTTTTGAAGCTTATAAATGAGCTATCAATTGTAAAATGTCCAATTTGTCCTCCTCTATAATTTTAGTATTAATTCTTTTATAAAAAATGTACGGGGAAATTTGGAAATCTCATAAAAAAATACTTGATGGACAATTAATAATGACATGACATTTGCCTCGAAAACCTAAAGTCACTTATATTTTGAAACAAAAAAAAGCCTAGAATGACTTATATTTTGGAACGGAGGGAGTATTAGATTACCTAAGGCTATGATGGGACATTGTATTAGGGAAAGACAAGAGTTGTCAGTTTGAATGGAGGCAGGTGCCACCAGCAATGACTGGAACAGAGAGAAGTATTAATGCGAAAATAGACAGCATAAGGGTATTAGTGAGAACAATTGTGAGTGAAATTGGAGGGTTGAAGGCTGATAGCTTTATAACCTATAGCTGGCAGTTTTTTCAAACAGATATGTCAGAAGAAAAGTTGTGATTTTGCTTTGACTCAATTGTTATGCATTGAATTTAAGGACTAAATTCACCTCATTCTAAAGTATAGTCCTCAATTAGAAAGAAATTGTATTGATTTCCACTTTTATTCTTAAAGAGTTTTTCTACATAGACTGATCAGACTTTACTGAGATAAAATTATCTGTATGGATCCATGTTTATTTCTTAGAATGCAACAAATCTAATTGAAAATTTGAAATTTTTTTGGCCCTGATGCTTAACCAAATTTATACTGCTCAAAATACTCTTAGAAAGTTATAAACCCACTAGAAATTGGAAAAGGCTGATAAAGTTTGTATGTCCACGATGCCTCAGGTTCAGTTCAACAAGCTCAGCTACAACCTCGACAACTCCAACCAATAGCTAAGAGAATAATCATACCTTCTCTTGTGAAGCTACTATTGAATCACTTACGCAAATAAATTCAAAATTTCCTATGATGCACCAACATTTTAAAATGATTTTTGTGTCAATGTCAGACACGTAAATGTATGGATACCCGTCTAACACCACATGTATCTAAAAGTACAAATCTATGTCTGGTCCAAGATCTCACCTGTGTGGCGCGTCCCAACACTCTGCTCCACAAAGCAAGGCTCGTCGTATAGTTGTCCGGTACGATTTGCCTTCAATTTCAAGGTACCCTTCGATTGCAAAGGACTCCTGAGGCATTTCTCCTTTTTAACCAACCCTCTTTAATTCTATGTGTAACATCTTCCTCAACATCCCCATCTTGGTGCATGATCAATCAAAAATAAAAAAAGGTGCTTACTCCTAGGTAATTCTTGGATCTCAATACAAATTAAACTCTCGTCAAATCTCCTAGTTTTGCTAAACATACAATACATATGTTCTGCTTTAGTCCTACTAATTCTAAATCTCTTAAATTTTAATGCTTCTCTCCATCTCTTTTAGTTTTCAAGTTAAGTCTTCTCTTGTCTCATCAATCAACTCTATCATTTGCAAACAACATGCTCCATGGAACTTCATCTGGAATATGTCTAGTAAATTCATCATAATTCATAACTAATGCAAATAGAAAACTTAACTTTGATACTTAGTGCAAACCTATTGTAATAAAAAAAAAAAGGCTAGGTCTCCCCTTCAACTGTTCTAACACTAGTTGCTACATTATCACACACCTTCATAACACCAATAAAACTACTAAACATTTGTTGCTTTTCTAAAACCGACCATACAATCTTCCTACAAACTCAATCATAAGCTTTTTTCACATCAATCAAAGCCATATGAGGATCACTTTTCTTCTCTATATTTTTCCATTTATCAATTTTAGTAGATATATAGCTTCCATTGCGAACATAGAAGCAAATTGATTTTCTGACACTACCATTTCTTTCTTAATGTGCTTGATTACTCTCTCCAAAAGTTTTATTGTGTGACTCATAAGTTCTATCCCAAGATAGTTCATACAACTTTGAACATCTTCATTATTCTTATAGATCGGTACCAAAATGTTTTCCTCTACTCGAGCATTTTCCTAGTCTCTAAAATTCTTTGAAAAATCCTAGTCAGCCATTCTAGTCCCTTATCTCCTAAACATTGCCAAGCTTCATTAGGAATGCCATCGGGTCCAATAGTCTTTCCACTTTTTATTAATTTTCCAACAATATCATTAGTTTCTATTATGCACTATTTCACTTGAATCTATCTTAGGATCTTCGGTGTATCTCTCATGAAACAACTTATAAAAGTAAGTCATCCATCTACCATTAATGACATCAGCCTTTACTAAAATTCTTTGATGCTCACTCTTAACACGTTTCACATTACCTGAGTCTTTACTCTTCATTTCCCTCATCCTAGCTAGCTTATATACATCTTCTCCCCTCTCTAATTTATAACTTCCTGTATAAATTATCATAAGCTTTAAATTTAAAAATTTTAACGACATTTTAGCACTAGAATGCACTCGATATATAAAGGGATTATCTTTCATTTCCTTGCAACAAACTTAACACAAAATTGTGTGTCCAAAACCTGAGTATAGAAAGGATACTCTAATGCAACTCATAAAGTAGATGAGAATCCTCGATTCATTGCAAAATCAAGTCACGCAAGCAACAACCATGGAAGATCAACCTTGTGTCCCCTCACCAAATCACTGGAAGGCTAATGGTAATTGCTAAACTTTGTATTAAGTGGGTGCGATGTGAGTACTGAGTAGCACTCTTTCAGCATTTAGGACTATATATTGAGAGGTGAGAGGTTTTGATTAGAGCTTTTACTTTGACCTGATACTCGGACCCGGCATTGGACCGAAACTGACCAAATCTATACGGGTCCGGGTCCGGGTCCGGGTCCTAAAATAAGACCCGATACATTACTGAGTCCGGGTCTGAGTTCGGGTTTGCTCAAAATAGACCCGACCTGAACCCGGACCCGTTAAAAAATAACCCCAAATATTTGGAATTTGAATAATAGGGTTATAGGATATACATGTAAATAGTAATTGATGAAGACAGATGTGTAAATATAATATTTATTCATGTACTTAATTGCAAAAAATGCTGGAACCATAGGGTATCGAGTGCAAAAACACTTAAGTGCAAATATTTATTCCTCGCTATCGAACCCGACGGGTATATTTTTTTAAGGAGGACCCAGGCCCAGACCCGATTCTCACAAGTTTGGGTCCGGATCCAATTTTTGGACCCGTGAGGTATCGGGTCCGGGTAGTGGAGGACCCGATACCAGCGCTAGTTTTGATTCGTGATGCAGCTAGTAGAATTCTCTCAAGATAAATTAGATACACAATCTGCTGAGCTACCGAAATGCCATCGTAGGGTAAAGAAAATTGTAATACGACTAATGGCACAGTAACTGAGAATTGAGAATTTTGAATTTTGAATTTAGAAGGACAAAGTATCTGAGAAATATGAAATTGACAAAAATAATTTTGTGCAGTTCATGAAGCTACTTGTGATTCCAGGCCACATTAAAACAAGAGCAGTGAATATACTGGTTCTTTGCATGAGCTAAATATGACGCATTGCATGGCCAGCATTATCAGCAGAAGACATGAGTGCAACTTCACTGCAGAAAAAGAGCATAAAAATCACAATGTGAGCAGTATAAATGTCCGCCAAATAAATATGCAATATATCCATATGTTCTGAATTTCTAGTTGTCAAATTAATTATGCGTTCCCATAATTGTACATCAGATTGCATTTCAGTCCGTTCAGTGTTTTCAGAAAACAGGTAAGAACTTTATAGTTAAAGTATTAAGGAACATGAATTGAAACACTCAGAATAAAAGCAAACGAAAACGACGTACACTAATATGTAAAGATATATACTAAGCCTATCTTTCTACAATGACAAAGGTCAATCTGCTTCAACTAATATCAAACGACAATGAATCACAAAAAATAAGGAAACGAAAAAGGGCTAATAAGAGAAAACCACCTAAGGTTATCTTCCGGAAAACAACCCCTCTAGTAGTAACATATTCGCCCCTTCAAAATAATATATACCCAAAATATCCTTCCTCCTTCTCCCTCTCCATAGCCTTCTCCTCCACCTCGTCATCCTTCTTGTCCCGCACCACCACCCTACCCTCCACCGCTTCAGGAACTCTCGATTCAAAGTCCTCCTGCTTCGAAGGCTAACCCCTCGTTCATATCGTCAAAAAAAACCATGATCCAGGTAATTCTTTAAATTAAATAATTAATTAATCAATTAAAACATTCCTTTCATTAGCACTGACTGTCAATTTAATAGAATCTTGGGAGAGAACATAGTTGGATTCTACATTGGACCATATATGTTGGAAAATAGGTGATTGGCATGTATATTAGGAAAAAAAACAATAATTACCGTAAATCATTAAATAAATAACGGAGATGAGTTTGCTTAGGAACATTTTTACAGCTGAGATAGTGATCATTTTTCTGGTCAACCAAGATGGAGATAGACGGGTAGGGTGGTGTGGGTCGAGAAGTGTGGGGGTAGGTGGTTGGTAAAAGGGGAACAAAAGAATGATGCGGAGGAGAAGGGAGCAAGGATATTATTTTGAAGAGGAGAGTGAGTTAAAGCAAATACCTTATGAGGTTTCTAAAATTTTGGAAGATACCTTGGGGGTTTCTATGTTTTAAAACCAATAAAGAAAAAAGGACAATGAGGCGTGCAAACAAAGGGGAGAAATAAATGGATAATGCTTTCTGAGCTGAGCAAAACATTTGCAGTCTCATATTGGACTCAAACTACTCAATAGTTTAGAGCTAACGTCAAAGCGCATCTTTACTACGTGGTTGTGGGCGCCACACTTTCTCTCTTATGTATAAGATGAGTCAACAAAAGTTGAGTACAATTAGCAATACACAACAGCACAAGCCCACATGTGCTGCCTTGACAAGGGTTCGGTTCGGAACCCTAGCCTCCTTTTTGGTTTGGTTCCGCCTTTTGAAACATTGCCTTGACAAGGGTTTTACGAAAAAATCGTCGTTTCAAAGGGCGGGTTTTTTGTAAAATATTTTTGACGCTTATGTGGCGCTGAATCGACTTATAGCGCACCTACATTGCGTGTCAGAGGTCAATTTGTGCAAATATTTTTGGAAGAGGTTGAGTTGTGAGAATATTTTGTTTTTTAGGGTCTATTATGAAAAATTGCACAAATAAGTATTGACATTGATAACCTAAAAGAACATGTCACTTAACTCCACATAATTGCACATAAAATTTCAATATACTTATATATTACATACAAAAGTAATTCTGCAATTGTGTTCCTTACGTATTTCAATGCAAAAAGTCAAAAACTGAAAAAAAAAACTTATTACTAAGTTTATTCCTGGATCCTGACTAGTCTTTATGCTATTTTGAACTTGCGGAGGCACATCCACATAGATCAATTATGACCTACTATACATATGCAAACAGAAAATCAATTTAGGCATAACTATATAATAAAACACAAAGAAAGCTATCAAGTGGCTCTCCTTCAATCCCCAAAAATCAAAGGCTCGAATCTAACCACACAAAACACCTCCCCCTCCCCCCCCCCCCCCCCCCCCCCCCCCCCCCCCAAAACAACTCATTTATAGATAGATAGATAGATAGATAGATAGTACACATACATTAATTAAATCAAAGATTATAAATTCGTCACCCACTTTGTGAAATATTCATCGAGAAGCCCCAAACGTTAACTCCTACTCCAAGGCTCCTATTTTTCATTCAAGCATTTCATCAAACGACTCCCCTGCATGGTGCATGTAACCATTATCAATATAATGTCATGTAGGTTTTCTAATTTCCCAAATTTGGGTGATAGTTTTGAAGTAATTACCCCCAAAAAATGAAATTCACCACTGAATGAAAACCCTAACCCTCGTAATTACTCCACCCCTAAATTCTTAAAGTAAACAATAAATTAATGAAACTGAACGAGATCAAGTTCAGTTATAATCATACCTGTACCAATGTCTTCGAATACGAACCCGTAACTCTCTTTTTTCCCGCAACAATCAAGAAATCGACAAAATTAGAAAGAGAATATGAAGATGAGGAAGAAGAAGCGATTGCTCCATTAGGGATCAGAGTTTGACATTGATGATCGTCGACAATTCGAACTACGCCGGTATCAATCATCATCGTCGCGAATCTTGAGGAATTAGGGTTTTGGGGATTTAGATCGAGAGACAAGAAGAAGATGACGAATAAAGTAGTAGTTTTGGGTTTTGGAGAGAGAGGGGTGGATCACAGGCCATTGATTCTTCTCACAAATCGTGCCCATATAATAGAACTCCTTTGGGATTTGGGGAAATCATGCAAGGATACACGCTTTTTAGGACAATTCAATAGCCTGTGATCCACTATTCCACTGTCATAAGATATTCACGGGCTTGGGAATTTATCAGCCTTGGGATTCGTGCTTAGACTTGACGCGACACGGCTAATACGCGGAATCGACGCGGTGGGTCCTTTGTTAATAATATACTAATTAAAGCCGATAAAATTGGGCTTGGAGAGAGCCCATAATTTTGACGGTTCAGGCCCATATGTAAGATTCTGGGCTAATCTATTTGGATTCACCTTTCCTTTGTTTTTATTTTATGGATTAACTAGATTTGCCCGTGGGTACGTGCCTACGGCACGTCTTCGGAACGATACAAAACACGAAAAGGCATGTAAACAGTAAAACAATAATTATGCATCTCAAGTTTGAATAGTATGACAATAATTAGTTATAAATAAAAGTCTATGTTTCCATTAGTATATGTTGAAAAATAATTATAAATGGGAATATAAAATCTAACTTATTAGAACTTTAAGTGTGGAAAATAACGAAATTTAATTGTTCAAGAGATATTTGCTATTAAAAATCTGAAAATTTACAAAATCGAAATCTTAAAATCTAATTTATAAGTAAATAAAGAAAGAATGGGATAGAGAGATATATAGAGAGAGAAAGAGATAAATATGAAAAAGTAAAGAGAGAAGAGATAGATAGTAATAAAGTAATGAGTTTTTTAGGAGAAAAAATTTGGTTTTTGGGTTTGAAATTTTGGAGGGAAAATATGTTTTGTGCGGTTTAATATGGACCTTTGATTTTGGGATGATTGATTTGAGCCACTTGATAGCTTTCTTTGTAATTTATTATATAGATATTATAATTATCATTTATAATTTATTATATTTATTTATATCTTATACTAATAAATATAAAATATAGTCTACCCCCTATCTCCTTTCTCTATTTTGAAATATAGAAAGGAGCAAAAAAATAGGGATTCATATTTAACGGACACGTGCACTACGCACGGTTTTATTAAAAAACCAAAAAATAAATAAAAACCACAATCCCTCAAACACAGTCTCTGCCCTCACACAAAATCTCACGGTTCTTCTCAAACTCATCCCAGCCTTATTCCCTAAATTAGAATTAGATTTTTAAGTAAACACAATTTATAAAATTATTTTTATATGATTTTCTTAGTCTATCATCTTTATCCTAACATTTGTTATAATGCATGATTTATAATGTATAACATATTTACTTAATATTAATAATGTTATGATATACATATTAACATAAATTAGTTGAATTTGCGACATTTTTCCAGTGCATGTATTTTTTAGCTTTAGTAATATTCAATTTGATAACATTATGGTTTTACAGTGATTCTCTAAACCATCTGCTTATATGATGATGATATTGAAGATTTCAGTAATTACGGTAGGGATGCTGTTCATAATTTTTTTCTCAATTCTCTCACACTTTTTTGAAGTTCTATATAATTTTACGAGTCTCACAAAACTTTTTTAAACTGTGCAAATTGTGCAGGGTAACACTAGTTTATATATTAAGCTAATTTGTCTACCCCTACCATCTTCTTCTATTTTGAAACAGGTAATGTAAAGCAAAAGTAAGAATCTCATTTAAATTAGCAAGTGTATTTTGCACGTTTTCATAAAATAAAGAAATAAAAAGTAAAAACCTCAAACCCTCCCAGTTGCTATCTCATCATCTCCTACTTTCAAAATCCTCCATAACCCTTGCCTCCCACACTGCCCCCTCACACGCCACGCGCCCTCCTCTCCTCCAACCCGCCTCCCATGCCCTCCCAGGCCCGACCCAAGGCCCAAGCGACCAAAGCCTTTGCTTTAGGCCTCCATTTTCCCCTTGCTTTAGGCCTCCTTTTTTTTATTCTACTGAAAATTTCTCCCGCCTCTTCACCTTCCTCTGGTTGTCGAGTTCATTGGTTTCCAAAAAAGCCTCTTAGACTTACTAAATTTCTATAATTAATAATTCCAAATTCCAAATTCTCTTATCTTTGATTCAGCCACATCTCCATTTAGCCACATTAATAATCCCCATTTCCCCATTCAGCCACATCTCTAATAGCTCTCTTTCCGAAATTCTCTCTAACTATCTCTCCACTCTTCAATCCAGAAAAGCCACATCTCTGAATCTTTCTCTTCCTCACTCTGAACCATCGCCCCCACTCTCTTTCCAATTTCGTCATCGAGATCAACTCGTCGACCTCCACTTCCCTCACGGCCTCGCCCAGTCAGTCGGCGCCACCGCGGCTCCGCCTCGGTAGTTGCTTCCCCCGCTCGAGTGCAGTCACAAGGCCCACAACCTGCGACTATGACATCTGTGCGAGGCCCGGCTTCCACTTCCAGTTTTTGTTCTGCTCGCAGCTCAACGGCATCAATGCTCGAGTGCAGGCTGCAGCCACTACCTGATCGGCCGGCGCCTCGCTAGTCGCTTCCCCCCGCAGCCCCGACCACAGCAGCGCTGAGCCACAACAGCGCTGGCAGTGCGACTAGGTTGTATTGGTCTAACTCCTCTATTTAATTTGAACTCTATATTTCTAATTTTCTATAATCTCTTAATTTTTTTTTGAATTTTTATTATTTTTATTTTTAAATATATAAATGTCAACTATAAAATTTGAATCAGGTTATTCGAAACTATGAAAAAAAAAAAGAGTTGAAGCTTAAATGTCTCAACAAATATTAAATGGATTAGCTTTATTATCAATTGAAAAAGAAATGTTAAGTGAAATTGATTACAATAATATAATAAATGATTTTGCATCTCAAAAAGTTCGAAAGATAATATTTAAATAAAATATATTAATTTTAACAAAATATTATTATAAGCTTTTAAAATGCCTCGTTTCGGCTCGCTTTAGGCCTCAATAAGTGTTGGCCCGGCCCTGTGCCATCCTACTATCTGAGCAGCCTCCAACGCCTCCTCACCTTCCTCGCCTCCGACACTACCCCCTTTGACCCGCCTCCCACGCACCAACCTCTCCCCCGGCTCACCTCTGATGCTGCCCCCTTCCGCACGAACCTCTCCAAACCTCGATCTCGCCTCCGACGCTACAGCCTCCCAAGCACAGTGATTTCTCCTTCATCGTTTCAGAACCACTGCGTTCATCAATGTATTATTTCTGATAGAATTGGGAAAGAGTATGTGTTGTAGACGATGATGATTGTAGTATTGAATTCAATAATGAGATTTGGTAAGATTTTTTTTTTCTTTTTTTTGCTATTGCCCTATGCATATTTAAACATAAAACGCTTGAAAACCTACAATTTTGGGACTTGATTTCTAGAAATGTATTTTACTCATCGTGTGTTCGGTGAAATGTCTATATAGCACGCAAGGTATTTTGTGAAAATGTTTTTGAGAAATTTTGTTCAACTAAATCAGTTGTATCTATATGTAATGTATGTATTCATTTATGAAACACTAATTTACTAGATGATTTTATTTTCAAATTTTAATTTGTGTTTTTGCAATTTCGAAATTTGAAGTTGGGAAAGAGTATGGGCTGAAAACAATAATGACTGCGATATCAGATCTAATAATGAGATTTGATAATGAGGGAGGTGGCGGAGGGCAGGATGAGGTGGACGGAGATGTGGATGAGGGTGTTGGAGAGGGGAACTTTGCGGTAGTCGAGAACGACAGAGAGTGCAGGAGAGGAGAGAGAAGTGGAAGGCATCATCAAATAGGGTGTTGATTTGGGAGGTGCAAGGAGGGAGGGGAGGGCCGAGGTGAAGTGGTCATGGGTGTTGTCGATCAGCATTTACGAAAAGCCAAGGCTGCTGCGCATATTATTTAGGATAAATTTCACTAAACTATATACTTGAAGATGTAACTTCTCCCAATTATCTTACATTTTTTTTGTGTTCCATATAATTTTATGACTCTCAGAATTATTTTTGTCTGTGCAATTTGCACAAAGCAACACTAGTTTGATATGACTAAGAATTGTATTTTTTAGTCCCCTCGGTTACAAACTATGTACGCATGGCTTCTCTCCTTTGCTGAGATCCACATGATTCCTGTTTCAACTCCACTGGAGACCCTTCAAGATAGAAATCTCTAATACTATAATGGGAGAATTGGGATTGTCATTTGTAGACAAAGAACCATCTAATCTCGACAATTCATTTTTAAGTGGGAGTTATATTAACCATTCATTTACTCAACTGTTGTTAGTTACCATAATATCCTCAAAGTTTACATTTATTTACGACACAATTATTTGCAAAAGAGTCACTCATATAAAATAAAAGTTTGTGCCACTATGGATTTTTTGTAAAGAGTGTATGAATAAAGAGAGGTCTCAGGTTCGATGCCAGGTTATGTCTTATTATTTATTCTGTAAAAAAAAAGAATTTGATTAGAACGTGCATCGCACGTGTAGATTACTAGTACTTATTATTAGCCCCTTCTATACTGCCATGCTCTCACTTTTGCTCGAGCATTTTCTTAGAATGACCCCTAAAAAAATATCAGCCTCCTGCCAAAATATTTTTCTAAATCAACCTCTAATGTGCCTATTCGTGTCGCAGTTGATTTAGAAGTCGTTTGTTTGCTAATACCTAAAATTGGTAATCGGATTTTAATGTGTAAAAACAAAATCGGTATTGTTCATTATTTTATCAACAAATGGATTTTCATGCTGAAATAATATATTGTTGTTCGTTGTTTGGTTGCAAGAAAAACTAAATGAAGCAAAAAGCAAAGAGAAAAGAGTTTTTTCAACCAAATTCACCACATTTTGTGGTGTATTACTTTTTGACTTTTTTGATTAGTTGTCGTAATTCTACAAAATGTTAATCCTCTCAACAAACAAAGTAATTTAAAATATGGAAAAATAATGGTATTGAAAATGTTGATGTGGCTAGGAGTGTGCATCAGTCGGTATCCGACCAAATATGGACCATGCACCACCGATCCAAAAAACCTCGTTTTTAAAAAAAAATCCATCCGTAACAAACCTGGGCCTTAATTGGACCGGTTTTTATCTAAGCCGATTAAACTCTGTTTGGATTGAATTGGATGGTCGGTTTGGCGTGCATGTTTTCACCTCCAATTTCGCTGAATTTTAAAGATCAATTTCAATCATTCTTAAGAAACAACATGCTAGCAACCTATTAATTGTTGTTCAGAAATGAATATAAAATGAAGATTAAAAGATCTACCCAAGAAGAGATTAAAAGAATAAAAGTTTGGCCAAATTCAGTACATAGTAAATACAATTGATATTGGCAGTGCAAGTGTTGAGAAGGTCCATACTAGAATTTTTATTGCACAAAAATTTTCAGGAACAAAAAAATTAGATACAAAACAAAATCGAAATGACTTTGTTGATACCAAGCACCCACACTTCTACAGATTCGCAAAGAGTTCCGGGTATATAAATATTTGGACAACAAATATATCGATAAATTTAAAGGAACAGAGAAGATTACTTTAAAAACCACAGTAATATGCAAACAATTATTCCATTTTAATATAGTTCCACACAAACAAAACTACGACGAAAAAAGTTACAGTTACAAGTTCAAGCCATGAACAACACTACGACAGGGAATTTGGAGTGTGGGACGTAGGGTTTGAACTTTGAACTTTGAACTGAACTTAAAGGAGACTGTTTGTATCTTCAAGAAATGATGGTTTGTATATTCAAAAAATTAAATGAAAACTATATTTTTTATGGACTAATACATAGAGATACGGTCGGTTCGATTTTATCGGTTATTTGAAAGCCCCATCCAACAACCGAACCAGTCCAGTTGGTTATTGAAGATCAAAAACCGGGCCAATCCAATCCCCCAATTGGTTCGGTTAAAACCCGGTCAGTTCGGATTGGATTAATTCGGATTGGTCGGTTCAGATAATAGTTGTCCACCTCTAGATGTGGCATGCTAAATAAAGCAAATGCATGGTTTTGTGGCATGCTAAATAAAGTAAATGCATGGTTTTTTATATCAAACAAATGACCCCTTTAAGGGTAAAGAAGAAAACGGAGTTTCAAACTCCTAAGGTCTGTTTGGTTTGGTTTTTTTTTTTTTTTTTCTTTTTCCAAAACCCCAAAACTTGTTTGGTTAGACTCTTTTCAAAAAACAGTTTTCACAAAACTCTACTTCAACTATTTTCTGTTTTTTCACATCCTCTCTCTCTATATATACTAGTATCAGACACGTGCACACGTGCACGTGAAAAAAATTGAAGGATAATGAAAAGGGTAAGAAGAAAATAATTTCCAAACCGATTCACTTTCGAAAATATTTACAAAACAGGTCCACTTTCTAAAATATTTACCAAAGTTAGTCCATAATTAAAAAGAACATAATTTTCAAATTGATCCACTTTCGAAAATATTTACCAAACAGGTCCATTTTCGAAAATATTGACCAAAGTAACCCAACCCGTGCGTTGCACGGGTTGGGTTACTGACTAAGGGGTTCTCCCATTATAGTATTAGAGATTAGAGATATATGTGTATGTATGTATGTATGTACTATTATTATAATATATATTAATATTTCATATATACTATTTTATATATACTATTATAATATTCCATTATATTATTATTATATATACTATTATTATATTATATTATATTATTATTTAATATATACTATTTTATATTTACTATTATAATAATTTATTATTATTATAATATATATTATTATTATTAAATATCACTATTATATATTATTATATAATTTATTATTATTATAATAAATTGTTTCATATATAATTTGAATATATTATTATTACATATATATTATTATAATTATTATATATTATTATACTAGATTTGCCCGTGGACACGTGCCTACGGCACGCACTACAAGACTAACAGGCTTTACCGGCGTTTTTTTTTCCACATTCACCGGCGTTTTTAAACGCCGCAGTAGATACCGCCGGCGTTTATAAATCGCCGGTGCATGTGTCGCTGTATCTTAGGGACATTTACCGGCGTTTTTCACGAGCGCCGGTATAGGTTAAAACTACACCGGCGTTTGAAAAACGCCACCGAAAGGGTGGTTTCGTTTGGAAGTTCGGTTTTCGGCCATCACCTACACCGGCGTTTTTGAAACGCCGGTAAAGATCACCAGTTTTTTCTGAAAAACAACCCCGCGCTTGTAAAAAACGCTGGTAAAGGTATATATTTTTTTAAAAAATATTTTAAAATTAAAATTAAAATTTTTTTAAAAAAAATTCAACACTCTTGCAATCAAAATCAAGTGCAAAACTAAAAGAGACCCATTATAATATATATGAATGAAGCATAATTGTATAATATCATCAAATTGTAATCTCATAATGAAACATAATAATGTGATCTCATCACATTCATTACCAAAATACGGAGTTCGAAATATTGAGTAACAAAGAGTGAAAAAGAATATTTTTACTGTCAAATTCAGGCAAACAAGATACTATTTGAGATGAAACTTATACTTTTATAATACTCATGAGACAATTGTCAATTGAAACCACAACATAAGTTCAAACAGGATTATTTCATCACTAGTCACTTCTCTATAAATCATAGTATTACATAATCCATCTCATCATCACTTACAATAAATGAGAAAGAACAATCACATTTTCAAACCCAAGCAACAAGCATGAACATTATCTTAGAAACTGATACTCATCTAGACATCATGATATAATTGTATATAAAGTTTAGATTAAAAAAATTCCATCACTAGTCGCTCCTATATTAAAAAATCATAGTGTGCAACTTCAGATACATTATCCATCTCATCTCCAAATTCAGACAAAAAAGCAACTCGTGAAACCAAACTTCTAGACAAACCATTGTTCAGTTCTAGACAAAACATCCCCAAACAATGAACATACATTTGGGGCTCTCAATCAACTAAAATACAGTAGACAGAGAAAAGAGGTGGAGGAGGGTGGCCTTCATTGCTGTATCCACCAATGGCTCAGTCACTAGCATACTACCAATTACAATCTTCAGTTAGACTACTCAATGCCAGAGGAGTGCAGTACATAGATTATCAATCAGCTCATGATCTCACTAAGCCTGCAGGTTGCTATCAACAGATGGAAATTGCAGCAAGAGAGAATGAGGTAAGATGGATTAGCATGCAGCTAATGAATTTTATCATCTCAAACCTGGTCATTCACCTAATATTAAGTGCACTTACACTTTTGCTAACATTTCTAGAAAAGGGACCGAGGAGGTGCAACTTAATTACTTCTAAGCCTAACACATACTCCCACTAACAAGAAATAGAAATGAGGATAACAAAACATAATTATGCATTAGAAAATGCCAGTAGGAACATTTCCTCATTTCCTCTTTCCCTACCTTCTAGTCTTGTTCACAGTCCAACAACTACGTAGTAATCCTGGTTGATTGGTTCTTCATGTGCCCAAGAATCTGACATTAGGTATTTGTCTTAGGTATACAGTGGCAAACTGTACATTTTGAAGAATTGCACGAGCCTCACTAGCTATGTCAACGAGTTTCTCACCGTCATTTCACTTAATGAGCTTATTAAGCATTGTTACTAAAAGTCATGTAGATCTCTGTGTTGAGCAAACTATTCTGCTACAAATGTTGGCTCACCATTCTGACATTTATCATTATAGCTAAAAGACTTGCACCAAGACTGTAGTGAGATATGGAATGCAACCATGCAACAACACCTCCAAATTCCTGGCCATTTTTGCTTCGTTGGTAGATCTATATAAATAGTCAAGCAGCAGACTTCTACGCTATTTACCCTAGGTAAAAATATATGTATGTTTGAAAGGGCACATGTATCAAGCCCTAATTTACTGATGTATTTATAGGCTTGTGTGGAGTAAGTTAGGGTAAGCGGTCTTCTTAAAATATCCTCTAGTTTCTTATCTTGTTTAATATGATCATAAATCTTAATATTAAAATTCGTTTAATCCTAAGCATAAAAATGAACATTTTGTGACAGAACCAATGGTCATGCCAGACCAGATTTGCTCAATTGCCTTATGCATGACTGAAAGTTGCATCGAGGAAATATGATTTCACACTAGAAATCTGCTATATAGGTAGTTTATACGTATCATCATAACTATACATTTATTGACTCAAGAACATAACTATATATATTTTCTCTCTTCTCAATTTCTTTTCATTCACCGTTTCATGGCCATTTCTCTAAAGAAAAAAACTAGGCTTTATTTAGGCATCTAACGCACGCAACAGAAGCGATCTAATTGCCAATTAATTCAATGTACTCCCAATACCTGGTATAAGATTAGTAATAGTAGTAGTTATAAGAAGTTGGGGAAAAACCCTCCAAGAACTAAATTAGCCAAATAAAACTTGTAGTCAGTCATCCACCAGCCACAACATCGGTTCTAGGGCTCAACCATTACTCCAAATCAACAGAACCTCAACCATTCCCAAATCAAATCAAAACCCACCTCAAACCCCTCCCCAAATCCAAAACCCCTCCATCGAAATCCTAAATTTATCCACCAATCGCTCCAATTCACCCCCACAAACCCACCCAAACCCTCAAAATTTTCCAAATCAAATCAAAACCTATCGATGGTTGATTGGTTCTTCATGTGCCCAAGAATCGCTCCAATTCACCCCCGCAAACCCACCCAAACCCTCAAAATTTTCCAAATCAAATCAAAACATATATCAACCGACTCACCTTCTTCCTCGCTGCAGTCGGGCGACTCCTCGAAAGTCGACACAGACAGCTACTTGGGCGCGACGCCGATGTCGAATAGGATCACCCCCGAGTTGGGATCGGAGACGAGGATCTCCTTGATCGGAGTCGAGGTAGACGGAGAGGAGGCCGGAGGCAGAGTTGGAGAAGTTGTGGACGGACTTAGGGAGGAGGCCGGCGGGGAGGGATGGGGGCGTCGATGGGAGGAGGGAGATGGAGAGAGAAAGATAAGAGTGAAAATTGGGGGAAATTAGGGTTTAAAGGAAAATGAGAGAGAGAGAGAGAGAGAAAGAGCGTATATGTTTTCACTTATTTGCCACCTATACCGGCGTTTCAACGAGAAAACGCCGGTGTATACCTACATACGCCGGTGCAGAGTTGGATTTTTTTTCCTTTATATTAACTTGTACCTACAGCGGCGTTTCTACCAAAACGCGGAGTATAAACGCCGGTGTAAAACTTTTTAAACGTAGTGATGTCTTCGGAACGATACAACACTCGAAAAGCCTATAAACAGCAAAACAACAATTATGGAGTTCAAGTTTGAATAGTATGACAATAATTAGTTGTAAATAAAAGTCCATGTTTCTATTAGTATATGTTGAAAACTAATTATAAATGAGGGTGTAAAATTCAACTTCTTAGAATTTTAAGGGTGGAAAATGATGAAATTTAACTGTTGAAGAGATATTTGCTATTTTCAATATAACATGTGCAATAAAAAAAACATAAAAATTCTGAAAAATTTTACAAACCTGAAATTTTAAAATCTAAATTTTTTAAGTTAAGAAAGAATGGGAGAGAGAGGGAGGGGGAGAGAGAGAAATAGATCAAATATGAAAAAGTGAAGAGAGAAGAGAGATATAGTAATAAAGTAATGAGTTTTTTAGTTTTAGGAGGAAAAATTTAATTTTGGGCGGAAAAATATGTTTCGTGAGAATCAAACTAGGCCATTGATTTTAGGAGAGATTGAATGAGAGACACTTGATAGCTTTCTTTGTAATTTATTATATAGATATATATGTATATTATTAAATATGTTTATTATAATAAAATATTTAATATTATTATATATCAGTATGTATGTATACGTATACAACATGTTCTTAAAAAAATTGGAGTTGAATGGGCGATACTCTTAAGTTTTAAGCGATGTTGAAGAAAAAAACTTTGATTTGCACATGTGATGTACCTGTTAATAAATAGAGTTGGAGTTGTACATATGGTGCCTGGGTTTGTTTGATGAGAAAGTAATGTTTTATTTGAAAAAGTTGGAGTTTAACGGGTGATACACGTAATTCCAAAAAAAATTAAATAAAATTTTGGAAAACTTTAATGTGAACGTGCGATGTATGTGTTAATATATAGAGATAAATGGATATGGAGGTGCGCGTGCGATGCACTGGCTTGATTGGTGAAAAAAATATTTTAAAATGTTTGTTTGTTTGAAAACTTTGAAAAATTTGATTTGCACGTATGATACACGTGTTAATAAATGAATATGGAGGTGTGTGTGCGACGCACAAGTTTGTTTGGTGACAAAAAACAATAAAAAATTATTTGTTTGCTTGAACCCAACTCTCCCATTAATATAACTAGTATAATGTACGTGCGACGCACGTCTAAAAAAAGTAAAGCCATCAAATTAAATGAATATATATCGAATAAGAAGAAAAAAGTTTATATTTGAATGTTTTGATTTGGACTACAGTGTGGTGCACATTTATATTTGTTGGATGTAGTATGAACGTATATTATACGTGTTTATATAGTTACAGAGTTAGGATTTGTTTGTTATAATCCCCAATTCTCCCATTAAAATAGTACATTGAGATAGTAATTGATAAATTGCATTTAGTGCTGTGGTATTGGGACATTTGAGGAGATGAGGCATTTTAATAATCAAGACATAAACTCTCACAACATCATGACAGATACTTTAAAAAAAAATGTCTAGAGAATGAATATAATGGAAGCAAGTCATAGCGATGTAGTAATACAGTATATGTTAAGAACATTATCTAATGATGGTATCTGTACAAGTGGCATGGCACCTATTACCTTTGAGGATAATGCTATACCTACTACCAAATCTACTATCTTCCTCTTTACTACCTTAGCTGACACATTAGTGGAGGTTATGGTAGAGAAGGTGGTAGAAATATTCAATAGGAGCGTGCCACCTAAGATAGTAAAGAGAAAAGTAGTAGATTTGTATAGCGCCCCCGGATCCCCGTTACCGGACATCCGCGACACTCCCCATAATCTTTGCCTTCAAATGCATCTCAACACAGTAATAACACGGAAATTTAAAAATATTTTATTGCCAAAAAAGTCATTACATTACTGATTACAACCAGTGTCTCGTTCTTGATAAGAATACAAATTACATAAACTCAGTACATCTTATTACAAACATACATCACTCCTTTTGTAAAGTAGCAACTTCTCTCTCTCTGAATGGCAGTCAACAGCTCACTGCCGAAGTTCCGCTGAACGGTCAATCTGCTTCCCTGGGACTTGCTCCTCGGCTGGAGTCTTCTGCTGCGTGGCTCTGATATCTCTGCAGCTGCTCGAAAGGTAGAAGTCGATACCTAAAAGGTGGGGAATGTCAGTACTTCGACTGACGCAATACTAATAACAACAGTGATCCTCCAAACTGGCAATCACAAACCATCTTGAATGGAAAAGGAAACGTGCATCTTAAATTGTGTGGTGCTCGTGTATGCCATGATCTAACAACCAAATGCACCAATCACAAGCCTATTCTACAGCAAGCAAGACTATGGAATCTGGATCCGTGTGCATTCCATACTACATGCGTTCAAGATTCAAGCATAGCTTAATCTAATGCACAAACAAGAATGCACACGATACACCTACTTTAATGCAATTCAGTTGGGAACGTATGCATCCCATACTACATAATTTCCCAAAATCAACTTCGATGGAAATGTATGCATCCCATACTACATACTTTTCAAGGAGTTCGCCTCTCCTGATTGTAGGGTTCAATCCCTCGCCATGCATCTTACCCTTGTACCCATCCAGTTCCCAATAGATTATCCGTTTCCCAAGGAGGTTGCAGTCGTCGGTCTAGTTCCGCCCTGCAGTGCTCAAGTAGTCACTGCCAATTGGTACCCACATACGGACCTCCTTAGAAACCGCGTTGAATCCGGTCCTACGACCATTTGATTCCTCACGTCCACCTATGGACTTACGCATGCGTGTTCACCCCAAGATCGAGTCATGAACCTTTATGCATGCATGTTCACCCCAAGATCGAGTCATGAACCTTTATGCATGCATGTTCACCCTAAGATCGAGTCATGAACATATACCCAAACACAAAAACCCGCGCATAGGGACGTGAGCACCTCGGGAGGTCAAATCCTCCGGGCCTCCAGTACCTTACTTCGGCAAAGCTTTGGGAATCAATAGATCGAGATACGAACCGAGGAATCAATCCCATGAGTGCCGAAAACGTATCCCTACGACTGAAAGGTACAACACCGACTCTGTTTTACTAGGACTAATGCAATTTTCCAACCCCTTAGTAAACCATTCTAATTCCTGCCTTGCTCTAATTACTTCGGATAAGAACGAACTGCTTCCACACTTGCCTATCAACCTCTGGCCCTTGGCGATACCGGTCCGGTTTGCCACTTTTCCGGCTTGGACTTGTCCAGCATAATGGCCTACGCCTGCCTCTACCCCGGCTGTGAATGTATAATCGTCCCGTGAGCTCAACTCACTGGCATGCTCGGATGTCCTACGCTCGGCAGAAGTCTATAATATAGGGTGGATAGGTGCAGGGTATCCCTTACCCTAGTGACTAACTCGAGTCACACATCCCACTATGGGAGTCAACAACCTCAATAACAGAGATCAACCATTTCTATACACGAGTCATCGACTCAGATAACACACAAGGAAAAATGTCTTCACAACACTCAGTCCAAACCAAGACTAAGCGACCTACGGGTTTCTGCCCGAAACTCAAAATGGTCATAACTCTCTCAATACAACTCCGATTGGAGTGTGCGAGCCCAATCTGGAAAGGTAAGATCCTAGGCTACAAATTCCTAGTTGATCATGAACTTAAATTCAACCATCTAAGCCCTCAAAATAGCCTCTCAAGCTTCAGCCTGCGTGCTTTCTGTGCACGGGCTGCACCTTACCAGTAACAGAAAATCCTACTCGTTCCTCAAAATGTCACAAACTCGATTTCTATAGAAGGGTGTGGGCATCCTCAAAAACTCTCTAGTTGTTCATGAGTCCAAATTATACCATTGAGTCACCCTAACACACTCATCTATCACCGATACACCGATTCACACGATTGGTCTCTCCAATTCAGAGCACTCAACTCTACTCTAGTTTTCTGTCAAGTCTTACAAAAATCATAGTAAATCAACCGTTTACTGGAATTGCCTCAAATTAGTCTTGTTGGAAAGATCTAGATGTCCACTACAACTCTCTAATGAGTCAGGTTCACAAAATGTGCCTCTAACAAGTCTCAAATGCCCAATCTCTACAGTGTATCAAAACTGACTGAAATCAACACAGTGTATAATCATAAAATCATAATAAATTCCACACTTGTCCAAATGACATAAAATTTATGGTGGTGAAACTAGATATCATACCCAACATCATATAAAAAACCTCATGTCAAAATTCCAATTATACAATGAGTACTATCTATTGCAAAGTTGCACAGAAACCATCAAGTTCTTTAGTTCAACTTCAGTTACTGATCAAAGCTCGATTTTTCTCATATCTACAAACTCATCCAAATAGTTTACTGATTTTTGTACATAATCTAAATGCATGCAGGAACATAGGGTGAAAATTTCAGATCAATAGCATACTTCAATAAATCATGAAAATTCCTACAATATCAGCCATTCTGTTTATCACTTGTTAAATCTGCCTTACGACACAGTTGCATCTTACGATTTTATTAAAATATCAAATGACCACGAAAAAATCTGAAATAAATCATGGGCTATCTAAACATGTATATGAACAAACACTTTAAATTTCATGGTCTAATTCGTTTTAGTTTGCTATTGGAAAAATCAACAAAATGACACTCCGAATCAGTTTTTCTAGTTCAATTCTGACTTCAACTTTCAACTCTTAGATGATCAACCCTATACATCCTACCATACATGCATGCAATCAAAATCAATTAAAAGACAAGAAAACAAGGTTTAGAGAAACTCCCCACACTTGGTTGTAGTAGAGGGATGATCTTCTTCGAGTTTCCTTCCTTGGAAATCTCATCTTGAGCCTTCTTTTTCACTTTCTTCTTCCTTCTCTCGTATTTCCCTTGAAGAGGTTTTTTGAAATTTCCAGAGTAAAGAGGGATAATGAAGTGAGAAGTTGAAGGAGAAGAGAGGGGGTAATAGGCCGGTTTTGACTAGGGGTAGGTTTTAGGGTGTAGGTGGTTTTTTTTAAGACCAAAACAATGTCTCATGGCCCATGGTTTTGGTGTTAATTGTGTTGGCTGCCCAAATAAGTCTTAATGAGTTCCAACGGGTGCGAGACGAGCAGTTTTAATGAGCGCACGCAATATACATCCACTGTAGCATCATACCGTGTTATATGTGCATGAGCGTCATACCGAAAACTAGTGTGTATACTAGTATCAGTCTTCCTCGTTCTCGTGCATCTTTTAGACTGCATTCTCCCATGAACCGTCCCGTAACCCTAACCACAAACCATGATAGCAAAGTCAACCCATAATACTACAATCAAGTGCACGCATGCAGACAATATACATACATACATATATTCAGGTATCATATAATACGGAGTGTTACAATTTGGCAGTAGGTGTAGCATTACCCTACCTTTTATTTTACTAGTAATTTATACGTGCGATGCACATTTTAATAATTTCAAAAAATAAAAATAAAAACTCCGACGTAGGAAGGAATTGAACAGGAAACCTCATTTATATTAGTTTTGTACGTGCGCTGCACATATCGGTAGAATGACAAAATGATAAATGACACTAAGGCCTTCTCCCATTAAAATAATAGAGTTAGAGATTATAGATTAGAGATTAGAGATTGTTACCGCTGATTTCGGTGTGGGGGTAAACAGATAGAATTTGTGAGTCCGGGAAACACCTGAACGATTGACTCGGCCTTCTTGCTCCTGGCACAACCTGCAAGGAAGTGCGAAACACCGGGGTTGATTCCGGCGACGCACCCTCCGACGCTCTTGTCAGTAATCAGGAAAAGATTAAGAAAGAGCTTAAGTGGTGAAAGAGTGATTAACCTGGTCTCGGTGGTAGAGGGGTTGTATTTATAGTCGCCTTTGGAACCATTTGGGGCCTAATTTCCTGCCTAACAAATAGGAGAAAAATCCTCCTATTCTGTTTTGGAAAGTTAGGCCTTGATTCCCTGGTGAGAGCTAATCAGGTTTATTGATTTGACCAAATCAGTGGCCTGATTCTCTTCTTGATGGATTGGGCTTGTATCGGGTCGGGACCCGTACCCAATTTGAAGTGGATCTATTCGCGGGTGGTTGGTTCTGTGAGAAGGAGGCCCAATACCCGTTTTGGATCCATCTGTATGTGAAATTACCTTTTTACCCCCGTGCTTCAGGATTCGTGATCGATCTGGACGGTCCCGATTTAACCCCAATTTTAGCCATATTACGAGCCCCCCACTCCTAAAGACTGAGTGTGATCAGACTTTGAGGAGTAGTTTAGCTATTTTAGTGGCTGATGGAGTTGTATTGGAGTCCAGACGTGGGATTTTGAATCTAGAAAGGGGGTAGTGAGGCAACTTTTGACGCCGCTGGCAGTTCTCTGGTCACATCGGGTGTTCAAGAGTTTTTATCTATTTTTTCGGACTACTTGTTTAACTTTGCGACGCGTTTGCTAATCATTCGAGGGCCTTAGTCGTACATTCTGGGCGATAATTGTTCGTTCAAGGGTTCGAAAATGTGCCCCCTAAATCTCAATTACTCTCCAGAATTTTTGGCTAATTTTCCCGAATTTTTAACAATTTTCTCGCAATTTTTAAACAAATAAAACAAATTAAATAGATAAAAAGTGATTTAAATACCGATTTATGGCGTGGCTCGATCTGGACCGCTGATCGCAGATGGGCGCGAATTTCGGAAAGATCTGACGGCTGCTGTTGCTCGGCAGCGTTTTTCTCCGTTTACCAGTTCGGGAAGGCCTCTGCTCGGCAGCCGACCGAAGGCATGGGGGGTTCGGCAGCCGACCGAAGGCTTGAGTGACGTGGCGTAATCTGGGCCGTTGGATGTTGGCACGCATCTCGAGACGGGAACGGTTCCCAAGAAAACGCTATCTTGTCTTCTAGCACACGTGGCGCAATCTGAGCCGTTCGCCATTGGGAGCGTGAATTTCTGGGAGATCCAACGGCTGAGATAGCTCGGTGCCTTTTTTTCTCCATTTACCAGTTCGGGAAGGCCTCTGCTCGGCAGCCGACCGAAGGTATGGGGGTTCGGCAGCGTCGTGGCGCTATCTGTTCGGAGGCGATCTCGCTTCCGAGGGTATTAATGACGCTCGGGGTTTGTGCGGCATTCCCCTTCCCCAGGTCATTAAGAATAATTCCTTTGATTAATGCGTGGCGTTTCGACTTCCGGGGATCAATAATTCTCTCAATTAAAACGCGGCGCTTCAATTTCCGAGGGTAGTAATGGCTGGTTATTGGAGGCGGGTTATAAGTACCCCATCCCTTTTGTCATTTTCGTCACAACCAAATTGGGTTCCAGACCTCGGAGGCATCTGCCTTGGATAGCTTCTCTCTTGAAGTTCGGAGTGGTGGTCGCTCTTCTGCCTGGTTTTCCCTTTGTTCCTGACGGCCCCAAAGTGGATGTCAGGAGCGAGGGGGAACGAGGTAGTAGTGGTGACGACCGTAGTCCGCACTCGGGGGATGAGTTATCTCCGAAGGACGGGTGGTCGCTCTCTTACCTTGTTCTTCTCCCGTTCCGGACGGTCCCTAAGTGGGTGTCGGGAGCGGAGGAGAATAAGGCAAGAGTGGTGACGACCGTAGTTTGGATCCGAGGGATGGGCCTTCTCAGAAGGACGGGCGGTCGCCCCGCTGTCTTGTTGTTTCCCCATCCCTCACTGCTCCGAAGGGGTGTGAGGGGTGGGGGGCAACAAGACAGTAGCGTCGACGGCCATGGTCCGGACCCGGGGTGTGGACTTCTTTCGAAGGACGGGTCGCCGTTCTCTCACCAAGATCTTCTGCCTTCATCGGTTGCTCCGAAGTGAGTGCCGAAGTAGGCGGAGATCTTGGTGGGAGAGTGACGACCCCTGTCCGATGTCGATCTCCGGGCCATCCGAGTCCGTTTGTTGCAACTGTGAAGGCGCCGCTGTTAGAGTCTTTCGACAAGCCGAGCCTTCCAGTTGTAACCAGCTAGCTCGGGATGGTGCGTCTCTTTCGACCTCTGAGTGTTGATGGGTTCCCTCCCATCTCTGTCTTCCTTCTCGGGCTGATGGCTTTTGACGGAGGTCAGCCCGGGGGAGTTAGAGATGGGGGAGTGCCGATCCGCTTCCGACCGGGGCCTGTTGTCGGGGTAATACCGACCGAGGCATGGGACCCGGGGGGCGCCTGCCGAGGGCGGCGCCTTAAAACATAATCAAAAATTTTCCAGGTTCTTTTATGCATAGGCGAGGCGTCCGAGGGTCCGATCGTCCGAGCGACGTGGCGCTATCTGAGCCGCCGGATGCTGACACGCATCTCGAGATGGGCGCGTTCTCCAAGAAAACGCTATCTTGTCGTTTAGTGCTCTCGGCGAGATCTGGACCGTCTGATGAAGATCAGGCGCGAAAGTTGAGGGAGAAGGGAGTTTTCCCCATTTACCAGCTCGGGAAGGCACTTGCACGGATTCCGAGCGGGCTCTATTGCAGCCACGTTCGGTTTGCTCGCAGCTCGGATTCTCGTCCCATCTTGCCGAGCTGGTTGACTTTGTGGTGGGCCTTCGAGATGCTTCGAGAGTAGCCCAAAAGTCGCTCTGGAAGTCCAAGAGGCGCCTCATTTTCACTATAAATCTTTACCCCCCCTTTGACCAAGTCTTCACTTTTCACTTTTACTCTCTCTCTTTCGTATTTACTTTGCTTCGAGGTCTTTAGCTCCCTGGTGGTGTCGCTAGCTGTCGCGGTAGCGTTCCTAGTTCCGGCGAAGTTTCCGACCGTAGTTGTCACTTCAAGGTCAGTCTCTTTCCCTTCTCTCTTTAGGAAAATATGGTTAAGATTTCGGCTGAGACCCCCACTTCGGAGCAAGCCGTTTGCCGAGGGGAGAAAGAGAAAGGAGTAGTGGAGCCGAGCGAGCAGGACGTTGTTCGTCCAGACGCGGAGGGCGGAGTGGCCGAGGTGCCCCAAGAAGTCGCGGCGGAGTCCCGAAAGGGCAAAACCGTAATTACTATAGTGGAGACGCCGAAGAGAGCGGGGGAGTTCGGTCGGCAGCCCATCACCGTGTCGGGCGTGGGAGGAGTCCGGGGTTATACTGAGGATATCTTGGAGAAGGTTACCCAAGGTACGGCTAAACTGGTGGAGGAGAACGAGCCTAGGGAGCTGTCCGAGGTCGATCGCAAGATCTCGACTCTTACCGAAGCGGACCTTCATCTGGTCCGAGAGGGCTTCCAGATCCCTCTCGAGTACACGTTGCTCCTCCCTGGGCCGGGGTTCCGAGCCAACACTGGGTCCTCTCCGGATATATGCGTCTTTCCGGTCGACTCCCTCATTGCCGGTCTTCGCTTTCCCCTCCACCCGTTCGTGGTTGACGTCCTGGTTTGGTATGGTCTGAGTCCCGCTCAACTGATGCCGAACACATGGAGGCAAGTTGTGGCGTTCCTCCTCCGATGCCAAGAGATCGGCGCCAAGCCGACCATGTACCTCTTTCGGAGTCTCTTCCGACCCGTCCAGCCGAGAAAAGACGAGAAGAGGTTTTATCTTTCGCCCCGGCCGGGCGTGAAACTGATCGAGAATCCGGACTCGATCAAACACTGGAAGGACAAATACTTCCTCGTTCGGAATCTGACGCCGTGGGTGATACCGACAGTTTGGGCGGACGGACTACCCAAGCGCACAAAGAAGGACGTTCCGCTGAATGCTGCAGAGACCGAGGTCCAGAAGAAGATCCTTGCTCTGCCGACGCTTAGCTGGAAGGATATCACCGAAGAGCAACTGTTCCGTGGGGGTCTCAGTCCGATCGACCCTCGTACGCTTCTGGTATTTATACTTCTCCCCGTGAAGTTTGCATTCAATTTTCTAAGTTTTTTCGTTCGACTCTTGCAGAGACCATGAAGCTCGATTACAAGGCCCTGGTGGCGAAGGGCAGGTCCGAGCAGGAGAAGAAGAAGAGGCCGTCGGCAGTGCCTCAGGACAGCCGAGCTTCGAAGAAGGCCTCGGTAGTGAAGGCAGCCGACCAACCGAAGGTTGCGGTCCTGAAGGAGGGAGAGGTTGAGGTCCTTGTCCCTTCGGCAAAGGTCGCGGTCCCCGAGCAGGGTGGGGTCGTGGACCTCGATCCCTCGGCCTCGGGTGCTCCTGCTCCTACCCCGGAGGCGGACGCTCCTGGTCCGTCGAGCAATGAGTTCGGTGTGGCTGATGCGCTGTCCCTCCAGGTTCCGCCACTCACCCCCGGCGCGGAGAAGATCTTGACCGAGCGTCATAAACAGATCTTCGTCCCTGATTGGCAGGTGATGAACGTCGACGGCTTTTTGGGCGACGGGAACATCTGTATGGAGGCAGTGAGGCACCTGCCGACCCCGAAGGACCGAGCGACCCTGAGGGCCGGGATGGCAGGGGACAACGTGATGCAGATGGCCCGGAGCACTATGTCGGTAAGTGTGTCGAACCCTTCTTCATTCATATTTTTCCTTGGAATTTTTTCTAAGTTCTTGGGCTCGGATTTTAACGTGTTGTTCTCTTCCAGACCCTCTGCCACTTCAGTTGGCTGGTCGAGGAGATGGCGAGGAAGGATCAGGAGAAGGAGAAGGAGAGGACGGAGCGCGTTCGGGTGGCAAAGCGGCTTGAGTCCGAGCTGCTTCTTTCGACGAAGAGAGTCGCCGAAGCGGAGGACCTGGAGAAGAAGCTGGCCGACGCTATCCAATCGTCGAAGGATACGGCGGCCAAGTTTGAGAAGGAGGTGGCCGAGCTGAAGGAGGAGCTGGCCAGCGTTCGGTCGGGAGCCGAGAAGGAGGTCACCGAGCTGAAGGATGAGCTGGCCAAGGCTCGGTCGGAAGGGGAGACTGCTCGGAAGAGAGCCGAGAGGATCAAGGCCAACCACCTGAGGAAGGTGAAGGAGGTGAAGAAGGCCGTGCAAGAGGAGGCCGCGCAGCACATGATCCAGAATATGCTGGACGCCTACGGCCGTGCCCTGACCCACGTAGCCGCGAAGAACCCGGGCTTCGACTCGTCCTCCTATGACTTTTACGAGCCCGTGGAGGGGGAAGAAGGGATCACCGAGGGTTTACTCGGACCCGATGGTGAGACGGAACCCGCCGAAGGCGATGGTGAGACCGAAGCCGAGGGCGAGGAGGAGGAACTCTCCGAGGAGGAGAGCTGGAGCGAAGGCGGGGGCGAGGGTGACGGCGACGGCAAGGCCGAGGGGTCGACAAATCCGAGCGGCAAAAAGGTCGACCCCTGACTCGGTTGTCTTCCTACTTTCAGTCTTTTTGGTTTTGTTTTCTTTTTTGTAAGCCTTATTGCGGACTGGCCACCGCCTTTGTTTTGAATGAAAAGTATTTTGTTTGGCCAAAAATTTGTCCAAGTGTTGAGCCTCGGACTTAGTGTGCGTTTATTTCTCCAACTGTTGGGCCTCGGATTTATTTCCGCTTTTCAGGTGATGTTTGGTCCGGTCACGGAGCTGGTTTTCCTTCGGAAGGAACTGGCCAGTTTGAAGCGTGAACTTTCGGACAGCCGGCAGAGGCGGTTTCTCCTGTTCGGCCAGGAGGAGGAGGTCAGGGCAGTTCTGAGGAGGAACTGTCGCGAGTTGCATCAACTCCGGAAGCGCTCCCAGGGTCCTGGTTCCGAAAGGGAAATTGAGCGGCTTCGTGGGGAGCTTAAAGCCGCCGAGCAGAAGAACGACGACCTTTTGGCCGAGGTACAATACTTGGGGCTATCGGAGAGAGAGTGTTCGGCGGAAAGGGAGAAGATGGCCTCCGAGCTGGAGGGGGCTTTGGCTGAGCGTAAGAGACTATTGGCCGAAGTCGACATGCTCAGGGGGATCACAATAGATAGGGGGATTGAGGTCACCCACTATCGGCGGCTTGCAACTGATAGTCCCAATGCCTCCGGGTCGTTGAAGGCCCCTCGATCAAAGAAATTGGCGAAGGACGTCGTCCTGAGGGATCGGATTATCGAACTGGAGGAGGAGATCGCGTCGCTTAAACCTGCGCCGGAGAGGGCTAATGTTCGTAGCACGTCGTGCACTCGCGAGGAAAGTGAGAGGGGGATCACGTTTTATGAACTCGCGACGCGCCCGCTAACGACCAGGTGGAGTCCGACTGACGCTCAGAGCAGCGCGGCTGTCTCGTCGAGCGGGGCATCGGTCGGTGCGGCTGTTAGGACTAGCAGTGAAGGGGGGTCGCGCTTCGTTGGTTTAGGGTCGAGCTCAGAGGGTCGGCCTCGTCGTCCTCGCGTTTCCCTAAACCGAAGCATTCCCCTTCCGAAGAGGACTTGATTATGTCACTTTTCCTTTCTGTTGGCCGTTGTAATAACTTAGTCGTAGGGTCGGTCGACCGTTTGTAACACTATTATGTCTGAATGCAAAAATTCTGAAAAGCTTTTTAAGTGTTTGTCTTCGGCACTGTATTGAAACTGCTTTGTTCGTTTTTCCTATTTTTCAGCTTGTCGCGGCGATCCATGGATCGGACTCCGGGCGTCCGAATGATGACTCCGCATCCGAGGCGACCTCTGGGACGGTGGTTCTGAGCCCCAGGAGTGTCGATCTGAAGCTACGCCGATCCGAGGGCGAGTGGAATCACCTTTCGTTGGTTCTCAGTCTCCGGGAGGCCGAAACACAACGCTTGGAGAGCAAGATCGTCGAGCTGAGCCCCGTAGGGGAGGACGAGGACTCGCAGACCGCATTCAGCAATGCTCTTCGGGTCAAAAGTATCCGGCACATTCAGTCGAAACTCATTGCCGAACGGGACGACTTGCTCTCGGAGATGGGACAGCTGCGGGCGGAAATGGCGAAGCTTCGAGGAGAGGCGGAGGAACCGTCTGCCGAGGAGGGCGAACAAGATGGAGAGGACGCATTTTTATGAAAGACAAGTGTAGTGGGTCGGGGGTTGTATGTTTTGTTTGCCGACACTTTTGTAATGGTCTATTTTGTACTGTACGCCGATATTTAATAAAATTCCCTTTCGGTGTTTTGTACGTCTGTCTTTGTTTATAACTGTGTTGGCCGTGCCGAACTATTTGAACTGAGTGTGTCTATTTAGCCGAATGGATCCCCAGGGGTACGGCGATTTGTCGCTTAGTGGGTCTGACACGGCGATGTTCTCGAGAGTGCTATTTCGACGCGGCGAGATCTGAGCCGTTGAATGTAGGCGCGGATCTCGAGGTGGCTCGTTTTCCAAGAAAACGTTATCTTGTCGTTTTGCGCGAGTGGCACGATCTGAGCCGTCTGATGAAGATCAGGTGCGAAAGTTGAGGGGGAAGTGTGTTTTCCCCGTTTACCAGCTCGGGAAGGCACTTGCTCGGATGCCGACCGGATATGTCTGCCTTCGACCCTCGGCTGTCAGTCAAGAGTGGTCTGGATACGTGTTCCGGACCTTAGGCATAGTCCAACGGCTGCGGGAGCAATTCCGAACGGCGATCTACCCCTGGTTCGTCCGGAGTCGAACCGAGGAGGTAAAGTCGAGCCGAGTGTTGGACTCCGAACCATCGGTATAGTTCAACGGCTGTGGGAGCAATTCCGAACGGCGATCTACCCCTGGTTCGTCCGGAGACGAACCGAGGAGGTAAATTCGAGCCGAGTGTTGGACTCCGAACCATCGGTGTAGTTCAACGGCTGTGGGAGCAATTCCGAACGGCGATCTACCCCTGGTTCGTCCGGAGACGAACCGAGGAGGTAAAGTCGAGCCGAGTGTTGGACTCCGAACCATCGGTGTAGTTCAACGGCTGTGGGAGCAATTCCGAACGGCGATCTACCCCTGGTTCGTCCGGAGACGAACCGAGGAGGTAAAGTCGAGCCGAGTGTTGGACTCCGAACCATCGGTGTAGTTCAACGGCTGTGGGAGCAATTCCGAACGGCGATCTACCCCTGGTTCGTCCGGAGACGAACCGAGGAGGTAAAGTCGAGCCGAGTGTTGGACTCCGAACCGTCGGTATAGTTCAACGGCTGTGGGAGCAATCCCGAACGGCGATCTACCCCTGGTTCGTCCGGAGACGAACCGAGGAGGTAAAGTCGAGCCGAGTGTTGGACTCCGAACCATTGGTATAGTAAGAGGGGAGGAAAAAAACAGGCAAATTCAAAAACAAAATGGAGCTTTCTTTATTTGATATTTGACGGCGAACCGTTTTACATAGTAGAATTCATAGAACAGGTTACAAGTTAAAGGAGAGGAATGGCGCGACACCTCGGATTACTTAGAGAGGCGCCGGGGCGCTCTCTTGGTATTTCAGGAGGTGATCGGCATTCCAGGTCCTCGGGAGCTCTCTACCGTCCATGTCCTCAAGTCGATATGCCCCAGGCCGAACAACTTTTGTGACCCGGTACGGCCCTTCCCAATTCGGAGCTAGCTTGCCCTTCTGACTGGGGAGGGATATGGCTAGCTTTCTCAACACCAGATCTCCTTGCTCGAGATTGGCGGGCCGGACTTTCTTGTTGTAGGCTAGCTCGACTCTCCTTCTGTAATTTTGCTGCCGAATCGATGCCCTTTCCCTCAGTTCATCTATCAGGTCCAAGTTTCCTCTGAGTTCCCTGGCATTCTGCGCTTCGTCATAGGCGATGAGCCGAGGGGAAGGAATACCGACCTCGAGGGGTATTACGGCCTCGGCCCCATAGGTAAGGGTGAAAGGGGACTCTCCAGTGGGCGTCCGCTTGCTTGTGCGGTAGTTCCACAACACATTAGGGAGTTGGTCGACCCACTGTCCCTTGGAGCACTTGTCCAACCTCTTCTCGAGCCCCGCAAGGATCTGCTTATTAGCGTTCTCGGCTTGTCCGTTCGACTGGGGGTGCGAGACGGACGAGAAACGCTGTTGAATGACGAGGTCGTCGCACAGGGTTCGGAATGCTGAGCCAGTGAACTGGGTCCCATTATCTGTCACGAGGACGCGCGGGACGCCGAATCTACATATAATGTTCTTCCAGAAGAACTGCACCACTTTGTTCTCGGTTATCGTGGCGAGGGGCTCGGCCTCGACCCACTTCGTGAAGTAGTCGATAGCTACGACTAAAAACTTGAGCTGACCAGGAGCTGGAGGGAAAGGCCCTATCAGGTCCATTCCCCACATCGCGAAGGGGATATGGCTCGATAGGGAGGTGAGGTTGGCTTGAGGGAGGCGTCGGATGCTGGAGTGTTTCTGGCAGGAGCCGCACTGCCGAACGTGTCGCTCGGCGTCTTGGAGAAGCGTCGGCCAGAAGTACCCATAATTCAGAGCTTTTCGTGCCAGGGACCTAAATCCCGAGTGTGCCCCGCCGATCCCTTCATGAAGCTCCTGTAGGGCATACTCAGCCTGATCCGGAGAGAGGCATCGTAGATATGGTCGGCCGTCTATTTGGGAGAAGGAGCGCTTGTATAGGATGCCCTCGATTAAGACATAGCGCTCGGCTCGGGTTCTAACTCGGCGTGCTTCTTTGGGATCTTGAGGCAGAACTCCATCCCTTAAGAATTCCACCAGTGGTTTCATCCAATTGTCCTGCAGCGCGACCGGCAATGTCTCCATCGATCTAGGCGTCTCGTCTTCGATGCTCGGCTTGGAGAGGACTTCGATCAGCACGGTCTGTTCAAGACCCTGCAGAGAAGACGAAGCCAATTTGGAGAGAGCATCGGCCTGTGAGTTCTCCTCCCGAGGGACACGCTGGATGATGGCTTCTTCGAACTGACCCATCAGACCCCGGACCTTGGCGAGGTACTTAGCCATTCGCTCATCCCGGGCCTCGTACTCGCCCAAGACCTGATTCACAACTAGTTGGGAGTCACTGTGAACCCGAAGGCGCTGCGCCCCAGCGCTTCGTGCGAGTCCGAGGCCAGCTATGAGGGCCTCGTACTCCGCCTCGTTGTTCGAGGCCTTGAAGTTCATGCGGATCGCATACTGTAGGACGAAGCTATCAGGGCCGTTCAGGATAATGCCGGCGCCGCTTCCTTCACTGCAAGAGGATCCGTCCACAAAGACTGTCCAAATGGGGGGTCCATTCGGGACGTGGCCGACCTCAGGGATGGTGGATTCTACAATGAAGTCGGCGAGAGCCTGCGCCTTAATTGCCGTCCGAGGCTGATAGGAGATGTCGTGCTGACTCAGCTCTATCGACCACTTCATCAGCCGGCCCGAGGTTTCGGGCTTATGGAGGACTTGCTTGAGCGGTTGATCGGTGAGGACGATGACTGAATGAGATTGGAAGTAGGGCCGCAGCTTTCTTGCTGCCATGACGAGGGCGTAGGCTATCTTTTCTATCCTCGGATAACGGAGCTCGGCATCCCGAAGTACCTTGCTCACGTAGTAAATAGGCCTCTGGGTCCGGTCCTCTTCTCTGACCAGGACAGCGCTCAGGGACTGCTCGGAGGCTGCCAAGTAGAGGAAGAGAGGCTCGCCTGGGACCGGCTTACTTAGCAGAGGGGGGTTCACCAGATAGGCTTTCAGCTGGTCGAACGACGCTTGCTGTGCCTCGCCCCATTCAAATCCCTTAGCGCCTCGGAGTGCCTTGAAGAAGGGAAGGCACTTTTCCCCTGACTTGGAGAGGAACCGACCAATGGCTGCGAGCCGACCGGTGAGCTTCTGCACTTCTCTGACGTTCCGAGGCGGGGCCATGTCTAATATGGCTTTGATCTTTTCGGGGTTAGCTTCAATCCCCCGCTGGCTCACCATGAAACCGAGGAACTTGCCAGAGGAGACTCCGAACGCACACTTGTTCGGGTTCAGCCGCATGCTGTACTTCCTCAACACGCCGAAAGCCTCTTGGAGGTCGGCTACATGGTCGGTGCCGTGGATGCTCTTGACGAGCATGTCATCAACGTACACCTCCATATTTCGGCCGATCTGATGTTGAAAGACCTTGTTAACGAGGCGCTGGTAGGTGGCGCCCGCGTTCTTCAAACCGAACGGCATTACTCGGTAGCAGTAGAGGCCTTGGTCGGTGACGAAGGAGGTCTTCGGGATGTCCGGAGGGAACATCCGGATTTGGTTGTACCCCGAGAAGGCATCCATGAAGCTGAGGAGCTCATGGCCCGAGGTGGCGTCGATTAGGGTGTCGATGTTCGGGAGAGGGAAGGGATCCTTCGGACACGCTTTGTTGAGGTCGGTGAAGTCGATGCATATCCTCCACGAGCCGTTGGACTTCTTGACCATCACAACATTCGACAGCCACTCGGGATAATTCACCTCCTGGATGAACTTGGCCTTCAGCAGCTTATCCACTTCCTCCTTGATTGCCTGCTGTCGCTCGGGAGCGAACTTTCGCCTCTTCTGCTGAACCGGTTTGCACCCCGGCTCGACGCTTAGGCGGTGGACGAGCAAGTCTTCGGAGATGCCGGGCATATCCGCGGCCGACCAAGCAAATAGGTCGCGGTTACCCCGGATGCATCTCACCAGGTCGGAGAATAGCACGGTCGGCAAGGACTTGCTGACGAGGAATTTTCGGCTCGGATCCTCGTCGGAGAAGAGTACTTCTTCTAACTCGTCCGCCGGCTCGGACGTTGGGCGAGCCTTCGGCTCGGGGATCTCGAGTGTCTCGAGCGAGAGCACTGGTCCCCCGGTGGAAGTCATGTAGCACTTCCGAGCTGTTTCCTGGCTTCCCCTGACTTCCCCTACCCCCGAACGAGTGGGGAACTTCATCTTCAAATGGTATGCTGAGGGGACGGCCTCAAGGGCGGCTAGGCCGGGGCGGCCGAGGATGACATTGTATGCTGCCGGGACGTCAACGACCATGAAGTCCATGGGCTCGGTCCGGGTAGTAGGGGTGCTCCCCGCAGTAACGTCAAGGGTTATCACCCCTTCGACGGTTACCGGGACCCCCGTGAACCCGTGTAGAGTGTATCCGGCCGGCTTCAGACGGTCTCGGGACAGCTGGAGGCCCTGGAAGGCCGAGAGGAATAGGATGTTGACCGAACTCCCGTTGTCAACCAAAATCCTCTGCACCTTGAAGTTGGCCATGCGGAGGTCGATGACGAGGGCATCGCAGTGAGGGGTTCGGACTCCTTCGAGATCAGCGTCGAAGAAGGACACGGGCACACCGAAGCCCTTGGGAGGAGGAGCACTGTGGACCGAGTTCACCTCTCGGACGAAGGCTTTCCGAGACGTATTAGAGGAGCCGCCCATGGGGCCCCCGTGGATCATATGCAGAACCCTTTCTTCTTCGAACTCAGGTGTTACTTCGCACCGCTCAGAGCGCTTGTTAGCCCCCCGAGGGGGAGGAGAGTTCCGATCTGTCCGATCGTTAGCCTTCACGAACTTCGCCAACTGCCCCCTTCGGATAAGGGCTTCGATCTCATCTCTCAAAGCCCGACAGTCATTCGTCTCATGCCCGTGGTCTCGGTGATACCGACACCACTTGTCTTTGTCCCTCCTCTTCGCCGGTTTGTGCATCCTCGGGGCTGGAGGGAGGACCCCCTCCTTCTCTACCTCCATGAGGATAGTGGAGACATTAGTTGTGAGGGGCGTGAATTTCTCGAACCTGGGGGGAGGACGACGCTGGCCGCCTCCGTCCTTCATCGTCTTCTTGGCCCCCTGTTCCTCCGTTGCCTTCCTCTTCGAGCTGGAGGAGGGTTCTCCGAAGTTCGGGAGGGACTCGGCCTCCTCGGCTCGGATGTATTTCTCGCACCTCAGTAGGAGGTCGGCGAAGTTGGTAGGCGGCTTCTTTGCTAGGGACGAGCGGAGGTTGGAGTTGAGGACGTTCGACTGGAACGCCACTGTCGCCACGGATTGGTCTAAGGAGGCGATCGACCTGACTTCTGCAGTGAACCTCTTCACATAGTCCCGCAGCTTCTCTCCCCTTTCCTGTCGGAGGTTCAGAAGGGAGAGACTCGTCTTCTCGGCCCGTCGGCTGCTCACAAAGTGAGTTATGAACAGCGTCTCAAACTGCTCAAATGAAAAGATGGAGGCGGGGGCAAGCCTGGAATACCATTCCCGAGCCGAACCCCGAAGGGTGGCCGGGAAGGTCCTGCAGAGTATGGCGTCGGAGACTTGGTGGATCAGCATCAGAGTCTTAAAACTCTCGACGTGGTCTACTGGGTCGGACTCGCCTGAGTACGTTTCAAACTGCGGAGGTTTGAAACCCCTCGGTATGCGAGCTTCCATGATTGTTCGAGAGAAGGGCGGTCGGTTCGGGCGAACGGTCCCTGCTCTGGACTCCTCTTCTCAGTCCATACGGACAATGCGCCTCTCCACCTCATGGAGGCGGCGGTCAAAAGCATCGTCCCCTCGCCGGTAACCGTATGACCCTTCGGACTCTTCCTCATAAGAGGGAGAGCGCGGACTTCAGTGCCGGTATCCCTCGGATCGGCGGGGACTGTACTGTTGCTGACGACTGGGAGCCTGGAGAGGACTTCGTGACCGGCGGCGAGGACTGGGAATCCGAGGGGGTGTTGGGATCCTCGGGGGGTTTTGGTTGTTGGCACGGGCGTTCAGGGCCTGCAGTACAGTCTCCTGAAACTGGAGGAATTCGGCACGGCTGATGGGTACCTCACGGTCCCTCGTACGATGCCGATCCTCGGGGGAACGCGGCCTCCTCCTCCGGTGTTCGGGAGATGCCGCTCGGCCTCTCCGGTACGGGGATCTCCGCCTGTCTCGGCGACGAGGTGACCGCTCACCCTGACGCTGTCGGGAGGCTCCCGCTCGGGCCCGCCTCTCGTCAAGGTGTGTGCGGAGGTCGTTCTCCTTCTGGCGGTTCTGGAGCGTGAGGCTGAGGTCGGGGTTATGGGAGGCCATCGAGTCCGAGGACCCGTTACGGACCGAGACATGGTCCTGGACAGGCTGCTTCAGCTTCTGGCCGTTGAGACCGGCGGGACCGTTGTTGGGTTGTTGCTGAGGATGATGAGGCTGGACCGGTTGGGCCGGCGGAGGAAGCCCAGATTGGGGAATTGGATTGACGGGGGTATCCTCCGTAGGGTCGGCGGGGTTGGCCACCCGGTTGGATCCTTTGGATCTGTTCTTCTTCGGAGGCATGGCGATGGAAGGCGAGGAAGAAGAAGCTGAGGTCGTTCGTGTGGTGGTTTCCCACAGACGGCGCCAATCTGTTACCGCTGATTTCGGTGTGGGGGTAAACAGATAGAATTTGTGAGTCCGGGAAACACCTGAACGATTGACTCGGCCTTCTTGCTCCTGGCACAACCTGCAAGGAAGTGCGAAACACCGGGTTGATTCCGGCGACGCACCCTCCGACGCTCTTGTCAGTAATCAGGAAAAGATTAAGAAAGAGCTTAAGTGGTGAAAGAGTGATTAACCTGGTCTCGGTGGTAGAGGGGTTGTATTTATAGTCGCCTTTGGAACCATTTGGGGCCTAATTTCCTGCCTAACAAATAGGAGAAAAATCCTCCTATTCTGTTTTGGGAAGTTAGGCCTTGATTCCCTGGTGAGAGCTAATCAGGTTTATTGATTTGACCAAATCAGTGGCCTGATTCTCTTCTTGATGGATTGGGCTTGTATCGGGTCGGGACCCGTACCCAATTTGAAGTGGATCTATTCGCGGGTGGTTGGTTCTGTGAGAAGGAGGCCCAATACCCGTTTTGGATCCATCTGTATGTGAAATTACCTTTTTACCCCCGTGCTTCAGGATTCGTGATCGATCTGGACGGTCCCGATTTAACCCCAATTTTAGCCATATCAGAGATAAAGCAAGAAACCCCCTAATTCTTGCACTTTAACCAAAGGGAACACCTAACCTTATTGTTTGGCACATAAAATTTCCTATTTCGTTTGCGTTCTTTATTTTTATCAATTTTGAATTGAAAAATAATGAATTTTTCCTTATTTCTGATCAAAAACTTCCTAGCTTTATATTTATCTCCTAACGTTTTGTACTCTTAATCTTATGATGGTAAGAGCATCCACAGTCGTGAATGTTTAGAAAATATATAAATGCATAAATGTATATAGTATTTTGCATATTTGTTGCAGTCGTCGAATGATATTTTATACCAATTTAACATTTTTTTTTGATGAATTATACCAATTTAACATAAAAAAATGAGACGAAAATTCATATTGCGTCCCACGATTTTAAAAGATTTTTATGATTTTTTTAATTAAAAACAGTATTTAAGAATAAAAAAAGATAAAATTAAGTGGGCCCCTTCTTGTACGCAACTTCAAGTTGCTTCTAGGGGCTCCCACATTTGACTTCTTTTGTTAAATTTTCTTTTTAAAATTAAAAACGTCGGGCGCAATGTGAAGTTGCGTCTGACGATTTAAAAAATATTTTTTTTTCGTGGGACGTAAAGTGAAGTTGCGTTCGACGAATTAAAAAAATATTTTTTTTCGTGGGACGTAAGGTGAAGTTGCGTCATGTATAATATGCATTTCTCTCAAATTTTCTCTCATATATAGCAATCTACTGTCGCTATTTATGCATTTTATGTATAAATAGCAAACGGCTGCAGCTGGTTATTTGCAATAAAATGCATAAATAGCACACGACTGTCGATGCTGTAAAAGAGGAGGGAGTTTATGTGTTTTTTTTTTTTTTTTTTTTTTTTTTGATTATACTGGGTTCCATCTCCCTCTCTGGATCAGACTAATCCCAGTCCCGTGACAAGGAACCCCAACTTTTGGTTGGGTTTGCACGCCGGCCCATCTAACACAGCGGTCACTGGCCACCAAGTGTTTACCATAGGGTTCGAACCCAGGATCTGTGGAGGAGCACACTCCAAGTCCCATCGTTCTTTACCACTAGGCCACTTGCTGTGGTTGGGAGTTTATGTGTTAAAACATAATGTTAAAGACATTTTTTAATGAAAATGCAAAGGGATTTCTTGATATTTTCCGTACTTTATTCTAAGCCCAACATGTTCTCGGCCCACTACGGTCAACAGAAAACACGAAAGACGGTATCAACCACAGCCAACAAAATAAAAGTTAACGTTATTAAAATAAAAAAGTTAAGGGGAGCTTATCTGAAAAGGAAAAAGATTAGGGGGTCTTGATTATATCTAAAGTACCCAGGGGTTTAATGAAAGTATTATTCTTTTTTAAAAAAATGACTTTTATTAATTATTTTCTATATCCGCGTGCCTCCCGCGTGCAATCCGCGTGATTCCCACGTGGCTGTCTTTTCACGCCACTTTTCTCATCTATAAATATAAATAAAAGCTTCCTCATCTCTCCTCCTTCAAAACTCTCAAATCCCAAAAATCCCGCTTCTTCTCCTCCATTCCCAAATCCCCAAAGGAACCCTAAATTTGGATTCCTCGAAATCGCAGCCAATGCCGCATTCGAATATACAGATTCCGAATCGTCGGCGATCTCATCTTCGAAACCCTAAATGTGTACGGACACAACTAATCCAACTCTTAGATTCCCTTGAATCTTGTACAATTCATACTGTAACTGTCTTCTAATGCTTTTTATTTGGTTAATTAGGGTTTGGACGTTGATGAGGGTTTCGGATCGTTTGATCGCAATCCTAAAGGTCACGTCTTTTGTTTTGTTGCTCTAGAAAATCGGTTCAAGTCAGATATGATAAATTGATGCGATCTTTCGTTCCTGTAAGTTACTGACTGTTATATGATTACTAACTGTTCTCGAAATTGGAATTGGGGCATATCTATCGCATGTGATGTTGGTAACGGAAAGATGTTGGGTGATGATCGATATGGCTCTGTTTCAGGTACGGATATATAACTCAAGCAATACTTTGATTTCGTTCAATTCTTGAATTCGTTGTTCTTATACTGAAAATTTATGTCTGATTCTGTGCAACTTTTTTATCTGATTAATTAGGGTTTGGTCGTGTACAGAAAGGGCTGGGATCAAGAACAAGAAGTAAATCGGTTCAGGTATAATAATAACTCTGATACAGTCTCTTGTTTCTGTTAAACGTTGATTTTTTTTCTTCCTTTTTTCCCCCTCTTTCTGTAATATTAGGAGTAGTATTTAGCATGTTCATCTGATTGTTGGATCTTGGTTATATCATTTTGTTAGAGATATTTCACGAAATAGTAGCGCCTCTTGCTAGCTTTCCATTGACCAACATGGTGTTGTCCGTGGCATTTTTGTTATTTCTATTACATTGTGGAAAACATAAATCACCTTTTCCAAAATGATAGTCAATTTTGGGAGAATAATTAGAAAATATAATGGAGTAAAGAAATTCTGTGCTAGTGTTATCATCTGCAACTTATCTCTCTTCTCACTCCATATAGCTAGAGAGTAAAGTGTCTAGAGAACCCCAATTTCAGTTTCAAATTAGGATTTTTTACATAAAGTATTTCTTCCTTCAAGTTGTTTTAAATTTAGACTTCTTCGAGTATCAGTCCCTCAAAGATGCACGTTTACATAAAAGTCCCTGAAAACATGATTATTTGGTTAGAAGTCCCTAAAAACGGAATGGGAAATGAGCTGTGATGCACTGTTAGTTAAGGTGTTCATGGCTGGCAATGAATAAGCTATTGTATAGATGATGACGTGGTGATCACCGGGCTCGCACTCACATGTTTTTTCTGGCTCAGTGTTCAATGGTGGATGTGTGCAGGTCATTATGGTTTGGAAGTGTGCATTGCTTGAGTAGTTTGGTGTGTTTAGTCACCCAAGTGGTGGATATGCAAGTTGTCACGGGAGGAGTGAATATGTGAGTCATAGCCATTGTATTTGTGGTACATGTGTGACAGTTTTGCAAGTCATCGCTAGTGGTTAGAGATTCGAGTTGTCGCAAAAGTTAGTTGTGTGAGCCGTCACCAAAGTGGTCAGATGCACAAGTCTTTGCCAAGGTGGTGGATGTGCAAGTTGTCCATAATGCGGTAGCTAAGAAGGTTGCTACCGAGAGTTACATGCGGGCAGGAGATTGAGGAGACTTCGCAGTGATAGAAGAGCGGTTTCTAGGGTCAAGTCCACTCTTTTTTTTTGGGAGTAAAATGTCAAGTCCATGTTGATGCTTGTATAAATATAGTATACTCTGTATGCACATGCCTTTTAAAAGCGCACATTTACAGAGAAAGTCCTTGAAAACATGAATATTTGTATATAATTCTCTAAAAACATGCATAACTGACATTTTTTACGATTAAGTGCCTATTCTTCGAAAAATAGAACGTTCATAACACATGCAAATTAGTAGTTTTTTTGTTACCATATAAGGAAATGTTCTACAACTGTTATCATATGTGGGCCATATGTGATGCATATTCTTGATATAAGTGATATGGACCATATAGACAATAGATTGATATTCTTGATATGAACTATAAGAGCATCCAGAGTCGTGATTGTTGAAAAATAGCAAAATATATAATAGGCTAAATTTAAAAAAAGTACACAAAGTTTGGGCCAGTTTTAAAAAAGTACACAAAAGTTTTTTTTATTTAAAAAAAGGACACAATGTTTAAATAAAGTCCACTGGGTTAGTTAGGGTTAGGGTTGGGTTAGGGTAGGGTTTAAAAAAACCACTTTCATCTTTAATTTGTGTTTAAAAAAATCACATTCATCTTTTATTTGTGTTTAAAAAAACATCACTTAACTAATCATATGTTTAAATAACCCCCCCGAACTAACCCTAACCTTAACCCGAACCCGAACCCTAACTAACCCAGTGGACTTTATTTAAACATTGTGTACTTTTTTAAAAAAAAAACTTTTGTGTACTTTTTTTAAATTGGCCCAAAACTTTGTGTACTTTTTTTAAATTTAGCCTATATAATATACATATAGCAAAGTTTCGTTTGCTGCAGTGGTAAAATGCTATATAGCAATCAAAAATAAAATATGATCGGACGCAACTTGAAGCTCTGTTGGAGGTGGGAAATTTTTTTATATTATACCATGGGACGGATCTCATCCCATCTCCACATTCAACTAGCCTTAATTACCCCCTAAATTGCCCACTAATTAATATAACCCCCTAATTAACCCTTAATTAATTATTTAAGTATATTTAACTAAGCCTAAGTATAATTAATCATTAAATGGGCTTTAAAATTGGACGGATGGTGAAGTTCCGTCCAACACATAATTGCTCATGGGACGGATGGTGAAGTTCTGTTTGAGGTAAAAATTTAATAAAAAAATATTTTTTATTTGGGACAGAACTTGAAGTTCCGTCCAATATATATATATATATATTTTATATTATTATTATTATTATTATTATTTTGGACAGAACTGTAGCGAATCTGCCAAATATGAATAAATAGCAAACGACTGCAGAGGCGCGTTTGCTATTTTGTGGATAATATGGAAATTTAGCAAACGACCGTGGATGCTCTAAGCTGGATACTGCTTGCAGTATTCTTGATTGGAATTTTTTACCAAAATGACTCACTTTTTAAAAATATTTACCAAACTGACCGACTTTGAAAGTATTTACCGAAGTCGCTATCTCAAATAGGGAGTTTGGTGAAATTGCCTGCGCTGTTTGAGATAGCAAGTGTCGGCGTAGGTGTTTGTGCACAACCTGGAGAAAAAACATCAAAGTAAGACTCACTGTCTGAAACAACGAACGTAGTTGTACCACACTCACTGTTTCAGTGGCTAAAAAATAATCTTTGCACAGGGTGAGGTTCAGATGGTCCAGCATTCGTGTCCGCAGGACGTGCAGTTGCACACAAACCGCATGTAATCGGTCCGAGATTTGCATCCCCTGCTCGCGCGAAAGAGAGTTTCATGCTTGCTTTCTTACAATGCCAAGAAATGGTTTCCTTCTAATTTTTATGATTTTTCCGATACGGGACTAAAGTTCCTCAACCCATTTTCAAATATCAAGTGTCTCACTTTGGGAGACAATTTCTCATTTACCCCATAACCGTTTTGAGCAAGTAAATATATGATTTTGATGTACTCACGAAGGAGAACATAAATTCATAAAGATCTCTCATTAATTCATAGTGAATACTAAAAAAATTGTATCAAAACTAGTTCATAAAATGGTGTTAAAACATCAATTTTCTAACATTATGTTTGTTTGATTGCTTGGTTGAGTTTTTAATCTGGTTAATGATTGTGAGATGACCACAAAGAGTGTTGAAATTGTGTTAAAAATATGGAAATATAAGAAAATTTGTTGTTGCAGGTTACACTTGAAAATGTCATAACTACACTCGCTATTGAAGACATCGAGTGTCGTTTGAGTTTTTTATATGTTTAAATTGCACTTTCAACTCTCACTTCCTCTTCCTTTAAGTCTTTGGAAAAAATAAAAAATATTCACTCGCTATCTCAAATAGTGAGCGTCATTATATTACACTCGCTATTTCAGATAGCGACTGTGTGTAGATATTTTTATAGACTTTGAAGTATCGTGGAAATTTTATCAATACTAAACTCACTATCTGAGATAGCGAGCCTTTTTGAACTAAACTCGCTATCTCAGATAACGAGTGTAGTTATGACATTTTTAAGTGCAACCTGCACCTATAAATTTCCTTGTACGCATATATGGTTCATTTCTAGATTTTCAACACAATTCCAACACTCTGTGTGGTTATCTCACTATCATTAACCAAATTAAAAACTCAACCAAATAATCAAGCAAACATAATGTTAGAAAATGTGTGTTTTAACACCACTTTACGAACCATTTTGAGGTAATTTTTGAGTAAGATCCACTATGAATTAGTGAGAGGTCTTTATGGATTTGTGTTCTACTTCGTGAGTACATCAAAAGCATGTATTGACTTGCTCAAAACGGTTATGGGGTGAATGAGAAATTGTCTCCTAAAGTGAGACACTTGATATATGAAAATGGGTTGAGGGACTTTAGTCCCAAATCGGAAAATCATAAGAATTAGAAGGGTATATATAATAAACCCTTTCTTGGCATTGTAAGAAAGCAAGCTAGAAGATTCTTGCGCGCAGGAGGTGCAAATCTAGGACCAATTACATGCGGTTTGTGTGCGCTTGCACGTCCTGTGGATACGAATGTCGGACCATCTGAACCCCACCTCGTGCAGTGATTATTGTTTGCACTGATATAACAAGTGTGGTACAACTATGCTCGTTATTTCAGATAGAGATGTTACTTTGACCTGATACCCAGATTTGACATTGGACCGGAACTGATCCGATTTATACGAGTCCGGGTCCTAAAACAAGACCCGATGCACTACTGGGTTCGGGTCTGGGTCCGCTCAAAATAGACCCGACCCGGATCCGGATTTGGACCCGTTAAAAAATACCCACAAATATTCGGAATTTGAATAATAGGGATATATGAAATACATGTAAATAGTAATTGTTGAAGATAGATGTGCAAATATAATATTTATTCATGTACTCAGTGCAAAAATTGTTGGAACCGTAGGGTATCGGGTGCAAAAACACTTACTATTGGACCCGACGGGTATATTTTTTTAGGAGGGACCCAGATTTGATTCTCACAAGTTTGGGTCCGGGTCCAATTTTTGGACCCGTGAGGTGTCGGGTTCGGGTCCCGAACCGATAGGACCCTATACCAGCTCGGATTCGGACCTGTTAAAAAATACCCCCAAATATTTGAAATTTGAATAATAGGGCTATATGATATATATGTAAATAGTAATTGTTGAAGATAGATGTGTAAAATATAATATTTATTCATGTACTTAAGTGCAAAAATTGTTGGAACCGTAAGGTATTCGGTGCAAAAAATACTTACTATTGGACCCGACGGGTATATTTTGATAAGGAGGGATCCATCGGGTCCGGGTTCGGGTAGTGGAGGACCCGAACTGATAGGACTCGATACCAGTGCTAGTTTCAGACATCGGATCTTACTTTGATGTTTTTTCTTGGAGCCTACACTCGCTATCTCAAACAGCGCAAACATTTTCACCAAACTCGCTATTTGAGATAGGGAGTGAGTCATTTTGGTCAATACTTTCGAAAGTGGGTCAGTTTGGTAAATACTTTCAAAAATGGGTCATTTTGGTAAAAAATTTCTTGATTGGGGATTCCTCGCTTTTTTGTACTTTCACTCATGCTATTGATTATTCTTCTAATAATATTGGCTGATTCTTCTAGGTATCGGCGATGTTGTTTTTTGTCCATAAAATAGGTGTCCTGTTAATCCACGTGGTCTCAACTTTTTACACCCAGTTAAATCGATAGACAAACATGTTAAACCCAATTAACACAAGTACAAAATCTTAATCATTAATAACATAACCACGAGCAAGGTTCACGTTCCAACTAATAGCAAAATAGGTGCAGAGGTGATTCTAAGCAAGCTAATATTGTTGTTGCTCAAAAAGTTTTCTTCCAGAAAGAACTATACCAAAGAGTGGGGAGTAGCCGAAAGTCATATATATAATGTTCCTATGGTATCAAATTCATTGTTGGGTAAGTTCTGACTCACACGAAAGGTTTGACACCTACTTTAATTTTTCATTGAACATATTGAAAGACGAAAGTCGATGGAATCTGATTTGAAGGTGAATCTAGTTCTCAGATGAGCTATATGCATATTGGCATCCTACCTTTGTATCGTGGTAGAATCCAAGAGAGTTCCGAAACAAAGTTACAGTAACTAAAGTTATTTGTAATTGAGAGTTAGCCCTGACTGAAATATAAATTACACAGAAATGGAGTTAACACAGAGAAAAACACATGAAACTTGCCTCTTTATTTTGATATACGACATAGCTTAATTCGCATATGCAATAGCGGGGGACAACCTAATGCTCCTCGAGTAACACTCGAACTCATTTCCTTACAAATTCAAGCATGCACAATTTGTGTTTATAAGCAAAACACACTCTTTTAACACACAAAAAAAGCCCATAAATTAACAAAATTAATCGTATCAATTCTTTTTTTTGAAGTTGCATCTGGTACTTTCTCGTCCCAATCGTTTAGGCCATTTAATGACCCTTTAAATCTGAAGAAAACAACCAAAACTTTTATTTAAAAAACATCAAAAATCGCTGAAAATTAGGGAAATTGAGTAGAAGGATTTGGATGTTACTAAAGAAGGATCTTTGTTTCGGTTTCGGTGCCTTCGGGTCTGGTAGCGAAGTGGGGCGAGGGCGGCCTGGGGGGTTTGGGAAAAACCGTGAGATTTTGTGAGATTGGAAAAGTGGGAGGGGAAGAGATTGTATTTGAGGAATTGAAGTTTTTATTTTTGTTTTGGTTTTTTAATAAAGTCGTGCACAATGCACATGTTTATTAAATAGGAATCCCTACTTATCCTCTTCTTTCTCTATTTCAAAATAAAGAAAGACGAGAGGGAGTACTCCAATTAGTACTCCCTCGTCCCAATCATTTAGGCCATTCAACAAGTACAAAATCTTAATCATTAATAACATAACCAAGAGCAAGGTTCATTCCATCTAATAGCAAAACAGGTGTAGAGGTGTGATTCTAAGCAAGCTAATATTGTTGTTGCTCAAAAAGTTTTCTTCCAGAAAGAACTATACCAAAGAGTTGGGAGTACATCACAAGAAGGGTGATTGCGTGGGATGATGAGGGATGAACATGCACTTTTGCTGCTTTTTGTTTTCGGTTCCAGGAGTTAGATGTCTGTTCTTCATGTATTTTGGATTCTTGTATCTGGAGCTTTGTAATTTTGGGTTACTACCATGTGTGGTGAGGGGTATTATATTTTGTTCAGGGAATGACCATCATGGCCTGCATGTGGGTCACATGAACATCATTGTCTAGTATTTGATTTTTGGTTTTGTTATAAACTTTTTAATGAAACTCGGGGGGGCCTAGGCCAACCTGTTATGATTAAAAAAAAAAAGAGTTGGGAGTAGCCGAAAGTCATATGTATAATGTTCCTATGGTAGCAAAATTCCCACACAAAAGGTGTGACACCTGCTTTAATTTTTCATTGAACATATTGAAAGACGAATGTTGATGGAGACTGATTTGAAGGTGAATCTAGTTCTCAGATGAGCTAGGACACAAGTAGATGCTGTTGAATGTGGGTTCCTATTGGTCAAATACACCAAATTATAAAAAAAAATTGATGTATTGTTACTGCATTCTCAGATGATGTACTAGCTCATTGTTTACTGAATTAGTAATGATTCCCCACATTTTTAGATGATTTAAGAAGTTAAATGATTGAAAATAGTAATGAATATTTAAGGACTATATCTCTGATTTTAAAAAAAATATATTTTAAAGCTGCTCTGGATTTGAACTTGAAGACTGAGTTAGTCTTGTCTTAGTTATTCACGTGAAATTTAGAAAGAGAAATCTATAGACTCGTGACTGAAATTAAACCTAGATGCTCCTTCATACTCTGGAATGTCTCCTACATTTGTGCCACTTAAAAATCAAAGGGATTTTAACAATCATTGTTAATATCTTGTGCCATGGTTCTTGTGGCATAAGAGTATAAGACAGCAATTGCCCCGCTTCTTGTTGAGCTTACGAGGTGCACGATTGTATTAGAGATTTCTAAGAGATTAAATGACATCATCTTCTACTTTGCAGGAACACTAATACTTGTGATACATGTAAATTCTTAAGTCGAATACAAATTCTATTCGCAATTTAGCATGTCTTCTAGTAGTAATCTTAGAAATTGTACTCTTATTCTGAAATAGGAAGTGATGTTTTTACTAGGTGTTAAAAATTGAGGGGGTGGTTTTTCTCTTTTTCCCTTATTTTTACCTCCTTTTTTTTTGCGTTGTTGTCACTTGTTTAACATATTTTCCTTTTCTCTTAGGAATAAATGAATTTGATGCTTCAAGTTCGTCGGTATATTTGTATATATGATATTTCTTTATGTGCATTGTACTTGATTCTCTAAGAAAATTATCATAATTTATCCAAAAATATGCTTGTGCTGGTGGTCTTAGGATTGATTCGTAAAGAATATATAGGATAATTTAATTTATTTAAAACAGATTATTGATTTTGTATTTAGTAAAACCTTTAGTCCTCAGAAGAAATAAACTTTTAAGCCATCCATCAAGTCACTGATGGACGATTAGCTCATGCATACTGAACTCAATAGTTTAAAGAGTTACACGAGAGGATCTTGATCCTGTTGAAATGGTTTAGTAGGATAATGTTAAAAGATGGGATTAGAAAAGGGTGTTCTTGTAAGAAGTCAGAGTTTGAGCTTAAGTTGACGATAACACAAGGGAGATTGTGTCGATACGGTTTATGTATGTGGGTGCAGCAGAGACCAAATAAGATCCCTCTGCACCGTGGGTGCTGAGTTTGTGTGGACGTAGCCGCATTCGAAGACAATTTAGGTGAAATTGGCTGTGCAGGCGCAGGTAGCGGTTATTCAGCAGTCGCGTGTGGAGGATTTGTGGCTTGTGAACATTTGCGTGATAAGTGTTAGAGGGTGAATGCGAAGCTGGATCAGTGGGTGGCGAAAGTGCAGTTTAGGAAGCATGTGTCGCATAGGAGGATTTTTTTAAAAAATATTTGGATCCGTTGATTTTGAAGCTAGGCGTCAAATTAAGGCCATTAGGATTCAGGTATAGTATTGTTAGTAACGATTTTTGATTCATTTAATTTTATGTTGGTGAATGAGGATGTTAAGGTGGGTAGGTGGGAAACACATTAGAAGACAATTAAACACAGTAAAGAAAGTGTGCATACCGAAGAAAGTTGAGGTTAAAATGCAGGAGAGCCTATTAAATGGTTCGGATAGATACAACTAACGCTGATAATTGTCTTAGTTAGGGAAATTGATAGGATGCTAGTTTTTTTGCAATAAAAGATTGCATGAGAAGTGCCATCGAGCTCATATATAAATCCTCCAAAAATTACATCGAATATGCAACAGAAATCAAATAACTGAAACAACACATATTCTCAAATTACAATAGGATCCGGGAAGAACAAAAAGAACCATAAACTGGCAACCAAACATAACCTACCGACATCCCCAAAGATACACAAACCCTTCGACTGCAAAGACCAAGTACGATCAGAAGTTGTCATTGCCAGAAGCCCCACAAAGGTCCCATACGTGCTTTCTTCCTAACACCTGGTATGGAGATCCAAGAAGAAGCGAGAGAATTTTTTTTATAAGTTAGGGGATCAAAAAGGACTATGGATAGACTCAAACAAACTTGGGTTGAAGCATAGGGATTTGAAATTGTTAATTTGACAAAGGAGGTGGTTGTCAAAGTTGAGTGGAGGAGAAGGATTTATGTAGCCAATCCCAAAGTTTTGGCATAAAGCCCCAATTTTTGTTATTATAAAAATTTCGACAGTCTCCTGAAATCAAATTTTTAACGATATTCATAATCACATGATTTGAACTCTAATATGGACACAAATTTCTTAATACAGCGTATGGAGTCCCTATTAGAGTAATTATGCTTATGTTATAAGGGTAGTATAGTCTTTTGTTATTTCAACCCTTAAAAGTTCTCTCTCTCTCTTCTACTGGTACTGTTTACAACACCCAATTATGAGAAACCCTAATTTCCTTTTCTCTTCACTATTGTTTTCTCTTTGGATCCGAGTTTGGATTTGATAGTTATCATGGTATCAAAGCTGGTTTGATTCTTACCTGATTTGCCATTCTTGTTTGCTATCCCTGCCGTCGAATCTGGAATTGAACTTCGTCGGATCTGCCGTCGGATTCACAGTCGAAGCCCTTTGATGCCACCACCCCTGTTTGATGTTGTCATGCTTGTTGTCTTCGAGGGGTAAACTTCTAATCCTCTTAGATCTTGGATCTTTGTTGTTGGTTTAGGGTTCATAGATTGGTAATTAGAAGAAGTTGGTTGTTGGGTTTTGTTTTTAAGTGAGAAGAAATGGGTTGGTGAAGAAGAAAAGAAACATAAGAAGTGAATGCTTGTTGGGTTTTGTTTTTAAGTGAGAAGAAATGGGTTGGTGAAGAAGAGAAACAGAAGAAGTGAATGCTGGTCATATTGTTGGAAGGGGGAATTTGAAGGCTTTTTTTGATAAAATTGTGATCTTGAAGACTTTTGGGACTTCTTTGTCTATATTTTGTGCAATTTGGAAGTTTATTTGCATTCAAAATGGCTGGTAATAAAGATGATTCGCTTCAATCTATTAGTGCGAGGTTGGATGAAAAAAAACTATTCGTATTGGAGTTATGTGATGATTTTTTTTGAAAGGCAAGAAAATGTGGGGTTATGTTTCTGGCACTGTGAATAAACCTACATGTGATAAGGCTACAAACTATGCAACCATACTAAATGATTGGGAAGTAGCGAATTCCAAAATTATCACTTGGATAAACAATTATGTAGAACAATCTATCGGTACCCAATTGGCAAAGTATGAAACAACGACGAATATTTGGCAACATCTTGGAAGATTGTATACACAATCTAACTTGCCATACAATATTAGTTAGAATCCGATATTCGAGCTCTTCAACAGAAGGACATGAGCATTCAAGAGTTCTATTCTGCAATGATAGATCATTGGGATCAATTAGCTCTTACAAAATCGGCAGAACTACAAGCTTGTGTAGCTTATATCGTTCGTAGAGAGGAACAACGTCTGGTTCGATTTTTGATGGCACATCGAGATGATTTTAAGGGACTTTGTGGTTCCATCCTACATCGTGTCCCACTTCCTTCAGTTGATTCAGTGGTCAGTGAGCTCTTAGCTGATAAAATGCGTCCTAAATCTCAAGCAGGAAAATGAATTCTTCGGGCATCCACTTCTTCTGTTTTGGCAGTCCCTTCTAGACCTCCTGCTCACTATGAGATTAAACCTTATTCAAAGGTTGGGTTGGATGAGTGTAGTTTTTGCAAGTAGAGATGTCACTGGAAAGTTCAATGTCCTAGGCTATTGAATCAAGCACAACTACATTAGCAAAAGCAACAATTCAGACCCTCACATCTTAGCAACCGACCTTAACCACGACTATATCATCCTCCACAATTTAGCACTACAACAACCATACCACAATCAGACTTCTCAGATTTTCGAGCCTCATCGTCGATACCTGCACTCGTTGCCATTTCTGAGCAGCTTCCAAAGCACATTGCTTCACAGCCGCATGCTATGTTTGCCTCTTCACCCATAGGTCAGCTACACCCTAGTTCCTTTGGTAGGATTTTGGATTCTGGAGCTTTACACCATATGTCTCATGATTCGAACCTTTTTGTTTCTTTGCATTCTACATCATCTGTGTCTGACATGACTGCTGATGGTACTCCTATGCCATTAGCAGGAATTGGTTCTGTTGTCGCACCTTTTTTTCTCTTTCTAATGTTAACCATATTCTTAAGCTTACGCTGAATCTTGTATCTGTTAGTTAGTTGTGTAATTCTGGTTATTCAGTAATATTTTCTTCTACCTCTTGTTTTGTGCAGGATCTGCATTCCTAGATTCTGATTGGGACAAGCCGTAGAAGAGGGTCTTGGATGAGCTGAGGTTACCAGTATTTGCAACTCCTAGTGTTGATTTGTCTTCATAACGTTTGTGTCCATCCTCTAGTTTTTATTTATGGCATTCACGTCTTGGTCATGTTTCAGTTTCCCGCTTAAAATTCTTAGCTTCCACAGGAGCCTTAGGAAATTTGCAAACTCATGATATTTCTGATTGTAGTGGTTGTAAACTTGCCAAATTCACTGCATTGTCTTTTAATCTAAGTACTTCTTGTTCTTCTGCATCATTGATTTAGTTCATTTGGATTTGTGGGGACCTTCCCTTATTGCTACAAAGGGGGGGGGGTCTAGATATTATGTTTCTTTCATTGATGATCACACTCGTTTTTGTTGGGTTTTTTCATGAAATGTCGTTTTGATTTTTTTGATGTCTATAAAATTTTTCGAGCTCTTGTTAAATCTCAACATTGTGCTGTTATCAAGTGTTTTAAATGTGATTTGGGTGGTGAAGATACTTTGAATAAATTTTGCGATTTGCTTGCTTTAGATGGAACTGTTCACCAGTCTTTCTGTACTGATACTCCTGAACAAAATGGTGTTGCTGAAAGAAAATATAGGCACATTGTTGAAACTGCCCGTTCTCTTTTATTGTCATCTTCAGTTCGTAGTGAGTTTTAGGGAGAAGTAGTACTTACTGCAGTCAACCTAATTAATAAGATCCCATCGTCCATTACTTTAGGTTTGTCACCCTTTGAAAAACTATATTGCCATGCTCCTGACTATTCCTCATTGAGAGTCTTTGGTTCTACCTGCGTTGTCCTTCATCCACATGTAGGGCGTACGAAATTATCATTTCGCTCTGCCATTTGTGTATTACTTGGTTATGGTGAGGGACAAAAGGGTTATTGTTGTTTTGATCCAGCTTCGCGAAAACCGTGTCCCGTCATGTTTTTTTTTCTTGAGCATATACCTTTCTTTATTCCTTCTATACCTCACAACTTAACCAAATCTGATCTCATTCATATTGATCCTTTCATTGACCATACATAGAACCTTTCTCCACTAGTCCTTTCAAAACCTGACTCTAACTCATCTGTTGCTCGTGTAGCTCCCTTTCCTCTTCATTATTCTCACAGGACTCGCATTGTTAGTTCTGGAGATATTGGTGCCTGTCTGACACTCTTGATACTCCCCCTCCTCCTGTCGTGGCCCAAGCTCCTCCTGAGACTGTGGATTCCTCGTCTCGTTATCCTTAGCATACTCGTAAGTCTACTCACCTACCAAATTTTATTTACTCCTGTTATTCTACTTCTTTCTTTTCATTTTTAGCATCTATTCATTGTCTCTCTGAGCCCTCATCCTACAACGAGGCAGTTTTTAACCCCCATTGGCAGCATGCTATGAATGAAGAACTTTCTGCCTTGCAAAAGACAGACACTTGGGATTTGGTACCTTTACCTTCTGGTAAAAGTGCAGTTGGTTTTCGTTGGGTTTATAAATTCAAGACAAAGTCTGATGGATCAGTTGAGCGCTACAATATTAGATTGGTTGCTAAGGGATTTTCTCAGCAGTATGGTATGGATTATGAAGAGACTTTTGCGCCTGTTGCAAAGATGACCATAGTTTGTACTCTTATTACAGCTGTATCTGTTCGTCAATGACATATATTTCAAATGGATGTTAAGAATGCTTTCTTGAATGATGATTTGCATGAAGAAGTTTATATGGTTCCCCCGCATGATGTCTCTCATAATCGTGGAGAAGTTTGTAAACTTAAGAAAGCGTTGTATGGCCTCAAACAGGCACCTCGAGTTTAGTTTGAGAAGTTTTCTATCATTATCATTTCTCTTGGGTTTTCTTCCAGTAATCACGACTCGGCTTTCTTTATTAAGTGTACTTACTCTCTCCATATGTTGATGATATGATTATTACTGGTGATGATGTTGATGACATTGCAGTATTAAAGTCAGAATTAACCCGTCAATTTGAAATGAAAGATTTGGGTTCTTTACGGTATTTTTTGGGTACTGAAGTTCCGTTTTCTCCAAAATGTTATATTCTTTCTCAGTCCAAGTACACTGCTGATATTCTTGAGCGTGCTCGTCTTACTGATACTAGAACTGTTTATACTCCTTCTGAGCTGAATGTTCAGTACTCTCATTTTGATGATACGCCTTTGTTAGATCCTACTTTATACCACACTATTGTTGGAAGTTTGGTCTACTTCACCATCACTCGTTCAGACATTGCTAATGTTGTTCATATTGTCGGTCAGTTTGTTGCTTCTCCTACCACCGTACATTGAGCAACTGTTCATCGTATCTTGCGGTATTTTCGAGGGACTATCTTTTAGAGTCTTGCTTCCATTCACATCTTCCTTGGAGCTGCGTGCATACTCTGATGCTGATCACAAGCATGATCCCTCAAATCGCAAGTTTGTTACTGATTTCTGTATCTTTTTGGGCGATTCTCTTATCTCTTGGAAGAGCAAGAAACAAACTGTTGTTTTTCAGTCTTCTACAGAGGCAGAGTATCGTGTCATGACATTCACTACTAAAGAGATTATTTGGTTACGTTGGTTACTTGCAAATATGAGTGTTGTTCTCTCTCATCCTACTCCTATGTATTGTGACAACCAAAGTGCAATTTCAGATTTTTCACAACTCAGTTTTTTATGAACGGACCAAACACATCGAGATTGATTGTCATTTTACTCGCCACCACCTCAAGCATGACACAATTACTGTACAGTTTGTTCCTTTTTCCATGCAGATTGCAGACTTTTTTACCAAGTCACATTCTATTTTCCGTTGCCGTTTTCTTGTTGGCAAACTCTCGATGCTTATTGCAGCCGCATTGTGAGTTTGAGGGGGATATTAGAGTAATTATGCTTATGTTATAAGGGTAGTATAGTCTTTTGTTATTTCAGCCCTTAAAAGCTCTCTCTCTCTCTCTCTCTTGTACTGGTACTGTTTACTGCCCCCAATTATGAGAAACCCTAATTTCCTTTTCTCTTCACTATTGTTTTCTCTTTGGATGTGGGTTTGGATTTGACAGTAATCAGTCCCCATGCAAACTAGTACAAGAAATGCACTTGTTCAACTTTTTAGTTTTTCGTCAACATTATCTAAAATATTAGCTTTGTTGTTTCAGGAAACTGATCAGGGCAATGATTTTATGTTCGCGAATAGAAGCCATGGGGTTATGTTTGTGGAAGTTTGTTTCGGCTGTTGTGCTGGTGCAGAGTCGATCGGATTAGTGTGTCTCAGGATAGTAAGAATAGTTCATATAACTATCACCGTTTCTTCCCAGTTACGCTTTGCCCCATTTGTAGGGAGGGTTTGATATGTTTGCCTCCTATTGTGTCAAAGGCATATGGGAATTTTGGGTTGACAGTGATTTGTACCAGGGTAATGAATAGTATCATGTTGATGGATCCGACTAGTTTGAGGACGGTGTTTCTGGATGCGAATCAGTATTGGAGGGCCGTTTAAGGCGATGATGTCGAGCAGACAGCTTCAATCCACTTAGGGCCAGCCAGATGGATATGCCAATTCTCATAGGTCTCAGCCAGAAAACTAGTAACATCGGAGAAAGGTCTTAGTCCGGTTTTAAGCACTTTCTTTCAGAGGATAAGTTCTCTCTAGGCGGCTCCCTCCTATTATACTATTTCTGGGGTAGAGCGGTCGAGAAGCTATAATGGAAGACAAACAACTTGTAATATATTCACAAAGAAGAATTGGTAATAGATAGAAAGAGTTCTTAGTTCTTAGTTGCCGACTAGCTTTCTTGTTGAGAGCAAGAGAAGTGTCATTGTCATGCTCATATAGCATGAAATTGAAGAAAATCTCGATCAAGAAGCTATAGTGAAAGACAGACAACTTATAATATATTCACAAAGAAGAGTTGGTAATAGATAGAAAGAGTTACAAGTTCTTAGTTGCTGACTAGCTTTCTTGTTTAGAGCACGAGAAGTGTCATTGTCATGCTCATATAGCATGAAATTGAAGAAAATTTGTTTGAACATTGTGCTTGATGTCAATGTGTACGTCCTTGTGCTTCTGTCAAGTGGAGTACCCAGAATTGAATGTCAATGTGCCCAAAGCGGCTAAGGTTTCAGCTTTTGGGAAGAATGATAATACTTTTACAGTGAAGGCCCATTTGGGGCATTTATTGAATCCAGGGCATTACACACTTGGGTACACTTTTTTTTGGCGCAAATCCAAATGATGATGAGATGGCTAATTAAGTGCAAAAGTTGGTGCATCCGAACGTGATTTTAATTATGAAGAGTTATGCGGAGAAGAGGCAGAAGAGGAGTGGGAAGCCAAGGAATTTTAAGTTGAAAGAGCTTGAACATGGAGGTGGAAGGATGATCTGGAGAAGAGGAATGATGAGTATGAGGAGTTTCTGAAGGACTTGGAGGAGAACCTGCAGCTGAGGTTTAATATATCTTTGTATCAGAACAAAGATTATCAACCATCAGAAGTGGCATTGACGGTTGGTGGAGACGATCTTCCTTCTGTGCCTTTGGATGAGTTGCTGGCTGAGCTTGAGCTTAGTGACGAGGAGGATGATGCAGAGCAGCAGAGGGCATGACGGAGTGATTTCATTGGAGTAGTTTTCATTAGAGTTAGTTTCAATATCATCTTATATGTTTTTTCCTTTCAAACTATTCTATGTTTTACTGGTCTTGTCAAAGTGTTTGCTATTTTTGCTGTTGTTCAAATTAGCTTGCTTTTCAAATAGTTTATATATGTTTTTGTCTTATTACCAGTATCTTTTCGATTTGTTCTTGTATGAGAGCTATCATTTATTAATGTTTGCTAAGTTTTGGAACATTGACGAGCAAATATGTAAACAGAAGTTAAAGCTGAAAAATCTGTTTCAGTGTACTCTGATTTTTAAATCATCTTTGCTTCTCAGTTTATAGTGCTTCAGTTATCCTAGACAAATCAGTGTACCTCTGTTCTATTCACTATATATTCTGGTCCTAATACTGCAGAGGCTACCAAGAGACCATCTTATAATCTAACGCAATTTAGTCAAATGTTAAGTGTTGGCTGGGTGTACAAATGCACTTGTAGAATGATTGACTAAAACTAATGGCCTTATTTTGCTAGTTCTTTAATGCAAAGTTTTCTCGTACCCGTGATGATCTAGGTTTCACAATGAAGTGATTGTTGTTCCATAACATGAGTTGTTTGTGGGTATAATAGTATGTCATCTAGAAAGTTTGCATATAATCAGAGTTTTCTATACATTCTATAATCGGTTTCTCTCTTTTTATACTTATCATTTTCACTTTTGCTATATTTAGGTATATTCTCTTTTATATAGTTGTTGGATTTACTAATATAATCTATTGTGTTTCAATAGCTTGTTTACAGTAGCTATGCTGAGATCGAGTATTTTCCAACAAGAAGAATAGCCATTTCCATCGGGTATATGAAGGTACATGCTATAATATTTGTCTTCAAATAGGTATGACCTTTCTAATAGATTGTGGATAAATGACATCAACATCAATCTCCATGAAAATCAAGCTTAACTTAGCTGTACATGATATATAGCTCTTAAAATTTCTTAAAATTATTCTGTGAGTTTGTAATGGATGATACCATTACATCTGTGTCATTCTGCCTGATTTATCTTGATAGTTCTATATGATATTGGCTTGTTGCAAGTACTTTTTCGATTTTGCTGATGTATGGGTGCTATTATATATATATTATTAGCTAGATTATGGAGGTTTTGAGATGAACAAATACATACTGAATTGTGTTTCAGTATTTATAATCAATTTTACTTCTTCAGTTATCCTGGAGAAGTTAGTGTGCCGCTGTCCTATTTACTCGTGATCTTGTGCTAGTATTACCAAAGTCTATGAACTGCGACGTCCTTATATATTAAAGCAGTTTGTTAAGATATCCTTGGCCGATTGCAAATGCACACTTGTAGAATAACATGCTAATCGGATATTTCCTCGCTTTTCCTTTTTCAATCTGTATATTGCGGATGTATACTGATATAGATAGAATGAAGAACAACACATTGTGATGTACAATCAAAGTTGCAGATTGCGAACTACATATTGGACCTAGTTTGTGAATATGAACCCTATACTTGTTTGATCCCCTAAATTTTGGGTCTATTATAGAAAACTATTGTAAATTTGCTTTATTACGCACAACCCCCCTTTGTTTTGAAGGACTTGGCTGACCGATACGGCGCATGGGCAGTGTCGATATTGCTCTTTCTATCAAATGCTGAAGAAACTGGGACAAATCCATTTATTATTATTATTATTTTTATTATAATTATTTTTTTATTGGAATAAAGGGCTACATTGTAGCTTGGTCTTGAACCTGCGACATCTTTTACCCATCCCATTCTCAGACCTTTACCTACTGAGCTACAACAGTGGTGACATTGTATCATATTTATCTGTGAGAGAGAAGGGGCCTCATGCTTACAGGATACCTTTATGAGGGGATTCCCTAAAACATTCTAAAAATACAAGGCATCAAAGAAAAAAAGTAACAAACAAAATGATTTCATCCATGTCCATCATTCCCTCCTCCGATTCCCTTTCTCGTCGCTCAAGACTCACAACCTTGACAAGATGGTACCATCTTCATTAATCTAGTGCTGTGGTCTACCGTGTACATCTTCATTATCTAGATTTAGATATTTTCGATAGAACTTTCATATGAAGGTTCTGTTTTTGATATTGCTAGATGTGCATATCATGCACCAGTTAAGCCAATTTTCTTGGCAGAGAATATTATTTTTCATAGGTCCCTTTTTTTGCTGGATACATGCTGGTGCTAAAATCAATTTGGATATACTAATTTTTTTATGGACAGAATCTCAGAAGTAAAATTTGTAGGGAATCATTTTTTTGTTTTTTGTTTTTTGTTTTTTTGTCAAGTAAATTTGGTAACTAGAATGTTGGCACTGTAATAGACAGGGAAAATCGGGTAAAGAATTGTCTTTAGACTGAGTATGTTACCTAATGTTGCGGCAAAAAATAGAGATCATGTTAAATGATGAATAAATGTTTTCTTATGTACAGTATTGATTTTTCTTAATCTTTTTTATCTAAATTTCTTTGGGTACAATTTGTATATGATCAGAAATTTTGTCATCTACTTTTGGACTTGTTCGACACTGTTCACCCAAAAACTCATCAATTTTCATCCTTTTCTTGATTGCAGTTGCATGTATGATCTATCTCAGACTGAAATTGCCGATCCATTAGTGTGTACAGATTTGTTCTTTTCTGATCAAAGTTCTGTTGGACACTTGAAAAGTCCACTTCATGTGACTTCACCCTTGGATACATTCAGGTATTTCTCATGCATGACTTCCTCTTTGATATTCAAATAGACAAACACTCTTTGGCTTAGGGTATTTGATTATAGTTCTGTCCTGGCATCCATAAAAGGATTAGCTCTCTTAATCGCAAACCTCTAAGATGCAAGCTTTATCACTGTTGGCATTTCCCCCATGAAATTCAAGTACACTTGTCAGCCTAAATCTTAGGAATTTGGATCCTCTGCAGTGTGTCCAGTGCTTCTTATCCAACTACTCATCACTCAGTCCGCACCCCCCCTGCTTGCTTGCTGTTGGGTGGGGGCACTGAACATGCAGCAATTTTTATTGGAGATACCCTGAATCCAACTCGTTCTTGGTAGTTATCGTGCAAGTTGGCTGCTAATAGAATTAAGACCTTACTTGTCTATCTTTGCTCATTGTTGTGAAGTAGAGTTTCAATTCGGTCCTCATATCAGGTTCTGAAAGTTTTTTATTAGTTACAATATCTTAAGAACCATGATAATTTTTATTTTTTTTTTGTTTTGAAGATGGTAGATACAGAGATACAGAAAATGTAATCTTATCTATGAGAGCATAAAAGCCAACAATATATACGAGTCTATATAAGATGAGATAAACATGTCATACACATACTAGGGAGTATATACATATATTAACAAGAGTGAGTTTTGAAAGCAAATCCTGATGTTGAGCCTTCGTTTGAGATTTTGTAAATAAATCCGCACATTTAGCTTCAGAAGGCACATAATGAAGGGATATGACTAGGAACACATTTTTTGAGGGACGAAAATATCAACACCAATATGTTTAGTGAGCTAATGCTTGACCGGATCAAAAACAATTTTAATGGTACTAGTATTGTCACAAAATAGGGAGTGAGCTTCGAAATAATATAAAATTCTCTAGAAACCATCATAACTACTCAACTTCTGCTGTAGTGGCGGTAAGAGCACGAAATTTAGTCTTCGAACTAGAACGAGAGACTGTAGTTTATTTCTTGAACTTCCAAGAAATGAGAGAAGATTCAAGAAAGAAACAATACCTCGTGATGGATCTTCTGTCATCAAGATTACTCGCATAGGTGGCATTAGTATAAAGAGGACTTGGAAAATAATAGGGATCGAGTAATCGTTCTACGAAGATAGCGAAACACCCAAAGCAGATGGCCATAGTACATAAACGTAGGAGCAGACATAAACACATGAGAAATATCTGGCTGGATAATGGTGAGATAGACAAGACTACCCACAAGATGTCGATATCGAGTAGGATTAGGAAGAGTAAACTCATCTGTTGAAATATCTGGCTGGATAATGGTGAGATAGACAAGACTACCCACAAGATGTCGATATCGAGTATGATTAGGAAGAGTAAACTCATCTGTTGAACGAAGTTTCAAGTTGAGTTCCATATGAGTTACTTTAGTACGAATATAAGAGATATTGGCATGGGCCAGAAGATCTGAGGTATATTTTTGTTGAGAAATAAGATAATCATGGTCACTAAAGGTAACTTCAATCCTAAGAAATTACAAAATATGTCAAGATCAATCATAGCAAACTGATTCCGCAAATATGTTTTCACAATTTGAATATGGGCAGGTCGTCACTAGTAAGAATCATATCATTAATATATAGCAACAAAATTGTGCGACCTTTGTCAGAGGAGTGAATGAACATAGTTGGATCATAGACACTATGTCAAAAAGCAGCAGAGCGAATTGTGGAACAAAAAATCTCAAACCAGGCCTGTGGAGCTTGTTTGAGATCATAGAGTGCACGTCGAAGACAACATACAATATTTGGGGGATGACGTAGATCAGGTGGATGAAACATATAAACTTTTTCACAAAGTTCACCATGCAAGAAGCCATAGAGGCAAGTTACAGACTGCAGCAACGACAATAAGAGTCCTAACGGTGGTCATGTTTGCAACCGGACCAGAAATCTCATGATAATCAATCTCATATTCTTGTAAAGCCTTGTAGCGCTCAATAGTGTCATCATACCGAGTTTTGATCTTATATACCCACTTGTATGTAATCAGTCGTACTCAAGAAGGAGATGGAACAAATTCTCAAGTACATATTTTGTTTAAAGCATCAAACTCATCTGTCATAGCCTATTGTTAAACGGAAACTTATGATGCATCTTTGAAGTTTTGAGGTTCAAAACTGAGAATGAATAGCAACAAGGAAAGTAAGGAACTCCGAATACCCGGGATGGGTAGGTAAACTGAAGAGGACAGTGTGACCTCAAAGGATAGCGATGCTCAGGGGGATCAGTAAGTGGAAGCACTGTAAGAGCCGGTGAAGGCACTAATGGTTCATGTGTCATGGGTCGAGTACGACGAGTAAAGTGATGTGGAAGTGGTTGAATATAATGACGAGTTAAAGAATGAGAATGTAGAGGACAACTCTTATGTGAATGTGTGCATGATCGGACGATGTGCTAGAATCATAGGAGAGGAATCAAGGAATGTAGAAGAAAGATATAGAAAGTCTAAAGAGTGAGGATCAAATGTAGAAGAGTTAGTTTTATCGAAATATAATCAATCTTCTATAAAGTGAACATCACGAGACACGATGACATCTTGCTTTGGGATCATAGTAACGATAGCCCTTTCACTTAGGATCATAACTAAAAAATATACACTTAACAGATTGTTCGGATAATTTGTTACCTTCAAAATGTTGAAGGAGATCATAACAAACACTACAAAAAATCTTAAGGTGGTTATAAGATTGTGTTTTGTCCTTGAGTCGAGAGAAAGTAATATCACCACTAAGGACAGTCGAATGCTAAAAATTAATTAAGTAGATAGCGGTAAGAGCAGCTTTATCTGAAAACTGAGGAGGAATGGAGGCAGAAAGGAGCAATGACCTAGTGGTAGAGATAAGATAGAGAAAATGAAAATTTATCTGTTAGGGATTTTAACCACCAATATATGAGTCTATACAAGATGAGATAAACACGTGTCCTACACATATTCGAGAGTATATACATATATTATCGAAGAAACTATCTTCAAACCATTATTATTTTAGGTGTTGTGAAAAATGTGAGTGTTATGTGTTGTTAGTTAGTCTGAACAACTTTCTTCATGTATTGATGATAACAATGTAATGGAAAGAGGTTCTACGTCAGATTTTGACCCCAAAAAACAAAAAAAACCATCATCTGTTACTACGGATTGTTGTGCATCATCACTAATTTGTGTACCATCTTTCATTACGACAGATTGTGTGGTCTCTTGTTCCACTCTAGATTGTGCATCATCATTTCCATCATCTTTATTCACAATAGGTTTAATAGTAGCTTGTATATTATCCACAGTCAAAAATTCGTCGTTTATAAATCATTCGACAAAATTTAATATTTGAAAATCAACAAAAATCTGGCAAATTTGGGAAAAAATTGACAGAAGTTCGGGAAGAAAGAAATACCAAATTTAATGCATCTAAATTGTTATTACTCATCACCTAAGTCAAAATATATGTAAATCCATGAATATTTCTTGTATAATTCGCTAAATTCGTGAATTATTTGCAAAACATTCATTTAATTCTTGATTTTCGTGAATAATTCACGAACTGCGAGAATTAAATGCAAAATAATTCGCGAATTTGTTCGGAAAATTATTTCTTCGTGAATAATTTGCGAATTTAATGAATTATTCACGAACTTTGATAATATGGTATTACCTACTATCACACTAGATTGTGCATCATCTTCAACAACACCAGTGTTGAGATGTGGAAACAAAATATTGATGCTGACATTGATGTTTTTTTTCTTCTGTCAAAACAACAAATACGTATTATATAATATTCAAAACCCTAAAATTGTTTCTTCCAAACTGAAGGTATTTCATTTTTTTTTTACAAATATGGGGGTATATGCTAGTTTCTACATTTTGAATTAGGGCATTTACCAAAATATCCCAAATATCATTTTTTTTAAAAAAAAACAGCGGGAGTATGTGCTAGTTTTTACATTCTGAATGGGGGCATTTGTTAAAATATATTTTATTGTGGATATTTAGGTCATTTTACATATCACGTGTTCTTCTGTCAAAACAACAAATACGTATTATATAATATTCAAAACCCTAAAATTGTTTCTTCCAAACTGAAGGTATTTCATTTTTTTTTTTACAAATATGGGGGTATATGCTAGTTTCTACATTTTGAATTAGGGCATTTACCAAAATATCCCAAATATCATTTTTTTTAAAAAAAAACAGCGGGAGTATGTGCTAGTTTTTACATTCTGAATGGGGGCATTTGTTAAAATATATTTTATTGTGGATATTTAGGTCATTTTACATATCACGTGTAATGAACATAAGTTCACTTAACCAGGATTTTAACGGTTCCGTCCAAACTGAGGGTATTTTTTAGTTTTTTAAAATAATATGGGTATATGCTAGTTTCTATATCTTGAATATATTTTGAACAGGACATTTGACTAAATTATCCCTTTTAACAATCAAATCCTGTTAATAGTTGGAAACAGAAGCGGACAAATAAAAAGGCAGATTGTTCTTGGAGGTATTTGATCCTTACAAAAAACTTAAAATAATAATCTGAAATTGAGTTCAGAAGGGTCTATGGGTCTTTAATTAAGGCTTTCAGTAGCAGCTTTCAGTAACTCTACCAGGTAGTTATTTGGGTCGTCATTTTTATATTTGGCCATCCAAATGGTAAAACCTTCCCACACCAACTTTTCATTTGGACTGCCAAATATGAGAAATGTCATTTTTACTCTCAAATTTAGCAAGCAAAACAGCAATTGCCATGTCTAATCATCAATTTTTTTTCTTTTCCCACCAAATTTGCATATATATTTTTTTCTTTTCCCACAAAATTTGCATATATATATATATATATATATATATATATATATATATATATATATATATATATATGTTTATACACTATTATAATTATATATACACTAATACACACTATTTTATATATATTTGGCAACCCAAATGGTAGCTATGGGTGCAAAACTTATTGCTATTTTTTTTTTATAGAAAAATTGTTCTTTGAATTGCCAAAAATGAAAATGGCAATCCACCATTGGTGGAGTTGCTCTAAGTGATTATACTAGCTTGATGTAATTAACTGGCAAACTTACACCCTATTAATGAGATGTTTCAAGAAAACAATTTATAATTAAATATATCGACATATAAGAGCATCCATAGTTGATGTGTATTTTGCCATTTTTGTTATTTTTGGCAAAAACGCTGCTGTAGTCGCCAGCTAATTTGCCATATTTTGCAATTCTATGAACAGTTCACTGCTATATTTGAGAATGTATTTGACAATTCCCTATTATTTTATTAGAGTTAAGGCATAAATTGTTATTAAATATTACAAAATATTATGATTAATTATCATCTAACTATAATTATTAAGTACACATGCATGTCTAATTATTTGGTGAAAATGAGTGTATTTCGTCCCTCCAAAAATTCTAAAAAATATTAAAATATTTGATGGACGAGTCCAATTTCATCTATAAAATTGCTATATTTTGCATTTAACGGTTGCTGCAAAAAATATAAATTACAAAATAGAGTAGCAAATAATATAAATTGTCAAATTCTATTTTACCATTTTGTAATTTTCTTTACAAACGAACTGCGGATGCGCCAAGAACTCCATTAAGAAAATCAGCTGTTTAAGCGAATATGAATTTCTGTACTCCAACTCAGTCCATGGGTCATTCACGAATATGAAATTCTGTACTCTCCAATTCAGTGCATGGGTCGTTCACCAATGTCGAAGACTAATAAATACTGTGTAATGTAAAAAAATAAATAAATAACTAAATATTGAATAGAATTTGATAGAGCTAGAGAGCTCATTCCTACCAACCAAGTGCATGCCTTTCCTATATATCTATTCGAAATCTTTATCTCAATATTGAATAGAATTTGATAGAGCTAGAGAGCTCATTCCTACCAACCAAGTGCATGCCTTTCCTATATATATCTATTCGAAATCTTTATCTCTTTGCATCTTATTTAGGGAATAAAATATTTTGAATTTAGCACGTGCACTGTATGTGTGTTTATCTCTACTATTTTTATTTTAATGGGAGAGTTGGGGTTGTAAACAAACAAATCCTAATTTTGTAACTGAGCAAACCTGTGCAATATACGTCCAAATTAAATTCAATTAATAGAAACATTTGTAGACAAACAAATCCGTGTGTTATCCGTGCATATCTAATCTAATATAAATGAAGTATTAGATTTAAATCTACATTGAAGTTTTTACTATTAATAAAAATATATTTATAAAGCACGTGAAAATTACTAGTAGAGGTTAGCTGAACAGTTGATGGGTGATAAACTGATAATGCAGGAGATGGTAACAAAGACCGGTTCAGTCATTTTATAATCTAAAGACAAACCAGAACTTTTCTATACTTCAATAAAAACTAATCCTTTTGAAATAAAAATTACTACAGTACAGTCCTTGAGCGATATCTTATACAAATGTCAGCTGTAATCCTTTGAAAGAGTGCATCATGAGTCCTAATCTCCCTGATGAGGGCATCGGTTCTGATTTGTTTTATTTTGAGATTTAGCTATATATATAGTAGTTTTGTAATTTGTGCCATTTATTTTTTGCATTAAAATATTTTGAAGATTTGTATTGAGATTTTGTTTTGAGCCTATATATAGGCCTTAAGAATAATGAGAATGTATACTATTATTGATTAAAAAAATTTACTGTGTTGAGTTATTTATTGCTTTGCATTCCTTTTTTGTGTGTGTGATACCATAAGAAATAATTAGGATTTGTGAGAAATCTTAAGAAATTTTAGGGTTTGTGAAAAACTCTAAACTATATCCCAAATTCCAAAATTATTAACCACTCAAACCCTAAATCTCTACATTCTCTCTCTTTCGTTCTTCTTCCTCTCTCATTGTTCTCAACCAAACCCATCCCCCTTCTCGTTCCTCTTCTTCTCTATTGAGCCTCAAAACCCAACACCCCCGTCGAATCACACACTCTCTCCTCACGACCACGCCAGATCCATCCCCTAACCTCCCGACCTCTCCGTTCTTCTCTCCTCCTCAGTCAACCCTCGAGCCCCTCTCTCTTCCGCCTGCCCATCCTTGCTGGTTCCCCCTCACACCTTCGACCACCTCCGGAAACTCCACCAGCATACCCGAACATCCTCCTTTCCAAAGCCAAATCAGATCCGAACCCTAATTCCCAAATCCGCTACAAATTCGAAACCCTAATCCCCAAATCCATTTCAAATCCGAAACTATAATCCTCACATCAAGGAAAGAAGTTTTTGGAGTGCCACACCATTGGTTAAGGCGAGTGACTTCTTCTTCATCTTCATCTGTAATGGCGTTTCTTCGAACCCGGTAAATTTTTTCCACTCTTCAACTTTTTGTGATATTGCTTTATCATTTCTAGATTATTATCTAAATTTACTGTTGTTCACAAATAATGAGTGTGTGTGTTTCTACTTGCTAAGTAGGGTACGAATCATTATTACATATCTTACAAGCTAAAAACGTTTAAGTATAATTATTGAATGTTAGGTTGGAATCTAGAGCAGAAGTCAATGCTAAATTAGAATTGTGGAGAGAAATTTTGGAAGCTACAGGCTTGAGGATAAGCAGAACTAAAACAAAGTATATGGAATGTAAATTTAGTGATATTCGGAACACAACTGAGGAAGTGGTGAACATTGATGGTCAAGATATACCTAAGAGAGACTGTTTTCGATATATAGGCTCAAATATATAAAAAGATAGAGAGATTTGTGAAGATGTTATACATAGGATCCAAGCAGGGTGACTTAAGTGGAGAAATGTCAGTGATGTTTTGTGTGACAAACGTATAACTTTGAAGTTGAAGGAAAAATTTTATAGGACGGCTATTAGACCAACAATGATGTATGGAGCAGAGTGTTGGGCAACAAAGAGATAACATGTCCAAAAATTGAGTGTAGCGGTGATGAGGATACTCAGATGGATGTGTGGTAAAACAAGGAATGATAGAATTAGAAATGAGCATATACGAGACATGCTAAAGGTAGCTCCAATCGAAGATAAGTTAAGAGAGAATCGTTTCAGGTGGTTTGGACATGTCACACGTAGACCTAATAGTGTATCCGTTAGAAAGAATGATTTGATAAGTATTGAGGGTAGAGTTAGGGGTAGATGTGAGAAAAGATATGATAGCTTGTGACCTTACATAAGATATTGCGCTAAATCGAGCAGAATGGAAAACCAGGATTCATGTAGCCGACCCCAACTAGTTGGAAAAAAGACTTTCCCAACTAGTTGTTGTTGTTGTAGGTTGGAATCTATGGTTGGGCTTGTTAAACTATTTCATATCTTGAAAATCCATCAAACCAATCACTGGTGTAATTTCTGACTTAATCTGTATTTAATCTTTCAAAATTCTTGGAAATTCTCTACTCGAGGTTAAGTCTACATCATTTTGGTATCAGAGCGAAGGTTCTTAAAACCCTAGTTCTTACATTATTTAGTCGTAATTTTTGCATTCATTTAGGATCATTTTAGAAGACCGACCTCGCCTCGGCGGTGAACCTCCGAATGAACTCGTCGAGTGGTTCCCCTTCATTCTGCTTAAGGTCCAGAAATGACGCGCTCGTCTTCCCGACTTTTCGGTTGGTCACGAAGTGGGCTATAAAGCTCGCTTCTAGCTGGTCGAAAGAGAAGACCGAGCCGTTGTAGGTCTCAAATTGGGGAGGCCTGAAATTTCTGGGAATCTCAGCCTCTGAAATTTGGGTGGAGAATGGGGGTCGGTTTGGCCTGTATCCTTGTCTCGGTAACGGCCTGCCTTCGCCGAGATGGGCGAGGCGGTTCTCCATCTCCCGGAGGCATCGAAGGACGGCGTCTTCTTGTTCTAGTGGGCGGGTCGAACCATGAGATTCGCTGCCCCGGGCTTCTGACTGAGGGTAGTTGTTGCGCGCCTCGGGGATCGCGTCGGATTGTCTGAAGGACCTCGTTCCTAAAGTTTTGGAACTCGGCCTCGTGACTGGGGCCTGCTCCACAGGGACGCGAGGGCGGAGGTCCTCGGGGTGAGCCGTTGTGCCCTAGTTCCCGTTCTAGGGTCGGCTGTCTGCCATGGTTTGGGACCGAGTTAGAAGCGACTCCTCCCCTAGATCGGCTGATCTGCCAGTTTTGGTTTACATGCCGCACGTCGGGAGTTGTGACCGAGCGTGAAGTGCTCGGTTCGGGTCCTGCCGCGCCATTGGGTCGAGGTTGATGTGGGCCATGGGCGGTCGCATGGCTATGAAAGGGTGGGGGATCTGGATGACGTCTAGAGGTAAAGGCTTTTCTGGCTTTGGGAGCCATGATAAAGTCTGGCTTCGAGGTGACGTCCTCGGTTAGGGTCGGACCGGTGTCGGTGTCGCGTTTCCCACAGACGACGCCAACCTGATGCTGCTTATTTTTGGGTGTGGGGGTGACAGGTGTGAAATCTTATAATTTGTGAAGCGGAAGATGCGACACTGGCGTTGATCCGATCCCCAGCTGTAGGACCGGCTCGAGAGTAGCAGGAGGGAGGTAGATGCTTGGTGCTCGAATTCGGATCTCGTAGCTCAGCTCGGATCTTCGTACCTGCACAATGCCTAGAAACTCCGGGAGAGTTTTCGGAGACAGGCCCTCTGACGATATAGTCAATCACTGAGAAAACAATAGTAGCTAGGGTTCAGGTGGAGAAAAATTGATTACCTTTGAAAGTGAGAAGGGGGTCTGGTATTTATCGGCAATGTTTAAAGGGTCTGGGATCCTAACGAACCGGGTCGGATCCGTTTGCCCATGGGCCTAAGCTGGTTGAAGTCCATTGGGTTTGTTTGACCTGTTGATATCAACAGGAGAGCGAAATCTGAGGAGATCTGAGGGCCCAAATGGTGCCCCGTAATTTATACCATATCACATACCACAAATTGTTTTGAGGAGCTACAGATAATGTATGAATAACGTTTATGAAAATATGGTTAAATACAGAAGAAAATATGGAGCTATACCATTATTAAATTAGAGAACACTGATGATTGTAGTTAGCCTGCCTTAACTATTGCCCACCATCCAGAAAGCTACTTCTTTGAACCTAAATAATTGCTCGATTATCTTATTGCTCTTATTAATTATTAAGATTGTACGGACAGCTACATCAAAAAAACAATTTTGTATACATCAAAAAAAAGATTGTACAGACAGCATCATCAAAATGGGAGATTATTCCTTCATTCTAGAAACCTTAGTAGACTGACATGTCAATATGGGTTGCTCACAAAAGCACCGGTAATCTAAGAACTATTTGAGGGTTATAGGTAAACTTTAGTGCTTGCTTGAGATTTTGGGCTAATTGCTTCATGTTATCTTTATTTATCATAATTAGCCATGATAAGAAACAACATTCCTACTTGTTTTTAGCAAATTTATTACATATAATTTTGTGAATTTCATCCTTTTGTATGTATCGTAATTGGTAGCATGAAAAGTTGAACATTTTGTTGTACGGTTAAGAATGGTATTAGTATCATTTATGAGTAGAAATTGAGTGACAAGAACACCCTCATGTTTCATTTATAACTTTTATCCAAACCCGAAGTTATTAGTTATGGATGAACTAAGATTTGAAAAATCAAAATAATGATTCAAACCCACTGACAAAGTACATAAAAGGATCTCTAGGTACTATAAAGATCACTTAGATCTACTAAATCTTATGAGCACACAAAACCAAAATGATTGGATTCTGCCATTCAGGTCGGATTATGGGATTCTAGTGCCATCCTTAAATATCAGTACCTGGAAATAGTCAAAAGTATAACCTATCCTATCCCTGTTTGTTGTTAGCAAGAATGGCTTTAATCTATGCCTTATTCACCTTTTTTTTCCCATTCTATCTTGAAACTAGAAAAAAGGCAGTAGTTTTACCTTATGGACCGCTGTTATGCTTCTCATTTTGTCTTGTTTAAAAACATTTCTCGAGGGCCTAATTTTGACGTCTGATCTTAAAAACTGTGTTTAGCATCATCATCAGTAAACAAAAGCAAAATTAAGAGCTACAACATCAAGGTTGTTACCTTCTTCAAAAAAATGACATCAAGGTTGTGACCCCCCTGATGTGGACCCAATATTCATGTAGTTGGATAAATTACTGTCTTAATTAACAACACGGAGGTTCAACACACATCTGACTGAACATTAGTATCATTAGTTTGTTAGGTACAAATCATATTCAGGTCATATCTCAATGTAGCGATGGATTAATAGAGATCATATGCAATAGACCCACCAATTAATTTCTCACCAGGCAACCAACCATAATTCTCTTAGAGAGTAGAAAAAGTGGGAGGAAAAGAAGAACAAAAAGAAGCAAGCAACGGATAAAAAGCAAAGCAAAGAAAGCAAAAGCGAACAGAACATAGGTCTCATCTTCTTCTTCACTTTGCTTTACAGTCAAGCACTTTGGTTCCTTCTCCATTCACCTTGAAAAAAACCATGTTATTCACACCCTTTCGTTCACACTTATCAATAATAATAAATTAGTACTTAGCAGTCCAATCATTGGCTCAGAAACTCATTCAGATCCTCCACCAATTGTACTACTGCTTATACCCTGACACTAAGATCTCTCTGTCCCTTCTCTTCTCTTCTCTTCTCCTCTTTTCTCCTTTTTTTCGTCGGTTCATGGCCCCTTTTGATGCTAACCAACTACAACCACCATGGATTACTAACCAACAACAAGCACCGTGGGTTCCTCTGGAAACAAAGAAAGACTGCTCCCAAGGCATATGCAGCATCTACTGCCCTCAGTTGTGCTACACAGCCTTCCCACCCCCTCCTCCTTCCTTCTCTTTCGATGAAGACAACGATAACTCCTCTGGTGGCCCCTCCGTTTCCCCACTAGTCATTGCCATCATTGGGATTCTTGCCAGTGCTATCCTCCTGGTCAGCTACTACACTGTCATCTCCAAGTACTGTGGGTTCTTTCGCCGACCCAGGCTTCACCTGGACCCTCCTGGTCTTAATAATGATCATAGAGTCGACGTAGAAGAGCAAGAAGAAGAAGAAGAAGATGATGAAAATCAATATCACCACCATGATGTTTGGCATGTATCACGATCAAACGGGCTCGATGAGGCGTTGATCAATAAGATCACTGTTTGTAAGTACAGGAGAGGGGATGGGTTAGTTGAAGGAACTGATTGCTCGGTCTGCCTAAGCGAGTTTCGGGAAGAGGAGAGTCTTAGGCTGCTCCCTAAGTGTAGCCATGCTTTTCATCTCCAATGCATCGATACTTGGTTGAGGTCACACTCGAATTGCCCTCTTTGTCGTGCTAATATTGTTGTTCTGGTAAATCCTTTACCGCCACCTCAACTACCCTTTGCTCCTCCTCGCCCTCTCCAGTGGGAAACTAGTCATCCGGAAGCAGAGGGAGAGCACAACACTGAGACAGTTGTGGTGATAGAAGATTCCGATGAAGTGAATTATGGACATGAGGATATAGCATCCAAAGAGACTTCTGATGGCCAGGAAGAAAATCAAAGCATTGTTGAGATCATGGACAGTGATGATGCAGACAGTAATGATGGTGTTGATTCTGATAGCAGGTCTTTCTCTATGGATTCTTCTCATATTGGTATTGTTTCCATTGCCGATATATTGCAGAGGAAAATGGAGGACGAAAGTAAGGTAGTAGAGGATAATGGTTTCAGAGTTGGTAGTGGAAGTTGTTCGAAAGGTAGGGGTGAAAAAAGCAGGAGCAGGAACGTTGATTCTGTCAATAGCCCGGTTCTGATGAAGAGATCAGCGTCGAGTACAAGGTTTGTTTAGCTGACAGAAAGGAAGGGAGGGAATTCTGTTATTCCCTTAGACTGACTGCTCAATGCTTTTGCTTGAATACATGCTTTAAAATTCTAAACTTATTAAGGCTTGTGCTTTTTCTTTTTGTAACTTTTTTCGATACTTGCCAGTGCTTCACTTCCTTTTGTTTTCCCTTTGTAATCAATATAAGAGGAAATCTGAAGAACGGGAATCAGAATGATTTTTTTTTTCTTAAAGAGGAATTTTCTCTTATCTTGCAATCTCTTTCTTCTTTTCTTGATTGGCTGCTTGGATTTTGATAGAACAATGCATATATGTTATGAAATTCCAACTTATGATTTTTTCCTTTTGTTCTGTTCTGTATGCTTGCCAGTATGAAGTGCTTCAGTTCCTTTTGTTTTGCTCTGTAATCTGTATAAGAGGAAATCTGGAGAATGAAATTTGTTACGGAAGAGGGAGCCTCATAATTTTTTTTTATGGGAGGAAAGTTCCCTCATAAACAGTAGTGTACACACAGGTGCATGCATACAAAACATGAACTCGTTTGGAGGCTTTTTATCATTCAACCAATCGTGCAAATTGTCATAAACATGATTAGGAAGCATCCAAACAACTCATTTTTTCATACACATAAATATTATGACTTGTAAATTAATATGAATAGTACCAATCATTCATAATGTGTCGCATCGTATGAGTACCACAATTCTATAGGGTTTGCGGGAGGGTTGGGTTGGTTTCAGAGGTTTTTGAACTCATCATGTTCAACTTCAATGCACAAGTTTATATCAAAAAATTAAATGCATAACAATATATATTATCCCTATATTTAAAACCTTCATACATTTATATATACAAAAACTACTAACACTTCACTCTATATATGCATGATACATAAATGTTAATGGTTGTTGTTACCGCTGAATCTGGTGTGGGGGTAAACAGATGAGATTTGTGAGTTCGTGGAAAAACCTGAATAGCGGATCCAAGCCTGCTGATCCCTGCCGCTCACCTGCAAGGAAGTGCGATACACTGGGGTTGATTCCGGCGACGCACCCTCCGACGCTCTTGTCAGTAACCAGTGATGATTAAGAAAGAGCTTAAATTGGAAAAAGAGTCATTACCTCGTCACAGTGGTAGGTAGGAGGTATTTATAGTCGCCATGGGAGTCTGATTAGGGACCTGATTTCCTGTGAAACCGTTAGGAGTAAAATCCTCATAATTAGTTTAGGAAACTGACCCCTGATTTCTGTTCAGAGGATAACTGCAAATCAGGCCCGTTGATCTAGTCAAATCAGAGACCCTGATTTCCTCTTGCTGGTCTGGGTTTGTCTCGGGTCGGAACCCGTACACAGTCGAAGTGGATCCGTTCGCAGGTTATTGGATCTGTGGAGGAGAGATCCAGTGCCCGCTTAGGGTCCATCTATATGCGAAATTACTGTTTTACCCCTGAGCTTCAAAATTCGTTCCCAATCTGGACGGTTCCGATTTAACCCCATTTTTAGCCATATCACGAGCCCCCCACTCCTAAAGACTGAGTGTGATCAGCCTTTGAGGAGTAGTTTAACTGTTTCAGTGGCTAGTGGAGTTGTATCGGAGTCCGAATGGAGGGTTTTGAATCTCGAAGGGGGTAGTGAGGTGATTTTTGAAACTGTAAGCTGTTCCGAACCCTTGTTGATTATTCGACGGTTTTTATCTATTTTTTTGAATTATTTATTTAATTTTGCGATGTGTTAACCAATCGTTCGGGGGCCTTAACAGTACATTCTAGGCAATAATTGTTCGTTCAGGGGCTCAAAAATATTCTCCCGAATTTATAATTATTTTCTAGAATTTTTAGTTAATTTTCCCGAATTTTTAGCGCTCGAACCGAGGCTGGCTAGGGGGTGACGAGGTTGCGCTCGGCGAGGTGCCGAGAGCGACTCTATGAAGTCGAGCTGGGATTGCGCCGAGCCGAAAGCGAGCGGGGCCACCTTCAGCTCATCCTAGGTCAGCGAGACGTCGAGATCCGGCGTATGAAAAGCAGGATCGCCGAGATGACCCCTACAGGAGAGGACGAGGATTCGCCGACTGCCTTTAGCAACGCCCTTCGGATCCAGTGCGTTCGGCATAATTTGTCGAAAATAATAGCCGAAAGGGACGATCTGCTCTCTGAGATCCGTCACTTGCAGACTGTAGAGGCGGAGCTTCGGACGGAGGGAGAGGAACTAGCGGCCGAGGTTGCCAGACTGACGACCGAACGGGACGTTGATGATTTTTCTTTTAAAAACCAAGTGTAGTGGGTCGGCATTGTAACTTTTGTTCTTTAAGGCCTTGTGACCTTGTTGTATGGAAGAGTCGCTTTGTACTGTGTCCCGATTATTAATAACATTTCTTTCTCGAACTAGCACGTCCTTCGTAGCCTCGTGTAGTTGTTTCGTTTGTGACCGTGTTCATCGTGCCGAGGTTGTTGAGCCGGCCCCTCTCTCGTTCGCTGTTCGGCGCCGTAGCGCGATCTGGGCCGTTGGATTTTGGCACGAATCTTGAGACGGCTCAGTTCCCAATGAAAGCGTTATCTTGTCGTTTAGCGACGCTGGCAAGATCTGAGCCGTCTGATCGAGATCTTACACGAATGTTGAGGGAAAAGTGATTTTTCTCCGTTTTGACGCTCGGATGGGCACTTGCTCGGTCAGCCAACCGGAGGTCTATGAGTTCGGCTGTTCGAGCGACGTGGTGCGTTCCGAGCCTACCTCTCGCTCGTTCGCGGTTCGGCGACAAGAGCGTTCGGCTAGAGGTGCCGAGCAGTGCTTCGGTCTCCTCTTATCGCGAAGTTGCGAGGTGAGTCGAGCCTTACCCAATGGTGGGCTCGCCGATCCTTGTGAGAGTTCAACGGTCATGGGAGCAATTCCGAATAGTGACCCACTCCTAGCTCGCTTAGAAGCGAGCTTGCGGAGTAGAATCGAACCAAGTGTTGGACTCCGGAACCATCGTTAGAGTTCAACGGTTGTGGGAGCAATTCCGAATTGCGACCCACTCCTAGCCCGCTGAGAAGCGTGCTTGCGGAGTAGAATCGAACCAAGTGTTGGACTCCGGAACCATCGTTAGAGTTCAACGGTTGTGGGAGCAATTCCGAATTGCGACCCACTCCTAGCCCGCTGAGAAGCGAGCTTGCGGAGTAGAATCGAGCCAAGTGTTGGACTCCGGAACCATCGTTAGAGTTCAACGGTTGTGGGAGCAATTCCGAATGGTGACCCACTTCTAGCTCGCTTAGAAGCGAGCTTGCGGAGTAGAATCGAACCAAGTGTTGGACTCTGGAACCATCGTTAGAGTTCAACGGTTGTGGGAGCAATTCCGAATGGCGACCCACTCCTAGCCTGCTGAGAAGCGAGCTTGCGGAGTAGAATCGAACCAAGTGTTGGACTCCGGAACCATCGTTAGAGTTCAACAGTTGTGGGAGCAATTCCGAATGGCGACCCACTCCTAGCCCGCTGAGAAGCGAGCTTGCGGAGGAGAATCGAGCCAAGTGTTGGACTCCAGAACCATCGTTAGAGTTCAATGGTTGTCGGAGCAATTCCGAATGGTGACCCACTTCTAGCTCGCTTAGAAGCGAGCTTGCGGAGTAGAATCGAACCAGGTGTTGGACTTCGGAATCATCGTTAGAGTTCAACGGTTGTGGAAGCAATTCCGAGCGGCGAACTACATCTGGCTCGCTTAAGAGCAAGCTTGCGAAGTAGAGTCAAGTCGGATATTGGACTCCGAACCATTGATTGAATAAAGAATAAAGGCGGAGAGACACAAGCAATTTTATAAATATGAAAAAGCACTCTTTATTGATAATTGACGGCGAGCCGTTTTTACATATGACAACTTAAGAGAGGAATTACAAGTTAGAGGAGAGGAATGGTTCGACACCCCGTGATACTCAGAGAGGCGCCGGGGCGCTTTCTTGGTATTTTAAAAGGTGGTCGGCATTCCAGGTCCTCGGAATCTCCCTGCTCTCGAGGTCTTCCAGACGATAAGCTCCGGGCCGAACTACCCTTGTGATCTTGTAAGGTCCTTCCCAATTCGGGGCTAGTTTGCTCTTCTGACTGGGGAAGGAGATGGCTAGTTTTCTGAGGACTAAGTCCCCCTCCTTGAGATCGGTGGGTCGGACTCTCTTGTTGTACGCCAATTTGATCCTCCTCCTATAGTTCTGTTAGCGAATCGACGCCCTTTCTCTCAGTTCGTCCACCAGGTCTAAGTTCGCCCAGAGATCTCTGGCATTCTGTTCCTCGTTGTAGCCTGCAAGGCGAGGAGAAGGTATTCCGACTTCGAGAGGTATCACTGCCTCGGACCCATAGGTGAGGTTGAACGGGGACTCTCCTGTGGGGGTCCGTTTGTTGGTGCGATAGTTCCACAGCACGTTGGGGAGTTGGTCGATCCATAAGCCTTTGGAACATTTGTCCAGTCTCTTCTTGATACCAGAGAGGATCTGCCGGTTAGCGTTCTCCGCCTGGCCATTCGACTGTGGGTGGGAGACGGAGGAGAAGCGCTGTTGGATGGCGAGGTCTTCACATAGAGCTCAGGACGCGGCCCCAGTAAACTGAGTTCCGTTGTCTGTTACGAGAACACGGGGGATGCCGAACCGGCAGATGACGCTCTTCCAGAAGAATTGAAGCACCTTGTTTTCGGTGATAGTGGCAAGGGGCTCGGCCTCAATCCACTTCGAGAAGTAGTCGATGGCCACGACCAAGAACTTGAATTGGCCCGGAGCTGGAGGGAATGGCCCTAGTAAATCCATCCCCCACATTGCGAAGGGGATAGGACTTGATAGGGAGGCGAGGTTGGCTTGGGGGAGGCGACGAATGTCGGAATGTGTTTGACAAGAGCCACATTGTCGAACGTGTCGCTCGGCATCCTGGAGGAGAGTCGGCCAGAAGTATCCGTAATTCAGAGCTTTCCGAGCCAAAGACCTAGACCCTGAATGTGCCCCGCCGATGCCTTCGTGGAGCTCTTGTAAGGCGTAGTCGGCCTGTTCTGGGGAAAGGCACCTCAGGTACGGTCGGCCGTCAATCTGCGAGAAGGAGCCCTTGTACAAGATCCCTTCGATCAGGATGTACCGCTCGGCCCTGCTTCTTACTCGGCGTGCTTCCTTGGGGTCCTCGGGGAGGAGTCCGTCCCTTAAGAATTCCACTAACGGCTTCATCCAATTATCTTGCAGTAGGACCGGCAATGACTCCACTGAGTCGAGGGTCTCATCTTCTATGCTCGGTTTCAAGAGGATCTCGATCAAGACGGTCTGCTCGAGACCTTGGAGGGAGGATGAGGCCAGCTTGGAGAGGGCGTCGGCTCGTGAATTTTCTTCTCGAGGGACTCGTTGGATGAGTGCCTCTTCGAACCGGGCCATGAGGGTTCGGACTTTGGCGAGGTACTTCGCCATCCGTTCGTCTCGTGCCTTGTAATCGCCTAAGACTTGGTTCACAACCAGCTGAGAATCACTATGGATTCGGAGGTGCTGCACCCCGGCACTTCGGGCAAGTCCGAGGCCCGTGATTAGTGCCTCATACTCTGCTTCATTGTTTGAGGCCTTGAAATTCATGCGGAGGGCATACTGGAGGATGAAGTCATCTGGACCCGTCAGGATGATACCAGCGCCGCTTCCCTCTTTGCAAGAGGAACCATCCACAAAAACAGTCCAAATAGGGGGTCTGTTCGGGACATGGCTGACCTCGGGCATGGTAGTCTCGACAATGAAGTCCGCGAGGGCTTGAGCTTTGATCGCAGTCCGGGGCTGGTAGGAGATGTCGTGTTGACTCAGCTCGATGGACCATTTCATAAGCCGTCCTGAGGTTTCCGGCCTGTGGAGGACCTGCTTCAGCGGTTGGTCGGTGAGGACCACAACCGAGTGGGACTGAAAGTATGGGCGGAGCTTCCTTGCCGCCATAACCAGCGCGTAGGCCATCTTTTCTACCTTCGAATAGCGGAGCTCGGCGTCCCGAAGCACCTTGCTCACATAGTAAATGGGCCTCTGGGCCCGGTCTTCTTCCCTCACCAAAACAGCACTTAGGGTCTGCTCGGAAGCAGCTACGTAGATGAAGAGGGTTTCCCCTGGAACAGGCTTGCTGAGAAGGGGAGGATTGACCAAGTAGGCTTTCAGCTGTTCGAACGACTCCTGTTGCAATTCGCCCCACTTGAAACCCTTGGCCCCCCTGAGAGCCTTGAAGAAAATGAGGCACTTTTCCCCAGACTTCGAAAGGAATCGCCCAATAGCGGCAAGGCGACCCGTAAGTCTCTGCACTTTCTTGATGTTCCGGGGCGGGGCCATGTCCAGTATGGCTTTAATTATTTCAGGATTTGCTTCAATCCCTCGTTGGCTGACCATGAAGCCGAGGAACTTTCTTGACGAGACCCCGAACGCACACTTGTTCGGATTAAGCCTCATGTTGTGCCTTCTCAATACGCCGAATGCCTCCTGGAGGTCGGCCACGTGGTCGGTACCTCGGATGCTCTTCACGAGCATGTCGTCGACGTATGCTTCCATGTTGCGGCCTATCTGGCTTTGAAAGACTTTGTTGACGAGGCGCTGGTAGGTGGCTCCAGCGTTCTTCAATCCGAACGGCATAACTCTATAACAGTAGAGGCCTTGGTCGGTAATGAAGGAAGTTTTCGGAATGTCCGCGGGAAACATTCGGATCTGGTTGTAGCCGGAGAAGGCGTCCATGAAGCTGAGGAGCTCATGGCCCGAGGTGGCATCGATGAGGGTGTCAATATTCGGGAGAGGGAATGGATCCTTCGGACACGCCTTATTTAAATCTGTGAAGTCGATGCATATCCTCCAGGAACCATTTGACTTCTTAACCATGACGACGTTGGAGAGCCACTCGGGGTAGTTCACCTCCTGTATGAACCGAGCTTTTAGGAGCTTGTCCACCTCCTCCTTGATGGCTTGTTGTCGCTCGGGAGCGAATTTACGCCTCTTCTGCTGAACCGGTCTGCACCCCGGTTCGACGCTGAGGCGGTGCACTAGAAGCTCCTCGGAAATCCCGGGCATATCCGCGGCGGACCAAGCAAATAGGTCGCGGTTCTTCCGGATGCACTGCACCAAGTCGGAGCATAGGGCAGTCGGCAGGGACTTGCTAATGAGGAACTTTCGACTCGGGTCCTCGTCCGAGAAGAGCACTTCTTCCAATTCGTCCGCCGGCTCGGACGTGGGTCGGACGTTCGGCTCGGGGATCTCCAAAGTCTCGAGGGAGAGCACCGGACCCCCAGTGGAAGTCATATAGCACTTCCGAGCCGTCTCTTGGCTGCCCCTGACTTCTCCCACTCCCGCTCGGGTGGGGAACTTCATCTTGAGGTGGTATGCCGAAGGAACGGCTTCCAGGGCAGCTAGGCCAGGTCGGCCCAAGATGACATTGTATGCAGCCGGGACATCGACGACCATAAAGTCCATCGGCTCTGTCCGGGTGGTAGGGGTCTTCCCAGCAGTTACGTCCAGGGTGATAATCCCTTCGACAGTTACTGGTACCCTCGTGAACCCGTGGAGCGTGTAGCCGGCTGGTTTGAGGCGATCCCGGGATAGCTGCAGCCCTTGGAAGGCCGAGAGGAAGAGGATGTTCACGGAGCTCCCGTTGTCTACCAGGATCCTCTACACTTTGAAGTTCGCCATGTGGAGGTCAATAATAAGTGCGTCGCAGTGGGGAGTCCGGACCCCCTCGAGGTCTTCATCAGAGAAAGTTACCGGGACGCCGAGGCCTTTGGGGGGAGGGGCGCTGTGAACTGAGTTGACCTCTCGGACGAAGGCCTTCCGAGAGGAGTTGGAAGAGCCCCCCATTGGACCCCCGTGGATAAGGTGCAGAACACGTTCTTCCTCGAACTCGGGGGTTTCATCTCGTCGCTCGGAGCGCTTGTTAGTCCCCCGAGGCGGAGGAGTGGTGCGATCTCCCCGATCATTTGCCTTCACAAACTTAGCCAACTGCCCCCTCTGGATGAGGGCCTCTATTTCGTTCTTCAGCGCCCGGCAATCGTTGGTGTCGTGGCCATGATCCCGGTGGTAACGGCACCACTTCTCCTTGTTCCTCCTCTTGGCTGGGGTGTTCATCCTCGGAGCGGGAGGTATAACTCCCTCCTTCTCGACTTCCATCAAGATGGTGGAGACGTTGGTAGTGAGAGGGGTAAATTTCTCGAACCTGGGAGGAGGGCGGCGCTGACCGCTATTATCCTTCTGTAGCTTCTTGGCCCCTTCATCTTCCGTTGCCTTTCTCTTCGACCCGGAAGCGGATCCTCCGAAGCCCGGGAAGCACTCGGCTTCCTCTGCCCGAATATATTTCTCGCATCTAAGCAGAAGGTCGGCAAAGTTGTGCGGGGCTTTTTGGCGAGGGACGACCGCAGGTTAGAGTTGAGGACGTTGGACTGGAATGCGACGGTCGCCACAGACTGGTCGAGGAAGGCGATGGACTTGACCTCCGCAGTAAATCTCCTCACATAGTCCCTCAACTTCTCTCCCCTCTCCTGTCGGAGGTGGAGTAGAGAGAGGCTGGTCTTCTCCGTTCGTCTGCTACTCACAAAGTGAGTTATGAAGAGCGTGATGAACTCAAGAATATTCACATTTAGGAGCAATAATCTTATTGCAATCGAACATTTAAATGCTCTATATGTGGTATTTTACTCTTCTTTTCTCTTTTTCATAGGAAACAACCAAAAGCAGCAGAACGAAGCAGATTCCAGACTAACACAGACTGAGAGGATGATATACAGGGAACTGCAGTGCAACAGTCGACTGGCTCTTCATCAGTCGACCGAACAGAGAGATTACTGGGGCTCGGCACAGTCGACTTGCCCCAACATCAGTCGACTTGACTGAGGGATCATGAAGCCACAAATGTCTCACCACCAGTCGACTTACGCCCAACACTAGTCGACTGGTAGGCGGCGGAGTGAAAAGATAAGATCCATCCGCATCTAGATCCAAATCTATCTTAACCCAGATTATATGCGAATAACAATTTCAGCAACAAATCAAAGCTAGATACAGGGGATTGGCAAGAGCACGTGGTTAGCAAATAAAGAAGGAAAGAAGAGGACTTTCCTGAAAAAGTGGCAAACCCTAATTCTTGTGCCGTGTTCTATAAATATCAATCAAGAGATATTATTTTGCTCTCTCTTCCGATATACCACCAGCCGAATCACATAGTTCCAGAATCATCACGACATCAACCAAGAGCATTAGTCTATCAGCATCGAAGAAGGAGAGAGGAGATCAAATACTCCAAGGGGAACAAGGCAGTCGACGGAAGTGACAGCCAGTCGACCTATCTGCCGGACTTCATCAGTTTATTTCTCCTCTTTTCAGTTCTTTTATGTTAATCATGTATTCGAACTTGCTGATCAGTAAAAGTCTAATTATGTGGAACTAATTTCACAGTTGGGTAGATTGAAGCCGTAGTTATGTAATGCTTCTATTCTTCTAAATACTATTCTGTTACTTATTGATTAAACCTGTGAGTATTGGTATAGATTTGTAATAGACAAACTTGTTCAGAAATTCTAAGGGCAGTCGACTGAGGTGACAGCAAGTCGACTGACATACAGAATCTGCGTTTATCAAGTTTGAGTATTATGAATCTGAATCTGTTATATGAGCATATTGAGACGACCCGTATCTCGTGCTCATAACTTGTAACACAGGAATCTTTAGGGGTTCTTGGTTTAATTAACTTGAAGGATCTAGATCTGATACCAATTTCTAGAACTTTGAGTGTTTGTTCGTTTTCATTGTTCTTATGTTTTCTTTAAGTGCACCTTAGTAGATACCATGCTAAATACTTAAGGGAAGAAACGAATTAGAGTAGATACCATGCCTAATTCTTGGCTAGGGAAACAATACTTTAAGGAGTAGATACCATGTCCTTAAAGGAACGAACATGAGTAACTAGAATAGTGAAGAAGGGGACTTAGCATTACTGACTACAAGTGGAAATCAAAACCCAACTACTTGATAAATATCTGTGATTCAGGAACTTCTTGATATAGTTTTTTTTAATCTTTTTATTTCTTCAGAACAACACTTTAAGATCCTTGTTTTTAATTTATTGGTTAGTAAGTTAAGTACTACAATCTCTGTGGGATCGACCCTTGCTATTACTACGCTTCTATAAACGATTCTTACACTTGCGAGGTTTTTAATTTGTGTCTAGGTTAGATCATCTAGATAGCACAACAAGTTTTTGGCGCCGTTGCCGGGGATTGTTAGTATTTTAACTTACAAATCAGTAAATCTTTTCTTTTATTTTCTTTCTTTTAATTTTATTAATAATTATTTTTCTTTTAGGTTACAGAACTTTGGTGGATGCACGGAAGGAGATCACTTCGTCCAGAGCTACTACCTATTGACGCAGAAACAGAACGCACACTGCACAGACTAGGTCGGCTGTCTGCGACCAACCAGTCGACTGCTACACGGAACCAGTCGACTGCACAGAGACCCAATTCACAAGCAATAATGGCTGAGGAAGTACCAAATCGAGTACCAATGCAGGACAAATTCACGCCTAAGAATATTGAGCAACCTTCCTGCATTGCTTACCAACCTAATGTCACAGGGAATATGCATCTATCTCCCCAATTACTTAGCATGGTTCCCCACTTTAGTGGCAAACCAGACGAAGAACCTCACCTCCATCTGCAAGACTTCTTTGATCTTTGCAGAACACAAAGTGTCCAAGGACTTACCCCTGAACAAATCAGGTTAATCTTGTTTCCATTCTCCTTAAAACTTAATGCTAAACTATGGTATAATTCTTTGGAACCAGGATCAATCAATTCATGGGAGCAATTGGCCACAAAATTCTTGAAAGAATTCTTTCCAGCCCAAAAGACCAAACAACTGAAAAGGGAGATTCAACTCTACCAACAAAAAGATGGAGATTTATTCTTCGAAGCATGGAAGGATTTCAAGAACAAGCTTCTCAAGTGTCCTACACACAACATGCCTAAAGATGATCAGGTACAAGCTTTTTATGAGGGTTTAAATGATATTAACAAAGCAATTGTGGATTCAGCTTGCAACGGGATCTTGATGAGGAAAAGTGGTGAGGAGGCCATCGAACTATTTGAAGAACTTAGCGAGATCTCACAGCAATTTTCAACAAGGGGAAGAGGCATTTCTAAAAAACAGGGAGTTTACGAGATTTCTAGTAGTAATAACATACAATTAGAAATGGCAAACATGAACAAAAAAATTGACATGCTTGTTAATGCAATGACAACAATGGGCAATGCGAAAAATCTAACAAAAGAAATTTGTGCAATTTGTTCTCATTGTGATCATACAACTGATACATGTCCCATGTCTTCGTTCACAGATCAGGAGCATGCAAACTATGTGGGACAAGGAGTGTTTCCACCAAAGAACAACCCATTCTCGAACACACACAACCCAGGGTGGAGGAATCATCCAAATTTCTCATGGAGCAACAATCAAGGCACCCAATCTTCACAAGGACATGCACGGAACTTCCAAATGGGAAGTGGGTTTGATAGGCCAGTTCAAGATCAGAAGAAGTTGGATTTTGAATCCACCGTTCTTCAATTGCTCCAACAACAACATCAAACAAGCAACCAACAAGGACAAGCAATTCAGAAATTGGAAACTCAAATCGGGCAAATCGCAAAGGAGTTAAGTGAGAGAAAGGCAGGAGAACTCCCTTCACAAACCATACCAAACCCTAGAGGCCAAGAACAGCTCAAGGCAGTAACAACTCTGAGAAGTGGTAAGACAATTGACAACAAGGTTGGAACACACACCGAAGAAGCAGAAACACAACCATCAAAAGTTTTGGGTTCCAACAAGGTGAGTAAAAAAGAAAGAACAGTTTTGCCACCATTCCCTCAAAGTTTAGTCAAGCAAAAGAAAGAACAACATTTATTTGACATCTTTGAAACTCTCCGAAAGGTAGAAATTAATATCTCCCTACTTGATGCTATTAAACAAATTCCTTCTTATGCCAAATTTTTGAAAGAATTTTGTACTCACAAAAGAACATTTCAGGTTAGGGAGGATGTGGCTTTGACAGAGGAAGTGAGTGCTGTTTTGTTAAGAAAATTACCTCCTAAATTGAAGGACCCAGGTAGTTTTACTATTCCTTGCAGGGTTGGTGAGCACTTCTTTGAAAAGGCATTGCTAGACTTAGGGGCAAGCATCAATCTTCTTCCTTATACTGTTTACGAAAAGCTAGGATTGGGAGAACTCAAACTAACATCCATCACTCTACAATTGGCTGATCGCAGCATCAAAAGACCTAGAGGTATTTTGGAAGATGTCCTAGTTCAGGTAAATAATTTCATTTTGCCTGCAGATTTTGTTGTGTTGGACATGGAGGACTCTTCAATGCCATCTTCTTTACCGATCATCCTAGGTAGGCCCTTTATGAGTACAGCTGATATAAAAATTTGTGTTAAAAAGGGTACCATAAGTATGAAAATAAATGGAGAAAATATTGAATTCAAAATGTTTGATACACTAAAATTACCACATGATGACCATGAATGCTATAATATTGATGTGGTACAGGAGATTGTTGATCAAACATTTCAGGTACATAGCATTGAACCACTACAAGCTGCAATTACACAGTCTCTAACATTGTCTAATGTTGAACAGGAACACGATGACTGCAGGATTGCAGAGACGGTACATCACCTTGAAACTCCAACGTCATACTCAGGTAAACTCACACCTGCATTTGAAAATATTGTGACTGATGACACTTGTGTTTCCTCGGACCAGTCGACTGGTGGCAAGGATAAGTCGACTGTCCCGACCACTATCAGGATGCCAGACGTGGAGCTGAAGCCGCTGCCTGAACATCTGAAGCACGCATATTTGGGTGAAAACCAGACGCTACCAGTGATAGTTGCTGCAAACTTGAGTGCACAGGAAGAAGAGAAGTTGCTGAGGGTACTGCGAGAACACAAAGGTGCAATAGGATGGACCATTGCAGATATCAAGGGAATAAGTCCATCCAAATGCATGCATAAAATACTTCTTGAAGACAACACAAAACCAAGCAGGGAAGCCCAGAGAAGGCTTAACCCACACATGAAGAAAGTGGTAAGAACAGAGGTCTTGAAGCTACTAGATGTTGGCATCATCTACCCTATCTCAGATAGCAAGTGGGTGAGTTCCATACCTGTGGTGCCTAAGAAAAGTGAAGTCACAGTGGTGAAGAATGAAGAGAATGAGCTTATCCCTACGAGAGTGACCACAGGATGGAGGGTATGCATTGACTACAGGAAGCTGAATAACGAAACCAGGAAAGATCACTTCCCACTTCCTTTTATTGATCAAATGTTAGAAAGATTAGCAGGATATAGTCATTATTGTTTTTTAGATGGTTATAGTGGCTATAACCAAATTGCTATTGCTCCAGAAGATCAAGAAAAAACCACTTTTACATGTCCTTTTGGTACTTTTGCATACAGGAGGATGCCCTTTGGGTTGTGCAATGCACCAGCTACATTTTAGAGATGCATGATGAGTATATTTTCAGACATGGTGGAAAGGTTCATCGAGGTATTTATGGATGATTTTAGTATTTTTGGATCTTGTTTTGATGAATGCCTTAACCATTTACAGCTTGTACTTAAGAGATGTGAAGAATGCAATTTAGTGCTGAATTGGGAAAAGTGCCACTTTATGGTACAACAAGGTATTATGTTGGGACATGTGGTGTCAAAAAGAGGCATAGAGGTGGACAAGGCAAAAATTGACATCATATCAAAGCTACCCCCTCCCACTACAGTCAAGGGTGTTAAGAGTTTTCTTGGACATGCAGGGTTCTATAGAAGATTTATAAAAGATTTCTCAAAAATCTCCAAATCCCTTTGTGATTTGTTGGCTAAGGATGTTGAGTTTGCATGGAGAGAAGAGTGCACAAATGCTTTCATTACATTGAAAAATGTTCTCATTTCTGCACCTATTATCATGGCACCAGATTGGAGCCATCCTTGTGAGCTTATGTGTGATGCAAGTGATTATGCGTTAGGAGCTGTTTTAGGTCAGAGAATCAATAAGGTACCCCATGTTATTTATTATGCTTCTCGAACTTTAAACGATGCACAGCTAAATTATTCCACTAATGAAAAAGAAATGTTAGCTGTCATTTTTGCTGTAGAGAAGTTTAGATCATATTTGATTGGTTCTAAAGTTATTGTTTTCACTGACCATGCTGCTTTGAGATATATGTTTGCTAAAAAGGATGCTAAGGCTAGGTTGATCAGATGGGTGCTGTTGCTTCAAGAATTCGATCTTGAGATTAGAGACAAGAAAGGAAGTGACAATATTGTGGCAGACCACATGTCCAGACTACTGCATGAGGAAGAGAGAATTGTGCCCCCACTTAATGAAGATTTCCCAGATGAACATTTATTTGAAATAAACATACAACGGGGGCAGTCGACTGGTAACAGAACCAGTCGACTGGTATCTCACTGCTCATATTTTCCATGGTTTGCAGATATTGTAAATTACCTCACTGCTCATGTTTTCCCTCGAGGTATGACACTTCAGGAAAGAAAGAGACTGGTGGCCATGAGCAAGCACTATTATTGGGATGATCCTTATTTGTTCAAATTTTGCCCTGATCAAATTATAAGAAGATGTGTGGCAGAAGAAGAGCAAATGAGTATTCTACAACATTGCCACCAATATGCATGTGGAGGACATTTTGGACCAAAAAGAACAGCACTCAAGGTGTTACAATCTGGATTTTATTGGCCTAATGTATTCAAAGATGCTTTTTCTTTTTGCAGGACTTGTGACAAATGCCAAAGGACAGACAATATCTCTTCTAGAAATCAAATGCCACTGCAAAACATCCAAGTAATCGAGCTTTTTGATGTTTGGGGAATCGACTTCATGGGTCCCTTTCCTAACTCATTTGGTTATTTATATATTCTTGTGGGTGTGGATTATGTGTCTAAATGGTTCGAGGCTATCCCCTAAAAAACTAATGATCACAAAGTTGTTGTCAAGTTTTTGCAGGAGAACATTTTCACTAGGTTTGGTACACCACGAGCAATAATTAGTGATGGAGGGAGCCACTTCAATAACTTCCCATTTGCTTCTTTGATGAAGAAATATGGTATTACACATAGAGTGGGCACTCCATATCATCCTCAAACTAGTGGGCAGGTGGAGATTAGCAACAAAGAAATCAAGAGCATTTTGGAAAAGACAGTAAATACAAGGAGAAAGGATTGGTCGCTGCGCTTGAACGATGCATTATGGGCCTACCGAACAGCATACAAGACACCCATCGGCATGTCACCATACCGTTTGGTTTTTGGAAAGGCCTGTCATTTGCCAGTGGAGTTGGAACACAAAGCCTATTGGGCCATCAAAAGGTTCAATTTTGATATGAAACAAGCAGGCGACAAAAGAAGATTGCAACTGAACGAGCTTGAAGAGTTGAGGCACGACGCATATGAAAATGCAAAATTATACAAGGAAAGGACCAAGTTGTACCATGATAAACAGCTAGCAAGGAAGGAGTTTTATGAAGGACAAAAGGTATTAATTTACAATTCAAGATTAAGACTTTTTCCAGGCAAGCTTATGTCAAGATGGTATGGCCCATACATTGTTACAAAAGTCTTTCCACATGGTGCATTGGAGGTTCACAGCAAAGAGAAAAATCAAACATTCAAGGTGAATGGGCATAGGGCGAAACCGTACATTGAGATGAGTTTAGAGCCGCACGAGGAAGATGTGAATCTTCAAACTATTCAATACATTGCATGAACTCATCAAGTCTAGCTAAAGACAGAAAACACAGCGCTTATTGGGAGGCAACCCAATTCTTCAGGAGAGTATTTACACTCTTTTCATTTATTCATTTCTTTAGTTATTTCTTTATTTCTTTATTTTATTTTCTTTACTTCAAACTAGTTGGTAACACATGCCTATATTTTAAGTTTTGCACGAACATTGAGGACAATGTTCCATCTAAGTTTGGGGGTATTAGTTAGTTACATTTGAAGTCTTTTGAATTTTTAGGATAAACAATTTCTTATAAAGTAAGAGGAAGGATACTCATTTACTTTAGGATTGTTGAGTTTCATAATGCCTTACAAAATTATATGAGTCATGCGATTATACATTAAAAAAAAAAACAAATGTGATGCTTTTTCTAGTGATTATTCCCTTTGATCTAGTCCTAAACAGAGTTTAAGTAAATAGAGTAGAAATGAAAAGAATATATATACGAATAAAGTCAATCTACTCCAATGTTTTGAGTGCTTAGTAACTAGGGGTATTCATCACCAATGTTTACCTTTACGTCAAACGGCAACTTGAAATATGAGTATGCAAAGCACTAAAAGTTTGTGACTTGTTGAGTAGCCGGGTGGATTCATCAAAAATGTTTTACACTCGCGTCAAAAGGCAAGTGATGACTTAAAGAAGAGACCATAATTATGTGTTAAAAAAAAACAACTCTAGTTTGCTACTCGGTTTGTAGTAGAGAAAAGGGATAATCACAGATTGGGTAGTTACATACTATAACTATAATTAATTGCATGACAAGTGTGGTTGAGTTTGGAGTTATGAATAAACAATTGCACTAGAGAAAGTGGGTATGCTTGTTTTTATTTTATTTGCAAATTGTTAATAATTTTGATTGCAAAATTTTGATGCTTGCGCAATGAGACATTTTCTTGGTATGATGGGTTGAGACTATTATTTTCCCCTTGTTCATAATTTCACTTTTTGCTTGAGGACAAGCAAAATCTAAGTTTGGGGATATTTGATGAACTCAAGAATATTCACATTTAGGAGCAATAATCTTATTGCAATTGAACATTTAAATGCTCTATATGTGGTATTTTACTCTTCTTTTCTCTTTTTCATAGGAAACAACCAAAAGCAGCAGAACGAAGCAGATTCCAGACTAACACAGACTGAGAGGATGATATACAGGGAACTGCAGTGCAACAGTCGACTGGCTCTTCATCAGTCGACCGAACAGAGAGATTACTGGGGCTCGGCACAGTCGACTTGCCCCAACATCAGTCGACTTGACTGAGGGATCATGAAGCCACAAATGTCTCACCACCAGTCGACTTACGCCCAACACTAGTCGACTGGTAGGCGACGGAGTGAAAAGATAAGATCCATCCGCATCTAGATCCAAATCTATCTTAACCCAGATTATATGCGAATAACAATTTCAGCAACAAATCAAAGCTAGATACAGGGGATTGGCAAGAGCACATGGTTAGCAAATAAAGAAGGAAAGAAGAGGACTTTCCTGAAAAAGTGGCAAACCCTAATTCTTGTGCCGTGTTCTATAAATATCAATCAAGAGATATTATTTTGCTCTCTCTTCCGATATACCACCAGCCGAATCACATAGTTCCAGAATCATCACGACATCAACCAAGAGCATTAGTCTATCAGCATCGAAGAAGGAGAGAGGAGATCAAATACTCCAAGGGGAACAAGGCAGTCGACGGAAGTGACAGCCAGTCGACCTATCTGCCGGACTTCATCAGTTTATTTCTCCTCTTTTCAGTTCTTTTATGTTAATCATGTATTCGAACTTGCTGATCAGTAAAAGTCTAATTATGTGGAACTAATTTCACAGTTGGGTAGATTGAAGCCGTAGTTATGTAATGCTTCTATTCTTCTAAATACTATTCTGTTACTTATTGATTAAACCTGTGAGTATTGGTATAGATTTGTAATAGACAAACTTGTTCAGAAATTCTAAGGGCAGTCGACTGAGGTGACAGCAAGTCGACTGACATACAGAATCTGCGTTTATCAAGTTTGAGTATTATGAATCTGAATCTGTTGTATGAGCATATTGAGACGACCCGTATCTCGTGCTCATAACTTGTAACACATGAATCTTTAGGGGTTCTTGGTTTAATCAACTTGAAGGATCTAGATCTGATACCAATTTCTAGAACTTTGAGTGTTTGTTCGTTTCCATTGTTCTTATGTTTTCTTTAAGTGCACCTTAGTAGATACCATGCTAAATACTTAAGGGAAGAAACGAATTAGAGTAGATACCATGTCTAATTCTTGGCTAGGGAAACAATACTTTAAGGAGTAGATACCATGCCCTTAAAGGAACGAACATGAGTAACTAGAATAGTGAAGAAGGGGACTTAGCATTACTGACTACAGGTGGAAATCAAAACCCAACTACTTGATAAATATCTGTGATTCAGAACTTCTTGATATAGTTTTTTTTAATCTTTTTATTTCTTCAGAACAACACTTTAAGATCCTTGTTTTTAATTTATTGGTTAGTAAGTTAAGTACTACAATCTCTGTGGGATCGACCCTTGCTATTACTACGCTTCTATAAACGATTTGTATACTTGCGAGGTTTCTAATTTGTGTCTAGGTTAGATCATCTAGATAGCACAACAGAGCGTTTCGAACTGCTCAAACGAGAAGATGAAAGAGGGAGCGAGCCGGGAGTACCATTCCCGCGCCGAACCCTTGAGAGTGGCGGGGAAGGTCTTGAAGCTCTCGACATGATCAACAGGGTCTGACTCCCCTGAGTACGTTTCAAACTGCGGAGGCTTGAAACCCCTCGGGATGGGAGCCTCCATGATAGTCCGAGAGAAGGGGGGTCTGCTGGGGTGGACGGTCCTTCCTCTCGACTCCTCCTCCTTGTCCATACGACCGATGCGCCTCTCCATCTCGTGGAGACGACGGTAGAGGGCATCGTCCCTCCGGTGGTAGTCAAACGATCCCCTGGACTCATCTTCATAGGAAGGGGAGCGGGGACTACGGCGTCGATAGTCGTGGGATCGGCGAGGACTATGATGGTGTTGCGGGTGACTAGGAGCCGGGGGAGGACTTATGGATCGGTGGTGAGGACTTGGGACCTTTGGGGGTGTTGGAACCCTTTGGGCATTAGTGTTGTTGTGGCGAAGGTTGAGGGCCTGCAACACCGTCGCCTGGAACTGTTGGAACTCGGCACGAGTGATGGGTGCCTCATCGTTCCTCGGATTGTGTCGATCAGCAGGGGAATGTGGTCTCCTCCTACGACGTTCGGGAGATTCCCCTCGTCCTCTTCGGTCCGGAGACCTCCTGCCATCTCGGCGATGAGGAGATCGCTCACCTTGATGTTGGTAGGAGGCTCCCTCTCGGGCTCGCTTCTCATCTAGGTGGTTGCGAAGGTCCTCATCCTTCTACCAATTTAGAACGGTGTTGCGAAGGTCGGAAGCTCGAGGATTGTGGGAGGCCATGGAGTCCGAGGAGGCATTGTGTATTGAGACATGGTCTGGGTGGAGAGGTTGCTTCTGCTTTCGCTGGTTCTGACCAGTGGGACCGTTAGGGGGTTGTTGATTCAGAAGAGGGGGCTGGCCCTGTTAGAAGTGGTCTTGGACTGGGGGAGGAAGTTGTTCGGGCTGCGGAGCAGGATGCACGGGGACTTCCTCTTGTTGATCGGTGGGGTTGGGTCCACGGTTGGACCCCCTAGACCTGACCTTCCTGGGAGGCATGGCTGGAGAAGAGCTAGTCGACGGGAAGAGGAGGGCTATTCGTATGGCTTTTCCACAGACGGCGCCAATCTGTTACCGCTGAATCTGGTGTGGGGGTAAACAGATGAGATTTGTGAGTTCGTGGAAAAACCTGAATAGCGGATCCAAGCCTGCTGATCCCTGCCGCTCACCTGCAAGGAAGTGCGATACACCGGGGTTGATTCCGGCGACGCACCCTCCGACGCTCTTGTCAGTAACCAGTGATGATTAAGAAAGAGCTTAAGTTGGAAAAGGAGTCATTACCTCGTCACAGTGGTAGGTAGGAGGTATTTATAGTCGCCATGGGAGTCTGATTAGGGACCTGATTTCCTGTGAAACCATTAGGAGTAAAATCCTCATAATTAGTTTAGGAAAATGACCCCTGATTCCCGGTGAGAGGATAACTGCAAATCAGGCCCGTTGATCTAGTCAAATCAGAGACCCTGATTTCCTCTTGCTGATCTGGGTTTGTCTCGGGTCGGAACCCGTACCCAGTCAAAGTGGATCCGTTCGCGGGTTATTGGATCTGTGGAGGAGAGATCCAGTGCCCGCTTAGGGTCCATCTATATGCGAAATTACCGTTTTACCCCTGAGCTTCAAGATTCGTTCCCAATCTGGACGGTTCCGATTTAACCCCATTTTTAGCCATATCAGTTGTGACAAAAAAGAAAAAAGAAAAAAAAATGGAGGCAAGATATATTAGTTGAAGTGTTGAAATCCTACGTAGAATTTAATTGACACGGACTGTTATAGTATGTATAATAAAAGAAAGTAATTAATTTACCAATCTTTGATTAACTGATGGCACATATCATAATTGGTCATGTCAATTGGATTTCATATAGGAATCTATTACATCAAATAAAATATTAGGAATCTATTACATCAAATAAAATATTAGGTACATTAAGAAGTATCTATAACACTGTTGTATATTCTATTTTATATAGCACATATTTTATATATTCTTACCTTATATATCATTAGCAAAAACGGAAGAACCTTATATGTAGAATATACCTATACAATTTAATTTATTATCTTCTATTTAGAATGAACGGGTTTCGGCGGGTTCAGGTTCACATCTGGATTCGGATTCGGATTCAGGTTAAGGTTCGGTTCGGTTCGGATTCAGATAAGTTTATTAAACATATGAAGTCCGAAAAAAGGGGTTCGGACGGAATTTTTTCACTTTGGGTTTGGGTGTATTTAAAAGAGTTTTAACCCTTTATTTATCAGTTGGGTTCGGACGGGTTCAAGTCAAACCCGACCAGATGAACAGTCCTACAACTCTATATGATGGAAATCAATTTGGTAAAGAAATTTCTCCTCCTTTCCTTTTTGAATTCTAGTATATCAGATAATAGAGTGAAGAATACTTGTAGAATATTTTATTTCTTAGGTGTAAAGGCCCTCTCCATGTTCTTGGTGTTGTTACTGGTTAATCCATCTTTCTCAACAAAAAAAGATAAAAATAAAATAGGATTAGATATCAATTAGGAATCTGTACTCTGAAACATTAAGACCACCAACCTTTTGTCTTTATCCTTTTTTCTCAATGAAAATCTAACAACCTTCCATTGAATAAAGAAACAATCACATAAAGAGGGTCTTATTAGCTGATGCTTAGCTTTCAACAAAACTGCAGAGCAAATTTTTTCTCATATAGAATCGTTGTATATATACAATGAGACTCTTTATAAACGGTTTGTACCGATCATCATGGTCTTTTTGTCGTGAGAAGCATGTGTACAAAAATTAAGCTTATTTGAATGCTTCTTATTCATTCTCCGCATGATGTCAATTATTAAAGTATTACAAAACCGTTTATTTTGCAACTGATTGAAAGAGGATCAAAAAACATTCAAACAAGTTGATTTTATCCAACTGATTGAAAGAGGATCAAAAAACATTCAAACAAGTTGATTTTATCTGCATTTGTTACATTAAAATTAATGTGAATGGTGCCGATTGTAAATTATATGTTCTATCATGTGTAGAGCTATGCTATATAAAGAAATCACCTCATACTCTCATAAGTATCAGGCTCCCTTTCTCGAATTGAAAAGGCTGCCTGTATACACGGATTTTTGCTGCAGATAAGCTATTACCTATGTTCATTGGATATGACCCTAAAATAATGCACACCCTCTCTTTTTTCTGCCCCCTCCTTTTCTCTAAAATAATTTTGTTATAAATTATTCATTTTCTAAATTAACAATTTTTACTATCTATATAATAAAATTATCTATATAATTAAATACAAAAAAAAAACTATCAAGTGGCTCATCTTCAATTGAAAGCAAATCAACCGCTCAGTTTCACCTTCCTAAAACATATTTTTCCTCCAAAATTTTCCTCTCCCCCACAAAACTAAAAAAAATCATTACTTTATTACTATCTCTCTTCTCTCTTCACTTATTCATATTTCTCTCTTTCTCTCTTTCCCTCTCTTTGTATTTACTTAGAAATTTAGATTTTTAGATTTCAGGTCAGATTTTTTATGTTTTTTTTATTGCTAATTTTATATTGAAAATAATAAATATCTCATCAACAGTTAAATTTCATCATTTTTCACCCTCAAAGTTGTAAGAAGTTGGATTTTACACCCCCATTTATAATTAATTTTCACCATATACTAATGGAAACATGGACTTTTATTTACAACTAATTATTGTCATACTATTCAAACTTGAGCTAGATAATTGTTGTTTTACAGTTTACAAGACTTTTCGTATGCTGTATCGTTCCGAAGACTTGCCGTAGACACGTGTCCACAGGCAAATATAGTATATAAACAACTCAACATCTATGTTGACAGTGCTGCTGGGAATTTATGTTTTTGGGCGACAGCCCATCTTAATCAATAGAATGCAAAGAAAAAAGCCCAACTTGTGTGCTGTAAAGACAAAAGACTGCAGTTGCAATCAGGTTGGAGATACATTGCATAAAAGGCCACATTGCACCATCTCCACTTAATTCCCAAAAATCTACTCCTATTTGAAGTCACACTCCGATCTCCTCTTCAACTACACCTAGCTATCAAATTCATCAAACTGGTCACTACTAACTTATTTGTACGTTCAAATTAGGACTGCATCAAACTGAACACGGCCTAAAAGAGGTACAGTGGAAGTTTAAAACATCTATATATACATTAGAATTAGATTAACTAACGGGTGTCAAGCTCGGCTTGGAACATGGCGAGGATGTGGTGCACTGCGGCTGCAATGTCTTGTACCGTGATAAGGTTGCATCCTTCTTCCACCTGTTAAAGCATTTACACGGAATTATTATAAAATAAGCGCATCATTGAGAGTGAGTGGACGATATTATATATGCACAAAGCATAAACAATAAATCAGAATTAGAGACGTGCGTTGTTCGAGCTGAGGAGGAGGATGGCGGTGCAAGGCGGAGTGAAATATTGTATACTAATTAATTGTTTACTAACAATTAATTAGTAAACAATATTTCGGTCTACTAATTAATTGTTTTAGTTTAGCTGATCAATCAAACATTACTGTTAATCTGCACGTGCGATGTACGTCCTAATATATATATATATTTTAATTTAAGTAAATACTAAAATGTAATCTGGTCTTGAACCTAAAATCTCTCTTTGCTCATCATATATTCTTTACAAATAAATGATTAATATAACACAAACCTAAAAAATGAATAGAGATTAGATGATTGATTATCTACAAATAACAACTCCAACTCTCTGATTATATTAGCAGAGAAGAGATTATAGATTAGGGGAGCTAACAGAATATGCTATCTAAAGAAGAATTATGCTAGTAATAATTTTCTCCACCAAATTAGAGGCCCAAAACAGAAGGCGATGCAATACAGAAAATCTCAGAATTGAAACAATGAAAGTGAAGCATTCAGATACAGATTAAGGTCTATATACAAAGATGAAGAAGCCTGATGCAAACACTATTCATACAGCCAAGTTCTTTTCCAAGGAAAACTATCAATCACTCTCAGATGCAAAATGTTTCTTATATCTGAACAAGTATCTGGCAAAGTTTTGAGTGGTTGGTAGGTTTTGAAATGCAGAATAAGGAAATATGATGAGATTCCTCTGAAACAGAGAGCAATGTCACTACATAGGGCCCTCAATAATTGAATTTTTATTTTTTCAAAATGACCCACTTTTAGAAGTATTTGTCAAACTGATCAACTTTCGAAACTATTTACCAAATTGACATACTCGCTATCTATCTCCTATCTCAGATAGAGAATGTAGTTCTATGATTTTCTACAACACTTTAAAAAAATTTGAACATGTAATTTCTACCACTTAAAATATATACAGCTACACTCGCTATCTGAGATAGCAAGTTCACTATCTCAAATAGCGAGTGCAGTTGTACTCATTTTTCCAAAAAATATTCGAACATGAAATGTATACAACTACACTCGCTATCTGAGATAGCGTAGATAGCGAGTGTAGTTGTACTCATTTTTTCGGAGAAATTTTGATCATGAAATTTATACAACTATATGCGTTATCGAGTCTTTCAAATGCGCTCGCTATCTTAGATAGCGAGTGTAGGTCTATATATTTCACATAGAAATTGCATGCTTAAAATTTCTCTAAAAAATAAGTACAACTACACTTGCTATCTGAGATAGCGATGTCAATTGAACTAGACTCTCTATTGAAGTAGCGAGTGTAGTTATATACATTTCAGGTAAAAATTGCATGTTTAAAGTTTATCTAAAAAATGAGTACAACTACATTCATTATCTAAGATAGCGACATCAGTTGAACTAGACTCGCATTCTGAGATATTGAACTAGACTGGCATTCTGAGATAGCGAGTGTAGTAATATATATTTTATGTAGAAATTGCATGTTCAAAATTTCTTCAAAAAATGAGTACAACTAACTAGACTACTAGGCTCGCTACCTTACATAGTGAGTATGTCAATTTGGTAAATAGTTTTGAAAGTGGATCAGTTTGGTAAATACTTTCAAAAAGTGGGACATTTAAAAAATTCTCTCAATAATTTTTGTTCGCACAGATTCCCAGCAACTATTGAAATTCTATACTAGTCCTTCACAAATCACTAATTCTACATTAGTTCGTGGATCCACTCCTAGAATGATCAAAAGTGAACAAAGCGACTCTACTGCAACATCATGATAATTTTGAATTTGGAGAAAATAAAATCCAAAGTAGAAATCCAGAGGAGTCTAAGATGACAATGGATTGGGGGAATGAGATTCTTCCGGTTTTTATTTATTTATTTATTTATTTATTTAAGAAAGTAGGTACAATGGATCGAAATCTTCAAAATGTTGCAATTGAGGCTATGAATAATCACTTTTGGAGTTGATCGATAAACTAATTTAAAAACAGAAATTTGTAAAGGACTAATATTGAATTTCAATATTTGTTTGTGGATTTGTGTGAAAAAAATCATGTCTTTTGATGTACCTGGTCTCTTGACTCTCTCCTCCAATATAATCAACACACCAGTAGGGTTGCAAATTAACTGAGCTACTCGCGACCTACTTGGCTCATGTCGAGCTCGAAAGCGAACTCGATAACGTAAACGAGTTGAGCCCGAGCCTGAAGGTATGTGGGTTGTTAGGCAGAAGCTCGCGAGTACTCGGCTCGAATTCGGTCAAATCTCGGCTCGTGTCGAGCTTGAAAGTAAGCTCGATACATAAATGAGCCGAACTCGAGCCTCAAGATACTCGGCTCGACTCAAGATACTCGGCTCGACTATGCTTGTTTGCAGCCCTACACAACAGCCCTACACAACAGCATCTTCTCCCTTGTGTGAATCTTTCACATGAAGGATATGACCTCAATGGGAATTGGACCCAAAAGAAGATGCCATGATCGAGCATTTGGTGGCACTAAAATTGTACCCTTGATTCCTTGACAGGGCCGGCCCTACCCTAGAGGCGGGTAAGGCGGCCTTGGGCTCCCGAATATTTCACAATTTTAGGGGCCCCAAATTTTGAACTTCCCTTATAAATATAGGTACGTATTTTCCGTGTAAAAAAAATATGTATGTTATTAGGGGCCCCCAAGTCGGAAGTTCGCCTAGGACCCCCGAAAACTCAGAGTCGGCCCTGTCCCTTGAGACCTCCCCCAATCTCAGTGTTGACCACTTAATCCTTCTGCAATGTCATGTAATGACCGATTAAATCCCAGCTTAAAAAGTGTTTGGGAATTATATTGCTAATATTATAACTACAGACTTGGAGTTGTGTAATTTACTAGCAATGAATCAACTCACTTAAACCAATCTAAATTATTTTCAAGTTAAAACTATATATATCAACCATCCATGTAAACTCAATCACCCAATTACATCTTAACAACACTTGCAAATCAATTTCAATAATCTATTTGAATTTAAAGATTAAAGAAATCAGCAGATGTGTAGCCTCTCCCGTACGAACTAACTAGTAACTATTAACTTCTATTATATGATCATGGCCCAGGGATCTAGCAAACTAATTTACAAACTACACGGTTATATATCAACTTTCTTCTCCCTAACTACTAACTAGCCTTGGGCAACACAAACTAGGGCTGCAACCGAATCGAGCTACTTGCAAGCTACTTGGCAAGAGCTCGGTCAAGCTTGATCTCGAGTCAAGCTCGAGCTTGAAAATCGAGCTCAATGGCCTAACGAACCGAGCTTGAGCTTGGGCTTGTTGTGATTGTTTGACTAAGCTTGTGAGCTACCCGGCTCGAACTCAGTCAAAACTCGGCTCGAGCTGAGCTCCAGCTTTAAGATACTCAGGCTCATTTGCAGCCCTAAACACAACCTTACCTTTATTATTCCCTAGAGAATTTTGAAGCATATATTTAATGCAACCCAAGAACAAAGGATTAGTCAAATATGGTACACAGTCATACCCAAAAGAACAATTTCCTAGTAATAACACATGCAGAGGAGATTGCAGCGAATATCTGACACTTCTCAACTCTCAAGATAACATTGATTTGGTTCAGCTAGATAATAACAGAACCAGGGAAATTTGCACTAAAAAACAACACATGCCCTGTACTTGTAACCATGTTATGATGTCTTAGCACGATACCCAAATGCACTGGCCGACAGTCGATTGGGAATTTGCCTACGCAAACTACCGAGATGCCCGTGAGTCCAATTTTGAACTATTCATCTCCATTTTTGCTGCAGTTGGAGTTTCAGCTAAGGTGATCGCAACTCTACTATAATAAATGAGTTTGCTAAAATGCAGCTAAAAACAAGTACATCAGAATAAACACTCACTCTTGATATCAATAAATTAGAATACGTACCTTGGCACTGATGGAGTAGAGAACCAATGATTCCAAAGTGGTGACGACATTGAGATGAAGAATGGAGAGCCCGAGTGTTTGGAGCTTGGCACACATCTTGAGGAGCTGCTGAGGCCTTCTCAGTGTCAAGATTCGGAGATTCGCATGAGTCTCGATCAAATTGACTTGGATATCGCCAACAACAACTGACTGGCTATCTGGCATTGAGGGTGGGGAAGTGTGGCACCGAAGGTACTGATGAGGGTAAGCGAAGAAGTGCGAAAAGGGAGGATTCTGCTCATTCTCATCAACGTTCTGACCACTACTACCACTACTACTACTGCTACTAGCAGTTGATGCCTTCTTTTGTAGCTGCAGTGTTCTCTTTTGAGCTTCAAGATATTGCTGGAGCTGCTCAAGTCCCTTCACAAAATCAATAGCTCCCCCTACTACTGAGGCTTGGTCACCCTGAAAATTGCACAAAATTTTTGCTAATTTTTATACCCATTTCATATGCTATAAGCAATGAGTATATAAATGTGTACTAAAAGCTACTAACAATTTTTACAACCACATGTTTGAAAGAAGCAAGATCAATAATTTTTCTACTGAAATTCAATAACTGTTTACAGCATGCAATAAAATCTTTTGTTGTTCCTGTAAAAAAAGATGGCAAAAAAATTTGGAAACAAAAAAAAAAACAGATATAACAAAAAAGCAATTAAGGGTTCATTAAAAATAAAAGAAACCCAGAGACCAGACCCTACGTACCCTTTGGATGTAGGATGGAGGCATGAGTGATCTAAGCACAGCAAGGTGTTCATTCATGAGTCTGCGCCGGTTTCGTTCGACGGCAATGTGAGTCATCCTCTGGTTCTCTTCCTCCTCCTTGTTTTTGCACCGCCTCTGCCTCCTCCTCCTTCTCTTCCTCTTTGTTAGCATCTCCTCCTCCCCCATTACTCGGCCACCACTACCACCACCTTCTCCATCAAATGCCATGGATGGTTTAATAAACCCATTTTGTTGCAGAGGAGTAGCAGAGATTGTGTCATAGACAACAAAGTCAGGAAGTGGAGGAGGATTCGAAGAAACAAGTGCTTCTTCAAGTGTCATGGTGTTTCATGAGAGTGAGTGAGATGAACATGTACACAACTGGTGATGAAATACTATATAGTAGTAGAAAAAAAAGGAGGAGAGCTTTTTCTTCTGCTTTTTTGCAAAAAGGTGATGGGGGAAAAATTAGAAAGGTCCTCTCCCTCTCTTTTAAAAACCCAAATCCACATGCAAGTGCTGCCAAAAAAGCTGCAAGCTATGTCTTGAGAACCGAGGTAATGAGGGACCCACTAGCTAGTAGTATAATTTTGATATGATCAAAATCAACGGTAAATTATAGAATTGGTAGCAACAGTGAGATTGAAGTTGAACACGTACGTGATGATGTATATAGGGTTTGTCCAAAACAAGAAGAACACAATATGCATACCATTCCTTTGGATTAAGGGAAGTGAATAGAGAGGCACACTGTGTTTGCATAGTAAAGGCTGAATTTGAAAGAAAAAAAAAACCTTTAACTTTTTTTTTAATGTAGAAAATCTTGCTGAACTTTTTCTTACGCAGAAAATCACACTCAAGTATGGTTGAAAAAATCTCTATGAAGTATATTTTCAAAAAAAAGAAAAAAAACAACTAACTTTTCTGCTTGTATTAGATAACATCATCTATCTTTGCAAGTTGGTTCCGAAAACATCATGCATTTTTTTCATTATTGTCAAAAAACCTCACTCAACTTTATAGCAGAAACCTCAAACTAACGGAGTGAATTTTTTACAACTATATTTGAGTGTGATAGTTTTTTTGCCCAAAAAAAAATTCATTGATGTTTTTTATATAATGAGAATAGTTTAAGGATTTTTTTTTCAAGATTTTTAAAAAAAATTTAGCCGTAAAGAAAATACCACCCATGCCATGCACAATTCTGCATGGTTGACAGTTCTTGGCTAGCCAGCTAGCTCGGTATATATATCCTAATTGTGATTTGGCCCACAGCAAAGACTAGTTTTACCATCTAGTTGTTGGAGACTTGGAGTGTACTCAAACCCAAAGTACCCGTGGTCCAGAACCCTAATTTGCAACTACTGTATGCTAATCAATCAATTAAAAAAAAATTAAGCATACAATACAATCTATGATTATTTATATATAAATAGAATCAGGTTCCTTATGTAAAATGGCCCTGCTATGTTCTGATCAAAAGGTAATACAACAGCTGGGTATTACTTACCCAATACCCATGCAACAGAAGAACAATTATCTATACTAGTCTTTTTCACGTGACATGCATGTTTTAATAAGAGTCGGAGGATTGTCACGTGGAATTTATGTGTTAAAAAATAATTTTGAAGTTGAACGTATATTGCACGTAATTGGTAAAAATATTTTAAAAGAAAAGTAACAATTTGTACGGGCAATGCACGGATTTATAAGTAGAATTTGAGTTGTACATGCACCACATGTGTCTGTTTAGTGTTAAAAAAATATTGTAAAATTGTTTTGCACATGCATTGCACGTTTTAAATATGTGAAATTTTTTTTTATTTGTTTGTTTTTGTTGTAATTAATGAGAGAGTTACAGTTGCAAGTGCAACGCACTGATTTGTATGTTAACAATATTACAACTCCAACTCTTCCATTATAGTATTAGAGATTAGGGATGGAGTATATTACTCCATTAGGAAATCAGTTGTATAATAATCAGCATTAGAACCCTATTTCAGACTGTGACTCATTTCGAATGGTAGAGATAGAGAATGCTGAAGTAGCACACATATGCTACAATATCTGGAAAGCTATTCTCAACTTATCTCAATCACTAAAAAAACAAATAAAAAATGATTAATTTTTTTTCTTTTTCAAAATCTGGTCTGTAGTGACTTGAGATAGATTTGAGGTGTATGTAGCACTGATAGAAGTAGCATATGTGAGTGAGATACAATGACCAACACAAGAGCCAAGATAACCATCTAACCTCAGACCTTTTATCAGAATCATTGCTAATTAATTTAAATATTAAGAACAATACACAATAGAATGACGCCATAGAAATCTATTGCCTCTTAAGGGTGGAACATTTATTATTAAAGCAACTTTGATCAGGCTTTAGAAAAAGATTATGGAGAAGGAAACATCCACCTAGCTAGGTCTGATTTTCATTTATTCATTTTGAATATATGCTTTTTTTCGAAATTGTTTACAAAAAGAGGACACTTATCAAACTAATTGCATTCAGAACTCAACAACTACAATTGTCGTTCTCAACAGCGAGCTTAGTTATTTCATGCTCGCCGTTGGGAACGGTGGGCCTATTATTATTTTTTTGTGTGGAGAAACTCGCTATTCCCAACGGTGGGAACGACTAGTGTAGTTCAAAATTATTAAATAAGACTCGTTGTTCCCAACAGCAATGTTATTTATACTAGACTCGCTGTTCGGAACGAATGGGTCTTTCAAATTTCATAGAGAGTCAAACTCTCTGTTGAACTTGGTGAATTTTCGAAAAAATAGCTCCACAGAAGAGCTCGTTGTTGGAAGCAACTAGCATTGTTTGGAAATTTTTAAATAAACTAACCGTTGGGAACATCGAGTCTGATATAAAGTACATCCCTATTGGAAATGGTGAGTCATAATTGAAAATTTTGAACTAAACTCGTTCCCATTGAGAACAACGAGTTTCTCAAAAAAAAAAAAATAAATAAAAAAAAACCCACCGTGTCCTAACGGTGAACACAAAATAACTAAATTTGCCGTTCAAAATAACTAATCTAGTTGTTGAGTTTCTGAGCACAAAAAATTTAACAAAAATTCTCTTTTTATAAATAGTTTCGAACGAAGGCATAGTTAATTTTTTTTTTTTTTTGCTAAGAGCATCCACAATGGTAATTCTTATTTTTTGGCAAAAGGGTACGAATAGAAATGGAATAGATCGAAAGTGCTGCAGTGATCGTTTGCTATATTTTGACAAGGACGAGACAACTTGTTTCGTCGTTTAATTTTTTTTTTAAGATTTAATTAATTACCGATTAACTATTAAAACATATTAATTAAATAAATTAAATATTATAATATAACCTAAACCTATCTAAACACCTACTAAACCTAAATTAAACCAACTAAACCTACTTTAAAAAAGTCCCTAAAACCTGGACGGGACATGATGTCCCGTCCGTGCTTTTTGTTGAAATTTTTATATATATATATTTTCAACTAATCTGGTCCGTTGGATCATAAAAAAAAAAAAAAAAATTCAAAAAACAAAACGGACGGGACAACATGTCTCGTCCGAATGTTTTAAAAAAATTTTTTTTTTTGGGAAGGACGATACATCATGTATCGTCCGACCCTATTTTAAAATAATAATAATATATATATATATATATATATATATATATATATATATATATATATATATATATATACGGGACGAGACAAGTTGCCTCGTCCGATCGGAATAAAAAAAAACTATAATAGCTGAGACGATACATGTATCGTCTCCTATATTCTCAAATTCGCTAGCCCACTTCTCATATTTGAGAAGTGACTGTAGCTCGTTTGCTATTTTATAAGAAAATAGCAAACGACTGCAGCGCTCAATTCTTATAAAATTCTCACAATATGAGAATATGAGAATTATAGCAAACGACTGTGGATGCTCTAAGTCTCTATTTTATTTCCCATAAAAGAGGTTGGGCAATGTGCCTTGTGTTATTACCAATTAGGGATGGCAAACAGGTCGGGTCGACCCGCAACCCGCCTGTTTAACCCGACCCACGAAATGACGGTTCGGGTTCGGGTCGAACTGTTAATGTTAACGGGTCGACCCGGGTCGCGAATTAAAAGAATTCAACCCGGTTAACCTGGCCCATTAACTCGCAAAAAAGAATCCGACTCGCCCGCCAACCCGCGGGTTGCGAACCGTTTGACCTGTACGGGTCAAACGTTCGACCCGCCCTGGGTCGACTGTTGACCCGCGGGTCCAACGGGTCCTGAGCGCTATAGTAGCGCCGCTACTGTACAACCGAGAGCATCAACGGCTATTCTAGCCATTTTTTGAGTCTTTTTTTTTGTTTTAAATTTTTTTCCCTATAAATACCCCAAAACCCAAACAAAAAAATTCACATCTTACTCTCTTACTCTCTCCACTATTATTACTCAATTCATTCAATTTGTAAACAATTGAACAAATAAGGTAGCAAGACATATACACGGTCAAATTCCAATCGTATCGAACTTAAAATTCAACAACGTCTTCAAGTCTTCAACTCTCCTCCAAGTGATCAAGTCTTCAACTCTCCTCCAAGCTTTCTTCAAGTCTTCAATTCTGGATTTCTACTTCTACTTCTATTCTTACTTTCACCGGTTTTTTTATATACGAGTATCCACGGTGAACGGTATCAAAATTTCATATCCCTCTTCTTCTATTTTTTTTTTTTTTTTTGTAGTTATAATTTTTGGTATCTTTTTTGTTTGTTGGTTTTTTGATCTTCTCTCTCACAACCCTCTTGTTTTCTAGATTTTTTTTGGTAACTTATCGCACCTACATTGTGTTTAATTTTTTTACATACACTACTACTTATCAACATGTTTAGATCACGCTGTAGCGGTCGTAGCCAAAGTGGACAAGATTCTACCGGCACTTTCCGTAGGCCTCCAATTGTCCTACAAAATGATCCCGCCGAAGACTACCCTAATCGCGATAAAATTTGTGATGTTTTTCATATTCGCGATAAAATTTGTGATGTTTTTCATATTCGCAATAAAATTATGTATATAAGTTTTGATAATACATCTAACAACAATACATCAATTAGTATTTTAAAAACCGCATTAAACTCTCCATCTGGCAATATTTTTCATGTTAGATGTGCATATTATATTTAAAATTTATCTGTTTAAGATGCATTAAAAATAGCCGAACAATATATACTTAAAATTAGAAATTGTGTACATTTTATTGCATTAAGTGTCACCATATTTCAAGAATGGAAAGCTTGGTGTAGGCTCAAAAATGTACATTTTAGAAAATTTTCAAAGGATGTTAAACACTGATAAAACTCTACTTTTGATTTGCTACATGTTGTTACTGAATATAAAGAATGTGTAAATAATTTTTGATTTGCAAAAAATATGCACAATATTGAAATGACTCCCGTCGATTGGTATTATGCGAAATCTTTGTTGAAATTTTTAGAACTTTTTAAAACCGCAACTTTCAAGTTTTCAAAATCTTATGAATATACTTTTAGTAACATTTTTATTTCAATAGTTACTATGATGCCAACTTTTAAAGAAATGATCGATAATACTTTTGTTGGTGATATTGTAAAACCTGCATACACAAAATTTTTAAAGTATTTTAACCGTCCTCCTATGTTGTACTGTGTTGCTGCTGTGATGGATTCTCGTATCAAATTAGAAGATATGAAGAGTTTAATTGAAATATTTTTTAATTTACTTGGGGATGATGATCATGAAATTGATTGCGCTTCTTTTTTAGTTCAATTTGAATCGACATTAAATAACTTGTATAATTATTACGATAGATGTTTTGCTTGTAGTAGTACAACTTCTTTAGTTGGTTCTTCTTCTGCTACTTCTAAAGGTAAGGGTAAGAGTAAATTTGATGATAGAACATTTAATTTACTTGCACAAATTCAATCAAAAAAACCTAGGACTAATCAACCAAATGAATTAAATTGGTATAACCAACAAGATTTTGAGTTTTTTAGTTCTTCACTAGATATTTTACAATGGTGGAAAGACCATGAACACACTTATAGTATTCTTAAATATATGGCTAAAGATCTACTAACTCCTCCTGTCTCTACAGTTGATTCTGAAAGTGCATTTTCTACAAGTGGCAGAGTTCTAACTGATTACAGGAATCACTTGAAGCCCCAATCGTTAGAGATGCTTGTCTGCATAGAAGACTGGCTGAAGGCTGAAGATAGGACCCAAGGAAAAGCATTATCGACGTCCACAAGTGGGAGCACTTCGCTAGAAGAAGAAGAAGAACAACAACAACAATAGCAACTCGCTGGAAGAACAACAACAACAACAACAATAGCAAAATGAAGAATTCAAGACCAACAACAACAAGTCAACAACAATAAATTGAAGGCCAACAAATTGAAGACAATTGTAAATAGATAAAAAAAATATATTAAATCGTTGCTTGTTATTTAAAATTAGAAAAATTGAAGTAAATTAAAATTGTATATAAGAAATTTGTGATTGTATAAAATAAATTTGTAAGTGAAACTTGCATAAGTTGAAATCATATAAATAATATATCGTTTTTTTTTTGGCAATTTCACTCTTTCAATTTTATTATTATTATTACAATTTTTTATGTTTATTATTAAAATTATATATTTTTTTAAGTAAAAAAAAGTTAACTCTAGCCGGGCCAACCCGCGACCCGACCTGACCTGACCCGGGTTGGGCGGGTCTACATTTTTCAAATCCAATCCGGCCCGGCCTGGTTAACCAACTGACCCGACCCGGATCCGTCCAACTTTGGTTCCAATCCGGACAGGTCCGACCCGATCCGGCCCAGTCAACCCGGTTGCCAACCCTATTACCAATATTTGCTATTGTACATGGAAGAGAGACGTACAGTGAGATTAAGAATTAATTTAGAGGGAGAGGGTATAGAGAGATGGAAGAAGAATGCAGGGCAAGAAAAAGGAAATCTTACTTTAAGTCCCTCAGTTGACCCTAATTGTTTATTAGCCCCATCAGCCACCAAACATCTTTTTACTACCAAAACAACTCTGATAAACAAAATGTTAAAATAATATATAAACTTCTTGATATTTTGAGTTTCTAGAAGAGGAGATACAAGCAGTGGGCTCCAGATCCTTCGGTTCCAGAAAATGAAAGGACGGTTGCAGTATAGTTTTTGGGAATTTTTTGGCCAACTACCCACTTCTGACCCACTTTTTGAAAGTTTTTATACTTGCTATATGAGATGATGAGATGAGACAAAATGTACTTACTATCTTAGATAGCGAGTTTAAATTGAAAAAATTTCTTGACAAAACAAAAATTGAACAAGTGTAGACTCGCGAATTTCTTGACAAAACAAGAAATGAATAAGTGTAAACTCACTATTTGAGATAACGTGTGCGTTTGCACTAGACTCGCTATCTCAGATAGCGAGCCTATGTTGAGAATTTTTTTTGGCCGTTATTAGAAAAAAAAATATGGTTTTGCACAGGGTGTGTTCAAGCCGACTCGACATTCGTGTCTGCAGGACGTGCGGGCACACAAGCTATATGTAATCCGGTCCAGGATCTGTACTCCTTCCCTGCGCGCGCGAGAGAGAGCCTCTTGGCTTGCTATCTTTCAATGCTAAGAAAGAGTTTAATATATATACCCTTGATTTAGAAAGGTATTTTTCCGATGTGGGACTACAAGTCCTTCAACCAATTTTCAAACATCAAGTGTCTCATTTTGGGAGACAATATCTCATTCACCCGAAAAACGTTTTGAGCAAATAAATATACGATTTTGAACTACTCACGAAGGAGTACACAAACCCATCAAGATCTCTCACTAATTCATAGAGGATCTTACACAAAAATTTGCACAAAAACTGTTTCATAAATGAGGTTAAGTAGCTCATTTTCTAACAATTACACAAATCCATCAAGTAACCCGAATCGGCTTGTGTACCCGCACGTCCTATTTTTATTTTTTTTTCTTTTTTCAGTCACGGCCAAAAAAAAAAAAATTAAAAATTTCTCAACATAGATTCACTACCTGAGATAGCGAGTCTAGTGCAAACACACTCGCTATCTCAGTTAGCAAGTCAATACTTGAACAGTTTTTTTTTTGCTCTGTCAAGAAATCCTCTCAACATAGACTCGTTATCTCAGATAGCAAGTGCATTTTGTCTAGACTCGCTATGTGAGATAGCGAGTAGGTCAGTTTGGAATTTTTTAAAAAAGTGGATCAGTTTGGGAAAAACTTTCAAAAAGTGGGTCAGTTTGGAGAAAATTTCGGTTTTTTTTACGTCAACTTGTTTTAAAAAAGTACTGAGCATCTACAGTTATTTTTGCTATCTTTACAATTTTGCAAAATAGCAAAGGCAAAATGAATACTTCTCGGCAGTCATTGTTTTGATGTAATTTGATAAAACAATAAAAAAATAATCGGACAGAACAATATTTGGGGTCTGATTGATTTTTTTAAAAGCAATTTGAACGTCCCACACATTTTTTAAAGAAAAATCTCTAATATTATAATGGGAGAGTTGGTTGTCACAATCGTCATTTGTAAACAACCATTCAACCAACTAAACACCGCACAGGGTGATCTCACCCTAACCTCACTAAATCTAAACCATACGTTCTAATCTCACTATAACCTAATTAAATCCTAATTAATTATTTAACAAAAAAAAATCTCTTTCTCTCACGAAACTCTCTCTCCCAAAAAAAAAAACCTCACCCCGATCTCTCTCTCTACCTCACGATCGTCTCTCCCTCGCCAAAAAGTTTAACCAACGATCCTCTCTCTCGACATCCTCTTGCCCTCACGATAGTCCATAACGCCACCGGCCATCGCACGGCAACGTGTTGTCTTTCGCCGGAACCCTAATGCCATTGACGCCGTCCAAACCCACCCCTTTCCCACACACGCTAATGGGGGCTGGAGCACAGTGCAGACAGTTAACTCCTTTTGTCGTTCAATTTCGTAAGTGTTTGATACATATTAGGTGTTTGTTAATATGTTTATGATGAAGTGGATATGTCTTTCATTGTTATTTTTGATGCATATTAGGAGTGGATATGTATGCCTTTATAATGGTTGGCATATGGTAATTTTTGCCTTTTGAACTGCAGGAGTAGCTACATGAAGGCATCATGGTCATTTTTTTTACTAACTGGGTTTAGCCTTAAAGAAGAAACATTGAATTTGAACTAGACGACGACTCTAACCAATCATTCTAAACAACATTTAATATCTACCCTATTTAGTAGCTTATGATTCTTTGCTCTTGAGTTTGATTGGCCGAACATAGCTTGATATAAGTTAATTAGTAATTAATTAGTAATTAATTAGTTGTATGAACAAGATAATTACAGATTAAATACTTTGATTATTAGATTCTGCCCACAAAAAAGAAGAAAGAAGAAGTAATTATAAGATAATTTATAAATTTTTATTATATCTACATGAGGAAAGGCCGAAAGTGATTATTCATTCTCATTTAAAAATTTTATATGCAAGTATATTAATGGAGGATGAATCTATGGACCAATTAGAGATGCTTAATAGAGTTTTCAAAAATTGGTACGAAAGGGATCACATTGATTTCTACTAATCAGAGGTATCTTTTTCATTGATTTGTACTGACCAGAGCCAAAATAGGGTAATTACATTTCTTACATAAAGGAATACGTCGTAGTTTGCTATAAATTATGAGATCCATCTTTCTTTACTCATCCAATCCTTGAACTACAACTGAGTGTACGAAAGGGGAATTTTGTGCATGCAGTCATAATTTTATTTATTATGATTACATAATATGGGTTTTATGTATAATCCAAGTGTTCGTGGAGACACGAAGAAGAGGTGTAGATCTTTTGTTCAAGAGTTAATATTAAAGTGTATCATATCTATGAATGTAGAAAAAAAAGAAGATTTTTTTTTCTTGAAACCAGACAATTTAAAACTGTTTAGCATGTAACCCGCAACAACACTTAGAACAGAGGAGAGAGACGAAAGAGAGAGAGGCGGCGCAGTTTTCAGAGGCATCCACGCCAGCAGCGCCTTGGGTCAGCGTGACATCAGTGGTTTCACGGAGATCAAGGTTGGAACGACAGAGGACAGGAGAGAGAAGGAGAAAGACTAAACGTGGGTTTTGATTTGGTGGCCCGCTTTTCGAGGCATTCGGTTTGCAATTTTTCTTTTACAATCTTGAGGCTCAAATTGGTCAGCTTTCAAAAATTCTTACAGAGAGAATAGCAGGAAACTTATCCCGCAACACCGTGACCAACCCCACGGAGCACGTCACGCAATAATACTAAGAAGCGGGAGGACAATTGAGAAACCACAAGATGAAAATGGTGAACAAAATGTGGTTGAAAAGGAAGAAGAGTACGAACCAATTATGGAGGAATAAACACAGCATAAGCAAGTAACTTTTGATGTCTGTAAATCCATGAAGTTTCCTACCGAAGAACAGTCATCTTTTCAAGTAAGTAAAACTGATTTAATTGTGGGCGAGAAACATAAGGCTGAAGTTGAAAAGTTACCAATCGAAATATGTCCAATAAATTCAGCAAGTCCTTAATCTGAAAAAGAAAATATTTTAAAATATGTTATGTATTTGAATGCTGCACCATCTATTCATCCATTTTCTCAGCTGAAATTCAAAGAGGTAGGGATATCAAAGTCGTCATCATCAAGAAAGAAACGACTCAAACTAGAGATTGAACCTAATCCACACCTGAAGAGAAGTATTAAAAAAAAATGTTTTGATGTTGTTAGATCTTGGCGTTACATAACCATATCGCCACCATGTCTGGCTGAAGACTAAAAACTTAGCACTTCTTGGGAGGCAACCCAAGTTTTCTTTTACTACATTGAGATTTTCTTTTTCTTTTTCGTTTGCTTTAATTTTTATTTTTGATTTTATTTTGTAGGATTGTATGAGTTTGGAAGTCGCCGGGCAGAGCTGTTTTCTACACCTGTATTGATGGCTATTTTTGAGCAAAATAGAGTCAGAATCTGGAAAAGTGTTTCTAAGAGCGATTGTAGCCAATTGTCTTAGCTTTCCAGAACAAAAAGAATCTGGCCATTTGAACACCTACAGGTCTAGATATCGCTGGAACAATGAACGTTGCACGTGCAGAATTTTAACATGAATCAGGGAAGAAATTCTGAACTTTTTGCATTCTTTTTCCTTTCCCATTGAGGAAAAGGTGTTATTCAAGTTTGTGGGAAGAGGTAAAATTTATTTTTTATTTTATATATATTTGAAAAACAAAATAAAAGGAATTTTAATTAGGCTTACCATTACACTTTTGAGTTCTTAATTGTGCTAAAGCATTGAAATAATTTTTTTTAGTATAGACAATATCTTATAAAGCAAGATTAAGCATACTTATTTACTTTAGGGTTATTGAATTTCAAAATTCCTGACAAAATTGTAAGAGTCATGTAAGAAAAATGTGATGCTTTTTCTTGTGATTATTCCCTTTGATATAGTTCTAAACAGAGTTTAAGTAAATAGAGTAATAATAAAAAATTAAAAAGATTTTTTTTTATATGAATAAAGTCTATCTACTCCAATATTTTGAGTTGCTTAGTAACTAGGGGTATTCATCACCAATGTTTACTTTTACGTCAAATGGCAACTTGAAATATGAGTATGCAAAGCTCCCTCAGTTGGTGACTTGTTGAGTAACCGGGTAAATTCATCACAAATATTTGCTTTCGCGACAAAAGGCAAGTGACAAATTAGAGAGAGGAAAAAAAAAACATACTCTAGTTTGCTACCCAGTTTGTAGTAGTGAGAAGGGGTAATCACAGATGGAGTTATTACATACTATAATAACATTAATTGCATGACAAATATGATTGGGTTTGAAATTTTGAATGAATAATTGAATTGGAGAAAGTGAGTATGCTTAATTTTACTTTATTTGCTATTGTTTATATTTTTAATTGAAAATTTTGATGCTTGCATGATGAGATCTCTTAACGTGATGAGTTGAGCCTATTATTGATTATTATTCCCTTATTCATGATTTTTCTTTTTGCTGGACAAGCAAAATTTTAAGTTTGGGGGTATTTGATGTGTCTAATTTTTATACAAATATTTGTACTCATTTACCCATAAAAATTGCTTGCATTCGTCTATCTTGTTAATAATTTATCTTATTTCCATAGATTTCAGTTAATTAAGTATTTTTTGAAGGAATAGATTTTTTGATGCAAAAAGGTGAAGATTTTTGGTAAAAATCAACAGAAAAAATAAGGAGAGTGATTGATTAATTTTTATTGTTTTATTGAATTTTAAATTTTACAATTTGACTGTGTGAAAAGCAAAATAAAAATTTTAATTGCCAATAGAGGGTGAAAGTGCAATAAACAAATTTAAAAGAGTTTAATTGAGCAAATGTGATTATTAGTTAATTTAATTAATTTAAACTTATTAATTTTTTTTTATTTTTAAATCGTATTTTTTGATTTATTTTGTGTGTATGCAGCTCGTACTTCAAGAAGAGAAAGAGAAGAAAAAGAAGCAAAAAATAAAGGGCAAATCACATAAGGAAATAAATAAATGAAGAAGATGGGGTTTTCTGCAAAAATAAACCATAATCTCCACGTTTCATGTGCCTATAAATTGAAGAGCAAACAAGAGAAAGGATGAGGCAACACAAGAAAAACCAAAAGACGGCTGACTCCAAAAAATAAAAAAGAACAAAGCGTAGCTCTGTCTTCGGCGCACACAAACCAACAGCGACAACGGCTTTCACGTGGGCACGAACTCGAGGAACAGCGGAAGAGGAGACGCTGAGAGCGCTGACGTCACCCTGACGTCAGCAGCACTCAGAACAGAGGAGAGAGACGAAACAGAGAGAGGCGACGCGATTTTCAGAGGCGTCCATGTCAGCAACGTCCTGGGTCAGCGTGACGTCAGCGGTTTTGCGGAGATCAAGGCAGAAACGACAGAGGATAGGAGAGAGAAGGAGAAAGACCGAACGTGGGTTTTGATTTGGCGGCTCGCTTTTCGAGGCGTTCGGTTTGCAATTTTTCTTTTACAAAAGTCTTTCTGTAGTATCTCTTTTCTTCTTCTAATTTTATTATGCAATCAATGAATAAGTTTGTTAGTTGTAATTTTATTATGAACTAAATTTTAATTTTTTCTAGGGCTTTGATGTAGCATAGTTTTGAGAACACAATTTTTAATTTCATATTATTTTTCCATTCTTTCATGGTTGTGTGTTTGATTTTTGTGTTTAATGTTTACAATTATTTGACTAACTTTTGTATGATTTATTGGATCATGGAGATACCGAGAGGTAATTTGTAATTTAAAAATATAAAATTAAACACTATTGATTGAGCGAAATTAGAGATGATTTACCGTGATTGATGTGACTATAAAGAAATCTATAGAACTTAATGAGTCTTCAATTAATTAAATTTGCATAGAGATATGACAAACTGTTAGTTAGAAATAATTTTGGTATTGTTCGAGAGAAAGCATTAAATAATTTGGGAATTTTGGTCCACAACTTGAAAAAATAATCTTTTTAAGCACATGGAGTTATAAATTGTGTAGGTTTAACTAGGTAAAGTCAAAAGCCCTAAAATTAATTTTACTATTAACAAATCACAAAAGTTTCAGATTCCGCGCCTTTTAATTAATTTAGATAGTTCTTTAAATTAATTTAATTTAATTGTTTTCTTTATTAAATTTCGATTTTCCAAATAGTAATTAATCTAGTAAATTTTGGTACTAGATAAAATAATTAGTTCTTGTGGGTTCGACACTCTTTTCACTTATCTATACTACTTGTTGCGATTTTGTATACTTTCAAATATTCACATAGCTCGATATAAGTTAATTATCAATTAGTAATTAATTAATTGTATGAACAAGATAATTACATATTAAATACTTTGATTATTAGATTCTGCCCACAAAAAAAGGAAGGAAGAAGTAATTATAAGATAATTTATAAACATGAGGAAAGGCCGAAAGTGATTATTCATTCTCATTTAAAATTTTTATATGCCAGTATATTAATGGAAGATGAATCTATGGACCAATTAGAGATGCTTAATAGAGTTTTCAAAAATTGGTACGAAAGGGATCACATTGATTTCTACTAATCAGAGGTATCTTTTTCATTGATTTGTACTGACCAGAGCCAAAATAGGGTGATTACATTTCTTACATAAAGGACTACGTCGTAGTCTGATATAAATTATGAGATCCATCTTTCTTTACTCATCCAGTCCTTGAACTACTACCGAGTGTACGAAAGGGGAATTTTGTGCATGCAGTCATAATTTTATTTATTATGATTACATAATATGGGTTTTATGTATAATCCAAGTGTTCGTGGAGACACGAAGAAGAGGTGTAGATCTTTTGTTCAAGAGTTGACAGTAAAGTGTATCATATCTATGAATGTAGGAAAAAAAGAAGATTTTTTTTTTCTCGAGACCGGACAATTTAAAACTGTTTATCATGTAACCTGCAAATTCTAAAAATCCAATTTTCCATCTTGCAAAAGATTTTAGTGGATAATCGATCGCAAATTAGATTCAATGAAATGTTGGTGCATTTTAGGAGTCGTTTTGTGTAATGTGACTATCATTCCTTTAAAGATTCCAATCAAACAACAAAATGTCAATTAACAATTTTGATTGGACTTTGATGACATGAAACACATGCTAGATCTCAGGCTATAAACAATAATAATACTAAAAGAATAAGCCCAAAATAACTTTTTGAGTTTCTCTCTCTAGATTTTCTAAGAGAGAAGCTCCTCCAAAAAAACCCAAAAAACAAAACCCTAGATCTAGAGAGAGGTTGGATGGTGTGGCGGCCGGGATCGCGCCGCCCCCTCTCCGACCGCCGTTCGATGCCATGTCCACCTCCAGCCTGTCGACGGCGTTGCCCCGTCCCCTCCACGCCTTCCCCTCTCCGATCTCCCTACCCTTTGACGCCTCCCCCACCCGTCTCTAAAGTCACACCGTCAACCTCCAGATCTCCCTACCCTGCCGTCGCGCCGTCGAAGGCCGTCGTGCGACGCCCTGCCCCGTCCTTCTCGCCCCTCTCCCAACTCCCCGATCTCCCTCGACGCATTCCCCCTCCCCGATCTCCCTAATGCCTTGTCTCTGCCGTCGCGCCTTCGTGGGCCGTCGAGAGACGCTCCTAGCCAGCCAGCCCAGCGACGTCCGGCGCCGGTGACCTCTAGATCTGTTGGTGTGGGCTTGGGGGTGAGTTGTTTGGGGTTAGGGTTTGGGTTAGGTTAGGATTGGGTGGATTTGCTGGATATTTGCCCGGATGTTCTTCGCGCTTGCCACCAAGTCTACACTCTTGGGGCCAATCACGACGATCTACGGCTTTGATTTGGTTTTTGTGAGGGTTGGTAGTGCGTGTGAAGATGCCGGGAGTTAGGTTGTCTTGCACGATTGTGGAGCTTGGGCCCAAAGATAGGGTCCCTCCGTGATGTGTGCTCACTTGTCTCAAATTCCGGGGTGCTTGTCCCAACTATCGCGGAGCGACTATGTCGCGCCAGAGTATCCTCCCGCGCCTGTTGTCGCGAACACCATGGATCTGGGGTTCAAGTGTGTGAGGTCGGTGGTTCAGTTTGGGGCCCATGGGGCTAGGCCGGTAGTTTGTTGGTGTTGGGGGTGATGGGGTGTGGGGTTTGGGTATGGTTGGTCTGGAGTGTCCTAAGATGTCGCCGGTACGGTCTTCACAGCGCCTACTATCAGGCTATTGAGCTTCCTCCAATTTAGGCCACTGGCTCATGACAGCGTCGCCTCTTCCCTCGGATTGGGAGTATGAGTCGAGATAAGTCTGTGTGGTGAGAAATCACCGGAGAGAGCTTGAGCGTGAGAGAGGTGAAGGTATCCTCTCCACAGCTCTCACCTGGAGCGTGGTGTTTGGTGGGGTGAGAGAGATAGTGGTTTGGTGACAAATTGCCTGAGAAAGCGCTATCATGTGAGAGGTGAAGGTATCCTCTTTACGGTTATCTCTTTGGTAGCGGCTGTGGGAGCTACTGGCACGTTTGCAGGATGAGTGGTGGAGATGGTGGGAGGGTGCGATCGATGTGCATGTGCCGTGGGGTCAGTTTTCGATCTACGGGGCTTGGGCCCAAAGATGGGGTCCCTCCAGCGAGGTGAAGGCAGGGATCGGCGGGTGATTAAATTCTGCCAGACTTATTTCAGGTGGGTGTGCATGTGTCGTGGAGGAACTGTACGAAGCTAAACTGACGTACTTACAATTTTGCCGGACCGAGTTTGTTTATTGGCCCACCCTTCAGGGTTGTTGGAGGGATTTGTTGTTTGTACGCGTCATGTTGCTTCATATATGTTTTATTTTTTATCTGTAGTTTGTACTTGGGCCCAGTATTCTGAGTTTGTTTCGTTAAACTTTTATCAATGAAACAGAGTGACAAGATTCCACATTTTTCCTTAAAAAAAACAATAATAATACTAATTAGTGTAATGTAATAGATAAGTTCTACTCATAAAGAATTCAAACATAAACATAATCTCAGAAAGCAAACCATATATAAGCACGAAATGCTTGAAAAAAGAACTTACTCTATTAGACATTGCACACAACTTTATATCTAACAGGACAGATCCCTTCAAGTTTTACCTAAACCTTGTGATAAGTCAAGACTTGCAATTTGGGCTGCAAACGAGCCGAGTCTAGCCGAGTTTCGTGAGGCTCGAGCTCGACTCGTTAAGCAATCTAGCTCGGTTTCGAGCTCGAGCTCGTTTCGAGCCGAGCTTTAACCGAGCTTTGACCGAGTTCGAGCCGAGTACTCGCGAGCTTAGCCTAATAATCAAAAAACGTCCAAGCTCGAGCTCGGCTCGTTAAGCTGTCGAGCTCGAGCTCGTCTCGAGTCGAACTTTGACCGAAATTTGACCGAGCTCGAGCCGAGTAGCTCGGATCGTTTGCAGCCCTACTTGCAATGCTAACTTTCATACTCGAAATCTTAAGTGCATGAGATAAGATTTTATGAGGTAATCTTTTTGAAATAATGCCAACTTGAAAAAGAAATAAAAAACTGATTTTCCCCCAGTGAATATAACTAATATCAAAGAAAAGTATATATAATTTAGTATATATATGATATATGGGTAGAAGATGTAGTTCGAACTTTGAGGGTTTAAATTATAATATTTTCCAACCAATATTGAAAGTCCAAATATTTTTTTATTGATGGTGAGATAAATCATTAGCTAATTGAAACAAAATAATTAAAAATTAAAAATATAAAGAGCATTTGAACAAAGACTATTTAAAGCATGAGATTAATTATAGGATGCATGAGTTAAGATGCACTATAAATTACTAGTAATTTTCACGTGTGATGCACGTTTTGATAAAAAATTGAAGTTGAACATCCGATATATGTAAGTCGGTAGTAATCAGCACTTGTGATGAATGCCTTAAACTTAAAAAAAATGGAGTTGAACGAGCACTGCACACAATTTTTAAAATTTTTTGAAGGAAAAACCTTGAATTGTACGTACGGTGATGTGTTACGAAATAGATTTGGAGTTGCACGTGCGACGTATGTATTTGCTTTGTGACAAAAAATTTAAAAATTATTTGTTTGGTGAAGGAAAAAACTTTGATTTACACGCGTAATGTACATGTTAATAAATAGAGTTAGTGTTACACGTGCAGCGTATGTATTTCATTTGTGACGAAAAAAATATTAAAAAAATGTTTGTTTGGTTACAAACTTAAAGTGACAAAGTGACAAGCTCTCCCATTAATAGTAATAATAATATAGATAGATAGATAGATAGATATAGATAGATGAAAGATGGAACCAAATCACACATGTTCTTTTTTCTTCAAGTTCCAGCAAATTATGCTATCTTCCAGTATTTATGTATGTGATATGGGTCAAATAACGTGGCCCCTTCTGGGCCACAGGATCCCCTCAAAAGTCATTCACCCCCAATCATCAGATCTGCCAGGTCAACCCTAAGCCTGCTGGGCTTCCGTCACGTCAGGCCCACAGGCAACCGGGTCCAGACCCGGCCCCAAACGGGTCCAGACCCGATTGGGACTGCCTATAAATACCAGGCCCTCTACCCCTTCAAAAGGTAAACAATCTCTCCCCTCTAAAAATCCTAGTTACTGTTACTCTTCAGTAACTGATTAGATCGTCGGATGTCCTGCCACCGGGATCAACCCCAGTGTTCCTAGGCAGAGTGCAGGTACACGAGACCCCCGGACCCGAGCCGAGCATCCAGCCTCCACCTCGCTCCTGCCTACTTCCGAGCCGTTTCCTCGACTGAGGGTTGGGCGTACCATCAAGTACCGAAGCTTTCGCAAAAATACAAATTAAGAAGAACTCACACCTGGTGCAGCCACCCCAAAAAAAAAAACCGCATCAGGTTGGTGCCGTCTGTGGGAACCCCTCGGTACGGACATCAGTCCGAACCCAGCCATTAACGACATCCCGTCAATCCGAGCTCACTTGGCACCCAAGCCCAGGAGAGCTGTCACCTCTGCACGTCATCCGGACGTTCCTCCCCAGGATGCCCCCATCGACACTCATGGATCCAACAATCCGAGGATCAACAGTGGACCCGGGCCAGGCGCTTCTTGCTCGGCTGCAACTAACCTCTGTCGGCAGATCCAGAACCAACAAGCCAGCCGAATGATGGGAGGAACCGCTTCCAACTCGGTCCCGAACCATCCCAGGCACTCGTCCCAAGGGCGAACGCCGGAGCTCAGTCGAGCCGACCGAAGGCTGCCACCCCAACGTGACCTGGCCAGACAAGCTCCAGTCACCCATCGCGATTTCCAAGACTTCTAGAACGAGATCCTGCAGGCCATCTTAGGAATCCCTGCAAACGAGACACTCCACCAGTCTCATACTCTGTCGGACGCCGAAGCCAGCGAGCCTCGCGGTCTAACCCATCCACCAGAGCAAGACAAGGATGTCCTACGATGCCTGCAGGAAATGGAGAACCGCCTCGACCACTTCGGTGAGGGCGGCTCGAGGACGACCCCGGCTCATAGGCCGACCTGACCACCTTTCTCCGCCGCAATCCTACAAGCGAAAATACCTCGGAATTTTCGCTCTCCACAATTCGAGACATGACGGCGAGGGTGATCCTGCTGATCACATGGAGGGCTTCAAGATCCTCATGATGATTCACAGCGCATTGGATCCCCTCTTATGCCGTGCCTTTTCCGCCACCCTCCGGGGCCGGGCTCGGAAATGGTTCTTTAAGCTCATCCCCGGCTCCATCTACTCATTCGACCAGCTGGAGGGCAACTTTTTTGCCCACTTTTTAACCAGCAGGAAGGTAGAGAAGACGAGCGCATCCCTGCTGGGCCTCCAGTAGAAGGAGGGGGAGCCACTCCGGTAGTTCGTCCGAAGATTCACCGCTGAGGTAAAGTCCATCTCCTCCTTCGATGCTGGGGTCGCCTCGGTAGCCTTCCGTCACAACGTCAGGCATGGCCAGCTGAAGACGTCCTTGGCCAAAAAGCCTCCCCTCGACTTTCCTAACCTGCTCAATCGGGTCGAAAAGTACATCCAGGCCGAGGAGGCCCTAATTCCAGAGGACTCCAAAGAAGTTCCCAGGAAAGGGAAGCGCAAGGCCGATAAGGTGGAGCCAGCAAAGAAGTTCCCCAAAGACGGGACCATCACGAAGAGGGTCCTGCCGGTCCCACGCTTCGAGAGGTACACTCCACTGACACAGAACGTGTCGGCTGCCCTCTTAGCAATCGAGAACAGGGACCTCGTCCAGTTCCCCCTTCGACCGACCAACAACAAGAAAAGGGATCAGCGGTTCTACTGCCACTTCTACCGGGACAACGGGCATGATATTGACTACTGTCGTGCCTTGAAGGACGAAATCGAGGCCCTCATCCAATGAGGGTACCTCCGGGATATCAAACGGAACGACGCTCGGGACCAAAGGGATACGAGGAACCGGAGGCCTTCCCCTCCTCCTCTCACACCCAAACCACGTCCCGAGCGGAACCCCGAGCCTGAAGAGACCGGAGGCCAAGCCATCTTACATTGCGTCCATGGCGGGCCCATGGAAGGAGAATCCAGCACTTCCCGCAAGGCATTCATCCGAGAGGTAAACGCCGTCCGAGGTCTCCCTTCCCTCCAAGTTCAGCAGCTCCTTGTCTCTTTCTCGGGGAAAGACCTGGAAGGGGTTCGGCTCCTGCACTGCGATGCGCTCGTCGTCATCCTTGTCATGGAAAACTACAAGATCGGTCGGATCCTCGTAGACAATGGAAGCTCGATTAACATCCTCTTTCTCGAAGCATTTGAGAACCTCAAGCTCCTCCGAGACAAGCTGAAGTCAGTCGGGTACACCCTGTACGGGTTCTCCGGCGTCCCAGTACCAATCGAGGGGATCATAACCTTGGATTTCACCGCCCGTACGACCCCTCACCGATGGACCGAGTCGATGGACTTCATGGTTATGAACGTCAAGGCAGCCTACAACGCCATCCTCAGCCGACCGGGGCTCTGTTCTCTCCAGGCGGTTCCTTCGGCCTACCACCTGAAGATGAAGTTCCCCACCGAGTCAGGTGACGGTGTCATCCCAGGAAACCAAGAAGTAGCATGATCGTGCTACATGACGGCGGTCGGGGGCGGTGTGTTCCCCCTGGACGTCGTCGAGCTGCAACCCGAGAGAAGCCAGCCCGAGCCCGAGCCGGCGGACGAATTAGAGGAAGTTTCGTTCGAGACATGGGACATGTTGAAGTGGTTTCGCGTGAGCTGATCCCTCGCTCCCAACCTCAAGTCCGACCTGATTGATTGCATTCCTCGTAATGTCGAACTCTTCGCCTGGAAGCCCTCTGATATGCCCGGGTTCTCCGAAGACCTGATCATGCACAAACTCAGCGTGATCCCCGGCTCGAGGCAGATCGTCCAGAAGCGGTGAAAGTTCGCCCCCGAGAGGGGCACTTAGTGAATGTAGAGGTGGACAAACTCTTGTCCACCCGATTCATACAGGAGGTCTGCTACCCTGAGTGGCTGGCGAACGTCTTGATGGTCAGGAAGGTGAGCGGGAGCTGTAGGATCTGCATAGACTTCACTTACCTCAATAAGGCATGCCCGAAGTGTAACGCCCCGAATCCCAAATACAACTGAATTCGAGAGTTCTACAGGATGTTTCCACTTCATTTAGTACAATTTTACAAGGAAATTTGAACAAGGAAATTTGAACTTTTCACTTTACATCAGAGTTACAAGTAAAACATTACACTTTACATTGCACAGCGGAAGTAAAATCGCAATATTTAAATAAATGTACAACAACTTGAATAATCTTTAAGCATCTGTTCCTCTTTAATCTTTATCATGTCACTTACCTGCATATAAAACTGTGGGTACGTCAGTTTATTCAACCGACGAACATTATACACAGCTATCCTCTCTATGCCGGAAATAGTATAACTAATTTTTCATATTTAGCAAACACAAACTTGTCACATTTCAAACTAAAGGGACTACCCTATTGATGTCGTGTTGTGATTGTGCACTTAGTCCTTAATGCAGTTATTTATGTTACATGACACTAATGCACACTTGTTCGGATTCTATGCATCTCATACTACATAGGTCCGAGGGCAAGCCCTTAATCGTTCTTCATTTTATAGGGTTCAATCCCTCGCCATGACTTAATCTACTACTGTAATTACGGTAGGTATCCTAGATGATCTATGAGTACAAGCATGTGTACAGAAAACCTGGAGGGGAATCCCACGTCATGTCACGACGCATCGTGAAGACAGCCTGTGGCAATTCAGCCGCCTTCATGGCACACGATCCTCTTGCAGTCACCAAACATCCCACAAGCGTCGTCACCGGGACGGTACTCTGGAGTAGTATCCACGTCATGTCACGAAGCATCGTGAAGACATCCTGTGAATACTCTCACGCCGCCAATCCAATGGCTCTCATACTCATATTTTTCTCCTACTTTCTTCACGTCTCCGCTATGTACTAATCCTTAGTTTTTATCAGAATCATGAACAAAATCAAATCTCTAGAGTTAGCCTCTCTACTAAACTGGACTTATTTCAAACATGACCAACCTTGGTCTTTCATTTCAAATTCCATTTCATTTCTTTCTAAATGCCGGGGGAGACTTAGCTACTCTTTTGTTTCAATTCCAATTCACAATTTTCAAAATTGAGCGTTTCCAGCTCATAAGTTCATAATCATAACAGATTTCCTTTTCAATAGCATGATTTCTAAATTTATTCATAAGTCCATAATCATACATGGAATTTTTATACCTCATCAAATATCAATTTCACATTGAAGTCGTATCACAAAAATGAATATTCACAGTTCATATTTTTCATACTATTCTCAAATGAGAGTAGTTCACATCCACCACATATTATAATTCCTTTCTTTGCTATATTAATTTTCTAATCCTTTATTTCAAATTCTTTTTGCAATACATAATTTTCGCAAAAATGTAAATGTAGAACCATAGTTCTAATTACACATTTTTTTTCCAAATCATATTTTATTTTATGCAAATAATTCCCAATCATTTTTCATAAGTCCCACATATTTTTAGAAGAATAATCATATTTTTTCTATAATTTTTTGATCACCAAAACACTCAAAAAAATATATTTTTCAAACTTGCCGAAGCCAAGATTCGAACCCAGAACCACCGAGAACCCAACCGAAAGCACAAACCACTAGGCCGAAAGTGCTAGGTGGTATAAAGACGGCTGAGAGCCTTAAATGCTCTCGGCTGCGTACTTTAATTTTTCCAAAAAATGCAAAAGTATGTTACTAAGGAGATTCGAACCCGTCACTCACGAGACCCAAACCCACTGTAGTGATTAAAGCCATCCCAACCACTTGAGCTACGCGCTCAGGTTGTCAATAATGCAACTCAAAATTCATTTAATCAATTCTCTCTGATATTTAAAACATTTCGATATTCAACATGCTCTCATTTCATTTTGCTTTTATAAAATTTTCTGTAAATTTCCAGATTGACTAATACTATCATCAATTATACTCCAGTATATAGAAAATAATTTTCTCAATAATTAATACATGTTTTTCACACAATTTCTTCGAATTCTAAATTATCACTACCACAATTCTTCTCTTTCGATATTTCTTAACAATTAATAATACTAATCTCTTTATTAGCAAACTTCATATTAATTCCCTGTTTTCAATCATTTACCAAACATACAAAATCTATATTTTACTTCATTCATTTCAATACAACACAAAGATTCATTTAAACACATAAAGTAGCATTGTTAATTTACTAACTTTTGTGTCTATAATTCATGGTGTAGATAATAAAACTTTCTTCAACAATCCATGGCTATAATCATCTCACACAAAATTTAGACTTTTACTAATAAAACCACATACAATTGCACATTGACATTCCAATCAATTTATAGATCAATTTTCCAATTAAATGTGTACTCTTATTAATCTTTTTCATGCATCATTTTTCATTCAAATCTAGCATGCATTCCTATTTAGAAATATAGAAAATTTACCCACTTTATTGAAGAAAGTACAACTAGTAATCTTCTAAACGAATGTCCTTGCAACAAGAGTGCTCCTCCTCCTTGAAGCGCGCACACGAGCCTCCAAGCACACCACAAACCGAGAGCTCTCCTATGGATGAATGTCGGCCTTCTCTCCTTCTTGATTGATGCACAAACTCACACAATCTCTCAATCTTTTAACTCACTAAATAAACTACTAGATATAGTATTTTAGACTATAGACTTGGAGAAAATAATTTGCACAAGAATAACTAGCCATGGGGGGGGGGGGGTATTTATACTAAAAACCAAGGAGAATGGATGGCTAAGATTGAAGTAGGAGTTAGGAACAAATGGTTAAGATTTAAGGAGGAGTTATACTAACCACCCATAATCAAGTAACCACCACCACCATGATCCCACTCAAATTTTGATTTCCTTCCAAGGCAAAACCCGGCCATGCATGCTTTGTGCATATTGCACGTGTACGTGCAATGCACGTGCATGCCGGTCACTTGGTCTCCAAAAATTTGTACATTAAATTTTCATAAAAATAATCTTTAATTTGTATTCTACATTACAAGTTGTATTTATGATTAAAATAGTTCATGGGCTTTAGTTTTTGGGCCAAAATAATAATTATAAAAATACTAAATTAAATTAACTTTGTGCTTTTAAAAAGGAAATGCTTTTTGTCTAAATGAAAGAAGACTTTATATAAAAATAATTAAAAGCACATATTTAAATATCTATACTCATCATGATGAAAATATTTACCAAAAATATTGCACGTGCACACTACGTGCAAAATAAAATAATTTTTCATTAAATGAAAAATCGAGGCATTACACGAAGGATCTGTTCCCACTCCCCCGTATCGACGCTCTGATCGATGCGACATTGGGTCACGAGCTGCTTTCTTTCATGGACGCCTTCTTAGGCTACAACCAGATTTGGATGTTCTCCCCTGACATAGCCAAGACGTCATTCGTCACCGACCAAGGTCTTTATTGCTACCAGGTTAGGGTTGGCATTCGGGTCGAACGGGCCGGGCCGGGCCGAACCCGCCCGGGTTGGACCTTGACTTGGGCGGGCTCGGGCCGGTTTGGTGACTTAACCGGGCCGGGCCGAAAGATGTTTAAGGCGACCCGCCCAACCCGTGAACCCTTCAGGGTCCAACCCGGGTAGGGTCGGGTCGACCCGCGGGTTGGCACGTTTAGATAGATAGGTTTTTTTTAAAAATATTTTTAACTTAAAATAATAATAATAATAATAATAATAATAATAATAATAATAATAATAATAATAATAAACATTAAAATCGTAATAATAATAATAAGATTGAAAGAGTGAAATTGGCAAAAAATATTGAAATATTATTCATATGAATTTAAGTTACACAATTTTCACAATTTCTAATGAAATGAAGAATTCAATTCACAAATATATTTTATACACTAACATATCTCTTATATACAATTTTAATTGACTTCAATTTTTCTAATTTAACATAACAAGCAAAGATATAATACAATTTCTAGCGTGTCGGTCGAGTTGCTATTACAAGCAAAGCTATTGTTGTTGTTGTTGTTGTTGTTCTTCCGGCGAGTTGCTCCCACTTGTGGATGTTGATAGTGCTTTCCCTTGTTTCCTATCTTCAGCCTTCAGCCAGTCTTCTGTGCAAACAAGCATCTCTAACGTGTCGGGCTTCAAGCGATTCCTGTAATCAGTTAGAACTCTGCCACTTGAAGAAAATGCATTTTTAGAAGCAACTGTAGAGACAGGAGGAGTTAGTAAATCTTTAGCCATAATTGACAGAATACTAAAAGTGTGTTCATGGTCTTTCCACCCTTGTAAAATATCTAGTGGAGAAGAAGAAGGCTCAGAATCTTGTTGGTTATACCAATTTAATTCATTTGGTTGATTAGTCCTAGGTTTTTTTGATTAAATTTGTGCAAGTAAATTAAATGTGCTATCATCAAATTTACTCTTACCCTTACCTTTAGAAGTACCAGAAGAAGAACTAACTACAGAAGTTGTAATACTAGAAGCAAAATATCTATCATAATAATTATACAAATTATTTAATGTAGATTCAAACTGAACTAAAAAAGTTGCTCAATCAATTACTATTTCTTTATTTTTTCCAAGTAATGCAAAAAAATATTTCAATCAAACTCTTCATACCTTCTAATTTGATACGAGGATTCATAACGGTGGCAACACAAATCAACATAGGAGGAGGAAAATAATACTTCAAATTTTTTTTGTATGCAGGTTTTACAATCTCACCAACATAAGTATCATTTAACATTTCGTTAAATGTTTGCATCATGCTAACTAATGAAATAAAAATGCTACTGGAAGTAGATTCATATGTTTTTGAAAATTTTAAAGTTGCAGTTTTAAAAGGTTCTAAAAATTTCAACAAAGATTCGGCATAAAACTAATCGGTGGGAGTCATTTCAAAATTTTGCATATTTTTTGCGATTACAACTGCTTTATATTCGGTAACAACATATAGTAAATCAAAAGTAGAATTCCATCGGTGTCTAACATCCTTTAAAAATCTTCTAAAATGAACATTTTTTAGCCTACACCAAGCTTTCCATTCTTGAAATACGGTTGGACTTAATGCAATGAAATGTACACAATTTCTAATTTTAACTATATATGGATCAGCTATTTTTAATGCATCTTGAACACATAAATTTAAAATATGACATGCATATCTAACATGAAAAATATTGTCAGATGGAGGGTTTAATACGGATTTTAAAGTAGTAATTGATACATTATTGTTAGATGCATTATCAAAAGTAATACACATAATTTTATCACGAATATGAAAAACATCACAAATTTCTAAAATACGGTTTGCTATTTCAGCGCTACTATGGGAATACGGCAACACCGCAAGTGATATGATTCTTTTTTGAAGAATCCAATCATTGTCAATCCAATGACAGGTTATTTCCATCGTTGGAATATTGTTGTAATACCCCGTAATTTGTAAATAAAAAATAAATATATAAGAAATATATATTCTGATATGATATTGATTGTTAATGAGTTGGTTTGAAAATGTTTGGATTTGTATGGATTGGATGAAAATCCGGTTGTGATGGATTTGTATGGGATTTGTTTGGTTGATGATGACGTCATCAACAAAAAAAGATGAGATCTGTTGAAATGTATATGAAGGTTTGAATGCTTACGGTTTGGTTGGTAATTTGATTTGGGATTGATTCGAAATTTGAGGGGATTTGAGAAATAGATTGAGAAATATAGTCCCACATGGGAGGTGTACAAAAATAATTTGAGTATAAATATAATTAGCCAATGATCAAGAGTCACCTAATTGGTTAACCCCTGTGGTGGGCAGTTGTACTACATAGTATCTAATTTGTCTTCTAAAAATATTAAAATCGTCTGAGTATTGGGGCGGGGCGTTACAATTGTTCACACCCATCCAACAATCCGAAATTAAACTAACTCTACAAGTCAAACTCCATAAAATTACAATCAGAGCGTCCTTCAACTTCATTTTATTGTACACTTTAAAACAATCCGATTTGCAAGTATTTTTCAGAATTCTTCTAAAATGAGGGTTTTTAAAATTTTCCAAGTCCCTACTCTCGGGATAGAAAAATGGTAACTCTTCCTTCATGACTAATCAGGTCATTTCCCGACGAACAAGATTGAGATCATAAGGGTGGCTATCAACTAGACCGGTCCTAGGGTTGATTTTTTGTTGGCCTTGTAGGTCAGCATGAATGTCTTTATGGTTATTTTGGATGTGTCTACTAATTGTACCGGTGCCGTCACCCCTCTTGAATTTGTATGCCTTAGAACATATTTTACAAACTTTCAAACTTATACCCGGAGTTTGTTCGTCCGGGATATAATCGTAAAACTTATGCCAATCACTACTTTTTCCTCTACTTTTTCTACTACTACGGGGTTGTGTGGTTTCGGTTGGTTGTTGTTGTTATTGTTGTTCTTCTAATTGTATGTCACCTACAAACTCGTCGTGTGCACCCCATTATTGGGTAGGAGGATCATGGTACTCTTGGGCAGGCTCACTAATTGACAATTGGTGGCCTACAGAAAGAGGAGGAGGAATCTTGCCCGCTACGACCACTACCGCGTGATCTAGACATAATGTAGTAATGCATGTAAAAAAAACTGCACAATATAGGAACGGCGAATTATAAAAAAAATCTAAAAAATAAGAGGTTTGAGATAGAGAAGATAAAAAAACCAACAATAATTATAACTACAACACAAAAATAAAATAAGGAGAGAGGTATGAAATTTTGATACCATTCACCGTGAATACGCGTATATAAAAAAATCGTGAAAATAAGAATAGAAGTAGAACTAGAAATTAGCGATTCCGAAATTAAAGAGTTGAGGAGAGCTTGATTCTTGAAGGAGAATTGACGACTTGATCACTTGAAGTTGGACGAGAGTTGAACAGTGAAGACGTTGATGAATTTTGATTTCGATACAATCAAAATTTGATCGTGTATATGCCTTGAAGACTTGCTTATTGAATACTTCAATTGTTGAAAAATTCCTTAGAAATGAGTTATAGTAGTAGAGAGAGTAAGAGAGTAAGGTGTGATTTTTTTATGCGGTTTTGGGGGGGTATTTATAGGCTAAAATAAAAAAAAACCAAAAAAAACAAAAAAACGGCTACAAGAGAGCCAAACGGCTCTCTGTTGTACATTAACCCCCCAACGGCTCGTTTGACCCGCGTGTCAACGGTAGACCCGTGACGGGTCGAACGTTCGACCCGAACGGGTCCAACGGGTCGTAACCCGCGGGTCGACCCGCGGGTTGGCGACGGGTTGGGGATTTTTAAACGGGTTCGCAGGCCAGGTTACACGGGTTGGATTCGCATTTTCGACGACCTGGGTCGACCCGTTACTGTACACGGGTTCGACCCGAATCCACCTAACCCTTTCACGGGCCGGGTTCAACGGGCGGGTCGCGGGCGGGTCACCGGTTGACCCGGCCCACTTGCCATCCAGGTTATGTCCTTCGGGCTGAAGAATGCCGGTGCCACTTATCAGAGGCTCGTTAACCGAGTCTTCAAGGATCAGATCGGTCAAAACATGGAGGTATACGTCGACGACATGCTCGTCAAAAGCCAGCAAGGACAGGACCACGTCCCCGACCTGGAAGAAGCCTTTGGGGTCCTTCGGGCCCACAATATGAGACTAAATCTGGCAAAATGTGCGTTCGGCATCTCCTCAGGAAAATTCCTCGGTTTCGTCGTCAGCCAGCGCGTCATCGAGGCGAACCCCGAGAAGATCCAGTTCATAATAGACATGGCCCCTCCTAGAAACATCAAAGAAGTACAGAGGCTCACGGTTAGACTGGCGGTCATTGGCCGTTTCCTTTCCAAGTCCGAAGAGAAGTCTCTCCCGTTCTTCAAAGCCTTGCACGGAACCGGAGGCTTCGAGTGGGGTACTCAGCAGCAAGAGGCGTTCGCCCAATTGAAAGAGTATCTCGCCAATCCTCCTCTCCTCGGCAAACCCGAACCAGGCGAGCCCCTCTGGCTTTATCTTTCGGCTTTGGAAAACGTGCTAAGTGCCGTTCTCGTCCGATAAGAGGAAGAGGTCCAAAAGCCACTCTACTATGTGATCAAGGTTCTGCTCGCGACTGAGATCAGATATTCGAAAATGGAAAAAGTGGCATACGCCCTAGTCATGGCTGTGCGGAAGCTCCGCCCTTATTTCCAGGCACACTCAATTCAGGTCCTCACGGACCAGCCTCTGTAGGCCGTCCTCTACAAGCCCGAGAGCTCCGGCTGACTGGTTAAATGGTCGATCGAGCTCAGTCAATACGACATCGGTTATCAGCCAAGGACGGCCATCAAGGGGCAGGCCCTCACCAAGTTCATCACAGAATGCACCATCTCCGAGCAACCCGAAAGTGGGAAAGCCGACCAGGCGTGGAAAGTTTATGTCGACGGCTCTTCCTGCGAAGCGGGGAGTGGTGCAGGCATCATTTTGCGAGGACTTGATATTTTTCTTCTCTAATATTGCCTCCGCCTCAACTTTTCGGCCTCCAACAACGAGACCGAATATGAGGCCATGATCGTCGGGCTTATCCTGGCACATCAGGCCGGCGTCAGACAGATCAGGGCTTTCAGCGACTCTCAGCTCGTGGTCAATCAGATCACCAGAGAGTACGAGGCCCGTGACGATCGGATGATCCGGTACTTGGCCATGGTCCAGCGGCTTTTGGCGTTCTTTGATGAGTCTGCAGTCTTGAGGATCCCCAGAGAGCAGAACGCTCAGGCCAACGCCCTGCAAAGTTAGCCTCCTCATCATTCAAAGGTCTCGACCACACCGTTCTGATCGAGGTACTCCTGAAGCCAAGCATCGACTGCCCCGAGACCCTCTGCATAGAAGACGGAGCTCAGCCTGACGATTGGACCACTCCCATCAGGAAGTTTCTAATCAAAGGGGAGCTCCCCGAGGACCGAGCCGAGGCAAGGCGTATCAGGGTCTGTTCAGAGAGGTTGCCATGATCAGCGAGACCCTCTTCAAACGGTCGTATACCATGATGGACGGAAGGCCCTACCTCCGCTGTTTAACCCCCGACGAATCAAGGTTCGCTCTCAAAGAGCTCCATGAAGGAATTGGCGGGTGCCATATGGGGAGCCGATCGCTTGCACGAAATGCTCTGAATCACGGGAACTACTGGCCCACGATGTTGCAATAATAATAAAAGAAGTGAGATGGAAGAAGATCTTCCGTCCGACTTAATTTTATTATTTTTTCATTTATTATTTTAAAAATATTTTGAAAATGTCATTTAAATATAAAAAAAAGTTAAAAAAAGATCATGGGAGGAAAGATCATCTTCCGGCCCAACTTTTTGAAGACCAAATATTTACAGTAATGCCATCCTAATATTTACGATTTTGCCATCAATTATTTACGAAAATCCCATTTAATTGTTTAAAAATCTAAAAAAAAGGAAAAATAGCTCAGACGGAAATTGATATTCCGCCTGGAAATTTTTTTGATTTTTTTTTTTCAAAATTATTGCTCATGTCTAGCAATTTTAAAAAAAAAATTGAGTCAAACGAAAGATCATCTTCCGTTGCATAATTTTTTAATATTAAAAATAATTTTAAATTGTGAGATGGATGATGTTCTTCCATTTGTATATTTTATTATTTTTTGTTTGCCAAATTTTACTATAAACGATCACAGTGCAATTCTCTCATTTCTATTTCTCAAATTCCAAATATCTATTTTTTAACACCAACGATAGTGAATACTCTTACACGAGAAACGCTAAAAGTAGAGACTAGTTTTATGCAATTGAGCCTAAAACAAACAGAAGAGAACATTGGAGGAAGAGGAGTGAACCCAGCTAGCTAGTTCCCAGAATGGGGGTGGTGATGAGAAGGCTGTACGATGAGGGCAGGGTAACCCAAGAAAAAAGTGACTCCACTTGGACCACAGTCCAACTTGTCAGAAGGAATCCATGTGACACGAGAGCAAATATTAATCATCTACAACTCATCAGTCATCACCACCCTAGGTATCAGTTCCATGAGTAACACGCACCAACTTAGTTACAAGGACAACCAAGAGAAGAAGATGGGTCGGTCTTAACGAAGAAATCTAACTGTTTCTCTGCTTGTGTTGAATAGTGTCATATAAAGCAAAAGTTCGGAGGCAATTGACTTGCTTGAAAGGGAATTCAGTGGCTACTACACCCTATCGGATTCGGCTCTGGATACTAATGAATTCATATCCATTGATTCGGATTCGATTAGGGTTTACGTTTCTCCATATTGATCATTGTAAGACAAAATGGCATGTTTTCCATAATTCATATGTATATGCATTAATGATTTTGTATAATACTGTTTTGCAGTATGCTGACAACATATTACTGTTTGAAAGTGCTAAGGAGGAGAAAATTGTTGCATTTAACATTGCTTTAAAGTGCTTCAAGGGTTGGTTCGGTATATGGATCAATCGTAATAAGTGCTCTGACACGTCGTTTTATGAAGCTCTTTCTACTCCGGTGGTGGATATTAATGATTATTTCTGGTGCGATATCGGAGAATTTTCTCTGAAGTATCTGAAAACGCCTATCAGACCAGGAATGTTGTGGAAGGAATATTGGATGTCATTAGTTGAAAAAGTGGAAAAACAACCAATAGGGTGGAAGGGGCGTTTCTTGTCGTTAGGTGGGAGAATCACGTTAATCAACGCGGTGCTTAGTGGTTTACCTACTTACTTCATGTCAATTTATGAGTTGCCTAAATGAGTCATTAAAAGAATAGGGAAATGCAGAAGAATGTTTTTATGGAAAGAAGCGAATGAGGTGGATAAAAGTTTTTATCTCGTGAATTGGGGTAGAGTCTACAAGAGTAAAGAAGCAGGAGGGCTGGGGATAAATGATCTGAGGAACATGAACAAAGCTTGATGAGAAAATGGTGGTGGAAGATGCAAAGATGTCGCATACACAGGTGGTGCAAATCTTTCAGACATTATCGGAGTAGGATTAAATATAGATATGGGGGTAGAAGCAAACATGGTAAGGCATCATATGTTTATGGAAGGGAGTGGCAAAGGTCGGAGAGATGTTTCATGAAAATACAACATCGGAGGTGGGGAATGGAAATGATACCAGATTTTGGAACGATAAATGGTGTGGTAGCAATACCCTTCAGGCTCTTTTTCCATTGATGACTAGTGAAGCAGATAATGTAGACGCTCTGGTAGACGAGGTATACAAACGTGGCAGAATCAAGATTAAGCTTCAGAAAAACCATTCGCTCTGCAGAAGCTGAAGCAGTTCATCATTATGGAGGATAAACAGTTGAATGACTTGGAGGACGTGTGTAAATGGAACTTGAACCAGAGTAACAATTTTATCGTTACCTCCTTGTATAACTAGATTAACGATGGGGGGACGCGTAACTGGGAGGCCAAAATAATCTGGAAAACGTGTGCACTGCCTAAAGTTAAGGCGTTTCTGTGGTTGGTGATGAATGACGGGATTTTGTCTACGAGGAATTTAAAGAAGCATAATAGTCCGATTGACGTTATGTGCTCTAGATGTTTGGTGGATGAGGAGGACACCAATCATATTTTCTTCTATTGCCCTAAGACTAGGCTAGCTTAGGAGGTTGTATGTTTAGATTTCGGTTTATGGGACATTCCAAATAATACTAAAGATGCCTGGGGTGAGTGGTGTGAGAAAAGAGTTCGTAAAGAAAATAGAGTTGTTTGAGATATCTCTGTTGCGGCTACCTTATGGAGTCTATGGCTAGACCAAAACAATATGTGTTTTCGCCTGCTTAACTGCAATTTTACCATCATGAATGCATAAAATTTTTGTCTCTATTCTTTTCTGGGCATGACAAGCAGGCGCAAAGAAGAGGTCGCGAGTGAATCAGGAGTAGTAGTTCTCATGTGGAGGTCGCGGGTCTCGGGAGTTACTTTTATATTTTGAGTTAGTTCATTTCTTATTGATGTTGCAGAACTTTGTTATGTACTTTTTGTACGTCTTGTTACATATGCTTTTGGGGTTGTGCTACTGGATGTAGGTATACTCCTACATCAGTACTGCTTATGTACTACTCTTTTTCATTAAATCTTTATTAATAAAATGATGATGATGTCACCTTTATCTAAAATGAAAAAAAGAAAAAAAAAAGATTTTGTATGATAGCTAGGCACAAAATAATACAACGAAGTATGAATTGAATGAATAAGAGTAGTTTTTGAGGGAAATACCATTGGAGAAGTTACAAACAATACTCATTGATTACCTACAACGCATTTTGATGTATTGCGAACTGTATAAGAGAAAGTGGGGGGTTGGAGGGAATAAGGACTTCATCCCAAGTTTGGTCGAAACCCGTTCTTTATCACTTAATATAGGTAAACAAACAGAAACATGCAGGTCCACATTTCTTCAATTTGAAAGGGATACATTCGTACAGTATTCGACCTTATCCGATGCATAGACAAGTCGGGTTCAGTTCTGATACATGTCCTTCAAAAGGAAATTCATATCCAACCTGGAAACTTGACAGGACTGACTTTAGTAATTGAGTAATTTATGGAATTCATGTCAGTATATGTAGAAGTTCATGAATGCAGTGTTGGATTGGGAGAAGTAGATCAGTATACTTCGCCACAGTAAGATGTCATTATTCATCTGGTGTTACAAGAGTAACTCAAGATGAATTAAATGAATAATATAATAGTTTCTCAGAATTTCGCACAGAATTTTAGTAAATATCTGACCGTTTGACATCAACATAAACCACTGCTAAATTTTATTCAGGAGTGATGCTTTATCCACTACCAATTTTACTATTATTTTGTTCACTATCTTATGTACCATATTTCTACGGGAGAGTTCTCCCACCTACTCTATCTTTTTCTATCTATAGAAGTGTGCTATCTAAGGTAGTTAAAAAAAATATAGTAAAATTGGTACTGAATGTAGCATTACTCTTTATTTAGTGATCGGTTATGGTCAAAATTTTGGACAAACAGGGGAACTTATACTACGAATTAGTGAGCGCAAACAGTGAGGTAAAGGCCTTAAGCTTTTAACAAAACAATACAACCAAAGGAGAATGATCCTAACTGCTCTCTTTGTTTTCGTTAATCTTTCATTAATGAAACTAGTGAACATCGTCACTTTTATTTCAAAAAAAATGATCATAACTGGTTTTGACCATGTTGAATCAAAATCCAAAATCAAGCTTCTCAATGAAACCTTCTGAAAGCTAAATCAAGTTCTTCATATTATTATGTTCGAATAAGCAGATTTGGTACAACCACACAATGGTACATGTATTTAAAGACTTGTAGTACTTCATCAAGGACGGGAGAGTAAGATAGAAGAGCAAACCCACCAGAAGTTGACAAGGATGTATCATAAACAGAACTTGATAAGGATGTATCATAAAGACCTCTCCCTCTGTACCTAAAAAAAACCAAGACCTCATCAGAAATGATTTTTTTCCGTACAGATCGACTTTTTGAAAATATTAATCAAACTGACCACCTTAAAAAAATATTTACCAAACTTGATCAAGTTTTGAACACGTTAGCATAAAATGCTATTAGCAAATATGAGCTCAGTTATTTTGATATTGTTGTTGTCAATAGCGACACCTGCAATTAAAAATAAAATCATTGCCGCTATTGGAAGCAACGACATCAATATATCTCGCATTCACTTAGGAGTTCTCTGACTGGAGGAAAAATATTTGTACGTGAAAATTGCTTATAACTGATGCCACTATTCACAATAACGACATAAATTAGCCTGATGCCGTTCGGGGCAATAACGATATCAGAGTAATCTACAGTGTACTCCAAATTTCGTGCAGGTGCATCAACTTCAAGCCCTATTTCGAGCTTGATGCATTCAGTTCTCTCAAACTCAAAATATGAAAGTTTTAGATCTTTTTCTTGGGGTTACATAGCATTTTGAATCATCTCAATCGAAATTTGGATGAAAGAGTTATGCCCAGATTATGAAGCGATGTCAAAACTATCCAGGAAAAATTATAAGTGAAAATCGCTTGTAACTGATGCCGCTATTTCTAATAACAGTATAAATTAGCCTGATGCCGCTATTGTCAATAACAACATCAGTGTAATCCACAGTATACTTCAAATTTCATGCATGTGCATCAACTTCACGCCCTATTTCGAACTTGATGCAGCCAATATCTCTCAAAACCCAAAACATAAAAGTTGTAGATATTTTTCTTAGTGTTCCATAACATTTCGAATAATCTCAATTGGAGTACGGATTATGCCGAGATTATGAAGCGATGTCGAAACTATAACTGATTCTGGACTGTTTCAACATCTCTATGGAATCTGGGAATAACTTTATCATCCGGACTCCGATTGAGATGATTCAAATTCTATGGAACACCAACAGAAAGATCTACAACTTTCATGTTTTGAGTTTTGAGAGATACTAGCTGCATCAAGGTTGAAATCAAATTTTAAGTTGCTGCATCTTCACGAAATTTGAAATACATTGTAGTTTACACTGATGCCGCTATTGCCAATAGCGACATAATTGGCAGCATCAGGCTAATTTATGCCGTTATTGAGAATAGCGATATCAGTTATAAGATTTTTTTTCTTTTACAATTTTTTTCTCAAGTCAGAGAGCTCCTAAGTGAATGCGATATGTATTGATGTCGTTATTTCCAATAACGGCAACATATTTTTTTTTTACAGGTGCCGCTATTGGCAACAACGGCATCAAAATAACAGATGTTGTTATTGCCAATAGCAATTATAGCATTTTATGCTGACGTGTCCCAAATTGGATCAGTTGGGTAAATATTTTAGAAAGTGGGTCACTACGGAAAATAAATTCATCATAAATCCATACTAGATTTTTTTGTTTTTTCAGCCATTTTCTGTATTTGGTTTTCTTCTCTAAATACTCAACCACAAAAAAATGTGAGGTGATCCCATGCTACAAACAATGGAAGACAGACTGGTCACAAAGTAACAACAAGGACTTTGTGCTCATGTGGAGGGGACCGACCTTTACAATGTGAGGCCCAGTCCTATTTGGGATCTCGTTTCATGCATAAGAATCACAAAGGGAGGTACATTTAACTGCAAATAATGCTTCAGATATCGAGTAAACATAGGGGCCAGGGCCACTTGCAGTGTTACTATGGGCGCTCCCCCAGTTCGGATGGCACCTACAATGGTGGTTTTCATGATGCAAAGGCGAAGATATCGACACGTTTGATGCCTGTTACATCGAAGATCTAGTTTCAGAAACTGATGGTGGAATCCTGTAAGAAGGGTAATTTAGAAATTGTAAATTTTACCCCCTGGTACTGACTATTCATATAGTTTTCAGCAAAAAAAAAAAAAAAAAAAAAAAAAGGTTTTGCTAGACAGAAGCATCATGATTCATTTGAAAATAATTTGAGATGTGATTTGAGTTAGAATTTCTGTGTTCATGAGATTGTACCAACAGACTGGTATACGTATATCAGCAATCACGTGGTGCAGTTATTTATTTATTATTATTTTTTTTGAGAAACGGATAGAGTCTTGCGATTCCAGCCAGACAATAAATAAATAACGTAAATTATACAAAAAGGTTTACAAGACATAAAACCAAGACGCAACAGAGCAATGCGCAGCGAAATACTGAATGAAGTAATAAGGAAAGTAATTGAAGCTAAAGACAACAGCGACACAGAAGCTAGTAATAAAAAGCAGCTATTGGCCCAAAAAAAAACGGAGAGTCCGGGCGCGAGAGACGGGACCCCCTGACACTCTGTCGTCCCCCCCCCCCCCCCCCCCCCCCAGCAAAGGAGTGATAAACAAGCTCATAGGGTCCGCCCAGAGGACACCTAGCACTAAATACCATCCAACAAGAGGTACACCCGATAGGCCGCCATCGACGATCGAAGCGCGAAGCGAGCACTACCCAGTGAGAGCAAAAACCGTTAGGACCGAAGTCCGACATACTCAGACCGTCGGCAAGGATGATACACCAGTACCCTCAGCCAATCACAGCCGCATCGTGGTGGCAGGAAAAAAAAAAGGAAAGACCTCCATATAACAGAAACAGAGGATGGTTAGAACATAGAGAACACAATCCAAACATCAGGTGCACTGCTTACAGAGCCACCATGCTCAGCCGATAGGGAAGCCGAAGACCAAAAGGGGCCTCCTCTCTCACAAAGCAAAAAAGCCACAAATCAGTCGAAAGACAATCACAAAAATACCAACGAACAAGAGAGTAAAGTTCCATTAGAAAGAATAATATAAGCATGCTACCAGCGCAATAACACCAAACACAGTCAGCGGGGGAGGGTGGATATACCAACCCAAGCACACCCCGGGTTACAACACCCGATCAAAATAAACTCCTGCTTATTAACAAGCAAGGAGTACAAAAACATCTTAGTAAGAAAATTAGTGATCAAAGAAGGAGGTAGAAGAGATAAGATAACCACTAGGCTACAATCGTGGGTTAAAACAAGCCAATACAGTAGAAGCACTATGGTAGCAGCAGCCAAAAAGAAGAGATCGGATCATCTTCAACCCTACGAGAGAGAAATCATAGACTACAAAACCACATAGTAAAAAGAACAATTTTGAAGAAAGGAAACTTAGAAGATTATAATGCATTAAGGTTACGGAGGCAGCGTAGAGAGTTGTTGAGTCTATGACAGGACAAAGACTCTCTAGCTTCGGTTTTTAAAGACGATGACCAGAAATTAAAAAGATATAAAAAGTCATCAATAATAAGCAAGTTGGGGAAGCGCAGTGCTTGAATAACCGCTTATTTCTTTCCAACCATATGATCCAAATAATAATTTGAACCGATAGGTTCCACGATCTACCGAATCTTTTATTCGTGGGGTGAAGAGACCAGCATGAGGATATGTTGGAGAGAATAGAAGGAAATTCCCAGGCTAGCGAGCTAATTTTCCATAAGGGGCGAATGAACTCACATCCGACAAATAGGTGATCCGCATCTTCAGGATTATTGGAACAAATGCACGACTGTCCCCACGCCAAGTTTCTTTTGTTGAGGATTTCGACAGTGAGCAACCTATTGTTGAGGGCGAGCCAAGTGATGATTTTAACCTTTAGAGGAGCACAGGAAGACCAAATGAAGTCCGGAAAAGGGGAAGGGATGCCTCAAAAGTTAAGAAAGTTATAAAACGATTTAACAGTGAAGATCCCTGCCGAGTTCCAACGCCAAAAAAAGTCTTCTTTCGGACGCCAAACGAATTGATTAAGGGCAAGAAGGAGGTCGTTAAGATCAGAGTTAAGGTGAGAAGGAAGATCGGTTGAGAAAGGGATGGTCCAATACCTTTGCGAATTAATAAAGGTGAAAGAGTTTGCCACCGTGACAAGGGGATTGGAGGATAGGCAGAACAGAGGCAAGAAAGAGGATGCGAGCTTGGTGTTACCAATCCAGAGATCGGACCAGAACCTGGTCTTGGATCCGTCGAAACATGCATGGGAGATGCCACATTGGAACGCTGCGGCCGCTTTCCATACACCTTTCCAGAACGAGGAGGCATTACGATGAATAGTGGAAGGGAAATCCCATAGAGGATGATTGGAAGAGCAGTTAACATTAATACTTTGAATCCAAGGTAAATGATCAATTTTTAAAAATCTCCAAAGCCATTTACCCAATAGCGCGATATTTTGATGTCTAAGATTTAGAACCCCTAAACCCCCTGCCGTTTTGGAAGAGCAGACCAATTTTCAGTTGCAAAGGTGAGATCCTGGCTTGAGAATTGGTGATCCAGACCAAAAAAAATTACTTCTGATTTGGTCTATCCGTTTGATGACCTAAGAGGGGACATAATAGAATGACATCATATAAAGGGGGATAGATGAGAGAACCGAGTTAAGAAGGGTTAATCTACCACCATGGGAAAGAAGTTTTCCTGCCCAAACGTTAAGCCTTGATTCTACCTTGTCAATCATGGACAACCAATCAGCTTTATGCAGTTTCCCCCAGCGAAGTGGGATACCCAAATACGTGATGGGAAAGGAGGCAATAGGACAGTTAAAGAAATTAGAGATCTCTTGCTGTCGATTAGGAGAGCCTCCAAGCCAGAGAACAGAAGATTTTTGAAAACTGATCGATAATCCTGAGGCTAATTCAAAACAGTAAAGAATGAGTTTTAGGTTACGGAGAGAGTGAGAATTTAGTTTGGCGAAGATGATAGTGTCATCCGCGTATTGCAGATTTAGAAAACCTTGAAAAAGACGTGAGTCACCTAGGCCTTCTATGACCTGAGCTTCCCATGTGTTGCGAAGAAGTTTACTAAAAACATCTGCAACAAGAGAAAATAGAAGGGAGGATAGTGGGTCTCCTTGGCGGAGTCCACATTTAATTTTAAATTTGTGACCTTCAGAGCCATTGATAATGATTGAAGAAGTACCAGAGTAGAGACTGGATTTAATCCAAGCAATCCATTTGGGACCGAATCCCTATTAATAAGAATTTCTAATAGGAAATTCCAGCTAACGTTATCGTAAGCTTTTTGGAAATCGAGTTTGAGAAGGATCCCTTCGGCGTGAGAATTGTGACAATGAGAGATGATCTCTTGAGCCGAAGCAACGCTATCAAGGATAAAACGGTCCTTGATGAAGCCCGATTGGGCAGGGTCAATGGGGGGGGGGGGATAAAACCGCGCTGAGCCTAGCGGATAGAACTTTCATTATAATTTTGAAGGAGGTGTTGATCAGGCTTATTGGCCTAAAATGCGCTACAGAGTGCACTCCCACCATCTTAGGAATGAGCACAATGTGCGCATAATTAATGCGATCGAAAGAGGATGAACCCTGATGAAGTTTCCAAACATACGGAGAAGATCGTCTTTTAGCCCATGCCAGAATTTTTTAAAAAAGAAGGCGAGGAATCCATCCGGGCCCGGCGGTGAATTGCTTTTTAAGGAGAATACTGTCGATTTAATCTCTTCCAAGGAGAAAGGGGCCTCAAGAGAAGAGAGGTCCTGGGGTTGATCCCCATAAAGTTTGATCCAATCAAGGCTAACCGAGCGCTATTTGTACGATCCAATAAGGTTTTTGTAGAAAGAAAGGAAAGCACTATGGATCTCTTGATTAGAGTTAAGATCGATATCGTTGTCAATGATCGAAGAGATCCGATTGCAGCGTTGCCTGTGGGAAGCATAATTATGAAAGAAAGTGGTATTGTCGTCACCCTCCTTTAACCATTTAAATCTGGCTCTTTGCGCCCATTTAATATGGTCCTGATGGAGAATGTCGACGTAATCTCGCTTGCACGTGGTGCAGTTATGCCAGTGAGATTGTATCTCCATGTTTTGTTTGGGTAAACAGATAAAAGGGACCATAAGAGCATCCACAATTGTTTGTTAATTATCCATAAAATGTATTTTATAGCAAACGACAAGCTGCAGTCGTTTGCTATTTATGCATATTTTGGCTAAAAAGCAGCAGTAGATTGCTATAAATGTGAGGGGATATGAGAATTATGCATAATTTAAACGACGCAACTTCAAGTTGCATCGCTCTAAAAAAAATATTAATTTAATTGTCAGACAGAACTTCTAGTTGCATCCCTTTATTAAAAAAATAATTTTTCGTAATTTAAAATGCCCAAAAACAAAAAAACCCCTCGGACGCAACTTCTCTTTGCATCCCTCCATTTCCATGATTGTCGGATGCAACTTGAAGTTGCGTCCTTCAATTTTTGGGTTTTTATTTTACTTTTTCCCCTTCCGACGCAACTTCAAACTCCGTCTGAAGATTAGTTTTTTTTAAATTGCTATAAAATACCATTCGACTACTGTGGCAAACTGTAAAAATGCAATATGTATATATGCATTTATGCATTTTTTCACAATCACGATTGTGGATGCTCTAAAGGGTATAATACTCCACGCTCAGAATACGTAGAGCTTGAAATTTGGTTTATGTCTGTAGCCCTTATGATGAAGAATGACTAAAGAATATGCATGTGAATGGCACATGTATATCGATATATAGTGTTGTCAATGTGTGAGATTTGGCTGGATGCGCGTGTGGGGGGACTAGAGAGATGGTCATGTTCACAGATGGTACATTGACATATGGGGTATTAGGGCAGCAGCTATCTGTTGGGGAATATAGTTAAAGCGGAACAATAAAATTTTTAGAATAAATCACAGACACATCATGCATGAACAACTGTTATTCAAGAACATTGTCAATATCCTATTTTGGTAACAAACGGCAGGTGAGGAGCCAACAAAAAAAGTCAATAAAATGTATGCGACATCAATACCTTAACCAATGAAGCAGAGTCAGAGGAAAGGGGAGGGACTCGCAAGGAGGAGTGATTGGCAAGCGGAGGATGACTCGTCTCGACTAGAGATTGAGGGTTTACAACTTTTTGGGGGTGAATTCAGTGCTTTGATGGACCGATGCTTATTGTATTTATTTGTATCTACATTGTTTTTGGGTGGATATCTATCTTGTATATGATGGGGTCTCGTTTTAACAGGAAATGAGTATCATGATCAACATGTGGGGACACATGAACATCATATCCCGGAGCTTGATTGTTTGTTTTGTTAAAATATTTTTTAATGAAACACGGGGGGTCTATTCCACCTTTAGGATATAAAAAAAAATGTGTGAGATTTGGCTGTATGCACTACAAGTAGGTTTATGAGACATAGTTAAAAAACTTTTGTGTCATGCTTTATCATAGAAGATAATCATATATAATTGTAGGGTTGTGACTTCTGAACAATCCTAGCTTGTGTTTAGTGTGTGGAATGTGAAGGGGAAAGTAAGAATGCATGGAAGTTTTTGTTTTCATTTTCATTTTCATTTCTCTTTCTAGAAATTCTAGAGAGAGAAATGACCAACAAATCCCCCCTCAAAACCCTAGATCTGAGAAATTGAGGGGGCGGCGGCTAGTGTTTGCCATTGTCACCCTCATCGCCGCTGTCGCCTCTCCCACTAATCCAAGCACCGCCACCATTTAGGGCTTGCCGACACCCATCCTTTATGGCTGTGACGGCGTTTCCCTCCATCGCCTCCCACCGATGCAAGCTCCACCATCGCCTCAGTGACTGCGAAGGCCTTTCCTGTCGTCGCCTTACGCCAAATAGCACCATCATCGCCTCTTCCTTCTGAAGCCTCATCGTCTGTGACGGCTCCTCCTAACCTCGTCGCGCGCCGAAACCCCGCCGTTGGAGCTTCCCTTATCGTCACTCCATGGGATTCGGAATCACTCCTCATCCTCACACTCGTCATCGCTCCCTGGTTTCAGAGTCGCCCACCGTCACCTCACAGAAGGTTGCGCCACCGTCAAATGCAACAGCGATGGGTGGTGGCAATTCAGCCACTTCGAATGACAACCACAGTCTTCGTGGCAGCACCGCCATTACGCCCTCATTATTAAACATGACGTCAACAATGCCATCGCACGTTGTGTCTTAAGGAGAAGGTGATGCTTCATTTTGTTGCAATTTGTTTAGGTTCTTTGTTTGAGAGAGTGAAGATGTGCTCCTTACTACTCTATGTTGGTGTGGTGTTTGTCTTGTGTGTGAGAAATCACTTGAGAGAACAAGAATGTGAGAGAGGTGAAGGTATCCTCTACACGGCTCTCTCTCTTTGCCTGTGGTTATGGCTGGGGTGACCTTGATGTAGTTTGCGCAAATGTGAAGAAGAGGGGATTATGTTGGGTGCGGCAGATGAGAAAATTACGACTGACTCTTTGCAGTTGGGTGTGTGTCTGCCGTGTATGGGGGTACTAAGCTTAATGGACGTACAGACAATTATGATGGGCTGAATATTGTGATTTGATCCAAGATGGGGTCCTTTACAGTTGTATCGGAGCTACAGCGGCTCATCCTCTTCGATAGGGTGGAAGACTATCGGTTTGTTGGCCCACCCTCCAAGATTTGTTGGAGGGATTGCTTGGTATCTGTACGGGTCATGCAACGTCATGTTTTATTTCCTGCACGTAGTTTGTATTAGGTTTCAATGGTAATCTCAGATTAAATACACAGCGAAAAAATTACAAAGAAATATCGAAATATAGCCATGGATCCATGTGAAAATCATAAATCGTGTTTAGGAGTTATACCTTAAAGATGGATCTGCTGTCTCCACAGTATGTCGATCACAGCACTACAATATTGCGGTGTCTCTACGGTATCCACACGAACGGATCAAATCAAGTTTTCCCTCACACCGCAGTGCTAGCTGCAGGAAGGGATGTTCTTCACGATCTCTCTCTCATAATTTCTGTGACGGCTAGGGTTTTCTCATGTAACCTTTATTTTTACAGATACGTGTCATACATATAGCTGCAAAAAATCAACCCTAAGAGAATATTGAGGCTGATGGACTCACAATTTGACCTGGTTCAGATTCGTGCGTAGGACTTTAAACTTTAGTCAGCCCATTTAATCTAACTAAATGTCCAACTAATATCAGGATTCCAAGTCTTACTCGGAACCTTAATTAAATTCATCTTATAAAATTAAATCACAATTTCGATCCATTCTAAGTGTGTGGCAATGTAGATTCCCGTTACGTTGACAATAATACTAAAATCATATTCCAGTATTACAAACAGTGAGCGGTATATAGCAGTACATCATTGCTACTCAAGTAACGGAAATGTCAGTTATTAGACATAACCTATTCGTGATCAATGTTACCATATAGTCTAGTTCTTTTGTCTAGATATCTTAATTGATCACAAGGCATAGAGCGTGTTACCCTTGTATAGTTCAATCTTTGGTTTCTTGATGTCCGAGTAGACTTACTAAAACAAATGAACTCAATATCTCATATTGAATCATTTGAGCATGACTATGCATTTTGCAGTCTCACTCAATCAAAGGGCTCATAGATATCGCTTCTGTTATGTAAGAGGGAAAAATCCTATCTAAGTCACTCACATCCCTCCATATGATTTGTAGTATATCCAATAGTCAACTTTATAATTACCTTATTACATGCGGCGTTTGACGACATTAAAATATATAACTTCTCATGTAAGGAACTGTAGTGAATTCAAGTGAATGGACTACATACACCATGGTCACTGTGAAAACCGCTTATGACACTCACGTAACGATTCATGCAGTGTTCTCATGGTGGGTCAGTCCAGTACATTATTACTTTAATATGTACCCATGTGAAGACTTGATATCTTATATCCATGACCCGTGGGATATGGCCATCAGTCTACGCACATACTAGTTTCTATGCATTATTGTTGTTCTAATTCACAATAATACTTGACTAGAGACATTTAAGAATAGTGTTCTGATTACAACCAATAGGATCTCACAATCAAGTCCTGCACTTGATATCCTATGGTATTGAACCTACTATTCTAAGGATTTTATTATGTTCATTTAATCACAATAAACAACACAATAAATGAAATATCTCATATATGAAATAAATATCATGATACAATGTAAACTAGTAATATCAATACACAACTGACCTATATGGCATACACCAACAGTTTGTACTTTGGCCCAGTATTCTGGGCTTGTATTATTAATGTCTAATTAATTGAACATGGTGGTCATATTTTATCTTTTCTTTTAAAAAAAAGAATGCAGGGAAGTTGAACTCAATTTTCTCAAAATTTTCATACTTGACATGTATAACGATATTGATGACCACATGTTCTTAGATTGAATTCTTCACGAAGAAAATTAGACGCAGTAGATGGGCATTCCACAAACCTAGTACCAGGAAATAGTTAAGGAACCGGTAAAACATGCTAGCTGAATTATGCTCTTAATTGATTAACAATGGAAGAAAGCGTTAATGCAATCATCAAATAAAGAGTATTAAATCAGATAAATGATATGCATCTGTAATGGAGAACTATGTAGACTACTAACTATAAATTATCTAGAAAAACATTTCTTCTTCAGATAGTATTTGACTAATCTTTAAACAACCAAGAAGACAGAAAATTATCATGTTCTAGGGTATCCATGTTTTAAAATTTGAGAAGGGGTAAGATCAAATTACTATAGGTTCAGCGGTTGAGAAAGAAAGGGAGAATATACCTCCTTCTTGGTTCCTTCTTCCATAACCCGAGCTCGAAGAGGGAAGAGATAAGAGGGTCCTATGGAGAATGTGGTCAGAAATCCATAATAGAGTCCGACCACAACGAACGAATAGGCAGCTATCCGACCTCCGGTCCTGGAAGAGATGGTGGTAGGCCTCTGTAGTAGGGGGTCGAAAGTAATGGAAGTGGTGCATCGGGAAATCAGAGAATGAATTCAACTACTAAAACTATCCGGTCAGTCAGAGGGAAACATTTGTTATAAGCTCATCTGCTAAATCAATGACGGGGAAGAACTCCATCTATTCTAGTGTGGATGACAGGCATGCCTATATTTCTTGGTTTCAATAGAACTCCTTACGAGCGTTGTTTCCATCTACTTTTATCTAAAAATAATAAAGTTATTAATGACTGGACGAAACCAAGAAATAACCCCTCGCTTGCAAAATTATAGAAGATCTCCTTTAAGATCAAACAATTCCATCGAATGGAGTATAACTGTATGTGTGATAGCATCTACTATACCAGGAATATCATTGAACCCAATTCTTTCAATTGCTCAGGATACTATTTTTTTAGCCTATTTCTTAGTTCTCCGAGGAAGAGGTTAAGTCCTTAGCTTCAGAAGTGGCAGCAAAGCACTTTGCTAAATCATCATCGGCAGATCAAAGCGTAGTAAATAGAGTCCCAGGTGCAGGAGAGGGAAAAGTAGCAAGATCTCAGCCAAATTGACATAGGATAGCTAGGATTTCCAAAAGAAGATGTCATTCGTTTGATGAAGGAATATCGAAAATTCGCGTGGCTAAAGCTGAAGCAGCTACTTTCGAAGTAACAGAAAGAAAAGCAATGACTGGAGTAAAACGCGCTTTCACATCTTCTTAACCCAAAACAAAATGGCTGGGGAGAGGTTCCTTTTTTAGGGTACTCCTGGGAACGGATCCAGTGGAGACGATGTGGGGCCTGTAGCTCAGAGCATTAGAGCACGTGGGTACGAACCATGGTGTCGGGGGTTCGAATCCCTCCTCGCCCACAACCGGCCCAAAGGGGAAGGACCTTTCCTTTACCTCTGGGGGCAAGAAAATAATGATCGGGATAGCAGACACAAAGCTATAAACCAACTTTTCATTAATTCATTTTTCTTTTAACTTTAACCTTCTTCACTTTTTTACCTTCTTCACTTTCTGGATGACTTGAGTTACGGACAAAATTGAAATATGAAATTATTGAGTAGTCTATTTCCTTTAAAATATTGAATTCCCCTTAAAATGAAAGGAAGACTTTTGAACTCGTAGGGGATTTACTTGTCTATTTCTCGATGGGACCGGGAAGGGATATAACTCAGCGGTAGAGTGTCACCTTGACGTGGTAGAAGTCATCAGTTCGAGCCTGATTATCCCTAACCCCAATGCGAGTTTTTCTTTTTTGTTTGACTTGCTCCCCCGCATATAAAAAAGGAATCCCACAAGATTCAATTTTCAAAGAATTGTATATGCTGACTAAATAAGTATTATGGTCAACTAATCATGATCACAAATAATAATACGTGCACAAATATAAATGCAATGAAGAGTACACAAATGACAAACCGGTTCACAATCTAATGAAAATTTCTAGGTATGCATAGCTAGAAAACTTACAAGGGAAAGACCAAGAAACCTCTGATTAGGCTACAGATCGAGGAGATTCAGGGCTTCTGGATCTTGTCAATCAGCAAAGCATATCTATGAAATTAGCACAAGGAAGAGGGATGGGGTTCTTCTTTCTTTGATAAGTATGACTAGATTTGAAATGAGATAAAAAAAAAAAATTGAAAACAAAAGTTGAAAATAAAAAAATATCTCAATAACCAAGAACTCGATTTACATATCAATTATTATCGTTATCAAGTACCAATTACCGAGTTACAATCTGGCAACCCAATGCTGTTGAACTTGAAGATTTGAACAGTTGTGATTATTGGAGTCTCTTTAGATTATTTTTTTAATTTTAAATTTGAACTGATTTTCTTTTGGAAAAGTTATAGATAATGGGCCATGTGAGACAAAAAAAATTGGGGGCCAGAGGCGGTCGCTCTTTGGGCCCCGCCCCAGGGCCGGCTCAACCCCAGGGCCGGCTCAACTTGAAATATCGGCTGATACCAAAATGCACTTGCCGGCTATCAGATTTTGCCTACAAATACTTACAATAATGTCTTATATTACAGATAGATGACGGACAGATATCGAAAGTGACCCCAAAAGTATGTTTCGAATCATGTTATATATTTTCCACAAACACAAATCTATCAATATACATTTAGAACTCCTATAGAATCTCCATTGTGCAAATCTCTGACAATCTCAACGTCTCTAAATAGTAAATCCAGGAATTAACTCCCCTTATACTGACTATCAAATCATATTTTCAGTACTTGTACAAGACAAAAGCATCATGAATTATGAGAAGAATTTGAGATATGACGGAGCAAGAATTCTTCTTGACTGGTTATTATCAAAACATCGACTGTATTCACATAATTGTCCGATATTATGCAAGCATGTGGTTATGTCACTAGGTTTCTACTTATTTGTTTCCTTTTGGTGGGCGAATATATAAGAAATGATCAGAAGGGTGAGCAGATTCCATGGTCAGAATACGTAAATCAAAAGATCTCTTTTATGTTGTCTGCCTTAAGAAAATGAATAATTGAACAAGTCTTTATCTACAGAAAATTGCTAGCCTGTCCCAAAATAGATATACACCGAACGATACATGTCAGAATACAGTGCTGCACTGCATATTAGAGCTGGAAGGAATCCACAATACCATATAATCTCTGTAAATAGGTTTTTCTGGAGGCAGAGTAACAATTTCGGAGTCATGTTTTATTGCAGAAGATAAACCACAATCCTAGGGTGATGAGTTGCCCCAATGCGAGGTTGGATATGCGGAATCTGAGGGGTAAGAAAACGGATACACAAATTGTTGAAGAATCTACTCCATAACTCGCAGTGCTAATAGAGGAAATTCACCACAAACAATAGAAATTCTCAAAACTTAGATTAACCAAGAATAAGTCACCACAATATGTGCAAGATCTCACAAGAACACAATCAACATGCAATACTTTTTATTCCCCAAGAAATACAAAGATTACAAAAGAGATTATAACTCTCAATCTCTCTCTCACCTTTGAAACACTCGGCACAATCCCCTCTTGAAGTTGAACAATGATAACGGCTCACCTCTTGATTACACAAATTGATTCTTACCCTAGAGTTTACGGTCATATATATAGCCCCCAAGTAAACCCTAAAAGATAAACACAAATCAAGCAATTGGGCCTTAAACTCATAAGCCCAAAAACAATCAACCGCCGAAGTCGGTCTGTAACACCCCGCAAAATTGAAAATAACAATTTTGTCATGTGTGTTACCCACGTGTATTTTGTAACGCGTTTCCACCACGTATTTTGATTACCGACTAATTATGCATTTTCCGTATTGATTTTCCCTATTTTGAGTCAACAAAAATATAATATTCCATTCTCTTTATTTTACGTGCTTTTTATGTGTCTTCGATGCATGTATCAACTACGTATTTTTTCATCACTACGTGTGATGTTTTATGAGTATTGATTATTTATTTTACGTGTTCGAACTCGTTTTATAAAACGGAAATTCATTTCTCCCTCTTTTTGATTAAAATGCATTTTTCGATTTTCGCACGTATAATGCACGTGCTAATTTTTCATCTCAATTTTCTTACTCACATTTCTTATTTTAGCATGCATAAGTTTTTATATTAGTCTTCTTTTGATCCATGGACCTAAAGATAAATCATAGTCCATTAGATTGATTAAAAGAAAAGGCCACTAGAATAATTAAGTTAATAAATTAAATAAAAGTCCATGGGACAAGCCCATTAATAAAATCCTATCTTTAAGTTGAGCTTGGACTAATACATGACAAGTTATAACTTTTAATACACATATTAGATTTATTGAATTTGTATTTTAATTTTGTGTGTGTATGTGCAGAGGGACATAAGAGTATATATATATATATATATATATATATATATATATATATATATATATATATATAATATAGTGTGATTAATGTAGTAAGTGGGTGGCATAGTGTTAATTATCTATATAATAAAACACAAAGAAAGCTATCAAGTGGTTCTTCTTCAATTCTCCTCAAAATCAAAGGCCCAGATTTAACCTCACAAAACATATTTTTCCCCCAAAACTCAAATTCAACTCCCCCACCCAAAACAACTCATATATTTATTTATTTATTTATTTTTCTCTCACTCTCCCTTCCTCTTTTATTCAAAAAAAATAAAAAAATAAAAAATAAAAAATTATTTAAAAATTCAAAAACTAAAACAATTAAAAATTTAAACACTTTAAAAATAATTCAAAAAATCACATAATATTTTTTTGCTCTATGTTTGCTACTTCAATTAATTTGCTAGATTTCCAAAACTATTTTATATGATCAAATAAGGTGCACCATTCCGAAGATGTACCGTAGGCACGTGTAAACGGGCAAACCTAGTATAATGTACAACATACGAAATGTTGTTGCTAATTAGCTTATATATAGGTAATATATATAGTGGTGGTATAATAATGGATTAATGTGTTATAAAATGTATTTTTAGTACTTTGGGGTCCCACGGGAGAGGTTGATGGTCTTGACTGTTGACGTGGCACACCTGTGTACACATATTTTTAAAGAAGAGAAGTTGGCCGGGAGTTATAGGAGAGGAGGAGTTGGGAGTTGGGATATGAAAGGTTAGGGGTTTTTGTGAGTTAAAAAAATGAAGAGATGGAGAGTTAATTGAGTAATTTATTAGGTGTGAAATTTTGTACTTTGATCCCTAAATTTGACCTATAAATACAACCATCTTCTTCTCATTCCACACACCAAAAACTAAACAAAAACAAGAGAAAGAAAAAGAAAGAGAGAAGAGTGTTCTTGTGCTTGGAGGCTCTTGCTAGGAAAAGAAGGAGCAAGGATTGTTTTATTTGCTTCTTCATAAAAGGTGGGTGTCCCTATACTTTCTAATTGTAGAACAATGCATGCTAAGTAATAAATAATGAATAGTATGGAAGTTCTTATGTGATTTATGCTATTGTATAAGAATGATAGAAGATCTTGTTATGATAAGCATCATGTTAATGAGAAAAGAACTAATTAATTCTACCATGCACTAGTATACATAAATGAAGAAAAGAATTGATTGTATGAAAAATATTGAAAATTCTTCTTTTGATAAGCAAATTGATTTTTGTGAGTCAATGGGATACCAATGAACTCATTGTGATTTGTTTATAAAATATGTAGTATGATATTTTAATTAAATTGAAAATATATGTTCACTAGTGACAAGAAACAATTTGATAGTTAGTTTTTATTTTCGAAAATACAAATCTGAAACGTATGAGTTACTGTTGGAAAGTGAACTCAATTTTTATAAGATAATTTCAGTCTAACAAGAGAATTAGATCAATGGAGAATCAAAATTTTTGTAAAATGGAATAACAGAGAACCCTAACAAAAGCTTAGGAAGACTCTTTACATCGTTGGGTGCACTCGGCCTAGTGGTCTGGCGTTGCGCTGGCTTTTTGTTGGCTCGGGTTTGAATCTTGTTAAGCCTATTTTTTTGTTTTGTTTTTAATACATCCAGAACTCAAGAATGGGTATAACGGTAATTCAAGATGAGAATTGGACACAGAGTCCACTTGGACTCTTGGTTCGGTGTATGTCCTTGGTCGCTGCCTGGCTACTCACGGGTTCGAAACCCATGGGTGACTTTTTATTTTTTTGTGTTTTTAAAGAATTGATGAGTTCTAAAACTCTTCAAAAATTGAAGGGAAAAAAAAACCTAGTGTTCTTATAAAGTGATGGAGTAATTATAAAAAAAAATGAGTTTCAAAGATTTCCATGTATCTTTGAGAAATAAAAGTGACCTTGAGATAGAATGAGATTTGTCTCAAAGTTAACCATTTAAGAGCATGATTTATATCATTAGAAGAAAGGTAAAATGTCGACATGAGAATTAATTTGTCTTTGATGAGATTATTTAATTATGATGAGTACGAAATACTTGATTAGTATATGTGCTTAAATTGTTATTGAGTTTTAAATTGGATGAATTCATGTTTTTAATTAAGAATGGACAAATGAATCATGAATGGTGTTAAAATGAGACATTGATTAAATTATGAAATAAGTTGAAAATGAAACTAAACTAAGTTTAAGACATGTTTATTAAAGGGTATGTGTACCCATGATTTCTTGTACATGAAAAGGTTGTGATTTAGAGTTAGTGAGACCTCGGGTACCGGCACTATTTGATTTTGAAAAGAGTTGAGATATATTCTGAGATATGGCCATGGAGCTATCTCGTATTTTTGTTGAAAAAGTCCGGTACGAGGTAAAATTAATTCTAGGCTTACAAATTTATTCATGTTTTGAACTAAATAATTAGGCACATAAGTGAAGATATAGTAAACCTGGGCAAACGTAAGTGGATTAATTCTATATAGTCGGCGGTGAATCTTCGTGGCTATAGACCCAGTTGGCGGACTGTGGTTGCTCTGTGGGAGATGGGTTTTTATGTTTTTAAATCCGGGACTTAGCATAGTCGGGCGGATATTTACCACACTCTAATGAATATACGTATACCGAGGCTAGAGGGGAACTTGCGGGATGATTCGCACGATGAGGGATCTATTATAACAGCCAGCGAGGTTGGGATCCATATTCGTGGAATGATCTAAACCTTCCTTTATTACTGGGTAGTTTCATGGCGAGGGATCGAACCCTTTATTGTAGAGTACGTAGGAGCTTGCCCTCGAACTTATATAGTATGAGATGCATAGAATCTGAACAAGTATGTATTAGTGTCATCCTAGTATAAAATGTGTGCATTAGGCATTAAGGCATGACATACACTTACATATTTAACGTAGTCACAATTTAACACTTTATTGTTCATTCAATTTTTGTGATTTGTTAAAGTAATGTGATCGTTATATGTACGGCATAGAGAGGATAGCCTAGTATAATATTTTCGTCAGTTGTAAGTGACTGACGTGCCCACAGCTTAATATGCAGGTAATGGACTTTTATGAAGAAGTAAAAAGATGTTATGATGCAGTTAGTGATTTATATTGTTATAATTGTACAAGTTGTATTTTATTGTTGTATTCTTCCGTTGTGTAAACAAAAGATGTAATGAACTTTGATGTATTATTGAAAAGTTTTAATTTCCTTGTAAAATTATACGAAGTGAAGTAAAGATCTTGTGAAATCTCGAATTCTGTCTTATTTGAAATTCGGGGCATTACACGGTCGACCACACCCCCAAAGTCGACCGCAGCGTGTAGAGTCAAACCCGAGACACGACCGGTCGACCGCATGGTCGACCATCCCCTCCTCTGTTGGACCTGTACACTCGAAGAACTCTCAGCAGAATCGGTCGGTCGACCGCACCCCCTGATTGGTCGACCGCGCGGTCGACCACAACTCTTCAGACTGCATTCTTCTACTTGTTGTTTGTCTTCTCTTACTTCTTTGTCTCATTATCTTCTTCTCCAACTTCAAGTACTCAGTGCCTACGTGTATTTGAGGCAACAATTCCTAACAATCTCCTACTTAGACCAAATACACCACGCTTCAAAGTTATTGCAATCTTTACCTCGCATTATTTCTACCAATCTCTCACTTTCATGGAAGACCCAAGTACTTCCCACTCTCATGAAGAGCACATCCGCCACTCCACCACGTGGAGTGCACCAACCATCCCTGATCGCCTCATGAAGGATGTGCTCCACCAATCGCATAGAGCACGAATACCGGAGAAACAATCTCCCGTGTCGGATTTTGTGTTATGAGACTCCCCAACTTACAGAATCTCCATCAACACCGGACATGGTTTAAAACCTCTCAATGCACCCTCTACATTAGAAGTCTCCGTGGACGACACCTCCACAATATCTGCAAACCGTTTAACCTCTACAGTCCCAATTTGTTTACCCTCATCGACATCACCCCGCATATTGATACCAGTGCACTCTATCGCAAAGGGGCAACTTGAAGCTTCAACTGCCAATTCGCAAAGTACCCTCAGCGCAGCAATGTCTTGCCCTCTAGGATCACTTCCATGGCCAGCAGCTCCCACTAAATTAGTAACCTCCACTCCACAACTGAAAGAACTCGGTTGCACCTCACACAACCTACAACTCGATTCCGACTGAGAGTAAACTACAGGAGAAACGCCCCTTACGTCTCTAAGCAAATACAGCGTTCCCTCATGCTTCCCTTTTGCAATTACCCTTGAACTTGCAGCTATACACCACTCCCCACTACCAACTGTAGTAGACAACCTCTCCTTATCTATCCTTCCAATTGAGATAAGATTTTCCTTCAAGACTGGAACATGCCTTGTCTCCCGCAAGACAATACTTTGATCATCATTGGCTTTCATGCGAACAGTACCAACCCCATGTACAGGATACCAGTGACCGTTCTCCACGATCACATCTCCAAAAGAACTCTCCTTGTAGTCATCAAACACCTTTTTCCACGGAGTGGAATGAAAAGACGCTTCTGAATCAATACAACAATCTTGAGTGCCTAACTCCTCTCGAGCTGATAAGCATAACTCTTCGACAAGCCCCACTCGAGCTTTCTTTGGGGTATCTCTCTTTGATTTCTTCTGCTTCTTCTTCATATAAGGCTTGCAACTGTGCATCATGTGACCATTCTTGTGACAATACCAACACTTAGGCCCATGTCCCCCATCACTGTCATCAGACCCACTCTCAGATGAAATACTTTGATCATTTCTTCTTCGACTGCTCTTAGATCTACCACGTCTCCTCTTAACAGACATAGCAGAATCTCTAGAAGATGATGATGGATATTCTCCATTTCTCAATTCTCACATCCTCGTTTAGAATGCTACTCACCACATCCTGTAGAGTTGCCAAATCTGTCATAGTGCCTGTAATAGTCTGTTCCATTGTACCATAACTATTGGGTAAAGTAGACAGAAGTAAAATGACTGTTCATTATCTAAAAACTTCAAACCTGCAGCTTCCATCTGGTTATAAACCATACAGTAATTGTTCACATGCTCTGCTACTGAACCCCCTTCCCTCAACTTCATATTAACCAATTTCTTCAGATGAAGAATTTGATTAGATGCTGACGGTTTCTCTTACATATCCGTGATAATCTTCATAGCCTCCTTTGTGGTCTTTGCCTTCGAGATATGAAATAACGCCTTCCTACTCAGCCCCAACTGAATCTGTCCCGGTGCCTTCTGATCCAAACGATTCCAATCCGCCAAAACTTTGCATCCTTGTCTGCACCTACCGACTTCTCATCAAACAACAGACCATCAAGATCTTTCTGAAGAAGATACGCTATCATCTGAATCTTCCCCATCGCGAAGTCACTCCGATCGAATCTCTCGATCTTCATCTTGTTATCGTCCATCTTGAACCAACTGCTCTGATACCACTTGTTGAAGAATCTACCCCACAACTCGTAGTGCTAATAGCGGAAACACACCACAAGTAATAGAAACTCCAAAAACTTAGATGAACCAAGAACAAGCCACCACAATATATGCAAGATCTCATAAGAACACAATCAATATGCAGAGATAACCAACACTTCTTATTTCCCAAGAAATACAAAGATTACAAAAGAGATTATAACTCTTAATCTCTCTCTCTCTCTCTCACCTTTGAAACACTCGGCACAATCCCCTTTTGAAGTTGAACAATGATAACGGCTCACCTCTTGATTACACAGATTGATTCTAATCCTAGAGTTTACGGCCATATATATAGCCCCCAAGTAAACCCTAAAAGATAAACACAAATCCAGCAATTTGGCCTTAAACTCGTAAGCCCAAAAATAATCAGTCGCCGAAGTCAGTCGACCGCCCCCCCAAGATCGGTCGACTACAACGTATAGAGCCAAACCCGAGACACGACCGGTCGACCGTCCCCTCCCCTGTTGGACCTGTACACTCGAAGAAATCTCAGCAGAATGGGTCAGTCGACCGTACCCGCCGGTTGATCGACCGCGCGGTCGACCGCAACTCTGAAAACTGCATTCTTCTACTTACTGTTTGTCTTCTCTTGCTTCTTTGTCTCATTATCTTTTTCTCCAACTTCAAGTACTCAGTGTCTACGTGTATTTGAAGCCACAATTCCTAACACAAATCACTAGCAGGGACTACTACTACACCAAGTTATCATCTACAAACTTGTTGGGTTCCTTCCTTAATTGAGAATAATATGGAATTCTCTAGAGATGTGGAGTATCCTAGAGCTTCATGGAAGAGTGTGGAAGGAAGTTGAAAGGTATAGTTTCATGGAGATCTCTAGAAATGGAGAAATTCTAGAGAGTTAATCTCCACCCTTGGATCAAATTAATCTCCACCGTTCATTGTGGGTGTGGAGTAGTATAAATAGGGGTGGAAGTCTTCATTCCTACTCACTCTAAAAAAACAAATTCTTGTAATCCTACTACTCTTTGTATAGTAGAAGAATCTCCATTTGAGTTGTAAATCTCTCTTGCATCTATTTCTATCTATATCTTTAAGTGCCCATCTTAACTTCACGAAGCGGGAAAATACCGAGTTTTTCCCAACAGTGGTATCAGAGCCAGGTTCACACACTGTCGTCATCATCTCATGCGGTTTAAGATGGAGGACATCGTCACCCATGATGGAGATATGTTCAAACTTACCGCCAACAACTACTCGTATTGGAAGCTGATGATGGAAGGTCATCTATTTTGCAAAGACTTGCATGAGCCCATCATCCACAATACCAAGGTGGGAGGAAAGAGCGATGCAGAATGGGAGTTGCTCAATCGAAAAGCCGTTGCCATGATCCGTAAGTACATCGACCGATCTCTCTTCGAGCATGTCTCTACGTATACAAATGCTTATGAATTATGGACAAAGCTTGAGTCCATGATTCAAAAGAAGACACCTCGTAACAAAGCCAATTTAGTTCGACGGTTGGTGAAGTTGGAGTATAAGGATGGTCAAAGCATGATTGAGCACTTGAATAATTTCAAGGGGCTCGTAAATTAGCTAATGAAAACTGAATTGAAGATTGAAGATGAGTTGCAAGCCCTTTTACTCCTTAGCTCATTGCCTGAAAGTTGGGATACACTCGTGATTACACTTAGTAACTCAACTCCTGAAGGAAAGCTCACCACGGATACCGTCAGTGATAGCCTTCTTGGTGAAGAAGCAAGGAGGAAAGAAAGATGTGATTCTGTCTTTTCCGAGGCAAATGTTTTCGAAAATCGGGTAAAGAATGATGGTCGTGGACGTAGCAAGGGCCGAGAATCAAACCAATCCCGAGGTAGATCCAAATCACGATCAAAGATTACATGCTACTACTTTGGAAGGATGGGCCACAAGAAAGCAGAGTGTCGATCCTTCAAGAGAGATCAAAAGGCGGGTGATGTGAAGTCAGACCAAATCAAGAAGCAAGAAGATAAGAGTACTACCGCTGTTGCTGCAAAAGAAGAACTGATTTATCTCATTGGAGAAGGCAATATCCTAAACATTGCCTATGATGATAGTTCTTGGATTATCGATTCTGGTGCTTCCTTCCATGTCACTCCCCATGGAAGTTTCTTCTCATCCTACCAAAGCGGTGACTTTGGTACGGTGCAAATGGAAAATCAAGATAGGAGCAAAATTGTCGGGATAGGTGACATCATCCTTACAACAAGCACTGGATGCAAGCTTGTCCTAAAAGATGTGAGACACGTCCCAGCTATGCGTCTCAATCTTATCTCTGCTGGAAAGCTTGATGATGTGGGTCCGGTGAATTACTTTGGTGAAGGAAAATGGAAGCTCACCAAAGAAAGTTTAGTCGTGGCTCGAGGAAAGAAGGAGGGGTCATTGTACGTGATGCAAGCCAAGCTCTGCAAAGGGGAGGTGAATGTCACCACCGATGATATGGATGTATGGCGTAGACGACTTGGACACATAAGCGAGAAAGGTCTTCACATACTCGCTCGTAACCAAGTTCTTCCTGATGTGAAAGGTAAAACACTTGATCCTTGTGCTCATTGCTTGGCTGGAAAACAACATAAAGTTGCTTTCAAAAGATCTTCTCCACCCACAAGGAGAAAGAATATCTTAGATCTTGTACACACCGATGTGTGCTCAATGTCCGAGACGTCCATTGGCGGTGCATCATATTTTGTCACCTTCATCGATGACCATTCAAGGAAGGTGTGGTAGCACTTTTTAAAAACAAAGGATCAAGTGCTTGATGCATCAAGGAGTTTCATGCCCGAGTGGAACGCGAGACGGGAAGGAAGATCAAATGTGTCCGATCAGACAATGGAGGTGAATATAGAGGTCCCTTTGAAGCCTATTGCAGAAAATATGGGATAAGACTAGAGAAGACTCCACCCAAGACACCGCAGTTAAATGGATTAGCTGAGAGAATGAATCGAACTATCGAGGAAAGAGTTCGATGTGTGCTCTCTCATGCCAAATTGCCTAAGTCATTCTGGGGGAAAGCTGTGATGACCGTTGTTGACGTCATCAACCTTTCACCATCGGTACCTTTGGACGGAGCTATCCTAGAGGAAGTTTGGTCAGGCAAAAAGGCTACCTACAATCATCTCAAGGTGTTCGGATGCAGAGCATTTGTTCACATACCCAAAGACGAGAGAGCCAAGCTGGATGTAAAGACAAAGGAATGCATCTACCTTCGCTCGCCAAAGGATGAGTTTGGATACCGACTTTGGGATCCAATCAACAAGAAGATTGTTCGTAGCCGAGATGTGGTATTCTTCGAGGACCAAACAATTGAAGATATCCAGAAATCTGAGAGGCCAAGATTGAGAAGCAACCGTAGTATAGACCTTACACCGGCTCATCAAGAGGAGAATGTCACACCAAAAAACAATGAAGCTGAAGATCTCGAGCCTGTCCTAGAGCCAAATAATCTAGAGACTCAAGATGAGTCAATTCAAGATGAACCTCAGCCTAGCTCTCCACTAGAGTTGAGACGATCTTCGAGAGACCGAAGACCATCTACTCGTTATCCCACGGAGGAGTTTGTGACGGTCACCGATGAGGGGGAGCCTCAAAGTTATAAGGAAGCCATAACTGACACTCATAAAGAAGAGTGGATAAAAGCCATGCAAGAGGAGATGCAATCCTTGCATGAGAATCATACTTATGAACTAATGGAGCTTCCAAAAGGAGAAAGAGCCTTGAAGAATAAGTGGGTGTATCGAATCAAGACCGAAGATAGTAGCTCGAAGCCTCGCTACAAAGCTCGGTTGGTTGTTAAGGGATTCAGTCAAGAGAAAGGTATTAACTTTGAAGAAATATTTTCTCCAGTGGTAAAAATGTCATCCGTCCGTGTTGTTCTTGGCCTAGCAGCGGTACAAGATTTGGAGATCGAACAACTCGATGTCAAGACAGCATTCCTCCATGGAGATCTAGAGGAAGAGATCTACATGGAGCAGCCGGAGGGGTTCAAAGTTCCTGGCAAAGAGAATTTGGTGTGCCGGCTAACGAAGAGTCTATATGGCCTTAAGCAAGCACCAAGACAATGGTACAAGAAGTTCGAGTCCTTCATGGCAGAATATGACTTCAAGAAGACGGAAAGCGATCATTGTGTCTTCATAAAGAGGTATGGATGTGGCGATTTCCTCATACTCTTACTCTATGTTGATGATATGTTGATTGTTGGACTATATCGCACAAAAATTGATGCTTTGAAAAAGGATCTAAGCAAGAGCTTCGCCATGAAAGATTTGGGACCGGCTAGACAAATCCTTGGAATGAGGATCACTCGTGATAGATCAAGAAAGCTATTGTGGCTATCACAAGAGAAGTACATTGAGAAAGTGTTGGAAAGATTCAACATGCACAAAGCGAAGCCGGTGAACACACCACTTGCTGGACACTTCAAGTTGAGTATGGAGCAAAGTCCAACAAGTGAGGAAGAAAAGAAGGAAATGAAGACGATTCCTTATTCATCCGCGGTAGGTAGTCTTATGTATGCAATGATATGCACAAGACCCGACATCGCCTATGCAATTGGTGTTGTTAGTCGCTTCTTGGCCAATCCGAGGAAAGAGCATTGGGATGCATTCAAATGGATCTTTCGGTATCTACGAGGTACTTCCAAAAAGTGTTTATGTTTTGAAAATGGAAAACCTGTGTTAGAAGGATACACAGATACAGATTTAGCTGACGACGTTGATTCTAGGAAATCAACATCGGGATACCTAACTACTCTAGCAGGGGGAGCTATTTCTTGACAATCAAAGTTGCAAAAATGTGTTGCTTTGTCCACTACCGAAGTTGAGTACATCGCAGCTACTGAAGCTTGCAAGGAGATGTTGTGGATGAAGAATTTGCTGCTAGAGCTAGGAGTAGTCCAAGACAAGTATGTCTTGAAGTGCGACAATCAAAGTGCAATTTACTTAGCAAAGAACTCTACCTTTCATTCTCGCATAAAGCACATTGATACACGGTATCATTGGATCCGAGAAGCTCTCGAAGAAAGGCGCATACACCTTGAGAAAGTTCACACGGAAGAAAACTGGTCCGACATGATGACCAAGGTAATACCGACAAATAAATTTGAGGATTGTTGTCAAGGTGCCGGTTTGCTACTACCTCCCAATTAAGTCAGGAGGGGGATATTTGTTGGGTTCCTTCCTTAATTGAGAATAATATGGAATTCTCTAGAGATGTGGAGTATCCTAGAGCTTCATGGAAGAGTGTGGAAGGAAGTTGAAAGATATAATTTCATAGAGATCTCTAGAAATGGAGAATTCTAGAGAGTTGGTATAGTTTCATGGAGATCTCTAGAAATGAAGAAATTCTAGAGAGTTAATCTCCACCCTTGGATCAAATTAATCTCCACCGTTCATTGTGGGTGTGGAGTAGTATAAATAGGAGTGGAAGTCTTCATTCCTACTCACTCCAAAAAACAAATTCTTGTAATCCTACTACTCTTTGTATAGTAGAAGAATCTCTATTTGAGTTGTAAATCTCTCTTGCATCTATTTCTATCTATATCTTTAAGTGCCCATCTTAACTTCACGAAGCGAAAAATACCGAGTTTTTCTCAAAACTGCATTCTTCTACTTAATGTTTGTCTTCTCTTGCTTCTTTGTCTCATTATCTTTTTTTTCAACTTCAAGTATTCAGTGTCTACGTATATTTTAAGCCACAATTCCTAACACAAATCACTAGCAGGGACTACTGCTACACCAAGTTATCATCTACAAACTTTTGTGGTACCATAAAATGTGTATTCAGTTACAGAGCATGGAAAGTTCTGCTATTTAGAAGTCATGTCGTGTCAGAGATGTCCATCCTCGCTCTAGCTATTTCGTCGCAGTTTTTCAAAATGTTATCAGTTTCGTATCATATCTATGTCAATGTGTCAGAGTTACAGAAGATACACGTCGGCTACCTTTGATGGAAAAAATATCATTTAATCACAAATTTCTAAAAATCATGAATTTGATGAGTAACTAGCAACCTACAGTTGAATTTATTATAATAATAAAACTCTATATACAGAAATGAAACTATTTAAAAATCTAATTCATTATAAAATGATGAGAGAAAAGATGCTCAAATGCGAAAAAAAACAATTGATTCAAAATTACTAAAAGAAATGAGAGAATATTATAAATTCAAAAGAGACAAGGGTTAATATAAGAAATTAGGGTAATTACAGAAATTGAGAACAATGCAAAAAGATTAGATTGAGGGCCTTTATCGTCGAGGCAGTCTGAAACAAAAGAGAGAAATAAATGTATGTATATAAGTTTAAAGAAATAAAAATGAATAAAGTTATGGGAACTACATTTTGCATTTCTTTGTAGTTCGTCCAATTTAGAAGCCCAAAATTATTGGGCCAGATTCCAGAATTAGACAGGCGTTAGTCATTAGAGATAAAAATTCAATCATTGTGGGTTCGCATCCTAAAGTACATTTGCATTTATCAATCCAATGGCGAAAAGAGTTTGCAAGAAATCAAACCCTCATCCAACCATCTTTTTGCTTACAGATAGATAAGTAAACCTTTAAGTACAAACGACATTTTTGATTGCATTATCACGTTGATAGATACTAAAAAATTGCGATAGTATATACAATATAAGTTAGCTAACCCCGTCATTATCTGTCTTAGGTTAAGAATCCGGCCACAAACTGGGTATGAAGGAAGGTTGTGTTAGGTAGTTGGCAGTCAGCATAAAATTTTGTCAAATTTTATGAACATAAATTAGACTAGTTGGAAAAAATGCTTTGTTGTTGTTGTTGTATCTACAATATAAGTTAGCTAGACCGACTGATTGTTGTGGTCCTATCCTTAACTAACATAGCATCAAACAAGTCCAAACTTGTATTCTATCAAATAACTGTCTCGTACTCTAAATATTTTTAGCTCAAATCATTGATCTTAAATACTTCACAAACACCGAGTGGTAACCCTACATATAAGGGTAACCGAATGAAGTTGAGCCACAAAAAGTAAAAAAGACGTTGCAAGTTCAAATCTTCAAATAATCATTTTATCGATGAATTATTTGTTGTCTCTTGCATATCCAATGTGTGAAATCAATTGCACCATTTACTGATTACATATTAAGCTCGATCGATCACAGATTATTACTGAGAAATAAGAATTTTATCACAGAATTTTTCGTGATTTTTTCTAGTATAGAATGAGTCAATAATCTACTTTGGTATATTTTTGAATAAAATGAAAATATTGTTCCTCCATTTACCAAGAATTTTAAGATGGATACACATTTGTTAAAAAAACCATAGAAGAGTTTTTCTGATAATGAAGCACTATGATAGAGATCGGCTTCGAAAGAGATCAAGTTATAACAGTAAGCTCTAACCAGAGGTAAGTTCAAATATTCAAACAGATCAATTGTTAAAAGCCTTTTGAGTGAGAGGTGTGGAAGTTGAAAGGCATATCTCTACTACTATAATGGGAGGAGGCATAATTTGTCCTTAATCCAATCCGTGCAATGCACGTGTTGGTAGATTTTTTTTTGCCCTTTTCATTCCCCCAATTTTTACCACGTGCACAGCACGTGTATAATACTAGTATAAGTAATTGGAATCTTACCTTTTAGGTTTCTTAATTTTGTCTTCTGATATTCAAACCTCCAACTAAGATAACTTTTTAATATTTTCTATAATTACACTATATTCGTTCCAAATCGTAGGATTTGTAGGATATCTTTTTATAAATGATAGAATTTGTTAAGAAAAAAAAGTACATAAATATTCCCTTTCTAAATTTTCTCTCACTTTTTCTCTTCATCAATCTCTATTTCTAATCAAAAAAAAAAAAAAAATCATCTTTCTAACAATTATTTTTTAGCCTTCCATGAATGCAGGTCACACACTAGACTTTCATATTAGGGACAACATTTGGGTCCAATATAATGTCATAATTTTCTTTATTTACATTTTAATTTCTTTCTTCTTTATTTTGTGAAAATGAGTTTGAGAGAAGACGGAAAAGAATCAAAATCAATCAATGAGAGGGGATCAATAAAAAAAATAAAATTAAAAATTAAAAAAAACCCATATATCCTATGATATATTGCATTAATCATGGAATTTTTAAGATTGATCCAATGGTTCATTTTTCTTTATATATCATATCATATACTTTTTTAATCATAAGATTATTTGTTTACCTAATAAAAAGAGGTGGTGTTAGTGGATGTTTGATTTGTGGATGATTTGTAAGAGTAAAAGATAAAAATAATCTTAATATAAAAACTTTTTTTCAAAAAGGCCATTTTTAAGAGGTTGTCCAAATATTGTTATGAAAGTAACTAGTTTGCATCATAAATGGTCTCGTAAAAATAGAGATTCGAATGAAGGAATTGGAAATCTTATCTTTTACTGTGACTAGCGTGTAACTCATGCGATGCACGAATGACCATGTTCATAATTTTCAAGTTGTTGCGATAATGATGTTTAAAATTAATATTTTAACTTTTTAACTTTTTTTAGGTAGATAAACAGAAAAGAATAAAACCAATTTCTAAGTTATAGACCTAATTCAAGAAATAATAATTTAGTGAAAATAGAAAGAAAAAATTACTTTTGTTAAATAACATATAAATAATAATCCTGCATAAATTAACAAGAAATAAAACTTTGTATCTAGATTTTCTAAACACCGTTAGACGGATTTAAATCCTCATTAATAAATTGTATTTTCAACATATTGTACCCCAATATATTTGATCGTATTTCCAACAAATTACATGCATCACAACCGATTAGATCGTATTGCCCCAATCATTTTATATTTAAAGAAAATATTGTAGCTTGGTTACCAAGCTTATTTAAAATTAAAACTTTATTTCCATTTTCAATACTAATAGGAAAAAAATGTGTGGCCTAAGATAAACTCAAGTCTTTCAAATTAGACTAATATATTTTTTTCCATTTTCTTGCTGAGGGTAGTTTGGCTAGAACCTTAAATATATGGCCTAAGATAACATAAAAGTAGTAAGAAGTAATTTATTTATAATGGTTTAACATACAAAAAGGTCATGTGGGGTAGAAATATAGAACTTGGAGAGAGAAAATGCCACACCCCGGAGAAATTAGAACTCAAGGCTATCTAAAAGCACATTAATATAAAACTTTCTTTATATATATATATATATATAGAAAATGCCACACCCCGGAGAAATTAGAACTCAAGGCTATCTAAAAGCACATTAATATAAAACTTTCTTTATATATATATATATATATATATATATATATATATATATATATATATATATATATATATATATATATATATATATAGGGTAAAAGGGATATGGGCAACTTGCTCATTTAGTAAATAAGCAAGTGATGAGGTGGCATGCATGTGATTGAAAAATTCTAAAAGTGGTTAGATACTCAATGTATCACATGCAAGTCACCTCATCACTTGCTTATATATATATATATATATATATATATATATATATATATATATATATATATATATATATATATATAGGAGTGATCCAATGAGAAACACCTTTAAATGAGAAAATAAGAAACACTATTATAAACCATCGGATCTGACTCACCATCATGATTTCCATCCGACGGTGGATGCATACCCCCTCTTGAGCCGGGGTATTTTAGTCAATTCATAAATAAAAAAATACACACAGCCTCCTTCCTTCTCTCTCCCTGTCTCTATCATTCCCTTCTCAGATTAGTCATCGATCTCCTCTTTAATCTGCTTGGATTTCCCTTTAGTCATCGGTCTCAGATTAGTTTAGGTTTGCCAAACGGGAAAAAGTCATATGTTTAGTTTGATTGTTTCTTTTTTTTTCCTGGTCGTTTAACTTGATCGGTTGTGTTTGTTTCTTTGCGCCGCATCGACAAATTTCCTAACACAATTCTGGGGTTACTTGTCTGGCAATTCAATAACTTTTTTAAAACAATTATGCTTACAAGTATTAAAGCCCTGATTTTGAAATCCTGAGACAAGGAGTAGGGCAATCAAAATCTGTGATTTTTAGGATTATGTTTAATTATGGTTCCATTTCTTTGTTAAATTTGTTATGATTTATTAATTAGTCTTTGTTAAATCTGTAATCTATTTTTGTAATCGTCCTTCAATCATCAGATGCTCGTCGACAGAACTATGGAGTTGCAAACTTACCAAATGAATGCAAAAGAGGAGCTGAAGAAATACGCAGACGAAAACGACAAGCTCTGCCAACTCATCAAAATAGCCACTCATGAAAGAGATAATGCAAGAAATCAGGTCCAAAGCCTCCTGATACAAATAGATCACCTCCAAACCCTGGTGAAGACAGTAAACCTGCGAAGGGAATGATAGAGAGAGGGAGAGAGAAGGAAGAAGGAGGCTGTGTGTATTTTTTTATTTATGAATTGACTAAAATACCCCCGCTCAAGAGGGGGTGTGCATGCGCCGTCGGATGGAAATCATGATGGTGAGTCAGATCCGATGGTTTATAATAGTGTTTCTTATTTTCTCATTTAAAGGTGTTTCTCATTGGATCACTCCTATATATATATATATATATATATATATATATATATATATATATATATATATATATATATATATATATATATATATAGAGTCATGCTATTATGAGATGGTGAGATGGAGTGTTTTTTTGTGAGATGAGCGATTTGAATCATCCAAATCTCGATCACACCGTTCACATCATTCTACATGTAATCTAGATGGTGTGTAGAAAATTTTAAGCGATTTGGAGACCTCTAGCCTTTGCATCAAAGCGTTCAACACATAATGAAGATGATGTGAAATACATGTATACGCATTTATTTGAACGCTTTGATGCATAGGCTAGAGGTCTTCAAATCGCTTGAAATTTTGTACACACAAACTAGATAATATGTAGAATGATGTGAACGGTGTGATTGAGATTTGGATCATTCAAATTGCTGATCTCACAAAATACATCTTCATCTCACCCATCTCACCATCTCATTTTAGCATTTTTCTATATATATATATATATATATATATATATATATATATATATATATATATATATATTCGTTCCTTTTTTTTTAATATATTCGTTCCTTTGTAAGATATAGATATTCAATTCAATATGCCTAGCATTCTACTCAGGGCCGACCCTAGTCCTGTGCAACCTGTACACTTGCACAGGGCCCATAAATAATAAGGGACACCAAAAGTCCATATCTGACTTGTGAGCACTCACTGCATGGGCGTTGGCATTGAGGATCATTTTTCTCTCTGAGTCTGGGTTGTGTAGGCAAAGAGCATCTGTAGTCGTTGAGACCCAAATTTTGGGTATTTGGCATATAGGGGAAGGAAATTTGAGTTTACATTGTAGTCGCTGTCACCCCAATTTTTTTTAAACTAAAAATCACAAAACCAGAAATGATTTTCCGTCTGAAGTTTTTTTTTTAAAAAAAAATGTGGGATGGGAAATCATTTTCTGTCCCATATTAAAAAAAAAATCGATCATTGATTCCCGTCCGACGATTTATTTTAAAAAAAAAAAATTGGGGACGCAGAATCATCCCCCGTCCAACGATTTATTAAAAAAAAATGGGATGAGAAATCATTTCCCGTCCGATAGGATTTTTTTTTCTTCAAGCGACGGAAAATGATCTTACGTCTGATCGAACAGACGAAAAATCATCTTTCGTCGGCTATTTTTTTCAAAATTCTATTTCGTCTGTCAAATTTGACAGACAACTGTTCCTCTAAAACTCAAATTTTAGATTTATAGCCAACGACTGTAACACTAAAAATTCCATTTTTGAAAATTTTGACAAAATAGCCAAACGATAAGTACAGCTGCTCTAATTAGTTTGGGCTTTGATTTATTTCAATACATGAATTAATTTATGGACTTGACTTCATAACAACCACTTCAAAGTTTCATGAGAGCTAAAAACTTTGTGCTACATGTCGTTGGTGATGAGAAGAATGCATAGTGTATCATCATTACTAGGTATCTGGTGTCAGTGATGATGACAGTACCATCTAACTAATTTTGATGTTTTGTTGTTTTGTTTTTTAAGATTTTCTTATAGAATTCCTATGCGATACTAAAATTTGAGAGATTGAAAATTTTTGAAGATACTGATATTTTGCAACTTTGAAATATATTCGTAATTGAATTCATATAAAATTTTGATTAATATAGAATGTACACTACTTATATATTTCAATTGAATTCGTATAATATATGTAATTGTTATACAGGACGTCAAAACCAATATAAAATAAAATTAGTATTAAAATATATAAAGAATGCCCATTTTTGTCAGCACAAGGTCCTAAAATTCTCAGGACCGGCCATGGTTATGCTTCTAGGGAGCGTTTATGTACTCAATTAATGGACACCATTATGGGGCCAACTATCAATCTATCAACATTCATGATACATTCATGATGTTAGGCACGTATAAAACACGACTTCCTATACTATATAAATAATACAATTATATGAGAATATATATAAATTGATCGCATATAGCCTAAATACCCGAGTTGGGCCCAAACTTGGAACTTTTTATTCTTCGAAAGTATTGTTCAAATCTTGAAACAGAGCAATCTTCACTCATATGAGCCATTAGAGAGAGAGGTGTGGGAGTTTGAAATTTTTTGCTTAATTCAAAAAAAAAAAAAAAAAAAAAAAAAAAAAAAAAAAATCCTTCTACAAGATAATCTACCAACATGAAAAATCTTATTTTGAATATACACGATTACGACACAACAATTGGACCCTTGTTCATCCCTAATTCTCCCCAATTCAATACCAAATTCGGAACAAGCTTCAACAAAACCGCATTAATTTCATCCCCAATCACCCTCCCCAAACTTCCACCTTCATCTTCATCTTCATCTTCATCTTCATCTTGCCTTCCAAAGCCCGAAACAACCTCTGCAATTTCTCGTACCTTATCGACAATCACCCCATCAATCCCCATCATCCTCTGCAAGCAAACTACTTCCCCGACATTGTTCATCTCCCCATAAGTCATCAACCCTAACCCCAACTCAGTCACCTCACGAACCACATTCGGATTCCCCAAAACAGCTCTCACTTCCGACACAATCCCTTGTAGCCCATTTTCCAAACAGAGCCTTACAGCCTCTTCCAATGAGTTCCTCCTCAAATCCCCGTAGATTTCTACGCCCCCATCGGTCAGAAAGAACACTGGGTAATCCCCCTGCAACACCCTAACCAGTCTCGCTGCGTCGGGCTGGAACGTAGAGAAAATCACACGCCGATTGCCCGCATTTTCTGAGACACAATGCAGGATGATTTCAAGAGTATTGATGAGCTCTTCGTCTTGATAAGCAATGTCATCGTCGAACTTGAGCTCAATGTTGAAGCCCAATTGAGTATCTTCAACTTTGACAAAAGCTTCTTCCAATGTACAAAGAGGGCAGTCGATTTCGACATCCCAGTCGTAAACTTCCCCATCATGGGCCTTCCTGACCAACTGCTTGGAGTTGTACGAGAGAAACACTTCCAAGGAAAGATCGACAACAAGCTTTTCTGAGACCGTACCGTTGTCTTCTCTTGATAGGATGAAGTTGTCATGGAAGATGACTGGGTGGTTGTCTTTGGTGACTTGCACGTCGAACTCGACATATTGGATTCCGGAAAGGCTGGCCGTGTTGAAGGAGAGGATGGAATTCTCCTTTACAGGGTTTTCCGAGGTTTTTGAATTCATGCCGTTGCCGCGGTGGCCGATGAGTGAGAAGTTGGTTGGATTCATATCTGAGAATTTTAGGGTTTTTTTTTTCTCTGAGAATTTTAGGGTTTTTTTTTTTTTCCTGGGAGCTGGGATTGAGATGGGGAGGGCTTATAAAGGAGGGAGAATATAGTGAGCGGAATCTGAGGTGTATTCCTTGGAATATCCAATTGATCAGGGTGACTAGATTCCAGCTATGTTGGATGAACTGGACAAGACAAGAAGGAATATTCTATTCTGCTGTCTTTTTGATTTGTGGGCAAAGAGATTTCTTGATTGGATCATGAGGTAAGGCTGACCTGTTAAGATCATCAACATGGGTGGGCTGTTGGCAATAATAAACGTGTGCATTGAATGTTGAAAAGAACTACATTTTTTTTTCTGTTGTTGTGAATTTAATTATTCCATTATCACAATCATTCATTTAATTAACTAATTAGGTTTTTCTTTTAAAAAAATTTAAGGATGGGAAATACGTATGTATACATGCTACTTATTTACTACTCGTAGTTGCTAACTAGATAAATATTTGATAATAAATTTAAATAGTTGTGGTTTAATAACTTTTTACTTTTCAAAAATTGTTACTATTATGGTTCAGGTCAAATAGCACCCAAAAAGAAAACCAGTAAAACTAGAGAAGGAACTTGTGAAGCCAATTGATTCTGACGGGACCATACCAATTTAGACATGTTACACAGGGATCATTCTAGAGGAAGCTTTCTCATGTATAATAATAATATGTTTATTTTCTATAAAAAAAAATCTCTTACACATTTGTTTTGATTTTGTTTTCAGAACAATCTTAGATATTTCTTTAAATTGTTTATATCTTTATATAATTAATTATCAATATTTATATATGATTAGTAGATTACTAGATTAGGCATGTATACACAAAAAAAAAAATGAAAATCTTTAGTATTTTAATGGGGGAGTTTATCATCAAACAAAATATATTTGTAACTAAACAATCACGTGCATTGTAATCAAACAAACATATATAATGTACATGTATAATAAATATATAGAAGATCTTAGGTTCGATGTTGTACAACGCCTAAAATTTTATAATATATATAAAAGACGTGCACCGCGTCCGTGTAAATTATAGTATAAGTTAATGGGAGATAGGATCATAGGATGTAGGAATAATCATGATGGCTAAGGATTAATACTTTTTGTTTCTGGTTTTATTATTGCTGTTGGCCTGTTGCATACCTAATTTAGGAAAGGAATGATTCAAATTACAGAGTAAGAGCATCCACAATCGAGTATGCTATATTTGTCAATTTCTCATTTTTTTGAGAAATGAGGTGCTGTAGTCGTTTGTTATTTTGCCATTTTATGGCAAAGTAGCTACAGTCGTTTCTCATTTTTGAGAAACCAATTTGCGATTCTCAAATTATAAGAGACGAGACAACATGTTCCGTCTCTAATTTTTTTCAATTTTTTAATGGGATCGGATGAAACAACATGATTCGTCCGACATTTTTTTTAAAAAAAATTGATCGGAAGGTCTGAAGAAAAAAAAAATCCAAAAATTGCTCGGACAAGACATGTTGTCTCGTCTCAAGCAAATTTGCTTGGACGGGACAACATATCCCGTCCAGCAATTTGGGGTGGGTTAATTAGGTGGGTTTTAGGTTTAGTGGGTATTTAATTAGATTTTAGGTAATATTATATTATTTAATTTATTTAATTAACATATTTTAATAGTTAATCAGTAATTAATTAATTCTATTAAAAAAAACGAACGGACAAAACAGCATGTCTCGTCTTTCTCAAATTTTAGCAAAAATATAGCAAACAACCACTGTAGACAATTTCCCTATTTTCTATTATTGTAGCTGGCATTTTCTAAAAAATGAGAAACACTATTGTGGATGCTCTAATAGCTACATGCAAAATTTCATTTAGGAATGGAATTATATTATATTATATCTTAAGCTAATAGGACTACCCCCTTCCTCCTTTCAAATAGAGAAAGGAGAGCAAAAGGAGGAGTTCAAACTTATTTTACCACGTCCAGACCACACCTTCAACTTAATAAAACAAAATTAAAAAAAAAATATACAAAACACAAAAAACTCTTCCTCTCCTCAAATCCCCCCAACCCATCCTCACCCAAAACTCACCCGTCATCGTTCGCCGTTTGCCGTCCATCAGTCCAGTCAAATACAAGTCGTCCCCGTTCGCCTATCCTCGTCGTCGTCCCTAGCCCAAAACTCAATCGTAATCGTTCGTCAATCCGACCAAATCCAAGCAGCAACCGTACGCCATACCCAAAATCCTCGCCGAGATTAAGGTATTCAGGAAGTTGTAAGATCCTCACTTATTTTGGATTATATATTTATTATTTTTTTAGAATATTGAAAATATGAGATTAATGTATTTATCAAGTTGTAACATCCTCTCTTATTTTGGATTGTATATATAGTATAATTATTTGCTAAAGAGATGAAAATATTTGATAAATCTAAGAGTAATGTCCAAAGACCTTTGGTTTATTATGTGCGGTTTCGTCTTTCCATATTAAATTCTTCAATCTTATCTTTATTTACTATGTGCGCTCATCATGTTTGATAAAATACATGAATGAACTGAAATATGTTAGTTGTAGGGGCCTGCTGTATGGTGGGGGCATATGGAACTCAGGTGGATGGGTTTTAATTTTGAATTTGATTAGAGATTTATACACCAATCTTTGAAATATAGGATTCAGTAAGATGCTTATAGATGTGGGAATGTTCAAATTTGGGTTCGGGATTATCTTGATTACAATTATTTTCTCATTTGTGGTCCACACGAGGTTCAGTGAAAATGCTCAAAAAACCTTTATAATTATTTGACATTATTTTGATTCAATTTAGTCATTCAAATTACCTTCTTTCAGGTGTGGTCTTGCCGACGGATTTTGGATGGCTGACGAATGTGGATATAGAGGGTAAAAGTCTACTACTTAGCAATTACGTTTTTCGTGTTCGTGGTTTCCTCTGTAGTGTGATGAAATTTGTCCTATACTATATCTTTTGATCCATACTCCAGTTTTATGGCGAGTATTTTTTGCCATTATGTAGGCGTGCATAAAGGGGTTGCTTCATCATGCGCATTGTATTAAAAGGATTGATGTAAGTCTCTTAAGCTCAAAACAATACATATGTTTATACTTTTTCTGACTAGCATTAGCACCTTACCAAAGTCTATTGAGGGTGTTTCCAAAAAAGAAACTTATATCTTGATTAGAGCTTTACTGTTTTATTTCAATTTTGATTAAAGTTGCTTTCTTTTGCTACAATCGCAGTAATTTTTCTACTCAATATTGATCTATGGTATAATTACTGTATTGGACTCTTACTTGATAAATTATGAAGAGATATATAATCATCCTATCAAATATTGTTAAAATTAATTATTTTTAAAAATAATTCATACTATTTGTTATGTTATGACCCAAATTGCTCTTAGGGCCCATTGGGCTTAGTATCTTCATATATGTAATAATTAGAATCAAATGAATACAATCAACATTTTTGCCCTAATCTCTCTCTTCTACAGTCGGCTCTCCCTCTTTCTCTCTTCTCTTCCATCTTCTCAAAACCCTAACAATCCACAACTCATTCAAATCCTAACAAACTGGTATTAGAGCCAACATCCAAAACCCCATCGATCTTCTCACTGTCCCTTCTTCTCACCTCCAAATCTTCTCACCTCCAAATCCCACAGATCCGTTGTCGAGCCCTTCTCCCGACCACTTCAGCCCTGCCGAACGGCCCCGATTGATTGATTCCGGTTGCTGATTGATTCTGGAGAAGCAGCAGCCGGTTGTTTCTCTTCCTTTGCGGTTGTTGCTGATTGATCCCGTGGTGATTGCTTCGTCCAGTCCAGATCTCGGGTTTCTCGGTCTTCGTCGTCGGAAGCAACGGAGGAGAAAGATATCAAGAAGGAAGGTTTGATTTTGTGATTTGAGTAATTAATTTTTGGGGGGAAAAATTTGGTGTTTTGTTGAATTGGGTTCAAGAAATTTGAATGGATATGTCGAGAAAATATGATATTGAGAAGTATGATGGGAAGACGAGTTTTGCATTATGGCAAGTACGTATGACAGCAATTTTGTCGAGCCAAGGCGTTAAGGATGCCATTTTTGGTCGAGAAAAATTGATTGATGCGGTGGCGGATAAGAAATGGAGAGAGATGGATGATAAAGTGTTCTCTATTATTCAATTGTGTTTGAGCGATTCGATATTGCAAGAGGTTCTATCGGAGAAGACCGCTAAGGCTTTGTGGGAGAAGTTGGAGAACATCTACATGAAGAAGTCCCTCACCAATCGACTGCGGTTGAAATTGCGCCTCTACAGTCTTCGCATGGTTGAAGGTACATCAATTTCCGATCATATTACAGAGTTTGCATCTATTTTGAATGACTTAAGTAAGATTGATGTTAAGGTGGAGGATGAGGACCAAGTCCTTTTGTTATTATGCTCATTACCCGCATCATACAAGGCTTTTAGAGACATGTTGATTTATAGTAGAGATAAAATTTCTCTAGAGGATGTTAAGAGCAATTTGCAAGCCAAGTTGCACATTGATAGTAAGATGACCAATAATGAGAAAGGGAGCCAAGGTGTTGGTTTAGTTATTGATCGAGGTAGGTCATGGGACCGAAACTCGAAAGATACAAGGACCCGTTCGAAGTCTAGACACAAGAATTTGACGTGCAACTATTGTAAGAAGAAGGGACACATTAAGGCCGATTGTTTCAAGCTCAAAAATAAACAAAAGACGGATGGTAAAGGTTCTTCTTCGGAGGAGGTCAATGTGGCCGAATGTGACACGGTTGATACTCTTTGTGTGATAGATACTAATGTTGATGATATACATTGTTGGGTGATGGATACGGGTGCTTCGCAACACATGACTCCGAATAGAGATTGGTTTGAGACTTATGAGCCTACGGATGGTAAGGTTCTCAATGGGGAACAACAATATTTGTAAGGTTGCCGGAATTGGTTCGGTGAAAATTAAGTTCCATGATGAAAAGGTCCGAAGGTTGACGGGTGTGAGGCATATACCCGATTTGTCTAAGAATTTGATTTCTTTGGGGTCTCTTGAAGAAAAGGGATGTAAGTTCCAAAGTGAAGGTGGAGTACTTAGAGTCTCTAAAGGGGCTCTCACAATCATGAAGGCGAAGAGAATTGGAACTCTTTATTTCTTACAAGGTTCCACGGTCACGGGCTCGGCCGCCATTGCACGTTCGGATACTATGTCGGATGAGGATACTACTAGGCTCTGGCATATGAGATTGGGGCATATGAGCGAGCGAGGAATGACCATTTTGAGCAAGAGAGGTTTGTTGTGTGGCCAATGCATTGACAACTTGGAGTTTTGTGAGCATTGTGTTTTTGGCAAGCATAAGAGGTTGAGCTTCTCCACGGCCATTCATTCGACCAAGGGAACACTGGACTACATCCATTCGGATCTTTAGGGACCTTCTCGTGAGCCTTCCAAAGATAATAGTTCTCGTTACATGCTTACTTTCATTGATGATTTCTCAAGGAAGGTTTGGATTTATTTATTGAAAGAGAAAAGTGATGTGTTTCGCACCTTCAAAGAATGGAAGTCACTTTTGGAGAACCAAACGGGAAGGAAAGTTAAGAGGTTGAGAACCGATAACGGTTTGAAGTTTTGCAACCGTGAGTTTGATAATTTTTGCAAGGCTGAAGGGATTGTTCGGCACAAGACGGTGGTCAACACTCCACAACAAAATGGTGTTGCAGAAATGATGAATAGAACACTACTTGAAAGGTCTAAAAGTATGCTTTCAAATGCGGGTTTGGGTAAGGAGTTTTGGGCGGAAGCCATCAACACATCTTGCTATTTGGTAAATCGATCTCCTACCACTTCAATTGAGTTGAAGACACCCGAAGAAGTGTGGTCGGGTAAGACGGCCGATTATTCGAATTTGAGGGTGTTTGGTTGTCCCGCTTATGCACATGTGAATGAAGAAAAGTTGGAGCCTAGATCGAAGAAGTGTATTTTTGTTGGGTATCCCGCAAATGTGAGGGGATATAAGTTGTGGTGTCCCGAATCATCTAAGTTCCTTATTTCAAGAGATGTCATTTTCAATGAGTCGGCCATGTTGAAGGCAAATAACGTTGCACCCGAGCCAACTATTAAGGAGAATGAGAAGGTTGAGAAGAAGGTGGAGTTTGAGGTGCCGGTCCAAGAAGGTGATGATTTGATCTCACATGATGATGTCAATTTGGAGGAAGCCCAAGAAGAGGCACAACCATATGCATTGGCAAGGGACCGAGATAGAAGAAAAACAAGACCACCTACAAGGTATTAATACTCCGACTTTGCTTATTGTTTGGCAATTGCAGAGGATGTGGAGTATTTTGAGCCATCTTCCTACAAGGAAGCCATTTCTTCTAAAGATGCGGCCAATTGGGTTGCCGCTATGAATGAAGAGTTACAATCTTTGCAACAAAATGAGACTTGGTCTGTTGTGAAGCCTCCGAGTGGTAAGAGGATTGTGGATTGCAAGTGGGTGTTTAAGAGGAAGATTGATGGCTCAAATCCTACGGATTTTCGATACAAAGCAAGGCTAGTGGCTAAAGGGTATAGTCAAGTCTAAGGTGTGGACTTCAATGATGTGTTCTCTCCTGTAGTCAAGCATACCTCCATTCGAGTTTTGCTCTCTTTGGTGGCAATGAAGGATTTGGAATTGGTGCAAATGGATGTGAAAACTGTCTTCTTGCATGGTGATTTGGATGAGCAAATTTACATGAGCCAACCGGAGGGTTTTGAGGTTGCGGGAAAGGAGGACCGTGTGTGTCTTTTGAAGAAGTCCCTTTATGGCCTTAAGCAATCACCGCGGCAATGGTATAAGAAGTTCGACTCATTTATGGTGAGTATTAATTTCCATTGTTCCAATTATGATAGTTGTATTTATTTCAAGAAGTTGGATGGTGGGAATTTCATTTACTTGTTGCTCTATGTGGATGACATGTTGATTGCATCCTCAAACTTGAAAGAAGTTAGGAGGTTGAAAGAGCAACTAAGTTCGGCATTTGAGATGAAAGATTTGGGGGCCGCCAAAAGAATTCTCGGGATGGAGATCACAAGGGATAGGTCCAAAAAAAAGTTGTTTCTTTCACAAAGGAGTTTTGCCGAGAAAGTGCTACGCCGTTTTGGCATGGAGAAAGCGAAAGTTGTTTCAACACCTCTTGCGGTGCATTTCAAGCTTTCGGCCGCTTTAAGCCCAAAATCCGATGATGAGAAGAAATATATGGAAAAGGTTCCATATTCGAGTGCGGTTGGGAGTCTCATATACTTGATGGTGTGCACTCGACCCGACATTGCTCAAGCCGTTAGTGTGGTAAGTAGATATCTCTCTTGTCCGGGAAAAGGGCATTGGGAAGCGGTGAAGTGGATCTTCCGCTATTTGAGAGGTACTATTGATGCTTGTTTGGAGTTTGGTAATGGCAAGAAACTGACGGGTTTTGTGGATGTGAATTTTGCGGGTGATATGGACAAGAGGCGTTCCTTGACGGGTTATGTTTTTACCCTTGGAGATTGTGCAATTAGTTGGAAGTCTACACTTCAAGCCACCGTTGCACTCTCAAGTACTGAGGCCGAATATATGGCAATTACTGAGGCTATTAAGGAGGCTATTTGGCTCAAGGCGTTTGTTGGTGAGATGTCTTCACTCAAGGGTCCTATTACGGTGTTTTGTGACAACCAAAGCGCGATTCATTTGACCAAGGACCGCATGTACATGAGAAGACGAAGCACATTGACATTCGATACCATTTTGTTCGAGATGTGATCTCGGAAGGCAAGGTTGCCGTGAAGAAGATTGGTACTGAATAGAATTCGGCCGATATGCTCACAAAGCCTCTTCCAATTGCAAAGTTCAAGCTTTGTTCAAGTTTGATGTCGGTTTGTTTCTAGCTAGTTTGAGCTAGTTTTGTTCCTAGCATGTTGCTAGTTTGTTTAGGTTATGTTTGCTTTGTGTTTTTTAGTTTGTTTTAAATGCAATTTGGTTCAAGGTGGAGATTGTTATGTTATGACCCAAATTGCTCTTAGGGCCCATTGGGCTTAGTATCTTCATATATGTAATGATTAGAATCAAATGAATACAATCAACATTTTTGCCCTAATCTCTCTCTTCTACAGCCGGCTCTCCCTCTTTCTCTCTTCTCTTCCATCTTCTCAAAACCCTAACAATCCACAATCCATTCAAATCCTAACACTATTATATATATTATACTATTAGGAGAGAGAGCCATTCCTCTATCAAAATAGAGCAAGGAGATGAAAAGTAGAAAACTAGCATGTTCTAGAGAAAAGAAGAAGAAACGAACATAAACTAACATGTGTCGTCAATTTAAAAAATAAAATATAAATAAAATAATAATAAAAATAACCGCTCACCGTCTAATGTTGATTATGTTTATTTGGGAGGGAGTGATTAAAGATGGAAGACTTGATTTAAGAGGGAAGACATTTGAGAAGCACACTGTGGAGAAGGAGATAGCAGAGAAGGAGTTCAAGAAAAGCCACATCCCCATCTATTACTGTATTGTAAGCTCAACTTTCGTAATTATTCAATTTTTTTTCTTTGCTTTAGAAATATAGAATGATGTTGGCTGATTTGAAAATGTGGATTTGTTAATTTATGGATTTGTCATCTTTTAATTATATTGTGATCGTAATAGTTAAGGGGCATCTCTAAATTTTGGGATTTAGAGTTTAACTATGTTTTAGTGTTGTGTCGGTGTTGAATAGGATTACTTCAGTCCCTTTAATGAAATCTATGTTTGTGTTTAAGAACTAAAGTTGTTTTGCATGTACATGATAATAAAAAATTATGAACTAATGAAATATCCCTTAGTGGTTTTAAAGATTATGACAAAAATTGATAAAAATATCATTATTTGGGTTTTTCAGACAAGAGTAGCACATGTTATTAAATAAGATAAACTGGAAAAAAAGACACAATGCATATCAATATTGTATTGTTTAAATTCCATATAATTTTATGAGTCTATTAAAAGTATTTTAGTCTGTGCAATTTGCACAGGGTAACACTAATGTACCATATACAACCCAATATAATTTACGAAATAGAATAAGAGGGTTAGGGTGTTACTCTAGCTAACTTAGCCAGTATGACATCTTAAAATTCATATATTTATTTTTCAAATTAAAAACCCATACTGCTATATGTAGTACACATATTAAAATGTATGTGTGCAAATCTGAAAAGAATTTGACGAGTTTTAACCGTTTGTCATGCAATTGAAAATTTGATTGAAAATTTGATATTTTATAAAGGGTCTGTATTTTATATGTTGCATGATCAGTGGTTATAATTTATCGATTTCATTTAAAATTTTATACACAAATGATTTTTATAATGTAGATCATATCCATTGATTCAGATTTTTATATCCGAGGCGAGAATGAATTTTGGGAAAGGAATTATTGATAGAAACAATATTACTTTTTGGCATGGGAAAGTACCTTAATAGTTAGAACTAAATTGGTTACAATTTGAATAATGTTACACTATCGCACGAATACATCTTGACATGGTAGTCCTAATTAGCACTTCCACCACATCATATAGTATGAATGAAATTGAGTCCAACTTAGATAGTAAACTTGATGGAATTATCTCTGAGTAATTAAATCTCAAATAAAATTAATTATAGATTAATTAGAGTGTGATTTGGTTGAAGACTCAAGTTAGGCTTTCATTAGGTGAATGTTGTGGCATTAATTACTTATTAGGACCGCTACGTGATCAGGATGTGTTTATTTAGTAGTGTACAATAATGTGAGTGTAACATCTATATAATAAAACACAAAGTAAAGCTATTAAGTGACACTCCTTCAATTGTAAGAAAATCAATGATCTAGATTTAAGTTCTCAAAAGACATTCCCCCCCCCCCCCCCCCCCCCCAAAAAAAAAAAATCAAATTCGAATCCCTCCCTCACCCAAAACAACTCATTTGTTTGTTTAATTTTCTCTCTCTCTCTCTCTCTCTCTTTCTCTCTCTCTCTCTCAATCTCCTATTCAGATCAGTTTGCTCTCTCTATTCCCTAAACCAGAGAGCTTCAATTTTTCTCTCTCTCTCCCTTAGGGTATTTAAGCCGCTAACTCCAAATCCCTAAAACCATTTTCTTAAACCTTCTTTTCTATTCCATTGGCGAAGCCTCCATCGTCCTCTCGAGCGCGAATCTCAAAGTAAATCCAAATCCTCAGTGTTTAACCTCAATTAAGAGGCCATCGCCGATATCTAATCTGTTGCTGATTCTATATCGGCGACTTTCCTCCACCAAATCGAGTGCGAATATTAAGCAACTCCGTATCAGCGACTCCCCTCCACCGAATCGAGAGATCTACATGTGATGCACGACTCTAAATTCATTCCATTAACCGAATTCTCATTCTAATTTTTAATTTTGTGTACAGGGGATTACTTAGTTTTTTGCTAACATGAATTTTGTGTATGCATATGGGTTCTAAGATCAGAGAGGTATGATTGTTTTATTTTTGAGTTTAAAAATTTTTAATTTGGTGATTTATTTGATGAATTTTTTATTTGTTTTGATTTAAAGTGTACACAAGTGAGATATGAATTATTTGGTGGACTCAATTTGGGCTTCCTGACCATAGCATGACAGGTAAGCTGATCAGCAACCTAAAATAACTTGGTAAATATGCAACATAAATTTCTTTACTACAAGAGAATATACTATCGTGAAGTGTTTCCTTCACTGATTATTAGAAATCATGGATAACATAACATATAAGAACTTTTAGTGTATGTTTGGATATGTAGGATTGTGATGACTGAAGTTTACTAGTGAAGGGTGCAAACTCTTCACTAAAGAAAGACAACTAAAGTAAATTTGTTATTGATCCATTTTGATTTTTTATATATATAAAGGTGCACTGGGGAGACAAGCTGGAGATAAAAGAAATGATTAGTTTGGATTAGAGTTTTGGAAACTTTATGTATTAAATTTTAGTTAAAATAATAATAAGAGGTATTTCAATTGCAAACTGAGTCTTAAACAAACAATTGTATAGATTATTGGTATTGTAGATACCTTCACACCTGCACTTGGATTACCATTGTATTTAGACATGCTAATAGTGGTTATGTGATTATAGTAAGCTCTATAAAACCAATATGATCATGTCCTTGCATAACTATTACAAGCATCTAAAAGTTATGCTGAAGTTTAAAAAAACTGTATGTAGTGTTTCTAACATACTATATGCATTCCAGGTATGTTCAAGCTAATGATCAAGAAGACGATAGTTGAGCTTAAAGGTGGATATGTTGCTTCCTTATATAATATATTTCCTACTTCAATTAATTTGTTGGACCTCTAAAACTATTTTATATAATCAAACCAGGTGCACCGTTCTGAAGACGTGCCGTAGGCACGTGTCAACGGGCAAACCTAGTTACTCTTATAATTTACCATGAAACTAGTGTTACTATGTGCAAATTGCACACTCTAAAATAGTTTTAAGGGAATTATAAAATTATATAGAACTCTAAAAAGTGTGGAAGAATTTAGAGAAACTTATGAAATAGTTTTGGGAAAGAAATTATTATTATTATTATTATTATTATTATTATTATTGGTATATGTGGGGCTCCTTTTTGAGAGTTTGCTTCAGGCCCCTAAAATCCTAGGGCTGCCCCTGAGCATACACTTCCCCAATCAAATCATCGATCTTTTCTAGCTTGATACTCACAGTTAAGAATTAACACTCTCCACATACCTTATATTGTCCTTTACTATTAATTTGCTCCTTGTGTCTCCTTAATTTTTTTTTCATATGGTCATACATGACATGGGAGCGCTACCGGGAACGTTTGCAACAAAATTCTTTTTTTTCTTTTTTTTTGGAAGAAAAGGTGGAATCTGGCCACCCTGTTTCATTAATAAGAGATTAATAAATATACTCAGAAAACTGAGCCTACTACAAAATCCTACAACATAACAAAAGTACATAATCTCCACCCTGAACATGGGGGGTGGAACAAAATAAACATAGCAAAACATCAAGGCGATACATCAGATCCCCCCAACAAATCCTGGGGTGGTGGGTAACAATGAACCTAGTAGACCATGCTGTGCTGGCTGTCAGTCGATCGTCGACCCGATCTCGATCTCCTCATCATCAAACTCCTCTACCTGGAAAATGCTTGCAATCTTTCCCTTGGGACCTGCTGCTGCCACATTAGCTCAAAAAGTGATAAAATGCATAATATGAGTCAAATTGCCAGAAATACTATTGCAGGTTCTACAAAAGTAAAGATTATTTCTGTCTAGCCATAAAACCCAGGTCATTGCGGCGATAGCTAAATACCACGCCTCTCTCATGGCCCCCCTCTCCGTTGTGAACTTTGGGCCTACCCATAGGTCCTCGTAAGTGCTAGGATATTGAGTAGTCCCTAGGGCGCTGAGTACCTTTACAAGTACCGCTTTACTTCTAGGACACTGAAGAAAAAGATGGCATGGCAGAATCCGCATTGAGAATCCACACTCGGTTTTCGCTTAGTGAGGTTTTCTCTAGTCAGGATCGCATCATTCAGTACCAACCATAAGAAGGCTTTGATTTTTAGTAGAGCTTTCGTCCTCCAGATGACGGTAGCCCACTTTGGGGAACACCCCCTAAAATGGATGCACTTGTACAAGAAGCGAACCGTGAACTTGCCATTCTTCTCCAATCCCCAGAGTGTTTTATCTGGAGCCTGGGAGCAGCCAATACCAGCGTTGGAGATGTAGGCCTGAAGTTCCGTAAGTCTGAGGTGGGAGCCTATGTCAAGCGGATATTTGAAAGATGGATTCCAGGTGCCTCTTTTCCAAGCTGCGGCCACCATGCAATGTGGTTGTGATGCCTGCTTGTAAATATCGGGGAACTGGGTTTTGAGCGTGTGATCAGAACACCACTTGTCCCACCAAAACCTGGTGAGTCTTCCGTTACCGATAACTGACTTGACACAGTTAGTGAAGGGTTCATATGCCTTAGTGATGCCTTTCCAGAACTAGAAAACCCGAGGGCCTATCCTGAAGTCCAGATTTCTCATCCCATTCCCATGCATATATTCCTGGATAAATTGCTGCCACCCTTGTCCATTAGGGTGAAACACTTTCAACCACCATTTACCGAGAAATGCCAGATTCATATCTCGCAGGTCAATTATACCTAGGCCTCCATTTATCTTTTTCATACACGCCTTCTCCCATCTAATGAGGTGATAACCTCCTCGGTCCAGGTCAGTCTCTTTCCATAAGAAGCGTTTTCGAGTCCGTCAATTCTTTAGATTACCCATCACAATAATTCAAAGAAGGAGAGATAATAGGTAGGGAAGTTTGAGAATACCGCATTAATAAGCGTGACTCTTCTTCCTAAGGATAGGGCTTTGCCTTTCCAGCCTGCTAGCCGTTTCTCAACCCTGTCAATAATGGGCATCCAATTCACCTTTTTTAGCTTTCCGGGTCTAAGTGGCAATCCAAGGTATTGAATGGGGAAGCTTTCTGTGAAGCAATTTAGGGCTGTGGCATGTTCAAGAGCCTCTGCCGGGGTCAGGACAATGGGGGTGAGAGCACTCTTGTGGAAGTTAACCCTAAGGCCAGACAAGGCTTCAAAGCAATACAGAATCCCTTTGAATACGGTAGTTTCCCCTAGGTTGCCATTGCTAAATAGAAGAGTGTCGTCTGTGTATTGGAGAATAGAGCAACCTTGACGATTGGATCCTTTAGCCACTGGTGTGATCCAACCTACTGTACTGCACTTAGCCATCATGGATTTAAGCACATCTGCCACTATGGTAAAGAGAAGGGGTGAGAGCGAATTGCCCTGTCAGAGCTCTCATTTGCAAGAGAAAGGGTGGCCTGATATCCCATTTACCAAAATTGCCGTTCTGCTGGTGGTAAGACAGGCATGGATCCATCTGTCCCCGAATCCTCTTCCAGCAAGTACTTCCAACAGACAGTCCCATTCAACAGAGTCATAGGCTTTCTCGAAATCTAGTTTTATGAGGTAACTCTTAGAGTTCGAGGTGTGGCATTGATAGATAGTCTCTTCAGCCGTTGTTATACTGTCCTGTATGCAACGTCCTTTGATGAATCCCATCTGGTCGTGACTAATAAGACCATCCATGATCTTACCCAGTCTGTTAGCGAGAGTCTTGGTGATGATCTTTACAGAGCAGTTAAGGAGGATAATGGGACAGAAATCTCCAACTCGTCGAGAATCATCCTTCTTAGGAATCAGCACAACCTCCGCGTAGTTGAATCTCCCTAGTTTGAGCTTATGATCGTGGAAATCTGCGAACACCATCAGCAAGTCACCTTTGATTTCTTCCCAGAAAATCTAATAAAATATTATCGGGAAACCATTTGGACCTGGAACTTTATCTTTTCCAAGTTGTTGGATCGCCTTCCAGACTTCTTTCTCACCAAAGGGTGCTTCGAGGGATTGCAGACTAGGGTCGGAATTAGCAGCGTGGTCTTGCCAGAAGTCGTGTTGGAGAGGAATTCTGAAGTCCCTTTTTTGCTCAAAAAAGTGCTTGAAGTGGGACTGGAAAGCCGTCATAATAGCAACGTCACCTTGAACCAATCCGGAGTCCGAGTGGATCGACTAAATGAGGTTAGACCTATGTCTGGCACTGGCAACCCAGTGGAAGAATGCAGTATTCGCGTCTCCCTCTTTAAGCTACGAGATTTTGGACCGTTGTTGTCATTTGATTTCCTCAATCCTATATAGTTGATCAATTTCCTGTCTGTATTGTAGCAGTCGATTCCGCTCATCCTGTAGTAGATCCCTAGTCTCTTCAGTTATTTCGAGTTCCTCAATACCTTCCAGAAGCGACTCCTTTGCTCTCCAAATTAGCACAAATCGGGTTCGGTTCCATTTCCTGAGCTTGACTCTGAGTCTGCTAAGTTTTTCACACCATATGGCGGACGCCTCCCGACCCTTGGTTGGGTGAGACCAACTCTCGTTACCATATGGTGGAAGTCCTGGATTTCTAACCATGCCTTCTCAAACCGAAATTTTGACAATCTTCTGGGATGGTCTTCCCCGGATGATAAGAAAATAGGCACGTGATCTAATGTCAGTTTAGGGAGAGATTTGGCCGATGTCAATGGGAATTTGGTCTCCTAGTCTGTGAAGACCAGAATCCTATCTAACTTGTCCAAAATGGGCATTGCATGCATATTCGACCAGGTGAAGAGCCTATCAGAGATGGGGATGTCCACCAGATCCAGGTCCGCGATGACTTCATTAAAGGCTTCCCTATCTGGGGCACTAGATCCTCTGCCTCTGTGTTCAGAGGCGAATCTAGTGATGTTAAAGTTGCCCCCCCACCACCTAGGGGTGTGGCCATTGTGCTTGGATCGCTCTTAGTTCCGCCCAAAAAGCCGTTCTAGACAAAGAAGTATACGGTCCATGGACTACCGTGATAGACTGCGTCCATGCATCGGATTTACGCTTTAGCACAACCGACAAAGAAAACTGCCCGTGGAGCTCATCTAGGCAGTGACAAAGGTTGGGGTTAAAACCTAGAGCGATGCCCCCAGAGGCCCCAACCGATGGGGTCATTCTCCATTCAGATACTCGAGTACCCCCTACTCTATTAAGCCTGGACATGTGTGATAGTTTGGTCTGTTGGAGACCCACAATGTTAGCCTTTGACCTGGCTATGGCTTCCTTAACCATTTCACGCTTGTCCCGCCTACCGAGGCCTCTGACGTTCCAGAATAATGCTTCCATTAACCACTGTTAGACTCAGGATCGTGACTCGGATTGGGATTCGAGTGCAAGTTAATGTTAGCCCTATCGGTTTCCCACCCTCTAATCTTATTGAGGAGAAAAGCGTTCTTATCTGTATCGCCTACCGCTAGACCACAAGTAGTGGCCAGATTAAAATTTCATTATCTGTCATAAAATTAAAAATAGAAGCTAAGAAGGAACGCGTACCTCCATCACCAGTCTTGGCGGATTTAGTGGCCACCTTGATTTCCAGATAATCTTCTAGGGACTCCTCATTAGTCCTCTTTGCCACTTTCTGAACTGTGAAACCTGTGTCCTGCTGGGAAGATGGGTAGGTGGACGGAACAAACTCAGGGGAGGTGATGCGGAAATCAACATCAAAATCATAATCCTCTGACTCCCCCTCAGAGTAGACAAAATCATCATTAAGATTCAGCTTGCCTTCCCGATCGTCTTCAATGTATTGTATCTCCAGTTGTATAGTAGGCTCTCTCGTCACGGACCCCTAGATGAGCCCACAATTTGACGACAATTCTACCAGAATAGTGGGGCTTCCTATAGCGAACCCCTCAATGGGCCAACTACTCGTCGATAGCCATAGCTCACTGTGCTTGGGCCCCTCTTTGGGCCCACTAACTCTCTTATAAATACCCTCCCGTAACTCCCTTTTTTCAGCACCAGAAGCGTTTAAGAGATCCTCTCCTTCGCGAGTGAACGGAACTTCTTTCTCGAAGACCGAGACTTCCGCTGTCTTTAGTGGGACACGTGGCATGAGAAGCACTTCGGTTTTGTCGCCCTTGCCACACGTCTCATTCTGAATGGGGGGCGTCACGTACGAGGGCGACACTAACGATGCTTTGCCTACTCTTTCAATAATGTTGCAGCTATTCACTCCCTTTACGCCAAACTTCGCCTTCAGATCCTTCCTCTTTGAGCTCTCTTCTTCGCTGCCATTACCCACTCCCTTACTTCTTTGAGCTTTTCCCTTTTCCAGAGATACAGCCCCAACCCTAGTGTTTCTCTCACTTTGGGTGGGTACTCTGTCAAAGGGCCTTCCCTTGTTCGTCTTCTTCCCCAAAACGGAGTCTCCCCTCTCGACTCTCGACCCAAATCTACCAACTCTCGCTCCTTTGGGAAACGGCTTTGCAGGTCTTGCATGTCATTTTCTAGGGTGCTTTTGCCCTTTTCCCCTTTATCACAGCCTGCCTCCACTCTCTGGTCCTCTCTAGGCTTTCCACCACCAACTCCAATGTGTTGACTGCCACTTTGAGCTTTGTTTTGGACCTCCTTTCGCGGAGTTCTTTTTTGAACAACGAGACCTTCCTAATCTGATATTTTGAGCAGATCCACCGTTGGATCTGTTGAGTTTGTTGTCCCTGATGGTTTTGGATCGTTGGATCTGATGGTCAAGCCTCTTTCTCGACCATCTGTGTACGGAGAGCCTCTCCCCGGTTCTGATCCCTCTGCCGTCTTATCATCGGTGCCCTTCACCCCCGGGAAAAGATCATGAACGGGAAACAATCATAGTTTTATTTTAGAAATCTTGCAACAACAACACTTGAATTTATTCTTCTCCGAAAATACAATAATCATAGTAAATTATACGAAACATAACTTCGGACAGAAAAGAAATTAAAGAGAAGGTAATTAAGAAATAAAGGAATATACCAGGCTAGCAGGTAGCAGCCATGGTTGAAGGGGGTATGATGGAGACTAGGGTTAGGGTTTTAGTTTATCGTGAAATTGAAAGTAGTGGGCTTAAAAGTTAAAATTATAAGCCAACAACATATAGAGAGAGAGTAAGAACTTCGAAAATTTTATGTATATCCCGTTTCTTTTGAGTTAGCATAAGCAATGCATGGAAATGACTATATATTTGTTGGTTTTTGATTCATCCTTAAATTAAGTCATCGTTAAATTAATTAAACTAGTAATCTGTACATGTGATGCACATTCTAATTTTTTTTATTTTTTAGAGTAAATAGTTAGACGTAATCTGTAATCTGGCATCGAACCTAAGATATCTCTTTACTCATCACATACTTTTACAAATTATCCATAGTGATAAAAACTTTTATTTTATATGAGTGACACTTTTAAAATAATTATATCGTAAATAAATTTGAACCTTGAGGGTAGTAACGTAACTAACAGCAGTTGAGTAAATGAATGGTTAATATAACTCCTGCTTAATAATAAATGGTTGAGATTAGATAATTAAATAATGTTTACAAATTACAGATTGTCTACAAATGACATTCCAACTCTCCCATTATAATATTAGAGATGATTGATTTAGATTTGAATTTAGAGTTGAATTTAAATAGCTCAAAACTATAATTAAATTTTTAATTACCCAAGGACTGATATGCAATTTTGGTTAGTGATACAAGCCCAATACTGGAGCGTGGGCCTAACAGAATCATCATCAAGCCCAAGCCTTATAAACGAGCATCGCCATTAGAACGACGAGTTTAGTTGTTGAGTCCACGAGCATAAATAGTTTGGCGAATGTCTCCTTTTTTCAAATGTTTTCAAAAAATGGCAGGAAAAAAAATTCACAGCAACCCGGCCCACACACTAGGATTTAATTAGGGATTTAATTTGCAGTCTTAATTTTATGGGAATCTAAAAGTAAAGAGTAATACTTCATCCACCACCAATTTTGCTACCGTTTTCTTCATTACCTTAGGTGGTACATTCCTATTGGAGAGTTTTCCCACCTACTCTCACTTTCTCCATCTATTGGAGTGTGCCACTTAAGGTAATGAAGAGAAATGTAGTGAAATTGGTAGTGGATTTAACATTACCCAAAAGTAAAATAATATATATATATATATATATATATATATATATATATATATATATATATATATATATATATATAGAGAGAGAGAGAGAGAGAGAGAGAGAGAGAGAGAGAGATTCGGTTGCACACTACTTTGGTGAGCACTCCGTGAGCACTCACGAACTAGAGACCCTATGAAAAATCAGAACCGCTCATATCGTTCTATATGCCTTAGATAGCCTAACAATAAAAAATCAAGTAATTTGAAGTTCATTTGCCCATGATTTACATCATCACAAAATTGTATGGCTGAAAATTCTAACAGCTTGATGGATGGGCAAATGAACTTCAAATTACTTGATTTTTTATTGTTAGGCTATCTAAGGCATATAGAACAATATGAGCGGTTCGGATTTTTCATAGGGTCTCTAATTCGTGAGTGCTCACGGAGTGCTCACCAAAAGTAGTGTGCAACCGAAGGGGACTATATATATATATATATATATATATAGAGAGAGAGAGAGAGAGAGAGAGAGAGAGAGAGAGAGAGAGAGATGAGTGATCCAATGAGAAACATTCTTAAATGAGAAAATGAGAAACAACAATTTATACTGTTGGATATGAGGGGATTGAGATGAATGGCAGAGATTTCTCCCGCTCTCTCAATTATGATGGAAGGGTATTGGGGTCATTTCACTCATTCTTAAATCCCTCAATCTCCTTCGGGTAAAAGAAAGCTTCTTGACGGATCCTTAGGCCGAGGCTTTAATACCCGGGCATGCAGTGGATGAGAATCAATTAAACACCCGATTCCTAAAAGATAATAATATTTGGTGAAGTAATAGCACATATGTTAGTGAATATATAGAATAAGACCGGTAAGCATAACATCAGGTAAAAACATGAAATCTGACTATTATAACATCAGTAAATAACTTTTCTTTTTAATTCTAAGGTAAGCAAAGAAATGAAGACAAATTGGTAGGGGCTTGAGGATAAAAGTTGATGTTGTAAATTTTTTTTGGATAAAGGTATCACTATGGGTATTAGTTAAATTATTGCACGACAGAAATGGCTGAAGTGGAACGTATTGATTTAACATACTTTGTTATATACTTATATACAAAAAAAGAAGTTATTTGATGTTTTGATGTTATTTGAACGTATAGAGAGAGAGAAGAAATGAGAGAGAACAGTGAGAGAGAAGGAGATTGAGGGATTTAAGAATGAGTGAAATGACCCCAATACCCCTCCATCATAATTGAGAGAGCGGGAGAAATCTCTGCCATTCATCTCAATCCCCCTATATCCAACGGTATAAATTGTTGTTTCTCATTTTCTCATTTAAGAATGTTTCTCATTGGATCACTCCTATAACTCTCATTCTCTCTCACCGTTCTCTCTCATTTCTTCTCTTTCTCGCCGAAATCCAATCAAGAGTTTCCCCAATTTTCTCCCGCTCTCTTCAAAATCCCCCCAAATACCAAACCCTAGCTCTCGATGACCACAATGCTGACGTTCCTCTCTCACTTCTCTTGCCGTAGAAACCCTTGTCAAAAATTCCAACCCCAGACAAAAGGGCAAATTCCAACGCTGACGTAATTCTGCATGATTCATCTATGATCTTAACTAGTAGATAATGCTGACTACTGTTCTTAGATTCTCTAAATCATATAGTTGAAAGGCAACTTTAACTCTGGTGATCTGTTTAATTGATTGTCACATACACTTAATCTTATGTTCCTGAACCATGCAGTTAATTATGGTAGACTTTTGGCATAGAAACAATCTTGTAATTCTGTATTTTTTTCTCTCCCTCCAATAGGAACTGAAGCTGCCCCAAAGAAGAGGACTGCAGCAGCAACAACTTTTTAGGGTGGATTGCATTTTGAAGCGGCATTATTACTTTGTGTTCTATTTTAGTTTTTGTTGAGTTTGATCTAGTTCAAGTTAAAACTCCCAAGAACAATTTTGTATTTTTCTTTTGGATTCGATTGAGAAGATTTTAGTATTTATTTCGGATGTTTAAAAGTAATGTGCTATGACTTTTCATTTCGGCATAGGCTGATATGTTATTGTTATCTTTTGATGATTTGCTTTGAGATTGTCGTTTTTCTAGGCATGATTTTGGAATATTCATGAGTTATGGCTGCATTATTGTCTGTGTATTGGAATTCTGTCTTACTAAGATAACTTGCCTATTGGTAGCCTGCTTGCCAAATTAACCTTTGTTTGTGTCACCTGAATTATTCTAATCATTGTTGTTATGATATCTTAAAGCGGCCTTTCTTTAGTGTACTATTTTGCGTTCTCTGGTCTGCTCCAGATTCAACTGCTTTTCATTTGGTTTCCCAGATTGTGAAGTATTTGGGTTCTTTTTTTTTCTTTATCTTTATCTTTTTGTTTTTCTTGGCTATAACTGTTTGTTACTGGTATTCATAAATTGGATAGATTAAAACTCCTGTTGCGCCTAAAAGATAAATGTCCCACCTGCAACTCAGATGAAGTTGGACTCATGTGATCCACTTTTCATTCTTGAAAACCTCATTTCTGATGAGATATATGAATAGTGAATTAACAATGGGATCATACCTTTTGTATGCTTTCTGACCATATGGCCGACGAAATATATATCGACTAGCTTGAGGTTCCAATATGTCATACTGATGGATGACTAAGAGCATCTGTAGTCGTTTCCTATATTTCCAAAATTTGGAAATATAGGGAACGAGTTGCTGTAGTCGTTCCTTATACTTTCAAATTTTGGAAATATAGGAACATTACTCATCTATATTTGAAAGACGATAGGAACATTACTCATCTATATTTGAGAGACGATATAGAAATTTTCCAAATATAGGAATCAAAAGAATAATCTTTCGTCCGTTCTAAAAAAATCTCGGACGAAAGATGATCATTTGTATGATAATTTTTTTTAAAAAAAAGGGCGTCAGACTTTTTTTTCATAAAGGTGTCAGACTCCAAATCATCTTGCGTCTGACCAAATTATTAAAAAAATCTCAAACCGTGATCGGACGAAAGAGCTTCTTTCGTCTAACCAAGATTCTATCTACCCTTCGACTCTATTTTGAAATTAAATTCTCAAATTTTGAGTTGGACGACAACAGGGAGAACTCAAATTTTATATTTCCAAATGCCATATTTGAAAATTTTAAGTCTCAACAACAACTACAGATGCTCTAACAGAATAACTATAGAGACAACATAAACCATACAATATTTCTGCGTGCAACTCTAAATCATTTTCACCAAACACAAATGTCAATCTGAGTGTGTATTCTGTTGGTTGTAATGCAGAAGGTGTAGGGCTATAATCCTGTATCATTATGGCAATACCTTGCTTCCATTGAACTAATTATGTTGTTGTGAACAAATACTCGTAAGGTGATGAATGAACTGAACTGGTCTCTCTAGAAAAGAAAGACAAACAAGCCAACAAGCCACATGAAGCTGATTCAATGCGTGATATCTTTAAAACATCATACATGATATATTCACTACAAAACGCTTGGCCTTTAGCGGCATTTTTATCGCGGCATTTCTAAGACACGCCGTTATAGGTGAGGGGAATTTTATTTTTAAAAAAAACATACTCTCTATCGCGGCGTTTGGAATAAACGCCGCGATAGGACCAAACTATAACGGCATTGTACAAATAAATGCCGGGAGAACCCCCTCTCTACCTCATAGGCCGCTATTTTATTTAAAAAAAAAAAAATTAAATAGATATCCCGGCATGTTATATGATAAACGCCGGGGTAGGATGTACTATAATGGCGTTTGGTTAATACGCGCCGAGATATCTATTTTAATTTTATTTTTAAAAATAAATTAGATATCTATCCCGGCATGTTACTTGTTAAACGTCGGGATAGGGTTTGTACATATATATATATATATATATATATATATATATATATATATATATATATATATATATATATATATATATATATATATTTCCTTTTTTCTATAAATTTTTTTATATGTATTCTTTTTATAATATTCATTTTCTCAAAAATCCACAAATTCATTTGTTTTCTGTCACACCAAAATCAACAGCAACAATTATGAAGAATGAAAACAATTTTGATTCTATATTATTATCAAGATACAGCCACGATCACTTGCAAGCTGTTTAATTGTTGATTTTACTAGTAGTTTACATGTGCGATGCATGACTTAATAAATATGGAGTAGTTTTTTTAAAAGTAAAAATTCAGACGTAGTCTGGATTTTAACTAAAATCTCATTTATAATAATTATGCATGTGCATTGCACGGGTTGGTAGATGGACAAATTACACTAAGCCTTCTCTCATTATAGTAGTAGAGATAACTAAAATAGAGCGAAACGAGAGAAAAAAAGTGCACAAACGACCATCTTAGTCTCAAGTCTTTTTATTTCTCCGACGCTCACAAAATACGCGTGGATATGAATGAACTATATTATCGATTTTTGTGTTGAACGCCGCAATTGGCCCGAAAATTCCCAAACCCCGCCGATCGCACCCCCAAATTTTCATTTCCCACTCTAATTAATTATATCTCTCTCTCCCACAAACCCTATTCCTCCCCACTTCCTCGCCGTCGTCGTGCCCCCCCCCCCCCCCCCCCCCCCCCCCGCCGTCGTTGTCCCCCGCCTCCAGCCTATCTTCGTTTCTCGAGCCTGCCTCCCATCATCACCACCATAATCATCATCTTCTCCCCCTTTCACCGAGACCTAACTCAAACTCCCTCATCCTCACCTCCATCGCCAGTTCCGACCTCCATTCCAACCCGGTTTCCATTCTACCCGGCCTCTACTCCAACCCGACCTCTACTCAAAATCGACTCCAAACCCTCCCTCTCATTCTCGAACCCTAACCCCTTTTCTCCATCAATTTCTGGTAATTTTAAAACTCCTCTTTAATTCTTATTTTTGGATTTACCCATTAGTGTTTCTGGTTTCGTTTCTTCGCCATCCATTTTTTTGATTCTCAGTTTCTACCCGATTAGTGTTTCTTGATTTTTTTTATTGCTGTGAGATAGAGTTATAATGGATCAGTACAGTATCTAAAATGTTTTCTGGCCTTTTTGCAGGTATGTCCAAAGTTGATAGATAAGTTTCGAGAAAGAGAAGAGAATGTTAAGGTATCACATATATATATCTTAAGCTAATAGGCGAAATTTGTATGGGATTATGTTAAGGTATCACATATAGTATATTATAGATCATTTATCTATAATATAATGAGAAGTGGTGGGTTTGTGTGTTTGCTTTCCTGCTGGTTTGAATGTTTGTGTCGAAGTTTGATAAGCATTGTGAGTTCTCTGAGTTGCACACCATCTGTTTGTTTAATTTCCTCACTCACTGTTATTATTATTAGTATTATTTTTTTGGGTTCGGAATTTGTTGATTTATAATGTTATTTTTTCATGCACATTGTGTGTTTGTTTGTTTATAAATGTTATTCTGCGATTTGGGTTTTTGCAATCAGTTCTTTATTCGTTGGTAGTTGATGCATTTTCCCAGTAGCTAGGCACGGGTACGAGTAGGCATGTGCATGTTGTGGCATACCACAAGTAAAAATAGAGAATGGTACATCAAAATAGGTAGCCTCTTGGCGACGCAAGTGTGTGATACGTGTCGGACACCACAATTTCTGTTAGGTTGTTGTCCTACATAGCTGTGCATACTTTAATCTATTTCATGTTAACAATTTCCAAAATTGCATTTTTTTCTCCTAATGATATCTTGTTGAGCATTTGCCTCAAATAGAGAAAATTATTTAGTCATGTTCACTCATTACATTTAACTTTTGTTTATTGTCCACCTAACTACAGGTATGTCTACATTTCCATCATTGATCCTAACTTTTTAAAAAAATATTGAAATATGTTTTTATATTTAGCTGTGGAAGAATTCCAGCAAATTGAATTTAACTCTGAGTAATGATTGGATTTGAAAGCTGACTAATTGTAGCTTACGATCATACTAATATGGCATCTTCATATCTTACACACTTTTCTTATCATGGTGCTTATGTAATCATCCATGCTTCAATGCACTCTATTGTAGTCCAGATATCCTGAAGGTATTCCTCTAGAGGGTGTTTTCGTCCACCCTTCAATGGTTGATATGTTGGATTCTGCTATTGAAGATGCTGTGGAGCATGGTAACTGGTATGGACCACGCCTGCCTTTCTGGAGTCAAGCTTTATCCTACTGTTCTCTTTTGATTATTTCATACGGTATAAATGGCGTATAATGATATATTATATAATATATTGTATATTGTGTTTCTTGTAAATTTCTATTTATTGTGCAAAATGACTGCATGTTTCATATCAAGTCTTGATATGAATAGCTTTCATGTTGTGCATATGGTGGAAACTTTCAAATACCCGTATGAGTTGCAATTGTGGTTGCATATGTGCAGACACTTCTCTGTTTAGTCATTTCCGTTGCACATATAGTGATTGCATATGTGGAAATTTTCATGTTGTTCATAAACTTTCTTCTTATTTAGTTTCAGATCTTTATATATTGCTCATGCTAACATAATGCAGAAAACTTCCTTTAATTTTGTAGGATTGACAGTCTTTCAGTTCTGCCAGCATACGTTAGTGGCCAAGATATTTCTAAAATCTTATCACTTTGTCCATCTGTTCATAAGGCGTTTAAGGTCATTGTTGTCTCCTCATTGCTATTTGATTCTCATAGTCTTTTCAGTTAAATGATTCTCCTGTATGATTTTTCAGTCTTCGAAAGCAATACTACTTAAAGTAACATATTTTATTGGTCATTGATAATCACTTCATTAAGAACACAATGATTCAGTTGATAGTTGATACTGCTGAGTATGAAACAGTGCCTAGAACTTATTAGCCATGCAACACAAAGTATGGAAGGATGAAGGTCTCATTTATTTTCCTAAACTTTTGTTAACTGAGGAAGGATGAAGGTCTCATTTGCGGGACTATTTTTCATTTAGATTCTGATCTTAGGAAGGATGAAGTAGTAGTTGTTATATCAAAAGGACCAATATAAAATGTGCATAGAATAATTGGATGCTATTAGGGGCTTGTGACCTGCAACGTATCCAACAACCTTATTCTCATATTTTGTGATAGGTTATCTTTACCTATTACTGTAGGTAAGTTGTTTTTGATATAGGATCAGTTTCTACATGTGTGTGCACTAATAGTAGTGTAATGTACATATCATGCCCTTCCTGTTGCACCAATAGTAGTATAATGTACATATCATGCACTTCCTGTTGCACCAATAGTAGTATAATGTACATATCATGCACTTCCTGTAGTAGTACAGCTTCAGAGCTTCTATAGTAGTACTTCTTCATTGTACTCAATTAAATAAGATAACTCTTATGTTCGGTTTAGTTCTCAAGTGTCATTTAAAGGCTATAGCAAGATGCACTGCCTAAAGCATATGTTTGATGTTGTGTACAGACTCTCCTTCCTATTCAAATTTGACACACTCTCACATGAACCCTTTCCAGGTTATTTTTCAAAAATGAAAATGAAACCAAAATTTTAAAAATCCTTGCATTTTGATAAAGCGGGGGGGGGGGTTACGAGCTTGATTTTGGCTGGTAAAAGCAGTTAGTATGGTTTCCCTTAATTTTTTACATTGCAAATATCATACTATTATAATTATAAGAATGTTTTTATTTGATAGATTTCTTGTTATATGTTGTCCAATGTCTCAATCGGAAAAACAATAAAGAATTTGTTTAGAACAGAGAATTGAATTTCTGATACCTACAATCAATTAAGATATAACTATATGAAATGAAACGGATGGTTGGTTGAATGGGCTATTTTTTATTGTAGAGTATTTGATCTCGAGACTGTGTTCATGAATTGGTTTACCTCATATTTTAGATGATCATACTAGTACATGATCTATACATTAGAAGGTCTTTTAATTTAGTTTATGTTCTCAGGAATGAAGGATTGTGAAACAATGTAATATAAGTATATGCTCAGTTGTTTTTCTATGTATAAGTGACTTCACAGGAAATGAATATATCCTAATGCCTCTCTTAAGTCTTTAGATTTACCAATACTCTGACAAATTATGACACATATACTGATCATTGCTTGATTTAAACTTTTGGACACACATTGATTTTCATCTAAATCTTTTGCAATAATGAATGATAACTGATAATAACAAAAATATTGACATGATGCAGTTTTCTATTTCAGGTATCACAGATGATGATCTTCGAGAAACTGCTTATGAAATTCTTGTGGCATCTGCAGGGGCTGCAGGGTACGCTTCTGAGACATTCTTTATATAGATTATGAATTTCAGTCTTCATAAATTGCTCATATTATGTATTTCTCCATAAATATATTACCTTAAACTATTCCTCCTTTTTGTGTCTTTGCCTGCTGTTCATGTGTAGGGGTCTCATAGTACCAGCAAACGAAAAGAAGAAAGAGAAGAAATCCAGGTTAATGAGGAAACTTGGTCGTAGTAAAAGTGAAAGTGTTGCATCACAATCTCAGCGTGCACCTGGACTGGTTGGTTTGTTGGAGATAATGCGAGCCCAGCTGGAGGTGTGCTTGTACTAGAACAATGGGTTTATATATAAGAAAAGTATAGTTTAAGCATATACTGAATTTTACCAAGTTATTACAACATCGCTTCTTGTTGTTCGGTTCAGTTCAATTTTTGCTCATGGCTAGGTGTGGAATCGGCTAAAAGAAAGAAAAGAGTGACTGACGGGTTAAGGCAAGTAGAATTAGGAGATTGAGTATGATAATCATAATCTCATTGAAAAGTCAGGAAAATATCTTTAACATGTTCAAATTGAGCCACCCTCATTTGATGCTTCCTATATACAGTTATCATTTATGCAGTTATTTATTTCTCTGTGTATGTGTATGTGTTGCCTCTCATGTCCATTACTTTACTGAAATATTTATGTTTTTTCTACAGGGCCAGCGTATTCCATCGGTTTCCAGTCACGCACATACACTAGGGCAAAATAACGATGGAATTGGAAGCAACAGCGGGCCACACGAGAAAACTCCCCTACTGTAGTTTGTTGAATTTTGACTTCTTTTAAAATGTTTTGTAAGAATTATATCTATGTTTTGTAATAACTAAGTGTTGTACAACATATACATTTGATACTAGTTGTATGACAACTATGTGTTACATATTTTGTTTTCTATTGAGTTGTTTTTTGTGATGTGTGAATTTTGATTCTTGATTATGATATTATTGATTTACCTGATTTGCATTTAAGTTCAATATGATTAAATGTATTTGTAATATGCGATTAATTATTGGATTTTTCAATTGAAATTTTATAATAAAATATATTTAAAAAAAATTAAAAAAATAAAAACCCTGTCGCGGCGTTTACCACGAAACGCCGCAATAGATACTCCAGCTTCTGGGCACCTCTATCGCGGCACCGGACCAGGGCCGCAGTAGGATACCAATGCTAATTCTTTAATCGGGGTGCAGTCTTGGCGCTTGGAAAAAGCGCCGCTATAGATAGGTGCAATACCGACGCTTGGGAAAAGCGCCGCTATAGCTAATGCATTAAAAAAACGTAACACCTCTATAACGGCGGGTTGGCCCCGAGCAAAAATTGAACTGAACCGAACAAAAAAACGCCGATTAATATGTCACACAACGGTAAAGAACCAAAAATGCACATATGCACACAATTGAGCTATCTGATGTTGTAGTATATTTCATGAGGCTATGATTTGGTTATGATTCTACTTGTGACAAGGGGGGATTTTTCTTCAAGACGCTGCTGTTACCACCAGCTACTTCTTTGGAAATTCTACTTTCGGTGAGAGCACTTTCTCATCTCGGCTTCACTTAAGCCTCTTCTGTATTTGAACTCAAATTCTACCTTTTAGGTTGTGGTTTCTTCTCTTGAAGAATGCCGACACCGTTTTCTGAAAACAAAAATAAACAAAAAGATGTACATGAGCTTCAAGTAAATCAATAGAAGAAGAAAGTGAATGAGAAAAAAAGTCTTAAGAATTACTCAGTGTCTGCCTTCTAACAGGTGTTGTTTTCTTTTGAATTTGGTGGTTTTGGCTACCGATGATTCCATCATTATCTGAAAGCATAGAAGCAAAACATTATAGATTAGCATCGTATTTGTAAATTTGATTTACCAATACTTGTATGGGCTATGAAAGATGCAAATATACTAAGGACAAATCACTTAAAATCATTCTCTATTCCTAAACTACCGCGGGAGCATGGAAGCAGAACATTATGGATTAGCATCATATTTGTAAATTTGATATTTTCCACTGAAATTATTACCTGGACTTGATAAGACAGCTCGAGGAGGAGGTACTGAACTAGCACGAATGTTTGTTTGGCTATCCTCATCTAATCCATTATTGTTCTTTCTTGCCATAGAATCTAAAAACAAAATTTCATAAGAAAATAACATTATGATAAAAGAAGTTCATGCCAAATATACATATCTTCTTATGTAACAGAGGGTGTTGACAAATTCTTGAGATCCCATTGGGGAATCCTAGCATTACTTTCGGTTTTTAAGTTCTCATGCAATCCCTTATTTGTCTTTCCTGCCAAACGTGTAACCTTTAATACATGACCCAAAATTTCAATAAACTGATGCAAAAATTATACAAATAATAGTTTACATCTTACATACCTTCGGGTAAAACAGAGCTTCTTGACGGATCCTTAGGCCGAGGCTTTAATACCCAAGCATGCAGTGGATGAGAATCAATTACACACCCGATTCCTAAAAGAAAATAATATTTGGTGAAGTAATAGCGCATATGTCAGTGAATATTTAGAATAAGACCGGTAAGCATATAGTAAATAAGATATAACATCAGGTAAAAACAAGAAATCTGACTATTATAACATCAGTAAATAACTTTTCTTTTTAATTCTAAGGAAAGCAAAGAAATGAAGACAAATTGGTAGGGACTTAAGGATAAAAGTTGATGTTGTAAGAATTTTTTGGAGAAAGGTATCACTATGGATATTAGTTAAATTATTGCACGACAGAAATGGCTGAAGTGGAACGTATTGATTTAACATACTTTGTTATATACTTATATACAAAAAAAGAAGTTATTTGATGTTTTGATGTTATTTGAACGTATAGAGAAGAAATGAGAGAGAAGAAATGAGAGAGAACGGTGAGAGAGAAGGAGATTGAGAGATTTAAGAATGAGTGAAATGACCCCAATACCCCTCCATCATAATTGAGAGAGCGGGAGAAATCTCTGTCATTCATCTCAATCCCCCCATATTCAACGGTATAAATTGTTGTTTCTCATTTTCTCATTTAAGAATGTTTCTCATTGGATCACTCCTATATATATATATATATATATATATATATATATATATATATATACAAACCTTCCGTTGTGGTGTGCACTCGGCTCTTTGGCATTCGTATCAATATTCTGAATAGTTCACATTGATCTACACATCTAAATTAGTCTAAATATGTAAAATCAAGTCACTTAAAATTCCTTTACCCATCCATCATGTCATTATAAAAAAACGATATTCATCTATGCAATTTTGTAACACTTTAATGCATGGGCAAATAAATTTCAAATAACTTGATTTTACATATTTAGACTAATTTAGACGTATGGATCAATGTGAACAATTCGGATTGTCGATACGAATGTCCAAAGGTCGAGTGGACAGCTTGAATAGTGCACAACGTAAAGAGACTCATATATATATTGAGAAATATTCAGTTGTGCACTTCCCTGGTGCACACTGCTGTGTGCACTCACGCTCAGCCGTCGGATCTGCAGCTTCATCATGACCTTGCAAATATAATAATAATCATTTGATTGGATAATCATTTGATCGGATTGCATGTTCTAATCCAACCGCAGTGATTCGCGAGAAATTTGATACTGCATTCAGTTTGTAAAAGAGTAATATTGTTAAATTCAGCATTGGAACGGTCGTTCAAATGCATTGCATTGTCATGTTAGTAGGGGTGGTTTGTTTATTCCGAGTAGAATTATATTTTAATTGCAACAACAAAAAAGTCCTGGTAGTCTAAGTTAGAATTTCCTTTTAATTTTCTTGCAGGCAAGATCTTTCTAGTAGACTAGTAGTTACTACTTTTGTTTAGCAGGAACCAAAATGTAAACTTGGACTTTACACAAATATATATATATTTTTTTTCCAACTTGAGTTGGCAATTGTAATATCGTTTGTTCATAGCTTGTTTCAAAGAACCCTCATTATGTTTTATCTTCTGCAACCATTCATGTTGAGAACCATAAGAGCATTCACAGTCGTGTGCTATTTATCTATTAAATGAATTTTACAGCAAACGACTTGCTGCAATCGTTTGCTATTTATACTTTTGTTTGCCAAAAACGCAGTAGTAGATTGCTATAAATGAGAGAAGATATAAGAAAAATACAAAATATAAAGGACGAATCTTCAAGATCCGTCCCACTAAAAAAAATATTTTTTTAATTCTCCGACGCAACTTCAAAGTCCGTCCCTCCAAAAAAAATTTAAATTTTTCGTAATAAAAACCCCCCCCCCCCCCAAAAAAAGCTTTCCCTCGGACGGAACTTGTTCCGTCGGTCGTGAATATTTTTTAAAAAAATTCTTTAAAAAAATTTTGAATTACAAATGTGGTCAGATATGGATTATACCTCTTGGACGGATCTTCATCCAAGGAGGGGCCCACAAAATTTTTTTTCCACTTAAAAAATATTTTTAATTATTATAAAAATGGTAAAAATTATTTTTAAAACGTGGGACGGATCTTCGAAGTCCGTCTGACGTTTTCAACATTTTTTTTTCTTCCGACGCAACTTCAACTTCCGTCTAACAATAAAAAATTATTTAAATAATTCATTTCGCCACAACTATAAAGTCCGTCTTGTATTTTTTTAATCTTAAATTGCTATAAAATAACCTTCTATGACTACAGCAAAAGCTAAAAATGTTATATATAAATATGCATTTAGTCATTTTTTCACCATCAGTTGTTCTAAGTGACTGATAAATGCTCGCTTATTAGAAACAAAAACTAGACGGAATGATAGTAAATTACAAAAATTTATAGGGCTACTTTAGGAACACAAAAGATATTCCTTTTATATTTGTAATCCAGAGTTCTTTGAGGTCTGCCTTCAATGTCACTGCCTTCAGCGTCATTGTGAAACTTCTTTTCATTTTAATTAATTTATAATTATTACAAACCATAGTTTTTCTCATGATTGGCTAAGAATACTCTCTTGTAAAGGATGGCCAATATAAAATAATGTACTTAATCTTTGTTTTGGTAGCTAAGCCAGTATAAGAGCATCGACAGTCGTATGCTATATTTGCCAAATTTCCTTTTTTTGAGAAACCAAAGTCTACAGTCGTTTGCTATTTTGTCATATTTTAGCAAAATCGTAACAATCCATTCTCATATTTGAGAAACGAATTGGCGATTCTCAAATTATAGGGAACGGAACATGTTGTTCCGTCCCTTGTTTTTTTTTAATGGAATCAGACGAAACAAGCGTTTCGTCTGATTTTTATTTTTATTTTTTAAATGATCGGACGATACATATTGCCTGAACAAAAAAAAACCCGAAAAAACATCAAACGAGACATATTGTACCGTTTGAAGCACAAAATTGCTTGGACGGGACAACATGTCCCGTCCAGCACATTTCTGAGCTTAAGAGTAGTGTTAGGTACATTAGTATATTAATTAGGTAATTAGTATATATTTTAATATTTAATTTATTTCATTTAACTATTTTAATATCTAATCAATAGTTAATGAACTTAAAGAAATTTTTTTTAATAACTATATAAAGTCTCTTGCTATTTTTAAATAATTTTTTTACTCAACGTGTTAGACGATACAACTTATTTCGTTTGGTTATTTTTTGAGAAATATTTAGCAAATGATCACTACAGGCTTCTCTCCTATTTCATATTTCTATTTTTGTCATTTTCTCATATTTGAGAAACACCATTGTGGATGCTCTAAGTTGAGAGAACCACCTGTTAGAATCTGATATATACACTTTACATGCATAAAACATTAATAACAATCTAAAACATGTTTCTAGGAATCTAGATCTTAATCATGTTGCAAAAGTGCTTTAATATAAAATCCTAAATCATAAAACTATAGATCTTTGCTAAATCAAAAAGAAAAAGAACATTAAAAGCGGAAGCATTAACCTGAAGCCATTGATGAAGATTGCGCAGAGGGTTTGGATCTTCCTATATGATATGCACTTCTATGAGAGGACGTCTCTCTATTCTTCTGTTGATGGGATTACAGATGGAATAAGAAGATGCGTATATATAGGGGACCATAACTCTAATTGATAATTATTGATTTCCAATTTTGCCCATCACAAAATAAGAAATTTACTTTACGGTCTCTACACGTGTTATATCACACTTTAAATTATATGCTTTTAACCCATTACTTAATCTTGATTAGATCACTTTAATTTGGGTTAAATTTTAGAATAGCGATTATATATTTAGTCACATATGTGAGCCCACATAGATTATTTTCCAACAATCTCCTACTTGGGCCACATATGTTACTCCTTAAAAATGTACATACTTTATGAGCTCAAAATTTTGCTATTATAACCAAAAGCATAGCCAAACAATCTCTTCCATTAATCATGTAAATATAGGATCAAAGTAATTTTCGTTACATTTATCGTAACTAAATTCATCAATGGTCTCATATATCAACATAATCAAATGACATAGATCAAGTGTGAATGTGTTGCATGAAAATTTCATGCAATGTGATCTATACACATGCCTATTTTCAACTTATCCTCTTTAAAATTTAAGTGAGGTCAGAACCAAAACATGACAAATGAGTGAGAAAACTGAATTCTATATTTCTGATCAGAAAATAACCAAATGTATAAATGTCTCACACAACATAATGCAAATAAAATACAAACTCCCACTAAATCATGATATCCTCAAATAATATAACACTCATATGAGCAGTATGCTCATAAAAGACCTTGGGTGGTAATTCCTTTGTGAGCGGATCCGCTATCATGGAGTTTGTCCCAATGTACTCTATGGACATCTGTCCACTTTGCACTATTTCTTTCACAACTAGGAACTTTATGTTAATATGTTTCGACTCTGTCGAACTCCTGTTGTTGTTGGAATACATCACTGCTGACTTATTGTCACAAAATAACTTAAGTGGTCTTTCCATATTCTCCAAAAATGCGCAGCCCAGTGACAAAATTCCGCAGTCATATTCCATGATTTGGTGCCTCATAGCATGCTACATATTCTGCTACCTTAGTGTAAGAAGCTATAAGTGTCTGTTTGACACTTTTCCAGGATATAGTTCATCCATCTAACAGGTAAATATAGCATGATGTAGACTTTTGCTATCTTGGCACCCTAGTGAAATTAAAATCAGAATACCTTACGACCTCCAAATAATCTGATTTCCTATATGTGAGCATGTAGTCTTCCGTTCTCTGAAGAAACCTCCTGACCCTCTTGGCTGCTATCCAATGGTCCATACCAGGTTTTCTTAAATACATGACTAACATCCCAACAATGTACGCAATATCCGGACGCGTACATACTTGAGCATACATTAGACTCCCAATAGCTGATGTATAGGAGATCTTTTGTATTTTCTGAATTTCAAGGTTACTTTTAGGACACTGATTGAGACTAAATTTGTCTCCTTTAGCAACAGGGGTATCCCCTGGTCTACAATCTTGTATGCCAAACCTTTTGAGTACTTTATCGATATATCCCTTTTGTGATAATCCTAGAGTACCTCGAGAACGATCTCGGTGTTTCTGAATTCCTAATACAAAAGAGGTATCCCCAAGATCCTTCATCTCAAAATTCTTGGACAGAAACCTTTCAGTTTCATGCAATAAATCTATATCATTAGTGGCAAGCAATATGTCATCGACATATAAAACTAGGAATATATGCTCACTCCCACTGAACTTGTGATACACACAATCATCAACTACATTCATCTCAAAATCAAATGAGATAATTACTTGATGAAACTTGTGGTACCATTGACGAGGAGCTTGCTTGAGTCTATAGATGGATTTTGTCAATTTGCAAACCATATTCTTAAGCTAGGATATTATAAACTGGTTTGAATACTTATTTCTTCATTAAAATCATTGGTCATTTCATAAATATCTGATTAATACTACCCTTTTTTTTTTAAATCGAGAAAATATGATCAGAATGCTATATTTAACTCCAAACCGGAACTAAACTTTAGAACAGAGAATGCAACACCATAAGAATATATTCTGGATTGTGGAGACCATGACTAAGCTTTCTCGAAGTAAATAACAAATGTGTTCATAACACCTAACATTAAGAATATTGGCACTTAATCTCTTAGTTTTGATCGGTTTTCCCTTTATGCAGTCTACATAGACATCAAAGTCTGTGAAGTCCTGGAATTCCAAAATGTCATCAGACACAAGACGCTCAACTCTACCTTTTGAGATATGACCTAAGCACTTATGCCATAATGATGCCGAATTTTTCTTTATTTAATTTATGTTTAGTACCACGTAACTCTACATGCAAGGTTTCATTATAGAATGCAATTATTTCAAACAAATAAATGTTGTCATAAGCATTCAAATAACCAGTTCCAACAACATTCGAATTTAAAGACAAACTAAACTGATTTTTTCCAAATGAACAATAATAACCAAATTTGTCCAACAAAGAAACATAAATTAAATTTCGTCTAAAAAAATGGAATAACATAAGTGTCTTTCAAATCCAAATAAGAAACTAGTTCCTAATAACAACAAAAAATGTCCAACTGCTTCCACTTCTACCGATTATCGCCCACGAAGATGTGTCTTTCACCATCATTTGGCTTCCGGCAGCTCAGGCAACCCTGCATAGAAACACTTATGTGAGTAGTAGTACCAGAATCTATCCACCAAGTGTTTCTATTACTGAAGATAAATTAACTTCAGAATAGACCAAAGTAAGAAACATACCTTTCTTTACACGCCATGCGTGATATTTTACATTTCTTCTTCATATGTCCAGACTTGTTACAAAAGAAACAACTTTCTGTATCCTTATGTTGTTTCTTTTGGGCTGGATCCTTAACTTTTTCATCCTCAGATTTCCTCTTCTTGCCCTTATCCTTAGAGGCTTTGGCCAAATGAGCACTTTCAATCTTATCTTGTTTAAACCTTTCTTCCTCTTGCACACAGTAAGAAATGAGCTCATTTAGAGTCCATTTTTCCTTTTGACAGTTGTAACTGATTTTGAATTGATTAAACTGTGCAGGAAGTGATACCAAAACCATAAGCACAAGCAAGTCCTAAGAAAATTCAAGCTTGAGTGCCTTAAGTCTTGAAACAACATGATACATTTCCATAATGTACTCCCTTATATTTCCTCGACCCTTATACTTCATAGACATCAAAGAAGTCAGAAGTGTAGTCATTTCAACCTTATCGTTTTTAACAAAACGTTTCTCAATTTGATCGAGGAAATCTTTGGCCTTAGTAATCCCATCGGATTCTGTGCCCCTAAAGGCTTATGGAATGCTGTGTTTCATAATCATTAGACTCATGCGATTTGAACGATCTCATCTCTCAAATACCCTTTTATCATCAGGAGTGCTTTCCGCAGTGAGAGATGGAGGTTGTTCTTCCCTTAATGCATGGTCTAATTCCATATAGCCAAGAATTATCAGTAGGGTCCCTTTCCATTCCTTGAAATTTGTCCCATTAAGCATGGAAATAGAATTGATGTTAGCAGTTATTGAGGCAGCAGACGATACATTAGCTGAATATAGAACAAAAATAAACAAATAAGCTCACATGAGAACCCATATAAAACAATAAACTCAAATAATGGTTAATCCCATCTCAAGATATCAGGCACAACGTTAATATCAAGTCTTTGGACAGTAATATTAACTGTAAGCAGTACTCTTGTTGTAGTAATCAAATATTGATAATAAATCCTGTCAAATAATAAGTCATTCTTTGAACTGACTTATTTTTCACATCGAATACCTTATAATTGTCACATATTTATTACAACAGATGTGTATGAAATTCGGCCAAATATCAACTTACCTTTGGGTCAGTTAATAAACGCATGAATTACAAACACACAATCATCTTGATATTTTAAATAAATTAATCTACACAAAAGAGGTCACTTTGGCAACATTTTGCTTCAATTAAACTATTCAAAATATTAGATATTCATAAGAAAATCTAAAACCATAATTTGAATTTAATAGTTTTCCAAAATTTTATTTTTTCCTTAATTTTATAATTTTACATTATTTGTAGATGGATAATGTCAAGATAATATCTATTTAAAAAGATAACAAAACCATAACTGAACCTTATCTATCTACTGATATGATAATATCAAATTAATTTGAACATAACAGATAACTGAACAACATTAGATGTTCGTTGACTTTTAGAATGGGTGTTTGTTTGAACACGGAAGCCCATGGGTGGTGTTCAACAAATACTTCTCACTGTTCTCAAAAAGTTTTCAAAAATTTACATCCTTGAATACAATGATTCTTAAAAATAAAAGCATTAGTAGAAAAAGAAACACAACAATATTTTCTTCTTTAATAACCCCAGCGATTAATACTTCTGATTAGTTTCTTCTGATGGCATTTTGGAGTTTACACATCATTTCTGAATAATGATTAGTTTCTGATTAGTTTACTCATCATTTCTGAAGCATTACCCGTGGGCCCCATCCAAGCATAATTACCCAGATAAACTATATTATTTATCCAAAATGAAAACGTCATCAAAACTATATTAATTATTCAATATGAAATCCTGAAGCCAACAGTCAAAACCAGATATCTCCCGTGGGTCCCATTTGCACAATTAGATTTATCACATCTTAAAACCAAGATTAATGATAGATAACAGAATCCAATATTAATTAAAACCACATCTTAAAATAAAATTTATCAAAATCCAAAATTACCAAATCAACAGAAAAGGATCATCCAAAACCATATTTTAAAAAAAAACTGCTTACGGTTTTGATTTTTTTTAAATTTATTTTTATGTGTATAATAATTGATCCAATTCTTCTTCCAATTAAATTTCTTAAGCATCAAATAGAACTCTAAATTTCTTAAGTTTCTTTAAACAAGAAGCCCTATAATTCTTTAAACAAGAAATCCTAAATTTCTTAAACAAAAAAATTATCAATTCTTCAATTAATTCAGCAAAGATGGCTCTGATACCAATTGTTAGAATCTGATATATACACTTAAGAACATGCATAAAACATTAATAACAATCTAAAACATGTTTCCAGGAATCTAGATCTTAATCATGTTGCAAAAGTGCTTTAATATAAAATCCTAAATCATGAAACTATAGATCTTTGCTAAATCAAAAAGAAGAAGAACATTAAAAGCGGAAGCACTAACCTGAAGCTATTGATGGAGATTGCGCAGAGGGTTTGGATCTTCCTATATGATATACACTTCTATGAGAGGTCGTCTCTCTATTCTTCTATTGATGGGATTGCAGATGGAATAAGAAGATGCGTATATATAGGGGATCATAACCCTAATTGATAATTATTGATTTCCAATTTTGTCCATCACAAAATAAGAAATTTACTTTACGGTCTCTACACGTGTTATATCACACTTTAAATTATATGCTTTTAACCCATTACTTAATCTTGATTAGATCACTCTAATTTGGGTTAAATTTTAGAATAGCAATTATATATTTGGTCACATATGTGAGCCCACACAGATTATTTTCTAACACCACCACCCATTTCTAATAAAATGCTGATTAAATTATGAATAAAAAGAGTAATATATTTCCTTCCTTGTAAACTCTAATATACTCTATGATTTCAAGTTATAATAAAAATGACCAACATATCATATATTATCAGTCATAGCTTTCATATTGATCAACCCCGTTTATTTTATTATTTATTTATTGTTTTACTTTTGTCTTTCGTATGCAGTGATGTCAATTTTTTTGAAGGAGATGCCAATTTAAAAATATTTGTTCTATAAATTAAATTAGTCTTAATTATCTTCCTTGTCTAGTGTAAAATGATGTCACTACATCTTTTTATACTCAGATTTTTAATTGCAACTTCTAGACATTAAAACTCTTTATGCAAGCGGTTTCTTGTACTTTTCCATTTCATTCGAAGTGCCACTACAACATTTTTAGGCTACCTGTCGTTTCTATTCCGACGTTTGGGTAGAAGCGCCGCGGTATGATTGAAAGATAACCAGGTTTGAAAATTTTCGTATATAAACTCTACACCGGCGTTTTTTAAGAAAACGCCGAGCAAGGCTCTGGGTTAAAAACCCAAAATTTCGAACCCTAAATATTTCACTCGATCCCCAAATCTCCCTCGCTTTGCCGCCCTCTCTGGCCCCTCGTCGACAACCCTTGTCCCCGCCGTTGCCTTGGTCGCAATCCCTGTTCACTCACTCTCTCTCCTCCAAAAAGAAGCGCAGCTCATTCTCGCATTCGCCGTCGCCGTTCCCACTCCCTCCCCTCATGGTCGCTCTCGCTCCCTTCTCTTTCACCCCTGCCGTCACCCCCCCGCGCATGGTTCATCCTCGCCCCCCCACCGTCGAACGACCACATCGCGAGAGGTATAAAATTCAAATGTTTTCCTGAGGTTTAATCAATTGTCATGTGTAAATTGTAAATTTGTCACAACCCAACAACACATCACCCTCATCATATCCTTGAACGGAAAATAAATCCAAGAAGAACTAAATTTGAACCGATATTATAGTCGAATACAAGATGTTTGATCAGTTGCATTCTTTCTAATGTAATAAGGAGCCTTAGTTCTTTTGGTCGTCAATCATGCTATTTGTTCTTGAACACAAATAGTCTCAAAAACATACACCACAGTGAATGTTTCTGCCACTTTATCTATCATTTTTGTTTTATATCTACATCTATTTAATTTTTACTGATATGTAATGTGGATTGGTTTCCTCTCTTTCCTTATATTCACATTGTATATATGGATAGAAATTGTTAGAGATTGTATGTAATGTAGGTTGGATTTCTCTTAATCCTTGCATTCACATTGTATATATGGATAGAAACTGTTAGAGATTATTTTTTTTAATAGCAAACATTTTACTTTAGCTAATTTGGCATTATCTATAGAATTATTTATAAAAATTGTGATTTGCATTCATATTATTTTTGGAACATTAATGATTTCAAATAATATAATTACCATTATTGCATGCTATATAACTGCTATTATATACAATTAGATCATTCTAAGGGAAATCACACTATGAAACCCAAGGATAATATTTTAACATTTTTGCTTTATAACCCGCAAAAGTAGTTTACTAGAGAAGAGCGAGATGTTTAAGTCGGAACTTAAAATTCCTCCATAGGATTTTGGAATTCATATTTAAATTTTCCCTATAGATTCTTGTTATTAACTAAAACCTTGTGAGAGTCCTTTATTATATTTTTCAATGATAAAAAGTTGTCATATATATAGAATTAAAGAGAATGTGTTTCTTTGTTTGTCAAATCTATAAAAAAAGAATTAAAGAGAATGTGTTTATTTAATAGTATATTTTGTTATTTTTTGACTAACATTTAATAGGATATGCATCAATTGTGACATAATGTTAATTTTCTTATGACAAGATTATATGAATGTTTATCTTGGGATTATATGAATGATACTATGCCTTCTCGTTAGGAATAGTGGCCTCAAATACACGTAGGCACGGGCTACTTGAAGTTGGAGAAAAAGAGGAGAAGACAAAGAAGCAAGGGAAGACAAGCGACAAGTAGATGAAGAGAAGTCTGAAGGGTTGGGGTCGACTGGCTAGGGGTGCGGTCGACTGACCCAATCGACTGGGAGTTCTTCGAGTGTAGGCGTCCAACAGAGGAGGGGACGGTCGACCGGTCACTAGGGGTGCGGTCGACTAGTCAGCCCTCGGGTCTAGATCCGCACAATGCGGTCGACCGGTTTGGGGTGCGGTCGACCGACACCGACGCTGATTGTTCTTTTGGGCTTACGGGAGAAAGGCCCAATTTGCAAGATTTGTGTATATCTTTTAGGATTTGCTTGGGGCTATATATATGGCTATAAACTCTAGGGTTTAGAATGTCGTGATCATTATTCAACTTCAAGAGAGATTGTGCCGAGTGTTTTAAAGATGAGAGAGAGAGAGAGATTGAGAGTTGTAATCTCTTTTGTAATCTTTGTATTTCTTTGGGAATAAGAAATATTGGTTATCTCTGCATATTGGTTGTGTTCTTGTGAGATCCATATATTATGGTGGCTTGTTCTTGGTTCATCTATTTCTTGGGAGTTTCTATTGCTTGTGGTGCACTTCCGCTATTAGCACTACGAGTTGGGAGTAGATTTCTTTGACAAGTGGTATCAGAGCAGTTGGTTCGAGATGGCCGATAACAAGATGAAGATCGAGAGATTCGATGGGAGTAACTTCGCGATGTGGAATATTCAGATGATAACGTATCTTCGTCAGAAAGATTTTGATGATCCGTTGTTTGATGAGAAGCCAGTAGGTGTAGACAAAGATGCAAAGGTCTTGGCAGAGTGGAATCGTTTGGATCAGAAGGCACTGGGGCAGATTTAGTTGGGGCTGAGTAGGAAGGCATTATTTCATATCTCGAAGGCAAAGACCACAAAGGAGGCTATGGAGATTCTCACGAATATGTATGAGAAACTGTCGGCATCTAATCAAATTCTTCATCTGAAGAAATTGGTTAATATAAAGTTGAAGGAAGGAGGTTCAGTAGCAGAGCATGTGAACAATTACTGTATGGTTTACAACCAGATAGAAGCTGCAGGTTTGAAGTTTTCAGAGAGGGGACAGTCATTTTTACTTCTATCTACTTTACCCGATAGTTATGGTACGGTGGAACAGACTATTACAGGCACTATGAAAGATTCGACGACTCTACAGGATGTGGTGAGTAGCATTCTGAACGAGGGGGTGAGAAGGGTGAGAAGGGTGAGAAACGGGGGATATCCACATCATCTTCTAGAGATTCCGCTATGTACATTGAGATGAGACGTGGGAGATCTAAGAGCAGTTGAAGAAGAAAGGATCAGAGTAGTTCATCTGAGAGTGGGTCTGATGACAGCGATGGGGGACATGGGCCTGAGTGCTGGTATTGTCACAAGAAGGGTCACATGATGCACAGTTGTAATGCTTATATGAAGAAGAAACAGGAGAAACCGAAGAAAGATATCCCAAAGGAAGCTCAAGTGGGGCTTGTTGAGAATCTATGCTTATCAGCTCGGAAGGAGTTGGGCACTCAAGATTTGTGTATTGATTCGGGAGCTTCTTTTTATTGCACTCCGAAGAGAGAGATATTTGATGGCTACGAGGAGGGTTCTTTTGGAGACGTGATCGCAGAGAATGGTCACTGGTATCCTGTACGTGGGATTGGTACTGTTCACGTGAACACCATTAATGATCAAAGTATTGTTTTGCGGGAGACAATGCATGTTCCAGACTTGAAACAAAATCTTATCTCGATTGGAAGGCGGGACAAGGAGAGGTTGTCTACTACAGTTAGTAGTCAGGAGTGGTGCATAGCTGCAGGTTCAAGGGTGATTGCAAAAGGGAAGCATGAGGGAACGCTGTATTTGCTTAGAGAAGTGAGGGGCGGTTCTCCTGTAGTTGACTCTCAGCTAGAATCGCGTAGTAGGTTGTGTGGGGTGCAACCTAGTTCTTTCAGTTGTGGAGGGGAGGTTACTAATTTAGTGGGAGCTTCTGGCCATGGAAGTGATCCTAGTGAGCAAGACGTTGCTGCGAAGATGGTACTTTGCGAATTGGCAGTTGAAGCTTCAAGTCGCTCTTGTGTGATAGAGAGCACTGATATCGATATGCGGGATGATATCGATGAGGGTAACTGGAATGGGACTGTAGGGATTGAACAATCTGCAGAGTTTGTGGAGGTGTCATCCATGGAGGTTTCTAGTACAGAGGGTGCATTGAGAGCCTTTGAACCATGTCCGGTGTTGATGGAGATCTTGCAAGTTAGGGAGTCTCATAACACGGAATCCAACACGAGAGGTTATTTCTCCGGTATTTGTGCTCTATGCGATTGGTGGAGCACATCCTTCATGAGGCGATGAGGGGTGGTTGGTGCACTCCACATGGTGAAGTGGCGGAGGTGTTCTTCATGAGAGTGGGGAGTACTTGGGTTTTCCATGAAAGTGGGAGATGGCAGAGATAATGCGAGAAAAGATTGCAATAACTTAAAAGCGGGGTGTATTTGGTCCAAGTGGGAGATTGTTAAGAATTGTGGCCTCAAATACACGTAGACACGGGGTACTTGAAGTTGGAGAAGAAGATGAGAAGACAAAGAAGCAAGGGAAGACAAACGGCAAGTAGAAAAAAAGAAGTCTGGAGGGTTGCGGTCGACTGACTAGGGGTGCGGTCGACCGACCCAGTCGACTGGGAGTTCTTCAAGTGTAGGCGTCCAACAGAGGAGGGGACGGTCGCCGATCAGTAGGGGTGCGGTCGACTGGTCAGCCCTCGGGTCTGGATCCGCACGATGCGGTCTACCGACTTGGGGTGCGGTCAATCAACACCGACGCTGATTGTTCTTTTGGGCTTACGGGAGAAATACCCAATTTGCTAGATTTGTGTATATCTTTTAGGGTTTGCTTGGGAACTATATATATATGACCGTAAACTCTAGGGTTTAGAATGCTGTGATCATTATTCAACTTCAAGAGAGATTGTGCGGAGTGTTTCAAAGGTGAGAGAGAGATTGAGAGTTGTAATCTCTTTTGTAAACTTTGTATTTCTTTGGGAATAAGAAGTATTGGTTATCTCTGCCTATTGGCTGTGTTCTTGTGAGATCCATATATTGTGGTGGCTTGTTCTTGGTTCATCTATTTCTTGAAAATTTCTATTGCTTGTGGTGCACTTCTGCTATTAGCACTACGAGTTGGGAGTAGATTTCTCTGACACTTCTGCCATTAGGAAATTCAACTTTATTGCTTTAATTTGTTCAAGACATAATTTGATGATCAGTTAGTAAGTTTATTGATCAAATCATATGATAATTACATAACTACAATTGTCTTTCCTAAAAGTTATCATTAAAAAATGTATGCAAGTTTTCGTGTAAAGTTCTTGGTTTCTTCAGGAGCTGAAGGTATATATGGTAAGAGCACAAAGTCCAAAATCCATTGTGCAGCTACCAACTGAGGTTAGTTCATGGAGCCTGCTAGAAGGTCATGTTTATGATTTTTATAAACCAAAAATGTGAAGGATGTTGAAGGCACTCATGATATAGTGTAACACAAAATATTTTTTTCTACTGTGCATTACAATAGATAAAATATGATGAACTACCATCAAATGGACAGAGTTGCTAAACAAACATGCCATAAAAATAAGTTGAACCGACATCAAATTATATGTACAGAACAAAGCTAAGAAGGCTAACAGAATTATGTGGCTGTCTTCTTCTTAACAATATGATACCAAGACATGAATGTTACGAGCTGAGGTGAAAGATTAGGCAAATTGGCTTAACCCAGAGGGATATCGGTTAACATTATAAAAAAAAATATTGATGCGGTTTGTTTTTGGGAGGCGTGTGGATGCACCAGGTGTGAGTTCTTACTCGATTTATATTGATGGAGGAAGCTCCTATGTAGACGACCCTCGGCCGGACGAACGGTACGGAAGTAGGTGGTAGTGAGGTGGAGGCTGGACGCTCGGCTCGGATCGGGGGGCTCGGATCCGAGGTCTCGTGTACCTGCAGACGGTCTCGGAACACCGGGGTTGGTCCCGGTGGCAGACCCTCCGACGATCTAGTCAGCTACTGAGAGAGAGTAACAGTAACTAGGGTTTGAGTGGGAAAAGATTGGTTACCTGGATCAAGGGGTAGGGGTCTGGTATTTATAGGAGAACCCAACCGGGTCTGGACCCGTTTGGGGCTGGGTCTGGACCCGGTTGCCCGTGGGGTTGAAGCGGTGGAAACCCGGACGGTATAGGGCTGACGTGGCAAGGGCCCGGGCGGTTTTCGGGCTGACGTGGCAGAGGCCCGGGCGGTTTTCCAGTGCTGACGTGGCAGATCTGGATGATCTGGAGGCGCGCGCATTTTGAGGGAATCCTGTGGTCCAGGAGGGGCCACGTCATCCAACCCATATCAAATGTTAATGGTTTGATCTACTGCGTATCCTCTTCATATTCCGAGTCGTCATGCATATTCTTTAGCTTGGTATGTGAATATAAGATATCTGGAGGTGGAGGCGCTGAAAATTGACTCTGCTTCCTTTATATATCTGTTGTTCCTCCATAGCAGTTATTCTATTGGGGATGGGGGGTTTGGGATGAATCTTGTCTTTGATGTAATACTTGGTTTTGCTGCCTAACAGTTTTCGCTTTCAATAGAGGTGCTTACTTATTCCCCTTTACCTATTACTGATTATAATAATCTACTGATACGTTCTTTAGATATAGGCTTTGTCATGTATGATTAATCATATATAGCATAATTCTGTATCACATCCTATTGATTTACTATAGTACAGTACAGTATAAGCATGATCACTGGTCATATATGCACAACAGTCATTTCTTGACATGGTTATAATTTTATTCACATGTATTAATTTTTTGATTTTTTGCAGGACGGTCATATGATGCACAGCTCAAATTTAAGTCGAGCAAATCAAGAAAATTTAGCTGATGAGAATGGAAGCAACTCGAGGGGTACGTAGAAGCGTTTCGGTCAAGTCTTATCTTGATGGTTATTATATAATTTGTTGTGACAAGTACTTTTGTATTTGTTTTGTAACTACTTATTTGAAGACTGTAATTTCTAAAATATGTTGAATTCTTGGACAATTAATGGAATGTATGTTACTTTATTATGCTGCATTATTGTATTTGGTTATGAATTGTATTAGTATACCAGATAAGCCTTAAATTTAGGGAATTGATTGTGAATTGTATTACAGGTGGTTGTAATAATATTGTGAATTGAATTGTATTATTGTTTTGTTTTGTTTTTTTTCTTTTTTTGAAAATTAATTGGAAAAACGAGTTTTTTTTTTTTTTGGGAAAATACCCTATGCCATCGTTTCAGAAACGCCGGAGTAGGTATTATACGAAAATTGGGTAATTATCTGCGCCAACGTTTTAAAAATGTCGGGGTAGGTTTCTTCTATACCGGTGTTTTTTTTATAAACGCCGGTTTAGAGTCATTCTCTACCACAATGCTTGCTTTCCTAGCATTTATATCGGTGTTTTCAAAAACGCCGGTACGGGCTATACCGATGTTTATAAATGCCGGAAAATCGGAAAAAAATCTGCCTAGGAAGATGTTTAGAGTTTTACGGTAGTGTTTGGCCCGGCTTAAAATTAGAAGCTGGGCCAAACGTATATTTTGAAAAGCTCTACAAAAAGAGAAGTAGCTTTTTTTTATGAAGAAAAAGGAGCTCTAAAAGAAGCCCTCCAGATCTACTTCTAGCTTCTAGCTTCTAGCTTCTAGATCAAAACCAACAAAGAAAAAAAAAAATCAAAACTTAAAGGTTTGGTGAAGATACTAGAAGACTGGGAGAATTAGGGGGATTTTTTTTGGATTGAGAAGTTAGAAATTGGGGGAGTTTCCGTCATTTAGATTCTGGTAAATTCCTCTGTGGATTTGGGAGAATTAGGGTTTTGGAGTGTTGGGCATCGATCAAAATTTCATCTTTTATGTCATTGACTTGATTTTGTTATTTTGGGGTAAGGATTTGGGTTCTGGAGAGTTGGGAGTCAATCAAAATTCCATCTTTTGTACGATTTTGAGTTGTGGAGAGTTGAGCAATAGTCAAATTTTCAGCTTTGGTACGATAGAGTTCTGATTCTGGGACAAGGAGAAGTGGGGGAACAATGAGTTCAAATTCGACTATTACTAACGACGAATTCATTCCTGGAAGGAAACTTTTGGTTCATTTATCCGAAAATGTAATCGAAAATGGAAACTTTTCGAATACAGGACTCATCGGTTCCCATACGAAAATTTGTATCACGCTACTAGAGGGTTCAAAGAGGGATTAGGGATTTGGTGAAGATTAGGGATTAGGGATTTGGTGAAGATGATGTATAAAAGTAGCTTTTTTTTTTATATATGCCAAACAACTTCTAGCTTAAAAGTAGCTTTAAAGTTAAAAAAAAAGCTGACTATCCAAACAGCTTCAGCTTTTAATTTCAAAGCTGTACTTTCTAGCTTCTCCTTCTGAAGTAGCTTTAAAGCTAAAAAAAGCTAGGCCAAACGCACCCGTAGTGTGCTTAAGTTCTAAGATTTTCTTTTAGTGGCCATCTTGTTGTCTACCCGGCCATCATTTGATTTATCGTCTCTGATCAAAGTAAGCAATTTCAAAATTTTCAACTTCCTTCGACCGTTTTTCTTGTTACAATTAATAATGCTCGGAACTCGGAAGGCCACCTTATATAGACTGTTTGATTGGTGCATGGAAGCAGAATTCAAATTAATATCTGAAGTCAGTAAAGAGGCTTCCCATCGGAAAAAAAAATATTAGTTGAGATATAAATAAGGCTAAATTATAAGGAAAAAAATCTCACTAAACTATACAATTTCTGTAAAAAACCGTCGTTAACCTTTTTTTGGGCAAAAAAATTCTATATATGTTTTTTTAAAACCAAGGCCGGCGGCGTGGGCTTCCGCTACATTTTTTACACGTGCATCACTTGTGACAAAAATTGGATATTTTGTCCCTGATTGAATAAGTCCACTCATTTTATCTTCTTTTCTTCAAAAAATCATTTCTTCCCCAAATTAACCAAAAGCCCTATCTTTCTCCCGCCCAATCTTTCTCCCCACCAACCGAACTAATTTTAGGGCTTTTACTAATGGAAAGGGGAGCAAGTGTTAGGTACTGTTCTTTTTTTTTCCTCTTACCTCTTATAAGAGATTTACAGTAAGAGCCTCCTGTAAGAGCCTCTTTTTGAGATGTTCTTTTTATATAAAAATAACCTCTTATAAGAGATTTCTGTTTTTTTTCACCTCTTACAAGAGCCTATATTACCACAAAGTCTATATTACCCCAAAGTATAAAAATAGTGATATGAAGGACAAGAAAAGATAAGTTCAAATTACAAATATATAAACTAGTTTAATGGCAAGTTAAATTCACAAATCAGTGTAAATCATCAATTATAATTCTGGGCTACTATAGACTTTTAATTAGTATGAAAATTAGTATGTATAAATATAAATAATAATAATAATTTATTTCAAAGAAGTTGGATTAAAAAAATTTAAGGTCAATGGGCTAATATAAATTGTCCCTTAGCTGTAAATAAATAAAATATAAAATATAAAATATAAAAAAATATTTAAAAAAACCTAACCGGCTGCAGGATTTGAACATGGTGGCATCATAACAGGACAAATCAACTAGCCACAACTCAAGTAATGTACTTACTGGACGTAAATATATATATCTTTAAATATAAATCAGTGTTTCGACCGTATCCCTAACATAATTGTTCGAGATTGTGAAGAATGAATTCCCACACTTTTTCTAGGATAGCATATTCCAGTCAACTATGTATATGATTACACTTTTTCTGGGATAGCACATTCCGGGCTACTATAGACTAATATATAAACAAGTTTAATTAGTAACAATTATAATATAGACTTTGGGGTAATATAGACTTTTTAAGTGATAGAAGTCTTATAGGAATTTGAAAGAGGCTAGTAGAAGTCTTTTATGCTTATAAGATATTTTGGGAAAAATGTCTTATATGAGGTAAAAAAAGAACACTAAAAAAACTCTTGTAAGAGGGGGACCACCTCTTACAAGAGGTAAATCTCTTATAAGAGGAGAAAATGAACACTACCTTAGTGTGATCTACTGATAAGTTTTTTCGCTAGTGAACAATATGTCGTAAGTTTAAATTCCGCTTGCACCAAAATAATTCATTTAATATATATTCAGGAAAAGTGTGTGTGTATAGCTACGGCCTTATTCCAACAACAACAAAAAAAATGTTGGGTTTCAAGGTCAGTCACAAAATAAATACGCAGCGGAATTAAATATTTTTTTTTTTTGAAACTCAGCCATAGATCCATATGAAAACAATAAAACGTGTTAAGAGTTTTACTTCAACGATGAATCTGCTGTCTCCGCAGTATGACAATCACGAGCATTGTAACGTTCTGGTGCCTCTACGGTATCCACACGAACAGATCAAATTGGGCTCTTCCTCACGCCGCGGTGCTAGTTACGAGAATGAGATATTCCTTACGACCTCTTTCTCTATCACTTTCTGTGACTGCAAGAATTTTTTTCTCCACAGTTATATATATATATATATATATAGGCAGCAAACCCTAAGTAAGCAGTGAGATGTGCAGACTTTCTGATTTGGGTTGGCCCAATTAATCTAATTATTTGCCAAACCAATTTTATGAGCCAAGTCTTACTTGGAATCCGAATTAAATTCATCAAATGAATTTAAATCCAAATTTCAATCTATTCTAAGCGTGTGATCCTATAGCTTCTTATTATGGTGACAATAATACTAAAATTCTATTTTAGTGTTACAAACAATGAGCGGTATCTAGCAATATATCACTGCTACTCAAGTAACGAGAATGCCAGTGATTGACATAACCTATTCGTGACTAATGTCACCATGTAGTCTAGTCCTTTTGTCTAGATATCTTAATTGACCACAAAACATAGAACATGTCACCATTGTATAGTTCAATCTTTGGTTTCTTGATGTCTGAGTAGACTTACTAAAACAAATGAGATCAATATCTCATATTGACTCATTTGAGTACGGTCATGCATTTTTGCAGTCTCACTTTATCAAGGGACCCATAGATACCGCTCTTGTTATATAAGATGAACAATTTCTATCTAAGTCACATTTATCTGCATGATTTGTAGTATGTGCAATAGTCGGCTTTATAATCACCTTATTACAGTCGACGTTTGACGACATTAAAATATATAACTTCTCATATAGGGAACCGTAGTGACTTCAAGTCAAAGCACCACGTACACCATAGTCACTGTGAGAACCGCTTATGACACTTACGTAATGATTCATGCAGCATTCTCATGGTGGGTCAGTGTAGTACATTATTACTCTAATATGTACACATGTGAAGACTTGATATCTCATATCCATGACTCGTGAGATATGGTCATCAGTCTATACACATACTAGTCTTTATGTATTATTATGGTTATCCTGATTCACAATAATACTTGACTAGGGACATTTAAGAATAGCGTTCTGATTGGGATCTCATAATCAAGTCATGCACTTGATATCCCATTGTATTGAACTTACAATTCTAAGAACTTTATTATGTTCATTTAATCATAATAAGCAACACAATAAATAAAATACATCATATATGAAATAAATGTCATAATACAATATAAACTAGTAAGGTTAATACACAACTGGCCTCTAGGATATACACCAACAAAAAGGAGGGTTTTTAACACATATACCCCTAACAAATATGCTAATATCATATATGCTCTTCAAAAATGTGTATCTTCATATATGCCCCTAACAATATGAGCTTATTTCTTATTTACTCCAAAAATTGCCTCAAACTACGTGTATTGAAATTTATAAGATTAGTAGTGAATTTGGCTAGAAAACATGATGAAGAAATTAAAATTATAAAGATTTACAGTAAATTTGTCAATTTATTAAGAAAACTGAAGAAAAATTACGAATGATTGATGTATTTCAGTTGATTTTATAGCCGATTTAGTTTATAAAAAGTAAGAAGAATAAGCTTAATAAGTATAGGAAGAGCATTTCAGTCATTTTACATAAAATCTATTAAACATAATTGTATATTTCATACATTTTATGCTTTAAAAGTAGTTTTGATTTAATTAAGAGGTTGGACACACATTGTTAGCGGTATATGTGAAAATATACATTTGTGAGGAGTATATGTAATATTCACATATTTATTAAGGACATACAAGTTAAAAACCTAAAAAAGTAAAGGAGAGAGGAAGAATTTTGATTAATTCTAGGATTTATGAAAGAGTAGGTAGGGATGAGATTTGAGGGCGAATTACAATTAAAAATAAGAAATTTTAATAGAAAAATACAAAATTAAAACAAAGTAAAATATTATAGGAAATAGTGTAACGAAATGGAGTGGTCGAAATATCCAAAACAAGCATGTGTTATGTGGGTAATTCAAAAGTTAACACCATTGAACTTACCCATCTCCCGGAGGTTATCTGGTTTGACCAGAAATTTAGGGGGTGTTTCTTGCTTTAATCCCATAACATTTGGTTTGGGGTAGCCCAAATGAACTTGAAAAAAAGTCTAACATTCAACCTTTAATCCAAACTTTTACAAAAAAATAAAATACACAGATGATGATATTGTTAAGTTTTGTGAGAAATTAACAATTGGGAATTAAGGTTAATATCTAGATCTAAGTTGCTTGAGATATTCACCCTAGGTATCAAGATTGGAATTACCTAGACTGCTATCACAAGCCAGTATTTATTCCTAAGTACTGGTTTGGGCATCAGGTTTTAAGCCCACAAACCCGCGTTCCAATATTCAATCAATTGTCCGTTCAATACATGTGTTACTCATATACACATGCAATATTTATATAGAGAGAATATACCAATATATCCAACAATCTCCACCTATATTCTCAATATATAAAGTACAGGATTATCTCATTAGTTCAGTATAAAACTGATTGGCTGATAGCAGTCCATAAAAAGAAAAGCATCATAAAGGTATAGTTTCATAAGAGCCAATATAATTATAAATCTGAATAGTTCAATCAAGACTAAACCAATATAATTAAATAGTTTCAAGCCATATCCAATTCAGAATAGTTAACAAAGGCTAAACTAACTGGAATAATCTGTCATAGTTTCAAAATCAAATAAAGCAAATAAACTTCAAGAACAAAATATGAGTTTTAAGCTCATAAACACAAGAGTCTAAAACTCGACAGAAGTTTTACCAAGCAAGTGATTAATTTATTCTGGAAAGAAATAAACTGAAACCCTATCCTTGCACACTGCTTTATGTTTACTCCTCCATTTTGAGCAAATCATTAATTTTGAAATCTATGTTGACAGATTCAACTCCTCCATCTTTACTAGCTTATTGAAAACAAGAATATCAAGAGACACATCTCTAAGAATTCCAAAGAATTTTACAAAGTATCTAGTTTCACAAAAGAACTTAGTACAATTCATAATTAGCTTAGCAAAAATTTAACGCAAGCATCACAATCAAGTTTCTTTAACTGAATAAAGAACAAGAACTATTATAGTTTCTACACAAGAACCATACTATGTTTCATATTGGAATGAAAAGACTGTCATTTCAGTCATAGTTTAACATTGAATCATCAAAATTGGAATGAAACATGTATCATAAAAGACATATCATCAAAATTGGAATGATATTTAAGACAATTTAATCATCGGAAACACATCGACAAGTTTTCATGTTTCGTATTGGAATAATATGATTATTCTAAGTAAATTCTATAGATATATAATACCATCAAAATTGGAATGACATTATATATTTGTGGAATTTATGTGGAATCACCAAGATTATCTAAAACACATTAACTGTCAAATTGATGCTTAAGTTTGAACTTCTCTGTGGCTCCAATTGGATTCTAAATTTCAAAAGAATTAGGATGTTAAAGCTTTGACTCAATAGCTTTCAACTCCATTTCCCCCATAGTTTTGATAATTAGATCACTTTCAAGTCTTTTAGCAAGAGCATTAGTCATACATGTCGCAATTGCACTTTATCTATGAGAAAGTTCAACTAGGCTTCTTTCAGCCTTAATATACTCTTACTATTATAGAGTGAGTTATGAGCTACAGTGCATTGTAGCTTGATAGTCGCATAACAGAATTAGAGAGTTACTTAAACTTCTTAATGGATAATTAGCAACAATTTCTTCAATCCACTCAGCATTTTTTCCTGCAGAGGATAACACATAGAGGTCTGATTTCATGGATGATAGCACAGTGCCTATTTGCTTTTTATTTTCATAACATTTCTATTTCTCCTAGTGTATACACATATCTGTAGTTATCGACTTTCACTAAATTCTGAGCATCATAATGCATCAGATCAACCATTCATTCGAAGAATGACTAGAGTAGCACAAAGCAAACTCTTGAATACCACTCAGGTATCTTATTAGCCTCTTAAGGGCACTCAAAAGTGTATGAGATTATTAGTGAATCTGCAGATCATACATACATCAAAGGTTATGTCTATTCTAGTGCAGATCTTTGTATATATGAGACTTTCAATTCATTTAGAATGATCTACCTGTCTCATAGTTGTACCATCATTAGGTGTCAACCTTTTATCATAATCATAAGGTGTTTCAAAACACACTTTCAATCGCAATATCCCCACTTTTGAAACACATTATTTGATGAGTTTGACAAAGAGTTATCCCTTGCCAACTGAAACTCACCCTTATACCTATGGTGTCCACAGTACCTAGGTTTTCCATGTTGAATTCTTTGGATAGCAAAATTTTTAACTTCATTTGTAATAGAGGTCACTTCTAAGAACATGCATATAAACAGAAAAAGTAAATAATAGCCACTATATTTGACACACCACAAAGTTGAAGGTACTGATCTGAATTACTTGATTCATATACTAGGCTCTTTTAAAAATTTGTCAAATTATTTATTCGTCTGCTATATATGTTTTAAGAACATACAATGATTTTACTAAATTGTAAATCTTGTTCATTAAACATATTAGTTCAAAACTTTTCAATACAAAACATCAAGTACAAAATTTTTAAAATATCCTTTATGAATGACAAAATTTTTAATAGATGTAAGGGTAAGAAGAATACTTATTGTAGCAATATGACAAACATGTGAGTAGACATCAAATAAATCTGCCCCATTTTTTTCGGTCAATCTGTTAGCTACTAAAAAATATTAAAATTGCTACTGAACAATCAAAATTAAGTTTCTTCTACAAAACTCTACTTACTTACTATAGTTTTATCCCATTTCGGCAGATCAACTAAATTAAAGTATTATTGTATGACACAGAATCATCTCATTGTCTACTAAAGACTCTTTAGCTCATTTGTCATTTAGGTTTTTAAGTGTCAGTAAGGCTAGTTCTTGATTCCAACTGTGAATCATTGAACGTGTCTGTAGGACTAGATTATTTCATACATTTATCTTTGATGAATACATCTTCAAGGAACTCTACAAGTCTAGATTCTTCTAACACAAATTAGATAGATCCAACATCTGTCCACAGAACTACATTCTGCACTTTCTAAACACACACAAGTATTTGTTGTAGGTCCTACTTTAGGCCTTTTAGAATTATGTACTCTAACAGAAGTATCACAACCCAACTTTTCACTTTAACAATATTATTGTGTTTTCATGCCATGATCTACAAGGTGTTCAATTTAGAGTGTAGCAACACATTAGAGATATGATTAACAATACAACATCACTCATAATTACACAAGACAAAAAACAGTCAATAATATAGAATTCAATATTTCACTAAGTGTTTGATTCTAACTTTTATCAATATCGTTTAACTGTTGTAAGTAGAGTGCAGTAGAGATTATGCCAAATGCAAACTTTTCTTAAATTGTTAAAATATATTCACCACCTCTATCAAATCTGAAGCCTTTATTTTTAGCATTTAATTATAATTTTTTTAAAATTCATTAAGAATAACAAGTTCTTCATTCTTCATATATATGACAGACTTATATTAATCATCTATAAAAGCGATTAAATATTTCTGACTAATAATCATCTCATCTAGTCACAAAGCTACTGAGACCACAAATATCAGAATGTATTGACACAAGAAGTTGTGTGCTCCTAGAGACCATACTAAATGATTTTCTCGTGATCATAATCTGAGCACAACTTTCATATTTGTCATATTTAATGGAGTGTCGTTTAGCAGAGTTATGAGTTTTAACTCTGCTAAATAACTTGGATGTTAAAGCTTTTTACTCAATAACTTTTAACTCAATTTTCCCCACAGTTTTGATAATTAGATCATATTTTCTCACAAACAATTGAATATATAGTTCTCAAATCCTAGCCAATTATGCTACGTTCAAGAACACAATTAGAACTATTAATATTAGTTGTCTCATTTGTTAAACTCAACTTATACATGTGATTGACAATATAAGCACATTATAAGAATTAATACAAAATTACTCTATTACATTTCACAAAATTATTTGCTTTCTCTAGTGATTCTAACAATGTCCACTTGCTCAAACACATTGAGCGAAGAGTTCTTTCCTCTATTCGTTCTTCATCATCTTCATGACGCTAAATGAGATAATGACTAACATGTTATAATTCAACTTTTTACACACAGTACAATGAATGAGAAAAAACAAAACGTAACTAATAGTCATATCGTACATTAAGAGATGCTCTCTCCTAAGTTACAGACATTTGTTATACATTTTATACAATTTTTATTTTTAATTATTAGAGAAGCAAATATGTAATATCACACAAACTGCAAACAATGGATTTGTCAAAATATCTATACACATAGTATGATAAAACACTTAACAACCCTAAACATACTAATTTTCCAAAGCGAGAATAACTATGATCTAAAACTCTCAATCATATGATCAAACGCACAAAACGTTAACACATTCATCACATGAAAATACTAAGAAATATTAGAGTAGATCATACCGAAACTTCAAGTTAGTAGTGTTTTCCAAATTCGATGGAGAAGCCTGCGTAGTGCAGACTTATCATACCATGATGCAAATCCATCGTCTCCAATACACACAATTTGTAAGTAACTTTGGAGTTCCTACATTCATCAAATTATTAAAGATTAGCCAATTAAACAAATTATTAGCACTATCTAATTCACAATAATTTAATTGGAGATTCAAACTTTATAGTCAAAACCAAACAGTTTAACTTATCAAAAAGAGGTATTTGATTTTAGCACATAGCCAAAACATATGTTCAACTTGTATTTAATTAAACAAATGATTAATATAGTCTTAAACTTAACCACTTAGCATCATAGTAATTCTATAATTCAAAATGAACTTAAAACAAATGTTTTGAACTTCCAGCACATAGCAAAATATTTAACAAAAATTTAATACGAGGAAAGTAAAGAACTTATCTTTCACTATCTCTTCTCCTTCAATTGATTAGAGTCAAATCTGTTTCGAAACACATCCGATCTATCCCATATTGCACCCTCCAGAGTATCTCAATCTGTGCCAAACCCAATAAGGAACAAATCCACTACTCCTCTCTTTGAGCAAATCCCACCCATTTCTAATCAAACCAATCTCAATTTCAAGGATTGAACTCGGTGGGGGATTTCAACAAACAGGTTGTGGGTAGTTCTGAATCGAACTCAATCCTCTGTCACTCAAATGAGAGAGAACCCAACTATCTTCTTCTTCACAATCCAAAAGCCAAAAATTAGTTTCTCAATGAATCGGGTTTGGATCCGACTAACACAAGAACAAATCTTGCAACTCTCAACTGTAGATAAAAACCAAAATGGATTCGGGTTTAACTTCGAGATCAGATTTATACCCAAATACATAGCAGATGGATCGGGAGGAGGAGGTGACTGAGCATGGCGTCTTTTGGAGGGCGACACCGTCGATCAGCGACCACGACGACTGAGGGGAAGCAGCGCCGCCGGAGCTTGGGCGGGATCTGACGCCTCGACGGATTGACGTCTTGTTTATGGCTTTGCACGAAAAAGACGACGACTGGCGGCGTTCGTCTGTGGGAGCGACGACGCCGACCAAGGAGATGATTGTCAGTGACAATGGCCTTGAACGGCTTCGAGGGTTTCGACGAAAATGACTGAGTCCAACAGAGCTCCTTTTTCCATCTCAATTAACCACACAAATTGATTAATAATATCTCAAGATTGTTAAGTTTTGTAAGAAATTAACAATTGAGAATTATGGTTAATATCTAGATCTAAGTTGCTTGAGATATTCACCCTATGTATCAAGATTAGAATTACCTAGACTGCTATCACAAGCCAATATTTATTTCTAAATACTGGTTTGGGTATCAGGTTATAAGCCCACAAACCCGCGTTCCAATATCCAATCAATTGTACATTCAATATACGTGTTACTCATATGCACATGCAATATTTATATAGAGAGAATATACCAATATATCCAATAGATATTTCATACGGATGATGATATTTCGTCTGTTCAAATTTTTTAAATATTGTCGAATGGAAGATGATCTTCCATAGATCGTTCATTAACTTCTTCAAAAAAAAAATCCCAAAATTTACAAACCATAAATTTAGGGAGTGTTTCTTGCTTTAATCTCATAATGTGTGTGTGTGTGTGGTGGTGGTGGTGGGGGGGGGGGGGGGGGGGGGGGGGGGGGGGATGGGGGGGTAGCCCAAATGAACTCGAACAAAAGTCTAACAGTCAACCATTAATCCAAGCATCTACAAAAAAGGCGGATGATGATGTTCCATCCGTTGAACATTTTTTAATATGGTCGGAGGGAAGCTGATCTTCTGTCGGTCATCCTCCAACTCTTACAGAAATTGTTCCCCAAAAATTCTGAAATGTCATTCAAAAATTACGAAAATGCCATTATAATAAAATAAATAAATAAATAAAAACTTGGACGGAGGAAGAACATCTGTCCGACAATTTCTTCCAACTTTTTTTCTCAAAATATTACTAAAATGCTATTGAAAATTTACAAAAATGATATTTTAAAAAAAATTTAAAAATATATTTTACGGCAAATTTGGCATCAACGATAGCAGCGCTCCTCATTCATTTCTATTTCGCAAATTTTAAATATGCATATTTTAGAGCAAAACGATAGTCACTACAACAATAATCGTCTTCCCCGCTGTTTTTTTAAATTCCTAGGCATTTATGAATGCCGGTGTAGCCCCTACCGACGTTTTTGAAAATGCGGGTACATACGCCGAAGAATTGAGTGTCGCGGTAGAGTAGGGGTTTATACCGGCGTTTTTTGAAAACACCGGTATAGATAAATACATATATACCCCGACATTTTTTAAACACCGTTGTAGTGTATCAAATCTGGGTAAAATCTACCCTAGCACTTTAAAAAATGCCGGGATAGGTATATATTATTTAAAGAATTTTAAAAAAAAGTTCTAAAATCTAAATATATTTTTTTTTAAAAAGAAAACAACTACCATACTCTTCAAAATTGCAGCCACACTTACAATTAAACATATGCTAGAGCCACACTTACAATCAAACATATAAGATGATCAATAATAGTTGTTTTATTGTTGATTTGTGTATGTGTGGAGAAGGATGTAGGAAGCCCTTATTTGCCTTGTTGTTGGCTTCATTAACTATTCCTAACAATGAAGTAAAAGGAAGAAACGGAATAAGCTCTACTTACCATATGATCAACAAGCATTAGAATTGTCTTCAATGTAAATTTTCGATTGCAAAAGTTAAACAAGTCTTCCAAAGCATTGTAATTAGTAATAAGATTCAAGAAACAAAAATTGTATCTATGCTAAATTAGTCGCTTAAATAACCCAAAAATAAGGTGAAACATAGTGATTGAGAAAAGTGAAACCTTTTAGTCATATTCTCTTGATTTTTATTCTAACTTCAATAGGTAAATTAGAACACTCTCGATTAAATTACATACATCAAATAACATCATGCAAATTAGCAAACTTTATCTTCTTCATTGCCTAATATTATAAACATGACAAATATTTACAAACCTCATAATTGAATCAAACAGGGAACAATAACGCTTAACATTTAAGTTATCTGCAGAACATCAAGTTTTCAAACGAAAACATACGACTAAGTCACACTCGCTAAAACCTAGTAGTACTGTGAACTCACAACACAAACCCTAATTTGATAGTCCCAACTCTTATAAGATTATAATGAAAAACAATCACACCATTAACCACTCATGTACTGAACTTCAATTGCTCTGAACCTTACTCTAAATTGCACAAAATCAAAACTTTTCCACTTATCATACAAGCACAAATCACACAAATTCAACAAAATTTATTTAGTTCAATCCAAATACAAATCCAATTTGAGAGCAACTCATACCAACTTGACTGCCACTTCTTTCCCAGTTTGAATATTAGACCCTACAAATCAAAACACACAAATCCACCATTAAAATCCAATTCACCATGCACATCTCTAGAAGGCATTTCATCGAACATGTTTCTTGCATTATTTATATTCACCATGAATCCTATGCACATTAACCAAAAGAATACAAAGAACTAGCTAAATACATACTTAATTCCCTCACAAGTTCAAGGGTAAAATTCCCACACCCAAACACCCGAAAATAAACAAGATAGGGAATTTTATTTTTACCTCATTAAATTGAGACCTCATGGCAGTCGACGAGAGGAACGGCAAAGGGGGAGAACGGCACGGTGACGGTGACGGCGAGGGGACGGGTACGGGAGTAGATTTGAAATCAGACGATGGGGAGGAGCGGCGACGGAGGGCTTGCGGACGAAGACGGCGGCGGGGGTGCAAGTCAACGGCAAGAATCGCAGTGGTAACAAGGGTGCAAGTCGATGGGGTGCTAGGGTTCAGTTTGTGAGAGATTGAGAGGGCCATTAAAATTGGAACTAGGGTTTGGTTTGTCAGAGAGAGAGAGAGAGAGAGAGAGATAATAAAATTGGGAAAAATCTGAGACTTTTAAAACCTCTTCCCTGTCACAGGGTTTCTGTTAACGCCGGTATAGTGCTTATCTACCCGGCATTTATAATAGAAACACCGGTATAGAGCTTATCTACCCTGGCGTTTACAGTAAACGCCGGGTTGGAAGAGTCAGAAACCTATATCCCTCTTCTATTCCGACGTTTAATAAAAACGCTGGAAAAGATATACCGGCATACACGTTATGTTTTGTAGTGAGTGGATGCTCTGAACAGCACATTACTGTCCTGAAGAGAACCTCTACTGACTTACAGCTCCGAAATGGGGTTCACTTGTCAGTAAACTGATCTCGAACATTCGGGCTTTACTAATAGTTTTTTCAACAAAATAGAAAAAAAAATTATAATGCACTGGGCAATGATTTTAATAGAAAATAAAGTAGGGAAGGAACTTGAGAAAAAAAAGGGAAATTGATGTCATTGAAGTAATCCATTGCATACCAAGTCAAAATTTTAAAGCTCCTTTTGCACCAATCAGAAGTTGCATTTAAGTTAGTAGGGCCCACTCTAAAAACATTTGGGAAAATTTGAGGACACCCCTACTTCTTCAACTTCCCTATTGGGCCTTTTTCTTGCACGCCCAGTTGCAGTTGCAGTGGGCCCAACACTAATCCTGAACTTGGGGCCCACCATTGTTCATTTATTTCTGTCAGTAGGTATGTTGTACATATGAAATTAGAAGATCTATAAGGGCAAATCTGAATAATTTTTAAAGGATTTTCCTACATAGTTCTCATACATAGTAATAGGTTGTGTTATTATACTATATCTTAAGCTAATAGGCTTACCCTCTCTATCATCAAAATGGAGAAAAGAGAGCAAAAATAGAAAATCACACATACCTTAACACGTGCACACCATATTTTTTTACTTAACAAAATAAAATACAAAAATAAATACAAAAAAAAAAAAAAAAACCTTCCTCTCCCAACTCCCCATCCTCAAAATCCCGCTAACCCTCCTCCCCTCCAAATCTCAGCAGTCGTCGTTCGCCAACCCGCCCAAATCCTCGCCGTCGACGCTCGCTGCCATGGGTGATGACACCGCCAGTAAGAATTATCCTATGAATTAGGGTTTTTGAATTCTTAATTTGTTTTGTAATATTGTATCCATGAAACCCTAATTTACCACCCGCTTTTACTCTTGAGTTCTAATTAAGGTGTTTCAATTGTTAAAATTTTAAAATACGATTGAAAAATAAAGATTGGTTATTTTCAGACCAAATCCTTACTAATGTTCTGTTCTTGATTCTTTATTTCTTCAGATCCAAATAAATTACATTTTAGAGGCTATGGTAGAAATTGGGATTTTGGAAGGCAAAGAGATAAAGGAAAGAATAAACTGTGGAAAAGTAAGAGGTAATGTAAGTGATTATATGTTTGTTTTTGTTTATTCACAGATTTTCACTACTCTCTCCAATGTGTACTCCAAGAGATTACAGAGATGGCAATTAGGCCTGTATGTCATGCCGTCGCTGCAATTAACCCAGATGTAGGTTACCTGAAGATCAACTTTTATTCTTCAATTTGATGGTAATTGTGTTCACTACTTCTTATAATAATTTATCATGAAAAATTACTTTTGTTAAGTTCTTGAGCTTTTCATTTATTTTTAGCAATCTCTCATAATTATTTTAGCAATCTTTCTTCAATTAGAATTGTTGTTTCAGTTTTTATATCTTTTTTCAGGCAATATTTAATTTGTTTGTATTTGAGTATTTTTCTGCTTTTTTACGATAGTATGGTCAAGTTTTGAGATTCAGGATCAGATGCAAACCTAATAATGTAAGGTTTCGGATTAGAAGAAAGGGAATCGTCAAGTGTGAAATTGTAACGAATTGACTTGCATAAGAGGGCTTTTTCTTCTAATTGATATTTGTTTTCATTTGAACTTTTGCATTTTAAGTAATATTATCATTAAAGTTTCAATTACAAAGAATGATGGATTGTGGATGATGGTAAAAAACATGAAAGTTGAATAGTTTGGTCAGTTTTATCATTATTGTATTCTATTATTTTTATTTTCTTAGGGTAAAAGTGAATAAATGAGTGAATATATAAGAAAACTAAGGACTTCCATCAAATTGTTGATGAAATGAGAAGATGAAAGTTTGATGAAGCAAGAGAAGCTTCAGAATATGTTGGAATCAAAAGGGAAACAACATGTAGATAGTGGTATCTTTTATACATTTTTTTTTGTTTGAAAAGTTTTGGTGAATTATAGTACTTTATGTGTATTTTATAGTTTGCTCATTTTATACAGACACAACTAAGGAGTAATATAGAAAAGTTTGAGGCAAATATTGAGGAACTTCGCAGACAATATGAGTATTTACAAGCAAGCTTTAGAATGGAGGAATCTGACAAGATTGTAAGTCTCTTTCTTAGCATCTCTAAATGTCGGTAATTATTCGACTATTTTTTTTATTTTCTTTTAATTGAATAAATATGTAGAATGATGTTGGTTGGTTTGAAAGTGTGAATTAGTTAATTTGTAAATTTATCATCTTTTCATTATATTGTTATTGAAATAGCTAAGAGGTATTTTCAAATTTGTAAGTAATATATAATTTTATGAGTCCCTCAAAATTATTTTAGTCTGTGCAATTTGCACAGGGTAACACTAGTTTTTATTGCATAACATTGTCAACAATGAGGATAGAATAGTTGACCCCGGTTTTGAATGGAATAAGAGTGAAAAATTTACTCGACTGTTATTTCTGCATGACCCTCACAGTGTTAGATGAGTTTATGTAAATACAGATTTGTGAGTATTTTGCTATATGTATATTTGTTAGGGTCCTGTAACACAAAAATCTTTGTATAATTGAAGATAAGGAAAGTTTGTTAGTACAGGCTGGAATGGGATCTGGACTTGGCTTTTTGAATGTGAAGGTGAGCAACCCGAAACAGAAATGGGAATCTTGTGTAAACTATTAATTGCTTTGCTTTCACTTTATTATTACTAGTATAACCTACTTGCGATCCCCGTTTAAAAAAAAATAAAGACGTCAAATTAAATAAATATATATTGAATAAAAAAAAATTATATTTGAATGTTTTGATTTGGGCTATACTTGCGGTTCATATTTATATTTGTTGGATATAGTTTGGACGTGTATTATACGTGTTTATATAGTTACAAAGTTAGGATTTGTTTGTTAAAAATCACAGCTCTCCCATTAAAATAGTAGAGATTATCATTAATCTGCACGTGTAATATACGTTTTAATAATTTCTTTTTAAAAATAAATACTAAGACATAATCTGACATCGAACCTGAGATCTCACTCTACTCATCACATACTCTTTACAAATTATCTCTAGTGGCATCAGCTTTTGTTTTTATATGAGTGGCATTTTATAAATAATTATGTCGTAAATAAATTTAAATTTTAAGGGTATTATAGAAATAACAGCAGTTAAGTAAATAAATGGTTGAAAATACATGGTTGGTTGAATGGTTGTCTACAAATTACAGATTGTATACATATAACCACCTCAACTCCCATTATAATATTAAAGATGATTATTACTATTATTATTATTATTATTTTGGGGGTATTTTTGTTTGTATATTTGTATTTGTCAAGGTCTAACATGGATTTCATGTCACATTTTTGTGACTTGTCGTCACCAATGAAGTCGGATATGAGGTTGCAGTGAGCGTTGGATTCCCTCGTGATTCATGCCCTCTGTGTTTGTTGATAATATATAGATTGTAGGCTGATCTGATGCAAGAGGAATTTGAGCATTCCGTAACTTCTTTCCCAACTGCTAAGAGACTGTACGAACGAACACTCACAGTTTAAGAAAATCATTTTTGACATTGTTCGTTCATCTTAAAGCACAAACAGTACCTTGTAGGTCGGCTTGGGTTTAATTGCTAGATTTAAGTTGGTTGCATCCCATGCATGCAGTGGCTGAATCGAATTGATCATCACCCCGGCCCCAGTGAGTGATTTGCATATATATCAATTGTGATTTGCTTTTTCATCCCAGTGGCTGAATCGAACCCCGGGCATAAATCGTGATGCGCATTGTATATGAATTTTGTACCTTTAAACAAAGACGTAATGATGATATTAATCATTTTATAATGCAAATTGCAAATAAAGTACATGGCCTAATTTGTCCTTGTTACAGGACAATGACATGGCCACCATATTTGGTTAGAAGATAGGAATTATTCCTCTTTCCGCTTTCCCACCATTTGCCGGCTACAGGCTTATGATAAGATATTTGATATTTAACCTCAAATTTTGTTGAAATTTTCAGTGCTACGTACGTACTGTTAGCTTGTAATCATTGTTGCAAGCCAATGGCAAAATAGTTAATTAAATGACCAAATAAATCTCCTTCTTTTACCCTGATTAATAAGCAACACTTGCTAAAGAAATAACTAGACTGAGTGCAAAAACAAATTTTGATTTAGAAACTAGCTATAATCATCTCAATTCCAAATTTCTATAACCTAAGAATTGAATTTAATTTTTTTAATATTCTTTAGCCATTAGATGTAATGAGAGCATTCACGGTGGTTGTATGTAACATATGCATATATGCAGATTTGAAAATAGCATTTCGGTGTTTCGCTGCGGTGGAAAAAATGTAAAATATAGCAATCTTGTAGACAGACGAAACAATAGAATTTTTTTTATATCTTTTTTTGTCATTTTTTTTTGGATTTTTTTGAATTTTTTAAAACATCATGTTTGGTTCCAGTAACTCCGTCATTGTCTGTCCCAAGCCAGGAATCCGGCAACAAACAGGATAAGGTGGAGGGTTGCGTTAGGCAGTTGACAACCAGCATAAAATTTTGTTAAATCTTATGAACATATTTCGTCCCAGTCGATTTTTATGTTAATTAAGTTTTTAATTATATTATTAATTAACTAAACTTAATTAATTAACTAATTATTTAACTAAAAGTTTAATTAAAATAATAACTAAAATAATTAACTAACTAATTAAGATCTTAAGATTTAAGTTTTTTTAAATTCGGAATTCCATCGGACCAAACATCATGTTTCGTCCGATTCTAAAAAAAATAATAAAAAATTACAAATATGCATATTTACCTAACAACAGCTAGAGCTGGTATCGGTCCTATCGGGTCGGGTCCTCCACTACCTGGACCCGGACCCAGTACCTCACGGGTCCAAAAATTAGACCCGGACCCGGACTTGAAAGAACCGGGTCCGGGTCCTAATTAAAAAAATTACCCGTCGGGTCCGGTAGTAGAATATAAATATTTGCACTTAAGTATTTTTGCACCCGACACTCGACGATTCTAACATTTTTTGCACTTAAGTACATGAATTAATATTATATTTACACATCTATCTTCAACAATTACTTTTATATGTATATTCCTATAATCATGTTAGTTAAATTATATATGTTTGTGGGTATTTTTTAACTGGTCCGGATCCGGGTCGATTCTACTTTGAGCGAACCCGGACCCAGACCCGAAAGTACATCGGATCTTATTTTAGGACCCGAACTCGGACCCGTATAGATCGGGTCGGTTCCGGTCCAATGCCGGGTCCAGGTCGGGTCTGCGTATCTGGTAAATGTGACAATGCTAACAACAGCAGACGAATTTTGAAAAAAATATGCATTTTATACGAATTTGACGAAACTGTGGAAGCTCTTAGAGCATCCACAATGGTTTGCTATATTTGCCAATTTCTCATTTTTTGAGAAAGTTGGTGCTGCAGTGGTTTGCTATTTTGCCATAAATGGAAAAATAGCTACAGTTGTTTCTCATTTATGAGAAACCAAATTGCGATTCTTATATTATAAGAGACGAGACAATATGTTTCATCCCAATTTTTTTTTATTTTTAACATCATCGGACGAGACAACTTGTTCCGTCCCAATTTTTATTTATTTATTTATTTATTATTATTATTTTTTTAAATGATCAGACGATACAACATGTACCGTCTTTCTAAAAAAAATAATAAAAAAAAAACGAGACATGTTATCCCGTTTCAAGCAAACTTTGCTTGGACAGGACAACATGTCCCGTCCAGCAAATCAGGGCCATTAGGTTAGGGAGGTTAGTGCCAAAGCTTAGTTTAGTGTGTAATTAATTAGGTTTAGATATTATTTTATTATTTAATTAATTTAATTAACCCATTTTAATATCTAATCACTATTTAAATGACAGTTAAAAAAATAAATTAAACTGGACGAAACAACATGGCTTATCTTTCTCAATTTTAGCAAAATTTTACCTAATAATTACTGCAGACAAATATTCTATTTACTATTACTGTAGCTGCACCATTGTGGATGCTCTTAATGATTAATAAGTATACTTATACATGATGTATTTCTGGGTGCATGTAATGTACATTACTTGTAGAAGTCAACTATGGTGTTACTTAAACTTCCCATTCTTCCTCCAATTATTTCCCCACCCCCACTTGTTGCCCCCAAGAATCCGCTGAGACAGCTTGTACGAGATCAAACATCCGTCTCTCTCTTTGGCCAGATTTAAAGGAAGATATATATATATATATATATATATATATATATATATATATATATAAATTCACTGATTTATTGCTTAGTTTGAAAAAATAGCACTCTATTTAAAAATAAATAAATAAATAACAATGTTCCATTACAAATAGATATACAAATCACTTAAGTCTTTATTGAAAATAACGATTTAGATCGTAAATTTAAGCCGTTGTTCCAAAACAATAACTTAGTTTATAAACCTAAACTGTTGCTCGAAACTACGACTTAGATTCAAAATAAACGAAACCGTTGTTCCGAACAACGATTTCGGTAATTTGTAATCGACCATTGCTCATATATAAATAAAACTTCAGTTACTCATGTCTTAAAAACATAGTGCGAAGGGTATTTTTCTTATAAAAAGAAAATATTGAGTACACTTTTTTTAAACAGGGTAATACTTAAAAGTGATATTTTTTTTCTAAAAGTATATATATATTTAGCCTTTAATAAAGAATATTTATAAGGCTCTACAAGAGGACAGATGAAGCACCCATCTATCTCCCTCCGTCCTGCGTGTTAATTTGTCAGCTGTCTATTTCTCTGCCCTCAAATGGCATCAGATGGCTCCCACAGTGATGACCCTCCTCCTCCTCCTCCCTCTGCAGGGCTGACCCCCTCGGAATACTCCGCCCTCCTCCCCGTCATCACCTCCCACCACCTCTACCACGTGGGCCCCACCCAATGCTCCTCCCTACTCTCCCAGCGCGTCTCCGCCTCCTCCTCCACCGTCTGGTCCATACTCCGCCGCTTCGACCAGCCCCAGACCTACAAGCACTTCATCCGAAACTGCTCCCTCCGCCACCCCACCTCTGACGTCACCGTCGGCTCCCTCCGTGAAGTCAGCGTCATCTCCGGCCTCCCCGCCTCCACCAGCACCGAGCGGCTCGACATCCTGGACGATGAGAACAAGATTACAGGGTTTACCATCATCGGAGGTGAGCACAGGCTCAGGAACTACAGGTCCGTTACCTCAGCCAATGAGTTCAACAACGACGTGGATGGACAACCATATACGGTGGTGCTGGAGTCGTACGTGGTCGACATACCCGAGGGGAATACGGAGGAGGATACCAGACTGTTTGCGGATACGGTGGTTAGGCTCAACCTGCAGAAGCTGGCGGCGGCGGCGGAGAGGATGGAGAGAGAGAGAGAGAAAGAGGAAAAAGTGAAGAACAGGTTGTAGCAGTTGTTTGGTAAGTTTTTTTATTTGGATTGGAGTTTGTTGTAAAATTGACTATTTTTGTTTGGGGAGTAATTTGGAATTAAAGTTTGTCATGGGGGTGAATGGGAAAATGGTTAGTTTAGCAGCCTGCTACCGTCTGACTTGATTATGATTTTTTTTTAAAATTTAAATCTTAGCTAAATTTTATATTAAAGCATACCAAAGTTTCTCTCCATCGACTACTTTCATATTCTAGAGCTGTCCAAAATAGGAGCAGAAAGAGAAATTATATATATCCCAATAACTTCATGTGTGCAGTCTTATTGGATGTACGCTTTTGCCTTAAGTGACTATCAACTTTGAAACGTTCTCAAGTAGGTTAAGTTGCGACAGTAGACAATAACATGTCTAATCCTCCAAGGTGGAACCATATCTCCATTATTGATCATCATTGTAGTGGAATCATTTATCAATACAGCAGCAGGTCAGGTTGGTTTAGGAAATGATAAGCTAGGATGAGGATCCCAACCTTATCGCATAAACTTCAACCATCTTTGGGTCATCCCTGCATGCTTCGATCGATGTTTTAGCAAGTATGATCTTACTGAATCGATTCATGCATGCAGGGTCGGCCCTACACTAGAGACGGGTAAGGCGGCCACCTTGGGCCCCTAGAGATTTCGCGATTTTAGGGGTCCTAAATTTGCACTTCCCTAATAAATATAGGTACGTATTTTGCGCGTAAAAAATATATATATGTTATTAGGGGTCCCATTTTGAAAGTTCGCATAGGGCCCCGGAAACTCATGGTCGGCCCTGCATGCATGCCACCGTCGATATTGATAATCAATTCCCCTGGTTAAGGTGCCTCCTGTTGTGTAGGCTGGTTTTGTGCATTATTATTATTATTAACTTGAAAATTTTTCGAACAGAAGATCGATGAACTCTGAAAACATGAAAGAGTGGCGAATTACTACATCGGCTTTAAAAAATTAAGCTTTGTTGGAGGAAACAAGCTCACATGGATTTTGATACACATGTTTGGTGGACGTTTGATGATAAAAGTTGGGGTTGATAATGTGGCAACGTGATTATTTGACTTAACCTTAATTGGTCGGTAATAGCCGTTAGTACAATTATTTCTCAACAATTTTGTTACAAATTTAGATCATGTAATTATTTTAGATTGTTGAGATTTTTTTGGAATAATACACAAAGTTTGAGCTTATGTGGTAGGTTCAAAGAGCAGCTAAAGGAAAAATAAGCAAAAGATCAAAGATAAAGAAAGTTGGTTGGAGATTTTGTGGATTTGTGGTTAATTAAGAGTGATTAATTAATCTCTCTTAATTAGAAAAGGAATTAGAGAAGCTTTGCGCCCGGAAAAAAAAGAGGAGTTCAAGGGTATATCCGAGTATTTCCAAACATTATTTAAACATTAGGTTTGAGCTTACTGGGTTTTTAAGCTGCTGGTTTGGATCGCTTTAATTGGAACTCTTTTTGTTTATCTTTTAGAATTTCCTTGGGGCTATAAATATGCTGTGTATGCCGTCGAGGGTTTTACGAAATGCCGTCAAAAGATAAAGTGAGATATTAGAGAGAGTTCTCGATTTTATTTTGAGAGATTTTGGTTTAGAAAAAATCTTGCGATATAAACTTGTATCTTTGTACTTTTGGAGTAATAAGTATTGGTGATCTTGCGTTTGTGTGAAATCTTTTTATTGGTGCATCATGCCTTTGTGGGCGTTTTGGATGCTACAAAGTGGTATCAGAGCATAGGGTTTCCTGGTTCCTAGTGGCCGATAGCAAATCATAAATTCGATGAAACTAATTGACATTGTGAATGATTCAGATGGTGTTGCATCTCCGTCAAAAAGATTTAGATGGTCCATTGTTTGATTGGAAGCTAGAATGTGCAGACAATGATGTGAAGATCTTGGGGGCATAGAATCGTTTGGATCAGGAAAAAAAACTCATGTCGGGTGCAGAGATTGCATATCTAGTAGGAGTTTATGGCTATAGTAAGAATGATTCTAGAGAAGAGCAAGACTTTATTGCGGCAAGGGTTCTTTGTGATATGGTGGCTACTTCGAGTTGCTCGTGACATTGAGAGCATTGATATCGATATGCAGGGTGATGTCGATGAGTATGGCCGAATTGGTCGTAGTAAGACTGTGAGTGATGTTTTACACTCTGTGAATATTATGTAGGTGTCGTTCATGGAAGCTTCAAAGTGCAGAAAGTGTCTTGGCCTTGAGAGATTTTGTTCCAAGTCCAATGTTAGTAGGATTATGCGAATTGGGGAGTCTAGAAACACTGAATCCGACATGGTGAAAATAGAGAAATGTTTATATTATTTGTGCCCTATGCGATAGATGGTGGGGTATGTTCTTCATGAGTCTATGAGGGGTGTTTGGTGGTGGAGGGGTATGGGGTGTGTTGGGATTGGGGCGTCAACAAACATCCGGTGTCGCAGCGGAACTAAATAGAGCAATGATTAAGTCAAAGTAGATGAGATGAATCAATTGAGCAAGCAAGTAGATCCACCAATCCAAAACAAACAAAACAAGGATTTATCCCAGTTAGCTTTTGCTTAATCCGGGGAGGGAGAATATAGGGAGATCTGATATTCAACTAGAAGAGATTATAAGGAGTTAATGATTCACTAAATACAAGAAATTAAACTCACTTATCAAGAACTATCTCTCTTTCTCAAGTCTCTCTTTGCAATGGAGAAAATATCAATGAAGTACTATACTTTCATATTGGAGGAGTTTATAATATATATAAAAGAATAGAGAGAACCCTATGTTTAATCTTGATTCTCAGTCTTCGATATAACCTGTAGGAGAAGTAACTGATATAACTTCAATAATTTTAGCAATGTTGATTGTTTATTGGATATCAAGGATATTTGGAGTTTGATCTCTGATAATATGAGTCGTACGATCTGACTTGGAGTTGAAGATTGGGCTGAAATGACCTAACAAATTGAGGCCCAGAAAATACACAGCACCGCGATCGGGCGACCGTCCTCCTCTCGGCCAAACCCTGTACAATTGTTGTCGGGTGTGCGGTTGGTGGTGTGGCCGACCATACCCTTGGACGGTCGACCCGTCACTCTGCCAGCACCTTGTTGCTGCTGTTCTCCCTTCTACTCTCTTCGACGCTTCGACCTCTGTGCTTCATCTTACATTCTTCTAATATGAACCACGAGTATTCAAGACACATTCCTAACAATCTCCAAATTAGATTGCATAGAGTTATATCACATGATGTGATTATTTATCTCCAAACTCTAGTGAACTCAACTTGCAAAAATATTTAGAACAATAGTTTCTTCTACTAGTTGAACAAATCTCTACTCCATCTCACCGATCAATATACCCATTCAAAGGCACACCTCAGTAAGCATTATCACGGAGTTGCCAACTTCCGCACGAACTCCACCTACATCAAGGCACTCTCCACCTCCCGACAATATCCGAATGTTGTAGTCTTGCTTCGATGATGCTAATTGCTGCAAACTAGATGAGCTTGCGGGAATAACGGGAAAAAAAAGTAACAACACATGCACAGGTATTTCAGATTCTCCAAATCTTGCAGAGATTGCTTTGGCTTGGCCCAACCACTCTCATACCTCTAATCACCTTACGATGACTTTGAAAAATAGACAAAACTTCACATCGAGCTGTGTACCTACAACCCGTGCAAGAGAATCAGATTCCGTTAAAACAGAGGAATATGCAAAACATCTCTTAAAGTGAACATGTTTAGACCTGATATCTTTAACTCAACTGTCCCCTCACCTACTACTTCACAAATCTCTCCAGTTCCTGTTCTCACAAAACGTCTTGTAGTAGACTTATAAGTAGAAAATAACTCATTCTCGGAGCAAATATGAGAAAATTTTCCTGGGTCAAGAAACCAACTAGAATCCACTTCGAATGAATTTGAAACAAGAAGACACAAATCACCTGAATCATAAGCATTTACCACGTTTGCGGTAGGATTCCCATCCCTGGCGCTCTTCTGATTGTGTAACTTCCAACAGTCATTCTTGATATGCCCTAGCCTCTTGCAATATTGGCAATTAATCAATTCCTTTTCCATCACACTTTGTCTTCCCCCTGAAGGATCTTTCACTGCTAGACAACTTGAAGTAGACGATGATTTATAGGTCTCATTCCTAAGTTGATTTTCCTTTAATACTTTGATTACACCATCTACCAAAATACTCTCATTGACAGATCAACCGTGTAGCATGGTAGTGATCAAAAGATCGAACGAATCCGGCAGTGAATAAATCAGGTTGAAAGCTTTATCTTCGTCACACACATCCGCGTTTATCGCCTTGAGTTCAGATAGAACTTTATTGAACTTTGTGATGTGATCTTGGAGATCGGTACCTTCCTTCATTGACAAATAGAATACCTTCATCTTCCAATGCATCTGATCTAATAACGACGAAGAAGAGTAGTCAGCTATGAGTTTTTTCCACAAACTCGCTGCATCAGTTTCTTCAAGAAATCTGCACTTGACCTCGTCCGCCATTGATAGTCAGATCAGAGATGGCTCTTTCACGAATATCTTTCCAAACATTTTCCTTCATATCGGAAAACTTTTCTTTCTTCTTAACGGATAACTGCAAACGTTCTTAAACAAAGACATCATACATGTCAACCTTCCAAAGATTGAAATTGATCTTTCCATCGAACTGTTTGATCACCTATCATCTTAACCAAGGGATTCAACAACCTTAAGCTCTGATGCCAGTTTTTGGAATTGGGGTATCAACAAACGCCTAGTGTCGCAGCGGAACTAAATAGAGTAATGAGGAAGTTGAAGCAGATGAGATGAATCAATTGAGCAAGCAAGTCGATCCACCAATCCAACATAAACACAACGTTGATTTATCCAAATTAGCTTTCGCTTAACCCAGAACGCGCGCGCGGGGGAGGGGAGGGGGGGAGGGGGGGAATATAGGAAAATCTGATATTCAACTAGAATAGATTATAAGGAATAAATATAAGAAATTAAACTCACTCACCAAGACCTATCTTTCTCTCATGCCTCTTTTTGCAATGGAGAAAATATCAATCAAGTACTATACTCTTATATTGGAGGAGTATATAATATATATAGAAGAATAAAGAGAACCCTTAGGTTTAATCTTGATTCTCAGTCGTCCAATATAACCTGTAGAAAAAGTAACTGAATAGGAGTTGTACGATCTGACTTGGAGTTGAAGACTGGGCTGAAACGACCTAACAAATCGAGGCCCAGAAAATACACAGCGCCGCAAGTGGTCGACCGTCCAACAAGAATGGTCGACCATCCTCCTCTCGGCCAAACCCTGTATAACTGTGATCGGGTGTGCGGTCGGGAGTGCGGTTGACCGTACCTGTCACTCTGCCAATACCTTGCTGCTGTTTTCTTTTCTACTCTCTTGGACGCTTCGACCTCCGTACTGTATCTTACTTTCTTCTAATCAGAATCACGAGTATTCAAGACACATTTCTAACAGGGTGCTAACAGGGTGCTCTTCATGTGAGTGAGGGATACTAAGGTAGTGTTCTTTTTCTCCCCTTATAAGTGATTTACCTCTTATAAGAGGTGGTCCACCTCTTACAAGAGTTTTTTTAGTGTTCTTTTTTCACATCTTATAAGAGATTTCTTCCAAAATTGCTTCTAAACCTAAACGGATTATACTAGCCTCTTTCAAAATCTTAAAAGTCTTCTATCACTTAAAAAGACTATATTACCCCTAAATTAATGATTCCCATTTTCAGTATATTTTTAAAATGGTTTGAGCTGCTTCTACAACTATTAGTACAATGATAAGCAGACAGCTGCTACAATGATAAGCTAATAAAAAAGGCAGCTCCTTCCAACTGAAACACATCTATGCATGTAAGAACAATGACCAACATATCTATATCTATGGAGGTAGAAAATGTGAAGCATCATTTATTTATATATAACTTCTAATATGGTATACAAGAGCTCACATGCCTCAATCAGAAGAGTGTATGTGGTAGCTAGGGTAAATGCCCCTCGACCAAAAGGAAGAGCAGTAGTTCTCTGTGCAAGATTCCATAGTTGATGCTGTAACAATGAGAGTAAAATAAAATGTAATTGTAAGTGTTCTCAAAAGGATCTAAAGGAAAAGCAGAGCATAATATTAAATAGAATTTTTATCAATATTTCCTACCAAATGTAAATGATTTACTTCTATAGCCAAAGACCAACTAATTTTAACAATGAACATAAGAGCAACAAAACCACGACCAAAATTTTTGGGGTCATCTACTGGACTATGTTTCTCGATTCAATTCTGTTAGGCCACCTTCTTTACCACATTAACTCAATACCTGATTAAATACTTAAAACCAAGTACTAGGCTGACCATTATTCCTTCTTACTCCACTAGTTTACCATCTTATCAGTCTGCTAAACTGGAAGGAGGCAGTTATTAGGCTTTGTTACAGATTCAAGAGAACAATCAAATCATCTAACGTACAAGATTCAAACTATCTAAAACGAAATAACAATGAAATTATATAGTAAGGGCAAAAATGTCTAAAAGTAGAGAAAAGGCTCTTGTAAGAGGTGAAAAAAGAACAGAATTCTCTTATAAGATGTTCTTATAAGAGGTTATTTTTATATAAAAGAACATCTCAAAAAGAGACTCTTAGGTAGTGTTCTTTTTCTCCTCTTATAAGTGATTTACCTCTTGTAAGAGGTGGCCCCCCTCTTACAAGAATTTTTTGGGTGTTCTTTTTTTACCTCTTATAAGAGATTTTTCCCAAAATTGCTTCTAAACCTAAATGGCTTCTACTAGCCTCTTTCAAAATCTTAAAAGTCTTCTATAACTTAAAATGACTATACTACCCCTAAATTAATGACACCCGGATTTGCTTTTTTTCACTACCACTCAAATCTTCTCATCAAACTGAAATGGGTTAAAAGTGTTCATAGAAAATAATTGAACCTTCTCATAAGACTGCTCTGATCAAGGCAACTTATATATCAAATGCCGTGAAAATTGAAAAGCCAGCACGCTGAAGTTTGATTTCTTTGTTTATGATTTAGCATACAACAATACATGATGCTTTAATTTTTTTTTCTTAAACTAAGAAACTGTAGTACAAAGGAATGGAAGCTATGGCCACTTTCAAAAGTTGAAAGGATTCCAAACTGTTTTTCCTGCTTATGGATGAGGAACATCCTGTTTGGGGGGAATAAAATACCTTATGTGTATCTTTTTCTTATGCCTGCAGGTGGCCCAAAAGATTTAGTTAAAGAATTATTTTCAATTTTAATACATATTCTTAACTGTAACTGCCTCTAATTTTCTTATGATTCATCCATTTTTTTATCCTCTAAAATCTTTATTATGTTTCATTCTTTTCTTATTAGAAATTATATAGTAAGGGCAAAAATGTCTAAAAGTAGAAAAAAGGCTCTTGTAAGAGGTGAAAAAAGAACATAAATCTCTTATAAGAGGTACTTATAAGAGGTTATTTTTAGATAAAAGAACACCTCAAAAAGAGGCTCTTATAAGAGGCTCTTATTGTAAATCTCTTATAAGAGGTCACCTCTTATAAGAGGCAAAAAAAAGAACACTACCTTACTGTAAATCTCTTATAAGAGGTCGTCTTTTATAAGAGGCAAAAAAAAGAACACTACCTAAGTCTTTCACAATGAGTAGTTGGTTAGAAGAGCTAATGCGAAAAATGTACTTTTTTTTAAAACCATGTGTATTGATCCAAGTACAAGATTTTTTGGGATTTTTGTATTAAAATACAAAATTTGGATATGTGCAAAGTAAGTTCAAATGAGTTAAAGAAAGTTAGTTGGAGATTTAATGCTTCCGGATTAATAGCTTGATTTGTGGTAATTAAGAGCAATTAATTGATATCTTATAATTAGAAAAGGAATCGGATAAGCTTTGCGGCCAGTAAACAAAGAGGCGTTCAATGGAATATCCCGAGCATATCCGAACATTATTTAAATATTAGGTTTGAGCTTGAGCTTACTGGGTTTTTGGGTTTGAATCTCTTTGCGACTTTCTTTTATGTTAATCTTTTAGGATTTACTTTAGACTATAAATATACCGTATATTCTATGTTATTTTTTGTATGCCGTGCGTGCCATCTAAGATTTTACGGAATGCCGTCGAAAAGATATGAGAGAATAGAGAAAGTTCTCTATTTTGTTTTGAGTGAATTTCTTGTGGAAATCTCGTGAGAAAAAAACTTTAATCTTTGTATTTTTTTAGTAAGAAGTATTAGTTATCTCTATTCTCTACATATCGTTTTGTTATTGTGTTTGTAAGATTTTACGTTTGTGTAGAATCTTATTATTGGTGCATTAGATCTTTTTGGGCATCTTGGGCACAACATATATGATAAAGAGTTTGAAGTAAGGGATATCTCAAGTTCGAGAGCAGACTTAAACGATATTTAAAAATTGAAAGCCTTATAGATGGTCTAAAGGATGTCTACCTATGACCTACATATGACAAATGCATGCGAAGATTTTTGTATGATTAGTTCTCCTATGCTCAAAAATTTCGTGCTCATATATAGTACTATCTTCCCTAATATATTTCTAGAGATCCATACAATCTAGTACTCCATCCGTTTCTAAATATAAGTCATTTTAGATTCTTACATGAATATTAAGAAATAATCTGGGATTGAGAAAAAATATTCCATATTTTTAGTTTTTGGAGCTAATAAATAAGCAGTCAATTATACAGTGTTTTATTTGCCATCATTAATAATTTTGTATTACTTCTTGTTGGCTTTTTGGTCAAAACCAAGCTCCTCCTTTCCTTGCTTTTAATCCCACATCGGTTAGGAGATGTGCATTGTGAGTGGGATCAACCCATATATACTTTAATCTTCTCTTCCCTTAAGACAACTGAAAATTGTTTTCCCACATAACTCTTCCTCTCCTTCACTTCTTCCCTACCAAATCTGGTACTCTGCTTTTTATCTTCGTTCTGGAAAAGGCTAAGTTGGGGTCAATCTCTCGACGTTGTGTGCGACAGCGAGACGCCGGTGATACCGGGGGTTTTACCACTAGGAGCATCTGCGAAAAGTCTGCATATAAGACCGCGGATCAACTCTTAGGGCAGTGCGCTTCGCGCGACTTCCCCATAGGCCGGTAACTCTGTTTTAATTTATTTTGTTTGTTGTTTCTAATTGCTGAAATAAATGCTGAAAATCGAAGATTCGAGACGATCTCGCTAACAATCTAAGAGTTGATTCTGAATTTAGATTATACAAAGATTGCATTACTCAAATCTTTTTGCCTATGGCTCGAATCCTGTCCCGAACCCTAATCCCCAATTCGCAAACCCCCAAGACTCTCTCTCTCTCCCCAAGTCCCAATCCTCCAAAATCTGCCCTTCCTCTTCCAAATTCGTACCGGACCAAAACCCTAGCTGAACAAAAATCCGTAAGTCTTCTTCTCCAATTCCTTTTCGATCAATTTTATAGGGTTTCGATCCATCTAAGATCTTTCTATCTTATTGCATGTGAATCGATTGGGAAATAGCTTTAATTTCATTCTTAGGGTTTTTAATTTGATTGCGAAATGGCTCAGATGATCATTAGTTTTGCTTGTTTTTGGTTTCTCGATTCAATGTCAGTAACGATCCCTGAGTTGCGATGTTATCAAGTCTTTTCCATTTGAAATGGGTATCACGATGTTGTGTGACAATAGCATGATGATCAATTTGATACTTCGATAATAGATTTCTGGAAACAGAAATGTGAAGAAGATATTGATGATATTATTTTTTGGGTTGGGACACTGAAATGTGAATGGTATTATTTTCCTTGTGCTGTTGGAAGAACGGAATCAATTGAAAATGCTAAGTTAGACAATTATTACTGTTTCATTGCCCTGTAGCCTTTTTAGGTAGAGCCAGAGGAAGTTATCTGCAAGCAAAAGTGTCCGAAACCGAACATCATTAGGATACTTGCTACAATTTATTTGCAGTGTTGATTTCTTAGCTTAAGAAAGTACTTCAAAACATCACTGTATTTCATACAGAAATTTCAATCTCCAAGTGCTACCTGAACACAAAAGAAAATTAGACCAGTGGCCAGACAATCCCTGCACTTTCAGGCATATATATATATATATGGCATTTTGTGGGCATCAAGAGGGAAGACCTAGGAGAAAGGGTCTGTTGTTCTTACCATCTAGCTAGTCAACTATTATTTTGTACAAATTATTGAGTTTTGCTAGAACTAGAAGGGAATAGTTGCTGTTTACGTTAAGCATCGAAAAGCTTCACTGAAGAATTCCTTGAACTGTGTAATCATTTGGATACAATTTTTTTTAAAAGAATATTAAATTTTGGATTATTTTTAAAGCATAATTAGTCAGTCGATCTTGGTACCTTGTTTTGTAATTTTGGGGTTTGATTATTGCTGAATTTATATGGCTATCAACTCAAAATTCCTAATACATGCAGAACAGAATTTTATAGCTTAGAGGGTCACTACTTAGCCTGGCCAAAAGAAATATAACTTTTAGAACTTAGAAGGACACTTCTAATTCGATCCAATTTTCGTCCCTAGGGATGTTAACTACTAACAATTCTTAGTATTACTATTCCTTGTAGAGAACAATATTACAATCTTTGCAGTAGGTTAGTTAAGCTTAGAAATTATTAGTTTTCATTTGCTTACTGTTATGGAATTAAATAAGAGGTTTCTTAGGCGTCCAGTTAATAGTACTTTCACAAAAGATTATGCCTTCTTTGTAATAGATAGTTGACTGGATAATAAAAATTTGAGTTATTTGAATGCTTCTATAATTCATGTCTATTCATCACATAATACTTGGGTCACACATATCCACATTTGTTATCCAAATGTAATCTGTGGACAATACCCTTACTCTCCATCAATAGGATTGATTGTCCTAGATATTGAAAATTATAACTTACTTTTGCCCATCAATGCAAGTTATACCCTCAATCCTTCTCATATTTCTACTGATTTAGCATTCCATTCCATATACTACATTTAGGTACTATTGATTTTCAATCCTTCAGATTCTAATGCATCTTCTAATTTATCTAATGTACAAATTATCCAATCTCAAGTCTCATTAATTAAACATCATCAGCAATCTACAGTCACCAATGCACACTTCTTAAACATATCCAGAAGCTCATGAATAAGTACTTCAATAAGATTGACTTGTTGTCAAGTTGTCGATCCTGAGTCCAACTTTATACTCGACTCTGTCTCTACACCTTCTGTTCTAACAGAGTCACTGCATCATGCACACTCCTCATCACCTCAGTATAGTGACCAGTCAATTATTTTTCTAACATATACACCAAAACCTACATAACAAAAATTGAAGATCCTCTACAATCTGTGATTTGGAACCATATTTCATGTTGAGTATGTCAGTGATTATGAACAACATAATCAACGTAATCAGTGTCACCAATGTTCCATACCATTAATGAGTTGACAATTAATTGAAAGCTGTCTGTGTGCACACGTCACATGTATTAACTCACTGATTTATCTTCTTCTTTCATATTTTTGATGTCTAATATCATTTTATAATTTTATGGAAGAACTTTCCATAATTTGAATGGATAATGTATCCACATGCTTCACTTATTTAGGTTCAGCTTTCCTTTTCTTGCCACTCATTGTTAAACTATCCCTTATATATCTATTTGCCTAAGAATTTTGACATCTCAATGAAAGCATCTCAAATATCACAATGTGGGAAAAAAACGGAACTTCACTTATATGATTTTATGGTATGTACAACATATTCTATGCTCAACTTATTACCATGCTAGATCAGCAATATAGTGATTTTTGCGGTTTGTTTTCTTAAACGGAAAAAAAAAATTCTTAGTCAAACAATATAATCTCATACTTTTTTGTTGATGATAGTGTATTGGTAATGAAGCTGTTGTGGGGATACCTTCCAAAAGTAGATAGTTCACATTCATGGCCATGCAACTCTAGAATTTATCATTTTCAGTAGTTAGGATCAATTATTGATCAACATGGTGTAGAATTCGAGCAGTTATAGTGTATAGTGCCTTTGGAGTATTTATATGATCAGGACACCCATGAACAATTGAATTGAATCTTTTCTAAGACAAATATAATATTGCTCATTTTCTATGGTAGAGAGAATTTTTTGCTAATTGAAAAGAGCATGTTCAAAATAATGTTATCTGAAATGAATGCTATGATAGAAAACTGCAACTGAGCATACATATAGCACATGCAGTGTGCAGATGTAAGGAGTTGGGAGGTAACTTTGTTTGAGGAATGCGGATAAGCTGCTCTTGGACCTTTTATGAACATTTTTCATTTGCCATGGAGAAAAGTAATCTAATTACGAGCGGTAATGATGTTTTCAATGGAGGAGGACTAAATGTGGATCTAAATCAAGATGGATGATATGATTGTTGTTAAGTTAAAATATATATGACACGTAGCACAGTAGAAAGGAAATGGAGGGATTCAACAATTTATCTTTTCAGCCTATGTGAGTGTAACTATCTTGTCGATTGAGAAAATGCTAAGAAGTGTTGAGTACTTCGATATGACACCTGCTCGTACTCATTTTGACAGTAGTATCATTCTCAAAAAGAATGAAGGTTTACCTGTAGAACAACATAAATACTCTCAAATGATAGGTTCTCTTATGTATATAACAAATAGAACTAGACCTGATATTGCAGTTGCTGTTGGAAACTTAGTAGATATACTAGTAACCCAAACCGGTCACATTGGTCAGCAATAGAAGGAATATTTAGATATCTTAAGGGTACTATAGATTACAAACTTCATTATTCTAGACACCCTGATATCATAGAAGGTTACTCAGATGCAAACTGGGTAACTGACTCACATGATGTGAAATCCACAACTGGATATGTCTTTACCTTAGGAGGTGCTTCAATCTCCTGGGGTTCATGTAAACAAATCATCATAGCTAGAAGTACTATGGATTCTGGAATGATAGCTTTGGACACTACTTGTACAGAAGCTGAATGGCTTGGAAATTTGATTATGCATATACCTGTTACTAATATTCCTGTTCCTGCTATTTCCATAAACTGTGATAATAAATCTGTTATAGAACTACTAAAGCATGATTCTGTGAATACTAAGATGAACAGGCACCTGCAGCTGCGCTTCAAGTCAATCAAGAGCCTATTAGGCAAATATGTGGTTCTTGACTATATAAAATCAAAAAGAACCTTGCAGACCACTTGACAAAGGGTCTGTCTAGGACGTTGATCCTAAAATCATCGAGGGGGATGGGGTTAAGCCCATAAGTAAGTCACCAGCAGTGGCAACCCAACCGAGTCTGACTGGAGATCCCAAGAAGCCGGTTCAATGGGTAGAAACAAGCTGGACTTCGGTGACTTTTATAGAACACTGACTCAGAGATTAAATTCTCATAAATTTAATGCCCAGGTGGCTGTACGAGGTTGTACAATGATATCTCATCCCTATGGTGACAGTGTTCCTGTGTGATCTGGTTAGAATGAGTTCTAAACTCTTAATAGGTTCAAACATTATTATGTAGGGTTGACTCCGATCACCAACCCTTTGAGGACCTACCTATATGAGAGGTCGTGAAGGCCGCGACTATGGGACAGGGCGATCCCAGACAACTCTCATGAATATGGAAAAAGAGCGCATGGCCATTCAAAAGCGCCACCCGATAGACCCAAGAACCTCTAGCGTACTATGTGTGCTATTTTCTGAATCTGAGTCAAGAAGTCTGATTCAAGGTATAGTCCATCAAGCACTTCTTCAGACAAAGACAATAGTCACTACGTGAGATTCAAGGCTGTAGTCCATCTCATTTATGCATAGTATACTCTTGCCCAGAACTTCTCCATCATTATTCTTTTGTTATCTCTGTTTTTCGGATCTTGGTTTTGGGGGGGGATTGTTGGCTTTTTGGTCAAAACCAAGCTCCTCCTTTCCTTGCTTTTAGTCCCACATCGGTTAGGAGATGTGCATTGTGAGTGGGATCAGCCCATATATACTTTAATCTTCTCTTCCCTTAAGACAACTGAAAATTGTTTTCCCACATAACTCTTCCTCTCCTTCACTTCTTCCCTACCAAATCTGGTACTCTGCTTTTTATCTTCGTTCTGGGCAAGGCTAAGTTGGGATCAATCTCTCGACGTTGTGTGCGACAGCGAGACGCCGGTGATACCGGGGGTTTTACTACTAGGAGCATCTGCGAAAAGTCTGCACATAAGACCGCGGATCAACTCTTAGGGCAGTGCGCTTCGCGCGACTTCCCCATAGGCCGGTAACTCTGTTTTAATTTATTTTGTTTGTTGTTTCTAATTGCTGAAATAAATGCTGAAAATCGAAGATTCGAGATGATTTCGCTCACACTTCTTTTATAAAAAAGAACAAGAATATAATTAAAAATTTAATAAAAAATTAATTTATGAACATTTAAGAATAAAAGGATATTTTATCATAACTTACATAAACTTATAGTATGTTGAAAAAAAAACTAAAATACCTTATATTTTGAAACAGAGGAGTAAAAGATTGTGAGTTTTCTCCCTGCTGAGATGGAATCACATTGCTTGTTAATTATTGTAGTAGATGGAGCTTTTCTGATGTCATTTGCTGAAGTGTCCATGTGAGGATATGCTTTTAACATGTAGACAAACCAAACGGCCCTACCCAAATTTTTTTCGAAGTTAAGGAATTTGGATCCTCTCAGAGCATCCACGGTTATGCTATAAATGTTTATATGCATACATAAAACTAGTATATTGTTATTTTGCTGCAGTGCAGAAATAACAAAAGATAGTAAAATTGGAAAAAATTTGAACAAACGAACCATAATGTTTTGTCCAACTAAAATTTTTAATTTTTTATATTTTCTAAATGAGCAAAACTCTCGGACAGAAATTTTGTTTGTTTTCTAATTTTCCCCCTTTAATTTTATTTGTTAGTTTAGGATAAACTCATAGAAAATCATATGAGTCAATCAATAATTTATATAAAATCATATAAAATCTAATCCTTAGATTTTCAAAAAAATCAAAAAATTTGAAAGACAAACCACGGGACAAAACATGATGTTTGGTTCGTGGTTTTTTGTCCTTTTCCGGGGGTATTTTTAATTTTATAAAAACTAATTTCGTCGGACGAAACATCACGTTTCGTCCGATCCCAAAAAATATTATAAACTACTTGGGACGAAACATGATGTTTTATCCGATAGATTAAAAATATTATAAAATATTTGGGTAGTCTTCTATAATATGTATATTGCTATATATATTTTAAAATATAGCAATCTACTGTAGCGAAAAGGAGATAATATGCATATATAGCATACGATTGCAACGCTCAGAAAACTAAAATATACATATTATCCATATATAACAGACGACTATGGATGCTCTCAGTGAATTTAATCACATGAGAGATCCTGTGATCAATCTCAACATACACTCACATTAAAAATCTCTCCCTCGATTTTGATTCCTTTGAGATGGATCAGAGAACCCCTCTAAATGATTAAATTCACTATAGATGATTTTAAACCGTAGTTTAGAATACAGTTGTGATATCCTATAGAACAGATCCTACGAGCATCCACAGTCGTTTTGATATATTGTCATCTTTACCATTTTATAGCAAAGAATTCGCTGTAGTCGTTTGCTATTTTGCTATTTTTTTGACATTTTCATTATAATAGATTGCTATATTTGAGAAACGATTTGACAAAATGCATATTATAAGAGCAAATATTTCATTATATTTTTAATCTATAGGACGAAACAAGTCATAGGATAAAGTTGTTTCGTCCGATGAAAGTCTTGTTTCGACCGATGAAATTAGGAATTTTTTTAAAAATAATATAGGATAAAGTTGAATTTTTAGTTTTAATTAGTTATGTATTTAGTTAGATAATTGTTTAGTTAATTAGTTTAGTTAGATAATTAGTTGTTAATTATCCCAAACAGGTTGTTTCTCTCATTGCGGGTCCCACAAAAAAATATTAACAATATTAAATAATTAAAAAATATATTTAAATATCGAAAAATCTTTAAAAATTTGCAATAATTTAGACTGACAGAATATTAGAGGCGTCAAAAAATACTATAATACCGTATCGTACCAGTACCGGTACCATACCGAATATTACCTAAAACTCAGTAATACCGTACCGAAATATCAGAACTGTATATAGTAAGATTATATGGTATGGTACTAGTACCCAGTATTGATACTGATGATATATTGTACCGTACCAAGTATATTTAATATATATTTAATTTAATTTTTATACAAACCATACAGTATCTGTCTCGGCCAGTTCGTTGTAGGCGCTCAAACCGAAAGTAATTCATTCAAAAACTTCTTAGATAATTTGATAGTGATTGAAAGACATGAACCGGCATCCGTTCTAATTAAATTTATTGGATTAGTTTTTATCTAATTATTTAGAACTTAATGGATTAGTTTTCATCTAAGTCATAAGATCTTATATATGTTTGGTAAGTAGTTTAATTTCTAAAGGCATCATAACAACTTAATACATTCTTCTATAATTGTTTTTTTTCCCTTTCTTGTAGACCGTAAGTAAGTTAATTACATTATACTGTTGTGCGGAATACAAATCAAACCAACAATCAAACCAACGCGGAAACAAAGAGAGAACCAGCGAGAAAAACAGAAAAGCAAGCAACGCAAGAACACAAGATTTACGTGGTTCGGCAAAACGATGCCTACATCCACGGGGCGGTTGGGGTTTCTTTACTATGTTCTTCAATGGGCAAACAAAGCCTTTACAAGAGATGACGGCTTCAAAATCCGAATAAGGTGTTACTATTTACAAAACCCTAACGGGTGTATTTATAGGGAAACTATTGGGCCTTTCGAATTGGGCCGAATCTGGATCCAAAACCCGCCGACAGTCGACTGGTTCAATTACCAGTCGACTGATAATCCTTCTGCCCAGTCGACTGACTCCCACATACAGTCGACTGCTGCTGCTGTATTCTCAGTCTTCGAAAACTTCTCTCTGGACAGTCGACTGCTCCTCCAATCAGTCGACTGAAGATCTGAAACTTTCGAACACTGCAGATACCAAATACCAGAATCGAGCCATTATCCTACAATCTCCACCTTGGCGAGATCTTTCAAGTCAAGTATCCAACAATCTCCACCTTGGTGAAATCTTCCAAGTAGCCCAAGCAATCTCCACAAATACTTCAAAACAACTGCTCATCACCAAATGCAACAAACGAACCCAAACTCCACTTTAGTATGATATCACATACTAAACAAACCAATAGCAAAGTACTATCCCAACTCGCCCATGCCAAATTATCAAACATGCAAAATATTAGCCAGGTTCATGCAATGCTTGAACTTGGCTGCCCCAACAACTTTGGTCAACATATCAGCAGGATTATCAGCTGTCCCAATCTTCACCAAATGAATATCACCATCCTTTATCAAATCACGTACAAAATGATAACGGACATCAATATGTTTGGTCCTCGAATGATGAGCTTGGTTCTTCGCTAAATGAATAGCACTCTGACTGTCACAGTGTACCTCCACCTTTTCCCGATGAATTCCCAAGCTCTTCAAAAGTCCATGTATCCAAATGGCTTCCTTCATGGCTTCAGCAACCGCCATGTATTCAGCCTCAGTAGTAGACAACGCTACAGTGGACTGCAAATTTGACCTCCAACTTATAGGTGCCCTAGCCATAGAAAACAAATAGCCTGTAGTAGACCGCCTCTTATCTAGATCACCTGCATAGTCTGAATCAACATACCCAACCAATAACCTGCTAATATTGTCATCCCTTTCAAATTTCAAACCCACATCTGTGGTGCCACTTATGTACCTCAAAATCTATTTAGCTGCTTGCCAATGCTCTTTGCCTGGATCATGCATATATCGACTAACCATACTCACCGCCTGAGAGATGTCTGGTCGAGTACAAACCATGGCATACATCAAACTGCCAACCACACTAGTGTAAGGTACATTCGCCATATACTGTCTCTCTTCATCTGTACTTGGAGACTGAGAAGCACTAATTCTGAAATGACTGGCTAAGGGTGTACTTACTGGTTTAGTCTTCTCATCTATACCGAACCGTTTCAGCACCTTCAAAAGATATTGCTTCTGTGTCAAACTCACTATGCCCTTTGCCCTGTCTCTAGCTATCTCCATCCCAAGTATCTTCTTGGCTTCACCAAGATCCTTCATCTCGAACTCAGAACTCAGCTGATTCTTCAAATTTTGAATCTCCTTAGCATTTTTAGAGGCAATCAACATATCATCCACATATAATAACAGATATATGAAAGAACCATCCTGCAATTTCCTGAAGTAGACACAATGATCAAACTCACTTCTGGAATATCTCTGCACCTTCATAAACTGATCAAACCTCAAATACCACTGCCTTGGAGATTGCTTCAACCCATAGAGAGACTTCTTCAACCTGCAAACACAATTTTCCTTCCCAGCAATTTTGAACCCATCTGGCTGCGACATATAAATTTCTTCATCTAGATCCCCATGTAAGAACGCAGTCTTCACATCCATCTGTGTCAATTCAAGATCAAACTGTGCTACCAAAGCTAACAAAATCCGAATAGAAGGATGCTTCACAACAGGAGAGAACACTTCATTATAGTCAATACCTTCCTGTTGAGCATACCCCTTTGCAACTAGTCTAGCCTTGAACCGAACACTGCCTTTTGGACCTTCTTTCTTCGTATACACCCACTTGCAACCAATTGCTTTCTTCCCCTTTGGTAGTTGCACTAAATCCCAAGTCTTATTCTTATGAAGAGAATTCATCTCTTCATCCATAGAAACTTTCCAATCTGCATTTTCTGAACTTCTAGTAGCTTCTTTGAAGTTGGAGGGAACTTCATCATCCACAATGGGAAGAGCAAATGCAACTGTATCTGTAAAGCGAGACGGTCGTTTGATATCTCTTCTTTGCCTTCTTACTGTAATTGATTCTTCCTGCTGGATAGGAACTTCTTCATTATTCTCAGTATCAACCACATCATCTTCATCTTGGACAGGAACAGGATTCTCAACTGACAACTTTTCTAACTCCACCTGTTGGAGAACTCTCCTACCAGTCGACTGGTTATTGCCAACAGTCGACTGTCCCGAGCTCCCACTCTTCTGCTGTTCTAGACCACCAGTCGACTGCTCCTGTACACCAGTCGACTGTCCCGAACTTCTGCAACTCACCTGTTGAAGAACTGTCCCACTCTTCTGCTGCTCACCAGTCGACTGCCCTATACCACCAGTCGACTGTCCCGAGCTAATCATGCTGGTCTCATCAAAAGTCACATCTCTGCTGATTACTAACTTCTTTTGTTCTGGACACCACAACCTGTAACCTTTGACACCAGTACTAAAACCAACAAATATAGCCTTTTTGGCTCTTGCATCAAGTTTAGTTTCAGTTACATGAAAATAAGCAGGACAACCAAATATATGCAAAAAACTATAATCAGATGCAGGTTTACCACTCCATACCTCAATAGGCGTTTTGCCTTCAAGTGCTGCTGATGGTAAACGGTTGACAATGTGGCTTGCATATATAACAGCTTCTGCCCAAAATGTCTTCTTCAATCCAGACTGTGCTAACATACATCTCACCTTCTCAAGTAAGGTTCTGTTCATCCTTTCTGCAACCCCATTTTGCTGTGGAGTCTTCCTAACTGTGAAGTGCCTCTGGATCCCTTCATCTTCACACAACTTCAGAAACGGATCGTTCTTGTATTCCCCTCCATTATCTGACCTCAGAACCTTAATCTTCCTACCAGTCTGATTTTCAACTTTCTTCTTCCAACTTGTGAACAATGTCAAAACTTCATCTTTGTGCTTCATGGTATATACCCAAACTCGTCTGGAGTAATCATCAACAAAAGTAACAAACCAGTGTCTACCACTCATAGAAGGTGTCTGAGTAGGGCCCCAAACATCTGTGTGCACATAATCGAGGATACCCTTTGTCTGATGTACAGCTGTACCAAATTTCACCCTAGTTTGCTTACCCAAAACACAATGTTCACAAAATTCCAACTTGCACCCTTTAGCATCTTTAAGCAACCCTTGCTTCACAAGCCCCTGCAAGGCCTTTTCTCCTGCATGCCCGAGTCGCATATGCCACAACCTAGTAGAGTCGGGAACAACCTGTTTAGGCCTCTCAGTTACACTGGCAGCCTCACCCAAATATGTTTTTCCCTGCAAGAAAAACAAGTTCCTTTTTCTTTGCCCTTTCATCACCACGAGTGATCCGCTAGTCACCTTCAGAATGCCACCTTCACTAGCGAATTTCAATCCACTGGCCTCCAAAGCACCAAGTGAAATTAAATTCTTCTTCAAATCTGGAACATACCATACATCTGAAAGCTCCCTAATAAGACCATCGTGCATAAGCAATTCAATCTTCCCGATTCCTACCTTCTTACAAGGTGCATCATTTCCCATCAAAACTACACCACCATCCATATACTCCAAAGAAGTAAACCACTCCTTTTTCCAGGACATATGATAGGAGGCTGCTGTATCAAGAAACCATACTTCTTGATAAAGTGAGGGACTAGAAGCAAGTGCAAAAGAAAAATCCTCGCCACTTTCTAAATTATCAACAGTCACATTTGCAGTCGAATTTTCCTTATTTCGTAGCTTTGGACAATCCTTTTTCCAATGCCCCCTTTCATGACAGAAAGCACATTCATCTTTGGCCGGTATTTTCCTGTCCTTCGAAACTCCTCTCGATTTGGAACGAGATTTGTTTCCCTTTTTCCCAGATTTGGACTCAGATCTGGTCTCAGTCCTGCCCCTTACAATCAAAGCTTCAGAAGTTTCTCTATCAACCATTTTATCCCTTCTCCTAGTTTCATTATTCAACAAAGCATTTGCAACATCTTCATATTTCACAGTATCTTTTCCATATAATAAAGTAGTTGCTAAATGATCATAACTTTCAGGTAATGAATTCAACAGAATTAGGGCTTTATCCTCATCCTTAATTTGCTCATCCAAATTTAACAAATCAGCCAATAATTTATTAAATGATTCAACATGAGCATTCATAGACATACCTTCCGTATAGGTGAAGCGAAAAAGTCTCTTCTTCAAATACAGCCGATTCTCCAAACTTTTCCTCATGTATTTGTCTTCGAGTTTCTTCCACAACACCGCAGCAACGGTATCCCTCATCAAATCATACTTCTGAGCCTTCTCAATAAAGAGCCGAATAGTCCCACACGCAACTCGATTCAACTTCTTCCAATCTGCTTCGGACATATCCTTAGGTTTTTCTTTCTCCAAAGCAACATCTTGTTCTTGTTGAACAAGAACATCCAACACCTCACATTGCCACATCCCGAAATTGTTTGTCCCATCAAATTTTTCAACTTCAAATTTTGCGTTGTGAATCGTTGTTCTTGACGAACTTGATCCCACAACATCCTTGGTTGCATCTGCATCTCCTGCCATCTCCCTCTAGGTCGAACCAACTGCTCTGATACCACTTGTTGTGCGGAATACAAATCAAACCAACAATCAAACCAACGCGGAAACAAAGAGAGAACCAGCGAGAAAAACAGAAAAGCAAGCAACGCAAGAACACAAGATTTACGTGGTTCGGCAAAACGATGCCTACATCCACGGGGCGGTTGGGGTTTCTTTACTATGTTCTTCAATGGGCAAACAAAGCCTTTACAAGAGATGACGGCTTCAAAATCCGAATAAGGTGTTACTATTTACAAAACCCTAACGGGTGTATTTATAGGGAAACTATTGGGCCTTTCGAATTGGGCCGAATCTGGATCCAAAACCCACCGACAGTCGACTGGTCAAATTACCAGTCGACTGATAATCCTTCTGCCCAGTCGACTGACTCCCACATACAGTCGACTGCTGCTGCTGTATTCTCAGTCTTCGAAAACTTCTCTCTGGACAGTCGACTGCTCCTCCAATCAGTCGACTGAAGATCTGAAACTTTCGAACACTGCAGATACCAAATACCAGAATCGAGCCATTATCCTACATATACTACCTTTTTTGAATAAAGAATACTCATATATATTTGTGATTTATTTGGTAGCTCGATTTTATTGTAGTAGTAGAAATTAAGAATTATATATAACAGAAAAGAAGAGGTGGAATTATAGCAGAAAGATGAGAAGTATAATTATGGACCAAAAACAAATAAATAAATCTAGAGTGTAGATGATAAATAATAAGTCATTCATTCTTGGAGTAATAAATTGCAAAAGATAGTGTTTTTTTTTCATAATCAACTATTACTAACCTGTCTTCTCATATGGTTAGAATCTTTCAATTACCATATCGTTATTTTCTATCATTTATAATCGTACATATGTACCATTGATGATGAATGATAGCTGAGGCCGTAGATCCAAAACAAATGAAAACAAATGTTGATTTTTTGTGTGGTTAACAAGCTTTATTAGCATTTGCAGCAACCAAATTAAATCTAAAATTATTGCGGGGTTGACTGTTCAAGACTTCAAAGTAACTGTTTATTTGCTAATAAGATAATATATACTTCTACTCAACTGAAATTTCAATTTTCTCTTTAAGGTCCAGTATACCGTGATATTACCATTACCGTATCGATATTTCGATACTACCGAACTCTGTATTACCAAAATCTTGGCACAATAATGGTAGAGAAATTTGTGTACCAAGTATTCAGATACGGTAACCGGTAAAACAATGATGGTGTGGCACAATACGTTATACCACCCCTACGAATTATTATGTTTCGTCCGTTCTTTTTTTTATCAAATTTGCTATAATTTAATGATTTACAACTATGGCAAATTAACAAAATGCCACTTCTGTTTTGTTATTTTGTCATTTTTTAATATACACGACTGTGCATAATCTAAGGTACCCAAATTAGTATGCTGTGCAGTGCAGCACCATATTTATTAATTTCTGATAATTCAAAATTATAACTATTAATTGTCAGACAAAAAAAGAAAGAAAGAACTCACTACTAATAACAAACTCCATATTATTGGAAAAAATGAAAGAGAGCGACTACCCACCTTCCCCTAAGCGACCATCCCACCACTCCTACCACTTCCACAAAGGCAGCCGTCCATCATCACCCATGCCAAAGCGAGGGAGGGAAGAGAGCGAAGGATATCACCGTGATGGAGGTTGGCGACGAGGCAAAAGCTCAGGGCGTCCGCTTCGAAGATCCATCTCGCCTACAGAAAGAAGGGAGGGTGAAGCTCAGACCAGACCCAGATCGGAGCGCCATCTCTCCCGCCACGAAGCTGGAGCTCACAAGCTGGAGGTGAAAGAGTCCAGGAGGACTGATCGTCCCCCTCCTCTGCACGAAGATAGTTACTCCAAATGTCGGACGTACGCGGAAGCAACTAGAGCATCGCATCTCGACGACGACGCGCATAGAGTGCGTCGCCGTTCTCCAAGTCCACTGTCCAAGCCCCGTCAGCCGATGAGAGATGAAGAAGAGGGCGAATGGGTGTTGGTGCAGTCAAGAAAGAGAAAGCAGGCGACCAAAGGCAATAGTTCGTCGGAGAACTCGCGAAACGATGGCCGCAAGAATTGTCATAAGTGCGCCAAGCCAGGTCATTCGATCAGTAAGTGTACCGCCGACTGGTTTTGCTATTTTTGTCGTAGTTCCGGTCACATTTCGACAGCCTGCCCCAAACGCATCATAGCAACTCCTTCTAACGTCAAAGCTTCTACGCCGGCCCTCGCTGCTATTTCTGAGGGGAGTAAAACTCAGGAGAGTTCGGCAGGAGCACGTCGTGTGATTCAAGCTACTATTATTCCGACTCCGTTGATAGCGGAGTTCGAAAGGCGGTTCAACTGTGGTATCTTAATCAAGGCACAAACAGGGGTTCCTTTGTCCACCGATATCTTCGATTTGCTTCAAGCGGCGCTCGTCTCTTCCACATCCCCAACTTGGGTTATCCACGAGGTCGCCATGAACACGTTCTACGCGCACTGCTCAGACCAAGCTATCGCTCAGGAGGCTATTAGGTTGAAGGGATTAGAGGGCAAAGATGCTCGAGGCTTAGAATTTTTCGTCACCTTCAAGTGGTGGACGCGGGATTACGGTGCGTTAAAGTCAGAGAGTCTCCCTCCAATCTGGGTTAGATTGTACAACCTTCCTCTCCATTGTTGGGTGAGATCGGGGTTTCAAAATGTGGTCCGTAAGTTCGGGTTGTTGATCGATATTGATAGACAGACTCTCACGCTAGCTGCACGGAAATTTGCCAGACTTAAGATTGGAGTTGCACACAAGTGCGACATCCCTTCCAAGATACTGGTGACCTTCGAAAACCATACGTACGAAGTTACGGTGATTGTCGAGACTCCGAAGAACGTTTCGTTCAGAGATTCGAGGCTAGGAGAGGGTTTAATTTTCAACGGTTCAGATGTTTTGGCGGAGGTTGAAGACGATGCATCTCCATTGGATGGGGATGAGCCTCCACGTCAGCAGCAAGAGCTCTGTATTGACCAACCTTCTCATGGACCAGTCCATAGTAAGCGTCTAACCGTACACTCAAGTGTCAAGATTAACATGCCATCTCAGCCGTTCAAGCAAGCCTCCTTGTCATCCGCGCAGATTTCGAAATGGAAAAGAGTGCCTCAGCTGTCTCCTACACGCCATCAGAGTCAATGTTCGCCTTCTCGAGGAAAAGACCTTTCCACTGGTGTTGATGGAACGGGATGCGGCGATGTGATGTTGGCAGCTGCTGAGGTTCCCAATGTTGAGGGGAGCAATCGATGCAATTCAAATGTGAAGCAGGGTATTTTAAAGTCTGTTAATGTGGTGGGCCCTAACTCTCATATGGGCCTTGTAAGGGAGCCTTGGATGAATTTTTCTAACGAAGATGTGGAAAATTCGGTGAAGGCAGCACTTTTAAATTTGATCCACTCAAAGGAGCAGCAGCGATTTGGGCTTCAGCCCACTATTCAAGATCGTACTATCAATTCCCATCAAGTAAGTCCGGTTGGGGCGATTGAGTCCAACCTGGGTGAGATTGCTTCCTCTCAGACTGTCCTCAATCCGCAACTTGCAATTGTTCATCCGGAGGTTCAGCATGAAAAGGAGGATGATATTATCGGAGCTCTAGATGGAATTCGAGAGGATAATCTGATTTCGGTTACAGTTACTGAAGGTGAGGACAAGGAGACTAGAGGTAGCGTCGGGAGTACTTCAACTAAAAAATTCACAGAATACCAGAGGAAGGGAAAGAGACAGTTGGTTAGCTCGGAGAGTCAGAACAACGGGAATGATGGATGGAATTATAGGGGTTTCAAACAGCAGGAGGATAACCCGTCTGGCAAAGGAAACAAGCAACAGGAGGAGACCACAACAGCAGAAGGTACTTCACATACTAATTGCTCTGTTCTTAATTCTTTATCAGATGAGTCATTAATTTACTTCGCAAGCTTGTATGGGTTAGCTATGGGTAGCTCTAGGGACATTCAACTTGCTAACTTAGCTATCATTAGAGAAGAAACCAGAATAACTAGTAAGTAGTCCCAAGGGGTCAGGAGCGTTGGGGGGTACGTTATTAGATGTCGTTATTGTTGTTTAATGGTATACATCTTCTGGAACGTTAGAGGGATGCGCCAAAAGCTGAAAAAGAGAGCTATTGGCGTTACGCTTAACAAGATTCGACCAGATGTCTGTGGGTTACAAGAAACTAGGATCGAAAACCCAACAGAAGAGGATTTCACTTCTCTTAGGGGCATGGCAGACTTCCAATGGAGATTTAAGTCGGCTAGGGGTTTTTCGGGGGGGATAGCGGTAGGAGCTAGTGCGGCAATCTTCGAGATTGTCGACCAGTTCATCGGAGACTTCTCGGTGTCAATTAGAATTAGACGAAGATGCGACTGTTGGACTCAGACTGTTACAAGCGTCTACGGTCCGTATGACAGTAGGATGCGCAAAGAGTTCTGGGCGGAACTTAGACTCATAAGATACAAATGGCGAGGCCCCTGGATTATAGGTGGCGACTTCAACATCACCAGATTTCGGGATGAGCATAGAGGAAGAGGTCAAAGTCAGTCAGAGCAAGACTTATTCAATGAGACGATAGAAGCACTAGATTTATTGGAGCTTGAGGTGGCAGACAGGAAATTCACCTGGACGAACATGCAGCGGAATCCGATATTGGCAAAGTTGGATCGAGTGTTGGTCTCGCTTGATTGGGAGAATGTCCATCCACGAGCTAAAGTCAAAACGACTATTAGATACACCTCAGACCATCTGCCACTGGTTATAGACTGTGGGGATTTCAAAAAGAAAAATTACGTCGGCTTCAAATTCGAGAAAGCATGGACTTTGTGTGAGGACTCTCGCCAACTTATCGCGGATTCTTGGAGCACAAGTATGACTCAGTTATCGGCTGTAGGAATTTGGGTAGAAAAGACTAGACGTCTAAGGTGTCTTAAATCTTGGGCTAAGGATAAAGCACGTAACATCAGTCTTCGAAGAGATGAGATAGCAATTAGGATCGCCAGTCTGGAAGTCACGCAGGAGGTGACTGACCTTCAGGAGACAGAGAAAGATGAGCTAGCAAATAAAAGACTTGAGTTGCAACAGATAGCAAAGATGGAGGAAGTCTATTGGCAACAGAGAGCGAGGATTCAGTGGTTGAGAGAAGGAGATGCTAACACAAAATATTTCCACAAGATGGCCAGCGGCAGGCGTAGACACAATCACATCACAGGCCTTACGATTGACGGAGCCTGGACTGAAAACGAAGAACAGGTCAAGGAGCATCTGGATGACGTCTATCATGCTCTGCTTGGCCATAAGCAGGAGGCTAGATGCTCCTTAGCTCAGGATATGTGGAGTCATTCCAGAATAGATGGGAGCAATGACATTGAAATGTGTTTCGAGGAGAAAGAAGTATTAGACGCTATCAAAAGCTTAGGTCAGGACAAGGCGCCGGGACCGGATGGATTGCCGATTTTCTTCTACCTAACTTATTGGAATATAATCAAGAGTGACTTGATGAGCATCTTTCATGAGGTTTTTGAGGGTACGGCGAACTTGGATAGATTAAATTATGCCTCCATCATTCTAGTGCCCAAGAAAAGTGAAGTCAGATCTCAGGAAGATCTCAGACCCATTAGTCTGCTGAACGGATCGTTCAAAATTATTACGAAAGTTTTGGCTCAACGACTGGCCCCGAACCTCAATGAGACTATTGCTCAATCTCAAAGTGGGTTCATTAGGGGTAGAGACATTATGGATAGCATCGCGTCAGCCCATGAGATTGTTTATAGAGGTCACAGTACCAAAGCGGAAGACTTCATTCTGAATCTTGATTTCAAAAAGGCTTATGACTCGGTAGAGTGGGACTGTGTGGAGGAAGCTCTGGCTCTTAAAGGCTTTGGTACTAAATGGAGATCATGGATGAGCAAGTGCATTAGAGGAGGCAAATCGAACATCATGGTCAACGGATGGCAAGGAAAAATGATCCTTTGTAAGAGAGGGCTGCGACAGGGAGATCCTCTTTCATCCTTGCTCTTCGCTATTGTAGCAGACGGTCTCGCAGAAATGATTAATAGGGCTATGGAGAACAATACAATTAAGGGGATTCAGATCAAGGGAATTCCTACTCCAATGTCGATTCTTCAATATGCAGACGACACAATGTTGTTCGGGAAAGCCTCGACTGAAGAAGCTATGGCCATGAAGACGGTGCTGGCTTGTTTCCAAGGGTGGTCAGGCCTCAAAGTTAATTTGAATAAAACTAGCATCATTCCGATGACTGACCTTCCGAACAATGTGCTTAACGATATTGCGGATATCTTTGATTGCAAGACTGGCGCTTACCCTATTAAATACCTCGGTACCCCGATTAGACCAGGAGCGCTATTGAGGGAGGATTGGAACCCGCTAATCGATAAGATTAATAGGAAACTCTCCGGATGGTAGAGTAGATTTCTTTCCCTCGGAGGTAGGATCATACTACTTAATTCGGTCATTAGTGCGATCCCGCTGTATCTTATGTCCATCTTTGAGTTGCCAAAGTGGGTCATCAATAGAATTGATAAGCTGAGGCGGAGATTTTTATGGAAAGGCGCCGATGAGGGTAACAAAGGACTCAATCTGGTCAATTGGGGAAGAGTGTGCAAAAGAAGGGAATTTGGAGGATTGGGGATCATGTGTCTGCGAGACATGAACAATGCACTACTTAGCAAGTGGTGGTGGAAAATCAATAATAATCACAGAGGTTGGTGGAGCTTTTCGTTCGCACAATACAGGAAGAGGCGCAAAGTGCGATTCGGAGGTAAAAGTCCGTCGGCTAAAGTTTCTGTTATGTGGAGGGGCATAGCTAAGCAGGGGGTATTGTTTAATTCCAACACTAGCTGTAAAGTAGGTGACGGGAAGAACACCAGGTTTTGGAAAGACAAGTGGTGTGGACCCTCCACCCTGCAAAACCAATTCCCTCGGGCCGCTGAAGCCACTACCAATTTAGATCTTACGGTAGCAGACGTTAGAAAGAAGGGTAAACTCAACTTTGTTGTGTCCCAGAATATCACCCCAGAGAGTGTGGCGCAATTTGAGGATTTAAACGATTTAATCATGCAGACTGGAGAGGGGGGCAGCTCAACAGAAGATGAGAGGTGGTGGGACAGAGAAAACTCGAAGATATTCTCGGTGTCATCCATGTATAAATGGATCAACGATGGCGGGACGAGATGTCAGGCACAATCGATCATCTGGGGTACCAAAGCGCCGTTCAGGGTCAAAGTGTTTTGCTGGTTAGTAAACAAAAACGCGATTCTCTCAAAAACAAACCTTAAAAAGAGGGACCTGCATATTGATACGATCTGTGGGAGCTGCCTGGCGGCTGAAGAAGACGTCAACCACATTCTGTTTCAGTGTCCTAGAGCTAGACTAGCATGGGAGGTTGTCAGTAGAGGGTTTGGGTGTAATCACTGTCCTAATTCACCTACGGAAATTTGGTGAACTTTTAGAGATACTCACATTAATATAGATGATAGAAGGGCATGGGATATTGTGATTGCTGCTTTACTTTGGTCATTATGGATTCAAAGGAACGATCTTCTTTTCCGCAATATTACATACAGATTTCCTCACTTTATGAATAAAATATTTATGTTGATCCATGATTGGGCAGGTGCCATGGAGGCAAACAAGAGACTCAGGACTGCGGAGGGAGAGTAGTCGTCATGGGATTGGAGCGTTCCGGGCTGCATTTTGGGGGTTGCTTTTGATTTAGCCCGGATTGCCAGTGATCTTGTTTATGGGTTAATTGTATTTCGATGCTATGTTGTCTTTAGATCTTTCGATGCTATGTTGTCTTTAGATCTTGTTACGTTATTTTGTAATCGTTTATGTATGTTCTACTGTGTTTCCTTAATAGTTCATTAATGAAACGATGGATGCGACCATCTTTTTCTCAAAAAAAAAATTGTCAGACAACTCTCTCTCCCTCTCATGCACCTTTGGGTGCACGTGAGATGACAGCTCTATCTCTGTTATACTATATGTCGGTGTATTTTCTCAGCTTTTTTTTTTTTTTGATGAAACGGATAGAGTCGAAAGACTCCAGCCATGTTTTGAAAAAAAAAATGAGAGAAAAGATAGGAGACAAACCCCCACAATTTTCTCAGCCTTTAAGGTAAGAATATATATAAATACAAAAATTTAAAACTAGTTTCCAAAGTAAAAAATTAATTTAACATTGATGTATACCCACAACAATATATACATTATGTCACTCACTCATAATAATAGATCAAGAAGCATATATAGTATGGGCACAAAATTTAAAATATGGGCTCACATCTAGCCCGACTTTTTTAGGGCTCAAAAAATTAGATCCGAGTTCGAACCCGAACTAAGTTTGAAAAATATGTTTGGGCCTAGACCCGAACTACTTACCCATATTTTAATATATAACTTTTTAATCAAACAAAATTACATCAAGAATAATATATGATAAAAATAATAATAAGAGGAACACTACCAATTTTTGTCTAATTCATATCTAATTTGTTTATTTTCATTTTAACTCTTTATATAAAGCATCATTTCTCTATTTATAAACTTTAATACTTATTTCAACTTAAATATATGAATATTCTCTTTTAAAAACTCATATGTTAATATACATGATATATACATAAATATATACATGCACATGCATAAATTTGTTTCGGGTTCATCAAGTCTAAGTACTTGAGCCCGAGCCAGGAACGACTTTTCCTTGGGCCTAAAAATCTGGGCCCGAGCCTAGCCCAAAATGATAATTATTAGCCCAAACTCACTAATAACTAGGTGGGACCTAGGCATGCCTAAGTCGAATTTGGACCAATTGTCACCCTTAATATATAGTAAGTTGATATGGGATAAATAAAAAAGGCGCGATCAGGGCCCTCTGATCTCCTCTGGACTCTCCCTCCTGTGATCATCAAACCAGCTGCAGTCTAATGGGCCACATCAAGCTCAGGCCCATGGACAAACGGGTCCACCCCGGCCCATTAGGGTTCCGGACCCATTTACCACTGCCTATAAATACCCTACCCCCTCCTCACTTTGGCAAGTAATCAAACTTTCCCCACCTGAACCCTAGCTGCCCAGTCTCTTTTTCAGCGACTGACTAGATCATCGGAGGGCCTGTCACCGGGACTTCTCCCGGTATTTTAAGGCAGTGTCAGGTACAAAAGACCCGAGCCGAGCCACTACATCCGAGCTGAGAACTCGCCTCTACCTCCCCACTCCTGCTTCCGAGCCGCTCCCACTCCTGGGGATCGGACAGATGCCAGTATTACGGTTTTCCCCCCTCACAAATTACAAGAACTCACACATGCTGCTTCCACACCCTAAAAATAAACAGCATCATAAGTACATTGTGCACAAAATTTCAAACAAATATAATGAGTTTAACTATTTTTTACTGATCACGCAATCTAAAAATGGAGAGAACATTGACTAAATATCAATTTCTTGGTTAGACGATGAATATTTAAAACTGTTAAATTCTTTTCAGGTTTTGCACTCGCACGTACCCTTTAAAAAGTAGATAATATTTGACAGTGTCAACATTTTTATTTCAAAAGATCGAGATATGGATTATTAGGTGTCTCCCTATTAAAATAAGCTAGGGTTAAAATAGGGTAGGGTGGAAGACTAACACTAGACTGTTATCTATACAATACAATATATTATGCTAAGATCATTTTGGTTCAATAAATTTTTTTTGAACAAAAAAATGAGAGAAAATATAGGAGACAAACCCCCACAATGTTTCTCCATATAAATTTTGAAGTGTTATCGTATCTCTTAACTAAACCATAAAAATTGTGCAATATGCTATAGACATTATTAAATAAATTTTTCAAAATTGATTTTTCTATTTTCTATTATTTGAAATTTTGGAAAATATTGCACAATGTTATACTTGTCCATGACTTCTTTTTCCTTCTTTCTTTAAATAAAAAATTTAGAGAAAATATAGGTGGCAATTCTCCACTCTTTCTCCATCCAATTTTAAATTGTAATAATATTCCTTAATCAAACCTTAAAAATTATACAATATTATATAGATGTTATTAATTCGGAGAATATTTTAAAAATAATTTTGTTGTTTCTTATGTTTTAAAAATCTTGTATAATATATTACACAAAGTCATACTACTTCTTATTATGGTAATTACTATATATTCTAGATGACCCGTTTATCTTTAATGGTACATCATTATAAAAATAAAAATAAAATAAAAACACTAGAAAAGAAGGTACCTAAGCTTCCTTAATAATTTTATTTAAAAAACTCTACCGTGTGTGTGTTTATATATAAGCAATGCTTCATTGCAAATCACTGAAACCATTGTTGAAAAACAACGGCTTTAGCCTTAATATAACCTAAGCCATTGTTGGACTCCAACAACGTCTTATGTTTATAACCTAAGCCGTTATTAAAAACAACGGATTCAATAGTTTGCATATTCATTTGTACGGATCCGTTTGCAATGGAGCATTGCTTCACACACACACACACACATCTATATAATAAAACACAAAGACAGCTATCAAGTGGCTCTCCTTCAATCTCCTCAAAGTCAAAAGCCCAAATCTAACCTCACAAAACACATTTTTCTCTCCAAAATTTCAAACCCCAAAACTCAAATTCAAAACCCAACAAAAAAAAAACCTCATTTATTTATTTAATTATTTTTCTCTCTCTATATATTTCTCTATTTACATAGAAATTTAGATTTTCAAATTTCAAGTTTGTAAATTTTCAGATTTTTTATTTTTTTTTATTGTTCATGTTATATTGAAAATAGCAAATATCTCTTCAATAGTTAAATTTCATTATTTTCCACCCTAAGAAGTTGAAATTTATACCCTCATTTATAATTATTTTTCAACATATACTAATGGAAACATGGACTTGTATTTACAACTAATTATTGTCAGACTATTCAAACTTGAGCCATATAATTGTTATTTTACTGTTTACAAGGATTTTCATATACTGTATCGTTCCGAAGACATGCCGTAGGCATGTGCCCATGGACAAATCTGTAACCCCCATTCCGGATAATTAGTATTTTTCGTGTATTTTCTATAATTTACCTTTTTTTTATAAATTTATATTGTGCTAAGTTCTTTTCGGATCTTGTATTAAAGTATTTTCTAATTGAGATTTTATTCATTTTGAATGATGGTATATTTGAACTTATTTTTTATCCCTTATTGATCGACTATTTATATTATTAATCTTCGGATTTTAATAAATTTGTTAACCTCAAATCCTATTTTTATGAATATTATTATTATTATTATTATTATTATTATTATTATTATTATTGTTTTTACTATTATAATTATAATTATAATTACTTTTAATTATTATTATTATTGCTATTATTATTGATTTTCTTATTGTTATTAGTATAAATATTTGTTATTATTGTTATCATTATTTTTATTAGTATTAATACTTTTATCGTTATTGTTATTATCATTATTATTTTGTTTTAAGCCCGAACATGTTCGATTTTATATGCAGTTCGCTGTTTGATTTAATGCATATATATATATATATATATATATATATATATATATATATATATATATAAATACCGTATTTTTTTTTCTTGATTATTTTCTTTTTGATTAAATTTGTTCATAAAATTTCCGTTCTTCTTGATTGGGCTCTTCTTGTTGAACATATTATCTTTTATTTATTTGTGGGTGTTTTTAATTGAACCCTATTAATTTTGATCTATCTCTTAATTGAACCATAAAACCCAATTCCTATTGTTATTGACCCAAAACTGTTGTTATTGAACCTTAAACCACTAACCCAATATCCTTATTGTACCTTATAAATACAACCCTAATGCAGACCCTAATTTTTGGCATACAAATCGAAATCCTAGCCGTCTACTCTCTCTCCTGTCGTTCTCTCTCTCTCCCCATGTTTTTCCCGCCAAAACCCCAAGCCCCCTTCTAGCGTCTTCCCCGAGCATCTCCGGCCACCCCGTAGTCGCCTCCTATCGCCTAACCCCCCGTCGACGCCACACAGCCGCCCAGACCAACCCCCGAAACCCCCCATGTCTTCTTCCCTCTCTGTTTCGCTCGTCAACAGTGACAGAATCCAGCTCTGTCTTTCTCTCTTTTCGACCGCCGATCAGGACCACCGGCGCCGCCGCTCGCCGACGCCCCCTTGGTTGCCTTGCCTGCGGTCGTTGATGCCGTTCTCTCTTGCTCTGTTGCTGCTTGTCTCTTTGTGTGCTGTGTGTTATTGCTTTGGGATCTTATTGCATGTATATTGCACGTCTTATTGGTGGGTTGAACTAGTATGTGAGTTCGTTGCTTCGGAATCCTTATCCCGTTATTCTTGGTATTCGTTTTCACCGTATAACAGGCAAGTCACCATCCTCTTGAATTGCTAATTGTATCAAATTCAAATTTCATTCAAATTCTTGCAAGTAGATTCTTTGTTTATCATATTATTCTTTGTTCATCTCTTCGTTGGGTCTATTGAGGGTTTACACGAGCTAACCCCAATATTCTTGACACTTGCCATATTTTTGCTCTAAATTTGGATCTTTCATGAATGCATATAGAATTGATAATAGGTTTAACCGTATAACCGTCACACAAATAAACTATTGTAGAGACAATTGTTAGGTTGTATGTTGTTTGATCGATTGATGATTGATTGATGATAAATTGATGTATGAGCGTGTTCTAATTTTATTTATCATGTTTTAACACCCATCATGTTGATTACACAATTTATTGACTAAAGAATCGATACCCATCATGTTTAAATAATTTATTTTCATGAAAATACCCCCAAAATCCTGTATTGCTTGCTGACCTGTATATTGGCTGCTGTTTTTGAACCAGTAAACGATCTTAAATTGAATTACTTTCTGAATAAGAATTGTAGCCAATTCTTTCTAGTTTACAGAACATCTTGATTTTTGAATTTCGAGTTCTGTAGAAAAAGTTATGCTCGTTTTACTACAACTATGTTTTTAAATCCAGATTTTCAGATTCTCGTACCTTTCATGTTTAAACTGTAAAAAGGCTGATCAAATGATAGAATTTTGCTCTGAAAATTTCCAGATTGTTGCTTAACATATTTAGGAATTTAAAAAGTATTTTTAATGAATTTAATACTGAGTTTTGGCTGATGATAAAAATTAAAATAACAAGATGTCGAATTTCTGCCTGAACATAAAATCTATAAAGAATCATGTAATTGACCTAGCTACTGTTGTCAGAATTTGAACTTTAAATATGTGTTGAAACCGTGTGGAAGTCTAGTTTTCAGATTTTCTGACGAATTCAACTTTCGATTTCTGAGTCAGCAGAAAACTGTATTTTTGTACAGACTGCGCTTGCTGTCCAGAATTTTAGTTTCCACTTTTTAGTAGATTAATTATTCCTATATTGTACTATTGCATGAATTAATGAATATATGTTGCATTGCATGTTTCTTAATGAGTTATTATCATCGTTCTAATTATCCTATTTCATGTTACCCACCTATTGTTCCCCATATTGTTACTATCGTTCATTGAATTGTTCTTTAATTGCATGTTCTATTATTGCATTGATGAAATAATTAAGAAGCCAGGGTTTAAGGGTTGACTTTAGTAGTGGACAATATAGGGACTGTACTCGGAGGAGGGCCCGTGTTTTTCTATTTATTGGTCTATTGGTCTATTGGTCATATCGGTCATCGATTAATTGTAGACTACTAATTACAATATCTCGATTAATTCGGTCATCGGTCATTATTGAATATCGTTACCGATTACATGAACTATAGAGCCCACCACTATAGTCTAAAACGAAATTGATTGTATGCATCGAATCTGTAGTATGAGATGCAGTAGTACGTGCATTAGTTAGGATTAAAAATAATTAATGACATAAGGATTGACACATTACCGACACTGCATATTGTTCATCATTGTTCATATTGATATCGAATATTGGCTAAGTGTTATTAATATTGATCATTGATTATTGTTACCAATTATTGAACCATTATTTATAGCCAATTGCATCGATTATCATGATATTATCCCATTTTATTGATTCCTATCGATCAATTGATTTATTGTTATACAGTTATTCTATTGTTCCATGCTTTCTCTACTTATTGTCCATGACTTGCTCTAAGGAAAATTTTTCTCCTCTTTTTAGATTAAGTGTTCACAAGTATTGATGGAGAATTACATGATGGATTGGGAGAACAACATTGGTGAAGAAATTGATTACATCGCTGCTTAATGATTTTGGCTTTGTTATGGAGACTTAATTTATACAAGGAATCAAATAAGAAGGGATCAAATGAATGGAATAAGACTAGTATCCAGATCAAGTTGGTTATGATTCATTTATACATGCATGGTTGGTGAAATGTTGAGCAGATTCCAGATCGAGCCAAGCTTGTCTAATATATTAGTTGCCTAATATATTAGCCAAACTTGAAACTCTGATACCACTAAAAATCCTGTCACGCCCCGCTTTCCAAAAATACGGAATAGGAGTACGTAACAAAAGCCCAGCGAATGATTTTCATCATCCATAAGCTGTTTCAAGAATCTATACAACACATCACAGATACAATAGAGTCGGAAGCCAGAAAAGTCAACCACATGCATATATAAACCAAATACCAACAAGAATACTTGAAATAAAATATATTAATATCAAATAGTCATGATCTGAAATACACAAATGTTCCTGGGTCACATTGCCCAATTACAAAAATAAATCCAAGTCTCAAAATACAATATTGTCCAAAATAAGCAACAAGAATAATAATAGCAAAATTCCAACATCTAGTACATCATGTCTCCAATACCGTCTGGAGCCTGTCCTTCAAAATCTGCAATTCAACAAATACAGGAAAGAGAAAAAGAGAAAACACAAGTACCCGTCAATTGCAAGTCGCGGGTCACAAATAGAGTAGGATACAAGCACATGGAATGGAAAAAAACTAACTAGCACATGGTATAGGTATAATGTCAACCTAGACAAACTAGCATATTAAAAGTGTCAAGTGTACCTGGCATAATCAAGTGTCAAGTAAACAAGTATCCTATAAACATGCATCAAGTGTCAGGTAAACAGGTAAATGGGTGAACATGTATCAACTATCAGGTAATCAGGTAAATATGTATCGAGTATCAGGTAACCAGGTAACAAGTAATCAGGTAACAGGTATCATGTAACAGGTAAACAGGTATCATGTAGTCAAGTATCAAGCATGCACGTATCATGTCAAGTCTTTTATTCAAGTATCAGGTTCGAGTATCATATTCAGGTATCATGTATCATATATTAAATATCTTGTATTATTACTATCTAGGTAACACTTCATGTACCATCCTTTTATCACATGGTTGTTACAGTCAATGCAGTTTCACTTTAAATTTCGTAGGGGACCATGCAGGGCAGTGTACTCAGATTTTCACAGAATCACAGAACTTGGTCGGTAACATGTCGTACAGGAAACACAAGTCTCCTTCTCGGTAACATGTCATACAGGAAACACAAGTCTCCTTCCGAGTACACGTTTCTGCACTATCCACTACTAGATCTGTCCCATTAAAACCCCGGCTTGATTATTTATTATTATTCTCAAACAGGCAGGTATGAGCATGAATCAGAGTCAAACCAATATGGTATAATCAGGTTTAGGTTCCGGGAAACAAATATACAAGCATGGATGATATACATTCACATATACGAGCAAAATAGTTTAGGTTCATAATCAGGACAGCAAGACCAAGCAGTACTAAAACAGTGATTCTAAGAGCTACAGACAAGCAAACCCAGATCCGTCGATGGATCTGGAAACTAGACATCCGCATGCATCTAAAGAGTATAATAAAGTCATATACTAGTTGACAACATCTCAACTCAAAACTGAATTGAACACAGATTTTTGGTTCAGCTAGAAAACAGGGGAACAACTTCAAAAGCATAAAAACAGCATAAAAATACATCAAATAATTCCACGAAAAATCTGGGATAATTCCCTATAGGTATAGACTCAAAATAACAAGTTTCATAATATTTCAGTAAGTATAGATAAGTCATCAAAAATAAGAAACAACACGAAAACATGGTTCGACGAATCTGAAATTTCTCAACACTGCTGTACGAAAATAATGATATCTCGTAATCAGCAAATCAAAATCCAATTCCGCCAAAACGAAGTGAAAATAGATGAAATTTGAAAACTTTCATATATCAAAAATAATTTTCATAAACCATAAGGAATTAGGGTAGAAACTGGGTTCAACATAGGACAGTACGCAATTTACAGCAAAAGTAGCTTTTAGAAAAGGATATGAAACATCACGCAAAAATCATCTTTAAAATACACCAAAAATCTGGAAAGTCCCTAACATCATGAGGAAACACTGAGCAAAATATTATGGCAAGATATTATGTATAACCTAGATCTTGAAAATAAATAGTTCACAAAATCTACACAAAACTGTATCTGAAAACTATCGACACGTCTGTACCAAAATTATCATATCTTAGTCATAAGAACTCCAAACGCAGTAAAACTAATGGAGTTTGAAAATAGACTCAATTATCTACAATTAACTTTGAAATCTCCAATTGAGATTCGGACCCTAGCATAGGTGAAAACAGCAAACAACACAGCACAGCCCGCAAATTCCAGATTTCACAACTCAACTTAGAAACGTCATAACTTTCATAATATTGAACCAAACCTAACCAAACTTGAAAAACAGCCTACCCATCATCTAAATATCATATTTAAGGTTTTCTAACATGTCAAAACCTAATAATTCTCACATGGGCAATCAGTCAAACACATAGCATGCAATATGTCTCATACACGATCAAAATGTTTGGGTGAAACCTAGGGCATTAACCTATCAAACTTCATGTCATAAGTCATCTATGGCCAATTTTATCACAATAGAGACAAACCCATCAAATAGAAACACAAGTTTTGGTTGTCTCTAGACCCAACTACTCTAGGTGTGAACTTTTTGACTTGTATCAACATAATAAAATTATGTACAAGTTACTTGCCTTGTTATGGAGTGAAACCCGATGCGAATAGTCCTAAGTGCAAAACCCACGAACGAAATCTTCTCCAAACGCGAATCCAAGCAAACCCACGAACAAAAATGCCTACGAACGAAATCTTCTTGATGCAATGAATAAAGTAGAGAAAACTCACTTCAAGAAACCCAAAGAGAAGTGATTTGTGATGTTTTTGATGTTGATGGTGGTGTGTGTGGTAGCCGGCCAACAATGGAGGTGTAGGGTTTGGATGGGTGATTGTAGGGTGTTAGTATGGTGATGGAAGTAGTATGGCCGGTTGTAGGGAGGGTGAGGATGTGGTCGGATTTGATGGGGATAGAAGCAACCGGGATTGGAGAGGGAAAAAAAAGGGGGGCCAGGTTGCTTAGGAGAGGGAGAGAGAAGTTAATTAGGTTTAGGTTTAGGGTTTGTGAAATTAGTGGTTATATATATGGGGTTAATGTGGATTAATGTGTTGTGGGTAATAATATGTAGTAATAGGTATACAAATGGGTAATGGGTATTGGGTCAATTTCAAATGGGGATACAATTTATAGTGAATTCTGTGGCTCCTAAAATCTCATTAGGGGTCAAAAACCATAGGTTTGGCAAATCACCACAAAAAATCCATCACATCACCATGGAAAAATATATTGAAGATAATGAGGCCAAAAAATGAAGAAAAGAAACCAAAATGGAGAAAACGAACCAAAACGACGAACAAACAACACAAGGAGCTCAAATGAAAGGAAAAAGAATATATACTGAAAATAAATCCAATAGATGGTTTCGAAAAAAATACAAGAGATATAAAAATACACAAAAATGAAAAATACACTCCAAAAATATTTTTAAAAAAATAAAATGAAAAACAGGGGTTACAATCCTACCCACCTTACAACAAAATTTCGTTCTCGAAATTTGCTTAGGCGGTACATAGGATAAGACAAAAGCAAACTTGGCAAAAAGTACTTTGTGACATTCATAGACGATTGCACAAAATTCTGTTATGTATACTTGTAACAGAGCAAAAATGAGGCTTTAGATAAATTCAAAGAATATAAGCATGAGGTTGAGAATCAACTTGGCAAAATGATTAAAATCGTTAGAGGAAGAGAATATGATGCACCATTTAATATGATCTGCTCTGAACATGGAATAGTTCATCAGACAACTGCTCCTTACTGATCCGAATCAAACGGTACTGCCGAGCGCAAGAACAGAACTCTAAAGGAGATGATGAATGTCTTGTTGTTGAATTCCGGCTTACCCCAAAATATGTGGGGAGAAGCGTTGCTGAATGCCAACTACATTCTCAATAAAATACCTCACAAGAAAATCGGCAAGACACCATACGAATTGTGGAAAGGTAACGTACCTTCGTATAAATACCTCAAAGTGTGGGGGTGTCTAACAAAAGTGGTAGTACCTAACCCAAAACAGGTCACCATCGAACCTAAGACGATTGATTGCATATTCATAGGCTATGCACACAACAGTAGTGCATATCGATTCTTGGTATACAAATCAGATATACCGGATATCCATGTGAATACAATAATAGAATCAAGGAATGCTTTCTTCTTTGAACATATATTTCCGTGCAAGGATGCTACGTATCCCAAATGTATACGTGAACAAGGAAATTCAAGCACTTCGGTTGATGAACCAGAACATGATAATGATGAGCCTAAACGAAGTAAACGGGCTAGAACATCAAAATCATTTGGTCCTGACTTTGTAACGGCCTTTCTGTTAGAGAATGAGCCCAGAACTTTCAAGGAAGTCATGTCTATGCCTGATGCTTCTATGTGGAAGGAAGCAATCAAAAGTAAAATAGACTCCATTATGCAGAATCATATATGGGAATTAGTCGATTTGCCATCTTGATGTAAAGCTCTAGGAAGCAAATGGATTTTCAAACAAAAATTGAAACTAGATGGTTCAATAAAGAAGCATAAGGCGAGACTTGTGGTACAAGAATTTAGGCAAAAGGAATGCCTAGACTTCTTGATACATATTTCCCAGTTACAAGAATAACTTTCATAAGAATGTTGATAGCTATTGCAACTCTACGTAACCTGAAAATACATCAAATAGATGTTAAAACTGCATTTCTAAATGGGAACTTAGAAGAAAAAATATACATGAAACAATATGAGGGTTACGTAGTTCCTGGACAGGAAAACAAGGTGTGCAGGCTTGTAAAATCTCTGTACGGACTGAAACAAGCTCCAAAGCAGTGGCATGCAAAATTTGACAATGTTATGATGTCAAATGGCTTCAAAATAAATGAATGTGATAAGTGTATTTATATCAAAGATACTCTGAATGGATACATTCTGGTGTGTCTGTATATTGATGACCTACTCATTATTGGAAGCAATAATGATATTATCAAACAAACTAAGAGCATGCTTTGTAGAAAATTTGATATGAAAGACTTGGGAGTTGCAGACGTCATACTAGGAACAAAGTTTCCAGGACGTCTGAGGAAATTACTTTGTCTCAAGCTCATTATGCTGAGAAAGTACTTGAAAGGTTCAAGAATTACTCGAATGGAACTGCCAAAAGTCCTGTGGATTCCAGTCTTCACTTATTCAAAAATACAGGAGAAAGCATATCACAATTGGAATATGCACGTGTAATCAGTAGTCTGATGTACTTAACAAATTGTATAAGACCAGACTTGGCCCATTCAGTAAATGTACTGAGCCGCTACACAAGTAATCCAGGACGGAGTCACTGGAAAGGAATAACTACCTGCGACATACTCAGAGTTACGCGCTGCATTACATCAAATACCCAGCAGTACTAGAAGGCTACAATGATGCCAACTGGATATCGGACTCCAAGAACTCAAAATCCACAAGTGGATATGTCTTCAAACTTGGTGGTGCAGCTGTGTCATGGAAATCCTCTAAAAAATGCTATTGGACAGATCCACCATGAAATCTGAGTTTATTGCTTTAGACAAAGCAGAAAAGGAAGAAGAATGGCTACGAAACTTTTTAGAGAATATTCCTATGTGGAAAAAACCAGTGCCTGCTTTATGTGTACACTGTGACAGCCAATCGGCTATAGCACGGGCACTAAGTCGTATGTATAATAGTAAGTCTCGTCATATCAGAAGTCGACACAAAACCATTAGACAACTGCTCTCAAATGGAGTAATCTCCATAGAGTATATAAAATCGGCTGACAACCTAGCGGATCCATTTACTAAAGGTCTGTCGCGAGAGCAGGTTGTGAGATCATCAAGAGGAATGAGTTTAAAACCTATGACGAAAGAGGATACTTGATGGAAACCCTACCTAGGAATTGGAGATCTCAAGATCTAGGTTCAAAGGGACAACTAAATCTTGTTGAATCGACGGGAGCACTGAGAGATTAAAATCTCATACCCACTCTTAGGATGATAAAACAGTGCTGCCTACAAAGAGTTAGGATAAGCTTGGCTTTTAATGATTCTCATAGCTTTAAAATAAAAGTGGGGTATAGCAGAATACTCTTTATAGGCAATCACCTTGTGAGTGTGAAATGGGGCCATTTCTAGGAGAATGAAGAGAGGCTACATTCTCCAAGTTCACTCACGATTAACCAGGGCAGTTCAAGGCCAAAATGAACACAACAAGAGAACTTAGTTATGTGAGGAGATAAAACTGTATGATAGTTATTGTCTAGGTTCACATCAAAGCCCGGGTAGTTCAAGACATCGTGTTCATTATCTGGTCAAGTGAATTCGATAGCTACTTACTAAGGGTGGTTCCAATTTGAAAAATTACTACCATTCCTGATGCAGTGATTTTTCGATTGTACTCTCAGAGTTTTTCTGTCATGATTTTTCTGTCATGTCTTTTTATGTCATGTCTGGATTACATAGTCTGGTAATTTTCATTCATGTGGGGGATTGTTGGAATTAAATTTTGCAGTTTTTCGAGCTTGATTTCGGCAGGCTCCGGCCATCGGCGGTGCCGGAAAATGAGCGGATTGCGATCCTCTCGTCGAGTACTATTTCGTGGTGTACTCATTTTCCAAAAACGAATTCTGTATGAATGAGAAATGTTGGTCCAAAGTTGGGTACTTGAAATGCACTAACTTGGAAACTTGGAGAAAATGGATAGTCCCATATCGGAAATTGGGAAAGATTTTTCTAGTATATATACTAAAAAATTTGACTAGAGGGCGTGGCCCGGGGGTTACCACTAATGTGTAGTGGAGAGAGGACTTAGCCAAAATGATAAACACACACGCGCGCGCGCGCCCGGCCCGGCCCGGCTCCGGCCCCGGCGTCGGCTTCGGCTTCGGCTATGGCTTGACTTGGCTTGGCTTGTATTTTTTTTCCCAGTCAAATTTTTTCTCCCACAGTACACTGGTGAGGCTCTTCACATTCGACAACTGATGCTATTACTTTGTAACAGCAAAGTAATGACTCACCAGTTGTGGATCTGAGCCACTAATCTGTTGTTGCAGAGTAATGGACCATTACTCTACTGTTACAGAGTAATGGGTCTCCCAAGAGTCTCCATTTCTTCTATAAGACCACCATATCCTGTCTGCCAGATATACAGATTTTGATAATCCGAATTACACTTCTTCTTCTTCTTCCTCTGTGTTAAAAACTGAGAGTACATCACAGCACAGTTCACTAAAATCTCTGGAGTTTGAGTGCTGCTCTTCAGGAAAAGGTATACAGTTGTATCCTGGGAGGCAATTCGCCAGCCACCGTCACACTACGGGGCGAATTTTGCTTTAAGGAGAGAGATCTTAATCTCGACTCTGTATAACGCTTTTGGTTTGTTATCTTTTATTCCTGTAATTTCTGTTCTTCACAAATATTGTTAGCACTTTTCAGTTTTATGAAATTCGAGTTCTAACATATATATATAAATATATAAAACACAAAGAAAGCTATCAAGTGACTCTAATTCAGGAGGGCTGAAATCAATGGTCCAGATCTAACCTCACAAAACATATTTTCCCGCACAAAAGTTTTCCCTCAAAACTCAAATTCAAATCCCCCAAAACAACTCCTCAAATTTTATTTTTTTAATTTTATTTTCTCCCTCTCTCATTCTCTCCCTATTTAGAAATTTATATTTTCAGATTTCAGGTTTGTAAATTTTTTAGATTTTTATGTATTTTTTTCTTGCTCATGTTACATTGAAAATAGAAAATATCTCATCAACAGTTCAATTTCATTATTTTCTACACTCAAAGTTCTAAGAAGTTGAATTTTACACCCCCATTTATAATTATTTTTCAACATATACTAATGAAAACATAGACTTTTATTTACGACTAATTATTGTTTTACTATTCAAACTTGATGTAACGCCCCAAATTTTTTTTTTTTGACTCCAAACTCAATTCCTTCAATTTCTATATCACTTTAAACATAAACTAAGAAAATTATATTTTAGGAAAAATTTTGACAGAGTCTCCCCTGTAAATTTTGTCCTGAAACACAAAAAGCTTACGGAATTCTGCTCAAAATTCCGTAGCTCACAATCCACATAATATTTTTATGGACTCCCCAGGCCAAAACGAGTAGATACACACAGGCAATATAATATAATGCTCTGGGGGCCAAACTCATAACGGATAATCAAATATCAAATAAAAACTATAAATTTCTTTGAAAAACGAGGTAAAAATTTAGAAAAATCTTTGTAACACCTACCACCGAGCCCGGTACTCCACAACGAGATGGGTACGGGTCACAAACATACCATACCACCCCACACTATACTCATCATCATCATATACACGCATATACATTCAGATTACAATTTAAATCATAAATTCAACTATTCATCATAACTAATTAGTACAAAAATTTTAAAATAAAACTTCACCCTACAATCTGCACCTCACCTCTGCACTGATGAGAACCTGTAACAGTAGGGGATCTAGGGTAGTCCTCGGACTCCCCTAACCCCCCAAACACTAAGGGGTTAGCCATTTCTAGTGTGAGTATAATTTACTAATCTAATAAATAAATTAAACTATATAAAGAAAATAAATTAAACTTACAATATCAGGGTAAGAAGATTAAATCTGAATCTGAACATTAAAGCATCAAAATACAACTTTGTATTAAGTACTCGTCAAATCTGCATCCGTCAACCTATATCCATAACTTCACACCCTTCGCTAAATGCATCTTAATATATGACTGCATATATATAAATACATATATACACAACTCGTTCAATTTATGCTCAATTACAAAGCAACACACTAATTCACATTCCATTTCTTTGTATTTTGAAATCCCCAACACAAATAATCATCATTTCATAATTACCATCACCTCCACATTTCTTTATTTTCATTACTAATCACATATGGTCTCTGCCATTTTTCTTCATACTTATCCAACCACATATTTCATTTACCATTCCTTTTCATTTATACACACAACTCATTCTTTCCTACTTATCTCGTAACATTACTTCACATCCACTCCATTTTAAATCATCTTATTCATTGTCATCGTATATCCTCATATGCATTCATTTAATCGCATAACCTTCCCCACACTTAGTCTCATAATAACACATTCATCCCATGTATCATCACATTATAATTTACCCTTTACTTTCTTTTCATTCCAATCTCATCATATCGCTTATTTTCACTCATCTTTATTTTTATTTCCAACTCACAATACAACTAGCATATCAACAACTCCCTCGTCCATCCTGAAAATTGTGCCTAGGCAGGTAGTTCCCACTATTTCCTCCGAAATAGCAGGCGGGTAGTTCCTAGTCACAATTTCAAGGCACACCACTTATAACACAGCACACTTTCTTTAATAACCAATTTCATTACCCACCTCATAATACAGGTATTGGTCTTATTGTATTATATCACGTATCACACCATAAACATATACATCTCTTCTCATAATATCATATTAATTCATGTCTTATCCACAAAACATAACACCTCAGTACACATGGCAATTTACTTGCATTTCATCACATCATTAACATATCACCTATAGCACAAATGCCTTTGACTTCACTTTCATTCTTATCACAATATACTCCATATCCCAAACATAGTTTGGGCAATCACATATCACACCCCAAGGCCGATAGCTTGGGTAATACTCACCGCACCCCAAACACATAGTCTGGGTAATATCACATCACATCTCAAACCAAATGCCAATATGTACATATATATCTCCTGTAGTATATTCACATCTCCCATAATATAAATAATCTCCGTAATATATATATCAGATCATCAATATCTTTATATATACACACATTCTTTCAATACACATATACACCTTTATATTTTCTCCTTTTCAGTGCCCACACAACTGACCTCCTCGTACAACACGGGGATCTCTGTGCCTCCCATCCCGTACATTTCAATCCCGCTAACCCACCACATCACCCAGATCCAGGTGTCCTAAGCCTCTATCATTTGTGGGCTGGATTGAAAGTACGGTTGCGCGTTTGTCCAACCAAGACTAAAGCCAAAAGGCTAGTCAAAAGTAAAATATAACACGCGGATCGATGCTCACATAGAGTCTTACACGTCCGAGGCTACGTCTTCCTCCTGGCCCTATACCAGCGAGGGAAACTCCTGATCCCCAAATATAGTTTGGGGCAATATATAACTCCTGATCCCCAAATATAAAATTTGGGGCAATATTAATATATATATATATATAACTCTTGTTCCCCAAATATAATTTGGAACAATATATAACTCCTGTTCCCGGGTGTATCCCGGGCCTGTGGGGTCTAGCCCAAACCCCTGGGAGATTGTGCGGCACTGCAATATTTAATTCTCCTTTATGTACATATACATATCTTCTTTATTATATACTCCTTCACAATATAACTCCTGTTCCCCAAATATAAAATTTGGGGCAATATTAATACATATATTACTCCTGTTCCCCAAATATAATTTGGGGCAATAAATATAACTCCTTTATAAAATAACTCTTTTAATACAATAACTCCTTTAATATAACTCCTTTATAAGACTCTTTTATAATAACTCCTTTATAACATAACTCCTTATATTCATTTAAAATATAACTCCTTTATAAGACAACTCATTTACAACATAACTCCTTTATAATAACTCGTTTAATACAATATCTCCATATATTCATTTAAAATATGACTCCTTTATAATATTTCTCCATATATATATCTCTCCTTTATAATATAACTCCATATATAAAGATATCTCCTGTATATCATAACGTCTTAAGAATATAACTCCTTTATAATACAATTTTGCCATTATAACATACCATGAAAGTAGATATCTCCATTAAATTCATACGCATACGCAAACATTAGACTCAGTAATTATCGTATCAAATTCTCATTTACGACCCACACGTCACACATACATCATATCAATTTCGCATCACTCTATCACATAACATTTCCAATTTATCACACGCATATCACACATACACCATATGACTCATATCATCATGTTATCGCATCGCAATAGCATATCATATACACCTTGCGTTCCATCTCATCACATCAGTCATGAGATCACACATCACACATCCCCATACATTCACATACATAAATCTAATCATTACAACCCCGAAGCATATCGATATTTATCTACAAACAACACACTCCCATACATATATATACTAATTTCTTACACCTCATAATTTACTCCGTATCCTACTTATGAAATTTTCTATATTCAAAATACTTCACACATCACACACCAAACCATATTTTAAAATTAATTATAGCACATTATGCACATAGAATAAAAGATCATACTCACATAGCCTCCAGCGAAGACTCGAAGCACCCTGCCACGCATCCGAAATCGCTAACATCACCTATTATCAAATTTCAACACAATTAAGGCTCAAATCATCCAAATCAACCACAGAAAATAATAACACTAATCCTAGTATCAATCAGGCATTTTATTGAATGCCTGGGATGCACACGTGCATTGCACATAATATTCAAATTACTACGGAATTTTTATTTCCCAAACAATAACAAAAATCACCCCTAAAATAACCTAATGGCCCAACAAAAATTCCATGACCATAAAAGAGACAAGTTCTCATATACTTACTCCCCCTTTATAAACCCAAAATCCTAATTTATTAACAACTTACAAATTCTCCAATAACTTGCTAATTTCTTGTATCCATAATACCCAACACCTCCTAATCTCCCTACTATAATATTTCTACTTCACAGAAACTAAAAACACTTAATTCCATACAAATAAAATACACTAGAGTATGCCTTCCTGTTGCTTTTTCTTCAAATTGACAGCACCATGTGGAAGAGGACCCTTCAAATAGCATGCCCCTTGAATTAATTTGAAAACCATGGAGATTCGAAGTGGATTTGGGCGGGGCGAAGAAGGGCCGAAGTGGGTTCGTTTTGGGATCGGGAAGGAATCAGAACGGGGGAGAAAGAAAGAATGAAGAAGGGAATGGGGTGGGGGTGTTTTTAATAAAATAAAATTTATAATATAAATATTTTAATAAAGGTATATTTACAAATAGGCCCCCAGACCTCCAAAATATTTCAAATAAACCCCAACTCTACTTTTAACAGTACAAAATATATTAAAACATCCCATAATAATCCTCCAAAATCATAAAACAAAATTAAACAATAATTTTCCATATAAAACTCGACTCATACTTCAATATACCATCTACACCAATCCAATAAATATTCATACCAATATCCATATTTAAAAATAAAATATATCAAAAATAATTTTTCACCACTCCAAATATATAAAACAGGTATATTCGGTATTTTACAAATTCGAGGTGTTACACTTGAGCAACATAATTGTTATTTTACTGTTTAGAAGACTTTCATATGCTGTATCGTTCCGAAGATATGCCGTAGGCACGTACCCACGGGCAAATCTAGTATATATATATATATGATGCGGTTTGTTTTTGGGGGGTGTGGATGCACCAGGTGTGAGTTCTTCTCGATTTTTATTTTTGGCGGAAGCTTTGGTGCGGACGGTGGCCCCGACCCTCAGCCGAGCTACAGTATGGGAGTAGGCAGGAGTGAGTTGGTGATGGAATGTTTGACTCGGATCTGGAGGCTCGGATCCAGGGGTCTCTCGTACCTGCACTCGATCTAGAAACACTGAGGTTGGTCCCGGTGGCAGACCCTCCGACGATCTAGTCAGCTACTGAAAGAGAGTAACAGTAACTAGGGTTTGAGAGGGGAAAGATTCATTACCTCCTGGAGGGGTAGAGGGTCTGGTATTTATAAAAGAAGCCAACCGGGTCTGGACTCGTTTGGGGCCAGATCTGGACCCTGTTGCCCGTGGGCATGGAGTGGCAGAAGCCCAAGTGGTATAGGGCTGACGTGGCATGAGCTCGGGGTGGTTTAGGGCTGACGTGGCAGAGGCCTGGGTGGTTTCTAGGCTGACGTGGCGGACCCAGATGATCTGGCGGTGAACTCTCTTTGAGGGGATCCTGTGGCCCAGGAGGGGCCACGTCATCTGACCCATATCAGGAGCCCCCACTCCTGGAGGGCTGGGTGATCCATTCGTATAGGAGTGGTTCTTTGCCTCTGTAGGAAGAGTAGGGTGGTGTGTACGGCAATGAATAGGATCTGTATCTTCCAGAAGAGGTCAAGGAGGTAAGGTGAAGGGATCCCCTATTGGAATCGTACGGAGTGCCGGGCACAGAAGAGTCGGAGCTCGGTTTGCCGAGCATCGAGGGTCGGTAGGCGAGCCCCTCACTTGTTGGAAAAGCAAGGGGACGCCGCGATCTGCTGAGTAGGGGGTCTTCTTTCTGAGCGTCGAGGGTCGGTAGACGAGTCCCTCACTTGTTGGAAAAGAAAGGGGATGCCGCGATCTGCTGAGTAGGGGGTCTTCTTTCCGAGCGTTGAGGGTCGGTAGACAAGCCCCTCACTTGTTGGAAAAGCAAGGGGACGTCGCGACCTGCTGAGTAGGGGGTCTTCTTTCCGAGCGTCGAGGGTCGGTAGACGAGTCCCTCACTTGTTGGAAAAGCAAGGGGACGCCACGGCCTACTGAGTAGGAGCCTTCTTGCCGAACATCGAGGGTCGGTAGACGAGCCCCTCACTTGTTGGAAAAGCAAGGGGACGCCGCGACATGCTGAGTAGGGGATCTTCTTGCCGAGCATCGAGCATTGGTAGACGAGCCCCTCACTTGTTGGAAAAGTAAGGGGACGCCGCGACATGCTGAGTAGGGGGGTCTTCTTTCCGAGCATCGAGGGTCGGTAGACGAGCCCCTCACTTGTTGGAAAAGCAAGGGGGCGTCGTGACCTGCTGGGTAGGGGGCTTCTTGCCAAGCGTCGAGGGCCGGTAGATGAGCCCCTCACTTATTGGAAAAGCAAGGGGACGCCGCGGCCTGCTGAGTAGGGGGCCTTCTTGCCGAGTGTCGAGGGTCGGTAGACGAGCCCCTCACTTGTTGGAAAAGCAAGGGGATGCCCAGATCTTTTGTGGCTCGCGGTGTCATCCGAGCACCGACCTCAAGCTTGTTGAAGAAGCTTATGTGGCTCGCGGTGCTATCCGAACGCCGAGCCTCAAGCTTGTAAGAGAAGCTTTCATGGCTCGCGGTGCTATCCAAGCGCCGAGCCTCAAGCTTGTAAGAGAAGCTTTTGTGGCTCGCGGTGCTATCCGAGCACCGAGCCTCATGCTTGTAGGAGAAGCTTTTGTAGTTTGCAGTGTCATCCGAGCTCCGAGCCCCCAAAACTTGTTGGAAAAGCTTTTGGTGGTTTGTTGTCGGTGGGATGGTGTATTGGTAATGGCGGCCAGATGAAATCTAATGATTTTATTTCATTTAATTCTTAAGGTATAGAAGCCTTTGTGGCTCACGGTGACATTCGAGCGCCGAGCCTTAAGCTTGTTGAGAAGCCTTTTGTGACTCGCGGTGCCATCCGAGCTCCGAGCCTCCTGATGAATAGAGGAGGATTCTGGGGCTCGCTGTGCAATCTGAGCTCCGATCCTCCTATTGAATTGAGGAGGATTTTAGGGCTCGCGGTGCCATCCGAGCTCCAAGCCTCCTGCTGAATAGAGGAGGATTTTGGGGCTCGCGGTGCCATCCGAGCTCCGAGCCTCCAGTTGAATTGAGGAGGATTTTGGGACTCGCGGTGCCATCCGAGCTCTGAGTCTCCTTTTGAATAGAGGAGGATTTTGGGGCTTACGGTGCCATCTGAAATCCGAGCCTCCTGACTTGTTGGAAAAGCCTAGGGGCATTGGGGTAACTTTTTTGTCAACTGCTGACGTCACGGGTGCAAGAATCGAAGCGACTTTAGATCCTAGCGGCCGTTGGATCTTGATGATTAAGATCTAATGGCCAGATCTTTTCGCGAAAATTGAGGAGTCTCTTTCTCCGTTATAAATCCCCCTTCCCCCCCTTCCCACTTTTCTTTCCTTCATTTCCTTGCTTGTGTTTCCCAACTTTCAAGAATATGGTTTTTCTCACCTGCCGTCGACGACCTTTTTCCGGCGATCTACCCGTAAGCGCAATACTTCAGGTTAGTATTTCTGACTCGTAATATCGCGCTCTCAGTTCAGCTCCGAGGCAAGCTCGTCAGGCCGTTCCGAGAGGACAGCTGAGTCCCCAGCAACGTCCTGGTCCTTGGGCAATTATGGGGTTAAAGAGGATGTTCTGTCAGATCCAGGATCGGCCGGTGGGGACAATGTGGTCTTCGTCGTGTCACCCTTGATATCCCATAGGCCGGGGAAGGAGCCCGTGGATGAGGGCGAGGAGGAGGAGGAGGAAGAGGAGGAGGACGAAGAAGAACATGATCCCGAGGGAGAGGGGGACGTTGAGGATGAGGAGGGTGGTGAGGAGGAGTAGGATCCCGAGGGAGAGGGGGCCATTGAGGACGAGGAAGATGGCGAGGAAGACTCAGAGGGGAATCTAGGGGAGCCTGATTGGGGTGCCAGGGAGGGCAATGTTTAAGGAGATGCGGGGGAAGGCACCGCAGGAGGGGTAGCCGAGGGCGAGGGCGATCTTCCCCCTCTGCCACCTTCATCGATACCATCTCCGGAGAGGAAGGCTCGTCCTCGTAGGAGGAAGAGAAAGTTGAGCCTTCTGGATAGTCCCCTCCACCGGATAAATATGCTCCTAGACCGGGGTTCGAGTTTGCCCCGGTCACCTTCAGGAATCCAAGATCGATCAGGATGTATCCTGACGACGTTAACGACGTCGATCCGTGCCGGGTGACGAGAGTAGGGTAATGATCAGGATGGATGGCATTCAATGCGTCTTGAAGGCGGACTACCTGCACATGTTGAGGGCGGCCTACTTTATCTCCAGGGAGTTCGAACTTCTGATTCCGAGCCCCGGTATTCGCCCAACTACTGCTCTCGCACCGGGTTACTGTATTTTTCCCGAGGATTCCTTTATCTCGGGACTTAGGCTGCTGCTGCACCCTTTCATTAAGAGGGTCTTGAATTGGGTGAAGTTAAGCCTGATGCAGTACGGCCCCAACTCTTGGAAGCACCTAGTCTGCTTTGTCTTGAAGTGCCAAGAGAAGTGGGTCAAGCCGAGGCTGACGTACTTTCGCGCTATCTTGGGGATTAGCTCATTGGGCGATGCGGAGGGAATCTTCTACTTCTCACCTAGGCCACATAAGAAGGTGATGCACAGCCATCCGGACTCTATCAAAGGGTGGAAAGAGGAGTATTTTATAGTCCGGAGTGAGAAGCCTTGGGGGATTCCGACCACTTGGAACTTTTTCAAGCCGAACCATAAGCCTCCGAAGCGTAGCGAGCTGACAGAGAAGTAGTGGGCGAAGGTGGGGAAGATCGTCGGGGGGCACAGCATAGGGTGGCCTCGACTGACGAAAATGTATCTGGCCTGAGCTGGATTGAGCCCAGCAGACCCTAGTATGTTTTTGTTCTGATTTTTTCTATCTTTCTGCCTTCGTGTTAACGTTTAGCCTCTCTTCTTCTATTTTGCAGAGATGACGGCCAAGCAGTTCGACAATAGGCGGCCCTGTTGGAGGTTGCCGCCCAGAGGAGGGCGGAGAAGGAGAAGAAGGTGAAGCAGGATGCGGCGGCTACTCAGGGCGCGCGGTCTAGTAAGGAACCGACCTCGGAGGTCGTGGAACCGTCCCCAAAAAGTTCCAAGAAGCATCACCACATGCCGAGGGCGTCTAGGGAGGTGGGGGGAAGCTCGGGTAGCAAGAGAAATTCCGAGGTCCCGGAGCAGAGGCTTCCCCCACCTCGGCCCACAGCCGAGCATATGGTTGGACAACAGGGGCTTAGGCCACATGCCCCTGATTGGTCGGTTCTTGCTGGGGATTCCCTGCTTGAGGGTCTCGTGGCCATTGAGGTGGTCAGGAATCTCGCCACTGAGCGAGATCGCATGGCGCTGGCGGTGCAGACGTCTGAGATGGCCTTCATGCGGTGGTCTCAGGTGCAGCTCTCAATGAGTGCTTGTACTCTTGCATTCAGTTCGGATTCTAGGATTTCTTCTAACCTTTTCTTCCTCGGACAGGCGATGCTTCATGGGCATCACTTTCAGAAGTACTTGGAGAAGGAGGTCCTCATTGAGAGGATGAATGCGGAGAAGTATCTCCGCGAGTTGACCAAGGTGACGAACGAGCTAAAGAAGGCTCGGAGCATGGAGGCTGGCCTCGATAGTCGACTATCATAAGAAGGATGTGGAGTGCCTCAAGAAGGAGGTCCGGGAAGAAGCTGAGAAGGCACGGAAGGCCATGGAGGAGGCGGAGATCACCATGGCGGATGCCCTGATTCTGGCACAGAACGAGGCCTATGACAGGGCCAAGGAGCATTTCCAGTTGATCTATCCGGACAAGAGGGTCGACCACCTTCACTACAACTGGCAGCCGGAGCATCCGCCGACACCCAGTGGCGAGGAGATGGGAGACCCTCGCCAAGAGGAGATCGGGGGCGACCCGGCTGACGAAGAGGTGCCACCACCCCCCAGCATAGTTTAGGTTTTTTCTTTTTTGATTTTGTAAATGCCTTGCGCGGACTGGCCACCGCATTTGGTAGCACAAAGATTTTGAAACTAATGAAAGATAATTTTTTGGCCAACGCTCCATGACTTGTGCTTCTTTAGTCACTTTTGTGACTTGTTGTTTTTCTCGTCTTTTTGATGGACGCATGAGGTCTAGGGTGCCGACCCTGTTTCTGCCGAGGCCTCCTTGATCCGAGCTGGGCCGGAGGCCATGGAGACGGCTTTGACTCGCCAACAGAAACAGGCCCGGGACCGAGCGGCCGCAGTGAATTATTTTATGAATAAGTCTAGGGAGCTCGGCCTGGAGATCGCTCGTCTGAGGAAAGCCACAGCCGACCGGGACTGGTGGGTAATCGAAACGAACTGGTCGATCTCGATGCCTCTAGCTTGCGGTCGGCTTCGGAGTCTTTTCTTCATAAGGCCGTTGTTGAGAAAGAGTTGGAGATCCATAGATTGAAGCTGGTGCTAGGCGCCGGTTGGATCGAGGAGGCGAGCAATTCGGTATTAGGACCATCACCGACCTTTTTATTGGAGGGGGCCCAGCCTGATGATGCCGACAGCTCTGTGGCGGGGGAGCCTTCCCTGGTCGGGCCGGCCGAGCGTGAGAGGGAACCCAAAGGAAGCACCGAATTTGAGTTTTAAGCCGCGTGTGAGCGATTTGTAAGCTTTTTATTGTATTTGCGCCGTCGTTACGGGCGCGCGATGAGTAATAATAAAAAAGCCTCCCTACTTCTTTAACCTTGACAATTTCATTGAGTAGGGATTGTTGCCGGGCTTGGCCTTGCAAGGGGTCGCCGCCGAGGCAGAAAGACCACACGGTGACTGTGCAAGCAATGCATAACCAGTGGCATTTTGCCTCTCGATTAGCAATAATGGCACCGTTTCGCCTTCCGATAAGCATTAATAGCGACGTTTCACCTTCCATCGTTTGGGGCTTCCCAGATGCAATAACTGCGCTTCTGTGGGGGGCTATATAACCCCCATTCTCTCCTTGTTGGTTATCAGGGATTGGGATTGGCTTATCTGCCATACGATTCGTGTGCCTGTCGAAGGCGGGCGTCCTAGAATTAGAACTTTTAGTCCGAGGGTTCCGGATTGGTGGCGCACCAATCACCCTCGAACAATTTGGGGTTGTGGCCATGGGGGCCGTGAAACCCTGGGTTTTTCGTTGGTGAGTGGTGGGACGATCAATTGGTTCGGAAGCTCGGAGAGAGCCCTGGGTCGGTGGCTCTCCTGCCGCCCTCGAACAATTCGGGGCTTTGGCTTTTGAAAGCTGCAAACCCCGAGTTGCTCGCGGGTGAGAGGAGGGTCGACCAACGACTCGAAGCTCGGGGCGTTTACCGAAGGCAGGCGCCCTAAATCTTAATGAAAACTTTTCTGAAGTGGTCGTGGCTGGAGGTCGTCGCCGAGCGTGACAATCAAGTGCTTTGAAGAAAGTCACGGCCTTGCTGGGGGTCGAAGACGAGCCTCCACACTACTTCTCAGGAAGACGGTACGGGTGTGGCTGGTGGTTGCCATCGTGCGCATAGATTGATGGGCTTGAAGAAGCCCAAACCATGCTAGGGACAGATGTCGAGCCCCCACACTGGGGAGAAAGATGGTAATGGACGTAGCGGAAGGTCTTCGCCGAGCGTATCGGTCGAGTGGCTTTGAAGAAAGCCACGGCCCTGCTCGGGGTCGACGCCGAGCTCCCACACTTGTTCTCAGGAAGACGGTACGAGTGTAGCTGGCGGTTGCCGCCGTGTGCATAGGTTGAAGGGCCTGAAGAAGCCCAAACCATGCTAGGGGCAGATGCCGAGCCCCCACACCGGAGAGAAAGCCGGTAATGGGCGTAGCGGAAGGTCGTCTCTGAGCGTATCAGTCGAGTGGCTTTGAAGAGAGCCACGGCCTTGCTCGAGATCGACGCCGAGCCCCACACTTGTTCTCAGGAAGACAGTACGGGTGTAGCTGGCAGTTGCCGCCGTGTGCATAGGTTGAAGGGCCTGAAGAAGCCCAAACCATGCTATGATGTCGAGCCCCCACACCGGGGAGAAAGCCGGTAATGGGCATAGCTGAAGGTCGTCGCTGAGTGTATCGGTCGAGTGGTTTTGAAGAAAGCCACGGCCTTGTTCGGGATCGACGCCGAGCCCCCACACCTTTTCTCAGGTAGACGACACGGATGTAGCTGGCGGTTGCCGCCGTGTGCATAGGTTGAAGGGCTTGAAGAAGCCCAAACCATGTTAGGGGCAGATGCCGAGCCCCCATATCGGGGAGAAAGCTGGTAATGGGCGTAGCTGAAGGTCGTCACCAAGCATATCGGTCGAGTGGCTTTGAAGAAAGCCACGACCTTGCTCGGGGTCGATGACGAGCCCCTACACTTGTTCTTCGAAAACGGTACGGGTGTAGTTCTTGCGGCCCGCGGTACCATTCGAATGCCGAGGAATAAGCCTGTAAGGGAAGCTTTTGTGGCTCGCGGTGCTATCCGAGCCCCGAGCCTCAAGCTTGTCGGAGAAGCTTTTATGGCTCGTGGTGCTATCCGAGCGCCGAGCCCGAGATATGTTTTAATGAGAAATAATACGAAGCCAAAACTTGTTTCAAGAAAGCTGGCATAATTACAACATATTTAAGCCTTACAAAAACAAGGCACGACGTACCAATTACATTTTTCGTAATTTTACATGAGATGTAGAGCCTAACCCTCCCCTTCTAGGAATTTGATGAGGTGTTTTGCGTTCCAGGGCCTCTTGACAGCCTTGCCCTCCGGGTCGGTTAGGCGGTACGTGCCCGGGTGTACGACCCCAGATACCTTGTATGGGCCCTCCCAGTTTGGGGCCAGTTTCCTCTTTTGGCCGGGGTTGGATACCACCAGTTTCTGGAGGACGAGGTCTCCGAGCTTGATGTCGGTGGGATACACCTTTTTGTTGTAGAATCTTTCGATCCTCTGTTGGTAGGTGTTCCTTCTAATGGTGGACTTCTCTCTGACCTCGTCTATGAGATCCAGGCCGGCACATAGCTGTGCAGAGTTGCTTACTTCATCGAAGGCCATGATCCGGGGGAAAGGGATCCCGATCTCCAGGGGAATGACGACCTCCGTGCCGTATGTCAGATTAAATGGCGACTCTCCCATGGGGATTCTCTTTGTCATTCGGCGGGCCTAGAGAATGCTCGGCAGCTCATCGACCCATAACCTTTTCGAACAGTTATCGAGTCGTTTCTTGAGACCATTAAGGATTTGGTGGTTCGTGTTCTCGGCCTAATGGTTTGACTACGGGTGGCATGCTGCTGCATCCCGAGATCTTCGCAGAACCTTCGAAAATGTTTACCCGTGAACTGAGTCCCATTGTCTGTAATGAGACCTGTGGGATCCCGAACCAGCAGAAGATATGTTTCTAGAAAAACTGTTGGGTCTGTTGCTCGGTGATCGTGGCTAGTGGCTCGGCCTCGATCCACTTCGTGAAATAATCGAATGCCACTATGAGAAACTTGCGTTGGCCTGTTGCCTTAAAAAATGGGCCTAGCCGATCCATCCCTCACATTGCAAAGGGGATTGGACTAACCATGGAACGGAGGTTCGCTTGCGGAGCCCTTTTCACAGGGGAGAACCGTTGACAGGGGCCACACTTCTTCACCAGGGCGAGGGTGTCTCGCAGCATCGTGGGCCAGTAGTACCCGTGGTTCAAAGCCTTTCGTGCGAGCGAGCGGCTTCCCATATGGCACCCGCCGATTCCCTCATGTAAGTCCTTGAGAGCGTACTTTGCTTCATCAGGGGTTAGACAGCAGAGGTAGGGTCTTCCGTCCGTCGTGGTGTATGACCTTTTGAAGAGGGTCACGTTGATCACGGCGAACCTTTCTGAACGGACCCTGACCCGCCTCGCTTCAGCTCGGTCTTCGGGGAGCTCTCCCCTGATTAGAAATTTCTTGATATGAGTGGTCCAGTCGTCAGGGAGAGCTCCGTCTTCAATGCAGAGACTCTCAGGGAAGTCATTACTCGGCTTTAGGAGTACTTTGATCAGGGACCCTCGAGGGATGAGGAACCTAACTTCGACAGAGCGTCGGCCAGGGCATTCTGCTCCCCGGGGATCCTTAAGACCGCCGACTCGTCGAAGGACGTCAATAGCCATTGGACCACGGCCAGGTACTTGATCATCCGATCGTCACTAGCCCCGTACTCTCCGGTGATCTGGTTGACCACGAGCTGAGAGTCGCTAAAGGCCCTAATCTGTCAGGCGCCGGCCTGATGCGCCAGGGTGAGCCCGGCGATCATGGCCTCGTACTCAGCCTCATTGTTAGAGGCCAAAAAGTTAAGGCAGAAGCAATATTGAAGGAGGAAATTGTCGGGACCCTGCAGAATGATGCCCACACCACTCCCCGCTTCGCAGGAGGAACCATCGACGTAAACTTCCCAAGTCTGGTCGGTCTCCTTACTTTCGGGTTGCTCAGAGATGGTGCATTCGGTGATGAACTCGATAAGGGCCTGTCCTTTGATGGCCATCCTTGGCTGATAGCCGATGTCATATTGACTGAGCTCGATCGTCCATTTGACCAATCGTTCGGAGCTCTCAGGCTTTTAGATCACGGCCTTCAGAGGCTGGTCCGTGAGCACCTGAACCGAATGCGCCTGAAATAGGGACGGAGCTTCTACGCTGCCATGACCAAGGCGTATGCTACCTTCTCCATTCTAGAATATTTGGTCTCGATGGCAAGCAGAACCTTGCTCACATAGTACATAGGCTTTTGGACTCCTTCCTCTTCTCGAATGAGGACAGCACTGAGCACGTTTTCCGAGGCCAAAAGGTAAAGCTAGAGTGGATCCCCTGGTTCGGGCTTGCTGAGGAGAGGGGGGTTGGTGAGGTACTCTTTCAATTGGGCGAATGCCTCCTGCTACTGAGTACCCCACTCGAAACATTCGGTTCTGCGCAGAGCCTTGAAGAATGGGAGGGACTTCTCTCTGGACTTGGAGAGGAAACGGCCGTTGGCCGCGGTCTTCCCATGAGCCTCTAGACTTCTTTGATGTTTCTAGGAGGGGCCATGTCTATTATGGCCTGGATTTTTTCGGGGTTCGCCTCGATGCCGCGCTGGCTGATGATGAACCTGAGGAATTTTTCCGAGGAGACGCCGAATGCACACTTCGCCGGATTGAGCCAAATATTGTGGGTCCGAAGGACCCCGAAGGCCTCTTCCAGGTCGGCGACGTGATTCTGTTCCTGCTGGCTCTTGACGAATATGTCGTCGACGTACACCTCCATGTTGCGCCTAATTTGATCCTTGAAGACTCGGGTAACTAGCCTCTGATAAGTAGCGCCAGCGTTCTTCAGCCCGAAGGGCATAACCCGGTAGCAGTAAAGACCCTGGTCCGTGATGAAGGACGTCTTGGCTATATCGAAAGGAAACATCCAGATCTGTTTATAGCCTGAGAAGGCATCCATGAAAGAGAGGATCTCGTGATCCGATGTAGCGTCGATCAGAGCGTCGATGCTGGGGAGAGGAAACGGATCTTTGGAGCATGCCTTGTTGAGGTCGGTGAAGTCTATGCAGATCCTCCAGCCCACGCTCGTCTTTTTGACCATCACGATGTTTGCCAGCCACTCGGGGTAGCTGACCTCCTGTATGAAACAAGTGGACAAGAGTTTGTCCACCTCCGCCTTCACCATCTGCTGCCACTCCGGGACGAACTTACGTCGCTTTTGGACGATCGGCTTCGATCCTGGGTTCATGCTGAGTTTGTGCATGATCAGGTCCTCGGAGATACCGGGCATATCGGAGGGCTTCCAGGCGAAGAGGTCGACATTGCAGCGAATGCAGTCGATCAGGGCAGATTTGAGGTTGGAAGCGAGGGAGCAGCTCACTGGAAACACTTTGACGCATCCTCCATCTCGAATGAGACTTCTTCTAACTTGTCCGCCGGCTCAGGCTCGAGCTAGGTTCTTTCGGGCTGCAGCTCGACGACATCCAGGGGGAATACACCTCTCCCGATTGCCGTCATGTAGCACGACCGTGCCGCTTCTTGGTTCCCTCGGACAACTCTGACGCCTGACTTGGTGGGGAACTTCAGTTTTTGGTGGTAGGCCGAGGGAACCACCTGGTGGGAGCAGAGCTCGGGACGGCCGAGGATGGTGTTGTAGGCTGCCTTGACATTTACAACCATGAATTCCATCGACTCGGTTCGCCTGTGAGGGGTCGTACCGACGGTGACGTCTAAGGTCACGATCCCCTCGATTGGCACCGGGATGCCGGAGAATCCGTGCAAGGTGTACCCAGCTGGCTTCAGCTTATCCCGGGAGAGCTTTAGGTTCTCGAATGCCTCCAAGAAGAGGATGTTTACCGAGCTCCCGTTGTCCACGAAGACGCGACGGGCCTCAAAGTTCGCCATGCTAATACTGATGACGAGCACATCGCAGTTGTCACGCCCCGCTTCCCAAAAATAGGAAATACGGGCGTGAGACTAAGGCCCAGCGAATGGTGCGAACACACCATTCATAAGCTGTACAAGTAAACTCAACAACAAGATAATAAAACAATCCACGCAGGCATGTAAATCACAATTTGATAATGAAAATTCATGAAATAGTCCATAAAAATAACCAACAACTGGGAAATACAATAGTTACGGGTCAAACAAGCTTGAATTACAATAAAGAGTTGCAAGAAATAAAATACAACTAAAGATAACATAATAATGATAAACTAGAACACTTGGTCAGCAACACTATCTGGTAACTCTCCATTTGGGCCTGCAAGTATATTATAATAAAAGAAAAGGAAAGAGAAACAAGAAGACCCGTTAATACAAGTTACGGGCCGCAAGGGGAGTACAAGCTAAGGGAAACAGGAACAAAAATAAAACAAAAGATAGACAGGAAAAGAGCAAGGAATCAGGGGTAAGGGAAATGCAATAAGTAACATGGTATGAACAAGTCAATATGAAACAAGTGGCATTTAAAACAAGTAAACAAGTAAACAAGTATCGAATCAACATGAACATGTAACATGTAATTGGATCATGCAAATGCACGTGTTAATCTTATATCTAATGTCTTGATTCTATCTAGGTAGCACTTCATGCATCCCATATTTTTACTACATGGTTGCTACAGTCAATACAATTTCGTTTAGATTTAGTGGTGGGTTTTATAGGTCACGTACTCGGGAAAAACATGTACATTCAATATTGTATCGAGATACGTGTAAACTTGTAACGTGAAACAAGTAGAGTGTAAACTTGTAACGTGAAACATGTAAACTTGTCATTTGCAATCTTGCAACTTGTAATTGCAACTTGCGTCGGGAAACCACGAGCTCCCGTCCGAGTACGCTCTTCTATATTGATCACTACTTAAATCTTTCCCTTATACCCCGGCTTGTTACTTTTATTAATTTGTTAACACAACATAATGCAATGAGAACAATGTCAAGACATGAACAAGGAACATCAATGAATTTAGCATGCAATATGTTCTAAGTAATGAGATGTGGAATATGTAGTTTAGTGTCATATATGGGTCTAATTTATTATTACATATATGGGTCTAAATTAATATTACATATACGGGTCTATAATATTTTAGGGTCATCTAAAATAACATTACAACTACAAAAGTACTGATTACATGCATAAAACTAAATTCAAAAATTAAGGGATAATAAACAAAACTTAAATTATTAACAAGGGTAAAATAGTCATTCACACCAATATGTATAATCTCTAAAAGTCCATATGCTTGTATTTATTTGTGTTCGTGTCATGCTTAGGGTAACAAAATATTCACGATCATATGTGAATACAGGATCGACGGATTAGGAATGGAACGGGTATCAATTCGACTTATGAATGCGAATTGGAGTCAAAAGAATAATATACTTGCGGTATTTTTACAAATGGCTTGTACTAGAACAAATAAAAGTGTACAAGAGATACTTGCTTTTTTGACGATAATCGCGCGAAAATATGTGCAAGAAATCCAAGCAAAACAACACAGCAACTCAGCAAGAAATCCCCACAGCAGATCGCCAAAACAGCAAACGGCGACTTGGGATTCGGCGCGGCAAAACAGGAGACAGCCAATCTCGCCCAATCAGATCGCGTCCCCGCACTGGATCCAAGACCAAACAGCAGACAACGATTACGGATCCGCTGTATACAAACAGCAAACAGCGATAAGATAGAAGAGATGGGCTCGGATCTCGATGCGATCCAACGGCCAAAATCGAATCCCGCCTAATCCAGCTGCTTCTTCTTCCTTCTTCGTCGAAACAGAGAGCGAGGAAGCGATTGGGAGATCTCCGATGGCGAGACTGGGCAGCGACTACGGCGAGCTCGGGACGGCGAGCTCGGGACGGCGACGTGGCGAGGCAGCTAGTCGAGAAGCGACGGCAGTGCGAGGCCTCGACGCTCTGTTTCTCTCCGAAACAGGGGAGGCGGAGTGAGCAGCGATTGGATTGATCGACGATGTCGACGAAGGGCAGGGGGTTCGGAGGTGCTGGAGGAGGCGACGGTGAGGCGAGGGGGTGTGGACGACGACGAAGGAGTCGATTGGGTTCGGGAGTGAGGGAGGTGATGAAGACGGAGGATGGGTTGAGTTGGGTTTGAGCGGCGACAAGGAAGCAGGAGGTGGTCGACTATGGGTTGTCGTTGATTGGTGGAAGCCAAGGAAGAGGTGGTGGCGCTCCGGTGGTCGACTGGTAGCGGATGAGGGCGAAGAGGGGCAAGGAGATTGGGTTTTTCGGAGGTGGGTTCGGTGGTGTTGGGTAATGGCGAGAAGACAATGGAAAGGCTTGGATTCTTCGGGTGTGCACGGGGATGGATGGAGACGAGGAGCTTGGGGACGGAGCGAGATGATGTTGGACTGAGTTTGGAGGTGAGCGGGAGTGAAGATGAAGAATGGGTTTGGGATGTTTTGGGTTCTGTTCGTCTGTTTGGTTTTGTTTGTTGGTTTTGTATCAGAGAAGGGAAAGAGAGAGAGAGAGGTATATTATAATAATATAAAATCATGGAGTGGAGTGATTGTAAGGGAGGGGGTTACGGAGTCAATTAACTGATTGGAAATGCAAATTGTTGGATCCTGTAGGCTAAGCAACAAACACTAGAGGGGGGGTGAATAGTGTTTATAATAATAAATTGCGGAATAAAAAATTTCTCTCGGCACAGTCGACTCAGTGGAGAACCAGTCGACTGATATAGCCAAAATCAAAATAAATTTAACCTCTCGAAACAGTCGACTGATAGATAATACAGGCGACTGATGAGACAAAGAGAATAACTAATACGAGACTGATCAGTCGACTGATACGAAGCTGAGTCGACTGGTCAGACTAGTTTTGCAGAGTATAATATTAAAAGTAAATGCAATCACAAGACAAACAATCACAGAGTACACAAGATATATCCTGGTTCGGTCCTCCCGACCTACATCCAGTCCCCAAGCAACCCACTTGAGATTTCCACTATTCTTGAAAATAAATACAAGAATACCCTACGGCGTTCAAGACAACAACCTTGTCTAACCCGTAGTCCTTTCTCTCAACCAGAGAAAGCAGACCCACTCTTCAACCAAGAGTGAGAAGACACCGACTCTACAACCAAGAGTCAAAAACACTCTCCAACTGAGAGCAAGAGTACAAGAGGAATTTTACAATCAACCTATAGCCTTGTTGTTGTATGTGTTGATGCACGTGGCTAAAACAATAGGTTGACTTCTATACTCAGTCCAAAGCGAAATCAATGCTATACTGGACTGAGTGTAGAGAACCAAAGTATGTGAACTTGAAAGCTTTTGTTCTTCACAGAAAATCACTTAGATTTTTTTCAAGAGTGCTCGGGTGTTTTATGTTAGAAAATCAAGTTTGTCAAGTGAATATTCTGTTTGAAAAGAAACTCTATATAAAGAGTTTTGTACTTCTGAACGTTGGAAAGCAGTTACATAACTGTCATCCAACGGATCAAACCGTTTGAATTTGAAAAAGTTCGTTTTTGAAAATCAGAAAACGGTCAAAAAGCTCTCGATCAGTCGACTGGGTTGCCATATGAGTCGACTGATCAGAGTTTGAATAATTTTCAACAGTTTCGTACTTATCAGTCGACTGGCATAGGCTTAAGTCGACTGGTACTTAAAAGCTAAAATTCTTCAAACTGTTTTGACTTATTTTGAGGGGTTTTTTAGAGACACACAATATGAAATTTTTAAGTGTGTGTGTGTGTGTTGACAAGGCTTTACATCAGACTAAAGACTCAACAGGAGAGTACATTACAATGTTTACAAGACACAACAATATAGCATATTTAATCTTGAGTCTTGAGTTGAATTGAGTCTTTGATCCTTGCTTTGAGTAAAGTCTTGATCCTTGTCTTGAGCTGTATCCTTGAGAGCTTGTGCATTTGTTCAGCTAGAATTGTCTTTTGATATGTACACTGCATTGTTAGCTGTATAATATAAACACATGTTGCACTGTGTTGTGATCATCAAAATCAAGAATCAACATTCTCCCCCTTTTTGATGATGACAACACAATAGCTGATATTAACAGATAATATGTATATAGGCACAGTAAGGATATGCTCCCCCTATTAAAAACACAGAGTGCATTTTCTTTAAAAACAAGTATCAGTCGACTGTGTCAACTGGCAGGCGACTGAGCAAAACAGTTTATAACAAATAAAACTAAGTATAAAACTAAGTACAGATACAGTAGCAAGAGTTTAGTAGCAGTCGACTTAAATCTTTGTAGCAGTCGACTGACCAGAGATTTTCAACAGCCAAGAATAACACAGATAAAAATGATAAAATCACAAAACACAGATACAGATAATATAAGCAAGCATAAAACATAAACATAACATAAACATAACATAAACATAACATACAGTAAGCATAAAACATAAACATAACATAAACATAACATAAACATAACATACAGTAAGCATAAAACATAAACATAACATAAACATAACATAAACATAACATACAGTAAGCATAAAACATAAACATAACATAAACATAACTCAGAGATCTCTCCCCCTTTGTAATCATCAAAAAGCACATAATAACCATCTTGTTCATAAAAAAAACTAAGAGAAAGTTGCATACATAAATAAGTCCATGAAAAAGTACATATAAAAATAATAAAAATCTTCAATCGTCTTCATCCGAGTCTTCATCGTCATCATGAGAAGGAGGATGAAATTGAGAGGTGAAGAGATTTGTGAGGTTGTCAATCTTGGAATCAATGTGGTGGAGTTGAGAATCAAAGGAATCAAGTCTGGAACCAAGGGCGTGAATATGTGTATCCACAGTCTGTGAATGTGTCATAAGGTAGTTGACACATTCATACATGGTACGTGGATCATCATAGTTGGCTGAGGGAAGAGATGAACTAGAAGAAGCAGAAGGTCTAGCAGAAGAACCTAAAGGAGCTTGGGTCATAGGAGGAGATCGAGGGGGTGATCGAGTAGGGACATCAATGAGTTTCATGCGTGCCAAACTAGCACGATCGAAACAATCATGTCGAGAGACACATTGTGTCTCAGACTCAAGATCAATTCCAAAAGAGAGAAAGACTCTAGTAAGGAAACCTCCAAAGGGTAGAAAATGAGTGTGGTCTTGAGAAAGTTTGGAAAATATAACCTGACCCCAATCAATAGCTATTCTACCAAAAATTGCATAAATAGCTTTTTGTAATTCAATAGAATATTGATCATAACTTCCCTTTTTAGGAAGGATGTTATAAGCTAATATTCTACCGACAAGCTTTGCAATTGGTTTTAGATTTCTACTAGTCATAGGAAGCTGAGAATTTGGTATGAGTATTCTAGATAATATTGAGGCATCATCTAGAATTACATCATCAAGATGCAGTCCACCATCATCTATACCCAACATAGCATTAATCCTAGTCGGTGTTAAAGTCATTTTTTGATTTTTCACAGACGACCGGATTAAAATTTCCCCATTTGGTTTTTGAACAATTTTCATATTTGTATAAAACAAATATATGAGTTGTGGGTAGTAATTGGGTTGGTTGGAAAGAGATAGGAATTCATAAAGGCTGCAGTTTTGAAAGAGGGGAGTAAGATTAAAACGATCTAAATCATTAAAATTGACAAATCTTCCAGGGAAGATTTGAATAGTGCAAAATAGATACCAACGATCAAGTAGATCGGGGCTCAAAAGGTATTGAGTGTACTCCTGTGAAGAGGATGTACTCTCGTGAGTGCGTTTTGATCTTTTGGGAGCCATGAGGTTTGTGAAAAGGGAACAAGAAGAGAAGATGTTACCAAATTGAAGAGAGATAGATACACAAACAGCAGTCGACTTGTCGGATTAGAGCCTCTTCTTCTTCTTCTTGCGTTAGGGTTTCCAATTTGGGGGTAAAAGTAAAAAAGAGATCGGGAAGAGGATGAAAGAGGGGCAGGTAAAAAGGGTTTTTAACCGAGAAAGGACGGCTCAGATGAAAGGGAAATGAAATCAACGGTCAGATAGGATTGTCACGGGTGAGATAGAGAAAAGCTTTTATCTCAAAAGTTGTGATGAAAAGTCGCTGAAGACAGATTGATCTCGCGACAGTCGACTGGTAGGATATATCAGTCGACTGAGTCGAGAAGAAAGTAACATCATATATCTGCTGACCAGTCGACTGGATTGATAATCAGTCGACTTAGTCGAGAACAAAATATGTATTTATAACAATGCAGTATAGTCGACTGATTCAAAAACACAGTCGACTTAACAGAGTGATTTTCAACAAATATCAATAAAATCACAAATCCCAAGTTCTCTTCTTAACTTGATAAAAGTTTCTTCTTTAAGGGGCTTGGTAAATATATCTGCTACTTGTTGATCAGTAGAGATAAATTCTAAAGATATATCTCCTTTTAAAACATGATCACGTAGAAAATGATGTCGAATATCAATATGTTTCGTACGTGAATGTTGAATCGGATTTTTAGATAGATTAATTGCACTGGTATTATCACACATAATTGAGGGTTTCTCAAATGAAATACCATAATCTAACAAAGTTTGTTTCATCCATAAAATTTGAGCGCATGCTAAACTTGCAGCAATATATTCAGCTTCTGTGGTTGATAGGGATACAGAATTTTGCTTTTTACTGCACCAAGATACTAGGGAATGTCCTAAAAAGTGACATGTACCACTAGTACTCTTGCGATCAGTTTTACTTCCAGCAAAATCGGCATCGCTATAAGACAAAAGTTGAAAAATATCGGTGCGTGGATAAAATAAACCATATTCAGATGTGCCTTTAATATATCTTAAAATTCGTTTCACTGCTTTTAAATGAGATTCTTTAGGACTTGATTGATATCTAGCACATAAACATACGCTGAACATAATGTCTGGTCTACTTGCAGTAATATATAAGAGTGAACCAATCATACCTCGATAGAGTTTTTGATCAACACTTTTACCTAATAAATCTTTGTCAAGATTAGTAGCAGTAGCCATAGGTGTGGATTTACTACTAGTACTATCCATGTGAAAACGTTTGAGTAATTCCTTTGCATATTTGCCTTGATTGATAAATATGCCATTTGAAGATTGTTTAATTTGCAATCCAAGGAAATAATTGAGTTCACCCATGTGACTCATCTCAAATTCATTTTTCATGGTATTAGCAAATTCTTGACATAGATTATTATTAGTAGAACCAAAAATTATATCATCAACATATATTTGTATGATTAAGATATCATTCTTAACTCTTTTGATAAACAAGGTAGTGTCTACTTTACCTATTTCAAATCCTGTTTCTAAAAGAAAAGTTTTCAGACGATCATACCAAGCACGAGGTGCTTGTTTAAGACCATATAAAGCCTTTTTCAATTTATAAACATGATCTGGAAATTGTTCATGTTCAAAACCTGGTGGTTGTTTAACATAAACATTTTCCTTGATGAACCCATTAAGAAAGGCACTTTTCACATCCATTTGATAAAGTATAAAATTCATAAAACAAGCAAAAGATAATAAAATACGAATAGATTCTAGTCTAGCAACAGGAGCATATGTTTCATCAAAATCTATACCTTCTTCTTGATTATATCCTTGGGCAACTAATCTAGCCTTGTTCCTTACAACTTGTCCTGATTCATCTAATTTATTCTTGAATACCCATTTGGTACCAATGACAGTCTGATCAGGAGGTCTAGGAACTAAATCCCATACATCATTTCTTACAAATTGGTTTAGTTCATCTTGCATGGCATTCACCCAATATTCATTCTCACAAGCTTCTTGTATATTCTTTGGTTCAAAATTTGACAAGAATGCTGTATGAGAGATCATATTAATATGTGAACGTGTCTGAATACCATGGGAGATGTCACCAATTATTAAGTCATGAGGATGATCTTTAACTTCAACAAATGACTTTGGTAAAGTTGAAGATATCACAATCGGATCAGTCGACTTGACTTGTTCTTCAGTCGACTGGTTTAAGTCAGTCGACTTGGAGACTTTATCAGTCGACTTATCAGATAGATTAGTTTGCTCTAAGGATGTAATCACATTATCTAAAGGTGATAAATCAGTTTCATCATCCTTATTTAATGTTGATGAAGGTAAGGATTCATCGAATGTAACATGCATTGATTCTTCAATGGTCATAGTAGACTTATTGAAAATTCTATATGCTTTACTCCTATTTGAGTATCCTAAAAAGATACCCTCATTAGATCTAGGATCAAATTTGTCTAGATTATCTTTTGTGTTTAGAATAAAACACTTACAACCAAATGTTTTAAAGTAAGAGACTTTAGGAATTTTATTAAAAAATAACTCGTAACAAGTCTTCTTTAGTTTAGGTCTTAGAAGAATTCTATTCAAAACATAACAAGCTGTAGCAACAGCTTCAGCCCAAAAATGCTTTGATAGATTGCTTTCAACAAGCATAGTACGTGCGCATTCTTGCAAAGTCCTATTCTTTCTTTCAACCACACCATTTTGTGGTGAAGCTCTAGGAAATGCAAATGAATGTGTTATACCATTCTTGTTGCAATATTCTGTAAATGTTTCATTTTCAAATTCTCCACCATGATCACTTCTAATAGTGACTATGGTTAGAGATCTTTGATTTTGAACACGTTTACAAAAATGTGCAAATTCTTCAAAAGCATCATTTTTATGTTTTAAAAAGAATGTCCAAGTAAATCTTGAAAAATCATCTACTAAAACAAACACATATCTACTTTTATTTAAAGAGGCAACTCTAGTAGGACCAAATAAATCCATATGGATTAATTCAAGTGGCCTACTTGTAGAGATTACATCTTTTGTTTTAAAAGTGGATTTGATTTGTTTTCCTAGTTGACATGCATCACATAACTTATCCTTTTTAAAGGATAATTTTGGCAGTCCTTTAACTAGGTTATATTTAGATAATTTTGAGAGATTTTTCATGTTCACATGTCCAAATCTTCTATGCCATAACCAAGATTCATTGTTAGAGGCTATCAAACAAAAATCATTTGAAAAATCAATTGCATTCAAACATAACTCATAAATATTGTTTTTGCGACAACCTTGAAAAATAACATTTTCCATAGTAGAATCATAAATTAAGCATGCATCTTTTTCAAAGACTATTTTATAACCTTTATCACACAATTGACTAATACTTAAGAGATTATGCTTTAAACCATTAACTAATAGCACATTTTCTATAATAGGGTTAGATATTTTACCGACCATGCCGATACCGATGACTTTGCCTTTGTTGTTATCTCCAAAGGTGATGGTTCCTCCATCTATATTCTGAATGGTGGATAGTAAATTGGCATGCCCTGTCATATGTTTTGAACATCCGCTGTCTAATATCCAGCGTTCTTTCTTGGGTACCTATAAAACATTTGAGGTAAATATGGTACCCTTTTTTTATTGGGTCCAAAACATATTAGTTTGGGGGAAACCAAACCCATGAAGAGTTTGATCTTCCTCCATAAGCAGGAATATAATTGGTAGAAGTACATACATTCAGCATATAAGAATTGATATAAGCAATTCTATCATTCTGATTAATATTGACTGGAACCCATACTAGTTTGTTCTGTCCAGTCGACTTATTAGTGTTTATCAGTCGACTGTTGGTATGTATCAGTCGACTGGTAGATGTACTAGGTCGACTTATAAGAGGTTTTGATCTCGTGAAATGAGATCCACTTTCTCTGGACAGGCGACTGGTGCTATGGTTCAGTCGACTTAACCGAATGTTAGTATCACTTTTATCACTGAATTTAACAACCTGTGGTTTTGCAAAGAAATCATATAACTTGTGTGTAACACTAGAAATAGATGCTGACTTAGTCTTACTAGTGTTTAAAACAGGAGATTCTTTTATAGAAGATTTCTTAAAACCAAGTCCAAATTTATGACTAGATGCAACTTGATGATGAAGCATATCATTTAAATTCTCTTTGCCTTTGTTAAACTTAGATACATTCTTTGAAATCTCTTCATAATTCTTTTTGAGAGTTTCAAGATCAGTATCTAGACTTGCAAGACGAGAATTTAAGGATTTCACTTCCTTATCAAGGTTAAGATTTTCTTGATTAAGTGTTTGATTCACTTTCTCAAGATTCTTAACTCTAATCTTTTCTTTCTTTAATTCTTGGAATATTTCATTAAATACATCAAGGAGATCTTCAGAATCATAATCATTACTTACATGTTCTTGTGCAGCCATAAAGCATACATTTGCCACTTCGTTATTTTCATCCGTTTCTTCTTCGGAAGATGAATCGCTATCATCCCATGTGGCTTGATACGCCTTTTTGTTCTTGGCAAATTTGTTCTTTGAATATTTGTCTTTCTTGAAGTTGGATGTTTTTCCCTTGTTCTTTGCATTTTCTAAGGGACAGTCCTTCTTCATGTGACCTATCTTATTGCACCTGAAACATGTAGGAGGATCATTGGAATCTTTACTCTTAGAATGAAACTTACCCTTCTTTAAGAACTTCTTGAATCTCCGAGTGAACATTGCTATTTCTTCTTCATCTTCTTCCTCATCTTCTGAGTCAGTCATTGCTTTAAAAGCCAATGATTTCTTCTTTGTTTGGTGTGATTCAGTATCTTTCTTTCGATCTTCAAGTTGAACCTCATATGCCATGAGATTACCAACAAGATTCTCGAGAGTAAGTGTTGACAAGTCATTTGCCTCTTCTATTGCTGTGGTTTTCTTTTCCCATTCTGGAGTAAGTGCTCGTAGTACTTTTCTGACCATCTCTGCTTGAGTATAAGTCTTTCCAAGCGCCACAAGAGAGTTGGTAATGTCTGTGAATCTTGTAATCATTTCAGATACAGTCTCATTTTCCTTCATTCTGAACATTTCAAACCTGTGGACAAGAACAGAAATTTTAGATTCTTTTACTTTATTCGTTCCTTCATGTGTTACCTCGAGTGTATGCCAAATTTGATATGCGGTTGTAGCATTGGATACACGGTTGAATTCTTCCTTCGTCAGTGCACAGAATAAAGCATTCATTGCTTTGGCATTGTTCATAGTCTGACTCTTTTGATCATCATTCCATTGTGCATATGGAATGGTAGGAGCAGTATGTTCCGTCTCTGTCATTTGCCATATCTCGTAGTTGATTGATTGGAGATAGATTCGCATTCGGCACTTCCAATAGTTATAGTTTGTTCCATCAAATAGTGGTGGTCGTTGTGTAGATTGTCCTTCATGGTACTGATTAGTATTTGATGTAGTTGCCATTGCCTGTAACCTTGCTCTGATACCAAGTGTTGGATCCTGTAGGCTAAGCAACAAACACTAGAGGGGGGGTGAATAGTGTTTATAATAATAAATTGCGGAATAAAAAATTTCTCTCGGCACAGTCGACTCAGTGGAGAACCAGTCGACTGATATAGCCAAAATCAAAATAAATTTAACCTCTCGAAACAGTCGACTGATAGATAATACAGGCGACTGATGAGACAAAGAGAATAACTAATACGAGACTGATCAGTCGACTGATACGAAGCTGAGTCGACTGGTCAGACTAGTTTTGCAGAGTATAATATTAAAAGTAAATGCAATCACAAGACAAACAATCACAGAGTACACAAGATATATCCTGGTTCGGTCCTCCCGACCTACATCCAGTCCCCAAGCAACCCACTTGAGATTTCCACTATTCTTGAAAATAAATACAAGAATACCCTACGGCGTTCAAGACAACAACCTTGTCTAACCCGTAGTCCTTTCTCTCAACCAGAGAAAGCAGACCCACTCTTCAACCAAGAGTGAGAAGACACCGACTCTACAACCAAGAGTCAAAAACACTCTCCAACTGAGAGCAAGAGTACAAGAGGAATTTTACAATCAACCTATAGCCTTGTTGTTGTATGTGTTGATGCACGTGGCTAAAACAATAGGTTGACTTCTATACTCAGTCCAAAGCGAAATCAATGCTATACTGGACTGAGTGTAGAGAACCAAAGTATGTGAACTTGAAAGCTTTTGTTCTTCACAGAAAATCACTTAGATTTTTTTCAAGAGTGCTCGGGTGTTTTATGTTAGAAAATCAAGTTTGTCAAGTGAATATTCTGTTTGAAAAGAAACTCTATATAAAGAGTTTTGTACTTCTGAACGTTGGAAAGCAGTTACATAACTGTCATCCAACGGATCAAACCGTTTGAATTTGAAAAAGTTCGTTTTTGAAAATCAGAAAACGGTCAAAAAGCTCTCGATCAGTCGACTGGGTTGCCATATGAGTCGACTGATCAGAGTTTGAATAATTTTCAACAGTTTCGTACTTATCAGTCGACTGGCATAGGCTTAAGTCGACTGGTACTTAAAAGCTAAAATTCTTCAAACTGTTTTGACTTATTTTGAGGGGTTTTTTAGAGACACACAATATGAAATTTTTAAGTGTGTGTGTGTGTGTTGACAAGGCTTTACATCAGACTAAAGACTCAACAGGAGAGTACATTACAATGTTTACAAGACACAACAATATAGCATATTTAATCTTGAGTCTTGAGTTGAATTGAGTCTTTGATCCTTGCTTTGAGTAAAGTCTTGATCCTTGTCTTGAGCTGTATCCTTGAGAGCTTGTGCATTTGTTCAGCTAGAATTGTCTTTTGATATGTACACTGCATTGTTAGCTGTATAATATAAACACATGTTGCACTGTGTTGTGATCATCAAAATCAAGAATCAACACAAATTAATAGGAATATTAATTTGGGGGGTTACGGGAGAAGTTTAGGGATTAAATGTAGGATCTGGTCAACAATAGAATTTGGGTTTGGGTTAACGGATCAAGATCCAATAGGAGGCGGGCTTGGTCCACGGGCTCAAAACAATTTAATTATTTAAAAAAAAATAGAATTGGGCCCCAAAATAAATAATTTGGCAATTAGGTTTAATTTAAACAATTGGCTTGGGCTCATACAAAATAATTTAAAATTACTGGGCTTATAATAGAATTTGGGTTCAAAAATATTTCACATAATAAAATAGTTGAATAATCAATTATTGGCTTCACAAAAATAGTTTGAATAACATATTAAATTAAAAGAGAATATTTTAATTTAAAATACCGTAAAATACTTGAAAATACAATTTAACGAAAACATGGGTTACAGCAGTGCGGGAGCCGTACTCCCTCCCGGTCTTCCCCAGACAAGGAGACAGGGAGTTGCTAGACCTGGGGGGAGAGGGGGGTCCTGGACGGCGTTGACCCCTCGGACGAATGCCTTGCGGGAAGTGTTGGACTCCCCTCTCATGGGCCCTCTATGGACGCAATGCAAGATTGCTTGACCCTCGGGTTCTTCAGGCTCGGCATCCCGCTCGGGACGCTGTCTGAGTGCTCGAGGAGGAGGGGAAGGCCTCCTGTTCCTCGTGTCCCTCTGGTCCCGAGTGTCTTCCCGTTTGAACTCCCGGAGGTACCCACGTTGGATGAGGGCCTCGATCTCGTCCTTCAGGGCGCGACAATGGTCGGTGTTGTGCCCGTTGTCTCGATGGAAGCGGCAGTAGAACCGTTGATCCCTCTTTTTGTTGTTGTTGGTCGGTCGAGGAGGGAATTGGATGAGGTCCTTGTCTTCAATCGCTAAGAGGATAGTTGATACGTTCTGCGTCAGTGGAGTGTACCTCTCGAAGCAGGGGACTGGAGGAACCCTTTTCGTGATGCCCCCGTCTTTTGTGACCTTCTTTGCTGGTTCCACCTCGTTGGCCTTGCGTTTCCCCTTTCCGGGAACTTCCTTGGAGTCCTATGGATTCAGGGCCTCCTCGGTCCGAATATACTTTTCGACCCGGTTGAGGAGGTCAAAGAAATCGATCGGAGGTTTCTTCGCCAGGGATGCCTTCAGCTGGCCGTGCCAGACGTTGTGGCAGAATGCTGCCGAGGCGACCCCTGGGTCGAGGGAGGAGACTGACCTTGCCTCAGTGGTGAACCTTCGGACGAACAGCCAGAGCGACTCCCCTTCCTTCTGTCGGAGGCCCAGCAGGGACGTGCTCGTCTTCTCGGCCTTTCTGCTGGTCACGAAATGGGCGAGGAAGTTGGCCTCCAGTTGGTCGAAAAAGTAGATGGAGCTGGGGGTGAGCTTGGAGAACCATTCCCGAGCCGGACCCCAGAGGGTGGCGGGGAAGGCGTGGCACAGGAGGGGATCTGATGCGCTGTGAATCATCATGAGGGTCTTGAAGTCCTCCATATGATCAGCAGGATCACCCTCGCCGTCATAACTCTCGAATTGTGGTGGGCAGAAATTTTGGGGTATTTCTGCCTGCAAGATGGCGGTGGAGAAAGGAGGTCGGGTGGGCCTGTGGCCCTGGGTCGGCCTCGGGCCGCCGTCGCCGAAGTGGGCGAGGCGGTCTTCCATTTCTTGGAGGCATTTCAAGACGGCGTTGTCATACTCCGGCGGGATTGTCGAGCCGCGGGACGTGCTGGCCTCGACGTCCGAACGCTAGTGAGAGCGACGGACCGTCTCGTCGACGGGGGTCCCTCGGGTAGCCTCCATGATCTCTTTTCGGAAGTCTTGGAACTCCTGGTGGATAACCGGAGCTCGTTCAGCCTGGATACGTTGGGCCGGCGGCCTCCGGCCGACGCGGCTGAGTGCCGGCTCCCGCCCTTGGGGCGGAGGCCTGGGATGGTTCGGGACCGAGTTGGAAGCGGCCCCTCCCCTAGATTTCGGATGACCCCACGTAGGTCGGGTACGACCGAACGGGAGGCACCCGACCGGTGTCCGCGGCTGACCCCCGGGTTGTTGGATCCATGAGCGTCGGCGGGGACATCCTGAGGAGGGACGTCTTGGCGACGCGCAGAGGTGAAAGCTCTTCTGGCCTTGGGTGCCATGTAAGCTCGGATGAACGGGATACCGTTGATGGCTGAGCTCGGGCCGACGTCTGCACTAAGTTCCCACAAACGGCGCCAACCTGATGCGGTTTGTTTTTGGGGGGGTGTGGATGCACCAGGTGTGAGTTCTTCTCGATTTGTATTTTTGGCGGAAGCTTTGGTGCGGACGGTGGCCCCGACCCTCAGCCGGGCTACGGTACAGGAGTAGGCGGAAGTGAGGTGGTGACGGGATGCTCGGCTCGAATCTGGAGGCTCGGATCCAGGGGTCTGTGTACCTGCATTCGGTCTAGAAACACTGGGGTTGGTCCCGGTGGCAGACCCTCCGACGATCTAGTCAGTTACTGAAAGAGAGTAACAGTAACTAGGGTTTGAGAGGGAAAAGATTCATTACCTCCTGGAGGGGTAGAGGATCTGGTATTTATAGAAGAAGCCAACCGGGTCTGGATCCGTTTGGGGTCGGGTCTGGACCCGGTTGCCCTTGGACCTGAAGTGGCAGAAGCCCAAGCGATATAGGGCTGATGTGGTACGGGCTCGAGGTGGTTTCGGGCTGACGTGGCAGATCCGGATGATCCGACGATGAACGTTCTTTGAGAAAATCCTATAGTCTAGGAAGGACTGCGTCGTCTGCCCCATATCAGTATATTTCCAAACAGCATTGATTGTATATGTAAAAGAATGCCTAGACCATGACAGAATAATAGCTGGAGAGGTGGAAAATGATGAAATGTCAGCTCCATTAACCAATTAAGGACCACCTTTTCACTGAATAATTAAATATTAACAGTAATGTGATATTGCTGGGGAACAGGGACTACATAACAGTGAACAAAAAGTTTCTGGATCTTCTATTATTTATAGACTTTTGTTGTCACATTACTTCTGAAGGGTTTTTTACCTCTTTACCCACTACACATGTTCTAATTCTGTATAACATTCTTAAAAATTGATATATCCATATTATACTATCTTGTTCACCTATAAAAGTGATCACTCTAAACATCAATTACCACACTATGAAAATTCATATTTACTAAACCACTATTATCAAAAAAATCTCTAATAGAAGGATTTCATTATCTTATAACCATCTATCTTATTACCGTTGCACTCTTTTTTACTTTTACACTAATGTGATTAAGATTTTTTCTCGAATGTTAGTCCAATGGATCAAAATTTTTAGAATCTTGCAGTTAAGTTATTTTAAAGTAATGGCGAGAAAACTTACCTTCAGTAGAGTAGTTTGACTAAAAGTGAAAGTGGGTATGAGTATTATGAGGCAGGAACACGAAAATACAGTAGGATTATTACATTTTTATCCTATATATTTAATCATGCTATGTACGTTGGTAAGTAAAATAAAGAACAATTTAAATTAAATTAAACTAAACCAATCTAAAATAAAATTAACATTGATAATAATTACTCCTTCCATTTCAAAACATAATTCATTCTAACATGATTTTTTGTTTCATAATACGGAGACTTTAGATTTTAAGGATGTCTTCTCATTTTTAAATGTCCATGAATTAATCTTTATATGAGATTTTTAATTTTACCATTGTCCCTTTAAAAGAGAAATAATAAAAAATTATAGATGAGGGCAAAACGGATATTGCAAAATTGATGACTCATTTATGAGCTTCAAAAGCCAAGAATATATAGTATTTTTACTCAATTTTAACTTCTTTCTTAATAGTCGTATAAAAACCTATAATGACTTATATTTGAAACAGAGGGAGTAGTATATAAATAAACATTTATAATAAAGGGCTTTTGGTTATGCCCCAATTGCAAAAAATTTAAACGGTGTCAACTGATTCTTTGTCCCTAATTGCATCAAAACTGATTTGGTAACATATCTAGGGATGGCAATCGGGTCGGGCTAACCCGCGACCCGCTCACTAAAACCCGGCCAGTTGAGTTATGGTTTGGTTCCGGGTCGAACCCACGAGCCTAAGCGGGTCGACCCGAGTCGTCTAATATGGATTTCCAACCCGTTCAACCTGGCCCGCTCAACCCGGTGAACAGTGGCCAACCCGCCCACCAACCCGAGGGTCGACCGCGGGTTTTGAACCGTTAGACCCGCGCGGATCGACCGTTCGACCCGCGGGTCCAACGGACGTAAATCAGAGGCAACAGTTGTTCTAGCCTTTTTTTAGTTTTTTTTTAAAGTTTTTTTTAATACAGTTTTTTTGGTATTTCCCCCCTATAAATACCCCCCTAGACCACTCTAAAAATTTCACACCTTATTCTCTTACTCTCTTTCTACTATTACTACTCAATTCAATCTCAATTCTTTGAAACTTTTTCAACAAAGAAGCTAGCAACATAGAAGCGACAAATTCCGATCATATCGAATTCAACTTTCAACTACGTCTACTTTAAGTCTTCAACTCCTCCAAGGCTCCAACAAAGAAGCTCTCTTTCTACCTATATAAAAGTCCAAACTTCTACTTCTACTTCTATTTTTATTTTCACTCTCATTCTATAAACGAGTATCTGCGAAGTACGGTATCAAATTTTCACAATCCTCTTATAGTCTTTATATATTTTTGTAGTTATAATTTTTTTCATCATATTTGTTTGTTGGTTTTTTATCTCTCTCACAACTCTTCTATTGTTTTATAGATTTTTTTTTTAACTTATCTCGCCTAGATTGTATTTAATTTTTTCACATACACTACTATATCAACATGTCTAGATCACGAGGTAGTGGCTGTAGTCAAAGTGGACAAGATTCCACTGACACTTCTCGTAAGTCTCCTATTGGCCTACAAATTGAGCTCGCCGAAGAGTACCCTATGACCGAACACATTGGAACACACGATGTGTTCCCATAAGATATAGAAATAGAAGAGGAAACACAAACACAACCAACCAAAACAACACAACCGGGTAGTAGTAGGAAAACTAGAGAGGAACAAGTGATTGGCACAAATTTTATGACTATGTTTCCGACGAAGAAAATCCGGGTGTAGGTATAAAAATTTGTAAAACTTGTTCCAAGGCATACAAATGGAAGAAAGATGAGGGGACGAGTATAATAAAATGACACATCCAAAATATAAACAAGGAACTTCGTGTAGACCTACCCGGCCAACAAAAATCCATCCTAGGACCGGTGTAGTTGATAGTGTTAGGAATGTGTCTTGAATACTTGTGGTTCAGATTAGAAGAAGGTAAGATAAAGCACGGAGGTCGAAGTGTCGAAGAGAGTAGAAGAAAACAGCAGCAGCAAGCTGCAGGCATAGTTGTGGTCGACTGTTCCAAGTTGCGGTTGACCACACCCCTTACTGCACACCTGACCGTATTTGCACTGAGTTTGGCTGAGAGGTGGACGGTCAACCGGTCTTGTTGTACGGTCGACCGACCGCGGCGCTGTGTTTGTTTTGGGCCTCGATTTGTTAGGTCGTTTCAACCCAATCATCAACTCCAAGTTAGATCGTAAGGCTCCTATTTAGTTACTTCTTTTCCAGGTTATATCAGACGACTGAGAATCAAGATTAGACCTAGGTTTCTCTCTATTCTTCTATAGATATTGTAAACTCCTCCAATATGAGTGTAGATTCATAGATTATTTCTCCATTGCAAAGAGAGGCTCGAGAGAGAGATAGTTCTTGGTGAGTGAGTTTAATTCCTTGTATTGAGTGAATCAGTAACTCCTTGTAATCTCTTCTAGTTGAATATCAGATCTCTCTATATTTTTCCTCGGATTAAGCAAAAGCTAACCGGGATAAATCATCATTGTATTTGTGTTAGTTTGGTGGATATACTTGCTTGCGCAATTGATTCGTCTCATACACTTTAACTTCCTCATTGCTCTATTTAGTTCCGCTGCGACAACAGGCGTTGGTTGACACCACAATCCCAACAACCGGTATTAAAGCTTCAGGTTGCCGAGTCCCTTGGTTAAGATGACAGGTCACAGTATTTTGAAGACCAAGCAGTTTGATGGAAAGATCAATTTCAATCTTTGGAAGACTAACATGTATGATGTCCTTATTCAAGAATATTTGCAGTTAGCCGTTAAGAAGAAAGAAAAGCCAACTAATATGAAGGATGACAATTGAGAAGATATTCGTGAAAGAGCCATAAGTCTGATCCGACTATCATTTGCGGATGAGGTCAAGTGCAGATTTCTTGAAGAAACTGGTGTGACGAGTTTGTGGAAAAAACTCATAGATGACTACTCTGGTTCGTCATTATTAGATCGGATGCATTGGAAAAGAAAGTTATTCCATTTATCTATCAAGGAAGGTACCGATCTCCAAAACCACATTACAGAGTTCAATAAGGTATTATCTGAACTTAAGGCGATCAATGCAGATGTGTGTGAGGAAGATAAAGCTTTCAACTTGATATATTCATTGCCGGATTCGCACGAGCCTTTGATCACTACCATGCTACACGGTAGATCTGCCAAGGATAGTATCGGTAGATGGTGTAATCAAAGCATTGAAGGAAAATCAACTTAGGAAGGTAACTCAGAAATCACCGTCTATTTTCACAAGTTCTCTAGCAGTGGATGGTCCTTCAGGAGGAAGACAAAGTATTTTGCAAAAGGATTCGATCCGTTGCCGATATTGCAAGAGGCCAGGGCATATCAAGAAAGACTGTTGGATATTACAGAATCAGGAGAGCGCCAAGAATGGGAATTCAGCCGCTAATGTGGTTAGTGCATTTGATTCAGGTGATTCGTGTCTTCTTATTTCAAATTCTTTAGAAGTGGATTCTAGTTGGTTTCTTGACTCAGGTAGTTCTTCTCATATTTGTTCCGAGAGGTGAGTTGTTTTCTACTTATAAGTCGACTACAGGGCGTTGTGTGACAACGGGAACTGGAGAGATTTGTGAAGTAATAGGTGAGGGGACAGTTGAGTTGAAGATGTCATGTCTAAACATGTTCACTTTAAGGGATATTTTGCATATTCCTCTGCTGAAACAGAATCTGATTTCCTTGGAAATTCTTGATGCATGGGGTTGTAGGTATACAGCTCGAGGTAGAGTTCTATCTGTTTTTCAGGGCTGTCGTAAGGTGATTAGAGGTATGAGAGTGTTTGGGCCAAGCCAAAATAATCTCTACAAGCTTTGGAAAATCCGAAATACTTGCGCAAGTGTTGCTTCATTTTCCGTTATTCCCACAAGCTTAACTAGTTTATCGCAACTAGATTCATCGAGATGAGACTACGACGTTCGAATATCGTCGAGAGATGGAGAATGCCTAAGGGTAGGTGGAGTTCGTGCAGAGTTTGACAACTTCGTGAGTACATCTACGGAGGTGTACCCTTGAAGGGGTATACTGGATTTGGTGAGATTGGGTAAAGATCATTTCAGTTAGAAGAAAAGCTATTGTTATAAGTCTTTTTGCAAGTGGAATTCATTGGAGTTTGGAGATGAATAACACATCATGTGATATCACTCGTATGAAATCCAAGGTGGAGTTTGTTAGGAATGTGTCTTGAATATTCGTGGTTCAGATTAGAAGAAGGTAAAATGAAGCACGGAGGTCGAAGCGTCGAAGAAAATAGAAGAAAATTGCAGCAGCAAGGTGCAGGCATAGTTGCGGTAGATTGTCCCAAGTTGTGGTCGACCGCACCACCGACCGCACACCCAACCGTAGTTGCACTGGGTTTGGCCGAGAGGTGGACGGTCGATCGGTCTTGTTGGACGGTCGACCGACCGCGGCGCTGTGTTCGTTTTGGGCCTCAATTTGTTAGGTTGTTTCAGCCCAATATTCAACTCCAAGTTAGATCGTACGGCTCCTATTCAGTTACTTCTTTTCCAGGTTATATCAGACGAATGAGAATCAAGATTAGACCTAGGTTTCTTTCTATTCTTCTATATATGTTGTAAACTCCTCCAATATGAGTGTAGAGTACTTCATAGATTATTTTTTCCGTTACAAAGAGAGGCTCAAGAGAGAGATAATTGTTGGTGAGTGAGTTTAATTCCTTGTACTGAGTAATCTCTTCTAGTTGAATATTAGATTTCCCTATATTTCCCCCCAAATTAAGCAAAAGCTAACCGGGATAAGTCATCGTTGTGTTTGTGTTAGTTTGGTGGATCTACTACCTTGTTGTACCATAAAATGGCACTTTTCCCAATTCAGCACTAAATTGCATTCTTCACATCTTTTAAGAACAAGCTGCAAATGGTTAAGGCATTCATCAAAACAAGATCCAAAAACACTAAAATCATCCATAAATACCTCAATAAACCTTTCCACCATATCTGAGAATATGCTCATCATGCATCTTTGAAATGTAGCTGGAGCATTGCACAATCCAAAAGGCATCCTCCTGTAAGCAAAAGTACCAAAAGGGCATGTAAAAGTGGTCTTTTCTTGATCTTCTGGAGCAATAGCAATTTGATTATAGCCACTATAACCATCTAGAAAACAATAATGACTATATCCTGCTAATCTTTCTAACATTTGATCAATAAAAGGAAGAGGGAAGTGATCTTTCCTGGTTTCATTATTCAACTTCCTATAGTCAATGCATACCCTCCATCCTGTGGTTACTCTTGTTGGGATAAGTTCATTCTCTTCATTTGTTACCACTGTAACTCCACTTTTCTTAGGTACTACATGTATAGGACTTACCCATTTGCTATCTGAGATAGGATAGATGATGCCAACATCTAGTAGCTTCAAAATTTCTGCTCTTACCACTTCCTTCATGTTGGGGTTCAGCCTTCTCTGTGCCTCCCTGCTAGGTTTTGCATCGTTTTCAAGCAATATTCTATGCATGCACTTGGATGGACTTATTCCCTTGATGTCTGCAATGGTCCATCCTATTGCATTTTTGTGTTCTCGCAATACCTTCAGCAGCTTTTCTTCTTCCTGTGCATTTAAGTTTGCAGCAATTATCACCGGCAGTGTCTGGTTCTCGCCCAAAAATGCATGCTTCAAATGGTCGGGCAACTGCTTAAGTTCTATGTCTGGGAGTTTCTGTACAGTCGACTGGTCCATGTCAGCAGTCGACTTGTTCTGGGTGTCTGGGTTAGGTCGACTGGTTAGAACACCAGTCGACTTACCCTGTTCATCAGTTGCCTGGTCTGTAGAAGAACAATTTTTATCAGACACCAATTTTTCAAAGAAAGGTGCAGACTTACCTGAATATGACTGTGGAGTTTCAAGGTGATGTACTGTCTCTGCAATCCTCCAGTCATCGTATTCCTGTTCAACATGAGATAAAGTTAGAGATTGAGTGATTGTGGCTTGAAGTGGTTCACCGCTATGTACCTGAAATGTTTGATCAACAATCTCCTGCACCACATCAATATTATAGCATTCATGATCATCTTGTGGTAATTTTAATGTATCAAACATTAAATTCCACTTTTTCTCCGTTTATCTTCATACTTATAATACCCTTTTTAACACAAATTTTTATATCAGCTGTACTCATAAAGGGCCTACCTAATATGATCGGTAGAGATGATGACATAGAAGATTCCTCCATATCTAACACAACAAAATCAGCAGGCAAAATAAAATCATTTACCTGAACTAGGACATCTTCTAAAATACCTCTAGGTCTTTTTATGCTGCGATCAGCCAATTGCAAAGTGATGGATGTTGGCTTGAGTTCCCCCAATCCAAGCTTTTCGTAAACAGAATAAGGAAGAAGGTTGATGCTTGCCCCCAAGTCTAGCAGTGCCTTTTCAAAGAAGTGCTCACCAACCTTGCAAGGAATAGTAAAACTACCTGGATCTTTCAGTTTAGGTGGTAATTTTCTTAATAACACAGCACTCACTTCTTCTGTCAAAGCAACATCCTCCTTAACCTGAAATGTTCTTTTGTGAGTACAACAATCTTTCAAAAATTTGGCATAAGAAGGAATTTGTTTGATAGCATCAAGTAGGGGAATATTAATTTCTACCTTTTTGAGAGTTTCAAAGATGTCATATAAATGTTGTTCTTTCTTTTTATTGACTAACCTTTGAGGGAATGGTGGTGGAACTGTCCCTACTTTTTCTCTTACCTTATTTGTCTCCAAAGCTTTTGAAGGTTGTGTGTCTGGTTTGTCTATAGGTGCTTCAACCTTGTTATCAATTACCTTACCATTTCTTAAAGTAGTCACTGCTTGGAGTTGTTCTTGACCTCCTGGGTTTGGTATGGTTTGTGAAGGAAGTTCTCCTGCCTTTCGTTCGCTTAGCTCTTTTGCAATTTGCCCAATTTGTGTTTCTAACTTCTGAATTGCTTGTCCTTGTTGGTTGCTTGTTTGATGTTGTTGTTGGAGCAATTGAAGAACGGTGGACTCAAAATCCAACTTTTTCTGTTCTGGGGCTGGTCGATCAATCCCACTTCCCATCTGAGGGTTTCGTGCATGTCCTTGTGTGAATTGATTCCCTTGATTATTTTGATTATTGCTCCATGAGAAGTTTGGATGATTCCTCCATCCTGGGTTATATGTGTTCGAGTATGGATTGTTCTTTGGTGGAAACACTCCTCGACCCACATAGTTCGCATGCTCCTGATCTGTAAAAGTAGACATGGGACATGTATCAGTTGTATGATCTAAATGCGAGCAAATTGCACACATTTCATTTGTTTGATTTTTAACTCCACCCATTGTCGACATTGCATTAACAAGCATATCAATTTTCTTATTCATGTTTGCCATTTCTAATTGAATGTTATTACTATTAGAGATTTCGTAAACTCCCTGTTTTTTCGTAGGTCCCCTTCTTGTTGAGAATTGTTGGGAGTTCTCGCTGAGTTCTTCAAAAAGTTCAATGGCTTCTTCTCCACTTTTCCTCATCAAAATTCCGTTGCAAGCTGCATCCACAATTGCCTTATTAGTATCATTTAAACCTTCATAAAAAGCTTGTACCTGATCATCCTTAGGCAGATTGTGAGTAGGACACTTGAGAAGCTTGCTTTTGAAATCCTTCCATGCCTCGAAGAATAAATCTCCATCCTTTTGTTGGAAGAGTTGAATCTCCCTTTTTAGTTGTTTGGTTTTCTGGGCCGGAAAGAATTCTTTTAAAAATTTCGTTGCCAATTGCTCCCATGAATTAATTGATCCTGGTTCCAAAGAATTATACCACAACTTAGCATTAAGTTTTAAAGAAAAAGGAAACAAGATTAACCTGATTTGTTCAGCGGTAAGCCCTTGGACGCTTTGTGTCCTGCAAAGATCGAAAAAGTCTTGCAGATGAAGATGAGGCTCTTCATCTGGTTTGCCACTAAAGTGGGGAACCATACTAAGTAAATGAGGAGATAGGTGCATGTTTCCTGTGGCATTAGGTTGAAAAGCAATGCAGGAAGGTTGCTCAATATTCTTAGGAGTGAATTTGTCCTGCATTGGCACTTGATTTTGTATTTCTTCAGCCATTCCTTCCTGTGAAATTTGTCTCTGTGCAGTCGACTGGGTCCGTACAGCAGTCGACTGGTTGGCTGAAACTAACTTACCTAGTCTGTGCAAAGTGCGTTCTGTTTCTGCGTCAATAGGTAGTAGTTCTGGTCGAAGTGATCGTCTCCCGTGCATCTACCGAAGTCCTGTAACCTAAAAGAAAAATTATTAATAAAAGAAAAGAAAAACTAATAAAAATTCTACTGACTTGTAAGTTAAAATACTAAACAATCCCCGGCAGCGGCGCCAAAAACTTGTTGTTGGAAATCTAGATACCTAAATAAATAGATAAACCTAGACACAAATTATAAAACCTCGCAAGTGCACGAATCGTTTATAGAATCGTAGTAATAGCAAGGGTCGATCCCACAGAGATTGTAGACCTCAACTTACTAATCAATAAAACTAATAATAAAAAAGAATAAGAGTTGTCATAATATTCTAAAAGAACTAAAAGATTAAAACTAAGATGAGAGGTGTTGAATCACAAATATCTCTTGAATAGTTGGGTTGTTGATCTCCACCAATAGTTAATAATGCTAAGTTACCTTCTGAACTTACTTCTAATTACTCATGTTTGTTCACTTCAAGGGCATGGTATCTACTCCTTAAAGTAATGTTTCCCTAAGCCAAGAATTAGGCATGGTATCTACTCTAATTCGTTTCTTTCCGTAAGTATCTAGCATGGTATCTACTAAGTTATACTTAGAGAAAACATAAGAACAGTGGAAACGAACAAACACTTAAAGTTCTAGAAATTGGTATCAGATCTAGATCCTCTAAGTTGATTGAACTAAGAACCCCTAAAGATTCCTTTGTTACAAATTATGAGCACGAGATTCGGTCGTCTCAATATGCTCATATAACAGATTCAGATAAATGATATCCAAACTTGAGCTTCCCAAGTTCTGTACGTCAGTCGACTGGCTCTCACCTCAGTCGACTGCTCTCAGTCTTGAAAACTAGTTTGACTATCATAAACCTATACCAATTCAATTAGATTCAATCAATAAGTAACATAGAAGAGTTCAGAAGAAAATAGCATTACATAACTACGGTTTCGATCTACCCAACTATGAAATTAGTTCCACATAATAATAACTTTATTGCTTAACAAGTTTGAATACATGATCAACATAAAAGAATAAAGAGAGAAGAAGAAATAAACTAATGGATTCCGGCAATATGGTCGACTGGCTGTCACACAATCGACTGCCTTCTGGTTGCTGGATCTTCTCTCTCCTTCTTCGATGTTGATGGAGTGATGCTCTCGATGTTTGTTCAGGAACTTGGTGATTGAGTCGCTTCCCAGAGATATATGATGATCCCCTTTTCTAAGTTGACCTCTTCTGATATTTATAGAGTACGGCTGAGAATTAGGGTTTCCACTTTTTCAGGAAGATCCTTCTTTATTTGATTTGATGATTAATATCTTTCTCTTTTCTCCTTTCCTTCCTTATCCGTTCACCCCGTCCACTTGGAAATACCCTGTCTTTAGATTTGATTCGCTTCATAAAATCTTGATTCAAATAGATTTGAAATTAGATGCAGGTGTATCTTTGAAGATTTAATTTGTTTACTCCGCCGCAGACCAGTCGACTTATCTCTGGACCAGTCGACTGAGTCGAGACTTCTGTAGATTTCATCTTTGATCAGGCCAGTCGACTGCTCTTGGGAATAAGTCGACTGTTCCTCTACATTTTTCTGTGTATCATCTTTGAAGTCCTGAATCTGCTTCGTTTTGCTGTTTTACGCTGTTTCCTATGGAAAAGAGAGAATAAGAGTTAAATACCATATATAGAGCTTTTAAATGTCTAATTATATTAAGATTATTGCTCTAAAAAGTGAATAATAATGTGTTCATCACTCTCTCAAGCCTAATGGAACTTGATGCTGCTTATAATAGAGAACTTTCTCACCCTCTCAGATGAAGTACTCTCTTCTTCTATTCGGCACTCAATAGAATCATATGAATCTATGAGCCGTTACAACCATTTATATAGATCTAGAGACAAACCCTAAGTTAATATCTTGTTACAATAGCCATTGGATAGTACCCAAGAGATAACTCTACGATAGGAGCCACACGATCCAACTTGAAGAGCAAATTGGGCCTTTCCCGAATCACCTAGATTCAAGCCCGAATATACATCAGCGCCACGACCGGTCGACTGCCACCCAGGTTCGGTCGACCTCCCCCTTTCGGGACTTCTGCACCCTATGACCGGTCGACCGCCACTTCTGCAACTACAGCTGCTAACTGTTTCCTTTGCCTCCACTCCGTTTCCATTCGCCTTTGTCTCTCCATCGTCTTATCATCTTCTTATCCAATATAGTATGCAAGACATAAACCCAACAATCTCCACCTTGGATTGCATACACATGAATCCATACCTGTGTGATTTAAAACTCTCCTAGATCTTTCTTCTCTGCTTTGTAAACAACATGTTTCAATAGCTTCTCCTGCTAGTTGAACAAATCTCCACCTGTTTTCCTCTATCTGTATGCCCCCTTAAGGGCACCCCTATGTAGATGTAATCATGGAGGTGCCACCTTCCACACGAACTCCACCTACATCAAGGCTTTCTTCACCTTCCAACGTTATTCGAACGTTGCAGTCTCGCGTCGGTAATTCTAGTGACAGCTTAATTACTAGATAATGCATTAGGAACAATGAGCTTCCATACACTCGGCCGAGTTTTCCTGCTCCCACAAAGCTGGTAGAGGTTGTGTTGACCCTACCCAATCTCCCTCTTACCCTTCATTACCTTACGACGACTATTCCAAATTGTCAAAACTCTACCTCGAGCTGTGTACCTGCAGCCACGAGCTTCGAGAGTACCCAAGGATATAAGATTCTTCTGTATCGAAGGAATATGCATGACCTCTTTTAGTGTGAACCCTTTACCATCTGGCGTCTTCAATTCAACAGTTCCCTCACCCACTACTTCACAAACCTCACCACTTCCCATTCTAACACTACGGCATGTTGATGACTTGTAAGTAGAAAACATCTCCCTCTTTGGAGCAAATGTGAGAAGAACTTCCCGAATCAAGATACTAACTTGAATCCACATCTGGAGAACTTGAAACAAGAAGACAACAATCAACATTATTACTTGACTCAGTTGCGCTGACTATATGGGCTTGTTCCCCTTTTTTAGTAGCACTCTTCTGACTCAACCACCTGTGACAGTTTCTCCTGTAATGCCCAACTCCTTTACAGTAATGTCAACGAATCTTACCCTTGTGTGCCGTATCCCTTCCAATTGAAGTATCACCATTCACCGCAAAACACCATAAAGAAGTAGACCCTCCTTTATGAGTTTTCTTTCTTAGTTCATCTTTCTTCAGACCCTTAATCACCCCGGCTACAGTGAGTGTCTTCTTGGCCGATTTTCTATGTAGCATGGTAGTTATCAAGTGATCATAAAAAGTTGGCAGTGAATATATCAAGTTGAAAGCTTTATCCTCTTCGCTAAGATCATCAGCGTTAATCGCCTTCAATTCAGATATTACTTTATTGAACTCCACAATATGATCTTGAAGATGGGTACCTTCCTTCATTGAGAACCTAAACAGCTTTCTTTTTCAATACATCCGATCTAGTAACGACGATCCCGAGTAGTCAGTTTTGAGTCTCGCCCATAGACTCGCCACACTTTTCTCCTCAAGAATATTGCACTTGACTTCGTCCGCCAATTGCAACCGAATTAAACTCAAGGCCTTCAAACAAATCTCATCCCACTTCTTTTACTTCATGCCGGTTGGCTTCTTCTCTTCTAGGGTAAGGTGCAAGTTCTTCTGAACCAAAACATCATACATGTCCACATTCCATAGATTGAAGTTGATCTTACCGTCAAACCGCTTGATCTTCATCTTTTGATCTACCATCTCCAAGGAACTCGAACAAACCCAAGAATCCTAATTGCCCTGATACCACTTGTTAGGAGATTATGAGAATCTTGTTGAGTCTTTGACACAATCAACACAAAACCACCAAGCAAGACTAGATCACACCAAATACACAAGCACACAAGAGTTATCCCGATTGGGGCTTTCGCCTTAATCCGGGGGAGGAAGAACCAAGATATCATTCAACTAGAGAAGATATAAGAATACAATTCTCACCATGATCCTCTTTCAAGCCTAATGGAACATGATGCTGCTTACAATGGAGAACTATCTCACCCTCTCAGATGAAGTGCTCTCTTCTTCTATTCGGCATTCAATAGAATCATATGAATCTATGAGCCGTTACAACTGTTTATATAGATCTAGAGACAAACCCTAAGTTAATATCTTGTTACAATAGCCATTGGATAGTACCCAAGAGATAACCCTACGATAGGAGCCACACGATCCAACTTGAAGAGCAAATTGGGCCTTTCCCGAATAACCTAGATTCAAGCCCGAATATCCATTAGCACCGCGACCGGTCGACCGCCACCCAGGTTCGGTTGACCGTCCCCCTCTCGGGACTTCTGCACCCTATGACCGGTCGACTGCCACTTCTGCAACTACAGTTGCTAACTGTTTCCTTTGCCTCCACTCCGTTTCCAATTGCCTTTGTCTCTCCATCGTCTTATCATCTTCTTATCCAATATAGTATGCAAGACATAAACCCAACAATTGGATTCTACAAAAAAATATCATATCACTTGCCGCATCGCCTTATCCCCATAGTGGTAATAAAATTGCAAATTATATTTTAGAAATTTGTGATATTTTTCATATTCGTGATAAAATTATGTGTATTAGTTTTGATAATGCATCTAACAACAATGCATCAATTAGTATATTACAAACCGAATTAAACCCTCCATGAGACGATATTTTTCATATTAGATGTGCATATTATATTTTAAATTTATGTGTTCAAGATGCATTAAAAATAGCCGACCAATATATAGTTCACATTAGAAATTGTGTACATTTTATTACATTAAGTGGCCCCATATTTCAAGAATGGAAAGCATGGTGTAAGCTTTAAAATGTACATTTTAGAAAATTTCCAATGAATGTTAAACACCGATAACTCTACTTTTAATTTGCAACATGTTGTTACAGAATATAAAACTTGTATAAATGATTTTTGTATGGCAAAAAATATGTCAAATTTTTAAATGACTCCCGAAGCTTAGTTTTATGCCGAATCTTTGTTAAATTTTAAGAACTTTTTAAAACCGCAACTTTAAAATTTTCAAAATCATATGATTCTACTTCTAGTAGCATTTTTATTTCAATAGTTTTTTTTTTTGAAGAAATGGTGGAGATTTTTATTTCAATAGTTACTATGATGCAAACTTTCAAAGAAATGATCGATGATATTTATATTAGTCATATTGTGAAACCTGCATACATCAAATTTTTGAAGTATTTTAGTCCCCCTCCTATATAGTATTGTAAAGCTACTGTGATGGATCATCGTATAAAATTAGAAGTACAAAAAGTTTGATTGAAATATTTTTTACTTTACTAAGAGATGAATCTGAAATTGATTGCGAAATATTTTTAGCTAGTTTTGAATTAACATTAAATAACTTGTATGATTTTTATGATAGAAGTTTTGCATCTAGTAGTACAACTAATTTAGTTAGTTCTTCTTCTGCTACTTCTAGAAATAAGGGTAAGAGTAAATTAGACGATGCTATATTTAATTTACTTACAAAAATTCAATCAAAAAAACCTAGGACTAATGAACCAAATAAATTATATTGGTATAATCAACAAGATTCTGAAAGTTTTACTTCTACACTTGATATTTCACAATGGTGGAAAAACCATGAACTTACTTATAGTATTCTTAAATATATGGCTAAAGATCTACTTAGGGGTGTCAAAAAATACCATATTACCGTACCATACCGTACCATACCGTTACTATACCATACATTACCGAAAACTTGGTAATACCGTACCGAAATCTTGGTATGGTATTGGTACCCAATATTAATACCATGGTATACCGTACCGTACCGAGTATATTTAATATATATTAAATTTATTTTTTATATCTAAAAACCTAGGCCCAGACGTAGGCACAAGACCTTTTTCTTTTTTCAATTTTCCCCAGTATACAGTATTGAGTATTGAGTCTATTGACTTAGGCACATGTACTTAGAAGTAAAGAGGCTTTTTAGTGCTACTTCCAATGGAGCCTAGCTACAATGAGGTTTCTTGCAGTACAGTAGGTGCTCCTATGTTTGATACTTTATGGAAGCATGATCAAATATGGTGATTGCCAAGTGTTGATCGCAACAACACGAACAGTAAGTTACTACTCAAAATTTTTCCCTTGGTCGAGTTAGATTGTCACGCTTTAATGATCTACTGAAGCCAACTTCGTATAAACAATGGCAGAGTTATACAAGTTTTTGATCAAATTTGCCTTAGTATGATAGATTCCGTAGGCTTCAACATAATCTTTTATGCAAAGGTAGTCTACAGTCATGGTCTGTGAAATTACAATGTCTAGTTTTGAACTTTTGTTTATGCTACAATTTTCCAGGTCAGATGAAATAAGTATGATTTCGCATGCTATCATATAAGCTCGTATTGCATCTTTTAGACATACAGGTTACATTAATAAGTAGCTAGGTCTTGTTTGAGAATTGACTGAATATTGGAACTAATATATATATATATATATATATATATATATATATATATATATATATATATATATATATATATATAATACACACACACACGTTAAGCTTATTTATCTTTCATTTGTCATTTATATGAATGTTAATTTTTTGAGCTAATTGATATCCGGTACTATCCGTGGTACTACCATTACCGTACCAAATTTTCGGTATTACCGAATTTGGTTGAACCAAAATCTTAGCACGGTAATGGTAGAGAAATTTGTGTACCAAGTACTCCGGTACGGTAGACGGTAGAGTAATGATGGTACGGTACGGTACGGTACGGTATACCACCCTTAGATCTACTAACTCCTCATGTCTCTACAGTTGCTTCAGAAAGTAAATTTTCTATAAGTGACGGGTTCTAACCGATTACAAGAATTTCTTGAAGCCCCAGTCGTTGGAGATGCTAGTCTGCATGGAAGACTGGATGAAGGCCGAAGATAGGACTCAAGGAAAATGGTTCGACACGTCTACAAGGGGAAGCAACTCGCCGGAAGAACAGCAACAACAACTATAGTAACCAACATGAAGAATTGAAGACCAACAACAACAACAATAAATTGAAGACCAACAAATTGAAGAAAATTGTAAATGTATACAAAATTGTATAAAATATTTGTTTCTTATAAAAAAGTTGGATAATTGTAGAAAATTAAATTTGTATAGAAGAAATTTGTTATTGTATAAATTTTTAGAAAATCTTTCTTTCTTATTAAAAATTGGGAAATTTGTATAAGTTGAAATCATATTAATAATATATACATTTTTTGTAAGCAATTTCACTCATTGATTGTTATTATTATTATTACATTTTTTTCAAGTTAAAAAAAATAGATGGGCCAACCCGCGACCCGACCTGGGTTGGACCCGAATGGGTTAGCGGATTGGGCGAGTCGAGATTTTGCAAATCCAACCCGGCCCGGCCCGGTTAACACTTGGACCCAACCCGAACCTGCCCTACTTGGGTTCCAACCTGGATGAGTTCGACCCGACCCGGCCCAGTCGACCCGACCCGGCCCGATCGACCCGTTTGCCAACTCTAACATATCTAATGTTGATGCAAATTTGCAATGTTATCGTCATAATGTTTATGCAATTGTCAAATAAAAGCGGGAGAACAATGAAAAGTACACCACTTGTCACAAAAAGGTCTTACTACTTTGATTAAAACCAACGAAGAACAAGATGAGAGATAAATTATTAGAGCATTCACAGTCGTGTTTCTCAAAAATGAGAATATGGCAAAGTAGCATATAGCAAGAAGAGAGAATTGTTGCAGTCGTGAATTGCTATAATTTGAGAAACAAATATTAAAAAAGGAGGTCGGACGGAACATCTTGTTTCGTCTTGTTATTTTTATTTATTTAAATAACGTTTAAGTTAATTAAGTCGTGATTAGATATTAAAATAGATTAATTAAATTAATTAAATATTAAAATATATATTAAGCTATATAATTAATGTCCTAACCTAAGATTAACATGCAAATTAAATGGGCTAATCTCTTCTCCATGGCTGGACGGAACTTGTTGTCCCGTCCAAGCCTTTTTGGCTTCAAACGGGACAACATGCCCAGTTTATTGACTTTTTTTATTTTTTATTTTTTTTCCAGACTGTACATGTTATACTATATGATCATTTAAAAAAAAATTTGGGGGGGGGGGGGGGGGGGGGGGGGGATAGATGAGACATGTGACGAAACATGACGAAACAACATGTTTCGTCTGATCCCATTATTAAAAAAACAATGGGACGGAACAACATGTTTCGTCCCCTATAATATGAGAATCGCCATTTCGTTTCTCAAATATGAGAACACACTATAACAAATTTACCAAAATATAGCAAAATAAGAAATGCTGCAGCGCCAATTTTCTCATGTAATGTTATGAGAATATGGCAAATATAGGAAACTATTGTGGATGCTCTTTCGATTGCTATTTCTCTGTATCTACTGTAGCGCTTTTGTCAAAAAATGGCAAAATAGCAAACGACTGTGAGCGCTACAGTAGAAAAAAAATGGCAAAAATGGCAATAAAGCAAACAACTGTGGATGCTCTTAAAGGCAACAACTGCAGAGGGGGAATTTTCTGATGTGGCACATCTCATGGGACCCGCATCAAAATTGCACAAAAGTAGCGCAATTGCCCAAAAAAAAACAAAACGGGTTCTTTTAGAGGGGACCAAAATTTTATAAAATTTGTGAGTTCAAAATTATCCTTAAAAGTAGCAAATCAAATTTGTAAGAGCATCCACAGTCGTTTGCTATATATGCCATTTTTCCATATTATAGCAAACGAAATAGCAAACCACCCCTGCAGTCGTTTCTCATTTATCCATTTTTTAGCAAACGTTCTATTCTCATTTCTCAAATATGAGAAACGAAATGTGCTTTCTCAAATTATAAAAGACGGGGTATGATTCCCCGTCTCTCCGATTTAATAATTATTTAATCGATTCGGACGGAACAACATATACCGTCTCAATAATTTTAATTATTATTTTTTTAAAAATAGGTCGGACGGGGATACATACCCCGGACGGGGTATGATACCCCGTCGCTACCATTAAAAAATAATTTTTTTTTTAAAAAGCCTCAGATGGGGAATGATACCCCGGCCGGGGTATCAAACCCCGTCCCACCACATCCAAGCATTTAATGCTGATTGTTCTATTAGTTAATTAGTAGGTATTAATGCTGATTGGTAGGTTGTAGGAGTGGTAAATGTAGTTTAATTAGTTAATTAATTACGTTTAGTTTTATTATATTATTTAATTTAGTTAATTAGTATAGTTTAATAGTTAATTAGTAATTCTGTTTTTTTAATTTTTTTTAAACGATGAGACGGTATATGATACCCCGTCGCTCGCTTTTTTCTAAAAAATGAGAAACAATATAGCAAACGACGACTGCAGCGATCGATGGCATTTGCTATTACTGTAGCTGCCAATTTATAGCATATGAGAAAAACGACTGTGGATGCTCTAAGAGTTCAAAATTATCCTTAAATGATTCCTCCAGTGATTAATCCGGTGATTAAATTCACCGGAGAGGACTTGAATCCGCTCCAGACAGCCCCTAATTAGAGCATCTGTAGTAATTTTCTATATATATGCAAAAAAATGGAAAAAATATCTTTAGTCGTTTTCTAAATATCTATTTTTTGGGTTTTCGGTCTACAGTAGTCATTTCTATTTGGCAGCAAATTTGGCAATAACATATTATAGAAATCGGAAGATGATTTACCGTCTATGTGGCATATGATATGCCGTCCGAGAGAAATTTTTTAATAGTGAAATGAAAAGACCACATATGATTTACCGTTTGGATTAAAAAAATATTAAAAAAAACTTAATCAACAACTCTGTTGACATTTGAAGAAAAAAACAAAAAAAAAATTGCAGGTTGTTGGACGGAAAATCATCTCACGTCCTTAGATTTATTTATTTATTTATTTATTTATTTATTTTTTAAGATTCATTCACACACTGCATAATATTTAAAAAAAAATTGGGTAAAACAAATCATATGCCGTTTGAGAAAAAGAAAAAAAAATATAATAAATGTGCCGGACGGGAGATGATCTCCCGTCCTTCACAAAATGTTTTAAAAAATTTTCTTTCATCAGACGGCAGAACATTTGCCGTCTCACGATTTTTTTTTCTCTATTCACCGACAGTAAATTATGCTATGTTTCATTTTTTCTTTATTTTAAAAAATTCATTTTTTGGATTTTGATAACTGTAGTGCTACCCCTAATTTCTATTTCTATATTTTTTATACCCCTTTTTTAACAAAATTCCGACTGCAAATTTTTTTAACAAAACGACTGCACATGCTCTTAGTATTGATTTATAGGAGTAAAATAATGCCTTGACTACTTACTGTGAGAATGATAATAGCTAGAGAGTTGATGAACTATGAAATGTGGAGGCCATTAACCAATTAAAGGACCACTTTTTGACATGAATATGAATAATTATATATGCCAGTAATGTGAATATGTGATGTTGCTGGGGATTAGGGATTAAAGAATAGTGAACAAATTTTTTTTCCTGGTTTCTGTAATTTCTCAACTTTTGCCCGTTACTTACTTTTAAGAGCATCTACAGTCGTGATTGCTAAAAAATAACAATCTTCATATTATACATATAACAAAATCTTGTTTGCAGCAGTGGTGAAATACTATAATATAGCAATAAAAAATAAAATATGATCATTCCACGAAAAAAAAATTCCACGTATTTTTTAAAAAATAAATTGAATATTTTATTAATTTTAAAGCTAAGATGGAAGTTGGAGGTCCGTCGGAGGCGGAAAAAGAAGAAAAAAAAAATTTAACCCAAAGTTCCTATCACTTTCAGCCATATTAAGTCACACTTAATTACCCCTAAGTATAATTAATCATATATATGGAAGTTGAAGTTAGCTAAGAGTATTTGTAGTCGTCTGCTATATATACATATTATGCATATTTTGGTAAAAAACTCGCTGCAGTCATCTGCTAAATATGCATAATATGCATATTCTGCTACAGGAAACTACTATATATGAGAGTGGATATGAGAATTATGCATATATAAACGACGGAGCTCGAAGTGCCGTCGCACAAAAAAAAAAAATTTAATGGTCGGACGGCACTGGAAGTGCCGTCCCTCCAAAAAAAAATTAATTTCGTCAAAAAAAAAACCAAAAAAACCCCACTTCTCTCAGACGCAACACGAAGTTGCGTCCCAAGCCTCCTCTATAGTTTTTTGTAATTTTTTATAATTTTTGTAATTTTTTTAAATTTTTTTGTAATTTTGTTTTGCACTTCGAGTACAATTTTTTCCCTCCGACGGCACTTTAAGTGTTGTCCCACCATTTTTAAAAAAAAAAAAATTTTCCTCTCCGACGCAATGTCATGTTGCGTCCGATCGAATTAAATTTTTTTTTCTCTCCGACGCAATGTGAAGCTTCGTCTGTATATTATTTTAATTTAAAAATGTAAAATATAGCATTCTACGACTGCAGCGAAACGACACTTTGCTATATGCATCAATTTATGCATTTTTTAACCATAACGACTGTGGATGCTCTAAGCCTATGTATAATTAATTATTTAAGTATATTTAATATTTTTTGGGACGGATGGTGAAGTTCCGTCCAAGGTAAAATATAAAAAAAAATTATTTTTAGATTTTGGACGGAACTTAAAGTTCCGTCTGATAAAAAAAATTATTTTTTATTTGGGACGGAATTTGAAGTTCCGTTCGATATAAAAAAAATATATTAAAAAAAATTTGGGACGGATCTTCAAGTTTTGTCCGCTATAATATGCATATTCTCATATCTATTGTCAAATATAACGATCTACAGTAGCGAATCTGTCAAAATATGAATAAATAGCAAACGACTGCAGAAGCACGTTTTCTATTTAATGGATAATATGGAATTTTAGCAAACGACTGTGTGGCTGCTCTAAGGGTTTTTTCTTTCTTTCATACTCACCAACAACAAATGTTCTATTTCCATAAAACTCACTCAAAAATTGGTATATCCTCATTCCTACCTCAATCAACTCTATAGTGACCCACTCTAGACTTCAATGCAAATTATGAAAACTCTTGTCCATTGAGGCACTTTCCGAGAAAAATCTTATGTGAAGGGGCTTCATTCTTTGTATTTTTCATTTTTATTCACTTTATGGACAATTCTAATTAATTTTTTTTTTCTTCTCAAATTAGTTTAATAAATCAGAATTTCCATAATTGAGCAATTGAGGTTCTCGATGATCAATTTTAGACACACAAAAATTCACTAGGACGATGGAAATTTTATCCTATATTTCTTTAATCATGACACATGTACGTTGGTGAGTAAAGTAAAGAACAATTTGAGTTAAATTGAACTAAACTAAACTAAGATAAGATAAAATTAAATAAAATAAAGTCTTAGATCTTAAGTATTATATAACAAAGAAGAAATATGCATTTGACTATTTGTATCGTCGATGCCAAAGATTGTCCTTCATACTCTCATTGATGGAAGGGAGGAAAAAAAAAACTTGTAGAAATAAGATTTACTAGCTAACTAGCTTTTTCTTCAGCAAAGTTATTTCAAATAGACATCCAAATTAACATATAGAAATAAGGTCAATAGACATCCGAAGGAAATTTTTCACTAGGATTCTCCTAACACATTACCGTTAAGTTGCTTCATCTTGAATTGCTTATCCTACATAGGTACGTACGTTGAGTTAATCCTCCTCTTCCTCCTCGTCAACAAAATCTTTGGTCTCTGAGAGTATCTGTAGTCGTCTTGTCTAAATTTTGGGTATTTGATAAATAGAAATGAAAAAAATTGGTTTTGCGCTGTAGTCGTTAATTGCCAAAAAATGGGCAGTCGAAAATTTTCAATTCTCAGACGAAATACGATTTTTCGTCGAAGTAAACAAAAAAAAATTATAAAATATTTGAACGGACATGAAAAGAATTTCCGTCCATCCATTTTTTTTAAAAAAAAAAAAAATCAAAAATCCCAGGGACGGGAAACCATGTACTGTCCATGAAATGATTTCCCGTCCATCGATTTAAATAAACTGATTTTTTTTTTTGCGACGGAAAATTTATTTTCATCTGATACTTTGAGAACAATAAAAAAAATCTTTTGGACGAATTTTTTTCCCGTCCGATTCGAAGACGAAAAACCATCTTTCGATTACTATATTTTTCAAAATTCCAAATCCCCTGTTCACCAAAAAGGTCAAACGTCAACGAACCGCAGCAGGTTGTTTCCCATTTTTTTAAAAAAAAGAAAAAAATGACCAATCGACTACAGATGAACCAACTTTATTAGCCTTAATTAAAATTAGCTGCTTCCCTAACAATTAATTGTCACGGATATTGTCACAAGCCAACTGCAAATTCCCCAACAGCAAAAGAGTTTCCTTCCGTCGCTAGTGTGAGTAAGAACCATCATTGAATTGCATAATGCAATTAAGTTCTTCAACAAATCCTTTTCAAACCGCAACTGGGATTCTTCTAGCTACCTACTTTAGTGAGCGTGCTTGCTTGCTGTACATATCCCTTAATTACTGCAAATACCCCAAATTCGGTTTCTTCATGTTAATCTTTCAAATTGCTTCGAACGTTCCATTTAAAGTATGCGTTTATGTTGTAGATAAATTACTTGATGCTGCTACTTAATGAACTAATGATGCTATTTTTTTATTTTTTTTTAAATAACTTCAACAAATAAATTTAATTTAATTTAAAAATAAAATAAAAATTAAAAAATGGGGTGAGAGAGGCTCGAACTCTCGACCTCAGGATAACTCAATTTCAGCTATGAGACCTACGCGCTAGCCAACTGCGCCACCACCCCATGTTGACGATTGCGGATTTAGTTCATTCATATAAAATAGTCCAAATACACATATTATGCGCGTGGTAATTTAGATCAAGATAGTATTTTTCCTTTCTATAAAAGTCGGATTGAGGGGTTTCTTGATGTTAACCTTTCAAATTACTTCGAACGTTCCATTTAAAGTAAGCGTTTATTTTGTAGATAAATTACTTGATGCTACTTAATGAACTAATGATGCTATTTTTTCTAATCAAAAATAGCTTCAACAGATAAAATGAAAAAAAAAAATTAAAAAAAATAATTGGGGTGAGAGAGGCTCGAACTCTCGACCTCAGGATAACTCAATTTCAGCTATGAGACCTACGCGCTAGCCAACTGCGCCACCACCCCAAGTTGACGATTGCGGATTTAGTTCAATTATATAAAATAGTCCAAATACACATATTATGCACGTACAAAAATTAGATAAAGATAGTATTTTTCCTTTCTATAAAACTTGAATATTCCACCTGCAAACTTTGAAATAAAAATGACAAAACAGACAACAGCAGTCATATGCTAACATCTCAATTCAAAGCTTTCACCATTATATTTGAATTATTTCAGACAGTTTGAGATTGACAAATTCCTTTGGATGAGTAAAACTTTTATATAAAAAATCATCAAAGCGTAAAAACAACAGGACGATGCTTATCCTAGGCTGGACTTGGTGATCTCATAGGCCAAAAAACACGCCGCATTTGCCGGAACGCTACGAGCCATAGCTGGTCCGAACCCTCGATACAGTCCCTTCACCCCTTCCGAAGCAAGAATCTTTTTTAAAGCATCTATAGATCCTGAGAATTTCGGATTCTTGTAGTCGTCCACCTGCAGCACGCTCTTGACGACATCTGTAGGGTACACGGAGAACCAAAATGATGCTCCCGCCAGCCCACCAGCTACAATTAAAGAACCCCTCCCTAGGCCTGATGTGTCGGTCCCACCAGCGAAGTATTGTTTGAGGGCTTCATACACACCGAACATAGCAGCATTTCCGGGAATCTCACGTGCAAAGGTTGGGACAAGGCCTTTGTATAGGCCCCTCAGGCCACCTTCTGATTTGAGCACATGCTTTGCTACGTCCATTGGCCCACCGTACTTGACCCCACCAGCTGCGGTGGCTGATTCTGACAAGGCGCTCTGCGCTTGGAGCCTGTATTTTTAAGTAAGATAAATAATTACACATCTCTACTACTATAACTCCCAATCGAGTGTCTAAATCTGTCTGCATAATCTTGTTATTAACTAATGTAAACCTCTGGCCTGGGTATGTGCATGCTTACTGTGTGCATGAATTCGGTTCTCTTTTTCATGTTAACATTGCAATTTAGTATATTAGTAATATTCTATACACGATAACGTGGGGACCAGTTTCCAGTTTCCAGTTTCCAGTATGTATATGGAACAATCATACAGGTGTCATCGTCTATAAGTTTAGCTAGGGAAGGGGACTAGTTAATGTTGTAGGTCTAACGAAAAGTCCGTAGGGATAAAGTATGAAACCCAAACAAATACGAAGAAAGGGAAAACTGTGTAAATAGGCTGATATCTATGAAGTAGAAGAAAATTCAAAATTGAAGGATATTAGACAAAGCCGAAGAATGATGAAAATGTTGTGAAGTATACTGAAGTTCCAGAACAATATATATGTCCATTCCAATTTGAAAGCTATTAGATAAAGACAAAGAATGATGAAAATGGAAGTCTACTAGACAAAGAAAAAGAAACATTAACCATATATATGAATGTTTTTATTACAGAGATCAGCCTTAGGAACTATAAATTAACGATGTAGTTCTGAGAGCTAACAATTCAATTTCAACTAAGCTTAGCTTTATGGTGTCCATTTTTTCAGTTAATGCTGATCTGACTAATTATGCCCCAGTTAAAATACATTTGTGCAACTGAGTTACTAGGAAGTTCATACAAGTAACAATGTACATGTTAGTCCTAAAGTTATCTCATTCGTTATAACAAGAAGACTGTACCCTGTGCATCACTATGTTCATTTAATTTACAATTGAATGCAATAGATGGCCTCGTTTGGCTGTATACTTTCCTAAAAAATAACAAGACTTTGTGACAGGATGTAGCAAATGTGCACACAAGTTTCAGTCCTTCAACCAAAACCTACTTTCCTGCTAATTTATTTTAAAACAAAACAAAAATCACAAAAAACCTGACCTGCACTTGATCAACTCAGTTGGGCAAGCAAGAAACGCCACTGCAACTCCAGCTCCAGCTCCACAAACAACTTGCTGGTTCACGGAAAGTGGGACTCCTGGTTCAGACCTCAGAAGAGCCTCCATCTGACCCCTCACAGTGAAGAGAAGTGCATTAAAAGCAGCCACAGTGGCAAGAGGGGCTCCCATTCCTTTGTATAAACCTCCCGGACCTTCACTAGCAATTGTTTGCTTCACTGCATCCATAGCACCAGCGAACTTGGGTGGTTGTCCAGGAAGTGGTGCAGGCTGACTTTGAAGCTTGACTTTAATGGTATCAAAGGGATGACCGACAACTAGCTGTGCTACTCCTCCGATAGTCCCAGCAGTCAGGTCCTTGGCTACTTCCCCCATCTGTAGATATTTTCAAATTCAGGAGAAACACAGAAGTTATGATGATATATATTAGACACATCTTATTAGAAAACATTCATTTTGTGAAGTTAGAGTATAATCAATCTTTGTGAACAATGTATTATTTCCTAACCACACTGAATGATAGGAAATTGTTGAAATTAATATGAATAAACAACAAATTTTTTTTAAAAAAATCTAGATTTATAGCAACTTTTATCCCAAAAGAACATTAAGATTGTCTATATTACGCTAATAACAACGTGTCAGTGTTTATCACCACGGTATCACTCTTTAGCATAACTCGCCTAGAGAAAAACCTGCTATTTTAACCATAATATATATATGAGATTGGCCTATTTAACATGCACACACACAGAAAACGCCCACTTACCTTTCAAATTTTTACCATCACTACAGCAACCATCTAGATACCTCCTAATCCCTTCATGTAGACAATGCAAGATAATTATATTAACTATGATAATCAAATTACTTAGTTATAGCGGTAAAATGAAAATTAGCTGCAGACCTACCAAAAATCCAACTATTTGTAGGAAGTCGGAAAATCAATCCGGAAATTGTCAAAAAAAAAAAAAAAACCCCGAGCTTGCAATTTGTGGCATGTTAGTAATTTGGAACAATGAAAGCAACATTCCAGCTTCTATACAACACCATGAGAAGAATTCAAAATTGCATGTATAAATTTATGATGCCTTACATTTACTATTATTATTTAACCAACAACAAAATTTATTCGGTGGAATAGACCACATGCAATCAAATTATCATATATCATAACTGTGGCACAGTGGTCATACTTAATAGATCATACTATTTAAAGCATTAATGAAAATTGTTCCATGTCAAGATAATAGCAGTCATTCCAATTAATCGATTTGAAGAAAGCTGTCCCCACCCATATTATATCCAATTTAGGAAGGGTAACAATCGGCATACAATTTCTGATACCGTTTTCTTGAACCACAGTTAGATGTGAGAGTAGATCACCCAATTCATGTATGATTAGAGAAATTCCTCCATTACGCATTTACGCTCAACTTGTCTCTTTCCTTTTCCTCAAAGTTCTGTATAACTTCTCTAAAAGTTCATATGTAGTTCATACTTTCAGGATTACATAGATATAGATGGGTGCTAGATACTCATCCTCTTTATTATCCTAAGACATATGAAACAGTAATTCGAAGATGAGCACTCGAAAACCCTTCAGTTAGGTTGGGTGCACACCCAGTAATTGAAAACCTTAATTCCTCCTCCTCCAATTAAATTTACCGATCCGATCGACCAATCGTCGAAATACAATTGATAACTGAGATCAGACTGCAAGAACACAACACTCAATTTTTCACTCCTAATAAAGTTATCTAAGCAAATTTTCACTTGAATGTTGTACGATTATTAAACCCACCGCTAATTACATTACCCCCTCCTTCCTTCCTTCCTTCCCAATAAATTGCTTCTGTACAACCACCAGGTCCACCACATTCATCCGAGCCTTTCTCCTCGGGGGCCATAACGTTCATTAGGACATTCAATATGCAGCAAATGTTACATTATTACCAAATTACAACCCATTTAAATCTCAGAATTTAACATAACAAAAAGAGATAAAGAGAGATGCCCACAATAATGGATCTCATATTCTGCAAATTCTATCAAACAATAAACTGAAATGAAGGATGCATGATATGAATTGATAGTGTGTGTGTGTGTGTACCTTGGGAACTCAAGAATGGTTGGTGCTCCTACTCCTACTACTACTACTGGTGCTTGAAATGGGTTTGTTTTGTGAGGAATAATGAATGATAATAATAAGAGAAGAGAAGAGAAGAGGAGAGGAGAGAATGGAATGAAGACCGACCACATGCACATAGATCCAAACAAAACAAAAAGGGATGAAAGAAGATGATATAAGTTTCAAGAACTACTCACCACCGTCGGATTTGTTGATGTTGCTGTGGTTGGGTTGTTGTAAGAATCCACTGAGGGAGGATTGGTTTTTATTGGTGGTACAGAATCTCTTCTTTCGAGCACCGAATCAATCAAAGATTCAATAAGACATGCTTTGGGTGGCTTGAATCGATTTGGTATGTTAGGTGTCGCTCTGCAGTTGTTAAGGTTAAAATTGATGGAAGAATAAAAAAACCGCATTGATGGGCACGTCTAATGCACGTGAAAAACGGTGGTAGGAGAAGACTAATAATTATGGCATTGTTTACTCCCCGACTTTAATTTTGGCATTATTATTATTATTATTATTATTTTCAAATATCCGTTATTGGAACCAAGCGCTGCGGCTTTTGCCTTTTCTTTCCAAGCTTGTATTTTCCAAGGCAAATTATGGGTAATAAAATTTCTAATTTCATAACCTTCTTAAATTGCAACAGAAAAAAAATTTTCTCCAAGCCCCCATGCAATTAGCAGCCAAATATTTCCTAACTGGTGTAGACGATGTTGGTCAGACAATTTCAGGGTTTGGGCTCTTCTTTGACCTGGTTTGGACAAAATGAGGATTTTCGTTGGTTTCTCTCACGTCAGGGGGGCTGGGAGAGATCAGGTGCAACGCCTGCTTTCATCGCGATTTGGCAGTGAGAGTCAACTAGGGTTAATTAAGCAAGGGGAAGAGAACGAGGACTCAATCTGGACATGGTATTATCAGATTGGCGGAGTGCCTTCGATAGCTCTCTTAGAGTGCTTAGTGTTGACATTCAGCTCACTGCTGCGGACGACGAAGGCGATCGTGCAATAGTTGGAAAAGAAAAACGATATACAAGCGAGGGTTTGAGTGAGCTCAAATTAGCACGAGAAATTCGTTTCGGCTCGGTCAGCCGATCAACAGAATTAGATTTCGTTGTTTTTGTTTTGTTGGTTGGTTGGAGTGTATTAGTTCCGTAGCCCAATCTGTTAGAATCTAAGCTTCATAAGCCTTATTTTTTTGTTGTATGTTTTATTAATTCCTTATTAATAAAATGTGAGAGCATTCAACCCACCGTTTAACGATAAAAAAAATAAATTAAAAAAAAAAAGATAAAAAATTGATGTACAAGTTGAGCATTTCTGATCGAGTAACACCTCCGTGTCAGTAGTATACATCTAAATTAAAGTAGTTGGAGAGGTTGCATTCCACAATGTAGGAGTCGAACATTCACTGTGGGGTAGGGAAGATGCCAAGGTCTTAATAGAAAGGGGATGTTAGTCCCGTTGAGCTCTACTTGCAGGCTCTTATTAGTCGCTTTTGAAAATAAACAAGCTATCCAAATTAAAGCAGTCAGTTAGTGGATGTCAATCTTTCTCATAACGTTCTTTTATATGTAGCCCCCTTTGTCAAGTGCAAGTGAGGGACATCGTTCACTTCCAGTGATTGCTCTTTCAGTTTCCCTAAGTCTCGGCATGAAAAGGATTAAGTTTAGTTGTAAAGATCAGCTTTATTATTGAAAAACTCTTTCCGGGCTCTCTTTAATCATAAGTCTATTGTCTCAAGGGCGTCTTCTTCCACTAGAGATTTCTTTCTCAGAAAACTAGTTATGGTGTATGAATAACAGAAATAACTCATATTTATTGGTTATAATACGAGCTGACAACCGTTATTTCCATCTACCATACACGATCTGAAAAAGAATAATCTTCAACAACTCAATGAGCCCAAAATCATAAATCTCTAATATTATAAATGGAGAATTGGGGTTGTCATTTGTTAACATACAAACCCGTGTGTTGCACGTACAACCCTCCCATTAATTACAACAAAAACAAACAAATAAAAAAAATTCTGCCTATTTAAAACGTGCAACGCACATGCAAAACAATTTTATAATATTTTTTTGACACTAAATATACACATATATTGCACGTACAACCCAAATTATACTTATAAACACATGCATTGCACATACAAACTGTAGTTTTTTCTTCAAAATAATTTTTCCAAATACGTGCAATGGACGTCCAACTCCAAAATAGCATTGGTATTAGGTCGGGTCCTTCACTACCCAGACCCGTGAGGACCGGGTCCGGGTCCAATTAAAATATTCCCACCCGTTCGGGTAGGAGCAGAAGCAGAGGCGGAGTGGAAGATTTAGAATAGAGGAGAGAAAAAAAAGGCATGAATTTTGAATTTGGAAGAGAGTTAGAATTGAGGAAGGAGGGGAGGGATTAAGATAGAATATTTATTTTTATGTTGATTTTTTGATTTTTTTTTAGCAGACCCGAACCCGAAAGTACAATGGGTCCCATTTTAGGACCTGGACCACTACCACGATAGGTCGGTTCTGGTCCAATGCCGGGTCCGAATTTCGGGTATTTATACCAATGTTACTTCAAAACATATTTCTTAACATATATGGCACATGAAAATTCTTCAACTCTTATCAAAACGTGTATCGCATGTGTAAAATACTAGTCCCCTTTAAATTCAAACAATTCTTTTGACATAAGAAATAGCAATAAATCATTTGGATTTAGGACTGAAAAATTAACGAAATACAAATTTAAGTTGCAATAACAACCTCAATAAAACACCCAAAAGAAAACGGCCAAACTCAGTAAACTCCTATCAGAAAATACCAAGGCTACATTAATTTGTCAATTGTAAATTTCTTAGCTCTGTCGTGTACGGCAACATCTTTTCGCCTTTTTTTAGTCCATTGCTATTCCTTCTAGAGACGATATAGAAATTCAAACAATTTCATTGAATAGAATATGAATGTATAACTGTATAACTGACACCATCTACTCTACCAAAAATACAATCAAGTGGAATTAAAGAATAGTATTCCAGATCTCCTCCCACGCACCAAAATTCTCAACATTCAGAAATCCAGAACAATTAACCAAACCTCGAAAAAAAAAAATAATAAGCACCTCAATCCTAATGCCTGCAACCAAGCACCCACATTAACAAAACAAAGAAAATATTCATCAAAAACAAAACAAAGAAAATATACAAACATTCAGACAAGGGGATGATTCTCTATTCACCATCCTTAGGTCCTCAGAAATATCCGATACTTCTCGAATAAAATCTATTCACCTTGGCTGCACAAAACAGCCAGAATCAACGTTATGAATCACTTGCTTTTATCCATTGAAAAATATATGGGTAATGCTACACCTACTACCAAATCTACTATTTTTCACTTTACTACCTTAGATGGCACAGTACTATTGGATGTTTCTACCACCTACTCTACAATAAACTTCACTAATAGTGTACCACCCAAGGTAGTAAAGATAAAAGTGGTAGATTTGGTAGTAGATACAGCATTACCCAATATATATATATATATGTTACACAGTAAGCATACCAATCCTTTAGATATATATAGATAAGTAAGATTAGTTTAAATTTTACAACCATGAGGTAAAAACACCGTGTTCTATTAATAAGTATTTAATAAAACAACCCAAGAAAATGAAAACAAACGAGTGAGATACAATCTCACAAGCATACCCCTCAAAACCACGATAATGAATTCTTTGCTTTATCATGCACAAACAATTCCATACACAAAATCCCCACCATGAGGTGACCAGGCTCGACAAATACTTCACCACAATTAGTAGGCTCAGGCCCACACTTTCTTTTTCTATTATCACGTGATTTGATACCATGCGACGGTTTAAGTTAAGTTTTTGGCAGTCAAAGATGCATCACATGTTCAACTGCTTCTCTTTCAGAAATTAACTAACAAATCACTAGTTAAAAACCCATCATTAGCATTCTCCAAATCTGGAATAATCACAATAACCTCGTTACTTAATCAGTTAATCAGCATCTCTAAAATTTCTAAAAATGATATTGGTTCTGGTTTTACTCAGCTCTTCGAATGCTCCTAACAGTGAGAGAGATCGTACCTTCGTTAACAGAGGAGCTAGAAGGCTGCAGTCAGTGAAAGATTTGTCAATTCTCGGCTCGGAAAATCAAATAAGAGACGCCAGCAGAACTAGGAAGCCCATCCAAAAGATACCCCGATCCAGTTTAAAAAGATACCCTGATCCAGTTTCAACCCCATCCAAAACAAAGCGAGTCTTCTACTAAATTTGTAACCAATTAATGCATATTTTAACTTGTAACTCCTCGATTTAGAGGCCTAATCCTGTCAAATTAACATCTTATGATTTGTTTGCAGGTCAACTCCTGGAACTGATCAACCATGAGAAGTCTGACGATCCCATGTCTTGGAAGAAGACAGAGACAAGCATGAAGAAGATGGTGAAATTATTCTAATAGTTTGACTAGTTTTAAGTGTTAACTTCCCAGGCACTGCTCTCAGTTACTACAGCACTAGTTGTTCATTTTACAGTAAATATTGTCAAAGGATTTTGTGTTGGAATTCATTCAATTTTTTAGTTGTTGCATGAACGGATTATCTCTGTACACAGATAAATAATAAAGTGGTGGCTAGAAAGTGACGTGAATATATGGTAGTTCTCCTCAACTTTCTATTGCTAGCTGGAAAGTGAAGTAATACATCTTCGTAATTAGATGCGAACTAAAATAGTACACTTCAGTTGACAACAGAATTCAGATAAGTAAAAACAGCAGTAATAAAAGTATGATGCTTTTGTTAAAGTGGTAGTATTCTGAGTCTGTTTGGCTACTATATTAATCACAAAAGAAATATACACTGCAACCAGATACCACATTTCGAGCAATAAAATGCTAATATGCACTATCTACAAGTTTACTAAAAGAAAAGGAAGGATTCAAGTACTCTGTTTAAGTGGTCTGGAAGGCCTGCTTTTAAGGATTGACAGAATGAAGCATTTTGATTCCGTATTCAAATGAGAGAATGAGAGGGAACTAAATGAATGATTGTAATAGTATATATGATATTAAAATGAAGACTCTAATAGTATAGATCAGGCCCGTAAAGACAATGGCAATGCTAGAGTTACAAATAGAATTCACACCATAGAATAGACCCATGTTACCAAATAGCATGCAACATCTAAACAAAAACTTGTATATTACCATAAGAAATGGAAATCAAAGATAGTAGTTGAAGGCTAGCTGCAACTAGCTTTGAAGTGCTTGTAATTGGAGACCATCTACTTTATATGTTAAAAAATCAAATCAATAATTATGGATTAAACTGTATGATTTAATTAATAACATAATCTTCATTCGACACATACTACCGGTGATTATTTGTGAAGAGACGCCGGTCTCATAATCTATATGCCTAAGAATTTATCTTTTTTTCCGTATAGTAGTGCGTACATTGCATCATCTTAACTACCATGTAATAACATGAGAGAGAATTAGTTAACAGTTATAATGACGCACCAAAATGTCTATAGTATCCAATTGCAGTTTCAATTTCTGCATTGTCATTAAAGTCCAAATTTACTTTCTGATCTATGTCATGCTTCAAACCTAATTATACATCGTCATCAGTGATTGTTTGGATGTGTTGCACATATCAAAAAAAATAGGTCACTTCTGAAATTTAGTGACAAAAAACAAATAAATCAAAGATTGTAGCATTGAACCTGGTAAACGAAGCCAATCCGGAGTATCTTGGTCCACTCCAAACCCAAAAAAACCATCTGATTCAATCCATCCACTTCACCTTCAGATGCCCCCCGTGCCATTTCCTACAACAAAAATGTTTTAGTTCTCATTCACGCATTTTATCGAACATGATGAGTGCATAATGAAAAGTAAGAAAAAAATTACCATTCTAGGGTATGAATTTCAGAGTGTAGTTCTTGCTAATGTCAGCATCATCTAGGAGGCAGGATCTTGTTGGGTGACATAGAGTGGTCGTTTCTGTTCAGGTTGAGCTCAGCCGCAGCAACAAATCTGAGAAAAAAACATACTTGAATAGAAACATGAATCTGCAATTAATTAAAACTGATGTGTACTAAAAAGATTCATAACAACACAGAAGACGAGATCACCTTAATTTGATGAACTCCATTTCCAGTCTCTGATGTGAGAAGCATCATTAAGGGGAAAGTAAGCGCATCTTCAAACATCTATTCCCACACTTCTCATTTGCTTCATCCGTTTGCCTTCTTAAATCCCATTTGTGATTAGCTGATATAAACAGGAGAGAGAGAACATGGTTAGTTGTTTGTTTGTTTTTGCTAATCATTAGAAGTTTTTCATAACAAAACGAATTATTATTATTTACGAGAAATGTAGGTTACTACACATCCATTTATACATCTTCATTCTCTTGTCCACCATAAAATACATGGGTTTCAATGTTATGATAACATGTCCACAAAATAGTGAATAGGTCATTGAAAAACCCAATTCATTTCCCTCTGCACCTCTGTCAACGTCGGATCCCTGCATGTAATGAGAAAGAATGAATGATGGAAATGAACTTTCCTTTGTCCTGATCTTGACCAATATTACACTCCTAATGCAATTTAATTTCGATATATAGTGCAAGTTGTCCTAAATCTGTGCATATAGTGAATAATAGAGTAGCAGACGTGCGTGAATGAGTGAGGGGTTAAATTACTGAAAAACAGCCCCTAATAAGTAGTCCTATAGACAGAATGGATCCTTAATAATGACCAATCATGGCATAAACCTATTATCTATCATCAAATTTTGATTTGTTATCAACTTACGATAGTTCATGTATACATGTAAAATATATATCGCCTAGAAAATACCTAATTACCTCATGTCATATCGTTATTGTATGGATGTGTTGCATATAAAAAAACATTAGGTATTTTCTGAAATTCAGTGACAAAAAAAATAAATAAATAAATAAATAAATCAATCAAAGGTTGAAGAATTGGCGGATACCAAAAATGAAAGGATCGAGAGAGGAGCTAGAGAGGAGCGATAGAGGTGCGAGAGGAAAGGAGCGAGCGAGGAGCAAGAGAGGCGCGAGTCCCCCCTTCACATAAGGGCGCTCATCTCCCAGGAAACTCTCAGCAACCCAATATCCAGGAAACTCTCAGCAACCCAATATCCACAGCAGACACTCTGAGCTAGCTGAGTTAGAAGCTGACAGGTTCATGGCGAAAAGAAGAAGGGAAGATGTGACTGAAAGGAGTGAGTGGAGAAGGGTTGATGACCGGCGGGACTACGAGCGCTCGAATATATCGAGAGGTCGTACATCCCACAGAACGCCTCATTCTTCCCATAAAGGGAAGATGAGTGAACTACACAGCAGTGATGCGGCTAGAGGTAAAGGCTTCACAAAGAGAGATGTATCGGAGGAGAGAGAGGATGATAGGGAGCTCCGAAAGCGAAAGCATTTCTCCTATCTTGACGCCGTCAAGGGGGCGGTGAGGAAGGAGTCTCTGGCAAGATTCTCCGCTAGAAGAAGCTCTCCGACTATCACCAAAAAGGATGCAGACGGGGAATGGGTGCTAGTGCGCTCTCGTAAAACCATCAAAGCTACTAAGAGGTAGTCGAGGAATGAGTCGGCGTCGGAGGGGGATGGCCAGCGCTGCCATAAGTGCGCCCAATGGGGACACACATTATCGCATTGTACCAAAGACTGGTTTTGCTACGCTTGCCGTAGATCCGGCCACATCTCTCGAGACTGTTCAAGCCTCAAGAGGAACCCGACACCTTCGTCAACTGCTCCAAGAGGCGGAGCATCGCTCAACACCCACAGTAGCAAAACTCAAGAAAGCTTCGCTGGTGGAAGAACTATGGTGAAGGCCTTGATTACCCCAACACCGCTCATGGCAGAGTTTGAACGGCAATTTCGATTGTGCAGCGTAATCAAGGTACAAAGCGGTAATCCATTAGCGGAGGAGATTAAGTGCTTGCTTTACGCCAATATCACACCGAATGCGGCACTCCAGTGGAGGGTACAGCGCCTTAACACCAGTTCCTTCTTCGTCCATTGTCACGACGAGGAGAGGTTGAACGAAGTGCTTGGCAAGAGAGGCATGGGCTCCGACGACTTCTACATTACTTTCTCTCAATGGTCGCGCAATTTCGGGGCTCTGAAAGCGAACGAACTACCGTCAATTTGGATTCACCTGTACAACTTCCCCCTACATTGCTGGCTTCGTTCGGGATTCCAGAACCTCGTTCGAGCTTTTGGAGTTCTGCAGGAGGTTGATAGAGCGACGATTACTCAGGAGAGGAGGGAATTTGCGCGAATAAGAGTGGGTTGCGAGAACTTTACTGATATTCCGTCGATGGTTCAAGCGGAGTTCGAGGGGGAGTTCTATGAAGAAGAAGAAGAATGTGTCGTTTGGGAAAGTATCGACGCGGGAGGACGAGGAGTGTTCAGACGATAGAAAAAAAGATGGGGATCAGCGAAGGTTGATGGTAGACGATGACGGTGGTCCGTCCGATCCTGTAGATCAAGATCCTGGCCGTTCATCTGGCCTCAAGCTTCAGGAGAAGATCAGGATTGCTGATCAGTACGACTCTAATCTCAAGGCCAATTTTCAAAAAGACGTACGGCTAGCAGGTTTTAGGGAGACGGCTATGTGGCAGGCGGTACCGCAGCGGCGCGATGGGAAGGGCCAACAGGATGAAGGGACAGAGAGCGATGTCAGGGGTGTTCGAAATGCCAGGGATTTTGAAGGGTGTGTCGAGCGTGGGTAACGAGATTTCTGAGCGGATTTCGAAGAAGGTTCCTGAAATGGTGCTGCTGTCGAAGGACAACATCCAGTCTTCGATCCGACAGGCCATAGAGGCTTTCGCGCGGCAGGGCAGTTTTGGCGCGCATTTTCGAAAGGGAGACGAAATGGCGGTAGAGGAAGTGGGTCGGGCACGTGGGCTTAGGCCGCAAGTACCAGACGTTCAAGGGCCATCATTAATTATGGATCCGTTAGTAGATGAAGGGGTTCATGGGCCGGGGTTTGCTAAAGATAGGCCATAGGTTCAAGTAGAATGCTTTTTTGGGAACTATCGAGGGTGAAGAAGAAATAGGGGATAACTCCAATAGACAGTTGGTAGTTATGGACGGTATCGAAGATGGGAACGTCGTCGACCTTGCTGAATTGGAGCAGTCCTTAGAGTAAAGCCACAGTGCGTTCGATTCGAAGCAAATCAACGGTATGATAGGGGATTTAGATGGTCTACATAGCGGCGGAAGTGCTTACGACTCGGAGCATGAAAAATTGGCAAAACAAGTGAGGGAATTGGCTGGAGGCGGGGCAGGAGAGAGCACAGGGGGCAGAGGTGTCAAATAAGTGCGGACTCTCAGCGAAAGAGCAAAAGGCAGTTAGATAAATGGGGATCGAGTGGACCAAGTGAAGAAGATTTGATTAGAGCGGTGGCAAAGACTAGAGAACCAACCTCGGCCTGTCAAGGTATCCCTTCGGGTCATTTTTCAGTATTAGATCTTTTAAATGATGATTCTCTTATTTACTTTGCTAGTCTTTACGGTCTAGCCATGGGGTCCAACAGAGATGAGCAATTGTTCCATGTCAATATTATTAGAGGGGAGCGACCACGACTGATAGATTAAAGATGGGTACTGAGATTTAGAGTTTAGGTGTTAAGAGTCTTTAGTTTTTAATGTTATACATTTTCTGGAATGTGAGGGGGATGAGACAGAAATCCAAAAAGAGGTTAATTAGTGATACTATCATTAGATATAGACCGACCATTTGCGCGTTTCAGGAAACTAGGGTTGAATTTCCTAATTCAGTAGATTTTCAAAGCATTAAAGGTACAGGTTCCTTTGAGTGGAGGTTAAACCGTCAGAGGGTTTTCAGGGGGTATAGCTATCGGGATAGATCCTACAGTGTTCGAGATTATAGATGAATATTCGGGGGTTTACTCTATCACGATTACTATCAGAAGACGGGCTGATAGTTGGATTCATACGGTTACAACAGTCTATGGTCCTTATGAGTCAGCTCAAAGGAATTTGTTCTGGGACGAGCTTAGGAGCAGTAGAGGAAGGTGTAAGGGTCCGTGGGTGGTGGGTGGTGGGTGGTGATTTCAACATTACAAGATTTCAATTCGAGCACCTGGGTAGAGGCGCGCCTAGGGGAGACAGGGAGCAATTCAACGCTTTAATCGATGATTTAGAGTTGGTGGAAATCAATCCTTCGAATAGGAAATTCACCTGGTCGAATTTACAAGTAGCTCCAACTTTGGCGAAATCAGATAGAATCCTAGTCTCCTCTGAATGGGAAGACTTTTTCCCATTAGCTAAGGCCAAAGTGATGATCAGATTTACTTTTGATCACACTCCATTAGCTCTGGACTGCGGGGAAGGAGAAAGAAGGAACACACATCAGTTTCGGTTTGAGAAGTCATGGACGTTGTGCGAAGGATCAAAGAGGATTATTGAGGAGAGCTGGAATGCTCCTACCACGACTGACTCGGCAGTGGGATGTTGGATTCAAAAGACCAGGAGATTAAGATCAAAATTGAAGCAGTGGGCCAGGATGGAATTCGGTCAGAATCAGAGGCTCAAAGAAGAGATGGAGAGAGGATTGAGCAATTAGAAATCATAGAGGAGGAAAGAGATTTATTACAGACCGAATTAGATGAGTTATATAGGAACAGACAAGACATCCTCCATATTGGGAAGATGGAGGAACATTATTGGAAGCAACGCTCCAGAATCCAGTGGTTGATGGAAGGAGATGCCAACACTAAATTTTTTCATAAGATGGCCAATGGAAGAAGCCGTAAAAACCACATTTCTGGGCTTAAGGTGGAAGGAGTTTGGTGTGAGAATGAGGATAGAATTAAACAACACCTCCACGAGAAATACAAGGAGCTGTTGGGTAAAAGAAGAGAGCATAGGTGTGCGATGAATCGGAATATGTGGTTGGAATCAAGGATTAATGGATCTGATAATATTAAAAGCATTTTCACCGAAGAAGAGGTTCTCTCCGCTATCAACAGTCTGGGATTGGATAAAGCGCCTGGTCCAGACGGATTTCCGTTATTCTTCTACAAGCTTTATTGGAATATCATCAAAGGAGACTTCATGCGCATTGTCCGAGATTTTCACAAGGGGGAGACAGATTTAGATAGGCTAAACTATGCAAATATTGTTCTGATCCCCAAGCAACCTGAGGTCAAAGAGGTTGGAGACTTCAAACCAATCAGTCTACTCAACGGCTCCTTTAAGATCATAACCAAGGTTTTGGCCAATAGATTGGGGCTACTTTTAAATGATATTATTGGAGAGTCACAGAGTGGCTTCATTAAAGGAAGGGACATCATGGATAGCGTCGCTTCGGCCCATGAAATTGTCTTCAGAGCATGCAGAGACAAAACGGACGACTTTCTTTTTAAAGTGGACTTCCAAAAGGCTTACGACTCAGTTGAATGGAACTCGGTGGACGAAGTGCTGCTTCTTTAAGGATTCGGGGAAAAGTGGAGGAAGTGGATATTCCATTGCATCAGAGGCGGTAAATCATTCCTTATCGATAACGGGTCACAGGGTAAAGAGATCAGATGCAAAAGAGGACTCCGACAAGGGGATCCCCTGTCGTCATTGTTATTCGCAATTGTAGCAGATGGTTTGCCGGAGATGATAGCTAACAGGAATAAGGAGAGGGCTAACTTTGGCATTGATATCAGGAGTTTTTCAGAGCCTATCTCTATTCTGCAATGTGCGGATGATACGTTATTGTTTGGGACGGCGTCTAAGGAGGATATCATAGCTATGGGATCGGTCTTGAAGTGCTTTGAGGCTTGGTCTGGAATGAAGGTCAATTTCAAGAAAAGCTGTGTCATACAACTGAGCGAGCTATGCTCTGTTCCCATCACAACGATCCAACATATGCTAGGATGCAATAGGGGAGAGTTTCCGCTGACATATCTAGGGATTCCCATCAGGCCAGGGAAGCTCACTAAGGAAGACTGGCAATCGCTAATCGATAGGATCGAGAAAAGGCTAGCAGGGTGGAAAGGGCAATTGCTTATGTTGGGAGGTAGGATCACATTGCTTAATGCAGTCATCAACAGCATCCCCATTTACCTCATGTCTATTTACGAATTACCGGCTTGGGTAATTCACAAGATAGACAGATTTAGAAGGAGATTCCTATGGAAAGGAGCAAACGAGGGGGGGGGAAAGGGATCCATCTAGTTAGTTGGGGGAGGATCTGCAAAAGGAAGGAGTTTGGAGGTTTGGGAATCATTAATCTTAGAGACATGAACAAGGCACTACTCAGTAAGTGGTGGTGGAAATTGGCTAAACGACGTAATAATTGATGGTGTAGGTCCCTAACTAATTACAGGACAAGAAAGAAATTCAGATTTGGGGGTAAAGGCATCTATAGTAGAAAATCGTTCTTTTGGAAAGGGGTTTATAGGACGGGCGAGGTTTATCACAACAACACTCTTTGTAGGGTAAAAGATGGCAGGAACACTAGATTTTGGAAAGACAAGTGGTGTGGCAATAAGCAGCGGCAGAGGCAGTCCTGAACAATGATACTCTGGTGTCCGACGTTTGGAGGAATAATAAATTGAGATTAGAAGTCAAAGACATCCTTGACCAGGTAGCGATCGGTCAACTACAAATGGTCAATAATTTCATTCGTATGGAAGGAAATTACACTCAGCAGTCGGAAGACGAGGGATGGTGGACGTTGGAGGCAGATTGCAAGTGCTCGGTTTCCTCACTTTACAAAAGGCTGAATGATGGTGGTATTAGAAACAAGATCACGGACGTTATTTGGGGTATCAGTGTCCCTTCCAGAGTGAAAGTCTTCCTATGGTTGGTGGAGAATGATGCTATTCTCCCCAGGGTTAATTCGAGGAAGCGGAGAATCGTGGACAACGTGATTTGTAGCACATATATGTCCTACGAAGAAGATACGAACCATATTTTATTCAATTGACATAGAGCTAGATGGGTCGGGGGGGAGGTGGGCATTACATTCGGGGTGTTACATTGTCCGGGGTCTAGTGCTGAGGTTTGGGGGGCTATTAGATCCAACAGGATTAGAAATGAGGTCAGATTAGATTGGGACCTTGTTGTGGCGTCTATCTTGTGGAACCTATGGCTAGACCGTAACGATTTCTGTTTCAATGGCGTTCGTCATACACTTTCATCGTTGATGCAAAAAATTCACTTATGTTGTTATGAATGAACAGGTCTCAACAGATCCAGGAAGAAGATGCGCTTAGGAGAGGAGAAAGAGTAGTCCGCAAGCAGGGGAACATTACACATCTGGGAGTGGGACAACCAGCTTTTGGTCTGATGTATTAGATGATTTATTATTTTGATGTATTTTGTTCGTTGTTCGGGCCGCTTCGCCCGGATTAGATGTTTTTGGGTGTTATTCGCCTTCGGGCTCTATATGTATTTCCTATTTCTGTTTCGTTAATTTCTCTTTAATGAAGCGATGACTTCAGTCATCTTTTTAATAAAAAAAAAAGGTTGAAGAATTCGACCAGGGGAAAAGAAGCCGCACATAACAATCCAGAGCATCTCATTCAGCTCCAAACCCCAAAAGAGACCACCCAACTTCAGCTTCAGATGCCCCCAATGCCGCCACCTACAATTAAAATGTTTTAGTTCATTTGTGCATTTCATCGAACATGAAGAGTGCGGAAACTTGATGCGACCTTTGGGGGGTTGTAGTTGCTGACTTTAGCAGCAAGGCCGGACAGGATGTCGTTGGATGATGTGGAATGGTCGTTGATGTTGACGTTGATCAACACAACAGTGGCCTTAATGTTAATTCCCTTCTTTTTTCCAAAGGCTACGCAACAAATCTACAAAAGAACGACATACGTTAATTCAAAATAGGAATTTGTAGTGTATACAACTATTCATAACAGAGAACACAAATGAGAGAGACTAAAGGCTGTATTTGGTTCGTTGTTTTGAAAACTCATTTTAAACTTAGTTTTTGAAAGAAAGAAAAAATTATAAAGTTTTTTTTGTGATTTTCGAAAACAGAGTATTGTTTGGTAAACTGTTTTCATAAAATAGTTTTTTCAAAATCAAAGTATAAAATGCATTTGGTAAACTATATATCTATATAATAAAACACAAAGACAGCTATCAAGTGGTTCTCCTTCAATCCCTCCAAAAATCAAAGGACCAGATCTAATCTTACAAAACATATTTTCCCCCCAAAAGTTTCCCCAAAAACTCATATTCAAATCTCCCACCCAAAACAACTCCTATATATATTTTTTTAAATTTTTCTCTCTCTCTCTCCCTCCCTCCCTCTTCTATTCAAAAATTAAGAAAATAAAAATTTTAAAAATTTTAAAAAATTAAAAAAACTAAAAAAATTAAAAAATTAAAAAACTTCAAAATTAATTCAAAAAAATCAAAAAAAAAAAAATTCATAGAATATGTTTTTTGCTCTATGTTTGCTACTTCAATTAATTTGCAAGACTTCCAAAATTATTTTATATGATCAAACAAGGTGTATCGTTCCGAAGACGTGCTGTAGGCATGTGTCAACGGGCAAACCTAGTATATATATATATATAGAGAGAGAGAGAGAGGAGTGTTCAGTCGCAAACGGGTTTGATTGCACAGACCTGCTGCAAACTCGAGTCTCGGTCATTGGCAGTGTAGTTGAAGGCATAAGGCGCAACGCAATTTCATAATCCCATAAAAAGCCTGAGGCACAAGGCGCAATTTGAGGCGTAAGCCTCACTTAACGATGCTCATTATTATTTTTGGGGGTTTTTTAAATTTATAAATAAGATTATATAAACAAGATAACATCATAGCAACAAAATATATCATACAATGACCAAGATGACTGTGTAAGTTATCATTTCACTACAATGTGTTCTTCTATAATGGATAACTACAAAGTGTTTCTTGCCTCAAAGACGAAGTGATACAATGTGTCCCTCTGCAAAACTACAATAATATCATGTTAACCTTGAATTCATAGTTTCATATAGTAATGAACATACAGTATTACAGTACTACAGTAATGAAGATACTTACCATACATCATACAATATCACAGTATTACAGTAATGAGCATACAAGTAATGAGCATACAGTAAAGTTACAATAGAATCAAATTAAATATTGCAGTAATGAGCATACATTATTACAGTATTATAGTATTAGTAAATGGTAAGGTATTTTGAAATATTATAACAATAACATAAAGTAGCATACATTATTACAGTATTATAGTATTAGTAAATGGTAAGGTATTTTGAAATATTATAACAATAACATAAAGTTAGCCGACCATAAAATTTGGTCATGCTCTATACTGAAATATGATGCAATTTTTTGAAATAAGTTAGTCTCTAATCTCTAATCTCTAATCTATAATCTATAATATTATAATGGGTGAGTTGGGGTTGTCATTTGTCAACATACAAACCCATGTGTTGCACATGCAACACTCCCATTAATTATAACAAAAACAAATAAATAAAAAAAATCCACCTATTTAAAACGTGCAACGTACATGCAAAACAATTTTATAATAATTTTTTAACACTAAACATACACATATGTTGCACGTACAACTCAAATTTTATTTATAAACATATGCATTGCACGTACAAACTGTAGCTTTTCCTTCAAAATATTTTTTCCAAATACATGCACCGCACGTCCAACTCCAAAATAGCATTGGTATCGGGTCGGGTGCTTCACTACCCGAACCCGGACCCGTGAGGACCGGATCCGGTTCCGGCTCTGGGTCCCATTAAAATATTCCTACCCGTTCGGGTAGGAGCGGGAGTGTGAGCGGCGAGTGAAAGATTTATTAGAATAGAGAAGAGAAAAAAAAACATGAGTTTTGAGTATAGAATAGGAAGAGTTAGAGTTTGGGGGGGGGGGGGGGGGGGGAGGAGGGGGGATGAGGATAATTTTTTTAGTGGACCCGGACCCAAAAGTACAATGGGTCCCATTTTAGGACCCGAACCCGAATAGGGCAGTTCCGGTCCAATGCCAGGTCCGGGTATTTATACCAATGCTACTCCAAAACTATTTCTTAACACATATCGTACGTGAAAATTCTTCAACTCTTATCAAAACGTGCATCACATGTGAAAAATACTAGTCCCCTTTAAATTCAAACAATTCTTTTGACGTAAGAAATAGCAATAAATCATTTGGATTTATTACTGAAAAATAACGACATACAAATTTAAATTGCAATAACAACCTCAATAAAACACCCAAAAGAAAACGGCCCAACTCAGTACACTCCTATCAGAAAATACCAAGGCTACATTAATTTGTCAATTGTAATTTTCTCTGCTCTGTCGGGTATGGCAACATCTTTTCGCCTTTTTTGAGTCCATTGCTATTCCTTCTAGAGACGATATATAAATTCAAACAATTTCATTGAATAGAATATGAAAATGAATGACTGTATAACTGACACCATCTACTCTACCAAAAATACAATCAAGTGGAATTAAAGAATAGTATTCCAGATCTCCTCCAACGCAACAAATTTCTCAACATTCAAAAATCCATTTCTTCAACAACAACAAAAAACATTCAAAAATCCAGATCAATTAACCAAACCTCGAAAAAAAAAAGCACCTCAATCCTAATGCCAGCAACCAAGCACCCACATTAACAAAACAAAGAAAATATACCCACATTAACAAAACAAAGAAAACATACAAACATTCAGACAAGGGGATGATTCTATATTCACCATCCTTAGGTCCTCAGAAATATCCGATACTTCTCGAATAAAATCTATTCACCTCGGCTGCACAAAACAGCCAGAATCAACGTTATGAATCACTTGCTTTTTTCCATTTCAAAAACAATAAATGTTACACAATTTCCACCTTTTTACTCCCAAAGGAAAGGAAAAATATATGGCTAATACTACACCTACTACCAAATCTACTACTTTTCACTTTACTACCTTAGGTGGCACAGTACTATTGGATGTTTCTACCACCTACTCTACAATAACCTTCACTAATAGTGTACCACCAAGGTAGTAAAGATAAGAGTAATGCTTCATCTACTACCAATTTCACTACCATTTTGTTCACTACCTTAGATGGCATACTTCTATTGGAGAGTTCTCCTACCTACTCTATCTTCTCCTACCTACTGGAGTGTCACCTAAGGTAGTGAAGAAAATGGTAATGGATGTAGCATTACTCTAAAGATAAAAATAGTAGATTTGGTAGTAGGTATAGCATTACCCAAAATATATAATATGAGTAATGCTACATCCACTACCAATTTCACTAACATTGTGTTTACTACCTTAGGTGGCACACTCCAATAGGTAGGGAAAGATAGAGTAGGTGGGAGAACTCTCCAATAGGAGTATGCCACCTAAGATAGTGGAAAAAATGGTAGTGAAATTGGTAGTGGATGAAGCATTACTCATATAATATATATGTTACACAGCAAGCATACAGCTGGAAGCAATCCTTCAGATATATATAGATAAGTAAGATTAGTTTAAATTTTACAACCATGAGGTAAAAACACCGTGTTCTATTAATAAGTATTTAATAAAACAACCCAAGAAAAGGAAAACAAACGAGTGAGATACAATCTCACAAGCATACCCCTCAAAACCACAATAATGAATTCTTGCTTTATCATGCACAAACAATGCCATTAACAAAATCCCCACCATGAGGTGACCAGGCTCGACAAATACTTCACCACAATTAGTAGGCTCAGGCTCACACTTTCTTTTTCTATTATCACGTGATTTGATACCATGCGACGGTTTAAGTTGAGTTCTTAGGCAGTCAAAGATGCATCACATGTTCAACTGCTTCTCTTTCAGAAATTAACTAACAAATCACTAGTTAAAAACCCATCATTAGCATTCTCCAAACCTTGAATAATCACAATAACCTCATTACTTAATCAGTTAATCAGCCTCCCTAAAATTTCTAAGAATGATATTGGTTCTGGTTTTACTCAGCTCTTCGAATGCTCCTAACAGTGAGAGAGATCGTACCTTTGTTAACAGAGGAGCGAGAAGGCTGCAGTCAGTGAAAGATTTGTCAATTCTCAGCTCGGAAAATCAAATAAGAGACGCCAGCAAACTAGGAAACCCATCCCAAAAGATACCCCGATCCAGTTTAAAAAGATACCCTGATCCAGTTTCAACCCCATCCAAAACAACGCGAGTCTTCTACTCAATTTGTAACCAATTAATGCACATTTTAACTTGTAACTCCTCGATTTAGAGGCCTAAACCTGTCAAATTAACTACTTATGATTTGTTTGCAGGTCAACTCCTGGAACTGATCAACCATGAGAACTTGTCTTAGAAGAAGACAGAGACAAGCATGAAGAAGATGGTGAAATTATTCTTATAGTTTGACTAGTTTTAAGTGTTAAACTTCCCAGGCACTGCTCTCAGTTACTACAGCACTACTTGTTCATTTTACAGTAAATATTGTCGAAGGATGAGGTGCACATTTTTGTGTTGGACTTCATTTAACTTTTTAGTTGTTGCATGAACAGATTATCTCTGTACACAGATAAATAATAAAGTGGTGGCTGGAAAGTGACGTGAATATATGGCAGTTCTCCTCAACTTTCTATTGCTAGCTGGAAAGTGAAGTAATACATCTTCGTAATTAGATGCAAACTAAAATATACACTTCAGTTGACAACAGAATTCAGATAAGTAAAAACGGCAGTAATAAAAGTATGATGCAGTTTTTAAAGTGGTAGTATTCTAAGTCTGTTTGGCTACTATATTAATCACAAAAGAATGCTAATATGCACCATCTACAACCAGATACCACATTTCCAGCAATAAAATGCTAATATGCACTATCTACAAGTTTACTAAAAGAAAAGGAAGGATTCGAGTACTTTGTTTAAGTGGTCTGGAAGGCGTGCTTTTAAGGATTGACAGAATGAAGCATTTTGATTCCGTATTCAAATGAGAGAATGAGAGAGAACTAAATGAATGATTCTAATAGTATATATGATATTAAAATGAAGACTCTAATAGTATAGATCAGGCCCGTAAAGACAATGGCAATGCTAGAGTTACAAATAGAATTCACACCATAGAATAGACCCATGTTACCAAATAGCATGCAACATCTAAACAAAAACTTGTATATTACCAAAAGAAATGGAAATCAAAGATAGTAGTTGAAGGCTAGCTGCAACTAGCTTTGAAGTGCTTGTAATTGGAGACCATCTACTTTATATGTTACAAAATCAAATCAATAATTATGGATTAAACTGTATGATTTGATTAATAACATAATCTTCATTCGTGTGGCCCTATCAGCCTTAAAAGGAGATTTCCGGAACTATACAAATCTGCTTCCGACAAGAATGACTGGGTTTCCAGACAGTGGAGGAACAACAGTTGGACGCCAAGAATCTCGGGGCGATTAAACACGGCGGCCAGAAGACAAAAGCAGGAACTAGTCTCTTTCCTTCAGGATTGGAAGCCCAATGGCGAAGACCAAAATGACAAGACACATTGGGCAGGAGGGGACAGTGGAGTATACTCGGTTAGGTCTACTTACAAATGGCTCAATGATGGGGGGGTTCAGACTAATGATCAAATTTGGAGGACTAAAGTACCTCCGAAAATTAGGACGTTTAACTGGTTAGTTACTCGTAACGCTATCCTAACTAGGGATAACTTGGTTAAGCGTAAGTGGCAGGGACCGACTTATTGCGTCATGTGTCAGCTTCACAACGAAACGGTTGATCACCTATTCCTACGTTGCAACTTTGCCAGACCTATATGGGGGGACCTTTTATACAGGCTACGGATCAACGGTCCGTTACCTGACACGATGGCTCAGGTTTGGGGGCCTTGGAGGGACTCCAATGTACAACGTAGTCTTCTGGACATATGGGGGATCGGGGTACCAGCTATCTGTTGGGGGATATGGTTAGAAAGGAATAATAGGATTTTCAGACCTACTCACAAGCACAGCATGCATCAGCAACTGCTATTTATGATTATTGCTAATATAAAATTCTGGTCTCAAACAGCAGGGGCAGACTCTTCAAAGAAAATCAAGGAGATGTACACAGATATCAGCGAATCAACAGGCGAGGCTGAATCTCAGGAAAGGGATGTCACAATGGGAGGGGAGTGATCGTCAGGCGATGCTCAGGTCACGTGGTTGTAGTGGCTGGGCTCCAGTTGTACTACTCTTTTGTTCATCTGTAATTAGTCCATTTTTTGGGTTGAGGGAATGCCTTGTATGGGACGGGTTCTCTTTTTTTGGCAGGTAATGAGTATCATAGCCCACCTGTTGGGTTACATGAACATCATTACCTTTTGTTTGGTTGCCTGTTTGATTAAATCCTTTTTAATGAAATGCGGGGGGTTTATCCCACCGTTTACAATATAAAAAAAAACATAATCTTCATTCGACACATACTACGGTGATTATTTGTGAAGAGACGCCGGTCTCATAATCTATATGCCTTAAAAATTTATCTTTTTTTCCGTATAGACACATACTACCGGTGATTATTTGTGAAGAGACGCCGGTCTCATAATCTATATGCCTTAAGAATTTATCTTTTTTTCCGTATAGACATACTACCGGTGATTATTTGTGAAGAGACGCCGGTCTCAAAATCTATATGCCTTAAGAATTTATCTTTTTTTCCGTATAGTAGTGCGTACATTGCATCATCTTAACTACCATGAAATAACACGAGAGAGAATTAGTTAACAGTTATAATGACGCACCAAAATGTCTATAGTATCGAATTGAAGTTTCAATTTCTGCATTGTCATTAAAGTGCAAATTTACTTTCTGATCTATGCCATGCTTCAAACCTAATTATACATCGTCATCAGTGATTGTTTGGATGTGTTGTAGGTCACTTCTGAAATTTAGTGACAAAAAAACAAATAAATCAAAGATTGAAGCATTGAACCTGGGAAAACGAAGCCAACCCGGAGTATCTTGGTCCACTCCAAACCCAAAAAAACCATCTGATTCAATCCATCCACTTCCCCTTCGGATGCCCCCCGTGCCATTTCCTACAACAAAAATATTTTAGTTCTCATTCATGCATTTTATCGAACATGACGAGTGCATAATGAAAAGTAAGAAAAAAATTACCATTCTAGGGTATGAATTTCAGTGTAGTTCTTGCTAATGTCAGTATCATCGAGGAGGCAGGATCTTGTTGAGTGACATAGAGTGGTCGTTTCTGTTCAGGTTGAGCTCAGCCGCAGCAACAAATCTGAGAAAAAAACATACTTGAATAGAAACATAAATTTGCAATTAATTAAAACTGATGGGTTGTACTTAAAAGATTCATAACAACACAGAAGACGAGATCACCTTAATTTGATGAACTCCATTTCCAGTCGCTGATGTGAGAAGCATCATAAAGGGGAAAGTTAGCACATCTTCAAACGTCTATTCCCACACTTCTTATTTGCTTCATCTGTTTGCCTTCTTAAATCCCATTTGTGATTAGCTGATATAAACAGGAGAGAGAGAATTTTTGCTAATCATTAGAAGTTTTTCATAACAAAACGAATTATTATTATTTACAAGAAATGTAGGTGGTTACTACACATCCATTTATACATCTTCATTCTCTTGTCCACCAAAATACATGGGTTTCAATGTTATGATAACATGTCCACAAAATAGTGAATAGGTCATTGTAAAACCCAATTCATTTCCCTCTGCACCTCTGTCAACGTCGGATCCCTGCATGTAATGAGAAAGAATGAATGACGGAAATGAACTTTCCTTTGTCCTGATCTTGACCAAAATCACACTCCTAGTGCAAGTTAATTTCGATATATAGTGCAAGTTGTCCTAAATCTGTGCATATAGTGAATAATAGAGTAGCAGACGTGCGCGAATGAGTGAGGGGTTAGATTACTGAAAAACAGCCCCTAACAAGTAGTCCTATAGACAGAATGGATCCTTAATAATGACCAATCATGGCATAAACCTATTATCTATCATCAAATTTTGATTTGTTATCAACTTACCATAGTTCATGTATATATGTAAATTATATATCGCCTAGAAAATACCTAATTACCTCATGTCATATCCTTATTGTATGGATGTGTTGCATATAAAATAACATTAGGTATTTTCTGAAATTCAGTGACAAAAAAAATATAACAATAAAAAAAATAATAAAATAAAAAAAATCAAAGGTTGAAGAATTCGACCTGGGGAAAAGAAGCCGCACATAACAATCCAGAGCATCTCATTCAGCTCCAAACCCCAAAAGAGACCACCACCCAACTTCAGCTTCAGATGCCCCCAATGCCGCCACCTACAATTAAAATGTTTTAGTTCATTTGTGCATTTCATCGAACATGAAGAGTGCAGAAACTTGATGTGACCTTTGGGGGGTTCTAGTTGCTGACTTTAGCAGCAAGGCGGAACAGGATGTCGTTGGATGATGTGGAATGGTCATTGATGTTGAAGTTGATCATCACAGCAGTGGCCTTAATGTTAATTCCCTTCTTCTTCTTTTTTTGATTGAAAACGGTGGGCACTAGTCCCTCCGCGCTTCATTAAAGAGATTTTAATAAGACAAACAACCAAGCCGATTCGATGATATTCATGCATCCCAACATTGAGCCATGATACTCAATCCCCGATCCAAAAAAAAAACACCCATCCCATATACATGAGTCTCCCACCCCAAAGACGACCTAATAACAGAAGAAACAAAAAGTTCCTAACACCGGAACATCCCCAAAAAATTCCAAAAACCTCCAGCACCTCCGCTAATCACTCCCCAGCTGGTATTCCTCCTTCCCTTCTTTTTTCCAAAGGCCACGCAACAAATCTGCAAAAGAACGACATAGTTAATTCAAAATAGAATTTTTTGTGATTTTCGAAAATAGAGTATTGTTTGGTAAACTATTTTTATAAAATAGTTTTTTTCAAAATTAAAGTATAAAATGCGTTTGGTAAACTCTATATATATATATATATATATATATATATATATAGAGAGAGAGAGAGAGAGAGAGAGAGAGAGGAATGTTCAGTCGCAAATGGGTCTTATTGCACAGACCCGTTGCAAACTCGAGTCTCAGTCGTTGGATTGTTTCGATCAATTATCCAACGGCCAGAATCGATCTCGCCCATCAGCTGTTCATCCCACTTAAGTTTCATAGGGCAATTTCAGTATTTCACCCCAAATAACTCTTCACTTAGCCAATCTTTCAGCTCTCTCTTGCTCGTCGCTGATGACTTGTATTTTTTTTTTGCCAAATTTGATCGTAGGCCATTGTTGGAACCAACGGCCTAAGTAGTTTAAAATCCATCTTCCAATCTTGGTCGTTGCTTTACACAACGACCTATGTATAACCTAGGCCGTTGTGTGGAATAACGGCTTAGGTTGCACAAGTGTTTTAAAATACTTGTACAAATCTCGCTCTCCTCCTACTTTCTATCTTTCACTCTCACACTACCCCCCCTCTCTCGCTAGTTTCCAAACCCAAACTCGAAACCCTAGCTCCTCCTTCACCTAATCCACCCATTCTCCATCACTTGACTCTCTCACTCACTCTCTCTCTCTCTTCTCGAACTCTTGCCTTCTTCCTTTGAAATTCTCGATCCCAAAAAACTGTAACCCTAACGAGCTCTCCGAAACCCTAGTCCTCCTTCAATTTCAGCACAACAACTACCTCCTCTCTCTCCTTTTCAAAAGACCCACATTGTGCAAGGTATTCACTCTATTCTAAATTTTAGTAGATGTAGCTATGTTGGTTGATTGAATTTTTGTTAAATTTGTTGAGTCTACAATTTTTTTTTGTGATGTGTAGTTAGTTATTTGATGTGCATTGTATATAGTTTTTCGATAATTGTAGATTGAATTGTAAAAGCAGTTGTTTTTTTTCAAATTATGGTTGTAGTTGTAGATTATATCGTTCATTTTTTTTGTAAAAGCGCACAAACGAGATGAGTTGTAGATTATATCTTGCCTTCTTCATAACAACATATAAGTCGATTTTTTCGAATCAATGGTATCAGAGACTACTGACCTTGTTCTCCCCAAAGTCAAGTTTTAGGTCCCCCACCACAGTTTCCAACGAGAAAAACAGTACACAAGTCTGAAAACTATAATCCTCCACATACAACCAATAATAAGTAATATTAAGTAACAAAATAAAAGGGTTTTTATTCAACCCTCCAGTGACTCCAGTCCGGCCAAATTACCTCCTCGAGAATAGAGAAATATCAATTGCTTATCTGTGACCCTAAATATATCTACAATACAAACTGCAAAAAAAAATTGTATGCACAATAGGACCATGAGGAATGAGATGTACTGAATTTTCCCATCGTCCTCTTGCCACTCACAAGATTAGTAGAGAATTCTCTCACCCCGAGTACTATCACGACCCCAAATTTCAACCTTAAAGAAACATGGAATCATGACTACAAAATTAGTTAGCAAGTAACCAATTCCATGCCTAATTTGAGGTGTCCAATAATTTCAAATTTGCCTTACTATTTCAATTTCCATGTAATAGAGACAAAACTTTAATTAGAGAACATTAAAATTTCAAGTAACTTGAATAAGCTTGTTGCCTGACATGAGTAAACATTTAATCCCCCTAAGATACTGACACCCCCCCCCCCCCCCCCCAAAAAAAAAAAAAATAAAATTAATGCCAATTTTATAACAAAATACATATTGTTACTGACAAGAAATCAAGTATACTACACACCGTTTTGTACATCTTCATCCGATCATGTCCACCCTAATATACTTGGGGTTCCAATGTTCTACTAACGTGCACAAACCTAGGTTCAAATAGTGAATAATGAATAATGAATCATCACAAAATCCAATTCATTTCCCTCTTCGCCTCGGTCAACGTTGGATCCCTGCATCTAAAGTAAGAGGAATGAACGACAGAAAGGAACTCCTCTTCGTCCTCGTCTTAACCAAAATCACACTCCTAACACCTAAATTCCCCAACTAATAATGCTATTTAATTTCGACATATAATCAAGTGGTCCTAAAGCTATGCATATAGTGAATAAGAAAGTAGCAGAGGGTCCTAAAGCTATGCATATAGTGAATAATAAAGTAGCAGAGAAGTGTGTGTGACTGAGTGAAGGGTTGAACCTGAGAACACAGGCTCATTGGTACTTGCAGTCTCACAACATGGAGTACCTCTACGTGTCTCTACCTGTATCCTCCTCCTGATTTTCTCCACACCAACATCTCCCTTTCTGCCTCACTTTAATTCTGCATTCAAAAACAAAATCACAATTATGTCAAATTAGCAAAAGAAAGACGGTAAAAGTGCAACCCTCAACTGAAATTAGAAATGTGAAAGAATACCTTTTAGAATCTCCTGTTTAGGACTGCTGACTTCAAAAGAATGGCCTCTTCTAACCCTACAAAGAAAAGAGGGTTATCAACTCCTCGTTACTGAAATTCAAATTAGGTTAAAATGGTTAAAATTGAGGATAAAACCTAATTTTACAAAAAGATAAGAGGGATGAGAAAGAAAAAATAAATAGATATTGTATAATTTCTAAACGACATTGAACAGACTAAAAGAATAAGTACCTTGCACAACTATGATTTTTGATGCCAAGTTCTTATTGGCAATATGTCAAACACTTATCAAGTATGAGTTCAATTCCCAAACCAACCATGACTCTGGTTGACCTGCTACATAACTCCTAACTAAATTTACTGAAAACAGAGTCTAATAGTTCTATACCAAGATCACGGAATGGATCTCTAGTAACGAGCAGTCATGGCTTAAACATATCATCTCTCATCAAAATTTCATTCCTTTTCAACATACCATAGTTCATATATACGTAAATTTAAAATAAAACTTGGGACATATCTAGGTTCTTTTTCAATGCTGAAGACAACATGAAAACGTTATTAATGTGCGTCAACATGTTCCATTAATAATAGATAGCTTCATTAGTGTTGCATACAAACAGATACTATTGCTATGATTAGACCATCTATTTTATGAGCAATGCTATGCATGAGATTTTCCTCAATTTTACATGTGGTTTGCCTTTTAGTGATTGGTGGGTCCATTAATCACTAAAAGACAAATGGGGTAAGACCCAACAATCTCCTATTTTATATCATATAATGCCAAATCAAAATTTATGAATTGCACCCTATCATGTTTCACACCAATTATTTTACATGTTATCACTTAGAAAACACCTAATTAGCTCATGTGTCATCACGTGATTGTATGGATATGTTACATATAAAATGACATTACAATTTCTTGAAATTTAGTGACAAAAACAAACAAAAATCAAAGGTTGAAGAATTCACCTAGAAAATGAGGTCACTCAGCAATCCAGTGTATCTCAATCCGCACCAAACCCAAGAAACCATTTGATTCAACCCCCACCCACTCCAACTTCAGATGCTTCTAGTACCAGCCCCTACAACTAAAATGTTTTAGTTCATTTGTGCATTTTATCAAACATGATGAGCGCATAAACTTAGAGCAAGATAAATTTACCTTTGGGGGTCCAGCAGCAAGGAGGGACACGGTCTCGGTGGATGATGCGGAATGGTCGTTAATGTTGATGATCTCTGCAGTAATGGCCTTTGAAGTTAATATCTCAGTTTTTTCCCCCAAAGGCAGGCAAGGAAGCAGATAAAAATATATACACTTGAATACAACAATAAATTTGCAGTAAAACTAAATATGTAAACAAAGAACACGAGATCATCTAAATGAACGTAAATGTGTTTCAATTCCATCCCCATCCATTGATGTGAAGAGGAAAGACTTTATTTGAAATGGCATTACTATAGATATATCAGCACAATATTTTCCTAGGCTAATGCTAGCTGGAACTAGCTTTGAAAGTATTGTAATTAAGACAATCTATTTGGTACAATGCAAAATCAATAATTATGTATTCCACTATATATATGATCAAATTAGTAATATAACCATCACTTGACGAATACTGCCGGTAAATATATATGTGTAAAGAGAGTCACCATAATCTCTAAGCCTCATAATTTTCACTCTTTTCGGTTAGTAGTCCATAACATTCCTTCATCTACACTCACTATCTCATATAGCAAGTCTAGTTAAATGAACTCGCTATTTAATATATACAACTACACTCGTTATCTCAAATAGCGAGTCTAGTTCAACTGAACTCGCTATCTCGGATAGCGAGTGTAAGTCTATACATTTGCATGTTAAAATTTTTTCTAAAAAACAAGCACAATTAGACACACTATCTGAGATAGCAGGTGTAATTATATATATTTCAGATAGAAATTACATGTTCAAAATTTATCTAAAAAATGAGTACAACTACACTGCTATTGAGATAGCTATCTCAGATAGCGATTAGGTCAATTTGGTAAATAGTTTTGAAAGTGGGTCAGTATGGTAAATACTTTCAAAAAGAAAGTCATTTTGGTAAAAAATTCAAACATATTATCCAAGGAGCCAAATTATTGATTTGCAATGATAAACACAATAAATATACAATAATAATAAAAAACAGAGCCCCCCCTATGTGTTCTCATGTGATTTAACTATTAGCGGTAGCAAAAAAGAACGGTTCAGAGGAAGCTTGTAGACATAACTATCAGTCATGGAATGTTTTCAATCACACCAACACTTCTAGATATACTAATCTCTATTGTCCCTTATCTTGTTGAGCTTTCTCCTACGAAAATCAAGAAACACGCATTTAGGTTTACTTGACACTCCACTTATTGACTTTGTTTTCTTGTGTCTAAAGAGATTTAAACAAAGAATATCCCTTTAATCCTATACCGCTTTTACTCACATAAACTTTTACACAAACAAATAAAAAGATGACGTTATCTCTACATTCACTAAATATCAATTTTCATGTATTCACAACTCTATTTCCAAAACTATCTTTAAGTATGAATTGAACCCAATTGATAAAATGGAATTTTTTTTATAAGATAATTATTGTTAAGAATTTCAATAACAAAAATAGTCTGGCAAACACAACCTTCTTATATAATTCCACGACTGAATATCGACCATACAGGAAGGAAGAAACCCACTTGGGGAAGCAAGGGCCTCATCACTTCCTTACTATTCAAGTTGGAGTCTAACTACCTGAAAGTCATTCATAAAACAGATACTGGTGCAATTGGATCAGATGCCGTCATCTCTGCATACCTTTGATTGACTTCGTTTGTTGTGGGTCGCGTCTCACTGCACTCTTAATGAAGGAACAGAAATGCGCCAATTCTCCATGTACCGCAGCTGCCTTTCCAAATATATCCTGCAAATCAGAATTGGTAAATGGAAATTTTTTTATTCAGAATTGTCAATGAGAGAAACGCAACCAATTTCTAATTATCCACCAACAAGAATCATACCGTCCCTTAGTACCTTTGATCCGGTTATTCACAAGTCATAGCATGTCATCTGATTAGAAATAATTTTTTAAAAAAAAAAGACGAAGAAAAATCATTACCATGTCATTCTTATGTACCTTTGATCCGTTGACTAGGTTGTTTTCGGTGGTGACGTTTTAACCACCTGCAAGTCATTCATAAATCCCATATTAGTGCAATCTGGCTAAAAAGATAATGCATAAGGAAAGTCATCAACCTGCGTACCTTTGTACCATTGACTTCATTTGTTGCCGGGTTAAGTGAATGGAGATCCGCATTCCAACCTTGCAAATTATCAGAACAAACAGAACATGCATGAAAGATAAAAATGAGACGTATAAAAACCAACAGAAACTTCAGAACTCGCAAAACCCTAGTTCTAACTAAAGGAACCCTGATTCTGCACTTACTAAGAGGAAAGAGATCCCTATTTTCTGCTGCTAGTAAGTACAAAACCCTAATTTTGAAAGGGCGAAGATGGTAAAGATTCCAACTTTCCAAACTGTTCTTGAAAACTTCCGCATTTAAAAAGTGAGCAACCTAATTTCTACTCCAAAAAGAAATGAAACGCTATTCCTATAATTACCTGACATCCGCGACGAGGAAGAGCAGGTCCGCGTTTGGATGACATGGAGTAGTCGTTGCCGTTGACCACCGCAACAGCGGCTCCATCTTTCGCCAAATCCGCCATGCCAAAAAAACTAGGATTAAGGTTTCTCGTCTGTAAAAAGAGAAGGCAGGGGTTAGGGTTTTTCTACTGAAAGTAGAGGGGAGAGAGAGAGAGAGAGAGAGAGTTCGCCGTATCTGGAATTAGGTTAGGGTTCCGATCGGAGTTTCACTTTTCCGATTCGACATCCGACGATTTGGGTCTAGGGTTCCGATGAGGGAGGAGAGAGCGAAAAGATTAATTGAATTTGAGAGACGAGGGAGAAAGTCGGGTCAGGTTTATATAACCCAAATATCCGCGTACAAAGAACGCCACGCGGCTTTACCGGGTTGCGGACTTTCTAAGCGGATGTGAACCAGGTTTACGGGTGACGCGGTTAACGGATCGGGTTTAATTGGATGGAAATAAGTCGGCCGAGTTATTCTAAAATGGGCCAGCCAATAAATAAATACGAAGGTTTACTACCGTATTTGTGAGCCCAATTAATATGAAACCTCTTACAAAAGTCCCAATCTTTATTTCTTTGCATATCAGTCTCTGTTCATATAATACTAGTATTTTTCAGACACAATCCATGTTTTAATAAAGAGTTTTTTTTTTCTATCAATATGTTTTAATAAAGAGTTAGAGTTGAAAATACGATACATATGTTTTTTTTTTTGATGAAGTAAAATACGATACATATGTTTTTTTTTGATGTAAGCGGATAGAGTCAAACAACTTCAGCCCGATCAAAAAATATCTCTACTACTATAATGGGAGAAGGCCTTAGTCCTTAACCCAACCCGTGCAACGCACGTGTTGGTAATTTTTTTTTTTTGCCCTTTTTATTCCCCCCACCAAAAAAAATTTCCCCACGTGCAAATCACGTAATTTTTTTCCCTTTTCATTCCCCCTCAAAATAATTTCCCACGTGCAAAGCACGTGTATAATACTAGTATTGATAATACGATAAAAACTGTACAAGCTACTAATCAGAGGTTTTACAAGAAGTAAAACGAAACATCAGCGAACAAACAAGCTGCTGACCTAAAACAATAACAGGAACCAATTAAATACAATAGACAATACAACAGGAGGAGAAAGGTCAATTAGCAAAAGAGGCGGCCTGGACAGGGAACAAACACTGCGACCAGCCACCGAGACTCTACACCATCAACATTCGCAACCATCGAAGGCAGGAAGAAAAGTCTCTAGCACACAGCCGGACGAGGAGCATGGACCAGGACTTGGGAGCCATAAGAGCGACGAGGCACCGCTCGATGGATGTAGCGCCACTAGAATTAACGCAAGGCAACACCTGAAAAGAGGGAGAGCTACCGTGGTCGATAAGGCCATAACCTGCGATCATGGACTCCGAGCCAATGACTCCAGGCCTTTCGCGACAAAAAGAGTGGCTCCAAGACTGAAGAGCCGAGAGAAACCCTGAGGAGGAAACAATATAGGACCCTTGGTCCAAGACAAAGGCTACAAACAAGAACTCAAAAATCTATCCTGAATGCCCAGAGAGAGATATAGCAATCCAACAACACAAAAGCCCAGATCAAAGGAACGTGCTGAAACGAAATCCAGAAAGCAACACACAGCCAACACAAACCACAGAAAACATACAGCATATAAAGCAACCATTACATAAGTGAACACAAAGGAGAGGAGTAATCCCTTAAAGAGACAACAGTCAGTAACCTACAGTACCATGAGACCTTAGAGTGGCTAGAGACAGCTAGTAACACCAGTCAAGGAGATAGAACGCTAAAAACTATCGCGCGCTCACCCTCCTAACAAGTGACCGCAATCCACCAAAATGAGAGAAATTACAAAGAGGAAACCACAGTAGCAAAAATAAAAGTGCTGCCTTGAGGCTAAAGCTAAAAACCGCAATGAGAGTCCCCGATCAAAAACCAAGAGCCAAACCACAAAAGTCACTAGCATTGCGATCGAAAACAAGTCAGGAGCCAAAAGCATAAGGGAAACCTCAGAGACAGGCCAGAGATGCCAGGCCCTTAAACCTGCATAAGAAACATGATAAGGTCAACGAAACATAGATTAGATGAGCGAAAAAAGCACTTTGACTACCAAGCAGTGTAAAAGCAAAAAAGCTAGCAACCAGCAAACCATAAACAAAGACTAGAAACATTCACCAAGCGTTAAGACTTGAGAGAACAGTAAGGGATTCTTCCAAACAGTGATAGGGGAAACACTGTTGACTCTCGGCTTTCAACTGCGAGATCCAAAATTTAAAAAGGAAGGATAGTTCTGCTATAAGCGAATGGATAGAGGATGCTCTGTGTTCGAACAATCTACGGTTCCTTTCCATCCAGACTATCCAAGTTATAATATGGACGGAAAGGTACCAAGCCTTGGTGTATCTAGGGGGGACAGCGGGGGATTTCCAGCATGATAGCAGGTTATATGGTAAGGCTGAGTTAGCCCAAGCGAGAGCAATAATTTTCCAAAGGGGAGAAATGAAAGAGCAATTAACGAAGAGGTGATTAACATCTTCCGAGGCACTCGAGCATAAGGGACAAAGTTGACCCCACGCTAAGTTTCTGTTGTTGAGAACTTGAACAGTGAGGAGCTTGTTATGGCAAGCCAGCCAAGAATTAATTTTAACCTTGAGAGGGACACAGGATTTCCAGATAAAATCCGCTGAGGGGGAAACGATGCCTCGAAAATTGAGAAACTTGTAGAATGACTTAACTGTGAAAGATCCCGAGACGTTCCATCTCCAAGCAATGTCTTCCGATGGTTTCCACTCGTATTGATTGAGTGATGCAATAAGGTGATGCAGATCATCAATCAGAGGAAGAGTAAGCTGGATAGTAAAAGGGATATGCCAACACCTAGAAGACTGATACCAAACAAAGGATTCTTCAACAGTGGCATTCGGGCGAGCAGCGAAATTGAATAGAGAGGGAAATGCTGTGGAGAGGGAAGTGTTGCCTAACCAAAGATTGGTCCGGAGTTTGGTCTTAGACCCGTCAGCACAAAGCCTGGAAATGCTAGACTGGAAAGCAGGCGCAGCTTTCCAGACCCCTTTTCAGAAAGGGGAAGCAAAGCGATGGATTGGGGCATTGAATTGCCACCAAGGAGTGGAGTAAAAGTAAAAATCCTTGATGCACTGAACCCAAGATAAATGAGGAAATTTATGGAATCTCCATAACCATTTATCTAAGAGAGCGAGGTTATGGTCACGAAGGTTCAAAACCCCCAGACCACCACTAGCTTTCGAAGAACAGATGATGTCCCAATTACACAGATGTGATCCCTGCTTGTAAAGAGACGCACCAGACCAAAAGAAATTGCTCCGAATCTGATCGATTCTTTTGAGGACCCAGGAAGGGAAGAAATAGAAAGACATCATATATAGAGGCATAGCAGAGATAACCGAGTTAAGAAGAATTAATCTTCCTCCTCAGGACAGCAATTTACCCGTCCAAACATTGAGCCTAAATTCGAATTTATCAAATACGATACATATGTTGATAAATAGATTTGAAGGTGTATGTGCGATTCACGAATTTGTTTAGTAATTAGCACAAGCGATGATTGCTTTATTTTTTTAATAATAAAAAAATAGAGCTAGACAAGCGATACACATATTTTTAAAAAATTAAGAAAAAACTTTAATTTGTACATGCAATGCACGTGTTGATAAATATATTGGAATTGCACATGCATTGTACGAAATTATTTGGTAACAAAGTGGTGTTTGTTGTGTGACAAAAATATATTAAAAAATATTTGTTTGTGACACTCTCCTATTAAATAGTAGTAGATGTATTTTTAAAAAAATTAAAAATTCGAGCAGGAAAAAAAGTGGGTAGATGATCTAGAGAAGGGAAGGGGATATAATAATAGATTGCAGTGAGGAGAGGTTTGGACATTTACAGACTATTAATTTGTTGATTTTTTTTCTGAAATAATACGACTCCAACTACTAAAGTTGATCGATATAATAGGCACCTAAAGCAAAGCACAGAGAGTCTCTCGGTCTCATAGAAAGCGATTGTGACATTCAAACAATCGTTTGAATAGAACACGTTTGTATGGGTGACAGCATCCACTGTACCAAAAATATCAATTAACCCAACTTTTTCAATAGCTCGGTATATTCCCTTTTTATCTTCCAACTAAACCCTCTAAGAGCATCTCTAGTAGTTTGATAAATATTCATAATATACATAGCTTAAGGCGGCACTGCACTTGTTGGCCAAATATATATGCATATTTCGCTACAGTTGATTGCTATAAATGAGAGAAGTTTTAAGATTTATTCATATATGAGAGACGGTACTTCAAGTCAAGTGCCGTCCCACTTCAAGTGCCATATATTTGAGATTTATTCATATATGAGAGACGGCATTTTTTTAACGTTGCTTGAAAAAAAAAAAAAAAATTTCAATTAAAAAACCCCCAAAAAAGAATTAATCCCTCGGACGGCACTTCATGTGCCGTCCCACACCTTCCCATTATCTCGTCCGGAAATTTTTGCAATTTTATATATTTTTTTTTGCAATTTTTGAAATGTTTTTGCAATTTTGTTTTTTTTTTGCAATTTTTGGAATGTTTTTGTAACTTTTTGTATTTTTTTCGTAATTTTTGAAATGTTTTTTTAATTTTTTATAGTTTTTTTTGTAATTTTTTTTGCTCTTCGAGGACGAATTTTTATTCCTCCGACAGCATTTCGAGTGCCGTCGCTCCAATTAATTTTTTTTTATTTATTTTTTTCTCCAACGGCACATGAAGTACCGTCCGCTTATTATTTTATTATAAAAAGCTAAAAAATAGCTTTTGACAACTGCAGCAAAACTTCGATTGCTATTTCCATTTATGTATATATGCATAATTTATTCCCCAATGACTACAGATGTGCTCTAACCAATTGGGAAGAAAAAAAGGATAGTAACGCAGATCTCCTGGACCCCCCCTCCCCTCCTTATTACACACTTTAGATTTGTCAACATTTAAAAAACCAGATCAATCAATCGAACGACACGAAAACATCAGCACCCCAGTCCCAATGCTGGCCTGCCACCAACCAACCCAGCCACAGAACCAAAACAAAGAAAAGGTACAAACATTCAAACAAGAGGGTATTCACCATCCTTATTAGGTAGGTCCTCATGAGAGGTATCCAATCGAATACATATCCCGGCCCCTTCTACAGTCTCTCCCATGAATAAATCTATTCACCTCGATCGGACTGAACAAAACCACCAGAATCCATGTTATGTATCACTTGCTTTTCGCATTTCAAAAACAATAACATGCCACAGGGAGCATACCACCAGATTGCGGGAATGCTTTCTTTTTTAAGCTCTTGGCTTGCTTGCTTACATGTGCTCTACAGTCTAATTACATTATAGCAAACTAGTAATATACACGTGCAATGCACGTATTAATTTTTTTATAAAAAAATTTAAAATTTACACGTGCAATGCATGTCTTAATAAATATGATTATATATTTTTAAAAGTAAAATGTAAAGACTATAATGGGAGAGTTGGAGATGCACGTGCGTTGCACGTAAGTAGGTAGATTTACAACTCCAACTCTTCCATTATAATAGTTATTATATATTATATATTGTAGATAGAAGGATAGATAATAATTTACACGCGTGATGCACATTTAATATATTAAGAAAATTAAAGTAAAAATAAACTAACATAATGAGGACTCGAATTTGAGACCTCCTTCATATTAGTTATGCACGTGCAATGCTCGTATTGGTAGATTTACAAATGAGACTAAGACCTTCTCCCATTATAATATTAGAGATTAGAGATGTATCATCGTTTTCCTTGTTTTAGACCATTTTCCTTGGTCTTGGAGAATTTGGAGATAAACTCTCTTATGATAGTTTTGGATTTTTAACACCAACTAATTAAAGAGAGTAAAGAGAGAGGGTTGGTGTTACACTGTTACGTTAAACATCTGGGTTATATAACATTTGTCAAATCTTTTATAAGCCTTCCCTTCCGACCAAATTGTAATGCGGGTACAGCTTAGCTGCTGCTGCTGATGATATGAGTAAGCATACAGCTGGCAAGCAGTCCTAAGATACACAGAGATCAGTAAAAGACAAAGTTTAATGAACCAGTAGTAGGCTTAATTATGCACACACACTTCTATTATCACGTGATTTGATCCCATGCAATGGTTTAATTAAAGATTTAACCAGTCAGTGATGGATCACATGATCTACTGTTTCTCTTTCAAAAATTAGTCATTTGTTAACTTCCCCATCATCATTAGCAATCTCTAAACCTTAAATAGTCACCATAACCTCACTACTCAATCAACAAACTTTCTCACTTCTCCTCAGTGAAATTTCTAAAGAATGAATCAAAGAGTGATGTATCATCTGGGTGCTATTCTGTTCATGCTAATATTGGTTCTGGTTTTATTCAGCTCTTCGAATGCTCCTAATAATGAGACACAGCATACCGCCGTTAATAGAGGAGAGACAATGCCGCTATCTGTGAATGCTTCATCAACTTTCAGCACCCAGAATCAAATGAGAGACGGCAGCAGAACAAGGAAGCCTACAGACAAGCAAACACAAGTGAGCTTTAAAAAGATACCCCGATCCGGTTTCAACCCCATCCAAAACAAGTAAGGGTAGACATTGCATTACAATCTAAGATCACTTGGGGAAAACTGGTCCTATTTATTGTTCATATTTTTACTTCAGTCAGTATGAAACAAACATCGATTTTTAGGAGGCTTGAATCCGTCCGTAATTATCTTCTTCCAATGCCTGTTTGCAGGTCAACTCCTCGCACTGATAAACCATGAAAAGTCTGATGATCCATCCCATGACTATTAATTAGAAGAAAACAGAAACAAGTAGGAAGGAAAAGTGAAATTGTTCTTTATAGTCCAAGTAGTTTTAAGTGTTTGTTTCCAGGAATTGCTCTCAACTACTACAGTACTACTTGTTCACTTTACAGTGAGTGAGAAGTATTGTTAAAGAATGAGGTGCCCCGCTTTTTGTTTTGGACGTACATTCATTTTTGTAGTGGTTGCATGAACGGGTCATCTTTGTACACAACACAGATAAATAATAAAGTGGTGGCTGGAAAGTGTAGTGAATGTATACTAGTCTTGCTCAACTTTCTATTGCAAGCTGGATCTGAATAAGTGTGTGTGAAGAGTCTGGAACCAACATAGCATTTCACATTACAACAGAATTTAGAAATCAGCAAAAATGGCTATTATAATAGTATCATGCTGCTGTTATACTAACTTTCAAATATCTAGGAAAGTCAAGAGAAAGAAATATGGAAATGGAATAAAATTATAGTCATAGAAAACAAGTTTACTGGGAACTGGAAAGTAACCATATCCATATGCCATCTTCAGCTTCTCCATATGTACATAAGGTTTGTCATCGACATCAAATGGGCTCCCAACTTCAGCTCCTGAAACTGCAGCATAAACAGCAAAAACCTTTATTTCTTAAATGAAATTATATAGAAAAGCAGTAATCTTAATTATTTGCAAAACTGCTGAACCGCTAACCATCTCACATGTAATCAACAACAGTAACATCATGTGCAGAAGGAAGTTTAACCAAACCTAATATTTCAAAAACTATGATTTTGTCATGGAACACATACATCAGAAACAAGGTGCCTCTCCTAAATCACACTTAAATCCACACCCATGTATTTTATTTTCCATCAGAAACATGGAAAATAAAATACAGGATTGTATAGGATTGAGTACAACAGAGTATCACGAGCAATATTAGCTAACCACAACTTCACCCTCATGAGAGCGTATTTAAAGATCATGATTTGCAGTAGAATTATAGAAGTCTTATCAAGCAAACCAGCTTCCAGGTTTCTTTCTCCTCTTCCTGATCACCAAGAGCTAATTTAAACAAAAGGGGCTTGGAGGTCATGAAAAATAATTAAATTTGATTAAAAAAAAACTATCAACCTGAAAACAGGTGTTAGCCAATAGCCACCAGTTTCAAGTACGGGAATTTAACGCCTGTTTGAAAAGGAGAAAACAGCCCACAAATCAATCTATTATAGAAGCCTGGGTAGTAGATTTTAAACAATAATAATAGTACTAGTCTCAAACACCAGCGTAGTAGATTTATGAGTTTATGGCTATTTTCAACCATTAACGGGAAATTGATCACCAATACATGCTTGAGAAAATATATACTGCATGTGCAGATTGACTACAAATGCACACTATGGATAGGACCAATTTCAAACCCTTCCTCAAGTTCCAATAGTACATATGATCTATGTTCATAGAGTAACCGCCTTCGTTACAGTAACACAAGCCAGCAACATATATCACAAATTTAAGTAATTAGAGATGGGTCGTCTCACACAAAGTGATAAAGTTCAAATTTAATTTATTTGTAGGTTAATTCTTATTAGTCAGGATTATCAAGACAGGTTCTATAGTCATAAGTCCCTTGTCGTAAGATATTCCTCCGTTAGAAGATTCCTTTTTCAGAAAACTCAGTTTGATGTACGAACAGCAAACATAGTTCGTATTTATTATTGGTCAAAATCATAGGGATAAGAATCATTATTTCCGTCTACAATAATCTAAAAATAATAAAATCATTCACAACTAGGTCGATGCAAAATAGAGATCTTTCAAATGATTTTTTGACACAAAATATGGCTACAAACCATCCAATTTCACTGATGAGAAATAATGAAATCAGAGTTCAAGTAAAAATTGTTTGTTGTTGTTTTAACTCCTCTTTTATCAATATATTGGGGCTGGAATCTTAAGACTATCCTCGTTATCAAAAAAAAAAACAACGAAAATACAAAAATCAAAACCAACACTCGATCTCCCACTCAACTATATGATGTATAATAGGGGTTAGATTAGTTTAGCCCCATAATTTTAAATATCATCAATGACAATAAGTTAGGTGGAAGGGGGTAGTTTAGTCCAAAATCATATCCGAATCAAACATGTGACCGCATGTGACCATCTTAAGTATGAGAGGAGGCGACCTTCTCACCCTACCCTAACCCATCAGCTTCTCCTTCCTCTCGCCTCCCCGTCGCCCCACCTCAGCCGCCGCCCTCCTCTCCCGTCGCTCCACCTCCTCCTTCTCTGCCCTAAAAAACTCAAAAATCAAAAAAACAACTCTCATCTGAGCTTGGGGGGCGGCCGGCGGCTAGAGTTTCGTCGCCGTCGCCCCCCCCCCCCCCCTCTCCCTGCTTCCTCTCAACCTCTCCCTCCCAACTCTCATCTTCTCTTTCCCTCTAATTTTGTTTTCCCCCAAATCCTTACTTTAGGCTTTCGGAATCCGGCTGTCAAATGGGGTCTCCTCCGGTGTGCGACGGCGAAGGTCGAGTGCACGGCATCTTTGGCAGGGCCGAAGGTGCCGCGCGGGGTGTTAGTCGCCGGTTGTGATTGCGGTTGTCATCGGTCGTCATTTGGGTCGACGCAGAACGCAGCAATGACACCGGTTGTCAATTTGGGGTATTCTCCGGTGTCGGAGAGGGATGCGACGGCGAGGGTCGAGAGTGTCGCATCTTTGGTGGAACCGAAGGTGTCGCGCGGGGTGCTGTTCGCCGGTCGTGATTGTGGTTGTCAACGGTCGTCATTTGGGATCGGTGCAGAGCGCAGCGATGCCACCGGTCGTCATTTGGGGTCGACTCTTGTGTCGGAGAGGGATGCGACAGTGACGGTCGAGAGCGCCGCATCTTTGGCGGGTCGAAGGTGCCGCGCGGGGTGTAGTTCGTCGTTCTTGATTATGGTTGTCGGACGAGCTACCTAGGGCTGGTGTCATCGGGGATGGCGACGCAGATCGCAGCGGTGCTCGGACTGGTTGCGTCGGGCTGGTGGCGGGAGCGCTGCCCAGCACCGGCGTGGAGCGGCAAGCGGTGAACTACGGGGTAGTCGGGACTGTCGTGGAGGCATGTGGGGAGGTCGGGGAGAGAGAGGGGGGGAAGGGGATTTTTGATTTGGGAGTGTGGCGGTTGGGGGGAGATTTGAATTTCAAATTGAGTTTTGAAATTTGAGTTGACGCAGTGGAGTACCTAAGATCCAAATTGGTCCCTAATATCCAAATTACAACCGACTTACAATTAGCAACAAAATGTATCCTAGTTGGTGTAGGCGACAATTGTCGGGCAACTTTATAGTTTGGGTTCTACTTTGACCTTGATTGGTTAAAGTGATAGGTGCCTTTGGTTCTTTCATGTCAGAGGGCTCGCAGGAGTCAGGTGCGACATCTACCCTCGTTGCGAGGTTGCGGTGAGAGTCATCGAGGGTGAAGCGAGGGAATGAGAACGAGGACTCAATCTTGACATGGAGTTGTCAGATTGGTGGAGTGCCTGCGGGGTCTCTAATATGGTACTTACGCTTGTCGTATGGGTCACTGCTGGGGGCGACGAAGGAGAGCGTACGATAGTTGGAGAGGATAAACGGCGTACAAGCGAGGGACTGAGTGAGAGAGTGAGCCCAAATTGGCACGAGAAAGTTGTTCTAACGGGGGTGGCCGATAAATAGGACTAGATTTCGTTGTATTTTTGTTTGTTGGTTGGGGTGTATGAATTCCAGAACCCAGCCTGTTGGGATCTGAACTTCATAAACCTTATTTTTTGTTGTTTATTTTGTTAAACTTTTTAATGAAACATGGGGGGGGGGGGGGGGGGGGGGGGGGGGGGGGGGCAATTGCCAACCTTTTACGATAAAAAAAAAAGTATGAGAGGAGGCCACTCTGATCAACGTTTTTTGAAAATAGGAGGCCTAAGTGATGCATATCTAACTAGATGTTGGTTTTTTTTTATTTTGGCCTAAAACCAAGAGTGGTTTTCTGAAATTTAGCCTTTTTTATAAGAGCAATCATTGAATAAAGCATGTATATGTTATACCATCAACTATCCAACCTTTTCCAATTGCTCAGGATATTCCCCTCTAAACCTAACTTTCAGTTCCAAAATCCCTAATAGTATCACTCCTTCCTTCATGCCTAAAACCCTTTCAAATTTGACATCATTCAGAAAACCAGACTAATTAAACCTAAAAAAACCAGCACATCAATCCCAATGCCTGCTACACACAAAAAACAAAAGAAAGAAAATATAAAAACTCAAATAAGAGAATGATTCTATATTCACCATCCCTAGGTCCTCAAAGGTATCCAATACATCTCCTCGATCCCCAATTTTCAAAAGAAAAAAAAAACATCTATCGTTCTACAGTCTTACAAACGAATAAAACAATTCACCTCGACTGCACAAACAACCAGAATCCATGTTAAGACTCACTTGCCTTTTCCATTTCAAAAGCAACAAAAGGTTACACAGTAAGCATACAGCTGGCAGCCAATGCTAATATTTATAAAGATCAGCAAAGTAGGCTTAAAGGGTATCACTTTCTTTTTCTATTATCACATGATTCGATCCCAAGGGATGGTTTAAGTTAAGATTTAGGCAGTCAAAGACGCATCACATTATTCACATGTTCTACTGCTTCTCTTCAGAAAATTAATTAATTACAAGTTAAATCCCCACCATTAGCATTCACTAAACCTTAAACACCCACTATTTTTTTTTAATCATAAGCGGTGGGTCCTAAGACTCCCCACGCATCATTAAAAAGCTTTAATAAAACAAACAACCAAAGAAAGAAAAATGATGTTCATGAATCCCCACACGTGGGCCATGAGCCTCATTCCCCATCAAAAGAGAGAACCCATTACATACAAGATAGTTCCCTTCCCAAAACATAGTAATTAAACACTCACTATTACCTTTCTAGTCATGCTAATATTGATTCTGTTGCTTAGCTCATCAAATGCTCCTAACAATGAGGGAACACGTACCTTTATTAATAGAGGTGCGAGAAGGCTGTTATCTGTAAAAGCTTCCTCAACTTTCAGCTCCGAGAATCAAATGAGATATCAGCAGAACAAAGGGACTCTGAAGACAAGCAAACACAAGTGAGTTTAGAAAGATGCCTTCATCTACTTTCAACCCCATCCAAAACAAGTAAGGCTAGTCTTCTACTAAATTCATAACCAACTAATGCACTGGTATGATTTTAAAAAATAAATAAATAAATAAATAAATAAATGCATTTGAACTTGCGCAAATTCTTCTACATCTAGGATCTTGAAGCTGAAATTAACTTCTTGTGATTTGTTTGCAGGTCAACTCCTCGGACCCATCAACCATGTCTGATGATCCCATGACTGTTAGTTAGAAGCAGACAGAGATAAGTTTTTTTTTGATAAAAAGATGACCACGTCATCTCTTCATTAATGCGAAATTAAAGAAACATAGTAGTACTAATTACAAAGGACCCAAACTAACAACTCGATCAACCCTACTACATCCATGAAAATACTACTAACAGCAGAAATTAAGATACAAGAGATACATGAGCTTGAAGACACAGCCCCATCACACCCGTGTCACAGGCTAGAACTACCCAATCTCAAAGAGTAGTCAAATCATATCCTCTGCCTGCCCGCCGAGAGTGACTCCTATTCCTCCTCTTCCATACGCAGCCGTTTCATTACCCCCTTATGCCATGCCATTCATGAGTAAGAGAGAAAATTTTATGCATTAGAACGAATAATGTATAGTTGCTATTGCGAAAACATAAATCATTCCTGCTCAACCACAAACACCACATAGTGGCAGCCGCCGTAATACCCCAGCCCTCCTTATCTTCAGTTCTAATTCGGTCTACCCAACATAGTCCCCATACCTCAGAACTAGACGTAGGACTATCTCTACCCCCAAAACCTAGGCAGACAATCTCCCAAGCTAATTTGGCCTTAGTACAAGAGAAATAAATGTTCCGTATCCTCATCAGCGATCAAACATGCCGCACATTTCACATCAATTTGCAAATTCCTTTTCTGAAGGTTGATCTTAGATAAAATAGCATCATTCATGACTAGCCAAGCGAATACTTTGATTCTCAATGGAATCTTGAGTTTCCATATAATAGTTGCGTCCTTGCAATGCAATCCACCGTCATTAATTCGCTTGTACATCAATGAATCTGAGAATACCCCTGAAGACTCGAGCATCCAGTCTTTGTTGTCCTCCACCTCGTTGTTGTACTGGCCTTCCTCTCTAATAAATTTATTAAGGCTAGTCAAATCTGATAAGTTCCAGTCAGATAATTGCCCCGTGACCTCCAGTTTCAGTTTCTGTTTACACCAAACATCGGACACCATAGTGTCATTATTAATTGTAGCCTCTGCAGCTTTTGCGAATAAACTCATCAAAGTCTTGTCCCCGCACCATCTATCCCGCCAGAATCTAGTGTCTTTCCTGTTCCCTATTTTGCATCTAGTGTGGAAGTTGTACATGACCCTTACCTTCGCCACTCCCCTCCATAAAAACGAGGACTTCCCGAAGGCACTTTTCCCTCCAAATCGAAAATTTTTCCTACATCTTTATTTGCCAAACGATTTGCACCACTAATTATTGCGACGCCTATTTATCTTCCACCACCACTTGCTCAGCAGTGCTTTGTTCATATCCTTTATGTTAAGAATCCCAAGTCCTCCAAATTCTCACTTTTTACAGACTCTACCCCATTTAACTAGTGGCAGACTTTTGTTAGATTCGCCAGCTCCTCTCCACAGGAATCTTCTTCTGCTTTTGTCTATCCTGTGAATTACCCAATACGGTAGCTCATAGATAGACATGAGATATGTCGGGAGACTACTAAGGACTGAATTTAATAGCGTGATTCTGTCACCTAGCGTGAGGAATCGCCCCTTCCAACCGGCTAACTTTTTACCTATTTTTTCGATCAACGGTTGCCAATGCTCCCTTTGTAGTGCCCCGGTCTAAGTGGAATTCCTAGATAGACCAGCGGTACTTGGCCAATTTCGCATCCGAAGAAACTCTTGATATTTTCAATGGGGATAGAGAGTTGGTCGCTAATTGGAAGAACACAGGTCTTAAAAAGGTTCACTTTCATCCCCGACCATGCCCCAAAGCACTGTAAAGCCATGCCAATAGCCAGCATCTCTTCTTCTTTTGCAGCTTCGAACAGGAGAGTATCGTCGGCATATTGTAGGATAGAGATTGTTTCAGGAATACCCCTGGCTTTGATTTCCTGAATTGTCCCTTGTTCCCTACCTCTACCGATCATTTCCGCTAGACCGTCTGCAACGATAGCAAAGAGGAGTGAAGACAATGGGTCTCCCTGCCTGAGCCCTCTCCTACATTTTATTTTCTTCCCAAGCTGTCTGTTAACCGGGATAAAAGACTTTCCCCCTTGAACACATTTCATAATCCACATTCGCCATTTGATGTCGAACCCTTTTAGTTTCAGCGCTTCGTCAACACACTCCCATTCCAACAAGTCGTAAGCCTTTTCGAAATCGATTTTCAAAAGAAAACCATCAGACTTATCCATGTTACCTCTATATAGAATTTCATGTGCAAATGCAACACTATCCATAATATCTCTACCCTTGATAAACCTGCTTTGAGATTCACCTACTACATCACCCATCTGTGGGGAAAACCTTTGCGCTAGAACTTTCGTAATGATCTTGAAAGATCCATTAAGCAGACTAATGGGCCTAAAATCTTCCACCCCCGTAACCTCCTTTTTAGGGATGAGAACGACGTTAACGTAGTTTAGCCTATCCACATTAGCATGACCGTCGTGAAACTCTTTGAAGATGTTTATAAGATCCGACTTGATGATATTCCAATAGATCTTGTAAAAAAGGATGGGAAACCCATCCGGGCCCGGAGCTTTGTCCTGTCCCAGGGCCTTCATGGCTAGAAGGACCTCGTCTTCCAAGAACATGCTCACTATACCCTCACTCCCTTCTATTCTTGAGGAGTTCCACATGTCTGGGAGTAGCTTACTTCTGAAGTCCCTTCTTTTCCCGAATAGATCCTTGAATCTTCTATCGAATTCTTACCTAATTAATTCTTCATTCTCTGTCCAGTTCCCATCAATAAAGAGCCCGCTAATGTGATTCTGTCTCCTCCTTCCATTGGCCACCTTATGGAAAAATTTGGTATTCGCGTCCCCCTCTCTGAGCCATTGCACCTTAGCGCGTTGTTTCCAATATTGTTCCTCCATATCGCCTATGTGTTGAATCTCACGTCTATTTTTGAACAACTCGTCGATCTCTGCTTCCCTAAGATCCCACCCTTCTTGAATAGTTTCTAGCTCCGCTACCTTATTGCTCAATTCCTGTAATCTATCTCTAGTAGCGCCGAATTCCATCCTAGCCCACTCTTTGATCCGTTTTCGCAATCTCCTCGTCTTTTCAATTCAAATCCCTACTGCTGTTATCTCCGTGGTATTGGCCTTCCAAGATTCTTCTATGATAAGACGGGTGGCTGTGGAGAAAGTCCAAGCTTTCTCGAACCTGAATGAGTACTGTTTTTTAATGTATCCCTCTCCACACTCCAAGACCAGAGGTAAATGATCTGAGGTATATCTTGTTATCATCTTAACACTAGCCAGAAGATAGAAATCTTCCCAAACTGTGGATAACTGGATACCAATATCCTATCAAGCTTGGCTAAAATTGGAAAAGGCTGCATGTTAGACCAGGTGAACTTTCTATCTATCTGATCCATCTCCATTAACTCTAACTCGTCTATAACGGAATTGAAGTTATCTTGATCGATGCGACTTGGTCCCCTTCCTCCGTGCTCGTGACGAATTCTGGTGATGTTGAAGTCACTCCCTATTACCCACGGATCTGCCCAATCCTTCTTAATATCTCTAAGCTCATCCCAGAATTGGCCTCTATGCCTAGAGTCATGTGGCTCGTATACCGCAGTCACCAAGTGCACCCAATCATCGCTTCGCCGTCTGATTCTAATAGTAACCAAGAACTCCCCTATCTTTTGATCCAACACTTCGAAAATTGTTAAGTCTACCCCTAACGCTATGCCCCCTGAGAAGCCTACCGACGACTTGAACTTCCAATCGAAATCTTTAGCCCAAGAAGGCTTCTGAAATTCGTCTGTAGTTGGGTTCTCGATCCTAGTTTCCTGAAGCCCGCATATAAACGGTTTAATTCTACTCAAGGTGTCGCTAATGAGTCTCTTTTTACCCTTTTGATGCATACTCCTAACATTCCAGAAAATGTATGACATAACGACAATAATACTCCAAACATCTACTCTCTGGAGATGAAACCTATCTCCTAAGACTCCACCCATTTGATGTCCTCTATAATATTAATGGCCTGTCTAATCTGATCTATTCTGTTGGAACCCATGTCCAGACCGTAAAGACTAGCAAAATATATAAGCAAATCATCATTAAGTAAATTTAAAACTGAGTAAATCTTTGCAGGCATACCTCCACATGCAGACGGAGGTTCCTTTCCTTTTGCCGCCACCCTAATAAGATCTTTCTCGCTCGGACCCTGCGAACCCCATTTATCCAGTTGTCTTTTGCTTTTTCTTATATACTCCATCACCTTTTTGCCTGTGCTTCCCAAATCCGTGGTTCCTCTATCTCTTTCTCTTGTTTCAATCTCAGTTTCCGAAATAAAATTGTCTTCTCTAATCTCGTCTAGAGCTCAGATCATCTCATCCTCTGCCTGTATTTCATCAACAGGTGAGCTGTTCATAAGTTTCAGTCCATCTGCTGCTAGATTCTCCTCTTCCCCATTGAGTTGTTCTTGGACATTCCCTATTCCAAGCACTAGGTCGGCATTAAAATCCCCAAGCTCATACCCATCGTCATCAAGCTTGGACTTTGAAGTCCCTATTTCTTGATTCCCCCTCAGCTGATCCCTATTATTGAGACCCGGCCCATAAAGCCCCGTAGCTTCTTTGGCATTCATGAGAGCTTTCAAAGCGATGCGAATAGAATTCTCCATGTCATCCTTCGAGAATGTCAGTGCTTCATTAATGTTGTCCCTTTCTCCTTCCCCCTCGAGCCGCGCACCCGTCGCCCTCTTCTTTAAAATCCCCGGAATTAAGGAATTGTCACTTCCCCTATTCTCGTCACCTATTCCCAAAAGAGCAGACCGAAAGACAGCTTTAAAGCCAGGCTTAGGTAGAGTGGAGCTAATACCCTCTAGTCCCCCTTTTGAAGGAGCGATTTGAATCGAATGGCCTGGATTTCGCTTGATCAGATCCATCGTTGGGCTGGCAGTTGTGATGATCTAGCAATCTGAGCACCTGACATTTAATCTCTCATTAATCAACGGTCGCCGTTCGTCTTCAACCACCATCTCCTCTTCGTTCCTTTGTTCCTCTGCTTCCTCCCTCATCAAATCTCCACGAAATGAGACGCTTTTCCTATCCTCCGTAATGACCTTCACCTCGAATCTCTCCTCTTCGAAGTCTACGCTGATCATAGATGGAATGTCCTGCTTGTTGGCCACCCCTACACGAATACGGGCGAACTCGATATTGGAGTGCACCACAGTACATCTATCAATGTCTATAACCATCCCGAAGCTCCTAACCAGATCTTGGAACCCTGAGCGAACCCAGTACTGGTAAGGCAAGTTATAGAGACGCAACCAAACAGAGTAAAGTGATTCTGCCTTCAAAGCCCCTGAGTCGCGCGTCCATTGCTTGAAAGTAACATAGAATTCCATACCGTCGCTGCCCCTACCCTCTAGTCCTTTGATGAGTAGTAGTTCGGCCACGCGATCTTCATTTAGGCAGTGAATGAGAAAGCTGTTTGGAGCTCTCGGAATCGCCACCCATTTCCAAGCAATGGGAGCTGTCGTGGTAGCTTTAAGGAGATCTTCGATGTCAAGACCAGTGGGATGTCCAGTGTGCACCTTAACCAAAACGCAATTCTTGTACCTCCTTTCAAACTCAGCCATGATTGGTGTCGGAGCGATCTTGGCCAGCACCATCTTCCTCCTCCCAGCTACGCTCTCCTCTGTTTTGCTGTTTTCTGACCTCGCCGCGGAGATCGCATCGTTGTTGGAACGCGTGTTGTTGCTTTTGTTGTGTGGACACGCTGTGGATATGTGACCTAATTGCTTACAAATGAAGCAAAACCAGTCATTCTTGCATTGGTGGATATTGTGTCCCCTCTGCGGGCATTTATGGCACAGTTGCTTACCGCCTATCCAATTACCCCCCGATGATTCCCTGCTTCTCTTGCTATCTTCCCCTTTGTCTCTTGCCTTGTGTTTCTTAGCCTTGACGAGAACCCACTCACCGTCTTCATCTTCCTTCTTTGTAACAGCTGCCCTCTCCGGAGAAGGAGACGGCCGACGGACTCTATGCCCATCGTCCCTTCGATGCTATCCCTTGGTTACCTCTGCATAAGATCTCCCTCTAGTACCATGTGGGTAACGCGAAGCTTTTCTTTCGGCGAAAACTCTAACTGGATCTCTCGATCGATCTCTGTGATCGAAACGAGGCTCCCTATCTCTCGAAGGAGACCGTCCCCTTGCTCTGCCTGCAGCGTATTTCTGATTGCTGCTTCGCTTACCGAATCCCTCCTCCCTCTTCGTATCCCTTCCTCTCTTTGGCATCTCAGTAGTATTTTGCTGGTCTCTACTTTCAGATTGGGTGTTGTTTTTGTAGAGGCTGGTCGTAGGAACTCTATGATAATATCTGGGTTTTTTTTTTTTGAAATAAAAGTGACCAAGTCACCGGTTTCATTAATGAACAATTAACGAAACAAAAAGTAGCCATCAATACAAGTTTACTCTGCTGGAGTTCAGTACATGTAGTACACCCAAAATAGAAACTCCAAGTTCACATACATAGTTTACATAAATAGACCTCCAAAAACCACTACTGCCCCCTCAAGTATCATATCTCTAGCACCATACTAGAAGGGATCTTCAGTTGTCATTCCCCTGCTCCTATTGTGCTCCTTCCATCCGTGGTTTCTTCCTCCCTCCTAATTGACCTATCCAGGCATCTAATAGAACCATAGTTTTATGCAATAACATATGAAAAGTACATCTAGAATTACGGAAGCAGAACTCATTTCTAGGGGTTGGCTGTAAAGAAATAGGTAGGAGAGAGAAGCTCCACAAATTCAGGAACTCTTTAGAGCTACTGCTGTTTTTAACTTGGAGATGTCGACAGAGATAAGTTACATAAGTAGGAAAGAGACGGTGGAAGAGTTCATTATAGGTTAAGTAGTTTTGAGTCTGACTTTACTTGCACTGCCCTCAACTACTAGTTCACTTTACAATGAGTGAGCGGGTATTGCTAGGATGAGGTGCATATTTTCGTTCTGGACTTAATTCATTTTTGTAGTTGTAGGCTAGTAGCACAAACGGGTTATCTTTTTGTACAGAAATAATGAAGTGGTGGTTGGAAAGTGAAGTGAATATAATAGATTTTGCTCAACTTTCTTTGCTAGCTGGAACTGAGTATATATGCATGCATGTATGCTTCAAACTAATATCGTCACTTCAGATTATACTAGAATACAAAGCAAACCAAATACCAGCAAAAGTGGCTGTTATAATAATCATCCTGTTAATTGTAAAGTGGAAGTGCTTTTGGCTACTAATTGATCATGGTATACATAAAAGCTGGCGGCGGTGATTCAATTCTTCGGTAGGAGGGATCTATTGTGTAAGGTTTACTGTTGGGGAATGTAATAGACTACTTATGCAAATGATGTAATGGTATTTTGGAATCGATGTATTGGTATTTTGACAACTTTTACCGCCGTGCGTTGTAAGGGTCTCGAGTTGTAATAGTGGTATTTTGTGATTTCGTTAATTGTTCATTAATAAAATCTGTGACCGTGGTCACTTTTATCCAAAAAAAAACAAGATACCTCATTTTCAGCAATAAAAAGTTACATATACGCTAGACTAAAAGAAAAAGTACATAGAAGGATTTTTGCAGTTAAAATATACCGCATTCTACAGTTATCATTGAACATCAAATTAAAATTAGTACTATGATGGCAAGCTATGATACATAACTCAGGTACTGTGTCTGAACTGCTCGGTAACAATTCAGTAAGGGTTGACTGAATAGATCATTTTGATTCCATTTTCTGAAAGAACGAGAGGGAACTAAAAGCGACTCTCTAATAGTATATATCAGGCCCCTATAGATAATGGTAATGCAAGTAACAACAATAGAATGAAACTACCAATTAGCATGCAAAATCATATCCAAACATGTATAGCACCACAACAAATGGTAATCAACGACAGTTTCAATTCAAATTACCAAAGGAAAAAAATGAAGCACTAAAGTCTTGTATAGTCGAGAATTTTGCCGTCCTACCCCACTTTTTGAAAATATTTAGCGCTCTGCCCCACTTTCCAAAACAATTAGCGATATGCCCTTGTTTAGGACACGTCAGCAAGAAACGTTATTGGGAAAAACGGCATAGGTTATTTCCATGCCGTTCTTCCCAATAACGGCATATGTTTAGAAAAAAAATTGCATGCCGTTATTTGGAACAACAGCATAGGTTGTTTTGTTTTTCGAGAGCTTGTAGTCTCCACTTAGAGGAAAAATTGCAAGTATGAAAAACCTTATAACAGATGACGTTATTCCAAATAACGGCATTCTCAATACTGATGCCGTTATTTGGAATAACGGCATCAGTTATAAATTTTTTTAATAAAAAAGTAACTTATTATTCATCATCTCTGATGAATAAGTAAAAAAAAAAAAATATATATATATATATATATATATATTCACTTTTTATTAATCTTTCTGTTTCCAAACAACGGCAAGAGTGTATATTGATATATAACTGATGCCGTTATCCCCAATAACGGCATCAGTCATTCGAATGCCGTTATTCAGGATAACGGCATTGTTTATAAGTTTTTTTACACTTAGAACTTTTTAAATTTAGAAGATTCACACTTGTAAGACAAATATACTGATGCCGTTATTCCAAATAACGGCATGCAATTTTTTTTCAAACAGATGCCATTATTGGGAAGAACGGCATCGAAATAACCTATGCCCTTTTTCCCAATAACATTTCTTGCTGACGTGGCCTAAACAAGAGCATATCGCTAATTGTTTTGGAAAGTAGGGCAGACCGCTAAATATTTTCAAAAAGTGGGGCAGTGCGGCAAAATTTTCTGTATAGTCTCTACTCTCAGCCTATCCAAAGATTGCAATAAATTAATGATAACTTTGAAATATCTAAACAAGTCAAAAAAGGGGGTTGGAAATGAAATATACTTAGGGTAATGCTACACCTATAACCTTTACAACCTTACAACCTTATGTGGCACAATCTCATTGGAGATGTGTACAACTCATTACAACCTACTCTACAATACATTCCAATGAGATTGTGCCACCTAAGGTTGTAAAAGAAAAGATTGTAAGAAAGGTTGTAGGTATAGCATTACCCATATACTTATACTCATAGAAAACGAGTTTGCAGGGTTGAGTGTAACTCTTCAATTTACAGCTTCTCCACACCACATGTACACACGGTCTATCGTCGACATCAAATGGGCTCCTAACTAAGCGGTTTATTTCTTAAATGAAACTACATTAGAAAAAAAAAATGTAATCTTAATAATTTTCATGGATGCAAAACCAATACACGCATGAAGAGCATTTTGCCGGAACACGTACATTAAAAACAAGGTTCCTTATCGAAACTAGTCTTGAATCCACACATAAAATTAAATTCAGGCAAAAATCATAGAAGTCTTGTCAAGCATTAAAAGGTCATGATTTGCACATAAAATACAAAAATAAAAATAAAATAAATCATAGAAGTCTTATCAAGTATAAACTAGCTTCCAGGTTCCTTTCTCCACTTCCTGTCCACCAGAAGGTAATTTAAACAAAAGGGGATTTGGAGGTCATGAAATAAGTAATTACATTTGATGACCAACTATCAAACCTGAAAGCAGGTGTTAGCCAATACTTGCAAGTTTCAAGTAGGAATTTAATGCCTGATTTAAAAGGAGGAAATCGGGCACAAATCAATCTAATGCACAACGTCATGAAGTTCAAATTTATTTTATTTGCAGGATCTTATTAGTCAGAATGAACCTTATTGGCTTTCTTAACTAATAAGACTCTTGCCCTTAGGAGGTCTTCTGTCAGGGATGCAGTGTGATCATCGCTGAGTGCTGCACATTGAGGAAGGTTTAGTTGCTTTTGAAGAATAAATGAGCTAAAGTGGTATCCAAGTGCTACAGTAAATGTATCAGATGTATCAGTTGGTTTCCAGGGTGCTACAGTGATATCTGAAATGAGGCTGAGAGTGGTAGATGCTGAGATGAATTAGCTTGAGTATAATGCTCTGTTTTTCTTTTTTACGTGCTTATAGCACACTTTCTTTTGTAATAGAAATTGGCGGGAGATTGAGAGTGGGCTGAAAATATCTCACTCCTCTCTAACTGCCTATAAAAGGGCTGTAATGTTGAATTGGGGAAATTAATAAAGAAAATATCATCTTCTTCCTCTCAAAACTCTCTTCTCAATTCCCAAATCTTCCTCTCTTCTTCCCTACTCTTCAGTAATGGCTAGATCTAGAGTACTCCGCAACTCTGCCTCTGACAATCTGGTATCAGAGCAAGAACCGGTGGACGGCGCTGGACGTGATGAAGGCAGCACAGCTCTGGAAGGGGAAGTCGCCATTCTCAGGAGTCAAGTGGCTGAGACACAATTGCACAATGGGTACCTCACTAAAAGAGTGGAAGCAATAGCAGCTAGCATTGGGGAGCGATTCTCTTGATTGGAGAATATGATGGTTTCAATGCAGCAGCATCAATCGCGAATGCCAAATCCTTCCAATCCTCCATTACTTCCAAACCCTCCACCTTCATTGTCGACCAGGGAGGTACACATTTCTCACTCAAACTCCATTAATTCTTCAAATCCAGTTGATGGGGGAAATTTGCTTAGAACTCCATTCAAGGTGGAGTTCCCGATCTTCCAAGATGGAGATCCTACGGAGTGGATCTGTGGTGTGGAGCAGTTCTTGGAGTTTTATAAGTCCCTGAGACTCAGAAGTTGAGGTATGCGGCACTCAATCTGAGGGGGAAGGCAGCTCAATGGTACCGCAGGCACATCAAACCCAAGTTGCATGAAATGGCTTGGTCGACATTCTTGGAAGAATTATTATCTAGGTTTGGGCCTACTATCTTTGAAGATTATGGTGGAATCCTCTCTAAATTGGAGCAAAAGAACGATCTAGAGGTGTATGTTCAGGAGTTTGATAGACTCTCTAACTTCATCGAAGATTGGTCAGAATCTCACTTCCTGAGTACTTTCCTGAGTGGCTTACGCGATGAGATCCGTTGGGATGTGAAGTCGCAGAGGCCTAAGAGTGTTAACGAAGCTATTGGGTTGGCAAGAGGGTATGAAGAGAAGCTATCTTGCTTGCGGAAACACCATAAAACTCCATATGTACCCAAATTTCCCACCTCAACAAATTTCCATCCTACACCATCTGTGAAGATGCCAACACCACCTGTGTCAACACCCCCTGCTAGCACACACCCTTCCAACTCATTTGTCCCTAGGAGATTGAGTTTGCAAGAGATGAGGGAGAGGAGGTCCAAGGGGTTGTGTTTCAACTGTGATGAAAAATACACCCAGGGCCACCTGTGCAAAGCTCAAAGGTTTTATTACTTGGAGTGTTTGGAGGAATACCAAGAGGAACCAGAAGAGGGGGCAAATTTCCAAGAGAATGAAGCTGAAAACTCCAATTCCCTCATGCTGCAGACCACTTCACTCCTTCCATATTCACCAGAGATCTCCTTCCATGCTCTAGTAGGATCGCAGGTGTACCCCCAAACGATGAAAGTTAAAGGAAGAATCAATGGAGGGGAGGTTAACATTCTGATTGATACAGGATCTACCCACAACTATCTTGACCCCCAGACAGTTGTTAGAGCTAAATTGGAAATTAATCAGGAACCCCGTTACAGGGTAACTGTGGCCAATGGGCAATCGATGCTTAGTGAAGGAAAAATCGACAATGTCCAATTCTCAGTACAAGGGGTCCAACTTCATGCTGATTTGTTTCTATTGCCTCTGGGGCCAGCTCAAATGGTCTTGGGTGCTCATTGGTTGCGCTCATTAGGACCAGTTACTATGGATTTCAATGTGATGACCATGGAATTCAAAGTCGAAGGAGTTCAAAAGAGGTTGCAAGGGATTGTTAATCCCCAATAACAAATGATAGAAGCAGAAGAGTTGTGGAGAGTGGGAAACCACATTTGTCAAGCTTATATGATCCAAGCCCACGAAGTTGAGGAGGTCACTGGAAAACTGTTCAGCACCACTTTGTCACACAGCAATGAAGCCGATATTGACAGTATACTGCAAAAGTATCCTGAAGTCTTCAGTGAGGAGATGAAATTGCCACCCCATAGAAGCATCGACCATCGAATTCCCTTGTTGGAGGGGCAAGTACCAGTCTGTATGAGACCATATCGACACCCCCACTTTCACAAAAGTGAAATCGAGAAACAAGTAGCTGAGATGCTCCGAGCCGGGTTCATCAAACCTAGTGGCAGCCCGTATGCTTCCCCTGTGATCCTAGTGAAGAAATCCGATGGGAGTTGGCGCATGTGTGTCGATTACAGAAGCCTCAATAACCAAACTATCAAAGCAAAATTTCCTATTCCCTTAATCGATGAGCTCTTGGATGAGTTAAATGGGGCAAAATACTTTTCAAAGATTGACTTAAGGTCAAGGTACCACCAGATTAGAGTCTTTCATGAAGATATTCCCAAGACTGCTTTTAGAACTCACCATGGTCACTTCGAGTTTGTGGTGATGCTGTTTGGACTCACCAATGCTCCAGCCACTTTCCAAAGCCTTATGAATGAAATTTTTAAGAATTTCTTGAGAAAGTTTGTACTTGTGTTCTTTGATGATATCTTAGTATACAGCCCCACCTGGGAGGATCACTTGCAACATGTAGCTCAAACCCTCGCAGTCCTAAGGGATAATCAATTGTTGGCTAAAGCCAGCAAGTGCCGCTTTGGGAAGTCATCGGTGGGCTATCTAGGGCATATTATTAGTCAAGAAGGCATCGCAGTAGATCCCATGAAGATCAAGGCAGTTGTGGAGTGGCCAGAGCCACGTACAGTTAAGGAATTGAGAGGATTCCTGGGGTTGACGGGTTATTATCGCAAGTTTGTGAAAAACTATGGAAGTATTGCAGCTCCTCTAACTAATTTACTAAAGAAGAATGCCTTTAGCTGGTCGACAGCTGCCGTACAAGCCTTCAAATTTTTAAAAGAGGCCATGACCTCCACTCCGGTGCTGAGAGCTCCAGATTTCTCCAAGACTTTTGTGCTGGAAACAGATGCATCGCAAGTAGGTATTGGAGCTGTTCTTATGCAAGAACTACACCCCATTGCGTACATGAGTAAAGCATTGAAGGGTAGAAACTTAGTGTTGTCCACATATGAGAAAGAGGTCCTAGCTATACTGTGTGCGGTTAAGCTATGGAGGCAATACTTATTGGGGAGGAGTTTTGTGATCAAAACAGACCAACGCAGCATCAAATACATCCTAGAGCAGAGAATTACCACTGAAATACAGGAGAAATGGTTGTGGAAATTAATGGGTTTCTCCTTTACTGTGGAATACAAGCGAGGAGTTGATAATACTGCAGCCGATTCCTTATCAAGAAAACAAGGTGAAACCGACACTTGCTGTGAGATAACCTTTGTGGTGCCACAGTGGCTTGAGGAGATTAAAACCATGGTGTTGCAAGACGTCTATTTCCATCAATTAGCTGAGAAAATGAGTAAAGAAGAGGTTAACCCTGCTGATTACCAGTTATTGGAAGGCATTTGGTATTATAAAGGGAAAATACTAATCAGTCCTACGGCTGAAGTGAGGAGATTAATTTTTTTTGATCATCACGCACCAAGTACGGGTGGGCACTCAGGGTTTCATAAGACCCTACATCGCATTCGGAGAGCTTTCAGTTGGGAAGGGATCTCAAGAGATGTCAAGCTGTTTATAAAGGAGTGTTTGATTTGCCAACGCAATAAGTATGAAACCACACTGCCGGCGGGGTTACTGCAGCCTTTACAAGTTCCAAATGGAGTTTGGGAGGATATCTCTATGGACTTTACCGAAGGGTTGCCAAGGAGCTATGGGAATAATGCCATATTGGTAGTGGTTGATAGGCTATCTAAGTATGCGCATTTTATAGGAATATTGCATCCCTATACCGCTAAGTCAATTGCACAGGCATTTATTGATAATGTGTACAAGCACCACGGAATGCCACGAAGCATTGTAAGTGATCGAGACCCTATATTCATTAGCAATTTTTGGAAGGAGTTCTTTGCGCAGCAGCAGTGTAAGCTCAAGCATTCCACGGCGTATCACCCCCAAAGTGACGGCCAAACCGAGATTGTAAATAAGGCATTGGAAATGTATCTTAGGTGTTTAAGTGGTCAACAACCCAAGGAGTGAAGTAAATTTTTGGGGTGGACGGAGTTTTGGTATAACACCAATTGGCACTCGTCCACAGGACTCACTCCCTTTGAAGCTGTATATGGGCGTCCTCCACCATCTGTGCTGAGATATGTTAGAGGCACCTCAGCTCTGCCGTCCGTAGAAGAGGAATTGCTTGCTAGAGATGCCATACTGCATCTGCTGAAGGAGAACATGGCAGCTGCCCAAGGAAGAATGAAGCTTTTCGCCGATAAAAGAAGAAGAGAAAAGGTCTTCGAAGTTGGGGACATGGTGCTACTCAAATTACAACCCTATAAGCAGACTTCGATCAGAAATTCCACTCCTCAGAAGCTCTCCTCCAGATTTTTTGGGCCATTTCGTGTCTTAGCAAGAGTGGGATCAGTTGCTTATCACCTTGAGCTTCCTCCGCAGTCCACCATCCACCCTGTGTTCCATGTATCGAAACTCAAGAGGTGCCATGGTGATCATCTCCCTATTGTCACTCAGGAGTTACCCCACTGGTGGGTTGAAGAAGAGTCCCTAGAAGAACCAGAGAAGGTGCTGAATCGCAGAATTTTTAAGAAAAATAATCGGGTGGGTATTCAACTCTTGATTAAGTGGAAGAATCGAAGTGATGAAGATGCATCCTGGGTAGATATTGATGATCTCAGGAGGAGGTTTCCTGCATTCGAACTTGAGACAACTTCGTCCCCAAGAGGGGGGGAGTTGTCAGGGATGCAGTGTGATCATCGCTGAGTGCTGCACATTGAGGAAGGTTTAGTTGCTTTTGAAGAATAAATGAGCTAAAGTGGTATCCAAGTGCTACAGTAAATGTATCAGATGTATCAGTTGGTTTCCAGGGTGCTACAGTGATATCTGAAATGAGGCTGAGAGTGGTAGATGCTGAGATGAATTAGCTTGAGTATAATGCTCTGTTTTTCTTTTTTACGTGCTTATAGCACACTTTCTTTTGTAATAGAAATTGGCGGGAGATTGAGAGTGGGCTGAAAATATCTCACTCCTCTCTAACTGCCTATAAAAGGATTGTAATGTTGAATTGGGGAAATTAATAAAGAAAATATCATCTTCTTCCTCTCAAAACTCTCTTCTCAATTCCCAAATCTTCCTCTCTTCTTCCCTACTCTTCAGTAATGGCTAGATCTAGAGTACTCCGCAACTCTGACTCTGACATCTTCCTCGGCTAGCTGATTCTTTTTCAGATAACTCACAATAGTGTACAAGTAGCATTGGCTTTACTAGGGCCAACAGCCATTATTTCCATCTACTAAAAGAAATAAGAAAACTACCAAACTCGATATAGTTCACCAAAAAAAATACAAAGCCTACATAAACTTCTTCACTGTAATTTTCTTTGATATTCCGTGAGTTTGGTAACACCCTGGAACAGAGCACCTCTTTTTGCCTTTCTTTATAGCCATTACTATTACTCCCAGGAACAATATGACGTACTTTACGGAATCATGTTGTATCTTTTTTTTTTTAATCTGTCTTTGGGATGGGAGCTTTCGTGTACGGGATGGGTTCTCTTTTTTGACGGGGAATGAGTATCATGGTCCACCTGTTGGGAGACATGAACATCGCCCTGATCTTGATTGCTTGTTTTGTTAAAATCTTTTTAATGAAGCACGGGGGGTTTTGGACCCACCGCTTACAATCAAAAAATATATCAAACAAGTTCACTGCACAGACATGGTTTTTATCGTTAAACGGTGGGTTGAATACCCTGCGTTTCATTAAAAAGAATTTAATAAAACATATAACCAAAAATAAGGCTTATAAAGTTCAGATCCCAACATGCTGGGTCCTGAAACTCATATACCCCAACCAACAAACAAAAATACAATGAAATCTAATCCTACTGATCGGCTGATCTCGTCCAAGTCAATTTCTCGTGCCAATTTGAGCTCATTCTCTCTCTCAGTCCCTTACTTGTACATCGTTTATCCGCTCCGTCACTCTTACGGACACCTCCGTCGCCCCCATAAGTGACTCACACGTCAACTTCAAGCACCATATGAGAGACCACAGACACTCCACCAATCTGACAACTCCCTGCACAGATTGAGTCATGGTTCTCATCCCCTCGCTTGACCCTCGTTGACTCTCACTGGCACCCTCATTAACTCTCTGCGCTGATATGTTTATAAGAGCAATTTCATTTATTAAAATACGAATGTATATGTGATACCAAATACTACTACAAAATATCAGTAAAGCCAACTTTTTCAATTGCTAGGGATATCCTCTTTTAGCTTTTAATTTCTAAACCTATTTTCTTGTTCCAAGTGGAATCAAAGAATAGTATCCCAGATTTCCTGGACATCTTCCACACTTAAAACTCTTCATATTACTCAGCATGAAAAAATAAAGACCAATTGATCAAACATCAAAAAAAATCAGCACCTCAATCCCAAAGCCTGCAACCAACCGCCCAATAAAACAAGACTAACATAATACACAAGCATTCAAACAAGAGGATGATTCTAAATCCACCTTCCTCAACTCCTCAAAGTTATCCAAAACGTCACCTTTCCTTCTATGATCTAACTAAAAAACTAAATGTATTCACCTGGACCGCACAAACCAACCAGAATCTAGCTACGCTGTGGATCACTTGCTTTTTCCGTTTAATTAAGAAAAAGGTTACGGTAAGCATACAGCTGGCAGCTAATCCTATGATACATAGAGATCAGCAAAGTAGGCTTAAAGGGTAACACTTCCTTTATCTATTATCACGTGATCTGATCCCATGCGATGGTTTAAGTTAAGATTTAGGCAGTCAAAGATGGATCCAATGGTCTTCTGCTTCTCTTTTAAAAAGTTAATTAATTAGTACTTGGTAGTTTAATCTCATTATTAGCATTCAACCTTAAATACCCACAATAAACTCACTACTCAATCAACAAAACTCTTCGACCTCGCCAAATTTCTAAGAATGAAGCAACGAGTGATGTACCAGCTGGGTGCAGTTCTACTGATGCTAATAGTGGTTCTGGTTTTACTCAGCTCTTCCAGTGCTCCTAATAATGAGAGAAAGCATATTTCCGTTAATAGAAGAGCGAGAAGGCTGCTATCTGTGAAAGCTTCGTCAACTCTTGGCTCCGAGAATCAAATGAGAGACGGCAGCACAAGGAAGGATGAAGACAAGCAAACACAAGTAAGCTTTAAGAGGATACCGTCATCCACTTTCAACCCCATCCACAACAAGTAAGGCTAGTCTCTTCTACTAAATTCGTAAACAGAATTTAATGCATTTTAACTAGTAACTTCTTATGATTTCTTTGCAGGTCACTGCCTCGCAAAGATCAACCATGAAAAGTCTGATGAGCCCATGACCATTAGTTAGAAGAAGACAGAGACAAGTAGGAAGAAGACAGTGTAATTGTTCTTTATAGTTTGAATAGTTTTAAGTATTACTTCCCATGCAATGCTCTCAACTAATACTGGTTCACATTACAGTGACTGACTGGTTGGGTATTGTAAGGATGCACATTTTTATTTTGGACTTCATTCAGTTTTGTAGTTGGCACGAACGGAGGGATTATCTTTTGTATTTGAGATACAGAAATAATAAAGTGGTGATTGGAAAGTGAAGTGAATATATTAGTTTCTGCTCAACTTTCTTTGCTAGCTGGCACTGAGTATGCATGTACATGTGATTCAAACTAACATAGTCACTTCAAATTACAATAGAATACAATACAATTCAAATATCAGCAATGATTGCTGTTATAACAGGTATCATGCAGTTGTAAAGTGGTACAGTTGTAAGTCTGTTTGGTTAAAATATTAATCACAACAAAAATTTAAACTGTCAACAAGATACCTCATTTCAGTGTTGGCAGTGTTTGCAGTCCAGCAAAACGGCCATCTCAGTGAATGGTAGGGCGGGACAGCCGTTCCCGTGCAGGAAGGGGCTCAGGCAAGGGGACCCGTTATCACCACTCTTGTTTACTATTGTAGCGGATGTACTGAGAGTTATGCTGAAGAACTGTCAGGATAAAGGCTGGATCAAGCCGGTGGCCTGCTCCGAGTCTTCTAAAGGATGCACGATCCTGCAATACGCGGACGACACCCTCCTCTTTGGTAATGGGTCAACTCAGGAAACGATTTGCTTTAAGGGGACTCTATACTGCTTTGAGGCCTGGTCAGGCCTTAGGATTAATTTCCACAAGAGTGCGCTGACTCCTATCTCCCTTTCCGTGGAGGAAGCAGGGGAATACGCCACTATCTTGAACTGTTCGACGAGTGAATTCCCTATCAAATACCTGGGGCTACCTCTTAGACCAGGGAAATTATGTAAAGCGGACTGGTTACCTATCATCGATAGGGTGGAGGACAGACTGTCAGGTTGGAAAGGTAAATCGTTGTCACTCGGAGGCAGAGTGATTCTCATCAACTCAGTCCTGTCCAATCTACCAATCTACTACATGTCTTTCTTCGAGCTTCCTAGATGGGTAATCCAGAGGATTGACCGGGTTCGAAAACGATTCCTGTGGAAGGGGGCAGATCCGGATAGAGGGGGGTACCACCTCATCAAACGGAATATTGCTTGCATGAAGAAGAGGCATGGAGGCCTAGGCATCATCGACCTCCGGGATATGAATCTGGCCCTTCTAGGGAAGTGGTGGTGGAAGGTTTTTCACAACAGCGGGGAAGGGTGGCAGGACTTCGTTCAACCCTATCTTAGGGGTAAGGGCACGAGAAACCTTGGCTTCCAAGTAGGGGCGAAAGTCTCACGTCTCTGGAAAGGGATTGCAAAGGCTAGTGGACCCTTCCAATCGGCTGTGTCATCGACTATTGGCAATGGACGTTCCACCAGGTTCTGGTGGGATAGATGGTGTGGAGCCCACTCACTGAAAGAAACGTTTCCGGAGCTGTATGATAGGGCGAGTCGACCGAACATGTCCGTTGCCGATGGCTGGAAGAGGGGTATCTGGAGACCGGCGTTCCGTGGAACGCTCTCTCCACAATTAAAGCAGCAATTGCTGGACTTGCAAGCACACATTGAGCAGGCTGACAAAAGATGCACACAAGGTCCAGATCAGAAGCGGTGGGATCTCGAGAGCAAGGGAGCGTTCTCGGTGAGATCTTTGTATCATCGGATCCACTTTCGAGGATGTAGACCCAGCTGGGCTAAGGTGCTGTGGAAGGCGAAAACGCCCCTTAAAGTCAGGATTTTTTTATGGCTAGTGCTCAATAATGCCATCCTCACTAGGCAAAACTTGGCCAAAAGACAACCACATATTGCGACTAACTGTGGTTTCTGCAACGTTCAGGTGGAAGATCTTAACCATCTCTTCGTTCATTGCCCAAGGAGTAAGGCAACATTGGTTGAGGTGCTCCGGGCCTTAGGCACAACGGTGTACCCCGACGTTTATGAGGATTTGTGGGTGGGCCCCAAATTTGCAACGAATCGACATGATATGAAGGAGGCGTGGTATCTCGCAATTGCTGCAACCACTTGGGTGCTATGGCTAGATAGAAATAACTTTTATTTTCGTGCTTCATGTAATAGTATTTCTGGCAACCTCACTCACATCATGCATTTTATCTCTTTTTGGGCTACAGCTGTGGCCACAGGGGCTAGAGGAAGGATAGCTACAGTCTTCCAGGTAGAGGAGTTCGACGATGAGGAGATAGAGATTGGCCCGACACTGGACTGATAGAGTGGCTACACCACTCAGGGCAGGGCCTTTTCCTGATGTTACAGCAACCATCGGTTCTTTCTGGTTGCGTTAGATTTCTGTTGTTTTACCCACCCCTCAGGGTTTGTTGGGGGTGTATGTATGTTTCTTTCTGCTCTCTTCATGCTTTGTAACTTGGTTTTTGGTATGTTGTTCTCTCCCGGTACGCCGGGGTTGTTTTATTAACGACTTATTAATGAAACAGGGTGGCCTTATTCCACCTTTCACCTCAAAAAAAAAGATACCTCATTTCCAGTAATAAAAAGTATGTTTATATACCAAACTAAAAGAAAATTTTGAAGGAATTCTGCAGTTAAGGTTTATTTACTTGCATTCTAATGTTATCATCAAACAAGCTAGTAAAAATTGGAGTGCTACGAGGTAAGTTTTGATACAAAACTTGGGTACTCTCTTTCAAATGGTGTGTGGTAAGGATTGACTGAATAAAGCATTTGAATCCATTTTCAAGTGACATAATGAGAGGGAACTAAGAACAACTCTCTAATAGTATATATCAGGTCCCTACAGATAATGGTTATGCCACCAAAAACAATAGAATTACCCAAGTTACCAAAAAGCATGCAACTATATCTGATATATATCTGTATATCTAAATAAAAACTTGTACCGCACCACAATAAATGGTATTCAAAGTTCTATTTCAAATTAGCAAAGGAAAAAGTGAAGCAATATAGTCTAGTTTAATCTCAACCTATCTACAGGGAGTTGTCAGATTGGTGGAGTGGCTGCGGTCTCTCATATGGTGCTTGAAGTTGACGCGTGAGTCATTAATGGTAGCGACAGAGGTGTCCGTGCGAGCAGTCAGGGGAGAGAACATTCTTCGTTGCGAGGCGCCAGTGAGAATCAACGAGGGTCAAGCAAGGGGATGAAAACCAGGACTCAATCTGTACAGGGAGTTGTCAGATTGGTGGAGTGTCTGCGGTCTCTCGATCTCTCATATGGTACTTGAAGTTGACGGATGAATCACTGATGGGGCGACGGAGGTGTCCGTGCGAGCGACGGAGCGGATAAACGGTGTATAAGCAAGGGACAGAGAGAGAATGAGCTCAAATTGGCACGAGAAATTGACTTGGACAATGTCACCCGATCAATGAGATTAGATTTCGTTATATTTTTGTTTGTTGGTTGAGGTGTATAAATTCCAGAACCCAGCCTATTGGGATCTAAACTTCATAAGCTTTATTTTTATTTTTTTTAGTTAAATTTTTTAATGAAACACGGAGGGGGGGGGGGGGGGGTAGCCAACCTTTTACGATCAAAAAAAAAATCTCAACCTATCTAATGATTTCAATATGATAATAATAACTTTCTTCAAAAGGAAGGGGGGAATGAATATAATTAAACTCACATATAACATTTGCAGGAACAGGAAACTAAATCCAAAGTCAAATATAATCAGTTTCTAATAAATTAAAGAATCCTATGTATTCCTTAGGAATCAATCCTAAAGACAAACACACGCATATCTTGGCAATGATTCTGAGCACTTCTTTAACTTTTTTCCTATGTCGATTGCCACATTCTCATCCCCCATGTCCGACAATGCCAAAGGACCAAAAGTTACAACCTGCATAATTTTTTGACACTATAGTGAGTTGCAGAACACTTTAACCTGTTTTTATTGGATCATTTTTTTTTAATCCAAACATGGTCTTAGTGAAATAGAGGGTTCAACTGAAAACAATAAGCTTTTTTAAAGTCTTCAAAGTTCAAATCTAGAGGCATTCTAACAAATTGGAGATGCAGTCCCTTAAGTTTCCATTACTATTTTCAATCAAATGATTGTGTCCACGATGAACTTCTTAAATCATCCTAAAACGTTGGGCATCATTACTAAGTCAGTAAACAGGAGCTAGTACATCATCTAAGAATGTTGTGCACAGTATAGAACTTATTTAAATATTTTGATGTATTTGACTAGTAGGAAGTAACATTCACAGCATCTACTTGTGTCCTACCTCAACTCAAATCAAACTCCATTAACATTCATCTTTTCTATGTGCTTAATGAAAAGTTAAAGTAGGTGTAATTTTGTGTGGGTTAGAACTAGGGTTGCAAACGAGTCAAGCTACTCGCGAGCTACTTGGCTCGAGCTCGGTCAAAACTCGGCTCGAACCGAGCTCGAGTATAGGCTTGTTGTGATTGTTAGGCTAAGCTTGCAAGCTACTCGGCTCGAGCTCAGTCAAAGCTCGGCTCAAGACAAGCTCGAGCTTGATAATTGAGCTCGATGGCTTAACAAGCCAAGCTCGAGCCACAAGATACTCGGCTCGGCTCGGCTCGGCTCGTTTGCAGCCTTATTCAGAACTTACTCAAAAAAAAATTTTAGGAACATTATTGTTACGATTTTTCAGCTAGTCCAAACTCTTTGGTATAGTTCAGCAACAGCAATATTAGCTAGGCTAGAATCATTTGTACACTTGTTTTAGCTATTAGTTGGAACATGAACTAATAGCTAGATTAAGATTTTGTACTTGATTTTTTTTAGAATAAATGTGACCGAGTCACCGCTTCATTAATAATGCATTAACGAAACAAAGTATAACTAATTACAAATATCTAGACAACTACTACATCTAACACTCAAAAGATGGTACAGATATAATTACAACTCCAACACGCCTCCATCACAAGTCATGCTCCGCCTACACCTCCTCCATGCCCACGCATGAATGGACGCAAAAAAATTATGTATCATGACCGAAAATCTGCTATTGTGACTAAGAAAACACAATTCATTACGGTCCAGTCATAGATCTCATAATGTAGCAGCTGCCGAGATATTCCAAGCCTGTTTAAGCTCCTTCCGGACTACCCTCTCTCTCCACTGACCCCAAATCTCCCATGTCGAGCTTGGACACTCAAATATCCCAAAGCCCTAAGCACACAATTTTCCAAGCTAACTTTGCCCTAGGGCAAGTGAACAAAATGTGATTAGTGTCCTCATTTTCTACCGAGCATCCCAAGCACTTAACGTCCAACTGCAGGTTTCGTCTGTGAATGTTGACTTTTGAAAGAATTGTGTCGTTCGCAACAAGTCAAAGGAAAGCTTTCACTTTCGAAGGTACATCGTTTTCCCAGATTAAACTGGCTTCCTTGCTTCGAATCCCTCCATCATTTAGCCACTTACACATAGACGACACAGTGAATATATCGTTCGGCTCTAAATTCTAACTTCTATCACCGTCCGCTTCGTTAAGGTACTAGCCCTCCATCCTAATGAAGTCCTTCAATATCTGTAGTTGAAGAAGGCATTCCTGAGAGGGCTGATCACGTAATCGAATCCTAATACTACCATTTCTCCAAACATTGTTGATAAGCTCTCCAAACATTGTTGATAAGCATATCAACAGACACAGTTTCTCTGGCGGCCTCCGGAAAAATGGATTGAAGTGTGTTTCTCCCACACAATATATCTTTCCAGAATCATGTATCTTTCCCGTTGCCAATTACACATCTTGTAATAGCATGAAAAGTCTCCCACTTTTGCAACCCCTTTTCAAATGAATGATGTCTTACCATGCCCGCTTTTCCCTCCGAACTTGTACTTTTTTCTTCTCCGATACAGAATGAAAGATTTGTACCACCAATTGTTGCATCTTTTTCTCATTTTTCATCACCACTTAGTCATCAATTCTTTGTTCATATCACCCAGATGTAGGATTTCTAATCTCTCGAATTCCTTTCTCTTGCAGACTCTACCCAAATTAACCAAGTGAATATCTTTATTATCCTCGTTTACTCCTTTCTACAAGAATTTTCTTCTACATTTGTCAATTTTACCAATAACCCCGGGAACTGGTGATTATAATACAGAAAAAGAAAAACAGTCGATAATCAAACAGAAACAAAAGACGTATCAGAATTTATATACCTGACGTGAACCGATTCGCTTCTTTAACGCTTCTTTATCCCAGAGCTCCCCCCCCCCCCCCCCCCCCCCCCCCCGCGCGCGTCTATATCCTTTAGGGCTTGCCCAGAATCACCCTCCAAACCCTAATTTATCAAATAGAAAACGTTATAAGATATTTCTGGTGAATATGTTGCACCGAATCAGACATGATCATTCAATTTAAAACAGTGAATCAAAGAAATTCAACAACTCAGATTGTATTCGTTCTATCCATACCTGAACCAGAGCCATGTCGATCTTCGCTCACGAAATGCGATGTAGACCAACCCTACTTCCAATTTCGAGAAAAATTGGTCATATAATAGGCTAAATATTACACTAATAAACAAACAAAGTCAATGCCGTACAGAAACAAAATATTGCATCATACCTGACATTAACCGAATTTCTTCATCCCACAGCAACCAAAAGAAAAGACGGCTCCCTTTACAGTAGTGATCGCACGATCCGAAACCCTAATTCAATATGAATTGTATAGAACCAGACATGAATCGAATAATTGGATCAGCCGTACCTTTATGGTTTTGTAGATGAAAATCACCGACGATTCTGAATTTGATTACCGAGTTAGATGTGACTTTGACGAATCGGAAATTAGGGTTTCTTGGAATTGATGGAGATGGATAAATTGGTGATTTGGGAACGGAAAAGATGAAGCGGGATTTGGAATTTCAGAGCTTTGAATAGGGTGAAAATGGGAAAGTTCTTGCTCTTATTTATACATGGGAAAAGTCGCGTGGAAAGAATGCCACGCGGATTGCACGCGGAAGTCACTCGGATAAAGAAAATAATAATCTATAATAGTTATAATGGGAGAGATGGGGTTCCAAATAAATAAACAATATTTTATTCTTTTGTGTATGTGTGCAAACACGTGCAGCGCACGTGTTGGTGGTTTTTTTTGTCCTTTTCATTCCCCCTCCACGTGCATCATACTTGATTTTTTTTTTTTGTCCTTTTCCTTCCTCCTCCACGTGCATCGCACGTGCATCATACTATATATAATAATCTTCTTAACTATTATAATGGGAGAAATGGGGTTGGTAAACAAATAAACAATTTTTTATTTTTTTTTGTATGTGTGCAAACACGTGCAGCGCACGTGTTGGTAGGTTTTTTTTCCTTTTCCTTCCTCCTCCACGTGCATCGCACGTGCATCATACTAGATTTTTTCTTTTTTGTCCTTTTCCTTCCTCCTCCACGTGCATCATACTAGTAAAGGATAATGCTACACTTACTACCAATAATAAAACTGAAATTTACACTGAACCCCTCTTTACTTTAAATATAATAATCAGAATCTCAATTAACTTCCTATTTTGCAGATAAGCCCCCTTAATCTTTATTTCGTGTTTTTTTCTGTTTTTTTTTTAAAGAAAAATGTGGAGTCTGGTCACCCTGTTTCATTAATAAGGAATTAATAAAATGAACTCAGAGTACTGAGCCCAATAGTCCTACCATCAAAACAAAAGTACATAAACTCCACACCCAAACATAGGGGTGGAACAAAAGAAACCTAGAGTAGCCGCTAAGAAATACATCATATCCCCGAACAAACTCTGGGGTGGTGGGTATCTATGATCAGAGTAGTAATAGCTGGCTATCAATCGATCGTAGAACCGATCTCGATCTCCTCATCATCAAAATCCTCAACATAGAATACGCTCAATCCTCCCCTGGGACCTGCTGCTGCCACATTAGTCCAAAATAAAATAAAAAGTATAATGTGAGTCAAATTACCAGAAATATTATTACAAGTTTTGCGAAAATAAAGATTATTTCTGTCCAGCCAAAGAAATTTTGTGGCCTCCTGTTGACAGTAATAGCAGCTCCGCATTTTAATTTTTGGGCTTCTGTACTTAAGTATTAGTGCATCGAATTTAATTTTAGTACAAGAAAGAAAGGGAAAAAAAAAACACAGATGAAATCTGCGGTAATTGAATCTTCATGAAGATCTTTCAAAAAAAAAAAAAAAAAACACAATCTAGATCTCAAATGCAGATCCAAAATAGTGAAGATGTACCATCTCCAATCGAGATTGTGAGCGAGGAGAAGTGGAATTGGACAAGCAAAGGCAACGAGATGAATGAAATTGTTTTGTTGTTCTATTTGTTCTTGGCATAACATAATACTCCTATTTTTATGTGTTTTAATAATTAAAAAAATAGCAGGAATTGTTTTGTTATTCTCAGTTATTTAATGATATATATTTGTATATTTTACTTTGAACAATGTGTAAATTTGTTGTATAAAATTGTTTGTTTGTTTTTGTTTTCGTTTCTTTTATTTTGTTTTTGTTTTTTTTATTTTAATTTTATGTTAAGGGAAGCCCATGTCGGGAGTTCGCCTAGGCCATCGGCAACTCAGGGCCAGCCCTGTTCACATCTATAACTTCATTCATTACACATGTGCAATATACAGATTGAAAGAAGGAAAGAAGAGAAAATTCTGATTACTTAACAAGTATCCAATAAGATCACGATATACAATTATGCACCATAATAGCTCAACTTATGAAACAAAAGTCGCTTAATTTTGAGAAGCAGAGAAAAAACACCCACATCATCACATTCATAAGAAAGCCAGGCACAACAGAACTAACATTTAGAGCCCTTCTGAGTTTAAACTACAAGTGTGCATTTGTAACTGAGCAAGCGATATCTTAGCCAACAATATAAGGTAATCGCAGTTTATAGACTTTGGTAATGCTATGACAAGGCAGTGGAACACTAATAGCCAATAGGACTAGTAGTTTACACGTGCAATGCACGTCTCAATAAATATAATTTTTTAAAACTAAAAAATTCAGATTTGATCTAAAATTTCATTTACAATAGTCATGCACGTGCGTTGCACGGGTTGGTAGAAGGACAAATTACACTAAGGCCTTCTCCTATTATAGTAGTAGAGATAACTGAAGAATTAATTGTAAACCAAGCAGTAAAATTGATCGAATGAATTAATACTGAGTGTACTGAAACAAAGATCCCAATTTTACTTTAGTATGTATTCGTTCATCTTGAAATTTCCATAATGTAGCTAATATCATATAATAGCTTTCATACAATTCCAAAGCAAAAAGGTACTTGCAATAAGCAAGGAAGTAGAATGACAGATATAATGGTATCATTTATATTACATAATCATAGAATAACATAAAGAACTACCTAATGTATACAAAGAAGTAGTACCTGAATTTCTGAAAATTGAGATTGTTTTACACCATATCATCAAAGTCCAGAATCTATTAGATAAGTTTACTCCTATTTCTAAGGAAAATTGATATCATCATCAACAAAACAAAGCATATATCCCAAATTGGTGTCAGCACTTTCATGAGCTCTCAAATATAAATGCACAAGGGCATTCTACTTCTCTGAAAATACCGATAAAAATAGATAAAAATGTAAACCAACAACCATATTTTTCATGAGCTCTCAAATATCCCAAATTGCTGTAAACAAACTATTCAAACAATAGATAAAAATGTAAACCAACAACCATACGAACAAGAAGGAAGAAAAGTGGTAGCAAAAGGGAATCTGATTAAAGAATGGACACGGAAACTCTGGTTATTATGCAAACTTTTTGCGGAGATAGATAATGATGTACATTATGCACCATAACAACACAAGTTAGGGAACAAAAATCACTTCATCACCAAACCTGAATCACAAGGTCATGGGCAAGCGATCATGATATACATTATGCACTATAACAAGACAAGTTATGGAACAAAAATCACTTCATTACAAAAACTGAATCACAAGGTGATGGGCAAGCCCAGTATTATAAAGTACGGGGCCTTTACGTTTAAGCAACTACATGCTTTTGTACACTCAGCCAACACTAACTTCTTAACAACAGTACATTAGATTATAAGATCATCGCTAATAGTTGCTTCTATTATATATGTACAGGAATATTTACTCAATAGAACAGAGGAACACCAACTTGTCAAGGATAACTGAAGCATTATAAACAAGAAGTAAAACTAATTATATTATAATCAATTAGTACTAGCCATACTGAAACAAATCTGTATGCATTTGTTCATCTCAAAATCTCTATAATCTAGCTAATGATATATAATAGCACTCATATAAGGACAAAATTGAAAATGTACCTGCAATAAGCCAAAAACATATATAGACTACCCAGATAAAGCAGGAAGAATGACAGATATAATGGTATCATTTATTACAAACTCATACAATAATTTTAAGACCTATATATCATTTACAACTAAGTTAAGCTTGATTTTCATGGAGATTGATGTTGCTATATCATCTATCCAGAATCTATTAGTTAAAAGGTCATACCCATTTGAAGGAAAATTTTATAAACTTGTGTACTTTCAAATACAAATGCACATTGAAACACAACAGATTTTTAAAAATAAAATAAAATCCAGCAACTCAATAAAAGAGAATATACCTAAACATCATGATACCGACAAGAAGGAAGAAAAGCAGTAGCAGAAGGAAAAATGAAAAAGATAATAGAGAGAAGCCGATTACAGAATGTATGGAAAAAAAAACTGATTATTATGCAAACATGCAAACTTTTTTGGGAGTAAGATAGTGAGAAACCAAAAATGCAACATAACAGCTCAAGTTATGAAACAAAAATCAATTCATGTGAAACCTAACTAACCGCGGTCAATGACAAGCTGAGCACTACAGAACTAACAATCAGGACAAGTTTAAACAACCATTCTACAAGTGACACTCAGCAAACACTAACATCTTAACAACAGTGCGTTACATTATAAGACTGTCGCTAATTGTAACCTCAAGAATATATACTCAATGGAACAGAGGCACACTAACTTGTTGACAATAACTGAAGCATTATAAACTGAAATGTAAAAGATGATAACACGAATTAAATCAGGATACTCTACAACAAATATTCATTCAGCTTTTAACTTCTGGGTATGTATTCATCAATATTCCATAACCTTGTTTAAGATAACTCTCAAACACTAACAGAATCAATAAGGTACTTTGGATAAGCAAAAAACATATGTATAACTAGTCTGAAAGCAAGCTAATTTAAACAACATCAAAAATACCTCACAGTTTGACAAAGCCAGTAAGAAATAAAAAGTTTAGAAGGAAAACCCAACATCTAAGCAAAAGAATATATAACAAAAGATCTGGACATAGACAAGGAAGATGAAGTAATTGCAAAAATTGAAAATGTTATAGATACAAAGAAGAAACAGATTAAGGAATGTATCGAAGACTAACACCCTTCCAAGTTTAAATAAATTATTCTATAGGCTCTGTATGAACAATCAACCAACACTAACACCCTAACAGCATTGCGTTAGATTGTAAAACCGTCGCTCTGTGGCCTCTCTAATATTAGGACAGAAAATATAGTCAATAGAACACTTGAAGACTAGGATAACTGAACTGATGCCTTACAAACTGAGAGTAAATATGACCAAATAAATTAAATCAGGGAACAATGGTAACAATTACTCAGCTATAACCTATGGGTATGCTATTCATCAATATTCCATAATCTTGCTAACAACTTAAATGATAATGCAATAACAAAATCAAAAAGACACTTGCAATAAGCCAAAAAAAAAAGCCAAAAACATATATAAAGCCAGTCTGAAAGCAACTTGATTCAAACAACAGCCAAAATACCACACGCTTTGACAAGACCAGTAGGAAATAGATTTACTTAATTTCTAAGGGAAAAACTTATAAAATTATATGCAGACTAACTCTAATGGAGACTTCTCCACTCAAATCACTCTGCCATGCCCTCTGCATCCTCCTCCTCGTCACTAAGCTCAAGCTCAGCCAGTAACTCATCCAAAGGCACACCAGGAAGATCGTCCCCACCAACCGTTGATGCCACCTCTGATGGTTGATAATCTTTATTCCGAAACAAAGATATATTAAACCTCAGCTCTGGGTTCTCCTCCAAGTCCTTCAAAAACTCCTCATACTCATTATTCCTCTTCTCCGGATCAACCTTCCCCTTTGCACTCGGATCCACTTCCATATTCAAGCTCTTCAACTTAAAATTCCTGGGTTTCCCTCTCCTCTTCTGCCTCTTCTCCTCATAACTCTTCTTAATCAAAATCACATCCGGAAGCACCAACTTCTTATACTTGTCAATTTCATCATCATTTGGATTCGCTCCGAAGAAATCATACCCAAGTGCGTAATCCCCTGGATTCAATAAGTGCCCCAAATGGGTCTTCGCCGTAAAAATATTATCATTCTTCCCGAAATCTGAAACCCTAGCCACTTGCACCTCAGCCAAGCAATACTTGGACCCGCTCACATTCACCTCTGGGGATTCCACCTCCACATCAAGCACAATGTACTCCACAAGCTGTCTGCTCGACATCATCGCCTTAAACGGTACCCTCCAATACTGATTGGCATCCAAAAACACCGTCCTCAAACTAATCGGATCCATCAACGTGATACTATTTGTCACCTTGGTACAAATCACAATTGGCCCAAAATTCCCATATGTCTTTGACACAATCGGGGGCAAGCATATCAAATCCTCCCTACAAATCGGGCAAATCGTAACTGAAAAAGTATGGTGGTAATTATATGTATTATTCTTACTATCCTGAGACACCAAACTCTTATCCGATCGGCTCTGCACTGGCACAACAGCCGAAACAAACTCCACAAACTTAACCCCATGGCTCCTATTTGCAAACATGAAATCAACTCCCTGATCGGTTTCCTGAAACAATAAAGGTAATATTTTATATAATGTCGACTAAAATAAAAAATTTTAAAAACGCATTCCTTTACTATTTCAGGTGAGACTTGTTATGACAGTTTCTAATATCACAGAAAATTGTATCTAAAATAATGTGAATTGTGGATATAGTTAAAAATTTGATTATCAAGAGAACTCAATATTTTTTATAACAATAACGCCGAAACGTTCATCCTAAACATTCGGACCGGCTACACGAATCCATCTCCTCCACTCAAACTTCATTACGGGTCATCTGCTTCTTCAAATTAACATTTTCCAAATCTCTATTCTTAGTTAGCTTCAACCAGATTTCGTCAGTCTACCCCTAGTTTGCTCCCCTAACTACTATTTTCCTAACTGTTGCAATTATCTGTCTTAGATGTATCAGCCCAAACAACCTCAATAGGTTTGCGTATATGTGATTATAAACATCGATATGAATTTAATTATCAGGAAATTGCCGAAATTTTAATAATTGCAAGTACAACAAAGCCTCTAAACCCAAAACAACCTCAATAGGTTTGCGTATATGTGATTATGAACATCGATATGAATTTGATAATTGCATCGATTGAGGCCAAATCCTCTATTGAGGCCAAATCCTTCATCAAATCAACACTCCTCAAACCCCTATTAATAACTTCAACCCAAGTTCATTTTTGTACCCCTATAGTCTTTTTTTCGCCCCTAACTACCATCCTATCAATTTCAGTTTTCTTTTCTCCCCCAAACTACCATCCTATCAATTTTTCTAGCCGTGGCAATCATCGGTCTTAGTGCCCAAAAGGTTTTCCTACATTTTTTTATTTTCAATCAGGACAACAACTTCCTTCCATAGACATTTATTTCTCATTTTATCTTCTAGTGTGTTTCCCCATCCCCATTTGCCAAAAAAAATCATTAAACTAAAATGGACTACAGCCTGAATATGAATGGCCTTATAAGAATGTAAGAATCAAGCAATTTGATAATCATGAAGACTCTTGCCTAGATATGTAAAAATTTCATGAAATCCACTCCTAAATCCCGATTCGCCTTATTGGAGCAGTTATCAGTCTTAGTTGTATCGTATCTACTCAAACCACCTCAATAGGTTATCTTGCATTTTAACCTCAACGTTCTTCTATATATTCATTTCTCTACTTTGTTTAACTGTCTTTCCCACCCTAACATCCACATTCACCAACATAAAATTAAATGACACAGAAGGCGTTAATAATAGCAAGTATTATACCTGAATCCTGATGGCCTTATCGGCTGCCCGATGCTTCAAAATCAGCTGCTCCAAATAAAAGAACGTCCTCCGATGCGACACATGCTGCCTCAGCTGCACCTTCGCCACCCACTGATCCGGATTCGCATTCGCTCTCGAACACTTATCACACAAATGATCACTCACCACAAATTCCACCACGTGCGACTGCTGTATATACGTCCCCGCCGCCAGCTGCGCCTGCACCGTCAGCTTCACCTTGATCCTCTTCGAGTGCGGCTCCGTCCACACGAACTCCGCGCCCGCGAGGTTCAGCTGTTTGGGGACGATGACGCGGTGGAGGAGGAGTTTGAGGAGGGTGGGGGATTCGAGGGCTGCGGGAGTCCACTGGCGGGGCGGGGAGTGGAAGGAGGAGCAGTCGGGGCAGTAGGCGACGGAGAGGGTGGAGGGGAGGTTGGAAGTGATGTTGGTTTGGGAGCGGAGGCACGTGGTGCACATGTTGTTGGCCGATGCGGAGGGGAGGATCGGAGTCGAGCAGAGGCAGCACGGGATCATCGACGGCGTGTGCGCCGCCGTGAACATCGTCGTACTCGTGTCCATGTCGGTGTCCATTTTGGGGATTTAGGGTTTTGGGATGTAGAGGCAGGAGGTGAGGGACCGATTCGAAATGAAAAGGGGCTACGGTTTAGCTTTATAGAGATGGGATTTAGCACGTGTTGTGCACTTGTGCACAGTGTGAACACGGGCTATGTGCGGTGTTACCGTGTGAGTTGCTTTCTATTTTCTACGTCAGCCATGACCGTGAACCGGGGGGATAATAAAATCTCACTCTCATCTTCCTCAAAAACCGATCCCTTGAAAGGGGACGCGACTTTTGAGAAGGATGAGAGGCTGAGATCTTCAGGCATGTTATTATTATTATTATTTATCTGGTTAGAGCATTTTTTGTTAAAAAATTGGGTATTTGATAATTTTAGAAATAGCAAATAGCGAATAGCGCTGCAGTCATCTATACTAAAAAATTGGGTTTTTTTTTACGAAACGAGCTATCATATACCGTTTGAAGATTTGCACTAAAATCTGGATTTAAAAATTTGTGAAGTATAGCACATGATCTGCTGTCTCCACCTTTGAAAAAAAAAAATGTGAATGACAGGATATGATCTCCCATCCAACACAGAAATATCATTATTTTAATGTTTTTTTTGTTCTTACACATGCACATGCAGATGCTGATTTCCTTTTTTTTTTGTTTAATTCATAATTCGGACGGAATATGATATCCTGTCCGACAATTTCCCAAAAACAAAAAATAACTCCGACGACATATCATCTACCGTGCGACTTAGAAACAGTAAATCATGTTCCGATTTCCAAAATATGAAAAAAAGTAAATTCTCCCCCAAATTTGGCCGGCTTCTATTCATGGCAAATCCAAAATATAGGTATATAGACGACAACTACATATCATTTTTATCATCTAAAATATCCAATTTTTTGAATATATAGCCAACGAACCGCGGATGCTTTAGAACCGACAAAGCAAATTGAACTTTTCAGTGACACCAACAGTAATACTTTGCCATAAAAAGTGTAGAGAAAATTTGAAACCATTGTTGAGTGCAATTGATTTATTGACTGTTTTTTTTTTTTTGAGGTAAAAGGTGGAATAAGGCCACCCTATTTCATTAATAAGAAGTTAATAAAACAACCCCGGCGTGCCGGGAGAAAACAAAAGTACAATGCAGGAAGAAGAAAAGAGAAAAAACAAAAACAAAACATAAACCCCCAACAAACCCTGGGGGTGGGTCTAACTACCGAACCATCAAGCAACCAGAAAGTACAGTAGGTTGAAACAGAAGCTGGTATAGGCCCTGCCATAACTGGTGAAACCAGTCTCTCAGTCCAGTGTCGGGCCGATCTCTATTTCCTCATCGTCAAACTCCTCCACTTGGAATACTCTATTGACTGTTATACAGGTCATAATTGTCTTGAGAACTTGTTTAAATCACAAACGATACCAGAAGGCCCAAAACTATGCATTGCACGCATATGGATAGAGGGTGCCACACGACACAATGACGCGAAGAAGATTTTTAAAAATTGCCATAAAACATCAAGTGTTATACTGGATTCAGACACGACGCAGTACAGCTACCAACTAGAACGGTGCAACATAATCCAAACTCCATATATCCGAATAAAGAGTATGATCACATCATAAAGTGACATCGTCGTTTTACTGCGTGGCATATGGAATTGAGATCATTCAGAAACTAATGTCTATGCACTGCTCACAGAAAACATAAATGACAGCACTGCAATCAATTAAAGAATCAATATTCAGGTACGGAATGATTAGCAAAGTGAAGAACACCAAAGAGAATTGATCACCATAGAGCTAGAACCAATGGTGAACTCTGCACAAGCCAGAAATTTCATCACATCTGCGCCTGTGCAAATGGCACTCCAGAGAGTTGTAACTACGGGTTGCTTATCAGATAAAGCGACAGATTGGTATATTCCTTCTTCCCCACTATGACTCGCCGATAAACCAAATTCAGACAAACAGTATATAACACAATATTTTTATAATAAACAGTATACACCAAAGCTAAGAAGGAAAAGCTAACAGCTATCAAGTTTTAAGTATCAAACCGGCAGAGACAGCACTGGTCAAGCGGCCTTCTTTCTCTAATATACAACCAGCCGTTGAAAATCAACTGAAACTATAACAAAAAAACAAATTGTTGATTGAAAAAAGATAAAACGATTATTTGTATAGCTATGGGCAGATAACTGTACAGGGGGCTTGCAATGTCCAAACGGCAGATTATGGAACTTATAGAACCAATGATGTATTGATGTCATTAATGTCCGGCCTGTCTTTAAAATGTGGCTGTGGGGTTGGACGTCCAAGAGAGAGAGAAAGTAACGGCAAATTAGCATCGCCATCGTCAAACAGCTTCTTTAGTGATTGATCACTTGGACACGTGCTAGCTAGACCCAGCTTAAGATTTGAGGTGTTCGATTCAGGAGTCTCCTCATCGTCCGAAGAGAGTATTTGTACATAGTTGTCCGATTTGGGAGTGAATAGAGGAGCTGGCTCTGCTGGGAAGAAGAACCTCTCTGTAACTCCTTTACTGTCCGAAGTTGCTGAAGTTACCGCTTTAAGACTGGCTTCATCCTTGGAATCTCTATGATGATCATTTAAGAAGCCAGCAAACAGAGGATGAACTTTGGCAGACAACCTTGCTTTCAAATTTTCTTCTCCAAAGATAGTACTGGTATGCCCTTCACCATAACACAGCCTCTTCAGCACTCTATCTTCATCTTTACAGGGCATGGTCTCACTTCTGTTCCTTATTAAGTTCGCCCGCCTATTATTTGATCGCTCCTGCCAGCTGAGTTGTGAGTCATCATAAAAGACACCTTCACTTTCCATGGAGATGACCTGATTTCCTGTCCTGTTCGCACTTCCACTTCTGCTGCTATCCATACCTATAAATTCAGTTGAAGGAAAGGTTGAACAAAATCATATGATATGCAAGAGATGTAGGATGTCATTTAGGATTCCATGTACAGATAATCACTCACATTTAATGTGATCCGAAGTTGAGGGTGAGACTGACACACGACTACACCCAAATAGTTGATTAGTTGCAGGAAAAAGGGTTGGTGGCTCAACAAGCCTTCCTCCAGAATCATCCCCTAAATTGATCTGCATGCAAGTTGGAATACATTAGCTAACCAGTTCATGCACGTAAATTGGAGAAAAGTTTACATAATGTCAACAAGACAGATTTCAGTTTGGAGCCTAATTGGAAACATAAAATATAGTATAAATGGCCACAACAACCAAAAGATGGTGCCAGAGTGCATTGTCTTCTAAATAATCTTCTTGTTTGTCAGTTAAACATTTTTTGACAAGTGTCTCACGCCCATATACAGGAGAGAATGACATAGTCAAGCCCAGAACAGTATAACAATCACATATACACCAAATGCAGTTGAAAGCAATTAAGAACCAATCAAGAAACATCGTCAATGTCCAACAGAAGGCATAAAACTGGAGAAAAATAAGCTATAGACAATCAAGGTAATCAACAATTTTTTATCAATTTAGAAGAAATTATGCCTGTGAAAAAGAAGAGAAAAAATAGAAACAAAGATTTACCAGACAAGCGATGTCATTCTTCACTTCCGAGCATGACTGAGAGTTAACCATCTCAAACTTTGACTGAGGATGGGCGTCGAGAAAGTCAGGAAGCTGGTCTGTGGTATTCAAATCGAAAAGCAGCATACTTTTAGCATCAGGCTGAGATGAAGCATTACTAATACAGGGATACTCCTGAGCGCGGCATATCTTATCGTCAAACTCTGGTGATTTCTTGTCAGTACTCTCAATTGGAACAATACTCTGAGAGTCAGAAACTGCAGAGGTTAGAGAACATGGCAACTCCAGAACAGAGGGATTTGTGTCTAATACAGATCCTGAAGTTGAATCATCTATCATCCTTCCTCTGAATAAGGGATACTCCCGAGCTCTGCATATCTTATCGTCAAACTCTGGTGACTTCTTGTCAGTATTCTCAATGCATATTGTATTGTCAAACTCTGGTGACTTCTTGTCAGCATTCTCAACAGGAACAATACTCTGAGGGTTGGAAACTCCAGAGCTGAGAGGCCATGGCAGCTCCAGAAGAGAGGGATTTGTATCCATTGAGGGACCTGAAGTTGAATCATCTGTCAACCTTTCTCTGAGTATACCCCATAGGAAAAACAGTCTATTCCAACCTGCAACAGAACAAATATCCTTAATTAAATCATATGAAATTTCAAACACATATTACAACGAGGAACTATAAATAAATAAATAAATAAATAAAAAGTTGAGTCCACAGAGCAAGTATCAAAAGAACTCTACAAGCACAACTACACTAGAAACAATCAATACTCACGTTGGGAGTGCAAAGGTAGCTTGTTTGATGGAAATATAAGAAGTTGGACACTGTCGATGATCCCTCCGAGGACTACATCATTTATAAGCATTTTTTCCAAAAGCTTGCTGTAACTCCTTTCATAACTATAATCAGAAAATGAAAACATAGGAGATTCAGATGCGATATCTAATGGAAAATATCTGGATGTATGTGCATATCTACAAAATTCATATCTGTATATCCGCAAAATGTATCTGTGTCTGTCAGAGCACCTATTATCACCTGTTGCTATTAGGTTATTATTTTTAAAAATAAGCTAACATACCAACCTCTCAACATCTTTAGCAAAGAAAAAAAGATCAACATTTTCTTCACTAGGTCTAATTCCTCGAGACTGCAGCTGCCACGAACTGTTACAAGAAACTTCCTCCAACTGGACTCTGCAAGGTAATTTCATTGCTATCTCAAGAAGTTCAGGTGCAGCAGAGGTTGACAAGTGTGCTTGAATCCCGTCAAAGACTCTAGGTTCATTTCCAACCGACAGCACCTTGAGACTACCTCTGTAAACAAAATGAACTATAAAGTTAATCACCAAAAGGAGAAGAAAAAACTTCAAAAGTAGATTATAAAGCGAACTGAAGTTTCAAAAGTAGAACATGTCATACTGCCATATCGACTTAAGCTCGGGAATTGATGTAAAGCTGAAAGGATTTATATGTGATAAAGGCTTCTTAATCTGCTCATCTGAAGCAGCACTAGTAGTCGTTAAATCGCTTCCTTGAGGAGTGCAGGAAGCTTCAACTTGTTGAAAAGCATTCAGATCCACAGCAACAAGTGTAGCTTTGACAGGACCCATATCAGGGCTACACAACATCTCCTGACCATCCATCTTTGCCACCTCAAGTGGGATATCCTTTGAAGGAAACTTCTCCAACAAACCACTATGCACATCAGTGTTTGGCATCCTATTCTTTGAAATGGTTGCCCTGAGAGCTTCTTTCCACTTACTACCCTTTTTAATTGCATCCTTCGAAGTTCCTTTGCCAGTTGAGCAGAATTCTATCACATGACCTGTTCTGTTACATTTTTGACAATGTACCGATTGGTTCCCACTTGAAACTACCTGCCTTGAATCTGTGGAAATATTGTACTCCTTGGTTTTATCACATGATTTCTTCATAGAACTGGAACTTCCATGCGCATCTCTGTACGGCCTTTGATCCTGATTGTCACAATTTGCATTCAAAGAGGCTCTTCCAATAATCTTAGATGAATGTGTGGACATCTTCTTCACATCGATCCTCTCTGACAGATGAAAAAATAAAAATAATATTAAAATGATAAGCATTTCCCTTTTTCTACCATAAGTGAAACACAGTTAGAACTTGGACAGATTTTTCACCTGAACCATTTGCATTATCTGACACTTTATTTTTCCTAAAGGTATCCGATTCAGACATAGTATTTGACTTTAAATCATGCACTGCAGTCTTCATATCCACCTTCAGAAAAGGTCTACTAGAACCAGCTCTTGGTGAATTGATGGGGGCTTGATGAATGAACTGTGTTCTACTTGATGATCCAGTATTGGGATGATCAGGCATACTGCCTTTAAATGATGCCGACTTGCCTAATGGATTCACTGTGGAATCTTTTCTAGCGTTGTTCAATGAAGACTCTCTAGTTAGTCTTGGCTTAACTGGAATAATCAAATCCTTTCTGGTGTCATCCATTGAAGATTTTCTAACCATTTTGCGCTTAACTGGATCACTTTCAGTAAGCTGTTTGACTTTTGGTTTCGAATTTGAGTTGTTGAAGGACCTAGAACGTTGAATAAACCCTGTAAAAAGAGGTATGCGGCATCACAACTTAATGAGGCCTAAAATACAACGAAAACAAGTGGGTACTAGGCAGATTAAGAGGGAGTATTCTCATAGAGAATATTCTTTAGATGAATCATGTTGTGCATCACTGTATTTGAACCTACATCTTAAAATAGTCATAGAATATAAATCAAGTGGTACCAAAACTTTTAACCAAAAAAATCAAAAAAATAAATAATAATATGCAACTGAAGATAAAATGTGCTTAAAAATCACTTCGAGTAAAACAAATTTCAGACTAATTGATTTCCTGTTGCTTGACTATCTAAGATATATAGCTTAAGCAGCATGAAGGGATTCATTCGAGAATGCTACCTAAAGTGATTGCATTACTCTGCCTAAGAGAATTCTCTCCTACTCTACCTGAAACCCTTTATTCCCTAATGATAAGTAGTTTTATCGGTGCAGACTTACCAACAGGTTGCCGAACTTGGGAGTGGGTCTTTGGTGAATGAGAATCCAATGTAGATTGCGAGCGAGGTAAGGCCTGAGAATTATTTGCATTCTGATCTCGATTAGGTGGAAGTATGTTAGGTTCCCGGAAATTTTTAAATGAACTCACACGTGATAATGCAATTTTCTTCCGAGGACTGCCTCTCTCCTTGGGCTCACCGCTTGTTTCAATAGGCCTTTTGTTGTTGACTGACATAAGCTCCTGACTATTCAAATGAATCTTAGTTGAGACTACTGGGGTTTGCAGTCCTTCAGAAACCTTTCTTTCTTTTGGATCAATTGCCTTCGTATCCAAATCAGATTTGAGTTCCATACTAGATGTTCTCCCAAAGTTACTGTTAGTTTCAATCAGATGTGATAATTTTGGAGACTTAGCAACCTGTTTATGTTCAGTATTCTCTTTGACCTTACAAACTTTTGATGGTCCAGGCCTCCTTTCGGACCTGGGAATTTTTTTAACCTCAGCAACCTGCTTAGGGTTGCATACTTTTTCAGTCCTTCCTGCCTTCTTCCTTTCAGCATCCTCCACGAGCTGGCATTCTTCACATAACCAATCACCATCTGGAACTTTACGCAACTTCACCCGCATACAGTAGCTAGTAAATAGGAAATGGCAATTATAATTTATATTTTGAAATCTCACTGTTGAAGGGTAATTAAGCCTAAATGAAGACTGGCTAGAAAATTATCGTAACTTACATGTGTTCAGCACCATCACTACATCTGCTACAAACAGCAAGTAGATCCTCCCGACCAGCATCACCGCAGATGTCACAGACATTTACCTGAAACCAAATGAGCAAAAGAAATAAAAATAAGATGTTGCAACGTATTTGCAAGAATTGCAAGGTTTCAGAATTGCTTTGATGTAAATGCAGGCTATAAGAAAATGAATAGTTTTCATGCTTCATCAACCACGTCATCTATGATGTGAGTAAAAAAGGATGACAGAGAAAAAGAGAGACAAAAGGAGCACCAACCATTAACGTACAACTAAAAGAAATGCAAAAGATGGCAATCTTCATGGAGAAAAAGGTAGGTACTTACATCAGTTAACTCCGTGTCTGATTCGGAATTTCCACCCTCTACCACCAAAGAACTAGGCACTTCAAATTCCTTGTTTATGATGCTAGACTTCATAACCTTAGAAGATGAAATCTTATTATCCATCTTTTCAGTTTCTTTAGCACATATTGCAGAATCTGCAAACTTCTGCAAAGATTCTTTAAGACAAATTATTTGCTTCGTACAATTGCCCTGCCTCTCTCCACCTGCACTTGCATGAAACCCATCAGTGGCTTCACTAGTGCTACCATTCTCAATGTCTTTAACAAGCAATGCATTCTTCTCGTCAAGCCCTACATAACGATGATCTACTCCGATATTGGAATCTCCAGTTCCCGTTGTACAAGATATGTTATTCTCGTTAAATTCTAGTCCATCTTTGTCCTTCTCTTGTCTTGGACTAGTCTTATAGCACATATCAGATATATTTTTTGAGGAAAAAGAATCATCCCCCTTATGCTTGAAATCATCAGTTATTTCACATTTTACTGAAGGTGGCTGTGTCACCTTGCTCTGTGCATTATCAGAGTATGAATTATGACTTGAACTGGAACTGAGTACTTTACTTGTTTCACTAGCTGCATGTAGTGAATCATCGCATATACTGCTTTCCTTTAAAGGCATAACATTGGTACCAATAAAAGAACGACTATGACCTGCTTTTTTTGCACAGGGTTTTCCAGAAGACCCACAGTCCATTGTTGATTCCATTCCTGACATTGATCGGTTATTATGCAGACATGATGAACAAGGTGCATAACAGACATTGCAAGTTCCAGATTCAACTCCCATATTGATACTCTTGGCTGCAAAATTGAACTGTTTTTCAGCTGGACATATACCCTATAAGAAAGAGAAGGAACAACAAATCAAATAGTAACACAAATGAAGTGATAGCCTGTAAAAATTGCAGCTGAAGCACTAATTGAGTCTCCATCAGTGTGTTCCTACAAGTATATGTTCGAAGAACAGTAATGTTTTGCGAGACTTGATACAAATATACGATAAAGAGTCCCCATAACTACCAACACAAACAAAAATTTCCTTCATGTGATTCTACCATAAACATATAAAAGCATTACAGTGTTTACACCAAGTGGGAAATACAACAACAACAACAACAAAGCCCTTTTCCCAACTAGTTGGGGTCAGCTACAGCTACATGGATCCTGGTTTTGTTTTCCATTCTGCTCGGTTTAGCGCAATATCTTCTAAGTGGGAAATAGAGTAAACACAACTAAGAGATATCATAAATGTATGTTGTATCGAGGTTCTAAAAGAAATTTATTTTGATTATAGGGGTGTATTAAACAAGTGCCAGGGAGTATCCAAGAAGTAATGGGATGTGTCCGCCACAAACACTTCATGTTAAAAGTATCAATGCAACTGAGCATTTTAGAAAGACCACTAATTATATTACTACAATTTGCAGATTCAGTAAGCAAGGAGCACCAAGATAATATACACAATTGGATCTATATATAGAGATTCCATGCTACAGATTAAATGTTTGAATAGGTTGCTAGCATTGACTCTAAAAAGACCGCAACTCATGCTCACTGACCACGATTCTAAGAATATTTGGCACCAAGAGGTCCAGAGTGGTACAACAAATTGCAGTTTCACAAAAATGCTTTGAATTAATGTTAATACATGCCACTAGAGAAAAATATGCTCCGTAAGACACTCTTGTAAGTATCAAAGTATGATCAATACAAGTATGGATACAGGAGGCCACATGTAAAGGACACTGAAAACTTGTAAGAAGTAGAACAAGGGGATACAACTATGATATTATATAATGCAATACTATATGTCAAGCTTATGCATAAATTAAACACAATGACGTCAACAATCTCAATTTAGAACTAAATAATAAAAAATCTATAGTTCATAGCATGATAGCAAAGTAATAATATTTCACCAAAATTGGAGAAGATCGATATTATATAGGTAAAATATAGGGTTAACTAATATGAAACATGTAAAAAAGTGTTTCAAAATTGTTGGTTGTGTGTTCAAAAGAAGTGTTTGAGAAGTGTCTAAGAAATTACCGATATAGAAAATAAATTATCAAGTGTCGGGCACAGATGAGAAGTGTTCAACACATGTCCAAGGAGTGTCGATGTAAGAGACTGATACATGTCCAACCAAGATATGGCTCCATAATGGAAGAGTCCATAAATACATAGGATGGATATCTATCAAAATATGCAACAAACTATTCAGAAATCCTTCTAAACCATGTGGTTGTAGACTACACATACAACAAGTAACATGTAAGCCAAACTGGGACCAAAGCACTAGGAGTGTAAAATAAGATCGTGGACTCGAGGCTGGCTCAGGATTGGCTTGATAAAAGCTCGTTCGAACTCGTTTGATTAATAAACGAACAAGCTTGAACAAAATCTTTATGTTCGTTTAAATAAATGAATGAACATGAACAAACCTTGTTTGAGCTTGGTTCGTGTTCAGGCTCAACTTATTTAGAAATTGAATAGACTTGGCTCGATTAGGCTCATTTGACCCAATGACTTGAGATTAAGTTGAAGGGTTGTGATAAGGGAACACTAGAGGTTGAAGATTCTAGGACATAATTATCAATTACGGAATGTAATCATTCTACTATATATAATTATTATATATATCATTATGGAATGTACATGTACACCACTAATGGTTCCCATCCTAATTGAGATGAACCTATATGGCTATACCTAGCTTCTATCTATATATCTATTATATAACGAGAAAAAGATGTGTGTTTCTACTCTTGCATATAACGCACGTGCATTATTAAGCATATTTAGAATTGATATTAGTCCTTGAGACAATAAGAATATTAATTATAATTAATTACGCCTTGAAAATAACACATTTTTTAAATTTTGATTCAAAAAACATGATTGTGTATAATACTGCCTGTTATATATTTTCTTAAAAAATAAGTAAATCAGAAATAACAATAAAAATCTAGTTACTACCAAAAATTGTAAAACTTCATATTAAATAACTATCACATATATTTCCAATATTTAACAAATTGCACAGTTCAAATGCAGATGTTACTAGCGGTAGTTTGGTAAAGTGAAAAGGCTCGAAAAAGCACGAGGCTCGGCTTGGGCTTATTGAAAGCTCACTCAAGCTTGTTTGATTATTAAAACAAACAAGCTTGAACAAAAATTTTAGCCCGATTAAGTAAATGAATAAACATGAACCCAAAGCTCAGCTCATTGATCATGACTAACAACCCTACATAACACTAAGCACTAATCCAATGGCATACATCACCAAATAGTTTACAGAAAAGGGTTAAAATAAGGCATCATCTAGCATAATAAATAGCCGTAACTGCTAAATACTGCAATCAGAACTTCACTACTAAATGATCTATCTCCTACAGATCAAAATTTCCTATAGGCTTATCAAATTTATCACTCCCATGGTCTAAAAACTCGTTATCAATTCAGCATCAGCCTTTCAATATTGATATCGATTTCAGCATAATTTTGGTATCAGGTTTTGATTCATCGCACAATAATTCCTTTTTTATTACTTATCCATCAACTTGCCTGTAAAGAGTATGGTATGAAGGACTTCCTTTTTCTTTCACTTCCTATTTGATTAATACACTATAAACAACTGCAATATAACGTACTACTAATAAAAACCAAGTTATGAATTTCTCCCAAGTGCCCTAGTTGTAAGCCACTTCGCAAATGAGTAAGAGGTCGGGGGTTCGAAACCCCGCTTGCACAATTCCCCAATTATGGGATGAATGTGTGTGCGCGCGAGCGTGCGTGCGGGGTGTGTGGCAATGGCCTTGTTCAACAATATATATATATATATACACACACACACACTATGAATTTATCAAAATATAATGTACATGTTCGTGCATTGTTTGAGATGGGATGGATGTTCGAATTAGTTGTTGGATCCATATCAAATCAAACACTAATCAAAGTACACACAACAATCTCAAAATTATCAAATTCAGGTACTTACTCCACATCTACAAGGACAATGATAACCAAAACTATTTCAGACAACAAATGATTGAATTAGTTGTTGAGTGAATATCAAATCAAACACTAGTCCAACTGAACATAACTTTGTAAAAATTATCAAGTTCAAGTCTTTATTCCACATTTACAACGACAATGACAATAAAAACTATTTCCGGTAAAAAAAGTTATGAATCGAACAGCGAAAATTCATGCACAAGCTAACACTTGCCTTAAATGATCTTAATTGAAACAACATCAGATTCAAGCTGAAAACTTCAACAATTAATAAAGATTTCAAGCTCGATTGAACCATCTTACCGAATCTGATTCTTCCTCACCTCCTTGAATCCGACAACTCCCTTCCAAAACAGCCGTAATCTACAGACCAGAGCCAAAAAAACCAAATCAAAATCCCATTTTTCACCACAAATCCACTCCAAGTTACCTAATTTAAATAATCACAACCCCCAAAACTAATCAAACCACCACCGATCATTCATCAACCCACGATCAAACCAACCATCTACAAAATCGAAATATAAACCCCAGAAATCGAACAAATACAAAAAAAATCGCGATCACTTCTCATAATCACATGCCTTCGGTTCAGCGGTTCCGTAGAGCTCCTTCACCGCTCGCTTCCTCATCGTAGGGTTTCGCGAGGTTCCATTCCGCCGCCGCCGCCGCCGCCGCTCGAATTAGTGTTTCGATCAATAGTGTGATGCGCCGGTGTTGCTAACGTGAGCCTGCTAGGGTTTGGTATCGTGCACCGGATCTGAAGGTTTTTGGTAATGGAAACAGTGGCGGAAAAGAGAGAGAGAAAGAGGAGAAGACGAAATGAAACGGAGGATAGAGACGTACTAGAGTTTGGGGCCCGCTCTATTCCTCGCTATTTTAGGACTGAGAGATCAAATATCAGAAAAGCTCCGGACATTTTTATTAATTGCAAAATACAATCGACTCGCACGTTATTGGTTGCACGCGTGGACCTGTTGCCTGTTTACACGTGGCGGACGAGAATGACACGTTTGGGTTTGGGCATTCGTGTCGGATTGAGATGATCCGCTGGATTTGTGATGGACGGTTGATGATGGTGAATCTGGAGACGTCTGATATTTCAGTACAAGTTCGGATTTCATTTTTAACCCTTGTCAATTTGAGAAATTACACGGAAGGACGAGGAGATTTTTCACGGGGACGCTTCTTTCTAGAAGCTTCGTTAAGAAGCGGCAAAAAAATCTAATGCAGAGAAGCGCAGTTATAGGCGTCTCTGTAAGCCGCTGGATTGTTCTTTGAGATTCGCGCTCCTCTCCATGCAACGGTAATGATTTGTACAGTACTTTTGGCAGAAAATATGTATCGATTGAGCCTTAGGTCATGAAATAACTGCAGGGTTTTAAAGATAGTAGCTGGATAATTAGTTGACGTAATTAGGCGGTCGCAGATAAGGCAACTTAATCAGGGCCCCTGAGCTCATGAACTCCCCAAATAGGGCTCCATACATAAAGCAATAAAAATATACTCCTTCCGTTTCACTTTAGGTGATATTCAGGAGTAAAAATTTTATATCCATGCAGTAAAAATAATAATTATTATTATTATTTTTTATTTTTTTTGATGATGTGGATAGAGTCAAACGAATCCAGCCCAATCATACATAAACAATAATTATTATTATTATAAACTTAATTATTCAAGGAGGCATGAGCGAGAAATGTAAAGGAAGGAGGCTCACATATTTTTTTTCCCTTTTTTAAATTGTATTTATTTATAACTGTGTTCTGAGCTTCTAAAACCGTGGGTAATGTCAATTTTGTCTATTCTTTTATGCTGGTTATAAACACGCATGTTAGCACATTAAATATGCACTATCACTACAGTTGTGAAAATCGATATATATAAGCAAAAATAATTTTTGGGGATCCCTAAAATTGTTCACAACAAATCTGGGACCCGAAACCGCCGCCTCTCTCGCCTCCGCATAGGACTGACCCTGAACTTAATGATGATTGAGTTAGTAGAGAATTGGTCATTCATTATTTAAAGTATATGTATCCGATAAAATTTAAAGTATATAGACAAATTATGAACAGAATATGTTCATTGTACATGCAACTAGTTTAGTCTCGCACGATTAGGTCGATAATAATAAAGATGGTTGTATACAACTTTTTAACAAAAGCACGGTGTTATGCATATGATAAATGTGCCCTACAGTCAATTACATGAGATGTAATTAACAATTCTCTAGTAAACATTATTCATGATTAATAAAGTTGTTTGAGTCGTTCTATTCATCGTATGTTATTTATTCTTATTTATATCATTTATTTACTATTAAGATAAAATCAATGGATTAATTAAATGTATTTAGGGCCATGATGAGATCATGTCAGTGAGGCTTAAACTTAATATAATAAATCTAAAATGTTTCTAGTCATAGGATTACCGAGATTGAAAATCGGTAATTCCTGTAAGACTATTACACTAATTATATATTATAAATTATAGGATAATTGATCTCATAATTATTTATTTATAGATATTAATATAAGAGTGTAGGTGTTAAACGATTTAGTTTTATTAGTGACTCACTAAAAGAAATATATAATGGACAGTCTAAGTATACATTATATGAATAATTATTGACTATGGAGGTTACTTCATAGTTAAATAAAATATAAATCATCTCATTTATTATCTGATGTTGGTATTTTGGTGAAGCTAACATCTTGTTTACTAAAGAAACAGCAGCGAAAAGAACTATGGTGAACCACAGACAGGAGTGCCAGAGTAACATTACACACACAGAGATGGTGAAGAGAGGCAAAGAAGAGGAAGAGGTTAGACATTTGGAGCCTAGAGGCAACACCAGAGGGGAGAGAGGCCACTCTAGAGGTGACAAGACTGAGCTACCGAGAGGGAGAGGTTACTCTCAGACGAAAGATTCTCGGGTAGACCATAGAGGTCTGCCTAGGACGGGAGATAGAAAGCTCCGGAAGCGTACTCAGAGGGAGGAGGGGCATCATCACTCGCCAAAGATTCGGGGATGAGGCTATCATCCTCAGTCGAGGAATATGGGCTCCTATATAGAGGCAGCAGTGAGGGGAAAGAGCAGCTCAGATCGCGGAATGCAGCAATGAGAGGACGAATCACCGGACCTAGAGGTGATGAAGAGGAAGGAGGACACTGAAGGAGAATGGGTCTTAGTTAAACCTAGGTGGGTGGTGAAAGCAGAGAAGAAGGCGGCAAAAGAACTGTCGTCATCTTCATCGGCGCCGGCGGGGAATAAAAAGAATGTGCAATGTCATAAGTGTGTGGAACGAGGCCACATGATCAATGAATGTGTGAAAGATTGGTTCTGCTATGCTTGTAAAAAGCACGGACATATCTCGACTGCATGCCCTAGGCTCAAAAGGGGGGAAGCGAAGCCAGTTCGGGTCTGTCGCTCAAGCCGGAGCTGGTCGAAGACAGAAAGAGGAACCATCCAATGTCTGAGGAGAGTAAAGATTACGAAAGGAAATCGGTTAAAAGCGGTGATAGTCCCGACCCTAATCATGGAAGATTTCGAGTGTCGACTGCAGTTGTGTATTATGCTAAAAGTGCACACTGGTAACCCAACAATAGATGAACTAACTGAGAAGATTAAGGAAAACATCAGGCTAACATCGGTTTGGAGTTGGGAGATCCAAAAGGTCAAGCACGATGTGCTCATGGTGTACTGTGGGACTGAAGAGAGATTGAATGAGTTGTTGATGATGGGTAGCCTTGAAGGAGAGGAGTTTTATGTAACAATGAGTAGATGGACGAGGAAGTTCGGAGCTTTGAAAGTCGATTCGTTGCCGGTGGTTTGGATATGCATGTTCAATATGTCGTTCCACTGTTGGGTGAGATCCGCGTTCCAAAACATCGTGGGGAGTTTCGGTTACCTGATCTCCATTGATCAAAATACCAACTTTAAACGCAGATGGGAATATGAGAGAATCCAAGTCGGGGTGGAGGAGATGAGTTTGATTTCTTCGGTGATAGTTGCTGAGTTCGAGGAAGAACGTCATGAAATTAAGGTGATTGTCGAGAGGAAGAAGATGGTGTCCTTTAGAGGGTCGCCGGAGTTGTCGCCGAGCACTGAGGGAGTGGGAAGTAAGGAGCGGGAGGTTGAAGATGAACCCCGTCCGTCGGATCAGGGGCATGCGAAGCAAGATCAACGTCGGCAGTTGGAGAAAGGGAAAGCAGCGATGGAGTTTCAGCCGCTGGATCAAAAGATTAACGCCCAAGATCATCCGAAACATTAAACTCGTGAGTGGAGAGAAACACCGGATCATCTTGAGGGTACAAGAGACAGCTGTTAGAGGATAGGGGAAGTCAAATCGGTAGGAGTACTAGGTAAAGAGGGTTTAGGAGACAACTGTAAGGTGAGGGGAGAATTCAAATCGATATGAGGCCTAGGTAACCAGGATGTGATAGATGGTAGTACTGGATTTGACAAGGGGTATGGGCCTAGTACTAGGTTCACTGCAGAGAGACGGGATAGTATATGAGAGATGATGGGGGTCAGAAGGCAGGTTCCACGCAGCTGAGGCTGAGGTTTTTACCCTATCAAAGGCGCAGTTTCAACATGCATTGGATATACAGCGTTGAGGGCAGTTACAAAAAACTTGGTGAGGCCTGGCCCACCGTTGGATGGCCCAACTTCATAAATGGGGGGAGTTTTACATAGCCCACAATCGAATAAAGTGGCTGACATGCGCTAGGCTCTATTGAAGAGGTACTGGGGCAGATTAAGGAAGAGGAAGTGGCTGCCAAGGAGGATGACCTGGGGTTTTTGGAGGGGGAGAAAACTGGGGAGAAGGAAGGGGGAGAGTGCTGTGAGGATGACAAACACTTAGAGGATATCTACAAATCTTCGGGGGAGGGAGAAAGAATTGGTGCCCTAAATGGAGTGGGAGATGGTAATGATTACGATAGTGAACACGAAAGATAGGCAAGGCAGGTGAGAGCGTTGGCTCCAGGAAAAGGTGTTGTGGTAGAGAACGGGGGGGGGGGGGGGGGGGGGGGAATTGTAATATCCTGAATTTTCATTTAATGAGAAATATTGATTTTTACGTGTTGTGCACGTATAAAATTTGTATGCATATTTTCTTATAAAATTATCTTTTATAACATGGACAATTATTTCTTTCTTTCTTTTTATTTTTCTAAAAATCCTATTTTATAAAGCCTAAACTTGTTTTCTTAATTTTAAGCCCACCCTAATAAATTAAATATTTTATTAAATAGCTCATGAGCCTAAGGCCCACTATTTTGAGGCCCACAACTTAATTAATCTTTTAATTGTCACAACTTGTCATGTAGACATAATTAGTGGACAATTGATTAATTAAATTTGTACAACTTTTAATCGGGGGTACTGGAAGGGGCACGTGCACACACTAGGGTGTGTTTTGCACACCTTTGGGGAGGGTGGGTTGTGGCCAAGAGAGAGAGGGAGAGTGGGATTGAGTTGAGGGGGTAGTTATTGAGTTCATGGAAGTTGCTACAACTTCCCAACTCATCTTGGTCCTTAATCTCTAACTCCTTGATTAATCCTAGCCATCTATTTTCACCCCAAAAGTGTATAAATACCCCTAGCTTTTCTTCTCATTAGTGCACTAAACATTTTTTAAGAAAGAAGAGAAAAGAAAAAGATAAAAGAGCAAAAGATTGAGGAGATTTGTGAGCAAAATACTAGAGTGTTAAATCCTTGTGTGTGTTCCAACCAAAAGGAGGCCGACCATCACCATCAAGCACAAGGGAGCTCGGGTTACACCAAGGAGCAAGGAGGAGGAGCATTTTGCAATACATTGTAGGAGGAGAATGCTACTTTCTTGCGTTATAGGAGCTTTCAATTCGTTTTTCTTAAAATAGGTAGGTGTTTCTCATGACTTCTAAATCTAGATACCATGCTAGGAGTGTTTTAATGAAATTATTAGAGAACAACTAGTTGAGATTTGACTCATATTGCTTAATTAGTGATAAGATGATAATGTTTGTGAAATGATTGTTATTGGGCTATTTGTGAATTACAATGCTAAAAAACTATCATGTTTACCATGCTAAATAACTAAGAATCATGTTGTGTGAAAATCTATGCCTATAAGACAAAATTGAACGTTTCATGTGAAATTGAATTGGTTAATTGTAAGCAATTTCATTGTAGTAAGGAAGGAAATTTTGGTGTTCTAAATTAGTGTGATTGGTTAATAAATAAAGGAATGAAGAAATAGAATTTTTGTAGAAATCTATATTTCGAATTGTGTGCAAATGTGGTTGTTCTAAATGTCGAAATTATGGACATTAGAATGCAAAATGAGATTAGAAATGCATGTTTTATTAGTGAATAATAACTTTAAAAGTACTGATTTACTGTATTTTTATACATATTAAGATCTGAAAAATTTGAGTTCAAAAAGAGAAGAAAAAGAAACCAAAATTGTTTTGAAAAATTGAGAAACTAGAGATGAACAGAGAGTAGGAACAAAACCATTAAAACCCCCATTCTGGACGACTTGGTCGCTTAGACCAGTTGGTCGGTAGGTGTGTTTGGCGCTGACTGTAGCGTGGGCTACTCTTGGTTGCGGGTTCGAGTCTTGAGCTCTGCTCTTTTGTTTCGAAAATTCGAATAAAACTCAAAATTCGAACCCTAAGATACTTAAGTATTATTTCCTATAACCTATCGCGTATGCACCGTAGCATAGTTGGCTTGTGGTTGCGGTTGTTTCCTTCAGGTCGTGGGTTCGATTCATGGTCTCGGCCTGTATATAAAAATTGATTTTTTTGAGTTTTAAAACAGATTCTTAGCTTCTAAAAATTTGGAAATTTTGTGTTAATTATTCTAAAATCATGTAGAACTCATGAAAAATATTTGGGAACTATTTGACTAAAATAACTTTGAGTTGGAAGTTAAATTGTATCGAAAAGACTATTGAAATCTACCTTTGGAGAATTATAAAAGTGATTTATTTTTTATGAGAAATTATGTTAAGTGATAAAGAAGAATTTTTGAATGAAAGGAAATCTAATTGTGTTTTCTATGGTCTATTGTTGTTAAATTGAATTGAGTTATGAATGAAAAATAAACATCAGTATGAGTTAAATGAATGAAATAAACATCAGTATGAGAATCAGATGAAATTATCATTGATTAAAATGAGATACATGAATTGCAATTGAATTATTTGTATGAGATTTGATTCATAGAACAGATGAGAATTATGTTAATTGTGAAAGAGAACTTATGAGTATGAAAAACTCAATACTGTAATTATGAGTTGAAATTAATAACTAGGGTGTAGCTAAGCCTCACACCGAAAAAATGAAAGAAAAGTTGAAATGATATTGGAAATGAAAAGACCAAGATTTGGGTCATGTGAAACAAATGAATAAGACCGGTATAGTGGGAGTGCTAATCCTAAGGAATTGATTTGTTCATGATTCAATTAAATTAAGGACTAGTTACATAGTGAAGATGTGATGAAAGTAAGAGAAAAACATTGAGTAAGGGCCATTGAATTAGCGGCGTGAGAGTATTCACAGAATGTCCCATAATGCGTCATGAGTAGGACGTGGATACTGCTCCAGAGTACCGTCCCGGTGGCGACGCTCGTGGGGTGTTTAGCGACTGCGGGTGATGTCATGTCTATAGTAGGAGGTGAATTACCACAGGATGCCTGCATGATGAGTCATATGTCAGTACGTTGGGATTCTCTCCAGGGCGCCTGGACATGAATTCGTAGTTCGTAGAACATCTAGGATACTTACCGTAGTTACAGTAGTAGATTAAATCATGGCGAGGGATTGAACCCTACAAGATGAAGAAATGTTAAGGACTTGCCCTCGGACCTATGTAGTATGGGCTGCATAGACTCTGAACAAGTGCGCTTTAGTGTCATATAAAGTAAATAGTTGCATTAAGGACTAAGTGCACTTTTACCACACGACATCAATAGGATAGTTCCCTTAGCTGTGTTTGTGAACAAATTTGTGGTTTGTCAAGTATTGAGAATCATTATACTGTTTCGGCATAGAGAAGATAGCCATGTATAATATTTCGTCGATTGTAAGCAACTGACGCGCCCACAATTTCTATGCAGGGTAAAGTGATTAACAAGAATACAGAATGCATGTTGATTAAAGAATGGTCCAAGTGTTGTACATTTCAATTCATGTAAATTGTTGTAAATTGCTTCCGCTGTAAATATGTAATGTAAGTGTAAACTCTGATGTAACAAAAAGTTTTATTTCCTTGTAAAATTGTACGAAAAAGTATAAAGATCCTATGAAACTTCGAATTCAGTATGCTTTGGAATTTGGGGTGTTACAAGGATGGAGGAGGCTAAAAGGAAGAGCAAGAGGAAAATCAATAGGTGGGTGTCGAAGGGCCCGAGAGAGGATGATCTCATCAGATCGGCGGCCAAGCAAAGGAGCCAACATTAGCTTGTGGAGGTTTGATCTCGATTTTGAATGTTATTTCAGATAATATGCTTCTTTACTATGCTAGCATGCTAGGGGTTGACATGGGACACACCAAATGAACAATTGGTCAGGGTGCGAACTATTAGAATAGAGGCATATAGGCAATGCCTATAGCAGCCTTTCTAGGAGTGGGGGCTAGAGTGGTAGATGAAGGGAACTACGTTTGTTATGTCATACATCTTTTGGAATGTTAGAGGGTTACGATATACGGTTAAATGTAGATTGGTGAACGATAGTATTGCTAATTTAAAACCAACTTGTTGTGCACTTCAAGAAACGAGGCTTGCTGATCCGCAGACGAAGGATTTAGAGGGCCTTAGATCTCTTACGAACTTCCAGTGGAGGTTCAAATCGTCTAAGGGAATGTCGGGAGGAATTGCCATGGGAGTTGATTCGAATGTTTTTGAGATAATAGATGAATATGTGGGTGATTTCTCAGTGTCTATTAGAGTGGTTAGGAAATCAGATAGCTGGGAAAATACGATCTCGTCAGTGTATGGACCTTAGATCGCTAACCTTAGAGAGGGTTTTTGGAATGAATTGAAACTCATTCGACTTAGATGGGAGGGACCGTGGGTTATTGGGGGTGACTTTAACATTACTATATTTCAAAGTGAGCAAAGAGGTAGAGGTGCTAGCGAAGGAGATAGACGTGATTTCAATAACACCATCAATGAGCTGGACCTCATCGAAATTGGGGCGTCGGATAGGAGGTTCACCTGGACGAACATGCAATTGAATCCAACACTGGCAAAGCTAGATAGAATTTTAGTATCGTCTGACTGGGAAGAGATGTTTCCATTGGCAAGAACTAGATCCTTCCCGAGACTCACTTCGGACCATACGCCACTCATTATCGAGATTGGAAATATAAATCGATCTAAACAACGACAGTTTAGATTTGAAAAGGCTTGGACACTAAACAATAATGTTAAGAATATAATAGAGGAATCGTAGGGAGGTCTTGTCAACCAAACGGATGCGGTGTCCAAATGGAACATAAAGATGGGAAGACTACGTAAGTGCCTTAAGAAGTGGGCAAAAGATGAACTAGGAGAATTAAAGAGAAAGAAAGAAAGGTTGAGTCCTAAGGCGAGACTTACCTGGGAAACGTTGGGTTTGGGTTTTGGCACGGTAGAGACACCCAATAGTATAGTGGATGTGTGGGGTAGTTGGAGACTAAAGAAAATTGAAAGGAAGAACGTCTTATGTGGGACATTACAGTTGGGGCTAGTGTATGGAGTCCGTGGCTAGATAGAAATAGTCATGCTTTTGTAACATAAACTATACTTTTCATATGTTGCTACATAAAATTGGGTCTTTAATTATTGATTGGGCAGGTACAACAGGGGCCAGGAAGAAGCTTCGCATGGATAATGCGGAATAGTGCATGGCTACAGGGATGCAGGGTAATTGTCCACGTTGAGTGCATGGCGACCCGCCCGCGACCAGCTCGACAAAACCCGGCCCGTTGATTTACGGTTCGGGTCCGGGTCGAACCCGCAAACTTAAGCGGGTCGACCCGGGTCGTCTAATATGGATTTCCTGTAATACCCTGATTTTTCAATTAATGAGAAATTATTTATTTTGCACGTGTTGTGCACGTGCAATATATTTTGTTAGAGCGTATCCCAGGAATTCCCATGATGTTTATGGTGAGAGCGTATCCCAGGAATTCCCATGATGCGTCTGGGTGAGGATACTACTCCAGAGTGCCTAAACATGAGTTCGTAGGTCAGATAACATCTAGGATACTTACCGTAATTACAGTAGTAGATTAGATCATAACGGGGGATTGAACCCTATAAAGATGAAGACGAATAAGGGCTTGCCCTCGGACCTATGTAGTATGGGATGCATAGAATCCGAACAAGTGTGCATTAGTGTCATTAACTGCATTAAGGACTAAGTGCACAATCACAACACGACATCAATAGGGTAGTCCCTTTAGTCTGAATGTGACAAGTTTGTGTTTGTTAAATATGAAATGTTAAGTTATACTATTTCCGGCAAGCGAGGACGGCCGTGTATAATGATCGTCGGTTGAATAAACTGACGTACCCACAGTCTAACATGCAGGTAAATGTTATGCAAAAGATTAAAGAGGATTTGGATGCTTAAAGATTTTATCGAGCTGTTGTACTTGTATTCAATTGTTGTATTTTACTTCCGCTGTGCAAAAGAAAGATGTAATTATGATGTAAACTCTGATGTATGATGAAAAGTTTTTATTTCCCTGTAAAAGTGTACTAAGAAAGTGAAAAGATCCTGTAGAACATCTCGAATTCAGTGTAATTGGGATTCGGGGCGTTACATTTCCAACCCGTTGAACCCGGGCTGCCAACCCGTTGAACAATGGCCAACCCGCCCACCAACTCGCGGGTTTCGACCTGTTTGACCGGTGCGGGCCAAACGTTCGATCTGCAGGTCCAACGGCCAAAAAGACAGCCAACGGCTGTTTTAGCCTTCTTTTTTTTTTCTTTTTTCTTTTCCCATATAAATACCCCTTAAATCACTCTAAAAATTTTACACTTTACTCTCTTACTCTCTCTACTACTACTACTCAATTCAATCTCAATTGATTCAAATTTTTTCAACAAAGAAGCTAACAACATATAAGTGACAAATTCTGATCGTATCAAATTCAACTTACAACTACGTCTACTTCAAGCCTTCAACTCCTCCAAGGCTCCAACAAAGAACTCTCTTTCTTTCTATATACGAGTCCGGACTTGTACTTGTACTTCTACTTTTATTTTCACTCTCATTCTATATACTAGTATCCACGAAGTACGGTATCAAAATTTCACAACCCTCTTATTGTCTTGATATTCTATTTGTAGTTATAATTTTTTTTTTATCATATTTGTTTGTTGATTTTTTTATTTTCTCTCTCACAACCCTCCTATTGTTTTCTAGATTTTTTTTACAAAAAACCTATCTCGCCTAGATTGTATTTAATTTTTTCACATACACTACTATATCAACATGTCTAGATCATGAGGTAGTGACCGTAGCCAAAGTGGACAAGATTCCACTGGTACTTCTCGTAGGCCTCATATTGTCCCACCAAATGAGCCCGCCAAAGAGTACCCTATGACCGAACACATTGGTACACACGATGTGTTTGTGGGAGACATAGACATAGAAGAATAACCACAAATACAAGCAACCGAAACAACACAACCGATAGTAGTAGAAAAACTAGAGGGAAAACTAGTGATTGATACAAATTTTATGATTATATTTCGTACGAAGAAAATCCGGGTGTAGGTATAAAAATTTGTAAAACATGTTCGAAGCCATACAAATGAAAGAAATGTGAAGGGACAAGTACAATAAAACGACACATCCAAAATGTACACAAAGAAATTCTTGTAGATCTACCCGACCAACAAAAAATCCACCCTAGGACCGGTATAGTTGATAGCCACTCTTATGATCCCGAATTTGTTCATCGGTAAATGACCCAACTAGTAATTAAGGAAGAGTTACAATTTTCCTATTCCGAGAGTAGGGACTTAGAAACTTTTAATCAAACCTCATTAAACCCGTATTTTAAAAGAATCCCTAGGAATACTTTGAAGTCGGATTGTTTTAAAATGTACAATGAAATGAGAGAAGCTTTGATTGCAATTTTATAGAGTTTAACTTGTAGTGTTTATTTAACTTTCAATTGTTGAAAAAGTTGCAACAATATTTCAATGATGGGAATAACTTGTCATTTGATCGACAGTGGTTGGATTCTTCAAAAAAGTATCATATCACTTGTCGCATTGCCCTATCCCCTTAGTGGTAAAGAAATTGCAAATCGTATTTTAGATATTTGTGATGTTTTTCATATTTGTGCTAAAATTATGTGTATAAGTTTTGATAATGCATCTAACAACAATGCATCAATTAGTATATTACAAACCGCATTAAACCCTCCATCTGACAATATTTTTCATATTAAATGTGCATGTCATATTTTAAATTTATGTATTCAAGATGCATTAAAAATAGCTGACCCATATATAGTTAACATTAGAAATTGTGTACATTTTTTTTGCATTAAGTGGCCCTATATTTCAAGAATGGAAAGCATGGTATAGGCTTAAAAATGTACAATTTAGAAAATTTCCAAAGGATATTAAACACCGATGGAACTTTACATATGATTTGCTACAAGTTGTTACTGAATATAAAGCATGTATAAATGATTTTTGTATAGCAAAAAATATAACAAATTTTTAAATGACTCCCAAAGGTTGGTTTTATGCCGAATCTTTGTTAAAATTTTTAGAACGTTTTAAAATCGCAACTTTAAAATTTTCAAAATCTTATGAATATACTTCTAGTAGCATTTTTATTTTAATAGTTAGTATGATGCAAACTTTCAAAGAAATGAACGATGATGCTTTTGTTGGTCATATTGTGAAACCTGCATACACCAAATTTTTGAAGCATTTTAATTCTCTTTTTATGTTGTATTGTATTGCTACTGTGATGGATCCTTGTATCAAATTAGAAGGTACGAAGAGTTTGATTGAAATATTTTTTACATTACTTGGAGAAGATGAATCTGAAATTTATTGCGGAATATTTTTAGCTAAATTTGAATCGACATTAAATAAGCTGTATGATTATTATGATAGAAGTTTTGCATCTAGTAGTACGTCTACTTTAGTTACTTCTTTTTCTGCTACTTCTAAAGGTAAGGGTAAGAATAAATTAGATGATACCACATCTAATTTACTTGCAAAAATTCAATCAAAAATTGTAACGCCCCGAATCCCAAATACACTGAATTCGAGATGTTCTACAGGATCTTTTCACTTTCTTTAGTACAATTTTACAGGGAAATTTAAACTTTTCATCTTAAATCAGAGTTTACATCAATATTACACTTTTCATTTGCACAGCGGAAGTAAAATACAACAATTAAATAAATGTACAACAACATGGTACAATCTTTAAGCATCCATTCCTCTTTCACATGTCATTCACCTGCATATAAGACTGTGGGTACGTCAGTTTATTCAACCGACGATCATATACTCGGCCATCCTCTCTATGCCGAAAATAGTATAACTCAATTTTCCATATTTAGCAAACACAAACTTGTCACATTTCAAATAAAGGGACTACCCTATTGATGTCGTGTGGTGATTGTGCACTTAGTCCTTAATGCATTTATTTATATTACATGACACTAATGCGCACTTGTTCGGATTCTATGCATCCCATACTACATAGGTCCGAGGGCAAGCCCTTATTCGTTCTTCATCTTTGTAGGGTTCAATCCCTCGTTATGTCTTAATCTACTACTGTAATTACGGTAGTGTCTTAGATGTCCTATGATCTATGAGCCCATATCCAGGCAGCCTGGAGGGGAATCCCACGCACTGACACGACGCATCGAGCAGGCAACCTATGGACAATTCAGCCTCCGCCATGGAACAATGGCACCACCCATAGCCACTCGAACATCCTACGAGCGTCGCCACCGGGACGATAATTCTGGAGTAGCGCCCATGCCATATCTTGACGCATCAAGCAGGCAGCCTGTGGATCGCTCTCACACCGCTATCCGATGGCCCCCATACTCATGTTTTTCTTCTACTTTCATCACGTGTTCACTATGTACTAATCCTTAGTTTTATTAAAAATCATGAACAAAAATTCAATCTCTAGAGTTAGCCTCTCCACTAAACCGGACTTATTCATTCATTTCAACATGACCAACCTTGGTCTAATTTCATTTCATTTCATTTCATTTCTCAATGCCGGGGGAGACTTAGCTACTCTATTTCAATTTTCATTTCACAATCTTCAACTTATAATTTCTCCATGTTGAGTTCTCATACTCACATGTATATTCTCTTTTCAATTCATGACTTCTAATTTATTCACAAGTTCATAATTGTACATGAATTTCATGCACTTTATCAATTATCACAACGAATCAAATTCCACTTTATTAACAAATGTACATACTTCATTTTGTTCCACAATGAGAAATAAATTGCATTAAATCACACCACCAAGTTTCTTTTTGCCAAATCACTTTCTAATACATCATTGTTATTTATTCTTATAAGCTATATTTTTTTCACAAATACATAATCTAGAACCATAGTTCTAATTATGTCTTTTGTTCACAAACCATAGTGTATTTCATTCAAATAATGCCCAAATCACTCTTATAAAATTTCTTACATTTTTATGAGAATAACCATATTTTTTTCACAATTTTTGGACATCTAGAAATCCCAAAAAAAATATTTTTTATATATGCCGAAGGTAGGAATCGAACCCAGGCAACGGAGAACAAGGCCAAGAGCACCCACCACTAGGCCGAACTGTGCTAGCAGTATAAAGGGGGGGAAAATTGTATTTATTACTTTCGGTCGGAAGTTATATGCTTTACAAAAAATATGTAGAAAATGTTGCGGATACAGGGATTCGAACCGATCGACCCAGAGAACCCAACCGCACACAGTGACCGCCTAAGCTACAAGTTCAGGTTGTCACAGTACATATTAAAAAAAATTTTGAACCATTTTGCCACTGTTGTTAGAAATACTCGATGTTCAATTAATCTTTGTTTCATATTGCCTTTGTAAAAGTTACTGAAAAATTCCAGATTAACTCCCTTCATAAGACTCTCATATCAGCATGTATAAAATAATTTTTTGCACTAATAAAATATATTTTTCACCCAATTCAATGAATTGTTTCATTATAACTACTATATCCTTCATTTTCGACATTGAATAACAATAGGTCTTCAAATCTTTTCTATACAAAATTTCTTATGCTAATTTTCTGACATTAACCTTTTATTCAACATACAAATCTAATTTCTTTGAATTTATCCAACCCCACAATAACTCAAAAAGATCTCTTCATAAATTAGCACTAACAAGTACTAATTTTTACATACAATTAGTGATGGTCATAAATGTATTTTCTTTAAACCAACATATGCTTTTAGTCAAATCATGTACATCACAAAATATATAGCCACTTATCAATTAACATGCTCACAACTCAAACATTCAAGAAAGTTACTCTTTCAAAAAGCGTGCTCTTTCTTAATAAATTTCATGCTTCCAAATTTCAATTAAACTAGCATCCTTATTAGTATTTTCAAGCATCAATACTAGCATCATTCTTAAGGAAAATTTAACCACTATCATTCATTTATTCTAATAAGCATGAAGAATTTTACCCACAACTTAACAATAGAACCACATGCAAATTGTTCATTAATATACCAATCAATTTATAAACTAACTTTCCATTAAAATGTATTCTTACTAACATTTTCCATGCATCATTTCTAATTATAAAGATAATCAAACCCACTTTATAGCCACATTCTTATTGAACACAATCACACGTAATTCGCATATCCATAATTCAATCAACTAGAGATCATCTTTTCAATTAAATGCGCGTTCTTATTAATCATTTCCTAACTTTTTGCTAATTTAAATCTAGCATATATTCCTATATTAGAAATAAGGAAAATTCTACCCACCTTGTATGGAGAGAAAACAACACAAAAGCAACACGTCCTTGCGAATGAATGCACCTCCTCCTAGACGATGCGCGCACAAGCTCCACAACACCAAGCAACCCGAATGCTTCTCCTTGTGATGGCCGGCCTCCCTTCTTGGAAAATGCAAGCAATCCTCCACACAAACTCTCACTCTTTTTTTTTTACTCACACTATTACTAAAATAAGACTATAGTTTGGAAAGATATAATTGCATATGAATATAGCCATGGGAGGGGGGTATTTATACTAGAAATCAAGTGAAATGGAGGGCTAGGATTGACTAGTTGGTTGTAGGATGGAGGGCCAAGATTAGAGTAGGAGTTATAAAAACTACCCACATCCACATAACCACCTCCATGAACACCATGACCATTTTCAAAACTCCCTCCAAAAGAGACGCAATCCCGGCCTTGGAAAAGTGTGCATTGCACGTGTACGTGTAGTGCACGTGCATGCAACTAGGCCTAAAAAATTGTACATTTTAATTTTGTACAAAAATAAAATAGTTTTAAAATAGTCTTCTACATGACAAGTTAAATAAAAATAGGTTAATCCATGGGCTTTATTTTGGGCCAAAATTGTTATTAAAAATAAAATAAATAAAATACATTTTGGGCTTTAAGAAAAAAGGCCTTTTCATTAAATTAAAATAAGGCTTTCTATTTATTTAAAGAAAGACATTTGTACATAAAATAATTTGAGAACACCTATTTAAATATTTACACACATCATAATAAAATAATTATAAGATTTAATTCAACCAAAAATATTGCACGTGCACACTACGTGCAAAATAAAAAATAATTTTTCAATAATTGAAAAATCAGGGCATTACAAAAATAGCTAGGACTAATCAACCAAATGAATTACATTGGTATAATCAACAAGATTATAAAAGTTTTACTTCTTCACTTGATATTTTACAATGGTGGAAAAACCATGAACATACTTATAATATTCTTAAATATATGGCTAAAGATCTACTAACTCCTCATGTCTCTGCAGTTACTTCAGAAAATGCATTTTTTTATAAGTGGCTTGGTTTTAAGAGCATCTGCAGTGGTTGGTGATTTTGCCAAATTTTTCAAAAATTGGCAAAAAAGGTGCTGCAGTCATTGGCCAAATACCCAAAATTTGGGTTTCGTCGCTACAGTAGTCGGCTATATTTGGCAGACGAATTGGCAATTGCCAAAATATAGCTAACAAAAGATGATTTTTCATTCGTTTGATTGGATGAAATATTATCTTTCATCGGAGAGATTTTTTTCATTTCAAACTTATCGGACGATGGATTATTCCCCGTCCTTTGATTTTTTTTTTATTTTTTTAAAAAAAAGGTCGGACGGGAGAAGATTTCTCGTCTCGTCCATTTTTTCAAAAATAAACAAAAATCACATTCGTCGGACGGGAGAAGATTTCCCGTCCGGTTGAAGATTTTTTTTTTTCTCGACGGACGGGAGATCATTTCCCGTCTGTCCATTAATTTCAAAAAAAATAATAAATTTGGCAGTTGGCGACTGCAACGCAAAGCTATATTTCTCATTTCCATTTGCCAAATACCCAAAAATTGGGTCTCAATGACTGCAGATGCTCTAACCGATTACCGAAATCGCTTAAAGCCCCAATCGTTGGAGATGCTCGTCTACACAGAAGTCTGGATGAAGACCGAAGATAGAACTCAAAGAAAAGGGTTCTACACGTTTGCAAGTGGAAGCAACTCGCCGGAAGAACAACAATAACAACAATAGCAACCAACATGAATAATTGAAGACCAACAACAATAACAAATTGAAGACCAATATATGCAAGAAAATTTTAAATGTATTTAAAAAATTAATAAATCTTTGTTTTTTTATAAATAAGTTGAAAAATTGAAGGAAATTTTCATTTTATAAAAGAAAATTGTAATTATATAGAAAAAATTTATAATAATTCTTTGTTTCTTATACAAAATTTGAAAATTTGTATAAGTTGAAATCATATGAATAATATATATATTTTTTTATAGCAATTTCACTATTTAATTATTATTATTATTATTATTATTATTATTATTATTATTATTACTACTACTACTACTACTACAATTATTTTTTAAGTTAAAAAAAATGTTGAAACAAACTGGCCAACCCACGACCCGACCCGGGTTGGACCAGAATGGGTTCACGGGTTGGCCAGGTCGAGTTGTCCCTAAGCCAACCCGGCCCGGTTAACCAACCGACCCGACCCGGACCCGCCCTACTTCGGTTCCAACCGGGGCGGGTTCGACCCGACCCGGCCCGGTCGACCCGGTTGCCAACCCTACATTTAGTCAGCGGTGTCATATAAGCAACCTAATTTATCCCCAATTAAACTATATTAAATATTAAAAATAAAATCTAAACCAAAGTTAATTTTGGTTCGATATGCGGCTTCTTCACTCCGATCATTCTCTTCATCATCCTTAACCTGGTCATCCCCGCCATCTAACTCAACTCCACCCTCTTCCGCCTCCACCGTCACCACCACCACCACTCTGCCCCCGACGACCACCACCAACTCCTTTTCCAACGTCTCCGACCTCCTTTACTCCATCGGTTTCTTGGCTTTCACTCCGGGGATCTCCCTCCCATTGACGACTCTCAACAAACTTTAATTTAAGATGGCGGTGTTTTCGTCAGCCACAATGGAACGATCGCGCTATCGTCATCCTCATACGTCATTGATCTTGTCAAATTAAGAACATCAAGAACTTCAATAACACAAAGAAAATCAGTAGTTTAATTAGATTTGAAATCAGGATTGAAGGAGAAGGAGAGGGAGATGAAAAAGTCGGTGAGTGTGATGACGACGGTGCTGAAGAGATCAGCGGCGAGAACGAAGTTGGTGGAGAGGAGACCAGTAGCGGGGATGAGGTAGATGGTGACCATGACGAGGTTGAGGACTATGAAGAGGAAGGTTGGAGTGAATAATGCACAGATCGAGGCCAAATTAACTATGTTTTAAAGTTTGTTTTTTATATTTAATGTAGTTTAATTCATGTTAAGTTAGGTTGCTTATGTGGTAGCGCTGACTAGACATAAGCAGCCTAACTTAACCCAATTTAAACTACATTAAATATTAAAAATAAACTATTAATCATAGTTAATTTGGCATCGAACTGTGGCTTCTCCACTCCGACTGTCCTCTTCATCATCCTCAACCTCGTCATTGCCACCATTTATCTCATCCCCGCAGCCAGTCTCCTCTCCACCACCTCCGTTCTCACCGCTGATCTCCTCAGCACCATCGTCATCGCACTCACCAACCTTTTCATCTCCCTCATCATCCCCTTCTCCCTCTCCTTCTCCTTCAATCCTCATTTTGACTCCAATTCCAACAGTATCCTCCGAAACTACTGCTTTTCTCATGTTTTTGATGTTCTTGAATGATCAGAGGCAAATCACCGGATTAAAACCAAAAGAGTATGGTCAATTTGACGATATCAATATAATGTTTGAGGGCGACGACTGCGCGATTGTTCTATCGCGGGCGGCTGACTTCAGCATTGTCATCTTGATTTAAAGTTTGTTGAGATTCATCGACAGGAGGGAGATCGATGAAGCGAAAGAAGCCGATGGAGCGAAGAAGGTGAGAGACATTGGTGGATGAGAGGGTTGGTGGGGCAGGGCTGGTGGTGGTGGTGGTGGCAAAAGAGCGTGGAGATGAGGTAGATGGTGGTAATGACTAGGTTGAGGATGATGAAGAGGACGGTCAGAGTGAATAAGGCGCAGATCGACCCCAAATTTGTTGGGATTTGGGCGTCAACGAACGCCCGTTGTTGCAACGGAACTAAATAGAGCAATGAGGAAGTCGAAGTAGATGAGACGAATCAATTGAGCAAGCAAGTAGATCCACCAATCCAACACAAACACAAAGATGATTTATCCCGGTTAGATTTTGCTTAATCCAAAAGAAAATATAGGGAGATCTGATATTCAACTAGAAGAGATTATAAGAAGTTACTGATTCAATACAAGGAATTAAACTCACTCACCAAGAACTATCTCTCTCTCGAGCCTCTCTTTGCAATGGAGAAAATAAGCTTTGAAGTACTACCTCTCATATTAGAGGAGTTTACAATTTATATAGAAGAATTAGAGAGAAACCTATGTCTAATATTGATTCTCAGTCGTCCAATATAACCTGGAAAAGAAGTAACTGAATATGAGGCGTACTGTCACGGGACGACTTCTTTTCCACAAGTCAGGCCGTGTGCCACCTAGCTTACTCCTTAGATCGAGGGCTAAGTCAGGCAAACTGAGGACTAAGAATGCAGAGATTGAAGAGAAGTGAGCAAAGTAAGAAGGAAGATAACTTTATTCTTCAAAGAGAACTTTACAAGAGTTGCTTGGATTTCCTTGGATGCTTGGATTGTCTTGGATCCTTGGATTGTCTTGGATGGTTGGAGCAAATGAGGCTCCTCCCTATTTATAGTGCTAGGATGATCCTTCTCCTCCTCAAGGGAAGGTTCTAGACTACATGAGTTCTACTATGTACAAGAGTTTACTAGAATACTCTATAACTATGTACATTCTTCCAACAAGGTTCTAGCTAGCACTAGAATGTGCCACAATGTCCTAGAGAACTCTAGGACGTTCTTGATCCTTCCGGGGCATTTCGTAGTGTTCCGGACTCTTCTTGAACAATCTGGATGCCTCTAGAACTTGTCCGTGACACCCTCCCCCACCTAAGCTCTTGACGTCCTCGTCAAGCCTTAGACTTGAATTCTTCAATCTTGTCGCGGAACTGCCATAGGTCTTGTTCTCGCTCCCAACTAGACTCGCTCTCGGGTTGATCCTTCCACCGCACATAGTACTCGGTCCAGTTAGGCGTGCCCCTCTTGCGAACAACTCGATCGGCTAGGATCTCATCGACTTCCTTATCATATGAAACCACGTTTGCTGGTGGGGCTCGATGAGATTCGTTCCTCCTTGGGTCCTCCTCGTCCCTACTATAAGGTTTGAGAAGGCTAACATGGAAGACTGGGTGGATCTTCAGGTGCGACGGCAAAGCTACCTTGTAGGATCTCGTGCCAACTTTCTCCACTACTTGGTACGGCCCCTCATATCTTCGTGTCAAGCCTTTGTGAACCTGGCGTGTAGACTTGAACATCTTTTGGGGTAACTTCACCATCACCTCATCACCGACAATAAATTCCCTTGGCTGCCTTTTCACATCGGCCCATTTCTTCATCCGTTTGGCCGCCTTGGTCAAGTAGCTTCGGGCAATGTCTATCTCCTCGTTCCACCCTTTTGCAAACTTGTAAGCTGGCGGGCTTGAACCAGTGTACCCCTTTGCTAGCTCTTGCGGTGTCATCGGCTGTTGTCCAGTGACTAGTTCAAAGGGACTCCTTCCCGTAGCCTCGCTCTTCTGCAGGTTATATGAAAACTGGGCCACGTCGAGCAACTTAGTCCAATCCCGCTGGTTGGCACTCACATAGTGCCGAAGGTATATCTCCAACAGATGGTTCACCCTCTCTGTCTGGCCATCGGTTTGAGGATGAAAACTTGTGGAGAAGTGGAGATCCGAGCCCATCAACTTGAAGAGTTCTCTCCAAAACTTGCCCGTGAAGCGTGGATCCCGATCACTTATGATGGTCCGAGGAAGTCCCCAATACTTAGCCACATGTTTGAAGAATAACCTTCCTGCTTCCTCGGCCGTGCAATCTCTCGGGGCTGGGATAAAGGTTCCATACTTAGAGAACCGATCCACTACAACCATTATGGAACCGCATCCCTCCGACAAAGGCAACGCTGAGATGAAGTCCATGGATATACTTTCCCATGGAAGCTCCGGTACGGGTAGTGGTTCCAACAACCCAGCTGGCTTATCTTGTTCCACCTTGTCTTGTTGGCATATAAGACAAGTCTTCACATAAGCTTCCACGTCGTCCCTCATGCTAGGCCAATAATAAGACCGCTCCACTAATGCCCGCGTACGATGCGTGCCTGGATGTCCAGCCCACCTCGAATCATGGCACTCTTTCAAGACTTCCCTCCTCAAGTTGTCCCACTTGGGAACATAGAGACGATCACCAACCGTGAGGAGAAGTCCGTCCTCCATCCAAAATTTGCGTGTCTTGCCCTCCTTAGCCATATTCACCACATTAACTGCTAAGGGGTCATGACTCAATCCCTCCTTGATGCGTTTGGCAAGGTCACACTCGACTTGGGCGATGGTCGCGAGCTCCGCCTTGCGACTTAATGCATCGGCTACCACGTTGGTCCTACCCGGCTTATACTCCATCACATAGTCAAACTCGGCCAAGAAGTCTTGCCAACGTGCTTGTTTGGGGCTTAGCTTCTTCTGGTTTTGGAAGTAGCTCGTAGCCACATTGTCAGTCTTGATCATAAACTGACTCCCCAACAAGTAATGCCTCCATACCCGAAGACAATGGATGATAGCCGTCATCTCCTTGTCATGCACCGGGTACCTCCGTTCCGTCTCATTTAACTTCCGACTCTCATTGGCCACTGGGTGATCTTCCTGCATGAGTACCCCTCCTATCGCAAAGTCGGATGCATCAGTGTGTACCTCGAACGGCTTCGAATAATCTGGCAGCCTCAGAACTGGTTCCTCCATGATGGCCTTCTTTAAATCCTCAAAGGCTGCCCGGCAGTCATCCGTCCATTCCCACACAACTTTCTTCTTGAGTAGGTTGGTGAGTGGTGTGGCTTTAGCCGAGTATCCGAGAATGAACCGCCTATAATAATTTACAAGGCCTAAGAAAGACCGTAGCTCAGTCACGTTCCTGGGCGGCTCCCACTCCGCAATGGCCTGCACCTTGGATCCATCCATATGAATCTTCCCTCCAGCTACCTTGTGCCCTAAGAACATCACATCCTGCTGGGCAAAGGAGCACTTCTCTGGCTTGACATAGAGTTCGTTCTCCCTTAGTGCTTGGAAGACTTGTCGTAGGTGCTCAACATGCTCCTCCAATGTGTTGAATACACCACGATGTCATCTAGATACACTACCACGAACTTGTCCAGGAACGGATGGAAGATATTGTTCATGAGGGTGCAGAATGTTGCAGGTGCATTGGTTAGACCAAAGGGCATCACCAAGAACTCAAACGACCCATACCTTGTCACACAAGTCGTCTTAGCTTCATCCCCTTCGGCTATGCGTACCTGCCAATAGCCCGACCTCAAATCCAACTTTGAAAACCATCGCGCCTTACCAAGTCGGTCGAAGAGATCGGCAACCAACGGTATAGGATACTTGTTCTTCACCGTGATCTTGTTGAGTGCCCGGTAGTCTATACACATCCGTAGACTTCCATCATGCTTCTTTTGGAATAACACCGGGGCACCATAGGGAGCTTTGGAGGGCCTAATGAGTCCAGCATCGAGCAACTCCTTTAATTGCTTCCTCAATTCTTCCAACTCGGGCGGAGCCATCCGGTAAGGCCCCATGGCTGGGGGTCTTGCACCCGGTTCAAGCTCTATCGCGTGATCCACTTCCCGTCTCGGAGGTAATTTCTTCGGCAACTCCGGTGGCATCACATCCTTGAACTCTGCCAACACTTCCTTCACTCCGGTCGACACACCCATTTCTGTTGGAACATCTGACTCCTTCAAGACAGCTAGATAAGTGGTCTCCCCCTTCTTGAGACCTCTTTTGAGTTGCATGGCAGATAAGCTTCTTGACTCCATCTTCCCTCTCTCCAAAGGTACTATGTGTATAGTAGATCCCTTTGCAATACGCATGGTTGAGTCTTTCTCAAACGATAGGGGACGTACCTTGTCCATAAACTCCATGCCCAAAACCATGCGGTGGTCATCCATAGGGACAACCGTCAAGTCAATAGTGCCTTCCCATCCTCCAAGCTGGATAGGTACTCCACGAGCTACTCCAAGGATGGGTTGAGATGATGAGTTGACGGCCTTCACCCAACCCAACTCTTTGGCGTGCTTGATTCCTAACTTAGCAGCCTCTTCTTCAGCAATGAAGTTATGAGATGCACCTGTGTCCACTAACGCCTTGGTGGATCCTCCATTCACCTTGGCCTCCACGAACATGAGACCACCGACCTTGGTCTCGTTTTCCTTGGACACCTTCACCTTCTCGTCCTTGGCCTTGAGAGAGTTAAGGAGACGCATGGAACTAACTTGCGTTTCCTCTTCTGCTTGACAAGCCATAGCATTAAGGGCCTTCCGTTTCGGGCAGTTTCGAATATAGTGCGGTCCGCTACACAAGTAACATTCCGGCTCCTTCTTCTTGCTTCCTCCCTCATTGAGCTTGTCCCTTTTGAACGGCTTGTCATACTTCTTATCTTGCTTCACAAACTTGTGGGGCTTGTCTCCTACACTCTTTTTCTTATTGCCGCCGAAGTCTTTCTTGAACTCCACAAGGTCCTCCGCCACGGCTATAGCTTCGTCTACGTCTTTGACGTTCCTCCTCTTGAGTTCTAAGTTAGCCCAAGATTGTAGTCCGTCCAAGAAGTAGAAAAGCTTATCTTCCTCATTCAGATCCGGTAACTCTAGCATCAAGGATGTGAATTCAGCAACATACTCCTTGATACTCCCGGTATGCCACAGCCCACGTAGCTTTTTCATAGCTGCATCTTTGGCATTTTGGGAACAAAATTGCCTCTTGAGTTGTTGTTTGAACTCGTCCCAAGTATCCACTGTGGATAGCCCCTTGGCTATGTCACCATGCTTCCTTCTCCACCATAATGCTGCATTTTCTTTCAAGTAAAGGACGGCGGTATCCACTTTGGATTGATCGTCCTTAATTCCTACAGCATTGAAGTAGCATTCTAGGGACCAACAGAATTCGTCGAGTTCTTTGGGATCACGCTTACCTCCATACTTCAAGGGTTCCGGCGCCTTAGTGCGTGGCATCTCCCTTGCAATAGTCCCACCTGCTATTGCTGCCTTGCACAACTTCACCTCCTCTCCTTGGGTGTTGAACGCCTCTTGAAGCTGCGCTATCTCTGCCTTGAACTCGGCCTTTAGGGTGTTAAGGACACCAAGGATCTCGTCCCTTAGGCCACCAACATCCTCCCTGACACCGTCCATGGTGTCGTCCATGGTATCCATCCTTTCAATGGACTCCCCCATGGAAATCTCCACCTTAGCCAATCTCGACTCGAAGCTGGCCAGAACATCCATCGACTGCTCCCTCGCGTTCTTGCTCTTGTTCTTCTTAGTATTTGTCTCCGCTCTTCCCCTATCATCAACCACCTCCACATTGGTGGTGACATCACTCACGTTTCCCTCGCGTCCAGCCATAATCTCTGCCAAACGAAACCTTGGCTCTGATACCACGTGTCACGGGACGACTTCTTTTTCACAAGTCAGGCCGTGTGCCACCTAGCTTACTCCTTAGATCGAGGGCTAAGTCAGGCAAACTGAGGACTAAGAATGCAGAGATTGAAGAGAAGTGAGCAAAGTAAGAAGGAAGATAACTTTATTCTTCAAAGAGAACTTTACAAGAGTTGCTTGGATTTCCTTGGATGCTTGGATTGTCTTGGATCCTTGGATTGTCTTGGATGGTTGGAGCAAATGAGGCTCCTCCCTATTTATAGTGCTAGGATGATCCTTCTCCTCCTCAAGGGAAGGTTCTAGACTACATGAGTTCTACTATGTACAAGAGTTTACTAGAATACTCTATAACTATGTACATTCTTCCAACAAGGTTCTAGCTAGCACTAGAATGTGCCACAATGTCCTAGAGAACTCTAGGACGTTCTTGATCCTTCCGGGGCATTTCGTAGTGTTCCGGACTCTTCTTGAACAATCTGGATGCCTCTAGAATTTGTCCGTGACAGTACGATCTAACTTAGAGTTGAAGAATGAGCTAAAACGACCTAACAAATCGTGGCTCAAAACGAACACAGCACCACCGTCGGTTGACCGTCCAAAAAGACCAGTCGACCGTTGGCCTTTCAGCCAAACCATGTGCAACTGCGGTCGGGCATGCGGTCGACCACAACTATGCATGTACTATTGCAGCTCTGTTTTCTTCTACTCTCTTCGACGCTTCGACATCCATGCTTCATCTAAACCATGAATATTCAAGACACATTCATAACAAAATTAACTCTAGCTTAGATTTTATTTTTATCATTTAATGCAGCTTAATTTGTGTTAAGTTAGATTGCTTATGTGACAGCGCTAACTAAGGTGTGTTACATAAGGATATATAAATAAGGTGTGTTACATAAGGATATATAAGATTTACAGTATATTTAGGTGTATGTGTGGCATTAATAATTAGCCGATGGAGCAAAGAAGGTGAGAGACATTGGTGGATGAGAGGGTTGGTGGGACGGAGTTGGTGGTGGTGGTGGTGGCAGAAGAGCTTGGAGATGTGGTAGATGGTGGTGATGACTAGGTTGAGGATGATGAAGAGCACGGTCAGGGAAAAGTAGGCGCAGATCGACCCCAAATAAACTCTAGTTTAGATTTTATTTTTACCATTTAATGCAGCTTAATTTGTGTTAAGTAAGATTGCTTATGTGACGGTGCTAACTAAGGTGTGTTGCACAAGGATATATAAATAAGGTGTGTTACATAAGGATATCTGAAATTGACAGCATATTTTGGTGTATGTGTGGCATTATTAATTATTACGACAAACTGAATAGGAAAAGCATGTTCATTGTACCTATGGGCCTGTTTACCACCTTTCTGTAGTGATTAATATGGTTTATATACGAGTATTTTTCAGTACGAGTTTACAAACTTATTCTATATTAAATCCCAGGTATGACAATATTTATTTATTTATTTTCCTTTTATGCCATATGTTGGAATCTTCGCTAAGACTTCTCCAATACTCATTTACTACATTAAATTAAATTGATGCACATGTTCTGTGTGTATATTATAGCATAAATTGAAAATTTTGCCATACTGCCCCACTTTTTGAAAATATTTGGCACTCTGCCTCACTTCCGAAAATAATTAGCGATCTGCTCCTATTTAGAACACGTCAGAATAAACCGTTATTGAAAATAACGGCATAGGTTATTTGCGTGCCGTTATTTTCAATAACGGCATCTATTTTACTTTTTTTTCATGCCGTTATTTGAAATAACGGCATCAGTATATTTCTTTTACAAGTGTGAATCTTCTAACTTTAAAAAATTCTAAGTGTGAAAAAAACTTATAAATAATGTCTTTATCCTGAATAACGACATACGAATAACTGATGCCGTTATTGGAGATAACGGCATCAGTTATATATAAATGAACTCTCGTCGTTGTTTGGAACAGAGAGAATGAATATTAAGTGTTTTAAAATAAAAAAAATATATAACTGATGCCGTTATTTGGAATAACAGCATCAGTTATAATTTTTTTTTTTTAAAACTTATTCGTCAGATAGGATGGATAATAAGTTACTTTTTTATATAAAAAAATTATAACGGTGTGTTGACAGCGCGCGCGCGACGCGACGACATAGGCTGTTTTTGGGACGTTCTAGGCCGAATTGCGCAATCGGAAAATTTTCGTGGGACAAATTTTCACCGTTGCTATGTTTCAACATTTAAGGAGGAATAGTCGAGATAGAATTTTTGTTCCATGCACCGAATGCGAAAACGGTGTGCCGACGGCGCGCGCGCGACGCGGCGACATAGGCCGTTTTTGGGACGTTCTAGGTCGGACTGTGCAAACGGGGAATTTTCGTGGGCCAAATTATCACCGTTGCTATGTTTCCACATTTAAGGAGGAATAGTCGAGATAGAAATTTGATTCCATGCACCGAATGCGAAAACGGTGTGCCAACGGCGCGCGCGCGACGCGACGACGTAGGCCATTTTTGGGACGTTCTAGGCCGAATTGCGCAATCGAAAAATTTTCGTGGGACAGATTTTCACCGTTGCTATGTTTCCACATTTAAGGAGGAATAGTCGAGATAGAATTTTGATTCCATGCACCGAATGCAAAAACGATGTGCCGACGGCGCGCGACGTGACGCGACGACATAGGCCGTTTTTGGGACGTTCTAGGTCGGATTGCGCAATCGGGGAATTTACGTGGACCAAATTTTCACCGTTGCTATGTTTCCACATTTAAGGAGGAATAATCGAGATAGAATTTTGATTTCATGCACCGAATGCGAAAACGGTGTGCCGACGGCGCGCGCGCGACGCGACGACATAGGCCATTTTTAGGATGTTCTAGGCCGGATTGTGCAAACGGGGAATTTTCGTGGGAAAAATTTTCACCGTTGCTATTTTTCCACATTTAGGGAGGAATAGTCGTGATAGAATTTTGATTCCATGCACCGAATGCGAAAACGGTGTGCCAATGGCGCGCGCGCGACGCGACGACGTAGGCTGTTTTTGGGACGTTCTAGGCCGAATTGTGCAATCGGAAAATTTTCGTGGGATAAATTTTCACCGTTGCTATGTTTTCACATTTAAGGAGGAATAGTCGAGATAGAATTTTGATTCCATGCACTGAATGCGAAAACGGTGTGTCGACGGCGCGCGCGCGACGCGGCGACATAGGCCGGATTGCGCAAACGGGAAATTTTCGTGGGCTAAATTATCACCGTTGCTATGTTTCTACATTTAAGGAGGAATAGTCGAGATAGAATTTTGATTCCATGCACCGAATGCGAAAACGGTGTGCCAACGGCGCGCGCGCGACGCGACGACATAGGCCGTTTTTGGGACGTTGTAGGCCGAATTGCGCAATCGGAAAATTTTCGTGGGACAAATTTTCACCGTTGCTATGTTTCCACATTTAAGAAGGAATAGTCGAGATAGAATTTTGATTCCATGCATCGAATGCGAAAACGGTGTGCCAACGGCGCGCGCGCGACGCGACGACATAGGCCGTTTTTGGGACATTCTAGGCCGGATTACGGCATCAGTATTGAGAATGCCGTTATTAAAAATAACGGTATCTGTTATAAGGTTTTCACACATGCAATTTTTTTTCTAAATGGAGACTACAAGCTATCGGAAAACAAAATAACCAATGCCATTACTCAAAATAACGACATGACATTTTTTTAAATATAGATGCCGTTATTGAAAATAACGGCACGTAAATAAGGTATGCTGTTATTTCCAATAACGATTTATGCTGACGTGTCCTAAACAGGGGCAGATCGCTAATTGTTTTCGGAAGTGGGGCAGGGCGTCAAATATTTTCAAAAAGTGGGGCAGTACGGCAAAATTTTCGCATAAATTTCACCCAACTCCCTGTTTTCAACCTTTGCAAGGTAGGTAACCTCTGAGTTTTAAAATTGACACTAAACACCCCTAAACACCCCTAAGAATTAATTTTAGAGCATATGTAGTCGTTGGCTATATATCCATTTTATGTATATTTTTGGGGGGAAAATTCTGTAGTCGTCGTCTATATATCCATTTTTTTAGTATAGAATGAACAGTAAATGTCTATATTTTGCAGACGAAATGGCATTATGCATATTTTAGAAATCGGAAGATCATTTACCGTCTTAGTTTCGGACGGTATATAATATGCCGTCTGAGAAAAAATTTTAATTGCAAAAGTTTGGGACGGAATATGATATGCCGTTTGGAAAAAAAAAAGACAATGTCAACTTAGATGCTGACATTTGAGGAAAAAAACAAAAAAGAATTAGTGCAAAGGTGTTGGACGGGAGATGATCACCCGTCCTTCAAATTTTTTTTTTTTAATTCATCACACACCGGAGGTTTGAGATGAAAAAAAAAAAATAGAAAAAAAAGGTTAGACGGCAAATGATATGCTGTTTGAGAAAAAAAAATATTTAAAATTAATATGTCGGACGGGATATAATCTGCCGTCCTTCACAATATTTTTTTTTTCATCAGACGACAGATGTTCTGCCGTCTACAAATTTTTTTGTTTCCGCTTTCTACGAAAATTGTTCAAACGGTATATCATCGTCCGTTTGATATGAAAAAAATCCTGTTTTTGAGTATTGACGACTGCAGCGCTACCTCAAAAAAGCTATTTCTATATTTTCCATATACTCATTTTTTAGCAAAACGACTAGAGATGTTCTTAGATGTCTATTTAATTTTTAAAAAAATACCTTTTTTCAATGGTAATTTTTTGAAGACATTTTTACAGGAAGTCCTTCAAAAGTCATAAATAACAATTTTTTAATATATATTCTTCTGTGAAAGAAAAAAAAATAAATTTAGTTAACATTTCGTCTTCATATATTTTAGCATTAAATATTCTTGGTGCAAAATTCTTATTTTCAAATATGACTAATGCACTTCAGGAGAAAACAATCCTCGGGAAGTTTAGTACCAATTCTAAAACTCATGGCTACCAAAATCTCAACACTCATTAAGGGTTTTTTTATCCTAAATCATATTGTACAGTATTAGCTAAAACTAAAATTATCACTGTATGTTGTAATTTAGAAATAACAAGTGTTCAAGCTCTTGCATGACCAGGAAGCTCCACTCTAAGCTAATTAACATTTCGGTTTTGTAATTAATTGTATCAATTTAAACACGCAGCTTAATTAATATTTGTTCAACTCAACTATGTTAGACGAGCAATGCTATATCCACAATTTTTTCTATTACTTTTTCTTTTTACAATCTTATGTACGTACCACAATATTATTAAGGTTTTTACAACCTACTCTGCTATAATTTTCAGCAGTATTTTGTCACATAAGGTTGTAAAAAAAAATGTTATAAAAAGAATTGTAGGTGTAGCATTTGTTGATGTTAAATATAGTATGTACGTATGTCATACCATAATTACGTACGAGCTTACCAAATATTAAAAATACTTAGCAGTATTTATATTGTCGTTCTTTTAGAAGAAAAGCAGCGTGTATAATGTTCTCATTGGCATCCTTTATTGACCGTAGAATTTTTATACAAATTCGATACATCTAGTCATCGAGATATGATTGAAAATGCAACTAAAGGTAACTAGTATGATGCACGTGCGATGCACGTGAAGGAGGAAGGAAAAGGACAAAAATAAAAAAATCTAGTATGATGCACGTGCGATGCACGTGTAGGAGAAAGGAAAAGGACAAAAAAAACCTACCAATACGTGCGCTGCACGTGTTTGCACACATACAAAAAAAATAAAAAATTGTTTATTTGTTTGGAACCCCATCTCTCCCATTATAATAGTTACTAGTATCATGCACGTGCGATGCACGTGGAGGAAGAAGGAAAAAGACAAAAAAAAAACCTACCAACACGTGCACGTGCGATGCACGTAGAGGAGGAAGGAAAAAGACAAAAAAAATCACAAACACGTGCGCTGCACGTGTTTGCACACATACAAAAAATTATTAATTAATTACCAACCCTATCTCTCCCACTATAATAGTTATAAATTTTGGGAGGAGAGAGAATATCTATAAAAAATTTAGAAAAGAACATAATTTATGCCTTTTAGGACGACTTTTTTTTATCAAAATAATCCACTTTTGAAAATATTTATCAAACTGACCCATTTTCGAGACTAATTATTAAGATGACCCACTCGCTATCTTAGACGTCCAGTTTGGTGAAAATACCCTTGCTATCTGAGTCTAACTTTAAGAAAAACTCGAAATATGTTTGATTTAGACTCGTTTTCTCAGACAACGAGTATTGATTGGGATTTTTTATAAACCCAAATTTGTTGTCTCATCATTCTCCACTTATCTCTCTTTCCACTCTCTCTCTCAACTTTGAAATCCAACTCTGAAATCCTAGCTTCCAAATTTGTGCTCTCACCCATAAAAACTTTCCAATAGATTTTGGACGGATTTTGTTGTTGACATGACGAATTTAGAAGGCTAGGTTTTTGCGTTTCTTTCGAAATTGGAAGAGATAATGGAAAGAAAGAAGTGAAGAGAAACCTTGAAACAATGATTCTTATCTTTAAAAACTTCATAATCGACACTTGCTATTTGAGATAGCGAGTGTACTACACTCATTATCTTAGATAACGAGTCTAAACTTGATAATTTTTTTAAGTTTTTCTTCAAGTGGTGGAGTAATACTTCAACATAAGCTCACTATCTCAAATTGCAATTACTTTTCCACCACACCCGCTATTTGAGATATCAAGTGGGTCATTGTAGGAAATACTTTTGAAGGTGGGTTAGTTTGGTAAATACTTTCAAAAGGTGGGTCAGTTTGGTAAAAATTTCTTATGGGATTAACAAATGTGAAAAACTCTTCAAATAAAATTAGTTAGATGTCCCTATCGCGAATTCAGACTCCAAGTAGTACTAGTATTATACATGGTTTGTGCACGTGGAGAAAAATTGGGAGGAATGAAAAGGGTAAAAAAAAAAATTCCCTACACGTGCGTTGCACGGATTGGGTTAAGGACAAAGGCCTTCTCCCATTATAGTAGTAGAGATTTAAAAAATTTAAAAATTTTTTTAAAAAAATACAATAAAACAAAAAACAAACAGTTAATTTTTTATATCGTAAATTCATAATTATGTAAGTAGTTAAACTTCAAATAGAGTTGAATTGAGCAACATCTCTAATCTCTAATAATATCTACTATTTTAATAGGAGAGGTTGTCACCAAACAAATTCTATTTGTAATCAAACAAACACGTGCAGTGCACATGCATAACTAATATAAATGTGTGCATTACTAATATAAATGAGGTCTTAAGTTCGATGTCAGACAACGTTGAACTTTTTGTAAAAAATATATATATATCTCTAATATTATAATGGGATAAGGCCTTAGTGTCATTCGTCATTTTGTCATTCTACCAACATGTGCAACGTATGTACATAGCAAATATAAAAGAAGTTTCCGGTTCAAATCCTCCCTACGTCAAAATTTTTATTTTTATTTCTTGAAATTATTAAAACGTGCATCGCACGTGTAAATTACTAGTACTATTTTAATGGGAGAGTTTGTTGTCACCAAACAAACTCTATTTGTAACCAAACAAATACGTGCAATGCACAGGCATAACTAATATAAATGTGTGCATTATTAATATAAATGAGGTCTTAGGTTCGATGTTAGACAACGTTGAATTTTTTGTAAAAATATATATATTTATAATGATGTGCATCGCACGTGTAAATTACTAGTAATAATATTATAATGGGAGAGTTAAGATTGTCATTTGTAGACAACCTGTAATTTGTAGACATTTATTCAACCATCTAATCTCAACCATTTATTTTTAAGTGTGAGTTATATTAACCATTCATTTACTCAACAGTTGTTAGTTACCATAATATCCTCAAAGTTTAAATTTATTTACGACATAATTATTTACATAAATGTCACACATAAAATAAAAATTTGTGTCACTATAGGAAATTCGTAAAGAGTATCTTATTATTTACTATATTAAAAAATAATAATTAGAACGTGCATTGCACGTGCAATTACTAGTTGATGTGAATATTTGCAAGTGTACAAAATCGCAACAAGTAGTATAGTTAAGTTAAAAGAGTATCGAACCCACAAGAACTAATTATTTTATTGAGTACCGATATTACCAGATGAACTACTATTTGAAAAATCGAAATTAAATAAAGAAAGCAACTAAATTAAATTAATCTAAAAATCTAACTAAATTAATTAAGAGGTGCGGAATCTGAAATTTTTTTGATTTGTTAATAGAAAAATTAATTCTAGGGCTTTTGATTTCACCTATTTCATCCCACACAATTTATAATTCCATATGAATAAAAACATTATTTTTCCAAGTTGTAGACCAAAATCCCAAAATTATTCAATTTTCTCTCTCGAGCAATATCAAAATTATTCTCAACTAATTATTTTTATAGTTCATGCACAAATTACCAATTAAAAATTTATTAAGATCTATGGATTTCTTAATGGCCACATTAACAGCAGTTCACTCTTGTAACAGTGTTTAATTTTTATTAATCACAAATTACCAGTTCGGCTTCTTCATGATTTAATAGATCATACAAATATCTGTTCACCAATTGTACGCATTAAGAATAAAAATCAAACACACAACCATAGAAAAATAAAAAAACAATATGAAATTGAAATTGTGTTCTTAAAACTAGGCTACATCGTAGCCCTAGAAAAGTAAAATTAGTTCATAATGGTTTTGCAACTAATAAACACTGTCGTGGATTGCATTATAAAAATTAGAGAAAGAAAACAGATACAAAAAGGGACTACTTTTGTAAAAGAAATTGCAAACCGAACGGCCTCAAAAAACGTGCCCAAACAAGTCAATTCCTCCCTCTCTCTCTTTCTGTCGCCTTTGAATTCCGCGCTACCACGCACATCAGCAGAGATGACGTCACCGACTGGCCCACGTGCATGCCTGCTGCTCGGGTCGTCTTGGAGCACGCGCCGAAGCCACGTCAGCACCTGACCCCTCTTCCGCTCTGCTTCGTCTTGGTATCGGAGTGCACGCGCAACAGCAGCTCACCTTCTATCCTCCTTTCTTTTCGTACTTCACGCCCACAGAGGAGAAAGCTCTGTCTCTCTTTCTGTTCCGTTTTCTTTCTTCTTCTTTTTTATATTTTTTTTAATAATGATTAGAGATCAGCCGTCGCGCTTTCCCTTCGTTCGGCGCTATCTTCTCTTCTTGTCTTCTCTTCTATTTATAGGCACGGCAGGGTGATTTAGGGTTTACTTTTGCAGAAAACCCCCTATTTTTCATTTATTTGTTTATTCTCTTTCTTTTTTCTTCAAACACGTGCTGCACACACAAAATAAAAATAGAAATTATGATTTAAAAATAAAAATACATTTAATAAGTTTAAATTTAATCAAACTAACTAAAAATCATATTAGCTTATTTAAACCCCTTTAAATTTTCACCCTCCATTGGCAATTAAAATTTATATCTTGCATTTCACACGGAAAAATTGTAAAATTTAAAAAACAACAAAACAATAAAATTTAATAAATCATTTTATTTGTTTTGTTTGTTGAACTTTACCAAAAATATTTAAATTTTACATCAAAAATCTTATTCCTTCAAAACTAATTAATTACTTAAAATTTATGGAAATAAGATGAATTATAAACAATATAGACGAATACAAATAATTGTTATAGATAAATGAGTACAAATATTTATATAAAAATTAGATACATCACTAGACCTTGTAATGCTAAAGATATGAAGGTGAGGCTTTCTTCACTCACTCACTCACATGTTATAGATGTTTTCACAATGGTGACTTTTGAATCAATAAGTGAATAAATATGATCTACTATTCATTTTCAGAAAGTTCCGATACAAGTAAAATACAATTAGTAGGAAAATATTGTAAAAGCAGTCTTCATGCCTAGTGAAGCGTTATTCACTGCACAACCTGGACGAAATCAAACAAAAATAATAATAATAATCACACGAAATCATAAAAAGTTTACTCATGGAAGTAAAAGAAAAGAGAAATGAAATATATAATGAGAATATATATATATATATATATATATATATATATATATATATATATATATATATATATATATATATATATATATATATATATATATATATATATATGGGTGTTGTTCGGTTGCAAACGGGCCGGAACGGGTCGGTTCGCACGGACCCGTGCGAACCTCGATCTGGACCGTTGGATCGAAGATCCAACGGTTCAGATTTTTTTTCATAAAATCTTGCCTTAACCCGTCGTTGGCAAGAACGGGTTAAGGCAAAATTTAATAAAAAAAGTTGGCCTTAACCCGTTCTTCGGAATAACGGGTTAAGGCTATATTTTTCATTTTCGTCGACATACAGTTCGTCTTCTTTCTTCCGCTCTCTTCTTCTCTCTTCGACGAACCCAGACCCAAACGACGGAAAAAAAAAAAAAAAACCCTAAAAAAACCCTAGCTCCGACGATCCAAACCCTAGAACTCCATCTTCTCTCCCAACTCCGAAGATTGAAACCCCCTAACTCCGACGTTCGAAACCCTAGCTTCTCTTCCCCTCTTCGGAACGAAATCGGAACCCTAGTTCTCTTCCAAAACCCATTGCTTGGCTCGATTTCGACCTACTCCGTAAGGTATACACTATTTCTTTACCCCAATAATGTACATTTGTATTTTTTTTTGAATTTGTGTGTAGTAATTTATTTAGAAATTGGGAAAAAATTTAAATGCGTTAGTAGATTTTGGATGTAGATTCGGGTTGACCTTAAGTATATTCAATTGCCGAATTACGTTACTTGCATTAGTAACTAGTAGAATTAGAATTGTATATACGAAATTAGTTATAAACTTTTCAGTGCGGTTATGGTTGAAAACCCTGCAAACGACCGTAAAAAAATACGAAACTTTCCCAGTAGGTTCGTCTCACGTAGTACAAGCCAAACCCACTTGTGGAAGCGAGTTTCGACTCACGGTTCGAGAGTTACGGCCGCGTATTGCTTACGGTCGGAAAAAACCAAGTATTGCGGTGCACGGCCGTATATCGCAAACCGTGACTCGAAACTCGCTTCTACAAGTTCGGGTGGCTTGCCCTATGTGAACCTGACCAACTCTGAAAGTTTTAAAATTTTCGGATGCCGTTTGTGCGGTTTTCTCAACTTCCTCGCATTATAAGTTTCAGACTTAGAATTCTTTAAGTTTTTGTAGATTAGAAAACCCTCCAAATGGCCTCCAAAAAATACGAAACTTTGCGATTTGGTTGGTGACACGTACGAGAAGTGACCCGAAGTTGTAGAAGTGAATTTCGACTCACGGTTCGAGAGATACGGCCGCGTATCGGTTTTGATTGGAAAAAAACAACTTAAGCCGGTACACGGCCGTATCTCCCGAACCGTGAGTCGAAACTCGCTTCTACAAGTTCGGGTGGCTTGCCCTATGTGAATCCGACCTAGTCGGAAAGATTTATAATTTTCGGGTACCGTTTGCGCGGTTTTCTCAACTTTCTCGCACTACAAGTTTTAGACTTAGAATTTTCTAAGTGCGGGTAGATTAGAAAACCCTTCAAACGGCCTCCCAAAAATACGAAACTTTGCGAATTGGTTGGTGTCACCTAAGGGAACCCAAACCAACTTGGAGGGTTGTGTTTTTCGACTCACGGTTCGAGAGATACGGTCGCGTATCGCATTCGGTTGAAAACAACTATTATAATGCGGTATACGGTCGTATCTCGCAAACCGTGAGTCGAAACTCGCTTCTACAAGTTCGGGTTGCTTGCCCTACGTGAATCCGACCAATTGGGAAAGTTTTAAAATTTTTGGGTGCCGTTTGCGCGGTTTTCTCAACTTCCTCGCATTATAAGTTTCAGACTTAGAATTTTCTTAGTGCGGGTAGCTTAGAAAACCCTTGAAACGGCCTACAAAAAATACGAAACTTTGCAATTTGGTTGGTGTCACCTACGAGAAGTGAACCGAAGTTGTAGTAGTGAATTTCGACTCACGGTCCGAGAGATACGGCCGCGTATCGGTTTTGGTTGGGAAAAAAACAACTAAAGCCGGTACACGGCCATGTCTCGCAAACCGTGAGTCGAAACTCGTTTTTACAAGTTTGGGTGACTTGCCCTACGTGAATCCGGCCTAGTCGAAAAGTTTCTTAATTTTCGGGTGCCGTTGTGCAGTTTTCTCAACTTCCCCGCACCACAAGTTTTAAACTTAGAAATTTCTAAGTGCGGGTAGATTAGAAAACCCTTCAAACGCCCTCCCAAAAAATACGAAACTTTGCAGGTAGGTTGGTGTCCCCTATGAGAAGCCCCCCAAACTTGTAGAAGTGATTTTCGACTCCCGATTCGAGAGATACAACCGCGTATCGCTTTCGGTTGAAAAAAACTATTATAAAGCGGTATACGGTCGTATCTTGCAAACCGTCAGTCGAAACTCCCTTCTACAAGTTCGGGTGGCTTGCCCTACGTGAATTCCACCTAGATGGAAATTTTTGTAATTTTCGTATGCCGTTTGTGTGGTTTTGCTCTATTTCCTTGCATTTTAAGTTTGAGAATTAGATATTTCTAAGTGCGGACCGTTTACAAAACACTTCAAACCACCTCCAAATAGTACGAAACTTTTCTCCTTTTCAAGTTGTGGTGGCTTGCGCAGTTACAAAAACACCAAATACAGCGGTTTAGTACCCCTAACTATTCTCCTCTTCACCGTTTCTTAGGTATGGACAGTTTCGAAGGAAGTTCTGTTGCCGGGGATAAATTTGTTCGTGCACAACCACTTGGCGAGTATCTTCCTCATGTTGACGAGCACCTAAAACCGAAGATTGGTATGACATTTCCCACCCTTGATGATGCGGAAAAATTTTATTCATCATATTGCAAATGTGCGGGATTCGCTATGCGTAAGGGTGGAAATAAATATAAGGGAAACGATGTAGTGGATAAATCATACGTCTGTAATAAAGCCGGGGAGTCACCGAATAGCTATAATGAAACCAGACGAGGTACAACTTCTAGAACGGGTTGCAAAGCTTTTGTCCGTGTGAAAATAAACCCACATAGTAGTTCACAAAGTAATACATGGATTATTTATTCGTTAAATGAAGCACACAATCACGAATTCACTTCACCCGGTAGACGTCACTTGCTACCTCGAAACCGTGAATTGACTAAGACAGTTAAAAATGTAATTGGTCAAATGACCGAAGCTAATGTCCCTGTATGCAAACAAATGCTATTCTTTGAAGCTGCAAGTGGAGGTAATGAGAAAATTGGATTCACCGAAACCGATGTAAGAAATTTCAAGAGAGACGAGATGGAAGGTTTAAAAGGTCACGACGGACAAATGCTACTTGAGTTTTTTGAATCGAAAAAGGCGACCGATCCCTTATTCTATTTTGACTACCAATGTGACCCCGAAGGGCGATTGACACATTGTGTGTGGGTGGACGGTATCGCCAGAAATAATTACAAAGTATTTGCGGATGTTCTTTGCTTTGACGCTACCTACAACACAAACCGATACGGGATGTTGTTCGTACCATTTGTTGGATTCAACCATCATTGGCAATCAATATTCCTAGGTTGTGGGTTCATCCCCAATGAGACAGCTTCCTCATTTGAGTGGTTCTTTGAAAAGTGGCGTGCTGCAATGCCATGTGATCCGATCAACATCGTGACAGATGAGGATCGCGGGATAACTTCTGCAATTTCCAAAGTTTTCCCAATCACGTCACATAGATATTGCATTTGGCATATTTTGGATAAGCTACCGCATGAAGTTCGAATGTCGAATAACGTTGATGAGTTCAGGGATGCTTTGAAGACTATTATTTATACGGCGGAATTTAAAACAGAATTCGAACAGAAGTGGAAAAATTTGATCTGTCAGTACAAATTAGAAAATAACAGATGGTTGAAGGAAAAATTTGAGATCCGTGAAAAATGGGCCCCGGTGTACGCAAGAGACTCATTTTGGGGGGGCATGCTGAGTACCCAACGTAGCGAATCGCTACATTCATCCTTGAAGCACCATACTCATAAAAAGTACTCACTACATGAATTTGCTATCATCTTTGACCGACTCTTAGTAAAACAAAGACACGATGAACTTAAAGAAACACATCGTAATCGCGAGGAGCGGCCAAAATTGAAGACCGAGTGGGCATTGGAGTCACAAATGGCAGGGACATACACTTTGAAGATTTTCTACAAATTTCAACAAGAAGTGGTCAAAAGCTTATTACTTAATGTGAGTTTAATTGCGAGTATGGATACACCGGATAGTGCAGCTTATTCTGTAACAGTTTGTGGAAATTCAGAACCGGGGAGGGTGATTTCTTATTGTAAAATCAGTAAAATTGCTAAATGCCCTTGTTCCATGTACTACTTCGTAGGCATTCCCTGCAAACATCTACTTGCAGTTATTCGGTTCACAGATCACACCGCACTACCTGAACAATATATTTATAGGCGATGGACCAGGGATCAAATGAGGAGAAGCAGTATACCGGTGGGCAATAATATGGGCGACAATTTTGCATCGCGTTATTGCGAACTTAGTATGCACTCAAGACATATGGTCGATCTTGGTTGTTCTTCAGAGCGAGGATACAAGTACATGCTCGACCACATGCTGAAGGGAATTGAAGGCTTTGCGGAGATTGATCCAGTGAACAGCACACCACACGAAGGTAGCGCCCAACCTGAGAGTGGTGGACAAGCACATACACATGCACATATAGGTGACCCTGTACAGTGCACCACAAAGGGTAGGCCTAAAGGGAAACGGTTGAAGTCGGTAAGAGAATGCCAAAAAACAAAGAGGCCAAGACTTTGCAGGACATGTCTTCGGGTCGTAGGTCACGATTCACGGAATTGCCCCAGAAATTTAGGAAGGTATTATATCAGACATTTTGTATTTGTTTATTCAACTCAAACTTTGTTATTTTTGGTCAGTACTAAATCATTGTTCCTTCTTTTTTTAGTGGATCGGTGGGCAATGAAGAAGCTCCAAACGCGGTAGAGAGTGATGCTGACGAAGGCGAAGGTTCGTGCTAAGGGGGCTTTAAGAAATTTATTAATATGTATGTCATGTCAAAATTTGGAAAATAATCACCGAATAATTGCCAAATTTTAAATTGATTCGTGCCGATTTATTTGAATTTCGACTGGATTGTTAACCTTTTTTTTTTCTCCCTGGTATAGGTCCGGAATGAAACAAGTTTAACGCGCCCAAATGGAAAGACGCACCGCCTTGAAAAGTTGTGTTATTTTTGGTTTGTATATATGTGTGGATAATTGCCGTGTTCTTGTTTGGTACAAGTAAATTAACCATGTTTTTAATTATAATGCAATTTCTGTACGTCAGTGTATTTTGTGTATTTGTGAACAAAGTTATATTACTATGCATTTTGACCAGGCAATTTGGTTGTGAATGCTTATTGCAGTCGGAAAATGTAAAATTAGTAGATGTATACAATTTGGGGAACTCGTTCTGTTTGGGAATTTTGTGTTAAGGAAAATTGTCTGCCTGCTAATGTGAACAGTTTTTTATTTGTGTTGGCGATTGTGTATTTCGTGCATAACCAATACTGCACCTGTAAGTTCGGCCAATATCTCTTTTCTTAACCCGTTCTTGACGATAACGGTTTAATACAATCTAACCCGTTATCGGAAATAACGGGTTAAGGAGATAGACATTGGCAGTACTTTGGTTCAATACTTCACATACGGTGGTTTTAGTTCGGCCAATATCCCTCTACTTAGGCCGTTCTTATTGGTAACGGTTTTATACAATCTAACTCGTTATCAGGAATAACGGGCTAAGGAGCTAGATATTGGCAGTCCTTCGGTTCAATAATACACATGTAGGGATTTAGTTCGGCCAATATCTCTCTACTTAAGCCGTTGTTGGTGGTAACGGTTTTATACAGTATAACACGTTATTAGCAATAACGGTCTAAGTAGAGAGGTATTGGCAGTACTTCGGTTCAATACTTCACATATAGCGGTGTTAGATCGGACAATATCTCTCTACTTAATCCGTTGACACATTTTAGAAGCAATACTAAAACTGAGTTGTTCCAAACGAAATAAATACTGTGTAGTTGGCATCCAGATGATTGGTACTAAACTTGTATGGTTAGTGATGGTAACTATCTAGTTGATGTTATCCAATCTTAGATAACAAATGTACGTACACACTGCCAGAATTCAAGTGTTGTGTGAATGCATTACTATGTAATTTGCTTTGAAGATGATGTTAGTAAACTGTCAATGTTAGTGATGATATTCAAGTTCAATTTTTAAATCGATATTCAATTCTCAATGTCAATGTTAGTCCTGTGTGATGATATTCAAACACCAAGGTTGGCCGTTATGTTTTACACAAAGTAAATTCACTTTTCTCCTGGCAACTCATATTAGTCCTGTGTGAATTCTATTCGCTGTGCCATTTTGATTGTACTAACTCTGTTGCGGATTTTATCTATTGTTCTACCATCTAATATGAAGGTTGGCACTTCTCTTATTGCTTGAAATATACATAAAATTTATCTTTCATTATTCATAAAATTTATATACCATTACCTTCACTTAAACTTATATACCAATACCTTAACTTAAATTTATATACCATTAACATTACCTTCATTTAAATACGTGCCGTACGCACGTCTCACGGGCAATCCTAGTCCTCACATACAATCCAGAAAACTCATTCTCACAATCTCTTAAAAGTTCACAATTTCACAATTCTACAAAATGTACCACTTTCGCAATATTCAAGCTTCAAGTGTACCACCTACCAAATCTTCACGCTTCAAGCCATTAATGATCCTACAAAATCTTGAAGCTTCAAGATACAAAATCTTCATCTTCACTGAACCTACAAAATCTTCATCTTGAAGCTACAAATTTAGAAAATCTTCAAGCTTGAATCCTGAAAGCTTCAAGCTTCAAGTGTACCACCTACAAAATCTTCACTGAACCTACAAAATGATGACAATTTCACAATCTCAAGTATTAGGAAAACATAATAGATTTAAAAAAATTTTGACAGAACCTCCCCTAAAATATTCGCCCTTTTACAAAAATTCCTTACGGAATTCTGCTAACAGTTAAATATATGACATCACACGCAATAAATATAAATCCTCCCCAGGCTCAACCGAGCAACATCACACATGCAACATATATATATGGCTCTGGGGGAAAAAATCAGTATATAATGCAAGATACAAAATATAAACCAAATATTCTTTTCAAAATGTAATAATTTTTTTGTAAAACCTTCGAAAAACATTTAAAAAACCAAACAATATACCCAATACTCCACAAAATTGCGGGTACGGGTATTAACATAACTATATTATATCATTATTATATACAGTTACTTACATCATCTCCCAAAATGCTAAATATTACAATTTTTACAACCTCCACCATACTAAACACCAACCGAATGAATGAAAAAAATAATTACAGGGTTGTAGAAGAACACAGTGGTTGAGGTCTTCAAAATAGAACACAATGGCTGAAGTAAAAATGAGAACAACTTATTACTAGTATCTTCGTGTTGTAGATTTTATTTAAAAAAAAAGAAGATACTTATATGGCCATATTGGCAGTGATGTCATCCATTGCTGTTCTTTCATTAGAGCAATTGACCTGTATATAAAGGAGGGGAAACATATTAACTAACCAATTGAAGTTCTTCAATTGGAGCAATTGACGTTGTAATTATTTTAACAAACCAATCAAGAAAACATATTAACTACTATTGATTACTACGACCTATCTTCTTTGATGATTAACTACAATGAGATACTTGTGTAAAATTGTGTAGATTATTTCAGTTTTAGAAGTGTTATAGAGAAAGATGGAGCTATACAGAAAGATCGGAAGAAGCGGTAAGACAGTAAAATTGTGTAGCTATTTCAGTTTCAGAAGTGAATCTGACAGTCAGGAGTTTTTCAAAGATCACTTTCTTCTAAGGAAAGTATGTAAATGCGAAGAATTCAAAGGACAGATTTGAAAATATAAATCATTTTAGGGGACTGTGTAAGCAGCCTTTTAAGTATAATGGAAATAATATGCAATAGAAGCACAGTGAGCATTGGAACAAATTTTGGGTACGGTAACATAGTTAACTGAATTCTATCATAAGGCAATCTCAAACGAGACCAAAGTACTGCTTTGTTATTAATACCATCATACTATTCTCGGTTAAGTATCCATGTGACCTAGTTCATATCTAAAATTTAAATTTAGTTAATCAACCTTAAAGTAAAACTCTTCCACCTCAGAAATTGGATCTAAAAAACATTTACAATTGACAAATATGTCCTTTCTGAAGAGAAAAAACTAAGGTGTGCAGACAACTCCAAATGCACGGGCAACTTCTTCAGACTGAATGAGAAGGACAATCCGAGTTTTTATGAATGTTGAATGCTTATGAAATAGGTTAGATTTGTGATGTATACATCAATGTTTACCACAATTGCAGCCTCAATGTGTTTTTCTTTACAGAAAATTACCTCGGCATTTTTTTCAATATACAGTTTAATAACTTCAGAATATACCCATATGATTACTATGTGATGGAAATTAAACAACTAATAATGTTAATGTTGAAATATACAGTTTAATAATGTTACGTGTATATTACGTGTATGTGGGGGGGGGGGGTTGTACTTCGGTCCATTTAAAATTCAAAAATACACAAATTATTATGCTAAAAATAATGTTAATGTTGAAATAGCAAAATTCAAAAAATGTGTGCATAAACGATAATAATGCGTGCATAAGAGATAATATTCAAAGGTACATGTCTAAGAAAATATTGCTTAATTTAAGCTTGTTAATTTTGTGTAATCTACGTTTATCAAATTTTCTTCACCTAAAAACAAAGTATTTTCATAATATCATACATCCTAATTGGAAAGTCAAATAATTCTGAAGTATTCATAAATAAGTATAGAATTTTGTTTTTAATAGGTTCTTTATAAATGAGAAGTTATTGCTGGTATTAGGATTAGTATTTAGGAAGAATGTGACTAACAACACTAAACATAAGCAACAACACAAAACGAAGAAATTCCGAACATTTAAAATAAGAGCAGACTTACTTTCATGTAGTTCTCAAAGCGCTCACTGAAGAAATGATACGCAAACTCGGTTTCCAAAAATTCTTGCAACTTATTACTTGGACCTGTGCACAAATTAAAGTGCATTGGTATCAGAATCAATCTGTTTTCATAGATAAGTGAGATTTTAGATTTTAGATTCTCAAGTGAGATTCTCAAGTAATATTTTGAATAGATAAGAGTCCTCATACTGATCATGGTTGACCATGCAGACATTCTCAGGTGAGATTTTAGATTTTAGATCTAGATCATGGTTGACCATGCAGACATAATTCTGAGTATCTAGATCACTTCTAAGCCAAGCTTCCAAAATCAAACCTCATATGGGCATATCGCGATGCGATCAAACTCTACCTAGTTGATCTATAACTCTCATATTTACAATCACACCACACAAAATCATCACCAATAAAAATACTCTTCCGAAAAAATAATGTAATAATAAGAAAACTAAAACTAATTCCAACTCGATATGAATGTGTCCATGTTCTTACCTGGGTCCAAACAGAATGTTTTCGAGCTCCAACAACTCCTCATCCGTCGCCAATTCAAGCACCGATCTCAATTCCGGATCAAAATCCCCTGAAAAAAATCCAACACAATCAAAACTTTTTCACGACCCCTCTCAAATCCTTAAAAACCCAGAAGAAAAAACAACCAAAGATGCGAACTTTGTGATGTAGAAGTGATCGCGGCCGCCCGCTATAACTCTCATATTTACAATCACACCACACGAAATCATCACCAATACAGATACTCTTCCGAAAAAAAATAATGTAATAATCGAAAACTAAAACTAATTCCAACTCGATATGAATGTGTCCATGTTGTTACCTGGGTCCAAACAGAATGTTTTCGAGCTCTAACAACTCCTCATCCGTCGCCAATTCAAGCACCGATCTCAATTCCGGATCAAAATCCCCTGGAAAAAAACCAACACAATCAAAACTTTTTCAAGACCCATCTCAAATCCCTAAAAACCCACCTCAATTCTCTTAATTAAAAAAAAATCAACTAAGCTAAAAATGATATAAGCAAATAATGGTTCTGTTGAGGTTGGCGACGGGATTAACAACTTAGGCTTAGAAAGATAAAACCCAAAATCATCACAACTAATCATCACAACTAATTTCTGTTGAATGGAAGCAAATCAACTAAGCTGAAACTGATAAAAGCAAAGAATCAACTAAGCCAAAAATTAACAGCAAACCCTTTCCTCGGACAGGGAATTCACAGCAAAAATTCACAGTAATCAAGAAATCAAAAACATCCTAATTCCAATTGAAGAAAAAAATTCTGCTGATGTTGGCGACGGGAAGGTGAAATCAATGGAGAAATTTTGTATACCTGAGAGATGAAATCGATGGTTGAGTGCGGAAGGCGAAGGGAAGGCGACGGGACTTCGCGGAAGCGACTGGGAAGCTGCGAACGGCGCTGGGAGGTCTGAGGTGGAGGATGAGAGAGCGGAGGAGAGAGTGAGAGAACGGGAGGTCGGGAGGATGAGGGGGGGTTGGGATCGGGAGGTTGGAGGGGGGGGGGGCGGGCGCCGATGGAGGAGAACGGAAGGGCGGAGGAGGGAGAGAGTGACGAGCAGGAAGATTAGAGAGTGGGCGGGAGAAAGAGGGAGAGAAGGGGGGGTGTTTTTGGTTTTTGGGGAAAAGAGAGAGAGAGAGAGAGAGAGAGAGAGAGAGAGAGAGAGAGAGAGAGAGAGAGTGTGTGTTTTTAAATTTGTGGAGTTTGAAATTTGGTTGGGAAAATATGTTTTGTGAGAGTAGATCTGGTCCATTGATTTTGGGATAGATTGAATGTGAGCCACTTGATAGCTTTTTTTGTGTTTTATTATCTAGATATATAGATAATATACAAATCTACTAATTCACAACAAGCCATTTGCAAGACAAAATTTATTCATATAAAGGAACATTACAAACTGGTAACAACATATTGTTTGAAGAATGATATTAAAATTGTACATGATCCGCATGCTAGTTGACATTACAAAGTCATCCCTTGATACCGGATTTTTAAATTGAAATTAATTTAGTATACAAGTACATGCTCGCTTTCTTCTCGAATTGGAAGGAAGGACTGCTGACTCTGCCTGATTTTGGATAGATAAGTAGTTCCGGTTGTAGACGACCATCCTTGAACTGAAGAGGCTTGCCTTGAATGTATAAATAGCCGGTTGCACCCCCCTGCATACAAGACCCGTTCTCTACTGTTACACAGAATGCAAAAATCCCCTGCTTTCGTCGGCCGGAGTAGTAGTGGGTGTAACCGTATATTCGAAGTACTTAACGACTTCTTGACACGCACTCCTCATAATCGTGAAATTTGTGGCACGATTGTGAGGTGTGCATGCCAAGAAGTCGAAAAGTACAATGAATACACCGTGACACCCAGCACTACTCCGTCCGACAAAAGCAGGGAATTTTTGCATTCTGTGTAACAATAGAGAACGAACTTGTATGAAAGGCATACAAATGCTACTTATGCAAACACATCTAAAAGCTAAAAAAATAGAAGACCAAGAAAAACACTGTGGGAAAAAAAGGCAGAGCAAGCGGCCCTCCCAAGAACGGCTGATAGAAACCGAGCATGCACTTGTACACTGAAACAAGTCATCTCTACTCCTGCATCTTCATACACAAGAACAATTGTAGGCGGCCATCCTTGATCTCAAATTTCTCCTGCATCTCATTTGAGTTCTCTTGAAGAGAAGAAGAGAAGTCATATTTGAGTTGATGAGAGTCTAACTCTCTCAGTTATAGGCAATGAAAAAGAAAAAGTGTAGAATGATATGATAGCCCACTTGGGTTTCTCACTGCTCATCAATAGTCCGAGAGATACGGGTCAATACAAGGAGAAGTGGAAGGCTATATGGATCACTGCTCATCAATAGGGAGGAGATATGGGTCTCTCAATTAAGACAATGAATGCTGAAACATGAAGGTGAAGAAGACAATAATGATAAACTTTGTTAGTCTTAACCTAATCCTAACCCTAACCCTAGACTAACCCTACTTTAACCTAACCCTAACCCTCGTTCCAAAAAACCCCGTAATTTAATTTTTTTTATTTTGTAAGACTTAATATGGTAACAAATTTAGAGTGCTTAGTTATTGGAGAATAAATGGATAATTATAAAAATAATAAACAATTTATGGACATATGAATGTCACCTTGCACAGTTCTGGAGACAGTTCTCGCAAAGAGTTAAGAGAAATTTTTAGAAAACCCAATATTAGCTGAACACCCTAAACCGTGATTCACGAGAACGGTTTATATAACCTTTAACCGTTGTTCCCAAGAACGGGTTAAGTACTTCCATTTTTGGGGGTATAGTTTGAAAACTTGGATAGGGCCCTGGTAATAATACTCTCCATAACCCGTGCTTGCGAACAGCGGGTTAAGTTCGTTCACACGTTATTCCCAGCGACGGATTAAGTACTGTGATATTAGCAGGACTTTGATCTAAGGGCGATTAAATGTCTGCCAACATCGCTATACTTAATCCGTTGTCATGAAGAACGGATTAAGGCAATATAACCCGTTGTTAGCCGTGACGGGTTAAGTATATCCATATTAGCAGAACTATACCAAGACTTGGTCTGTACCAAGACTAGGTTTTTAACGATCTCGTAAGCGATACGCGGTTGTATCTCACAAACCATGAGTCCAAACTCACTTCAACAAATTGGTTTGGCGTCTCGTAGGTGACACCAACAAAACCTGACAGTTTCGTAATTTTTTGGGACACCATCAAGTTAGACATATTTTCGTTTGTTGATACATGTACAAGATATTGCATTCACAACAGGCTATTTGCAGAACCAAATTTTATTCATATAAAGGAACATTACATACTGGCACTAACATATTGTTTGAAGATACAGAAATTTGAAGTTGAAATTAATTTAGTATACAAGTGCATGCTCGCTTTCTTCTCGGAAGTGGAAGGAAGGACTGTTGACTCTGCCTTTTTTTGATTGCATAAGTAGCCAGCTGTACCCCCTGCATACAATTTCGTTCTCTACTGTTATACAGAATGTAAAAATCCTCGGCTTCCTTCGAAAGTTAGTGGTAGTGGGTGTAACCGTATATTCAAAGTACTTAACGACTTCTTGACACGCACTCCTCATAATCGTGATATTTGTGGCACGATTGTGAGGTGTGCATGCCAAGAAGTCGAAAAGTACCATGAATACACCGTGACGCCCACCTCTACTCCGTCCGATGAAAGCCGAGAATTTTTGCATTCTGTGTAACAATAGGGAACGAATGTGTATGAAAGGCGTACAATTGCTACATATGCAAACACACCCGGTCTTGCAAAAAAAATAGAAGACTAAAGAAACGCGCACTGTGGGGAAAAAAAGGCAGAGCCAACGGCCCTCCCTACCGCTTGAGAGAAACCGAGCATGCACTTGTACCCCCTGCATACAAGACCCGTTCTCTACTGTTACACAGAATGCAAAAATCCCCTGCTTTCGTCGGCCGGAGTAGTAGTGGGTGTAACCGCATATTCAAAGTACTTAACGACTTCTTGACACGCACTCCTCATAATCGTGATATTTGTGGCACGATTGTGAGGTGTGCATGCCAAGAAGTCGAAAAGTACCATGAATACACCGTGACACCCACCACTACTCCGTCCGGCGAAAGCAGAGAATTTCTGCATTCTGTGTAACAATAGAGCACGAATGTGTATGAAAGGCGTACAAATGCAGCTTATGCTAACAATTGTAAAAACTAACAAATTAGAAGACTAAGAAAAATATGAAGAAAAAAGAGAGAGAGCCGGCAGCCATTCTCTAATCTTGAGCTTTGTCTTCTACAACTTCAGCTTCAACTTCAGCTTCAGCTTCATCTTTGTCTTCCCTATTGGGAACTAAAGATGGGTTTTGAAGAGAAGAGGAGAACATTGATAGGGCCCTGGTTGCAAACAGTTAGAAGAGAAGAGGAGACCCCTAACTCAAATGAGGAGACCCCATTTGAGTTCTCCTGGCAATAGAAGGAGAGGAGACTCCCTCTTGAAGTGCATGAGGGAGAGGAGACTCCCTCATATAGATGGCTAACCGAATAATTGGGGAGCATGACATGACCAAATAATGTAGAGAGGGGTGTTGATAAATAGGGAATGGATTAGCAGGGAACGGATGGCCATGGCTGGATTAAAAATAATTAAAAGATGACAAGATGCCATCAAATGTTAGTCAACGAAGTTTTGACACTCCATGTTGAAAAATTAGCAGTAAGGACAACAATTGTCCCCACCAAATTGATACACATCTCAACTTGTACAGTGTCTGTAAATTAGCCCTAGTTAACCCGTTATTGGTGATAACGGTTTAAGTTCAACTGACCCGTTATTGGTGATAACGGGTTACGTACAAACCAATCCTTGATATAGTTCTGGTAATATCGATGTACTTAAACCGTTCTTGGCAATAACGTGTTATGTTAACTTAATCCGTTCTTCGCAAGAACGGGTTATGTAGAGTGTTATTGCCAGGGGGCTCTCTAAGTTTTCAAATTATACTGCCAAAAATCGAAGTACTTAAACCGTCCTTGGGAATAACGGATTAAGTTAACTTAACTCGTGATTACCAAGAACGGTTTAAGGTGTTGAATAAATTTTGGGTTTTCCAAAAATTTCTCTTCGCTCTTTGCGAGAATTGTCTCCAGAACTGTGCAAGGTGACATTAATATGCCCGTAAATTGTTTATTATTTTTATTAATTTCCATTTATTCTCCCGTAACTAACCACTCTAACTTTATTACCATAATAAGTTTTGTCAAAGTAAAAAAATTTCCTTAAACGCTTTTTTGTACGAATCGTTAACTTGTAGTAAATTAACAGGCCGTTCTAAATTCCCACACTAATCAATCCATCAATCCATCAGTCAATCAAATATATCTACAACCACATGTTAAGGGAATCTACATGTGTTATTTCTTCAATATGGGCCACATGTGAGATCTACATTCGATTTTGTTCTAATATGGGCTACATGTGAGATCTACATGTGGTTTTTCTAATAATAAACTTGTTCTAATATGGAGAAAAGCAGAAGTGACAGCCTGTCAACCGCAAACTAGAATGAGGACCAGCAAGAACCCATAAAATGATTCTTATACTTGCTTCCACAATAAGTGCATCCCTCATGTACCAACGTTAGGCAATCCACATATAGTTTTTACCATACATGGACTACATGTGGGGATTTAGATGTGGTTTTTCACCCACATAGGCTACATGTGTGATGTACATGTGTTTTTTTGCCTGTATAGGATACATGTGGGATTCTACATGTAGTTTTTCCCCATACAGACTACATGTGGGAATCACAAGCCTTTAAAAAATTCACATTAAGTAATCTCATCACATGTACAGATCCAGTTCTTGATAGCCAATTAATCTGATCTGAGGACGAGATGCGGATCACGTAACGCGTCTGGTTAGGCATATTCATGAGGGATCTCAGCACCGCAATTTTGTCTGAGGACCAGCAACAAAATCGCAAAATGATTCTTATCCGGCCTTCCACAATTTAGATACACAATTCTGTCAGCTTTGGTAAGCAGACTCTTTCTCGCTGAAGAGAACTGTAAGATATATGGAACACTAACAGGTTTAACAGTCTTACAAACTGTAAGTTGTAGCAGAGATTTTACCATTTCATATCTCTCCATTAGGGATACCATCATCATCACAGTTGATCCAAATATGTATTGGAATTTTTTTACATGCATGTGGGGATCTACATATGGCTTGCTCCATGTATAGGCTACATGTGGGGATCTACATGTTTTTTTTTCCCCATGTGGGCTACATGTGGAGATCTAAATATTTTTGTACATGTGTTAAAGCCTACATGTGGCATGTAAATGTTTTTTTTTCACACAATCTTTACATATGGGGATGTACATTTGGTTTTTCCCCCAAATAGGCTAAATGTGGGGATGTACGTGTGGTTTTTGCTCCATATAGGCAACGTTTTTTTTTAACATACACCTTAGTGGGAAAACGCACCAAGCTAAACAAGTAGAACTCAACACCCGCCTACAACATCACATGTACGTCCCTACATATAGCTTTTCCATAACGGCTACATGTGCGAATCCAAATGTGGATTTTCCCCCATTTATTAAACAGGGGATCTTTTGCACAGACAGTGGAAAACATATTTGTATTGTCATTTCTGGTAAAAGATGGCAGTTTTTGTTAGCCCTCTATATTAAACCTGGAGGCACTGCGCTCAATAATAACACAGAGGGGCTTTTCCATTAGGAATATTTTCATCATTACAATTGTTCCAAACCCTAACTTGGTCTTTTTGTACGTTGATGTGGGGATCTACATGTGGTGTTTCTCCCACATGGGCTACATGTGGGATCTAAAAGTGGTATTTCTGATATTAAACTTGTTCTACTATGAGAAGAAGCAGAAGTGAGAGTCTATCAACGGGAAATTAGAACGAGGACCGACCAGATAACCTAAAATGATTCTTGTCAGTCCTCCCACAATAAATGCATGCCCCATGTACCCACATTAGAGAGTCTACAAGTTTTTTTCCCCTCGTATAGTGCACATGTGGGATGTGCTCAATTTTAATACATTTGTCTGTATTTGAATATCCGTTTGATGTGGTCAATTTTATATTGGTTAGTTACGTGGCTAGCCAAGAAATTAAAAAAATAAATATAAACAGGGAAAAAACAAATACATATGACCTTTTTTTTTTTTTTTTTACAACAGAACTCGTAATTTTTTTTTTTTTTTACTTTCACAAAACTTATCATGTTACAAATTTAGAGTGGTTAGTTGCGGGCGAATAATGGGAAAATTATAAAAATAATAAACAATTTATGGGCATATTAATGTCACTTTGCACAGTTCCGGAGACAGTTCTCGCAAAGAGTTAGGAGAAATTTGTAGAAGTGGTTAGTTGCTGCCAATATCTCTCTACCTAAGCCGTTGTCGACAAGAACGGATTACTTTAACCTCACCCGTTGTTGGCAACGACGGGTTAGGATGACCCATATTGGCAGCACTTGTTTCTGTATGAATTATATTGCTGCCAACCTCTCTCTACTTAAGCCGTTGTCGCCAAGAACGGGTTACGTTAACCTAACCCGTTGTTGGCAACGACGGGTTAGGATGACCCATATTGGCAGCACTTTCGCATGTATGAATTATATTGCTGCCAATCTCTCTCTACTTAAGCCGTTGTCGCCAAGAACGGGTTAAGTTAACCTAACCCGTTGTTGGCAGTGACGGGTTAGGAAGACCCATATTGGCAGCACTTGTTTCATGTACTACTTGAGTAGTTTTCCAAAGGACTGACAATATCTCTCCACTTAACCCGTCCTTGCTGATAACGGGTTAAGTACAGAGATATTGGCAGCAATATAACTAATTAAATGTGGTTCACAAAATAACAAATGAAAGCACATCAAAGTAAATAAGACAACATATATATTCAAAAGAAACTTGAAGGCGTACAAAAGTCCAATAACGACCAACTACTTAATTACTTGAACTGAATTCAATATTCACAAAATCCAAGACTTTACAACAAAATTATACATATAAGACTGCACATGGCCAAAAGACAATTATTCACAAATGAAGCCGTTCTCGAATTTGGCTTGCATCCGGCGCACCAAAATTCACCTACAACAGTTTATCAACATTGAAACAAACAATACGTTAGTTACTGCAGTGAAAAAAACACCAACCAAAAGACACGCTATTACAGAGTATTACAGATTACCGTCTACGGCCAGTCCGCTTGCGACCGCTTGGTGTGAATTGTTTGGGAGGTTGCCTGGTCCTTTTAGGATTTCGCCGTGCGCGATGTGTTTGGGGAGAGTCAGAATCATCCGACGACTCTTCCTCATCAGTACCCTGTTGACGACCAGGGATTGTAATTGCCCTACTAACAATCTGTTTTCGCCTTAAGGGTGTTGTCGGCACATTGGCGCTCAAATAGGCCTCAACCTGTGGACCTTCACCCGCGTCCTCCAGAGTACGACGGCACGGGGCTAACATCTCCCGGATTACCGTCTTTAAGCTCTCGGGTATTCTAGTCTTCAGGTGGCGGGCAGCTGTTCGGACAACCTCCCATGCGTTGTCAATCTACAGTTGGTGAAAAATTCCAATTTAAACATCATTCAAAATTAGTTTACATCAATTGAACACAGTACAAATATACAAACTATATGAAATTGGACTGACCGCTTTTCGATGTGCCTCAGCCCTCGGTTGGTACATCGGCTGGGAGGAGGAATATGCTGGAGGTGGTTCTACCTGGGCTTCGGGAATCGGAAGTTGCACCCCAGCTGGTACGGCGACCGTTCGAGAAACGAACAACCGGGTTATTCGCTTGTACCACATCATGTATGCCTGCTGGAGGGACCCATCGTATGGTCTCGCGACAAACATCAAATTCAGTGTCATTTGATGTCGCATGGTGTTCCAGTTGGCTACGTGGTAACGATGAAAATCAGCCCAATCGAAATTGGGCACCCGTCCCGTTCCCCTAACCTCGTGCAACTTTTTATCGTACGACCTGACATCGGGAATCTTCTGTTGATATCCGAATTGCCGCAAGACCCGGTCAGGATACTGGAACTCCACAACCGAAAAGTTCACAAGAGGTGCTGCCGTCAACCAAAGGGATCTGTCTAGGCAGACTGGAGGAACGCGTTGCAACCTATCGGCCGAGTACGGTTCCCATGTGACGAACTCGTCCCGCATGTTGTCCAACTCATCTCTGTAGTAGGTCAGCGAATGGCGTGGGTTATCGGTCCACGTGTGTCGGCCGGCCCAATATGCTCCTACAGGAGGTAACAACTCTGCTGCCCCTGGGTCGGCCAAAAATTCCGGTATAGGCTGAGTAATACGGGGACGTCCGATGTGGATGCGTTCCCAACTCCATATCTGCATCAGCACCATTGGGCCACCCATCTGTGCGCCACCTAAAGAACATATGCACAAACTCCTGTATAGTAGCGCCAGTGCCGCACTCCCCCAACTATAGCGACCCGCATACTGGAAATCCTCCAACAACCGTAGGTACATCAACGGCACGGTTGATCCGGATGAGTTCGGGAAGATAAGTCCCCCTATCAAACTAAAAATGTATGCACGTGCATAGCACACTAGGTCAGCCTCACCCGACTCGGGGTTCAAATATCCCTCCTCGAACTGGTATTTTAACCAGGTGATGTAAAGTGATTTACCCTCGAAAGCGTCATCCATCACTTCTTCCTCCGCTTTTTGTTTCGCAGCTTCTATTTGTTCATTCAATAAATCTTCATCAGAATCTGCGGGGGCATTTTCGCGGATATTTTTTTCGGCCTTCTCTTGTTCTTCAAGAACTACCAACTGCAAGTCGATACCGAGTAAGTCCCGAACGACTTCAACTCGATCGAAGTCCATGTTTCCCGTCACGGCAACCCCATCGATTGGTAGTCCTGTTATCATTGCCACATCCTGCAGGGTCACAGTCATCTCACCCACAGGCAGGTGGAATGTGTGGGTCTCCGGCCTCCATCGCTCGACTAGAGCTGTGAGGAGTGGCCGATCTAGCTTCACAGAGTGAATGAATCTTGCTCCGTAGAAACCGGCCTCTACCACGTACGGCGTGATACGTTCATCCCAAGGAAGAACTGTGTGCTTCCGAAAATTTAGTTTTCTATCGGACCCATTCCACACGGCTTCCGATCGGTGTTTGCCCTGCAGGGTGAGTACACTTGTGTCCACGGGTCCGGGTGATGTAACCGAGGACGACGGACCTGCCTCACCCGATGTGGATTGACGGCCACCAACCTACACGAATAAATATAACAAATGTTATTATTGAGATAATGTTACATGTTTGTATTTAAAACCAATAATAGTAATCGATCTTACCTCAGTAGTTGGTGCGCCACTGGTGTTCCCGGACTCGATTCTTGGTTGCCTTGTTCTAGCCATTTAGATACCCGTCTGTAAAAAATTAAAAAGTTGTTAAAAAAGATGACAACAAAACAAACATACCGAGATTATACTGAAAAACGCATGAATGAAAACAAAAAAATCTATAAAACTTTACGACTATGTCGGATTCACGTAGGGCAAGCGACCCCAACTTGTACAAGTGAGTTTCGACTCATGGTTTGCGAGATACGGCCGTATACCGCTTAATTAGGTTGTTTTCCAACCTCCAACCGATACGCGGCCGTATCTCTCGAACCGTGAGTCGAAATTCACTTCTACAACCTCGGGTCAGTTCTCATAGGTAACACCAATCAACTCGCCAAATTTCGTATTTTTGGGAGGTGGTTCGAATTGTTTTCTAATCGGCCCGTTTTTTACAAAATTCTATGTCAAAAACTTCTCACTTGAGCAATTGACGCAATACCCCGCAAACGGCATCCGAATATTTTAAAACTTTCCGACCAGGTCCAATTCACGTAGGGGAAGCCACCCGAACTTGTAGAAGCGAGTTTCGAGTCACGGTTCGCGAGATACGGCCATCTACCGCTTTACTCGGTTTTTTTCCAAGCATAAGCGATAAGCGGCCGTATCTCACGAACCGTGAGTCGAAACTCACTTCCACGAGTTGGTTTGGCTTCGCGTAGGTGATACCAACCAAATCGCAAAGTTTCGTATTTTTGGAAGATCATTTGGAGGGTTTTCTAATCTACCCGCACTTAGAAAATTCTAAGGCTCAAACTTGTAATGTGAGGAAGTTGAGAAAACCGCCCAAATGCCATCCGAAAATTATAAAACTTTCCGACTTGGTCGAATTCACGTAGGGCAAGCCACCCGAACTTGTAGAGGCGAGTTTCGACTCACGGTTTGCGAGATACGGCCGTCTACCGCTTTATTTGTTTTTTTTCGAACCAAAACCGATACGCGCCCGTATCTCTCGGACCGTGGGTCGAAATTCACTTCTACAACTTCGGGTCAATTCTCGTACGTGACACCAACCAAATCGCAAAGTTTCGTATTTTTTGGAGGTCGTTTGCAGGGTTTTCTAACCTACCCGCACTTAGAAAATTCTAATTATAAAACTTATAATGGGAGGAAATAGAGCAATACCGCGCAAACGGCACCCGAAAATTTTAAAACTTTCCCAATTGGTCGGATTCACGTAGGGCAAGCAACCCGAACTTGTAGAAGCGAGTTTCGACTCACGGTTTGCGAGATACGACCGTATACCGCTTTATAATAGTTTTTTTCAACCGGAAGCGATACGCGACCGTATCTCTCGAACCGTGAGTCGAAACTCACTTCTACAAGTTGGTTTGGCTTCTCCTAGGTGACACCAACCAAATCGCAAAGTTTCATATTTTTTGGAGGCCGTTTGAAGGATTTTCTAATCTACCCGCACTTAGAAAATTCTTAGGCTCAAACTTGTAATGCGAGGAAATTGATAAAACCGCCCAAATGGCATCCGAAAATTATAAAACTTTCCGACTTGGTCGGATTCACGTAGGGCAAGCCACCCGAACTTGTAGAAGCGAGTTTCGACTCACGGTTTGCGAGATACGGCCGTCTACCGCTTTACTCGGTTTTTTCCCAACCGTAACCGGTACGCGGCCGTATCTCTCGAACCGTGAGTCGAAACTCACTTCTACAAGTTCGGGTGGCTTATCGTAGGTGACACCAACCAACTCGCATGGTTTCGTATTTTTTGGAGGTCGTTTGAAGGGTTTTCTAATCTAATCTAACCGCACTTACAAAATTCTAATACGAAAAACTATCGTGCGAAGAAGTTGAGAAAACCGCGCAAACGGCCTCCAAAAACCCTCGAAACTTTCCCACTTGGTAGGATTCACGTAGGCGAAGCCACCCGAACTTGTAGAAGCGAGTTTCGAGTCACGGTTTGCGATATACGGCCGTGCACCGCTATACTTGGTTTTTTCCAACCGAAAGCGATACGCGGCCGTATCTCTCGAACCGTGAGTCAAAACTCGTTTCTACAAGTTGGTGTGGCTTGTACTACGTGAGACGAACCTACTCGGAAAGTTTCGTATTTTTTTACGGTCATTCGCAGGGTTTTCAACCATAACCGCACTGAAAATTCTAACTAATTTCGTATATACAATTCTAATTCTACAAGATACTAATGCAAGAAACATAATTCGGCAATTGAATATACTTGAGGTCAACCCGATTCTACATCTATAATCTACTAACACATTTTAATTTTTTTTCCAATTTCTAAATAAATCACTACACACAAATTCAACCAAAAAAATACAAATGTAGATTATTGGGTTCAAGAAATAGTGTATACCTTACGGAATAGATCGAAATCAAGCCAAGCAATCGGTTTTCGAAGAGAACTAGGGTTCCAATTTCGTATCTAGGGTTCCGAAGAGGGGAAGAGAAGCTAGGGTTTCGAACGTCGGAGTTAGGGGGTTTCAATCTTCGGAGTTGGGAGAGAAGATGGAGTTCTAGGGTTTGGATCGTCGGAGCTAGGGTTTTTTTAGGGTTTTTTTTTTTTTTTTTCCGTCGTTTGGGTCTGGGTTCGTCGAAGAGAGAAGAAGAGAGCGGAAGAAAGAAGACGAACTGTATGTCGACGAAAATGAAAAATATAGCCTTAACCCGTTATTCCGAAGAACGGGTTAAGGCCAACTTTTTTTATTAAATTTTGCCTTAACCCGTTCTTGCCAACGACGGGTTAAGGCAAGATTTTATGAAAAAAAATCTGAACCGTTGGATCTTCGATCCAACGGTCCAGATCGAGGTTCGCACGGGTCCGTGCGAACCGACCCGTTCCGGCCCGTTTGCAACCGAACAACACCCTATATGTATATATATATATATTGTGAGGTGGGATAAACATGACCCAAGGCCCAACCAGGGCCCAGAATTGCTTCCACTCAAGAGCACGCCAGCTCGGCACCGGACCGTCACGCCCTCGGAGCCGAGCCGATAACTCGCCCCCACGAAACCGGCCGCCTCGTTCCGACAATTCGCCACGACCTTCGGCCTCCGATCCTCGACAGTCCCGTGGTCCCCCCATCAGCCTAGTAAGGGATAAGGATGACCTGGCGCTACCTAGGCCATCCGATCCTCCCAGAGGCACAGGGACCCCACGATCTGTCACGTCAGCTCCAAAACCACATTGGGCCTTGCCACGTCAGCCCTAAACCACCCATGGTACTGCCACGTCTGTCCTAAACCCCCTGGGCCTCCTGCCACGTCAGGCCCGTGGGCTTTCGGGTCCAGACCCAGCCCCCAAAAGGATCCAAACCCGGTTGGAATTATCTATAAATACCAGGCCCTCTCCCACCTTTACAGGTAATCAATCTTTGCCACTTAAAAACCCTAGTTACTGCTACTCTCTCTCAGAAACTAACTAGATCGTCGGAGGGTCTGCCACCGGGATCAACCCCGGTGTTCCGAGACCGTCTGCAGGTACGCGAGGCGAGGCATCCCAATCCGAGCCGATCCTCAAGTACCGAAGCGAGCCTCCCGCTCACCGTCCAGCACCGCATCCTTCCACCATTACAAATCGAGTCTGAACTCACACCTGGTGCATCCACACTCTCCCCAAAAACAAACCGCATCATATATATATATATATATATATATATATATATATATATATATTATAATGGGAGAGATGGGGTTGTAAACAAATAAATAATTTTTTATTCCTTAGTGTGTGTGTGTCAACACGTGCAGCGCACGTGTTGGTAGATTTTTTTTTGTCCTTTTCATTCCCCCTCCCCATTTTCTCCACGTGCATCGCACGTGCATTACACTAGTAACTATTATAATGGGAGAGATGGGGTTGTAAACAAATAAACAATTTTTTATTCCTTAGTGTGTGTGTGTCAACACGTGCAGCGCACGTGTTGGTAGATTTATTTGTCCTTTTCATTCCCCCTCCCCATTTTCCCTACGTGCATCGCACGTGCATTACACTAGTATATCTATATAATAAAACACAAAGAAAGCTATCAAGTGGCTCTCCTTTAATCCCTTCAAAAATCAAAGGCTCAGATCTAACCTTACAAAACATATTTTTTTTCCCAAAAGTTTCCCCCCAAAACTCAAATTCAAATCTCCCACCCAAAACAACTCCTATATTTATTTAATTATTTTCTCTCTCTCCCTCCCTCACTCTTCTATTCAAAAAATTAAGAAGATAAACATTTTTTAAAAAATAAAAAAAATTTAAAACTAAAAAAATTTAAAATTTAAAAACTTTAAAAATAATTCAAAAAAATCAAAAAAAATTCATATAATATGTTTTTTTGCTCTATGTTTGCTACTTCAATTAATTTGCTGGACCTCCAAAACTATTTTATATGATCAAAAAAGGTGCACCGTTTCGAAGACGTGCCGTAGGCACGTGTCAACGGGCAAACCTAGTATATATACAAAAGAGAAGTTTAGTACAGAGACAGATACAAACATAACAAAGACAATAAAAGAAATAAAGCACGGACCAAAAGCATCAAACAACAACAGGGTAAAGAACAAGAACAAAAGGGAACCTCTGGAGACGAAAACAACAACAATCATTTGCAAACAAACCTGTCCGCAAACCGAAACAGCAGCAACAGCCAACACCATCACAGAGAGGTGGCTGGTCCATGAAATATATTAATATTGGCAAAAGCTCTTAAACTAACTGACCCTTAAATCAGAGAGGTGCCTGGTCCAGTATTTCTAGAGTTCAACCGACTTCATTAGAGGAGTGGAGGTGGTTAATTTCCATTAATTAATTTGTTAGATATTGTATTATATATATTAGTCTCATATCGGATATGTATCAGTTTAGTGTTTGGTTCTCTCCTATATATAGGAATCATTGTACTCAGTTGTATTCATCCCAATAATCCAATCATATTTTCCAATCTCTCTGTTAACCTTATCACGGTATCATAGCACAATTATACAAATTTTCCTTCCTTATCAAAACCCTAGAATCCATAAAAAAATTAATAATAAAAAAAATCATATGCAAGAAGAAGTACCCATCTCCCGTCGTCAACTTCAATAGCAGCTCCTCCAGTTGACAACTCCAACAACATCAAGTAACAAACTCCGGCAACCCCAAATCCAACTTCAGCGAACTCCAAACCCTAGCAGCCCGTCGTGCAACAACATCAATCTCCTCATCCACCTTTGCTGTCCTCCATCAACATCAACAACAAGAGCAGCAACATCAACACCACATCCCGATGGCAACCTCCTCACCCCGACTACACCCCTCCTCGTCGTCGCCTCCATTGCCTCATCTCTCCTTCACCTTGTCGTTTGACCACAACCACTACTTCACAATCTCCTTCCATCTTCGTCCTCTTCACCTCCCAACCCGAACTCCAACGACTGCAACATCCCCAATCCCCGAAACTTCGAATCTCCGACTCTGGCGACCCAATACTCAAATCCCCAATTGAGATCATCCTCGACTCCTCCCCGCTGCTCTCCTCATCTCCATAACCCTAGCCGCCCCTTCCTCTTCACCCGTAACCCTAGTGATATGGTCAAAACAAGGGGTTCAATCGAGACCGTCCAAATGGGGCACGAATCCTACAGCTCAGGGACGAGACGGTAATTTCACATGCAAACGGGTCCGAAGCGGGTACTGGGTCTCCTTCTCACAGATCCAATAACCCGCAAACGGATCCACCACAGCTGGGCACGGGTTTCAACCCGCTGCCAACTCGATCCAGCAAGACACAATCAAGGTCCCTGATTAGATCTAAATCAACGGCCATGATTCACGTCAATCTTTACACTGGGATTTAGGGATTAAAATTCCTTATCTGATTACCAGAATATACCTTATCAGATTACTTTCCCAATCTGTTTACAAGGAGATTATTCTATATCAGATTACGCGGATTACATTCCTAAATTGTTCTCTAAGACGCCTATAAATACCCCCCACCCATCTCCATTAAGAGGTGATCAATCTTTCTCTAGTTAAACGCTCTTTCATAATCGTTTCTGGTTACTGACTTGAGCGTCGGAGGGTGCGTCGCCGGGAACAACCCCGGTGTCTCGCACTTTTTGCAGGTGCACGGCGGGAGCGACGATCAGAGTTCAACGGAACAGGTATACAGGTTCTCCTATTCAGTTTCCCCAAAGAACTCACAAATTCATCTGTTTGCCCCCACACCGAATTTAGCGGCAACAGATTGGCGCCGTCTGTGGGAAACTAACGAATAGAGACCTCTCCTCTTCCCGGTAAACAGGTTTTCTCCAGCCATGCCGCCTCGCAAAGTCAGATCTAGGGGCTCCAATCGAGCGCCCATCCTTGACCAGCAGGAAGTCCTTCCTGATCCCACTCAGCAACAAGGGCAGCTCCCTCCTACTGTGGAAGAGCCGCTTCAGCGGAACCCTCCACATCCTGATCCGAAGGGGCCTAACCCCCAGAAACAGCCTCTTCATCCAGAGAACATACCCAACCACACTGCCTCCAGTGCCTCCATGGCCTCCCATCATCCCCGAGCCTCTGGTCGCCACGATGCCCATCCCAGACGCCCGGAAGATAAGGACCTTCGTCACCATCTGGACGAAAAGCGGGCTCGGGGAGAAGCCTCCCACCAAGAACGATCCCCCCGACACCGGAGACACAGGGGGTCCCCCGCCCGAAGAGGGAGAAGAGACTCCCCCGATCACTACCGAAGGAGGCACTCACCAGCAGGTCGGCAGCAGCATCGGAACAATGAGGCACCCATCACCCGTGCCGAGTTCCAGCAATTCCAAGCTATGGTACAACAGGCCCTCAATCTCCGTCAAAATCCCAATGAGCCAAAGGCCCCCTCCCCTCGTCCGGTCCGGAGCCCTCGCCAACGTTCCCCTTCTCCTCGACCCGCTCCTACCAATTCCAGACGCACCCCAAGTCCTCGTCGTTCCCGAAGCTACCATCGCCGCAGTCCTCGCTCCCCATCCTACGAAGACGAGTCCCGTGGCTCGGCAGATCACCGCCGGAGAGATAACACCATGGACCGCCGCCTAAACGAGGTGGAAAAACTCTTGGGACGGATAAACCGGGAAGAAGAACTCAGGGGGAGGACCCTCCGTCCTAGCCAACCCCCGTTCTCCCGGACCATAGTGGATACTCCTGTTCCCTTCGGTTTCAAACCTCCCCAGTTCGAGAACTATACGGGAGAGACCGATCCGGTTGACCACATAGAAGGCTTTAAGACTTTGATGCTCCTCCATCAAGCGTCCGACGCCCTCCTCTGCAAAACATTCCCTGCAACTCTGAAGGGCCCAGCTCGAGAATGGTACTCTCGCCTTGCCCCGGCGTCAATATTCTCCTTTGAACAGTTCGAGACCCTGTTCATCACCCACTTCGTCAGCAGCCGAAGGGCCGAGAAGACCAGCATTTCCCTGTTGCACCTCCGTCAGCAGAAGGGGGAGAGATTGAGGGACTACGTGAAGAGGTTTACAGCCGAGGCCAGAACTATCGCATCCCTCGACCAATCCGTTGCTACCGCGGCGTTCCAATCCAACATCCTAAATTCTAACCTCCGCTCCTCCCTCGCCAAAAAACCGCCACATGACTTTTCTGACCTCCTCCTCCGTACTGAAAAGTACATCCGAGCTGAAGAGGCCGAGGAACCGCCCAACTGGGAAGCAACCGCCTCCGGGTCTAAGAGGAAGGGAACGGAAGAAGAGGGACCCAAAAAGTTTCAGAAGGATAATGCTGGCCAGCGCCGGCCTCCCCCTAGATTTGAAAAATTCACTCCCCTCACCACAAACATCTCCGCCATTTTCATGGAAGTCGAAAAAGAAGGGGTCCTGCCTCCAGCTCCAAAGATGAACACCCCAGCCAAAAGGAGGGATAAAGACAAATGGTGCCGTTATCACCGGGACCATGGGCATGACACCAACGACTGCCGGGCTCTGAGAAACGAGATCGAAGCCCTCATCCAGAGGGGGCAGCTGGCGAAGTTTGTAAGAAAGGACGGGGCCGAACTTCCTCCCCAGCCTCGGGGGGCTAACAAACGTCCGGAACGGGAAGAGACGCCAGAATTCGAGGAAGAGCGAGTCCTCCACCTTATCCATGGGGGTCCAATGGGGGGCTCCTCGAACTCTTCTCGGAAAGCTTTTATTAGGGAAGTAAATTCTGTCCGGGCCACCCCTCCCCCCAAAGGACTCGGAGTGCCCGTCACCTTCTCTGACGACGATCTCGAGGGCGTCCGCACCCCTCATTGCGACGCACTCGTCATCAACCTTCACATGGCCAATTTCAAAGTCCAAAGAATCCTAGTGGATAACGGCTCCTCCGTTAACATCCTATTCCTCGATGCTTTTAAGGGGCTGAAGCTCTCCCGAGACAGACTGAAGCCCGCCGGGTATACGCTCCATGGGTTCACGGGAGTGCCGGTGACGATCGAAGGGGTGATCACCCTCGACGTCACAGCAGGCAAAACTCCTACTACCCGCACGGAGTCAATGGATTTCATGGTTGTAGATGTCCCCGCGGCCTACAACGTCATTTTGGGTCGGCCCGGCCTAGCCGCCCTTGAAGCCGTCCCTTCTGCCTATCATCTCAAAATGAAATTCCCCACTCGGGCTGGAGTGGGAGAAGTTAGGGGCAATCAGGAACAGGCCCGCAAGTGTTACATGACCTCCACGCTCGGACCCGTCCTCTCCTTAGAAACACTCGAGATTCCACAAGATGCTGCTCGGCCGACTCCTGAGCCAGTCGATGAGCTGGAGGAAATACTCTTCTCGGAGCAGGAGCCGACCCGTAAGTTCTATGTCAGCAAGGCACTCCCGTCCGCCCTACATTCAAATATTGTGAAATGCATCCGAGCCAACCGGGACCTCTTCGCATGGTCAGCAGCGGACATGCCCGGTATCTCCGAAGAACTCTTGGTCCATCGCCTCAGCGTTGATCTGGGGTCCAAACCGGTCCAGCAGAAGAGGCGCAAGTTCGCCCCCGAGCGCCAGCTCGCCATCAAAGAGGAGGTAGACAAACTGTTGAAAGCCCGATTCATACAGGAAGTGAATTATCCGGAGTGGTTGTCCAACGTAGTCATGGTGAAGAAATCCAATGGGACATGGAGAATCTGTATTGATTTCACTGACCTCAACAAGGCCTGCCCTAAAGATCCCTTCCCTCTGCCGAGCATCGACACTCTGATTGACGCAACCTCGGGACATGAGCTCCTCAGCTTCATGGATGCTTTCTCGGGTTACAATCAGATAAGGATGTTCCCCCCGGATATTCCGAAGACGTCTTTTGTAACGGACCAAGGACTCTATTGTTACCGAGTCATGCCGTTCGGCCTGAAGAACGCAGGGGCAACGTATCAACGTCTCGTCAACAAGGTATTCCGGGCCCAGATCGGTCGGAACATGGAAGTCTACGTGGACGACATGCTTGTGAAAAGCATCCGAGGCGTTGATCATGAGACCGACCTCCAAGAAGCGTTCGATGTTTTGAGAAAGCACAATATGAGACTCAACCCGAACAAGTGTGCGTTCGGCGTCTCATCGGGCAAGTTCCTCGGCTTTATGGTCAGCCAACGAGGAATAGAGGCAAATCCGGAGAAGATCAGGGCCATACTAGACATGGCCCCGCCCAGAAACGTCAAAGAAGTTCAGAAACTGACAGGTCGTTTAGCCGCCATTGGGCGCTTTTTGTCGAAGTCCGGAGAGAAATGCCTCCCGTTCTTCAAAGCCCTGAGGGGGACTAAGGGGTTCGAGTGGGGGCAGCCGCAACAAGATTCCTTCGATCAGCTTAAAGCTTACCTCGTCAACCCGCCTCTGCTCAGCAAACCCATACCGGGCGAGCCCCTCTACCTCTACTTGGCAGCCTCGGAACAGACACTAAGCGCGGTCTTAGTCAGGGAAGAAGAAAGAACTCAAAAGCCCATTTACTACGTCAGCAAAGTGCTCCGGGACGCCGAGCTCCGGTACCCGAAAATTGAGAAAATAGCCTACGCCCTGATAATGGCTGCAAGAAAGCTTCGGCCATACTTCCAGTCTCATTCCGTGGTCGTCCTTACCGACCAGCCGTTGAAACAGATCCTTCACAAGCCAGAGACTTCCGGCCGCCTCATGAAGTGGTCGATCGAGCTGAGCCAACATGATATTACTTATCAGCCTCGGACCGCAATCAAGGCGCAGGCGCTGGCCGAATTCATAGTTGAGACGACTATCCCCGACTCCGAGCAGACGACGAAGGGACCGCCTGTCTGGTCTGTATACGTCGATGGATCCTCTTGCAACGAGGGGAGCGGGGCTGGAGTCATCCTGGCGGGCCCAGACGACTTTGTCCTTCAATATTCCCTCCGGATAAACTTTAAAGCCTCGAATAACGAAGCCGAATACGAGGCACTCATAGCCGGCCTCGGGATGGCCCGAAACGCAGGGGCGCGACGCCTGCAGATCTTCAGCGACTCTCAATTGGTCGTCAACCAGGTCCTCGGCGAATATGAAGCCCGCGATGACAGAATGATAAAGTACTTGGCCAAAGTGAAGAGCCTCATGGCGCTCTTCGACGAGGCCCTCATCCGAAGAATCCCCAGAGAAGAAAATGCCCAGGCCGACGCCCTGTCCAAACTGGCTTCCTCATCCCTGCAAGGCCTCGAACAAACCGTTCTGATAGAAGTCCTCCTCAAGTCCAGCATAGAGGACGAGGCTTTCAACTCCGTCGAAACACTGCCGCTCCCCCTCGAAGACAATTGGATGAAGCCCCTCGTCGAGTTTTTAAGAGACGGACTCCTACCAAGGGATCCGAAGGAAGCCCGAAAGATAAGGACCCGGGCCGAGCGTTACATATTGGTCGAAGGCGTTCTGTATAAGCGCTCCTTCACCCAGGTGGATGGTCGACCCTACCTAAGATGCCTCTCCCCCGGACAAGCCGATTACGCCCTGCAAGAGCTCCATGAGGGCATCGGCGGAGCCCACTCCGGCTCCAGAGCCTTGGCACGTAAAGTGTTAAACTACGGGTATTACTGGCCCACTCTCCTACGGGACGCCGAACGACACGTTCGACAATGCACCTCCTGTCAGAAGTATTCCGAAATCCGACGCCTTCCACAAGCACCACTTTCCTCCTTGTCGAGTCCGATCCCCTTTGCAATGTGGGGGATGGATCTACTCGGGCCATTTCCACCGGCCCCCGGACAGTTGAAATTTCTAGTCGTGGCAGTCGACTATTTCTCGAAATGGGTCGAGGCCGAGCCCCTGGCTACAATTACCGAACATAGAGTCGTCCAATTCTTCTGGAAAAGTGTAATCTGTCGTTTCGGTGTTCCCCGAGTCGTAGTTACGGATAACGGTACGCAGTTCGCTGGGGCTGCCTTCCGAGCCTTATGTCAAGACCTAGCTATACAGCACCGCTTCTCCTCAGTCTCTCATCCCCAGTCAAATGGCCAAGCCGAGAATGCCAACCGACAGATCCTCTCCGGCATCAAGAAGAGACTCGACAAATGCTCCAAGGGATTGTGGGTCGATCAGCTGCCCAATGTGTTGTGGAATTACCGAACCACGAAGCGGATCCCGACGGGCGAGAGTCCGTTCAATCTCACCTATGGGTCCGAGGCCCTCATCCCACTAGAAGTTGGAATACCCTCTCCTCGCCTGATTGCCTTCGAAGAAGAACAGAATGCCAGGGAGCTCAGAACGAGCCTAGATTTGGTAGACGAGGTTCGGGAAAGAGCCGCCATAAGGCAGCAAGGTTACCGAAGAAGAATCGAACTCGCCTACAACAAACGGGTCCGCCCAACCGACTTGAAAGAGGGGGACCTGGTCCTCCGAAAACTGGCCATTTCGTTCCCCGGACAGAAGAGCAAATTGGCCCCAAATTGGGAGGGACCGTACAAAGTGTCCAAAGTGATCCGCCCCGGTGCGTACAAGCTAGAAGACCTTGAGGGTAGAGAAATTCCCAGGACTTGGAACGCCGACCGTCTTTTGAAATACCTTGAGAAGGCAACCCCGCCTATCTAAGTAACTCGAGATGTCGGGCAACCAATCCTGCTACTAGTAATTTTTCCTTTGTTCTTTTTCATTGTAATAAACGGCTAGCAACTTTAGAAGCAGCCGACCATTAGATATTAATAAATAAATAAAGTTTTTCTTTACCTTATCGCGTACTTCCGCCTCTAATTCCCTTATCACACAATGGTTCGGAGTCCAGCACTCGGCTCGACTCTTCCTACTCGGCCCGTCCTCAGACGTACCGGGGGCAGATCGCCGTTCGAAATTGCTCCTGCAGCCGTTGAATGGATCGGAGTCCAACACTTGGCTCGATTTTGCTTCGCAGATCCGCTCCTAAGCGGACTAGAAGTAGCTCGCCATTCGAAACTGCTCCTGCATCTCTCAAACTTATCACACAATGGTTCGGAGTCCAGCACTCGGCTCGACTCTCCCTACTCGGCCCGTCCTCAGACGGGCCGGGGGCAGATCGCCGTTCGAAATTGCTCCTGCAGCCGTTGAATGGATCGGAGTCCAACACTTGGCTCGATTTTGCTTCGCAAATCCGCTCCTAAGCGGACTAGAAGTAGCTCGCCATTCGAAACTGCTCCTGCATCTCTCAAACTTATCACACAATGGTTCGGAGTCCAGCACTCGGCTCGACTCTTCCTACTCGGCCCGTCTTCAGACGGGCCGGGGGCAGACCGCCGTTCGAAATTGCTCCTGCAGCCGTTGAATGGATCGGAGTCCAACACTTGGCTCGATTTGGCTTCGCAAGTCCGCTCCTAAGCGGACTAGAAGTAGCTCGCCATTCGAAACTGCTCCTACATCCCTTAAACTAATCTAACGACCGGATCCTTCCTCCGGCTCGACTCTATCTCTCCGACTCGTCCTTAAACGATCCGGAACCCGTCCCGACCGTAGACTGTGCCGAGCTGACGAGGTACCGACCCTCGTTTTGGGAAAAAATCACCCCGAGGTCAACTCGCCGTTAGATCCTCTCAAATTGTGTGCCAAAGCGTGATGGGTGGATCCAGTAGTGCCACGTGCCCACAAAACGACAAGATAACGTTTTCTTGGTACTCGTGCCTGCCTCTGGATTCGTGCCCCCATCCGACGGTTATGGACACCCCACGTCGATCGGCACCAAGAGCCGAACGGCGGAGTCAGAACAACACATTGTTGGAGAATTCGTTTCGGCCATCAATTGTGCCGAGCTGACGAGGTACCGACCCTCGTTTTGGGAAAAAATCACCCCGAGGTCAACTCGCCGTTAGATCCTCTCAAATTGTGTGCCAAAGCGTGATGAGTGGATCCAGTAGTGCCACGTGCCCACAAAACGACAAGATAACGTTTTCTTGGGACTTGTGCCTGCCTCTGGATTCGCGCCACCATCCAACGGTTGTAGACACCCCACATCGACGGGCGTCAATAGCCGAGCGACAGGATCAGAATTGCGACAAAAGACTCGACGAACAGCCAATAGAAGACACTTCGGATAAATCGACCCCAATTTTATTAATGACTTGGACGAGTTTACAAAAAGATTACAACAGCGAGTTCAACAAAATATTAGAAGGCATGACCCGCTCATTTCCTCCGAGGAAGGGGGACACTCCGGTTCAACGACACTTTGGGTCGGCGCTTCTTAGCCTCCGAGCTCGTCTCCAGGCCGACGAACCGGGACGCCCCTTCGCCGCTGAGCCTCACAGTTGCCCCAACCGAAGCGCCACTTGAAGACACCGCCACACCACTTTGTGCATCGGCGGCTGACGCCCCGATGATGGGAGTCCGGGACGCCGCTTGGTAGAACGTGATACCTCGCTCGATCTCTTCGCGGGTACAGGAGGTGCTCCGGACATTGGCCCTCACCGGCTGAGGCTTGAGCCGAGCGACCTCCTCCTCCAATTCGACGATCCGGTCCTTCAGCGCCTCGTCCCTCACGACAATTTTGAACCGAGGAAGCTTCGCCGATCCAGGGTATTCGGCGCTGTCAGATATGACACGACGCAGATGGGTCACCTCGATACTCTTGTCGACTGTCACCCTTTGCAAATGCTCGACCTTCTTCACGAGCTCATCTCGTTCGGCCAAAACAGAAGCCAATTCTTCTTCCTTAGCAAATAGCTCGGCTTCGGCTATCCGCAAGTGGTACACTTCGGCCAACAGATCCCCGTTCTTCATCTCCATATTGTACAGCATCCTCCTCGTCAGGTCGATCTCGCCCTCAAGGCGTTTCACGAGAGATAGATGGAACAGCTCTACTTGTCGCCGAGCCATCGTAGTGACGGGGGCCTACCCTACCACCGAACCAAACACTTAGACAATTTCAAAGACAAAACGTTTTTTCATTTATCAAAAAGCGGTGGCCAGTCCGCAAAAGGCGTTACAAAGCTCGGAAGAAAAAGCAGAACAGAAACTACAAAAAGATTAACGAAAGAATCAAGGGTCCACCTGCGTCTCCGCTCCCGCCCCGGACGCATCGACGGGCGGTCCCTCGATCTCTCCCTTAGCCGGGTCATCCTCTCCCCCTCCGTCTTCGCCTTCGACCTCGTCCTCGGCATCCCCCTCCTCGTCGTCCACGGGCGACTCGGGCCACAGTCGATAACCGACTCGCTCGAAGCCGGGGACACGAGCCTGGACATGGTCCAGGGCCGTCTGGTAGGATCGCTCCATGTTCTCAGCCATATGTTTCTTCGCCTCTGCCTCAATCTCGGCTTCGACCTCCGCCCGGATCCTCGCGGCCTGCGCTTCCCTCTCCACCTTCTCGTCGGCCAAGGACTTCAATGCCGCGGCAAGATCTTGGGCGGCCTTGGCAGCTTTGGCGGACTCCGCTTCGAGGCCCTCCTTCGCTTTCTTCAGGTCGGCAGTAAGGTCGGCCACCCGAACGTCCAGAGCCTCGGCCCGCCTCTGCTCGGCCTCCAGATCCTTGACCGCCCGGACCTTCGCCAGCCTGTCTTTCTCGCTGGCTGACTTCAGCTCCTTCTCCTGTGCGGCGAACGCCTCCATGAGATGGCCGAAGTGAACGGTGGCCTACGAAGACGACGATAAGTACGAAGTACGCACCGAGTAACAAACTTGAAGAAATTTGCGAACACTTACCGAAACAAGCCCCCGGGCGACTTCGTAAGTGTCGTCGCCGACCCTCCCCGCATTCAGCGCGGCCTTATCCTTCGGGGTCGCCAAGTGTTTGACGACCTGCATTGACATCTGCGAGTTGCCGAGGAAACCATCATGATTCCTCACCAACCAGTTCGGCACAAACAACTGCTTGTGCTGCTCGGTCAGGATTTCCTCGGCATTCTGAGTCAATGGGGGAGGCTCGAGCGCCAGCGCCGCATTGACATCAAAGACACCCTCGTTCACGGACGGGGCGACAAGGGCCGAGGTCTCCTCCACCACCACCACCTCCGAAGGCACCTCGGTAGCCGGGGGAGGCGGAGCAACGTTAGTGGCGACCGCGGGCTGAACACCCGAAGACGCACCCTCGGCCGCCCTCTTCCTTTTTCTGGTCCCGGTCAGCTTGGACCTATCGGCCATCATAGCTTTAAAGTCAATCTTCATCGACTCTGCATCAACAAAAAAAAAGGAGGGGGAGAAAACCGAATCAAAACAGACGAATTGAAGACTTAGAAAAAAAAAATGAATGAGATGTCAAGAGCGTACTCGGGTCGATGGGGCTTAGTCCGGACCCGAACAACACCTCTTCGGTCAACTCCCTCCAACTCAGTACCGGAAGGGCCGTGATCCTCCTCGCTACCTCCTCCTCGGCCTCAGATAGTGCGGGGTCGCCCCGCGCAAATTTCGGCACTTCCACCTTCCACCGGGACGGAATGTGCCAAATCGGTTCGCCCCTTACGATAAAATACTTCTCCCTCCAACCCTTAAGAGAGTCGGGATTCTCTACAATCTTAACACCTCTCCTCGGCCCCAAATAGTACCGGTACTCCGAGCCGTGTTGCTTGTTTATCCGATAGAGGCCCCGGAAAACTGACAGATCCGGCGCTACCTCGGCTCGGTGACACTGAAGCAAGAATGCGTTCACATGACGCCAAGTGTTTGGACTGAACTGAGTAGGGGCGAGACAATACCAGCCGAGGATCTGAAGTATGAAAGGGTGCAGCGGAAAACGCAGTCCCGCGTTCAAGGAGTCGACGTCAAACATGCACATGTCCGACGAAGGCAACTTAGTGTTTGCTCGCACCCCGGGGCCAGCGACCATCAGCTTGTACTCCGACGGGATAGCGAAAGCCTTCCTGATCCGAAGAAGATCCTTCTCGGTCAACGACGAAATGAGCTCGTCAGCTTCGGAGGGATGGAACGGATTAGGCTCCTCGACGATCTTCGACTTTCCGTAGATCGCTTTCTCCAGAAGATCACCCTCGTACTGCCTGACTCCCGAATGCCCGGACAGGACGGAAGGATATTGTCCTATCTCGGGAGCTCGTTTCGGGTTCTCCACAATCACCCCCACCATGGGGGGCGGGGTCTCCCCTGTCCTCTTCTTCTTCCCGACCCTCGACTCGACAGCCAGCGGTTCGGCCATCTGCTTCCCCTTCCTGCGAGCTTCCGCCCTAATCCTCTCCCCGGCGCCATCACCGCCCGAGGACGAGGCACCACTACCCGAGCTTACCCTTGACATCCTTTGAAAAAGCTAAGGCAAAGACAAACTAACCTTTGAAGTGACGTTCACGGTCGGAGAATGCTCGCCGGAAATCGCCTGGCCCACGCGACAGCTAACGACAACACCGTGGAGCAAGAGCGCCGCTAGCAGAAGACTTAGAGAACAAAAGTAAATTCGTAGAGTGAAAAGTGAGAAATGAGCTCAGGGGTGAAGGAATGGTAACTTATAACCTCAACTGATAACGGGCCTCCTTGGGAATCCCAAAGGCCCACTAAGAATCCCAAACGCCCCACAAGAGAGAGGCGGCGGTATGAGAGGGATGGCGGAACTCCCCAAAAAACACAAGTTGCGACCCGGCCACCGGTCTAATGAGCCGAGCTATCGAACGAAACGCTCAGTGACCGAGCCACCGAGTTCGCCCTAAAATACCCAAATCCGCGCCCGGCAAACAGCGCGAGGTACGCGGACCGAGGTGACGAGATACCGACCCTCGTTTTTGGCAAAAAATCCTCCCGAATCAAAATCACCGTCGGATCTCTCCAAAATTCGCGTCAGGATCTGATGAACGGTTCAGATTGCGCCACGCCCACAAAACGACAAGATAGCGTTTTCTCGTGATCTGAACCCCATCCTCGTGATGCGTGCCAAAATGAACGGCCCAGATCCGTCCACGCAGACCTTCCAAACCGCTTGCCATCGGCTTGGTCGGTCGAGCTACCGAACAGCTCAGCCGAGCAACCGAGCCACTTAATACGGAATGGCGGAACCATCGAGAAGACAAGTAAACGACTCGGTCTCCGGCCCACCAAGCCGAGCCACCAAGTTCGCCCAAAAATACCCAACTCCGCGCCCGGCAAACAGCGCGAGGTATGCGGACCGAGGTGACGAGATACCGACCCTCGTTTTTGGCAAAAAATCCTCCCGAATCAAAATCACCGTCGGATCTCTCCAAAATTCGCATCAGGATCTGATGAACGGTTCAGATTGCGCCACACCCACAAAACGACAAGATAGCGTTTTCTCGTGATCTGAACCCCATCCTCGTGATGCGTGCCCAGATAAACGGCCCAGATCTTGCCACGTCGACAAAACGACAAGATAGCGTTTTCTGGGGATCCACGCCAGAGATGGGCGGCCTAGACGATGCCACGTACCTCGGATGATCCGAACCGAGGGACCGACCCTTCCAACCGGGTCGCCGACCCCCCTAGCCGCGGCGCTACGCATCCGGGCCGTGGTGCTGGGGTACCGACCCTTCCAACCGAGTCGCCGACCCCCCTAGCCGCGGTGCTACGCATCCGGGCCGCGGTGCCGAGGTACCGACCCTCGTTTTTGGGAAAAAATCCTTCCGACCCTCAGGAGCCGTTGGATCTCGTAGGAAAGCGCGCTCGTCATGGTGGACGTCCCAGATCTTGCCACGTCCACAAAACGACAAGATAGCGTTTTATGGGGATCCACGCCAAAGATGGACGGCCTAGATGATGCCACGTACCTCGGATGCTTTGAACCGAGGGACCGACCCTTCCAACCGGGTCGCCGACCCCCCTAGCCGCGGCGCTACGCATCCGGGCCGTGGTGCTGGGGTACCGACCCTTCCAACCGAGTCGCCGACCCCCCCCAGCCGCGGTGCTACGCATCCGGGCCGCGGTGCCGAGGTACCGACCCTCGTTTTTGGGAAAAAATCCTTCCGACCCTCAGGAGCCGTTGGATCTCGTAGGAAAGCGCGCTCGTCATGGTGGACGTCCCAGATCTTGCCACGTCCACAAAACGACAAGATAGCGTTTTATGGGGATCCACGCCAAAGATGGACGGCCTAGATGATGCCACGTACCTCGGATACTTTGAACCGAGGCACCGACCCTTCCAACCAGGTCGCCGACCCCCCAAGCCGCGGCACTACGCATCCGGGCCGTGGTGCTGGGTTACCGACCCTTCCAACCGGGTCGCCGACCCCCCTAGCCGCGGCGCTACGCGTCCGGGCCGTGGTGCTGGGGTACCGACCCTTCCAACCGGGTCGCCGACCCCCCTAGCCGCGGCGCTACGCATCCGGGCCGTGGTGCTGGGGTACCGACCCTTCCAACCGAGTCGCCGACCCCCCTAGCCGCGGTTGTACGCATCCGGGCCGCGGTGCCGAGGTACCGACCCTCGTTTTTGGGAAAAAATCCTTCCGACCCTCAGGAGCCGTTGGATCTCGTAGGAAAGCGCGCTCGTCATGATGGACGTCCCAGATCTTGCCACGTCCACAAAACGACAAGATAGCGTTCTATTGGGATCCCCGCTAAAGATGGACGGTCTAGATGGTGCCACGTACCTCGGATGATCCGAACCGAGGTACCGACCATTCGAACCAACTCGCCGACCCCTCGAACCGCGGCGCAAAGCATCCGGGCCGGGGTGACGGAGTGCCGACCCTCGTTTTTGGGAAAAAATCCTTCCGAGGAGCAGGAGGCGTCTGATCATTCCGAAATTCGCGCTCCATCTTGATCGAAGGCCCAGATGATGCCACGCCATAAATAGGTATTAAAAATTGGTTTTTATTTATTTAAATCGGTTTATTTATTTAAAAAATTGCGAAAAATCGCTAAAAATTCGGGAAAATTAGCTAAAAATTCCAGGAAATAATTAAAAATTCGGGGAATATTTCTAAGCCACCGAACGAGCAATTATTACCTAGAATGCGCGGTTAAAGCCCCCGAACAATTAGCCAACACATCGCAAAATTAAATAAATCATCCGGAAAAATAGATAAAAACTCGACACAGCTTCGGAGCATCAAAGAAGGAGGAACTAGCCTACCCCCGTGCTCCAGGATTCAAAAATCACCCATTCGGACTGCGATACAGTTCCACCGACCACTGAGTTAGTCAAACTACTCCTCAAAGACTGACCACCCTCAGTCTTTAGGAGTGGGGGGCTCGTGATATGGTCAAAACAAGGGGTTCAATCGAGACCGTCCAAATGGGGCACGAATCCTACAGCTCAGGGACGAGACGGTAATTTCACATGCAAACGGGTCCGAAGCGGGTACTGGGTCTCCTTCTCACAGATCCAATAACCCGCAAACGGATCCACCACAGCTGGGCACGGGTTTCAACCCGCTGCCAACTCGATCCAGCAAGACACAATCAAGGTCCCTGATTAGATCTAAATCAACGGCCATGATTCACGTCAATCTTTACACTGGGATTTAGGGATTAAAATTCCTTATCTGATTACCAGAATATACCTTATCAGATTACTTTCCCAATCTGTTTACAAGGAGATTATTCTATATCAGATTACGCGGATTACATTCCTAAATTGTTCTCTAAGACGCCTATAAATACCCCCCACCCATCTCCATTAAGAGGTGATCAATCTTTCTCTAGTTAAACGCTCTTTCATAATCGTTTCTGGTTACTGACTTGAGCGTCGGAGGGTGCGTCGCCGGGAACAACCCCGGTGTCTCGCACTTTTTGCAGGTGCACGGCGGGAGCGACGATCAGAGTTCAACGGAACAGGTATACAGGTTCTCCTATTCAGTTTCCCCAAAGAACTCACAAATTCATCTGTTTGCCCCCACACCGAATTTAGCGGCAACACCTAGTCTCCCCTCTTCTTCTAAATAACCCTACTCTTTATTTTTCGTTACTGTTTTAAAAAAATGTCAAAAAAATATATTTCAAAATAAAAAAAATATTAAAAAAATCAAAATAATAACAGTAAATTTGCAGGTACTATTTCTTCTCCAATGGAACCTCCGTCTCACTGATTCAAACACATGAGTACCGCCATCATCCTGAATCCGGTCTCTTACCTCCTCTTTCCAGCATCACCCCTACTACTTCCAGCATCATCCCTCAACATGCACCACCACTACTTCTGCACCCGATAGCACCATCTAGCTCTCGATCCCGACACCAGCGGTAGTTCCAGTCTCCTTTTGCTCCCTGCCACAGCGACATCAATCTCATTCCTCCTCGCAGCATTCCATCCTTCACATCCTCAGCCATGCCCGTTACTCCAGTCTAGTCGATTCCTGCTGATTGGGTTAATCTCCAGCATCACCTCGCTCAACTAGAATTCCAGCTCTTGGGTCAGTCTATCACTGCTGGTACCTCTGCCCCTGCATTCTTTGTTACTCCCGGTATGAATTCTTTATGGATTTTAGATTCTGGTGCTTCACATCATCTCAGTAGTAATTATACACTGCTCACACTAGAACTACACTTCCCTCTCACTTTCCATCCTTACACACTGCCGATGGCTCACAACTTCTCACTACACACTCAGGGTTTATCAGCTCTCACTCTCTCACATTACCTTATGTTCTTTACGCTCCTTATTTATCCATGAACCTTATTTCCATTAGTGCACTGTGCGATAGTGGCCTTACCGTTACATTTGATTCTTTCGGTTGTTCTATTACTGATTCTCACACTGGTTAGGAATTTGAGCGTGCTAGTCGATAGGATAGTCAATATCACCTAGATTTTCTTCATGCACATAAATTTCAGCCTCATTTTGCTAATGTTGTGCACTCTGATGTTGATATGTGGCACAAAAGTTTAGGACGTATTAGCGAGTATCGACTCAAGATTTTAGCCCGTAGTGGTGCTCTTAGTCCTCTTTCTTTTACTCATTTGTCTTGTTGTCAGGGTTGTTATTTGGCTAAACACATAGCACTCCTTTTTAATCACAAAAGAACTTCTCAAACCACCCATCCTTTTCATCTTATTCTCTCAGACATATGGGGACCATCACCGACACCTTCTCACAAAAATTATCTCTACTATGTTAGTTTCATAGATGACCATAATCGCTATACATGGGTGTTTCTTATGCACCAACACTCTGAGATATCTGACATTTACCAGTTCTTTACGAACATGGTTCATACTCAGTTTGGTGTGCGTATCAAAATCTTTCGCTCAGACAGCGCTCGTGAGTACACTTCCACTACTATGAGATCAATCCTTTAATCTAATGGTACACTCTTTCAGCAATCATGCCCTCGCACTCATGAATAGAATGGTGTAGCCGAACGCAAGCATCGTCACATTCTTGAGACAGCTCACGCTCTTCTACTCTCATCTTCTGTTCCTCGTTCTTTGTGGGTTGAAGCTTTCATGACATCTGTCAGTCTCATTAACATCATTCCCTTATTTGCCCTATCTGGCACGTCACCTTATGAGGCTCTTCGACCCTTACCGTCGAACTACAGTATGCTCCGTACTTTGGGTGCACCTGTTATGTCCTTCTCCCTTCCACCAAGCTCACGAAACTCACTGCCTGATCTACTAAGTGCATTCACCTAGGTCTCAGTCCTGAACATAAAGGATATCATTGTTTTAACCCTGTGGCAGGTCGTATTCGTATTTCCTGACATGTTACCTTTGTCGAAGACTCTCCATACTATTTGACCTCTCATGAGGATACTAGTTTTCTTGACTCCTCTATTGTTGGGCCTTCTTCCCTGGCCAGACCCTCATGCATTTCATTTGATCCCACTCTTTAGCTCCTTTCCCATCACATATTGCTGTTCCACCTATTCTTCTTCCTACAGAAACAACACCTGCATCTCCACATCATCATGCCCCCTCACCACCTACATCCTCACAGGTGCATGAACATGAACAACCAATCTCACCTCCCCTCCCTGTTCATCCTCAACCAGTCTGTCAGTCTGAACGTTCTACTTCGAGCATCCCACCGGCTCGTTACACACCTGATGACACTATTCCTTCTGACCAGTTTGGTTTTGCCGCCCTAGCCTCTTACTCACAACAATTTCATACATATCTTACTACTATACACTCTACATGTGAGCCCAGAACTTACCAGAAAGCTATTCAATATCCTAAGTGGTGGGAAGCTATTGCAAAGGAGTTTAGTGCATATGATCAGACTGGCACTTGGAATGTTGTTCCACTTCCTGTGGGCGTTCAGCCCGTTAGCTGCAAATAGATTTTTAAGGTCAAATATCGACCTAATGGCTCCACTGGGCGACCCAAGGCTCGTCTTGTTGCCAGATGATTTACTCAGAAGCATGGTATTGATTATGATGAAACTTTTGCCCCCGTTGCACAGATGACTACAGTTCGCACTTTCCATGCCGTTGCCGCTATTTGTCAGTTGCCATTATACCAGATGGATGTGAAGAATGCTTTTCTTCATGGTACCTTATCTGAGGTTGTTTACATGCATCCTCCTCCTGGTTACCACTCCTCCTTGTCATGTTTGCTGTTTGCGTCGGGCTATATATGGTCTGAAACAAGCCCTTCGAACCTGGTTTGAGTATTTTCGTAGTGTTTTTACTTAGGCTGGTTTTTGTCAGAGTACAAAGGATCATTCTATGTTTATGCGTTCATCACCGCTGGAGAGGGTCATTCTATTATTATATGTTGATGATATGATTATCACTGTGGATGATTCTGTAGGCATTGCCTCTACTAAGAAGTACCTTCACTAGCAATTTCATATGAAATATCTTGGCAAGTTACGCTACTTTTTGGGCCTAGAGATTGCTCATGTGTCTCAAGGGATATTTAATTCTCAACAGAAATACACATCATATATTATCTCCACTGCTTGTCTATCTGACAGGTGATCGGCCGACACTCCCTTAGAGCTTCATGTGAAACTTCGTCCCACAGATGGTGATCTTCTTTCTGACCCCATTAGATACAGATAGATTGTTGGACAGCTTGTCTCATGCATGACCAGACCCGATATTGCTCATGCAGTCAGTATTGTTAGTCAGTTTATTTCCGCTCCTACATCAGTTCACTACGGTGCTCTTCTTCGGATTCTCAGATATCTTCGGAGCACTATCACTCGCTCATTATTCATGTCTTCCACATCCACCCTAGAGATCTGCGCATACTCTGATTCAGATTGGGCAGGTGATCCTACCACCAGACAGTCTACCACAAGTTTTTGTCTATTTCTTGGTGATTCACTGATCTCGTGGTGAAGCAAGAAACTGTCAGTTGTATCATGTTCTTCAACTGAAGCTGAGTACAGAGCAATGACAACTACTACTAGAGAAATTGTTCACGTTCGTTGGTTGTTATCAGATATGGGTGTAACTCTCACACGTGCTACTCCTCTTTTAATTGTGATAACCGAAGTGCATTATACATTGCAAGTAATTCGATTTTTCATGAGCAAAAAGCACATAGAGATAGATTGTCACTATGTTCAAGAGCGCTTTAAAGCATGGACCATTTCACTTCACTTTGTTACTTCTTCACAACAGACAACAGACTTCTTCACCAAGTCTCATACTGTCCATAGATTTCGTTACTTGGTGGGCAAACTCACACTGTTCGACCCATCGAGAGTTTGAGAGGAGGTGTTAGATATTGTATTATATATATTAGTCCCATATCGGATATGTATCAGTTTAGTGTTTGGTTCTCTTCTATATACATGAGTCATTGTACCCAGTTGGTTCTCTGTTAACCTTATCTTTAATCTCTAATCTCTAATAATAATAATATAATATTATAATGGGAGAGTTGGAGTTGTTATTTGTAAACAGACAAATTCGAGCATTGTCCGTGTAGAACTATTATAAAGGATGTCTCAGATTTAATTCCAAACTACGTCGAAATTTTTCACTTTAAAAAAACTATATTTATTAAGATCTGCATCACATGAATAAATTACTAGTATTGTTTTTATGCAAGGGAAGGTACCCAGGAGAATTGCAAACCCAGTGACAGGTAAGTACAAGACTGGCATAAATTGGCTACTGAGTAGAAAATCATTCCAAGTCCCCTATATATTTAAATCCCAGTGGTCAAGACCGTATGGTTCAACCAGGTTTAGACCGTTTTCAAGAAAATTTCATTTCTTTGTCAAATTAGATACCCCCATACATATGATTGAGTATAATAAAGAGGTGTACCTGAGAAGCTTGATTTATCGCTATCGCTGCTACGACCGGGATCCTCTGGCTAGATAGGAATAACTGTTACTTTCGTGGGACTAGTAATAGTATTTCTGGTAATTTGACTCACATTATGCATCTTATTTCTTTTTGGACTACTGTCGCTGCAACAGGTCATCGAGGGAGGATGGCAAGCGTCTTCTAGGTGGAGGAGTATGATGACGATGAAGTTGAGATCGAGCCGGCGCTCGACTGAGGGACAAGTTCGTTCTGTTCTTCTGGCCTTTTACTGTTGATCGATCCCCACCACCCCAGAATTTTGTTGGGGGAGTTAGATGCTCTGTTGTACTTTTGTTGAATGCATGTATGTATTGATCCTTCTTTTGTCCCACCCCCATGCTTGGGGAGGATCTATGCTCTTTTTTTGTGTGGTAGGACTTCGTACTTGGCTCAGTACTCTGAGTTTGTTTTATTAACTCCTTATTAATGAAATATGGTGGCCACACTCCACCTTTTCCTTCCAAAAAAAATATAAAATAAAAAATTAAAGAGCAGTACCTAAACAATTGAGGACTAATAAATATATAAGCAAGTCCACAAATTTATATTTATATATATATTAAGCTAATAGGCCTACCCCCTCTTTCCTTTCTCCATTTTAAAATGAAGCAAGGAGAGCAAAAGTATGAATTAACACGTGCAGTCCACATCAATTGCCAAAACAATATTAATTAAAAAAACTTTAAAAAAAAACCTTTTTTTCTACCACATCTCTCCCAAACCCACAAACCCTAACCCTCCCTACCCCAAAATCCACCCACATCTTCTCACCCGTCCGTCGCTACCCGCCTCCCCTCGCTGCCCATCGGTTCGCCATCCCCGCCCGTCACTGTCCCCGCCCGTCCATTTATAACCATTAGTCTCCGCCCCTCGCCGCCTATCGTTTCGCAGTTGCCACCCGTCACCGTCCCCGATCGTATCTACCCTCCATCGTCGCCGCCCCTCACTGCCCCCGCCCCTCGCTGCCCATCAGTTTGTCGTTGCCGCCCACCACCCCTCGGGAATGTGGTTGTTCAAGTAAATATTCAACGATTAATATCCCTGTTATTTAAGAACTTCATTCGTTATTTCATTCTTTCATCGTTATATATTATAAGTAATGAAAAACCCAAGTTTTGTTTTTTCTTTTCAAAACCCAAGTTTTTTTTTCTTTTTAGAATACTGTCACATTAGGAGTAGTTTTAGTAAAGCATTGTGGATATACTGCTACTGTTAATATGAAAGGAATAGTAAATGAGAGTGACTATCTGGAACAAATCATCGATGTAGATGATCAACCAGATGGAGGGTCCAATGCCCTTAATATCAACAGATATGCTTAGTTTGCACTTAACTATTAATTTTCTTTATTTAATATGAGGAATTATTATTATTATTATATAATTACACAGACCAATGATCACAAATTTGAGTCTGTGTAAAAATTTAGAGGGTACACAGACTAATTCGAGATGTTAAATTATTATAAAAAAATTAGACAATAGGTTTTTTATTATTTGCATGTTTGAGAAAAGAGAGCAAAGGTAGGAGAAATACATTATAAACATTACACGTGCATTCCACACTTTTCCAGAAATAATAATATTATTATTATCATGTGTTAACCAAGTTTCTCACTTAAATTCATGTATATATTACCAGTGGAATTTTGAAGCCGGTCTAAGAGCCTTTTTGATGCAAGACTACTGATATCTGTCTTATATACCTTAGATTTCTTACGACATTAGATAGTGCTTAAATGAATCCTGAAGCGGGTCTAAGAGCCTTTTTGATGCAAGACTACTGATATTTGTCTTATATAACTTGGATTTCTTACGACATTAGATAGTGCTTAAATGTTACAAATAAATATTTTTAGGTTGTGTTTGCATGAATTGATACAAAAGTTGGAATGCACGTGCATAGTGAATATTGGTGATAAGTATAAACACTGAGAAATTTAATAAATGGAATGTACAATTTTTTCCTTGAGAGAATTATATGTAAATTTCAGTGAAATATAGTATTTTATTGAGTATAAAATGGTTGGTTTTGTTTTCAACAGTAGGTGTGAACATTCAAAGATAGTGGGAGATTCCAATTATATTGAGGGAAGTCATTCTCTTTCATTACATTCTTGTCTCCTATTATACTTTCTTTCGAGTTAATCCCTATTGTTATTTATCTCAATATGTAATGTTTTATTATATTTTTCTACATTGTGTTTGATTACATATTTATTATTCATATTTAAATCATTGTCCAAAACTACACTTACTAATGTAGGATGCAAGACAAAAATAATATTTCGTCTTTCAACTTAATAAGACAATTTTTGCATGTGCACAACGTTAAAGATTTGAAATATTGCGGCGGAAAAGGCATCGTCCTATGAGGGCACTGCTGACTTCAGATTCACATAAAATTGCACGTACGATAAGAATTCTAAAATTGCACGTGCAATTTTTTTATAACTTTCACATGTAATCATAAGTGAACCGAAATCATTGAATCACTACAATGTTTTCCAAATCTAAAACCTGAAGATAGATCAAATATTGTTACCAGAATGTTCAACATAAAATTAAAGGAGCTTATGAAAGATATCAAACAATGAAAGATGTTTGGATTAACTATTTCAGGTGCAAAAGTTAACAAATTTAACCATTTTAAATTGAATTTCAGTAAAATGAATGTGAATTAGTAGAATTTGACTCATATTTCAAAAGAGCATATTTTAAAAAATTCATTTATTTTTGTTGAAAACATATCTACATGTAATTAAATTTCAGAAAAGTGGGCTTCCTCATACTCACATGTTGATTACTGTTCGAATAGAAGACTAGATTGCCAATATTGAAGATATTGATAGATTAGTATCCGCCGAGATTCTAGATGGGAACAATTTCCCGAAGCTCGTACAATTATGCTTCGGTCTATGATTCATGGGCCATGCGGAGAGTACAATCCAACATCTCCATGTATGGAGAATGGTGTATGCACAAAAAGTATTCAAGACAATTTATGAATGAAACTATTGTTGATAAGCACGGGTATGTTCAATATCGTCGTTGGGATGACTGTCGGACGTTTGTAATAGGTGGCCACAATCCGAAGGTTGTTGACAATCGATGGGTGGTACCCTACAATTTAGATTTAACAATAAAATATGATACTCATATCAACATTGAGATTTGTGTCAATCCTAAATTGTTTAAGTACCTTTACAAGTATGTCATCAAATATTTGCGTTTGAATATTGTGTTTTCTGTGCAAAGCTTTACTACATAATTGTTGAATGTTAATATGTTGGATTATAATTATACAGAAAAAAAGTTGTAAATATGGGGAGGTTCTACCGATTTTTTTTTTATATAAATGTTATTGATGTTTTAATTTATTTTTTGATAAAGTCTGTGCAATTTGCGAAATTGCACAGGGGATAATAGTTAGTACCTAATAACAACAGGAGAATCCAACTAAATCAAGAAAATTAATAACGGAGACTATACATGCGATCGAGGATTGAATTTTTTAAGGGAAAGTAATTTGTATGAAGTTTGAATGAGACCAGGAATCAAAATGTCGGGAACCATTTGTGATTAAGAGTTGCAGTTTTCTTACAAAATCATCAATATAATTACTAGCTTATGAGTGCACACAATATGTGTATCATACAGAAAATACAATTAGATAAAAGAATAGAAAAGAACACACACAATCGTGTAACGAGCGGCTTCAAGCAAATGAACGATAAATTGGGATAATAATAATAAAGATAAATTGAGAGAAGAATAAAGTAAAATTTCGCTTTATGAACCATCTACATCACCGTATCAAATACTCAACTGTATATTTATATCTACATCAACTTGAATCTATTAATTTTTTTTAATAGCTGATATACATTATGTGTTGATAACTACTTCTCAGCCCTCTATTTAGTAAAGTTGGTTAAAAGATATTAACAACCATAAAAATATATATATATATATCTCTACTACTACTACAATAGGAGAAGGCCTTAGTATAATTTGTCCATATCCCAATCTGAGTAACGCACGTTTAATTAAACTCTACAATATAAATCAATGAAATACGTACAGTACACGTTTAAATTTATTACCCTCTCCTTATCTCTCAAAAAAAACCAAAAACCATAATCGCATCTGCCTGCTCCTCCCCATCTCTTCAACTCCCTCTCACTCTCGCCGACAAATCGCATCTCCGCCGACGATCGTAGCACCGCCTGCTTCTGCCTTCTATCTCTCCCGCGCTGTCGACCTGCAGCGCCGTTGCACCCTCTCCATAGTGAAGATTCATCTTCTCTCTCGGTAACCCCACACTTATCCATCTTTCTCAACGACTCCAAACAAAAACAAACTCAAAAAAATTCCCCCAAATTCTAGGGGTTCTAATTCCCCCCAAATCCCCAAATGCTTCAAACCCTAACCCTATGAGCTCCCCACTCCAGATATCGCCGGAGCCCAACATCCCCTCGGCCGACGCCGACGCCGGTGGCCGCAAATCGTCGTTGGGGTTCCTGTGTGTTAGGGATTTCACACTAGAAACCCCTATTTCAGGATCTTGTTGAGTTATTCGATGCAATCAATACAAACTACCAAGCACACATGAGATCATACCAAACACACCAAAGCACACAAATTTGTTCTGGTTGGGACTTTCGCCTTAATCCGGGGGAGAAGAAACCTAAGATGTTATTCACCTAGAGAAGATACAAGAATATTACGATTCTCATTACGATCCTCTCTCAAGCCTCACCAGCAAGTACTAGTTGTTTACAATTAGAGAATCACTCAATCTCTCCTTCAATGAAGTACTCTCTCTTTTAGCTCTCAATGGAGGCCAATAACAACAATATATAGAGAGCTAGAGAAAACCTAGTTTGATATCTTGATACAGTAACCATTGAATATTCCTGAAGAGACAACCCTACGATAGGAGCCGTCAGATCTGACTTGAAGAATAAGTTGGGCTTCTCACGAATCACCAAGATCCGACCCAATAAACCCATTAGCGCTGCGACCGGTCGACCGCAACCCAAGGATGGTCGACCATCCCCCTCTCGGGACTTCTGCACCCTATGACCGGTCGACCGCCACTTCTGCAACTACAGCTGCTGACTGTTTCCTTGCCTCCACTCCGTTTCCTATCTTTTCAATTCCTCCATCATCTCATCGTCTTCTTTATCCAATCTAGTATGCAAGACATAAACCCAACAATCTCCACCTTGGATTGCATACTCATGAATCCACACCTGTGTGATTTGAAACCCTCTAGACTCGTTCCCTTCTCTTCTTGCAAACAACTCGTTTCAATGGCTTCCTCTGCTAGTTGAATATATCTCCACCTGTTTTTCTCCCGCTGTATGCCCCCTCAAGGGCACACCTCAGTAGATATAATCATGGAGGTGCCACCCTTCACACGAACTCCACCTACCTCAAGGCTCTCTCCACCTTCCGACGATATTCGAACATCGCAGTCTCGCTCGGATGATTCTAGTGATGGCATACTAGATAGTGCTTTAGGAACAATGAGCTTCAAACCACTTGGCCAAGATTTCCTGTTCCCGCAAAGTTGGTAGAGATTGTGCTGAATCCCCCCAATCCCCCTCTTACCCTTCATCACCTTGCAATAACTTTCCCAAACTGAACGAACTCCACCTGGATCTGTGTACCTGCAGTTCTGAACATCTAGAGTTCTCATGAAAATAAGGTTCTGCTTCATCAAAGGAATATGCATGCCCTCCTCTGGTGTGTGTCCCCTTCCGCCTGTCATCTTCGACTCATTTGTTTTCTCACATCTTACTTCACAAGTCATGTCAATCTTCGTTCTCACACAACGACATAACACAGAATTGTAAGTAGAAACCATTACTTCACAAATCTTATCAAACTTCGTTCCCACACAACGATATAATACAAATTTGCAAGTAGAAACCATCTCCATCTCGGAGCAAACTTGAGAAGAACTAACCGAATCAAAAGAACAACTGGAAATCACATCTAAAGAACATGAAACAAAAGTACTGTTTAAGCCTTCACCTGATTCAGCGGCACTGAATTTGGCGTCCCTCTAACTCAATCGCTTGCAACAGTCTTTCATGTAATGCTCAATCCATTTAAACTGGTGGCCACGGACCTTACCCCGACATACACTTTTCCTTCAAATCAAAGTACAATCCACCTCCAAGCAACTCACAGAAGTTGACGCCGATTTCTGACTCTCCTTCCTAAGTGCATCATCCTCCAACCCCTTGATCATACTTGCTATAAAAAACTTCTCCTTGGTAGATTTCTCGCCTAGCACGGTTATCATGTTGGATGGATTTGATGGTGAATATATTGAGTTGGAAATCCTTAGATCATCTGCATTGAACGCCCTCAGTTCAGATAACTCCATATTGAACTTCACTTCATGATCTAGAAGAGCGGTACTTTCCTTCATTGAGAAACCCCACAACTTTCTTCGTTGGTGCATCCGAACTTGTGACGACGATCCCTAGTAGTCAGTTCTGAATCTTTCCCAAAGACTCGCCGTACTTATCCTATACCTGACTTCATTCATTAATGACAACCGGAGGCTTCTGAACCCATCTTCTTCCACTTCTCCTGCTTTGTGCCGATTGGTTTCCCTTTATCTCCTTCTAGGACTAGATCTAAGTCCTTTTGAACTGATGCTTCATGCATGTCCACCTTCAAGAGATTAAAGTCGAACTTGCGTTTGAACCGCTTGATCTTCGTGATTTGATCTGCCACCATCTCCAAGGAACTCGAACAAACCCTTGAACCGGAAGCTTTGATACCAATTATTAAGGATTTCACACTAGAAATCCCTATTTCAGGACCTTATTGAGTTATTCGATGCAATCAATACAAACTACCAAGCAACATGAGATCATACCAAACACACCAAAGCACACAAATTTGTCCCGGTAGGGGCTTTCGCCTTAATCCGGGGGAGAAGAAACCTAAGATGTTATTCAACTACAGAAGATACAAGAATATTACAATTCTCACCAAGACCCTCTCTCAAGCCTTACCAGCAAGTACCAGTTGTTTACAATTAGAGAATCACTTAATCTCTCCTTCAATGAAGTACTCTCTCTCTTAGCTCTCAATGGAGGCCAATAACAACAATATATAGAGATCTAAAGAAAACCTAGTTTGATATCTTGATACATTAACCATTGGATATTCCTAAAGAGACAACCCTACGATAGGAGCCGTCAGATCTGACTTGAAGAACAAGTTGGGCTTCTCACGAATCACCAAGATCCGACCCAATAAACCCATCACGCCGCGACCGATCGACCGCACCCCCAAGGACGGTCGACCGTCCCCCTCTCGGGACTTCTGCACCCTATGACCGGTCGACCGCCACTTCTGCAACTACAGCTGCTGACTGTTTCCTTGCCTCCACTCCGTTTCCAATCTTTTCGATTCCTCCATCGTCTCATCGTCTTCTTTATCCAATCTAGTATGCAAGACATAAACTCAATACTGTGGTGGCTGCTCGACTGCCATGGCCTCTTCCTGTGGTGGCTGCTCGACTGCCATGATTTGATTTTACGTATCTAAACTAATTTAGATGTGTAGATCAATGTGAATAATTCGGATCGTCGATACGAAGACGGGAAGGCTGAGTGCACGCGGAGGGGTGGTGCATAATGGAAGATTTTCCTATATATATATATAATGTATCTCTCTCTATATATCTATATAATAAAACACAAAGAAAGCTATCAAGTGGCTCTCATTCAATATGGTTGAAATCAATGGTCCAGATCTAACCTCACAAAATATATTTTCCCGCCCTAAAGTTTTCCCCCAAAAATCAAATTCAAAATCTCCAAAACAACACCTTTATTTATTTATTTATTTATTTATTTCTCTCTCTCTCTCATTCTCTCTATTTACTCAGAAATTTATATTAATTTATATTTTTAGATTTCAAGTTGGTAAATTTTCAGATTTTTAATGCATTTTTTATTGCTCATGTTACATTGAAAGTAGCAAATATCTCATCAACAGTTAAATTTCATCATTTTCCACACTCAAAGTTCTAAGAAGTTTAATTTTACATCCTATTTATAATTATTTTTCAACATATACTAATGGAAATATGGATTTTTATTTACAACTAATTATTGTTTTACAATTCAAACTTGAGCTACATAATTTTTGTTTTACTGTTTACAAGACTTTCATATGCTGTATCGTTCCGAAGACGTGCCGTAGGCACGTGCCTACGGGCAAATCTAGTATCTATATAATAAAACACAAAGAAAGCTATCAAGTGGCTCACCTTCAATCCCCCCAAAATCAAAGACCTAGATCTAACCTCACAAAACACATTTTCCCCCCAAAATTTCAAACCCCAAAACCAAATATTTTCCCCCAAAATTAAAAAAACCATTACTTTATTACTTTCTTTCACTTCTCTCTTTTTCTCTCTCCCTATCTCTCTCTCCCATTCTTTCTTTATTTACTTAAAAATTTAGATTTTAAGATTTTAGGTTTGTAAATTTCCAAATTTTTTATTTTTTTTATTGCACATGTTATATTGAAAATAGCAAATATCTCTTCAACAGTTAAATTTCATCATTTTCCACACTTAAAGTTCTAATAAGTTAGATTTTACAACCCCATTTATAATTATTTTTCAACACATACTAATGAAAATATGGACTTTTATTTACAACTAATTATTGTCATACTATTCAAATTTGAGCGACATAATTGTTGTTTTATTGTTTACAAGACTTTTCGTATTTTGTATCGTTCCGAAAACGTGCCGTAGGCACGTGTCCACGAGCAAATCTAGTATATATATAATGTGTAGGAGGGAATTGAGGAGAAGTGTTAGAATATAATTAAAGTTATTGCTTGTCATTGTAGACTCAAATGGTTTGAAAGTAGGCGGTAACCAGGGTCACATTATTTGAACCTCACCAGATTCCAATCCAATGGTATGGGCATGAACAAAGTGGTTTGATATTGTTTTCATTGACTTACCTTTGATGTTTTACTTTAATAGGGGAAATTTTGATAATTGAGTAAGAAGACCGCAATCGCAAATGGTTGGTTATATTTTGATTCCAAGTCTTAATCAAACTGTATTTAAACTTGCCCTTAGAAAGATATATATATATATATTTTTTTTGATTAATCGGATAGTCTTACGATTCCAGCCATCATCAAAAATATATTAATAAGAAAACAATCGTTCAATTTTACAAGTCGTAAAATCAAGCAAACAATAATCAAACAACAGGATAAATCATTCCCGAAAGGGCAACCAAACGAAATCTACAAAACCGACTAGGAAGGAAAAAAGCAACGCCCGGAACTAAAGGCCCTTAGAAAGACTTAATCCTCGTATCTACTTCATGCGTAGTCTCCACTATTATTTTTCTTGATTTAATTTGCTTGGATTCATTCTCCTTTGTTAACCCTATATTGTTTAGGTATACTCAATCATAGCTGTTTAGCAAAATTTGAAAGGGTTTCATTTTTTTAATAGTAATATACAAATTTAAACAACTGATGTACAAACTGGACTAGTTCGTGGGCCAATTCCGGTCGATCGGCAGTTGCAGTTTGTCAGAGAATCGATATTTTCTTAAAAACCGCCTGAACCCGGTTGAACCGGTTGGTTATGACCATTGAGATTTGGGTATAAGAGCATCTGTAGTCGTTTGCCAAATATCGATAAAATGGATATTTGGCTGAAAAACGTGCTGCACTCGTTTGCCAAATATCCATTTTATCGATAAATCGCTACAGTTGTGTGCTATAAATGAGAATCGTTTTGAGAATTATTCATATTTGAGCGACGGCACTTCGAGTGTCGTCCCACCCAAAAATTAAAAATTTCTCCGTCGGACGGCACTTCAAGTGCCGTCCGTCCGTTGAAAAATAAATTAATTTTTACAATTAAAAAGCCCCAAAAAGAATTTAAAAAACCCAAAACGAAATATCCTTGGACGGCACTTCGAGTGTCGTCCCACTCTTTCCCTAGTTCCCGGACGGCACTTCATGTGCCGTCCTTTGGTATATAAAAAAGGAAAAAAAAAAAAAAATCACAATCCAACAGCTATTTGATGCCCCTTTTCACAATCCAACGACAAATTTTTTTTTTCCTTTGTCTCCGACGGCACCGACGGCACTTCATGTGCCGTCGCTCCATGTATTTTTTTTTTTTAAATTTATTATTATTTTTTTTTTATTAACGATCGGACGGCACTTCGAGTGCCGTCCCACAAAATTAATTGTTTTTTTTTTTCTCTCCGACGGCACTTCATGTGCCGTCGCTTATTATTTTACGTTAGAAAATTAAAAAATAGCTTTTAACGAGTGCAGCAAAAGTTCGATTCTTATTTCCATTTATCTATATATCTATATTTTCACCTTCAACGGCTACAACGGCTACAGATGCTCTAAGGTAGCTGGAAATATTTTGTGGACCGGCCATTCCTCCGGTTTGACAGGTTTAACAACTTCTTGCTATTTAATATATTTATCTCATTTACGTTTAACATTTTTTTTTTACTAACTTTTGGTTTTGGTAATGAGTGAGGTAAAACGATTATTCTCTTCAATATACAATTCATTTCCCTTTTCTTTTACTTTCTTTGTTTCAACATATAATCAGTGCCGAATCTAGAATTTTGATATATAAGACCAAATCCAAAAATGATGTCCTCAAAACTTAACATTCATATAATTTTTTTTCCATCCACAATGATACAATAGTATTATCAAAAAAAAATTCAAAAAATAAAACAATAGACAAAATATGCTATCAAAAATAATATATATCATAATTAAGTACAAATAGAAATGAAGATGTTTCAAACCAAAAAAAATAAACTTGATGCTCTAGACCAATACATAAAAAGAAGCTAATAATGTTTGGGATAATTCATAATGATAATAATAATAAATAAATAAAATTCCCATGCCACCAAATGCTTTCTCAAAGACATCACATAGTCACTTAAATATCACTTGTCTCGCAGTTTGAAGGCGAAAGTATTGATTAAGTTTGCATAATCAATTTTCTCAACCACTTTTTTCTCGAATGATGGATTTCTAATTTAGCTTATAATTTTTTTTAAAAAAATGACTGTATAATAGTATTTTAGGTAGACATACGACACATACAAAAGTTGGATTTCTCTTTATACTTTGTTTTCCTTTAATGTAATTTGGACCCGTTTATGTTTTTCTAAATATGCTCAATTATTAAACAACCAATGACCATGCCATTTGCTTGCATTTCAATTCATATGTACCCACCTATAGTAAATGATTTATCTATTTTCTATTTAACGAATTGAATCAATTGATGAGACTGAAATATTCGATTTAAGTATTGCATTTCAAAATTTCAAAATTTTGTTTAGTTTTTGATAAACTTGAGTTGAAATAAAATTCAAAGATAATTAGTAGAAAATTGAAATGCAATTCCTTAAATATAAAATTTCAGAAAGAATTGCCCGTTTAGAAAATTTTGGTCCTTTGAGAAATCCTGTGAAGAGAAAGAGTGACAACCAAATTTAAATAATATACAATAATTTGAAATTAAAATTAGAAAGGAGGAAAAGATAAGAAGTTAACCTTCAAGTGTTATTAGGGTTTTCAGAAAAATTACAAAATTACTAAAAATTACAAAATTACTATTTGCTGCAAAAAAATATCGAGAGGGGATGGAGACTTACTGTTGAATGCTGATAGTGGGCAGGCCCGCTTTAGGCCAAACATTTTAAGTGAGGCCCATTAAAAAGAATTTAAAAAGAAACTACACAAAGGACTCGAACATACTACACAAAGAACTAGAACAAGTCACCTTGCAATTTAACAACCACACGCTCACCAATCCAACCAGTTGTATAAACTATCAATAGGGGTGCTATTATTTATACTAGTATAATCTACGTGCAATGCACGTCTACAAAACGTATAGTGATCAAATAAAATGAATCTATATTGAATCAGAAAAAAATAGTTTACATTTGAATGTTTTGATTTGGACTACACGTGCGGTATACGTTTATATTTATTAGATATAATTTGAACATACATTACACGTATTTGTTTAGTTACAAAGTTAGGGTTTGTTTGGTTATAAATCCCAACTCTCCCATTAAAATAGTAGAGATAAGTTGTAACTGTTTTTTAGCCCCCAAAAAGGCCAAAAATCAGGGGCTCGAGGCTTCTACCTCTCTCGCTTCATATTTTCTCTCGCTTCATATTAGGTCCGGGCCTGTCAACGATTAAAATTTTTTTGGACTTCGTCCTGTGTTGTGCGGTGGATAAGGCATTACTAGGCATGAAGACTTGGCTTACACAACTTTCTACTAATGTTACGTTATATGTATCAGAACTTCTAAAATAACCGGTATATTATACCCTTGTTACAATAAGATGTGCGAGTGAGAGGGTGAAGGAAGCATCACCTTCCTATCTTTAGAATTAAATGGAGGATGCCTATGAACTCTGTTCAACTCCACAAATAGAGTACACAATTAAGAGTTAATGATCTTTAGCTCATTAATGTCAATTTCCACAAGGATCCTTATTTTGCTTTCTTGAAGCAGTTTGAATACTTGCAATGTTTTGAATTTTTGAAATTTTTTTTATTGTTATTTTATACACAATGGAGAAAAAAAGGCTAAATTTGTAGAAAACCGCACAGAACTTATTTTTTGCGAAGAAAATCAAACTCAAGTATGGTTGCAAAAAATTTCCATGAAGTATATTTTCAAAAAACAATATCTAACTCTTCTGCATGTATTAGATAACCTCGTTTATCATTGTAAGTTGGTTCAGAAAACATCATGCATCTTTCTCATTATTGTTAAAAAATCTCACTTAACTTTAGCAGAAAGCTCAGACCGACCGAGTGAATTTTTTATAACTATACTTGAATGTGATTTTTTGCACCAAAAAAAAATTTAGTGAGATTTTCTGCACAAAGTGAATAGTTAAAGTTTTTTTTTTTTTTTTAAAAAAAAAACAAAAAACAAAAAAAACAAAAAAAACAAAAAAAACAAAAAAACATTGACTTGAAGTCTGAATTTGATAGACATGCAACTAATTTGATTGAAGAGTTTTTCCTAGTTGTCGTAGTCCCAAAAAAGCAGATAAATTAATAAAAGAACACATATTATCTCTCCTACAAAGTTTTCTTAGAATGAAAATGGTATAAGCAATAATCAGTTCGACTATGATACTTATATGCGTCCTTGAGTCTTTAGGCCCAAAGTCATGGCCTGACATGGTCCAAATCCAAGCCTTTGTCACGCTACATCACTTTGGAGTAGGCCAGGCCCATCAAATACAACCCAAATTTTATTACTTATTTGGGTTTTTCCTCCTAAAAAGGGCACCAGTTATTTAAATTATGAATATGATACTTACAATTCACTATTTTCATATACAACACTAGTATAATCTCAATGTAAATTGCACATATTATACCAAATAAAATATTAAAACATCAATAACATTCAATAAAAAATTCGGCAGATCCTTCCCATATTTACAACTTTTTCCATGTATAATTATAGCCAGGATATTAACATTAAACAATTATATAGTTAAGATGTTACAGAAAACACAATCTTCAAGCTCAAATATTTTTTTTATAGCAACAACACACCTCCAAATTCAATCACAATAATCTTTCAATTGACCAAATACTTAAATCCCAATTATATATCCAACGAATGTCTTAAATAAATTGTTCATGATAATAAGAGCATTTCCAATCGTTTGCTATTTTTGCAAAATGGCAAAAAGTTTAGCAATTGGCAGCTGCAACCGTTTGCTATTTTGTCAAAGTTTAGCAAACGATAAATAGTAACTCGCCAAATTTGAGAAACGAATTTGGCAATTGCAAAATATAGCAGACGAAACAAGATGTTTCGCCTCATATATATATATATATATATATATATATATATATATATATATATATATATATATATATATATATAAGGGGATCGGATGAGAAAACATGTTTCATCCTTATTCTTTCAATTTCAATATTTTTTTTACCGTTTTAGCGATTGGGCAGAATATGTTTCGGCAAAAAAAAACAAAAAAAACAACAACAAACATCAGACGGGAAATGTTGTCCAATTCCACCAAATGGCCACTGAACCAAACTTAATCCCACTTAGTCATGGTTTAAGTAATAACTTAATTAAATAATCACTAATTTAATATTTTTTTAATAACTAATTACCATTTAATCCCTAGTTAAACCATCTGATCAATTAAAAAAAAGAAGATCAAATTATAGCAAACGACACGTTCCGTCCATTTTTATTTTTATTTATTTATTCATTTGCTCTTTTGTCAAATTATTGCAAACGACGATTGGAAACACTCCTTTTGCCATTTGGTATTTTGCCAAATTGGAAAATTACCAAAAACGATTTGAGATGCTCTAAAAAGTCCAATTCAAACAGTTAAAATGAAAAATTAATTTTCTAGCCCACTATTGTTTATAGCTAGGTAAATACAAAACAAAAAAAAAAGTGTAATAATCTCAACATGGTATTATCATTTTTTTTTAATACTAATTTCAATATGGAATCACATTATCGAGTGACTGAATTCTTCACCCATGAAAATCACATGTCGGCATACATAAAATGAAAACATGAAATGAAAATTTAGTTAGCTGCAAACACATTAAAAGCTAATTACTTATATAGTGGCATGAATCAATTTGAATTGATAAAAGACGATACATAAAAGATAAAAGAATAACTAAGGCTTTGATAAACTCTACTAAGATGACATTATGATATTCTTAAATCTAAAAAATTTGCAAGCCAATAGCTATTATTTTAATCATTTGAATATGATTAGATTGTTAATGACATTTACCTTTCAATTGATTATCATGGAGTTTACGCACTTCTTGATATACCACATACATGTACGATCATCAGTCTTTTCAGGATCATTTGAGTTATCTGTCAGCAACATCTTCAAATCATAACGGGAAGTGCAATGCGATAATGCTACATACAATTGACCGTGAGTAAACACAGGTTTTTAAAGATAAACCCAAACACTATGGAGAGTTTGTCCCTGACTGTTGTTTATTGTCATAGCAAATGCCAAGTTTATAGAAATTTGTATTCTTCTTAGGACAAATGGCCACCTGGTTTTTGTAGGCGACATGCTCATTCTTTGAATCACAACTGTCTCGCTTGCACACCTTTTTGTAATAATTGTAGCTATAATAATATGTTCTTATAGAGTTTGAACAGTAAATTCTAAATACGATACTTTCAATTTACTATTTTCATATATAACATTCACAGTGTTGGGCTCACTAAAAAACAACACTCCATCAAGGTTTATTAGTTTACCCATAGTTAAAAGCCAACCATAGTTGGCAAATGTTTAACACGACCTTCACCCCAATTGTTTTCGACTTTAACTATGAAATGAGAAGTTTGAAATAAATTTGATTTTTACTGATGAAAAATAAATGAATGAGGCGAATATGGAGTAATGAATTAAAGAAACACAAAAGTTATGGGGATGGAGATCATTTAGGTTGAAGAAGAATATGAGTGGGATTTCTAGAGACAATGCGAGAGATCATCATGTATGGGTTATAATGAGAAATGAAAGAGTTTTCAGCCATTGGATATAAGAGACATTTTATTAAGTGATAATTATAATAATTTGGACATGATATTCCATTTCCGTTAGAGTTAACAAAAAACTGATTTTAGCATAAATTAACTCAAGTTTTGTTTTCAAAGTGAGACTAAAATTAACGGTATTGTATATATAAATATAGTGAATTGTAGATACTTTATTTGAAATTTAAAGAACAGTAGTGCCATTCTTATAATAATACCGAGTTATTTAGAGCATCTCCAACCACACTAGTCATTTTAGCTCTTTAGAATAGGCAAAATGAATAACAATTGAATAATTTGGCTAGCAGAATATGTCTTCACTCTAACCATACTAGCTATTTTGGCTACACATATATATTTTAAAGCTCAAAATAAAATAAAATAAAAATATAAAACCTAAACCCAAATTTAAAAGCCCAAGCAAAAAAAGAAAGAAAGAAATCTTTCAGGAGAGAACCGATCGCGATCTCGTGTCGCGATAGTGAGTTTGTGAGCTTGTGATCGTGATCGCGACGCGAGTTCGTTTTTTTTTTAATTTAAATTTTATTTTTGGAGCATGCGATATTCAGTTTGCGTCACAATTTTTTTGGGAGTTTGGAATTTTTTTTATTAAAATTGCGATCATGATTTCGGGAGCTCGGGTTTTTTTTTTTGGTTTTGTTTTGTTTTGTTTTGTTTTGTTTTTGAATTTTTTGGAGCTCGCGATATTGAGTTTGCATCGGGAATTTCGTTGGAGTTTGGGGTTTTTTTGTGATCGCGCGTTCGTGAGATCTCGAATTTGGGAGAGCGATACTTTTTTATTTTGGAGTTTTGAGAGGCAAAAAAAAATAGAAGAAAAGTTTGACGAGCGATACAACTTTGTCAAATCTGACAAGTAAATCTGAAAATTTTAGTTTGGCGAGTGTTTTGGCAAGTCACGTTGGAGCATATTTTTGTTTCTAAATTAACAAATTTAACTAATAATTAGATATGACGATGATTTAAGGAGGCACAATTGTTTGAGTTTTTTTTGCCTACATATGCCACTTTTTGAAAATATTTGTGTTTTTGGGCCAGTTCCCCAACTATTAGCACTTTTGGGTTACTTTGTGCCACGTCAGCAGCGGCCGCTATTCCCAATAGCGACATCTTCATTTTCGAGGTCGCTAATGGGAATGATGACCTATGCTTTAATTTTTTTTGAAATTTTTGTTTGCCGTCGCTATTCCCACTAACGACCTTAGTATATATAAGGTTGCTAATGGGATTAGCGATATTTAATGAACTGTATTCTAACACTTGTAAAATCTAGAGTGCTTTTGCTTTCTGAAAAATGACAATCAATTTATTTTTAAACTAAGATCGCTATTCGGAATAGAGGTATTTATTGTACTAAGATCGCTATTTTGAATAGAAGCCTTAGTTTTTTTGATAATAAGGATCAAGTCAAAGACTCCAACCCCAAATAAATAAATAAATTCAGAGACAAATACAAAGAATCAGTTTACAAGATACAAACTGAAAAACATGATACAACGCAATATACAGACTCAAATTACATGATGCAAGAAGCCAATAAGACAATAGCTTCTCCACTCAATAGAAACGGGAAGCAGAATTTCCACAAACTAGAACACAGAAACGGGCGCCAAGAAGACCAGAAAAAGCAAAGAAATTAAGAAATGGAGCATACAATGAGCAGGTCTGCACAACAAACCAGGAAGCCATCGACGCACCCCCGTATCAGGCGAAAAACCTGGGACAGGGCAGTGGATGCATCAACAGCAGCAAAAACAATATCAACCAAAAAGAGCTGCACAACACAGAACCAAATAATAAGAAATCCAAAACGGCTAAACCAGAACGATTGGCAACTGCAGCAAACTAAACAGAGCACCTGCCAAAAGTACAACACAAAAAGAAAATAACATAGAGAGAAGAACATAAAGGGAGGGAAACAAGAATAGAGGCCTTAGTTGTATGGCTAATTTGCAAATTTTACAAAGAATAATGAGATTGTGTTTCTTACTGAGGTCGCTATTGGGAATAACGACTTAGTATGCAACCTTGTTGCTATTCCCAATAGGGACCGTAGTTTTAAATTTTTTGGGAAAGCTCTTTAGGAATCGCTAAGTGTCTCAATACTTTCATTTGAGATCGCTAATCCTATTGGGGACCTCATATATACTAAGGTCGCTGGTGGGAATAACGACAACAAACAAAAAATTTAAATTTTTTTAAAACATAGGTCGATATTCCCATTAGCGACATTCAAAATGAATAGGTCGTTAATGAGAATAGCGGCCGCTGATGACGTGGCACAAGTTAGCCCACGAGCGCTAATAGTTTCGAAATTGACTCATAATCGCTTAATATTTTCAAAAAGTGGCCTATGACGGCAAAAAAATCCAGTTGTTTAGCTGCAAGACGGCATCTCTCTTGACGTATGATATTTTTGTGAACACATGTGGGTGTGATTTGTACAGTAAATTTTAGGCAACATCTGTAGCACTGATTGATATGTTACCATCTTTTGTTATTTGACAAGTACACTGACTCCGCATAAAGAAATCATAATTGAACAAGGAATTCATCTTCACCCTTTCAACTTCTCTATTTGAGTGCTTCCTTATCCCAAAAACGAACAAAAAAGCTAGCACTCGTGGGCCCCACCAAACGATAAGCTTAGCTTATTGGGCAAGATTGCGAAAACCACGGGCCAGCAAATTACCACCACACCCACAGACCCCAGTCCAAACTGATTAATTAAATTCAATGACGCTTCTTCAATCCAGTCTCTAAAAATTAATGGAACTGAGCAGTTGTCTTAATTTCTACTCTTCATCGTCTTCTTTAATTGGAAGATCAAGGAGACTCGGAATCTTGAAACGAGAAGAGAAGCCGAGAGGTTTCACTGGTCAACGATGCAGAGTAGTTCGGGCAACGGCGGAGGGGAGCAGCAGCAGCAGCAGAAGCGACGTTGGAGGTGGGGACCACCGGAGGTCGAGCTTTGCTGTGGGGATCGATGTATCGACGTCGACGACGACGGCGATTGATCGGAGTTTTGGAGGTGGCAGTGGCGAGTTCGACGGGTGGGAGAGGTTGGGGGCGGTGGTTAGGCTCACTTACGGAATCGGTGAGTTTTTAAAAAAAAAAAAAAAAATTCTCTAATATTATAATGGAAAATGCCTGTGTCATTTGTAAATCTAGACGTGTGCTTGAAAGAGGTTTCAGGTTTAAGTCCTCGCTACATCAGAGTTTTTTTTTTTAATTTTAAATTTTTTAAAACATGCATTACACATGTAAATTACTAGTAATAATAATTGGACAATATTTGATCAAAACCAACGGCTGGTATGAATCTTATCCATGGGAATTGAAATTTTGTTACTGTGATGGGGGCATTTATGTAAAATTGTTGGTCTTTACATGCATGATGAAGTACAATATCAGAATTCCTTTTTTTTTTGGGGACTTAAAAGATCATCCATTGACGCCACCATCTCTAATCTCTAATACATATATACTAGTAATATACACGTGTGATGCACGTATTACTTTTTAAAAAAATTTAAGTAAAAACTATCTGATTTACACGTGCGATCAGGATCAGCCCTGAGTTCGGGGGGGCCCGAGGCGAAATGCCCAAATAATTATTTTTGGGGCCCCTAATAACAATATAATTTTTTTACGCGCAAAATACGTGTCATTATTTACAAGGGAAATACAAATTTTGGACTCCTACAATTGCAAAAAATCCAGGGGCCTGAGGCGGCCGCCTCACCGGCCTCAAGGTGGGGGACGGCCCTGCGTGTGATGCATGTCTTAATAAATAGGATTATATATTTTTAAAAGTAAATGTAAAGACTATAATAGGAGAGTTGGAGTTGCACGTAAGTAAGTAGATTCACAACTCCAACTCATCCATTATAATATTTATTATATATTATATTATAGAAAGATGGATAGATAGATAGATAATAATTCACACGTGTGATGCACATTTAATATGTTAAAAGAAAATTTAAAGTAGTGAGGACTCGAACTGAGACCTCCTTCATATTAGTTATGCACGTGCAATGCATGCGTTGGTAAATTTACAAATAACACTAAGGTCTTCTCCCATTCATATATACTAGTAATATACACGTGCGATGCACGTATTAATTTTTTAAAAACAAATTAAAGTAAAAATTCTGATTTATACGTGCGATGAATGTCTTAATAAATATGATTATATATATTTTAAAGTAAATATGAAGACTATAATGGGAGAGTTGGAGTTGCACGTGTGTTATACGTAAGTAGTTAGATTTACAACTCCAACTCTTCCATTATAATAGTTATTGTATATTATATTATTGATAGATGGATAGATAGATAGATAGATAGATAATAATTTACACGTGTGATGCACATTTAATATATATTAAAAAATTAAAGTAAAAAATCTGACGTTGTGAGGACCCGAATCTGAGACCTCTTTCATATTAGTTATGCACGTGCAATACACACGTTGGTAGATTGACAAATGACACTAAGGTCTTCTCCCATTATTATTGTCACGCCCCGCTTCCCAGAATACAGGAACACAAGCACGTAACTGAGGCCTAGCGAATGATATAAGTACGCCAACTCATATCATCCATAAGCTGTACCAGTCTTAACTCAACAATATAAAAAAAATAAATCACAACCATGCAGAAAACATAATTACATAAACGATAATGAAATTCAATAACAAAATCTAGAATATAAGAACTTACCAAATAGCTGGAGAGGCTCCTGCTCCAATCGTAGAAGAACTGCTCACCAATGTCTTCTGGTAATTCTCCTTGTGTACCTGTACTTGTTCATTTAAAAAGAAAAAATAATTTGTCCTTAGAGCAAGTACGGACAGCAAGTAGTGAAAAATAGAGCGTAAGGGAACAAGGTACATGAAGAAATATGAATCAAGATCAAATTACAAAAGCAATAGCGGTATTAATAACAATGGTCTCACGATCAAGTATTTACGTGTCAACTTAGGTCTATTACCATATTGTTTCTCCTATCTAGTGCACATACGACTGTGTCCCATATCACAGGTTCGGTGCACGCAAAACAGTGTACGTTTTAGACTTTGTGGTGGGATCTACAGAGCGTGTACTCGGTGTATCACGATAACAAGATAACAAGTTACGACCCCACAAGTAATTCTCCACCTTCTATATCAAGTTTCCGTGTAACAAGAGGGCCCTACCGAGTACATTTTCTGAGACTATCCACTACTAAGTCAACCCTTATTAACCCCAGTTTGTTTAGTATTTTATTAAGTCATTCATGTCCATGCAAGTGTGTATAAGAATGTCAAGGAGATGATAAGAATGCAGCAACATAATACAATACATAATAATAAACATGAAGTAGTGAGTCTGAAACAGCCGACACAGTAATACTAAAACAGTGATAACTCATAGGCTAAAGTTCGAAATTCGAAGTTCCAGAATGTTATCAGCAACTAGATACTTAGGGCTACAATTCATCTTTATATTATTTTAACTGATTTCTATTATAACTGGGTCGAAACCTTAGTACAAGACAGACACGACAGCAAGAATTATAAAATGTCATCACATATATGTTCATCAAAATTGATAATCGACATGTTATTGTATTATGAACTGTATTACACTAATGTACATCAAGTAGAATGGATTTTTACAATGTACAAGTCAAGTTATCATGTCATAGTTCAAGTCACAAGATCTCAATTAATCAACATGTATTTGATCACAATGTATTTTTCTCATATGCAAGTTCTAGTCATTTTATTCATGTCATGTGTATATAGGCTTGGGTTTGAGTCAATAGATAATGATACGATGTCATGAGTACGTCGGGTTAACTCGTGTAAACCCTCGATACTCCCAACGGAAAGGACACAAGGCAATTTTAAGATAATTGAAAAGTAACTACTTGCAGGAGGTCAATAAGATTGAACTAGAAAATTAAAAGAGTTCAAGTGGACTTGCCTTTTGTGGACGATTAGATTAGATTAACCAGAATAACGGGATCAGAATCCCGGGCTTGCAAGGTACCAACAACAAGAGCAAAACCCAACAGTAACTCCAACTCCTTTCACACAAACACAAATAGCAAGAGCAAGTCCCTCTTCCCAACACCAAACAGCCAACTACCCAATCACACACAAAACAACAGCAACCCATAACAGAACAGTGGATCCCCTACTCAACAAACACCAAACACCCGATCTCTTCCTTCACACAACAGCAACACACCAAAATCCCCTCACTGTTCCTCCTTCTCCAACTCAACAAACAACAGCAACACCAACTCCACACAACCCAACCTCTACAAACAACAACCAGCAAAACTCCATTCGAATCCCACACCAACACAAAACAGGGATACAAACCAACCCCAATCACCTAATTCCAAACAAAACACACCTGATCTCCTTCTTCCCAATTCGACAGAGAGAGGAGAGAATGGGAGAACGCTCGGTGATTGCAGCGGCGACAGGCGACGGCGCGCACCACAGCGAGGGCAGTCGTCGACTTCGATGATGACAGCACTAAGGTCGGGGAGCGACGGCAGCGCGAGGGCTCCGACGGCAAAGCGAACTCTGTTTCGCTTCCGAAACAGGGGAGACGGGGATGGCGGTTCTTCGGATTCTGGACGACGATGAAGGCTAGACGAGGATAAGGGGGTCTTCAGCAAGGGGGAAAAGGCGATCGGTAATGGTGGAGCGGCAGTAGCGGTGAGGACGACACTCTGATTTGGCCTCGAGCGAGAGGACGACAGCAATGGCGAGGTGAGCGGTAGGCTCGACTTCGGTGGGGCTTCGAAGGGGGATGAAGACGGAGGATGACGACGCTCCAGTCATCGCCATCGAGAAGCGACGATGCTCCAGTCGTCACGATCGAGAAGCGACGACGACGAAGTCGATCAGGATGCAGGTGCTGATGGCGAGACTCGAATCGAAGGTGCTCGAAGGTGGGGTGCTTCAGTCGAGGGCGTCGCGAGGTTGGAGACGACAGGGAACTTCGAGGGTGAGAGGAGTGAGGCTGGATGACGAGGAGGAGGGTGATCGGGGCGATGATGGAGGTTGACGATGGTCGAAGTGACGAATGGTTTCGGTTGAGCGCGAGGTAGGGGTGAGAGGGAGAGAGAGCGGGACGATGGTGAACAGGTGAAGGGGGTGCTTTTGTTTGGGTTCTGTTTTTGTTGGGGGAAAAACAGAGATGAGAGGGAGAAGATGGGGAGAAAGAGAGTGGGAGAGAGAGAGAGTTATTAAAAATAATAAAATATAATATAATTAAGGGGGTAGTTGGAGATAGTGGGGAATATGAGGATACGGGGGATTGTGCAGGGTGGGGAATGTGAATAAATTTGTATAAAGGTGAGTATATGTGTTTGTGGGTTTGGGTTTAGGGTTAGTGTCCAATAGGAGATGGGCTTGGGTTTGGGCTTCAGTTAAATATAATAAATTCAATAATAATTGTTGGGCTTATCATGAATTCAAAATAATCAATAGATGATAGTATGGATTAACTTGGGTTTCAAAGTAAATAAATAAAAAGAAGAGAGACAATATTCTAGTTTGGAATATAAATTTGAGTTTCAATAGGAGATTCAAATGGATTTAAATGCATCGGAAAAATTTATACGGAAATTGAAATACAAGAATATAGAGATAGAAATTCGTATAATCGGAAACAAGGGTTACAATTATATATATATATATATATATATATATATATATATATATATAAAATAATAATATTATAATATTAGAGATATATTATAATATTATAATATATATATAATAATGGGAGAAGACCTTAGTGTCATTTGTAAATCTATCAATGCGTGTAACACACTTGCATAACTATTATAAAGGAGGTCTTCGGTTCAAGCCTAGACTACGTCTGAATTTTTACTTTAAAAAAATTATATTTATTAAGACGTACATCACACGTGTAAATTACTAGTAATAATATTATAATGGGAGAAGGCCTTAGTGTCATTTGTAAATCTACCAACACGTGTAACGCACGTACATGACTATTATAAAAGAGGTCTTAGGTTCAAACCCAAACAACGTCCGAATTATTACTTTAAAAAAACTATATTTATTAAGACGTGCATCGCACGTGTAAATTACTAGTTTTTATTAATGAGAAAATAAGAGTTCATCTCTATCTTTATACATAATGGGAGAGTTGGAGTTGTAATTTGCCAACAAACAAACCCGTGCGTTTAATGTGCAACTCGAACTCTCCCTTTTTTACTTAAAATGTTATTTAATTGACACATGTACATAAAGCATACATATATATTTTTTTCTTTAAAATTTTTAAATTAACGCTTACACCGCACATTTACATCAGAGTTTTTACTTCAATTTTTTTTATTAACACGTGTTTTGCACATCACATCCAACTCTTAACACGTACCTCGCACGTGCTATATTATATTACTTTTAAAATATTTTTATTAAAACGTGCAACGAACGTGCTAAATACTAATAGTACATAATAACAAAGTTCAATTGAAAATACAAAATATGAAAACAGATGATATCAATACAAAAAATGCTACTTATTCTTCATCGTCTTCCCGTTTTTTATGTACTATTCAAAAAAAAAATTTGTTATACAATAATTCTCCTTTTCAATATACTCCATATATCTTAGACTATGAAGGATAGGTAGGGGTACAGGTACGGGGATACAACAAATATATAGGATACGGGGGTACGGTTATATTATGTTAAATTTAATTTAAAGTATTATTTAATATATTTAAATTAACATAAAAGAGAATCCATACACTTAAAAGAAAAAAAAAAGAATGCAAACTCATTTAACATTAAACTTTTGTATTATTGAAAATAAGTCATCTATCATAACAAAAGCTTTGTACTTTTAGTCATGTCTATTTTAGTTACAAAATATGACATACTTCATAATCTATAGATAAGTAAACTAATAAGATTTTTTAAATGGTTAGACCATTATATTTAATTTAGACTCAATTAGGTTATTTTTTTAAAAAATGAACCCCAATACTTGTATGCCGTACCTGGTACGGTATCCATGCTGATGTGTACGTGTACAAGTACCTGGTACGGGTACGGCTTACATCAGGTACCCAAGCTTTGCAGGTCATAGACAAAAAGTTAATGAGTTCTTTCTGTATCAAAATTATCCTGTTCGATCTTTTCTAACAACAATTTGGTGCTTTATAATTACGAATTTTGTCTAGCTACTTAGGCCCATGATATCTTAGCCACCTAATAGAGATGGATATTTGGTAAACTAGACGAGTCGTTATGCCCAGTGCTACCAGGTTAGTAGTACATTTACGTTCATGGTTCATGTATGTGATCGTGGTTCGTTACGTTGTGTGGTATGTAGTACATAAGGGGTAGGACGAGTTGGAGCTCTCATTGAGTAATAGATAAACATATGTGTTTCTGTGCATGTATAGAAAATGAGAGAAAATCAATATATCAATATAAGTGTAATAATCTTATTTTTACTCTATGATTAATTGAGGAAAATTTGAAGAGAAATTAATTTATGATGTAACGAATAAAGGTGTGTTCATTTTCAAAATATTGAGTAAGCTGTATGCGGATTGCGAGTTTAAGAGATCGAGATCGAGAACTGGCCATAAATTGGATCACAAGATCCGGATCGTGGTTCGGAGTAGGGTGGGGAGAATTCGGTAACATTGGTAATGACCCAAAAAGGAAACTACTGTTCGAGTCTTGGCCTCTTGGGTCTAAACTAATTTAGCTATTTATTCATCTTTTTGAAATTTTCGCGTGGTACGCAATTATTTGAATCATAATCTTAAGTGCAGTTTCTTGTTCTTCAAATTAGGTATATATGGTGCAATGGCACTGGCCAGCAATTTTATATGCTCAATCACTGGAGTAGATAGTATCGGAGGGTTTCAGCCGTCTCTTGAAGCCATTGTCCATGGTCTTGGTTTCGCAGCTCCACCCATTATGGCTCTTCTATTCATCTTAGATGTATGCATTCCCGATCCTTATTAATTTCTTATCACATTTTAAGCATTTATGTGTTAGACCCAGTTGTAGAATTGCACTGATTGTGTAATTTAATTGTACATTCAGGATGAGGTGGTGAAATATTCGCCCCATGCTCGAGCTATTAGGGATGTAGAGGACGAGGAGCTTAGAAGCTTTTTCTATGGAATGTCGCCATGGCAGGTATTTAATTTGGCAAAAATCACGCCTTTGCTTTTGTGTTTGTTATCTTCTGATGGTTACCAATATTGATTAATTCTTAAACTTTTGCAGTTTATTCTCATTGTCATTGCAAGCTCAGTCGGAGAAGAGCTTTTCTATCGTGTTGCTGTTCAGGTGAGAATTATATTGATGCCTATCAAGTCATCTGCTCCTCATTCATTCTTTTTCCTCTTCTTGTACTATAATATATTGAATCAAATTCAAATAGAATGCACCGAATCTCTGAAAATAGGAAGCCGAATAGTTCTTATGTAGATTTTGGCAGTCTTTGTTACGAGGGGCATTCACTAGTACAAGAGAATGAGCCTACAAGTATACTAATAATTTGAGGAATGCACACATTTTATTCTTGGACCCTTAATAGTTCAAGTAGCCAAATATTACCTACTGTCATGTTTGTATTCTACGTTACAATAACAGTTTTAAAAAAAAAAAAACAAACAAAAAAAAAACACTATTTTCAGTTTATTGATTCTCTTTACTTTCTTCTCTTTGCTGATTCTAGGGGTCACTGGCAGACATGTTTATGAATGGCACTGAACTTGTGAAAGATGCACGTGGAATTGCGTCTCTGGTATGCTTCTTATCGTAGATTTTTTCTGCCTCGAAACATTGTGAGCCCTAACACTGTAAATACTTGCAGGCGGGGATGTTTCCTCTGTTTGTCCCATTTGCACAAGCATTTGCAGCTGTGATAACTGCTGCTCTTACTGGATCACTCTACTACATTGCGACAGCTCCTAAAGGTTTGTTTGTTTGCATCTTCATTATTAACTATTAATATTTCAATTTGACAGTTTCACCATTGTATGATAACTCATTTCGTCATTGTATGCTGCAGATCCTACTTATGTGGTTGCACCAGTATTGCAGTCTCCTTTGGATCGTAAAGACCTGAAGAAGTGTTTTGCAGGTTAGTTTCCTTGTACACATCAATTTCCTGTTTACTAAAAGAAACAAGTACAACCATTGAGATTAGAGGTAGCTTCGATTGAGACACGTGTGCAACGGAGACTGATAATGTGCCTCAGTTGCAAAAACTTCACAGCACTTACCCAAGCTTCATCAACACAACGAACTGAGTTTTTTTCTTCTTCTTCTTAAAAGGGCTACATGTTGTAGCATGGCCTCCGACATGAGACCTCCCCTTAATCATCCCAAACCTTTAGAGCTACAATTCAGCAGTTATGAACTGTGGTCCTTGAGCAAAGGATTTGTGGTTGCCATATCGTAGAAAACTCCCTCATATATATCAATCATGCTTAGAATAATTCTCCTAATCTACACAATTGGCTTTGCACCATCTCGTGGGTTAGATAGTGTGCAGATGATATCGTAGCCTGTATTTCCTTAATGCGTCAACGTACTTAACAGATAGTTAAGAATTAACACCAAATATTTGGATTTATTTATGTTGGATATATAGGTATATTCTCACTATATGAATAATATCATGTGTAATATTATTCTATGGGTAGCACGTGTGTTACACGTACTAATTGTATGGATATCGGAACGTGGGTTGAGTGGGTTGAAAACCCACTACCCAAACCAGTATTTATCCTATAAATACTTGCTTGTGATAATTGTCTAGGTTTTCCAATTTTGATATCTAGGGTAAATATCTCAAGCACCTTAGTCTAGGATATTAACCCTAATTTTTATTGTTATAATCTCTCATAATCTCTAACAATTTATTATGCAGCTTGGTACGAGAGGAGGCAAATGAAGAAAATCTATTCTCCACTTCTAGAAGGATTGCTGGCTCTCTACCTTGGTTATGAGTGGATTCAGGTAATTTTCGTGTCAGAACTAGTATTCCCTTGACAAATTAATTCTGAAAATTGATTGAAATAGTCATATATATCCTGACATTTTGTTTGAACAAAATGAAAATTGCAGACAGATAATATTCTTGCACCTATGATCACACATGGTATTTACTCTGCTGTCGTTCTCGGCCACGGGCTTTGGAAAATTCACGACCATCAACGAAGACTATCTAACAGAATTAAACAAGTACGGGAAGCAACCCGAAATTCCAATAAATAATAGAACCGTCCATTTGGTTAATGTTCGGTTGAAGGAAGATAGTTTTTGATTCAACTCACACTACAATCAAGCTGCACATTAGTGCTATGGAAGATTTGTATATAGATACTGTACTATAAATACATAAAAAGAGTGGCCTTTTTTCCTAAATAAATGCTCATTTTTGTTTGTATTTTTTGATTTTGTGCAATTAGATGAACTTCTTCTGATTGATTTCAGCACATATGCCTACAGGATTCAAAATTTACAGGTCTAAATACGACATATTTATGATGGTAATTCTTGTATGTTATTCAACTGTAATTTATGCAAAATATTTATTTGTTATTATCATTTTGGTTGATAATCTGCAAAATAAGTATTTGTTAAGGAACAGAAGAAAGGGGGGAAACGAAAAAAAAACAAATCATATCAACTTCCAGTCATAAGCCTAAGATCCAGGCTCAAAACACTAAATTACCAAAGCAAAGACAAGATTCATCCCCAATTTTATAATCACTAGTATCATGCACGTGCGATGCACGTGGAGAGAAATGAAAAGGACAAAAAAAAAACTATAATGCACGTGCGATGCACGTGGAGGGGAATGAAAAGCAGTGGCGGATTCAGGAATTTAGTTCAGTGGGGTCCTTATACAAAAATTACACTGTAGCTTTTTTTCACTGGGTTCCTATAATGCTTATATAAAAAAAAATTACACTGTTTACAAAAATTCAGTGGGGTCCGTGCCCCCCACTGAACTCCCTCTACATCCGCCCCTGATGAAAAGGGCAAAAAAAAAAAAAACTATAATGCACGCGCGATGCACGTGGAGGGGAATGAAAAAGGAAAAAAAAACTGCCAACACGTGCGCTGCACGTGTTGACAAAATGACAAATGGTGACAAATGACACTAACCCCTTCTCCCATTATAATAGTAGAGATAATCTAGACTGTCCGGCCCAAGTTAGAGTCTGATCCTAGAATCTTTAACAAAAAATTAGTCTAAAATAATTTATTTTTTTCTACAAATTAACTCTATTAATTCCAAGTTTTATTTTTATTTTTATTTAAAGAAAGGGCCCTCTTTATTAAAAACTAGTAATTTAACTAGTAATTTACACGTGCGATACTCAGTGTAGTCAAGTCTTGAACCTAAGACCTCTTTTATATTAGGTATGCACTGGTGATGCATATATTTATTTGTCTACAAATATTTATATTTGTTGAATTTAATTTAAACATTTACTAGTTTGTTTGGCTAAAAAGTTAGGATTTGTTTGATTATAAACCCAACCCTCTCATTAAAACAGTAGATATTAGATGGAGCAAACATAGTCACTCCCGGTATGGAGGAAAGTAACAACTGGAGAGGGGGAATACAACGAATTTTTTGCCGTACTAGGCCACTTTTTGATAGTATTTGCGATTTTAGGCCTGGTCCCAAACTATTAGCGTTCGTGGGCTAGCCACTGCCACGTCAGCAGCGGCCGCTATTGGGAATAGCGGCCTCTTCATATCCACCAAATTTGTACTTCCACACCTGGTAGAGTACGGGGGGGGGGGGGGGGGGGGGGGGGGGGGGGGATTGGGTTGAGATGTGTAAAGAAGGTCGCTAATGCCACTAGCGACCTCCTCCAACTGAGGTCGCTATTCCCAATAGCGATCATAGTGGTAGGCTATTATGAGTCATATTCACAGAGGATAAGCTGATTTGGCAAACAGCATAATCGCTAATGTCAATCGCGACCTATCATACCTGTGGTCGCGATTGGTAATCGCGACCTTAGTATAAACATCACAGAGGATAAGCTGATTTGGCAAACAGCATAATCGCTAATGTCAATCGCGACCTATCATACCTGTGGTCGCGATTGGTAATTGCGATCTTAGTATAAACATCCAAGACTCATAATAGGCTACCACTGTGGCCGCGATTGGGAGTAGCGACCTCAGTTGGAGGAGGTCACTAGTGGCATTAGCGGCCTCATTTACACATATTCAGTCCAATCTCCCCGTACTCTACCAAGTGTGGGAGTACAAATTTGGTGGATATGAAGAGGCCATTATTCCCAATAGCGACCGCTGCTGACGTGGCAGTGGCTAGCCCACGAACGCTAATAGTTTAGGATCTGGCATAAAAACGCAAATACTATCCAAAAGTGGCCTAGCACTGCAAAAAATTCGAATACAAACATCAACCCAACCTCCAAAAACAGAAAACTCGTTGCGATATTTCACTAATTTATTTGCAGCCACATTAATTGCAAGTGTTACTCCGTCCCACACAGTGGTAGCTAGTCCTCTTCGTCCATGAACAAGAAGTCGAAAGTTCGAATCATGCTTGCAATTATTCATACGAAAGTCGAAAATTATTCATACGATTAAATTCAGTTTTTGGATTATTCGTACTTATTTGGAAAAGTGGCTTAAAAGTTAGCGCTAGACTCTGCTCGAGTCGAGCTGCGACTCGAGCAGCTTGTTTTGAATTTCAATTTGGAAGAATTAGATCTAGTGATTTTTGAAAAGGTATCAGATGAGATCTTCATCTAATACAAATGGACGGACGAGATGTTTCCCACAACGGAAGACGATAATAAGGAAATGCAGGCACATGATGCACGCGCACCTCTCGTTGTCCGTGTCCACGTGTTCTACACGTGCGCTTCTAACGGATATTTGGAAAGCTGGGCTCTCTGACAAACAGGCGTGACACAAGTTACTAAAGTGTTGAGTGCATTCATAGGATATTCTGTGGGCTTCAAACAACAGACAGCAAACAGGTCAAGTTGTTTTTTCCACGTCATCAAATTGACACCATCTTGCGCACGTGCTCGTTTCCTAATCGTAAGAGCATCCACAGTCGTCTGCTATTTTATAGCAAACGACCAGCTGCAGTCGTTTGTTATTATGCATAAATAGCGATAGTAGATTGTTATAAATGAGAGTAGATTTGAGAGAAATGCATATTATACAGGACGCAACTTCACTTTCCGTCCCACGAAAAAAAATTATTTTTAAATTCTTCAACGCAACTTCACTTTCCGTCCCGATTATATATATATATATATATTATTTCTTCCTTGGACGACACTTGAAGTGTCATCCTTCAAATAGCTTATTTTTCCATTTGGCTTGGACGGAACTCCAACCATTTTTCTTATTTTTTAAATTATTAAAATTATAAAAATAATCGAATAAATTATTTTTAACATGGCCAGGATTTTTTTTTACGCGGGACGGAACTCTGGGACGGAACTTAGAGTTCCGTCCGAAGATTTTATGTTTTTTGGCTATATTTATAGCATTTTACCACTGCTGCAAACAAGCTTTGCTATATGTATAATATGCAAAAATGCATATTTTAGTAAAGCATGATTGTGGATGCTCTTAGAGTATCTAGTTGTCAAGCTAAAAATTGGAAAAATAAATAAATAAATATAGCAATATGTGGTTTCACTACAGTCATGAAATGCTAAAAAATAACAAGAAGAAGAAAAATTGACCGGACGAACATCATGATGTTTTGCCCATTTTTTAATTTACTTTTTAATAAATGTTTTTGTCTAAATAGTATATTTTATTAAATTTTTTTGCGTAGACGAAACATGATGTTTCTTCGGAGAGGAGAAAAAATTTCGACGGATCCGCTTTTTGAAAGTTATTTGGTTTTTTTTCCCTTTAGTTTAGTGACCCATAGAATATCATGAGTCAATCAATAATCCATAGAAAATTCAATGGCCCCAATAAAAAATCCAAGGAAAATCATATGAAATCCAACCAATAGAAACCCAAAAAAAAATTTTTTTTGCAATCCAGAGCTATGGACGAAACACGATGTTTTTTTATATTATTATTAGAAAAAATTCTAATTTGATCAGACGAAACAACATATTTCGTCTGATCCCAAAAAAATTTATAAAATGATGTTTCGTCCAATTGAATAAAAATATTATAAAATATTTCAAACAAAACATGATATTTCATCCTCTATAATATGCATATTGCTTTATTCTCTCTCAAATATAGTATTCTACTGTAGCGAAAAGATTACAAAATGGCAGAATACCACATGACTGCAGCGCTCTTATTGTTAAAAAATGTATTTTATCCATATATACCACACGACCGTGGATGCTCTAAAGCAACTAATTCCTTGTGTGTGCGTGTGTGTGTGTTGAATGTAGACTAATTCCTTCACGTTGTACTTGTAATTTTAGAGCATCTGTAGTCGTTGACTATTTTCACAAATTTTGCAAAATGTGGGAAAAAAGTCTGTCGTTAGCCAAATACCCAAATTTTGGGTTTGAGAGGAACAATAGTAGGCTATTTGGGAGAAGAAATAAGAATTTTTAAAATATAGCTAATGAAAGATAATCTTTTGTCTTTACCAATTTTTTTTATAAAATCTATCGAACGGGAAATGATTTCCCATCTGATCATTTTTTTTAAAAAAATTGATTGGACAGGAAATGATTTCCCGTCCATGAGATTTCTTTCTAAAATTTAAACAACAAATTGTATGGAATCAGGCCTATAGAATTATTATGCATGCACATTACGATTTAATTAAAATTTAAGATTAAATTAAGATTTAATTAGGAAAAAAACCCTTGGACATGATGAATTTCTTTTATTTTTTAAAATGCTGAAATGGGAAATGATTTCCTGTCGCTTGTTTTTAAAAAAAATTTCCATCGGACTGGAAATCATTCTTCGTCCGAGGACTTTTTATTTATTTTTATAAAAAAATTTGTGGGGCGAGAGTTCATTTACCTTCTATCTAAATTTTGGGTTAAAACGACTGGAACACATATCCAAAATTTAATTTTCCAAATGCTAAATACCCAAATTTTGAGTTTCAACGACTACAGATGCTGTTACGAAGCAACCAACTCCATCTTGTTGTTGCTGAACAACTAAAAAACCAAAAAATTGTGAAGAGTCATTCTTCTTGGTCTAAATTTAAAAAACCTCATTCAAGTATTGTTTTTTTCCCAAAAAAATCACATTCATCTTTCTTTTGTGTTTTGAAAAATCATCATGAATTAACGAGACGATCAATAATTGTATTACCTAAAAAAATGGAGAGAAGAGAGAGGAGAGAGGAGAGAGCATGGACGCCTTGGAACAAGAGCAGATCTTATGCTCAGGTTCTCATGGCGGCTACTCCCCATCATTACCCACCTCGTTTCCCACGCCAACACCATTTACACCCTGCCCCTTCCCCTTCTCTACCAAAAATCCAACCCAAACCATTACCAAACCGCCACTCCTCATACCATTACCGCCCCACCCCTACCTCGAAAATACACCAAAATCATCGCCGGAACAGAATGGAAGTCAGATGCATGTGGTGCGGCGACTCGGGTCATCATGCAGTGGATTGCTGGAAGATCGGCATACATTGCTTCAACTGTAGAAAGGTTGGTCACCGGGTCAGAGACTGCCCACTCTTCAATAGGAGAGATTCCATGGCCGTTGAACTCCACCACAATTCCGAGATCGCTGCTGCACTCCCGGCGCTACATGCAAGCGCCTTTCTCCACCTCATTAACCCTAGATCTAAGCCTGATGCTGCAACGATGGAGAGTGCCCTGAACTTCGCCTGGAGAAGACAAGGGGGGTGGTGGGTCGTTAAGAAAGTTTCTGAGGGGGTGTTTCATGTGCAGTTCCCTTCGGAAGAAGAAGCAAGGCGTGCTATCTCGGAAGGGATGCTTCTCAGGGTTCAATGCAACATTTTCACCATGGTCAATGGACTTTGGGGCAAAGATTAAGCCTCAGCCTTGTTTCATCTGGATCAACGTCCCTCTATTGCCGTATCATATGTGGAATCACACTTCAGTGGAGCAACTCATCCGCCCCTTTGGCAAGCTCATCACTTTGAGTGGGGATATGAAGGCAGCAGCAACGAGGGACCAAGCACTGGTCTTAATCGAAGTAGAGGACGTTGGCCACATTCCCAAAAATTTGATAATCCACTACCAAGTGCCTTGGACCAAAGAACTACAGATTCATGAAGTTCCAGTCCTCATCTATGGCAGCCCCATCCCTACCGCAGACGTGGCAAGTGGTAAGACTAAGCTTTTTTCTGAACAACAGGGGTCCTCCACTAGTTTCTGGCGCCGGAGAGAATCACCGCCGGCGTGCAATCCTGATCTGCCGGTGAGCAATCCCGATCAACCCCAAATCTCACAGCCGCAATTATCGCTGCCTAATCCGGGCGTGATTGGAGACCCCAAGGGGAAAGCTAGGATCACGGAAGAAGTTGATACAGTTCAGGATATGGCGGCGAAATTCCAGGCCCCACCAAATCCTTCTTTATTTGCCAAGCAATTTTTAAATATCTCAGGTATGGCTGATTCGAGTCTTAAGATTCCAAATGCTGAGATTCCTGTGGTCCCGGATGCTGTGATTCCTGTGGTCCCAACTTTACCAACAATTCCGCCACCTATCATCGAAATCAACTCAGACTCACCCAAAGACAACTTGAATATACCATCAGAAACCTCCCAGATTCGACCCCACAGCTCAGTGAATTCTCATGACATCGCTGCGGATGAGCAGCACTGCTATTTGACCTGGGAAGGGAAACCTGTTAGTATCCCCCAGTCTCTCTTTGATCGAATCAAGCCAGCCATTGAGCACGCCATTGATGCAGAGGTAGGGAAGTATGACTCCAAGTCCGACAGTACTCAGCCGTTACACTTCAGTTCTAAAGCAATTGGTGCCGCAACCTCTACCTTCCGTACCAGGTCGCTCATTCCGCGGCGACAAGCAGCCACCTCCTCCACAGATTATGTTCCTCCGGGCTTTGATGAAGGCACTAGTAAGCGTCGTAAACGTATCCGCTCGGCTACTAGGCTGCCAACCACCAGGCCTTTCATTCAGCACCTGCGCGCCTCCGCTAAGAGTGTGTCCCTACGCAAAGCGTCAGGTACATCCTCATCGAAGAACTCTTTTAATTCAGTCTGCCAAAACCCTTTCGATTTGCTATCGAATGATGATCTTCTTGAAGTTGCGGAATCGGTGGGAGTGGCGGCTGCAGGGCTACATTCGCTCACCAAACTCAAGCAAGTTGTGGAGATTGCAGTTGATCACCATGATCAACAGCAGCATCTCAACTAGAGCTTGAGGCTGATGCATGTTTGATTTTATTGTGCTTTTTGCTGTGCATTTTCAATTTCAATGAAGATAGTAAGCTGGAATGTTAGAGGTTTAGGCAACCCCTATAAGTGTGCTTTAGTTAAAGACGGTCTGCGGAATGCTAAGATAGATGTGGTATGCCTCCAAGAGACCAAACTCTCTGCTCCTACCCTTAGAAAGCTGTCCTCAATTGGAGGCAATTTTATCAATTCCTGGCGATCCCTCGATGCGATTGATAGCCGAGGGGGCATTCTTATTGGCTGGAATGACAATCTTTTCGATTGCACTTATTGTGCCGTTGACATCTTCTCTATCTCCGTCTCCTTCCGCATCAAGGCTTCAGGAGTTGAATGGTCACTTACCTCAGTTTACGTTCCCTTTGAGCTTGATGATAGGGAACTATGCTTCCATGAAATAATACAGCGGAGTAAGCTTCTCAGCGATACATGGGTTATTTGCGGAGATTTCAATGTGACCCTATCCAACCAAGAACGTAATCGAGGCTCTGGCTCTAACAAAGACATGAAGCACTTTCGTTGTTGGATACAACAGCTGCAGCTTATTGATTTGCCACTTGCAGGGAGGAAGTTTACATGGACCAACCTTCGCCAAAATGCTTCTTGTGCAAGACTAGACAGATTCCTTATCACTAGTCAGTTTGATCAGGTATTCCCCTCTTGCATCCAACATTCCCTGCCCCGTATCGCTTCAGACCATTGTCCTCTTATTCTAGACACTCAGGCGATGCAGCACAAAATTCATTATTTTAAATTCGAAAAGGCCTGGGCATCTCACGATGATTTCAAACACAATATTATGTACTGGTGGAATAGCTTTGTTTGTACAGGTTCCAAAGTAGACATTCTTGCAAACAAGCTTAACCTCCTTAAGAGGAGATTAAAACGGTGGAGATACGAGGTCTTTGGCCATATCCCTAAGCGCAAAGACTCTCTACTACAAGCTATCCATAACCTGGAAGTGATTGCTGATTCACAACCCCTCAGCACTTCCCAAGAAGTTGAGCTCAACTCTGCTCGTTCGGATTATCACAAACTCATTCAAGCTGAGACTATTTACTGGAGACAGCGTTCACGTATCACTTGGCTCAAAGAGGGGGACGCCAATACCAAGTTCTTTCACTCAATGGCTAATGGGCGACGGCGGAGGAACTTCATCTTCTCACTGCTCCAAGATGGAGATTTGATCATAGATCAATCGGCCATCCGATCCTGCTTTGATGCACATTTTCAGGAAATTTGTGGTTCCAACACCGACTCTGATTTCAGAATTGAGTGGTCGACATTGTATCCCTCCACTAATGTGGACCTTTCTGCTCTAGAGGCTGACTTCAGCAGAGAGGAAATCAAGAAGGCTATTTTTGACATGAATGGGGACAAGGCACCAGGCCCTGATGGCTTCCCTATGTACTTCTATCAGCAACATTGGGATACTATCCAGGATGATCTTTGCAACATGCTCCTAGCCATTCAGCGTGGTGAAGCCTCATTGGACAGGTTAAACTACTCAACCATTGTGCTCATCCCCAAGTGTGATGGAGCCTCCACTGTGTCAGATTTCCGTCCAATCAGTCTGTTAAACTGTTAGATGAAGATCTTCACTAAGATCCTTGCCAATCGACTGAGCCCACTCCTTCACTCTCTTGTTTCCTCTTCCCAAAGTGCTTTTCTCAGGGGCAAATCTACAATAGACTGCTTTCTAGTCGCGTATGAAGCCATCAATCTATGCTGCTCAAAGAAATCAGACACTATTATGTTAAAGATTGATTTTCGCAAAGCCTTTGATATGCTAAATTGGGACTTCTTGGATCAGCTGCTAATTGCTAGAGGGTTCGGGCCACGTTGGTGCTCGTGGATTAAGGCAATGCTGCACTCCACCAAGTCTAACATCTTAGTCAATGGAGTTGGGGGGAAGACCATACGTTCCAAGAGGGGACTTAAGCAAGGAGACCCTTTCTCTCCGATGCTTTTTATCCTTGCTGTGGATGTCCTTGTGCAAATGCTGCGCGTAGGCAGGAACAATGACACATTCTCCAGAATAGACCTTAGAGGGTCCCTTGCAGACCTCACTATATTACAATTTGCAGATGATACCTTGCTATTCTGCAAAGGAAATGAACAGGAAGTGTTGTATCTGAAGATTCTTTTGCATCTGTTTGCAAATGTCTCGGCACTTCATATCAACTTGTCTAAAACAGCCATCACCTATTTTGGGCGCTCTCAAGCTAAGCTCCACGCCTTCTCTCACATCCTTGGCTGTAAACTAGACACTCTGCCAACCAAATACTTAGGAATGCCTCTTGCGAAAGGCAGACTTAAGAAGAGGGACTGGCAGCCATTATTGCTCAAAATTGAGCGCAGACTCTCAACATGGAAGGGCAAAATGCTTTCACGCGGAGGACGACTCATCTTGATTAACTCAGTACTCAGCGCACTTCCAACTTACTTTGCATCCTTTTTTATGTTGCCGCGATGGGTAATTAATCGCATAGACCAAATGAGAAGTCGATTCTTCTGGGTTGGTGGCGACATGCAAGTATCGGGGACCTCTTGTACTAGTTGGAAGCGTATCTGTCAACCGAAACAGCAAGGAGGACTTGGGGTGCTTGACCTTCAGGTCTTCAACCATGCACTCTTGATGAAGTGGTGGTGGAAGATATACACTGATAACTCCCTTTGCACGCAAACTTTAAAATCATTATACTTTCAAAGTGACAGCAACAGCTTTATATGTTTGGCCAACTCTTCTGATTTTTGGAAAAACTTATGCAAGCTCAAAGAGCAATTTGATCAAGGGGTCTCATGGGAACTTGGGGACGGGGCTCTCCTCAAATTCTGGACATCGAAGTGGATCAACAAAAGCTGCATTGCTTCTCTATACCCTAACCTTTATGATGCTGCTTGGAACAAGGCAGCCTCCCTAAGATCACAAGGATGCTTTCATCAGGGGCAATGGACTTGGCGACCAAGTCTTCATATATCTTCCAACAATATTATCCTAGCTGAAAAGCGTCAGTTGCTTCAAAACATCTCTTCACTTCAGCCATCTACTCTTCAACCCGACAGAGCCATATGGAACCACGACGTCTCTGGGTGCTTCTCAGTCAAGTCAGCCTACTGCTTCTACATCACCTCTGGCTTACTTTCTCCCTTCTATCGAGCATGCTGGAGTAACTGTGCGCCCCTCAAATGCAAGATATTTATCTGGATGTTGAGTGGGGAGAAGCTCAACTCCAGAGACAGACTTCATTCCAAAGGTTGGAATGGAGATACAGCCTGTAGCGACTGTGATTTTCACACCGAGACCACCTACCATATCTTCTTTGAGTGCCCAAAGGCTACTCAGACATGGCTTCACTTTTCCAGAGCCTTTGACATACACACACTGCCGGCATCTATTGCGGAATGTTTTACCACATGGTGTTTTGACAACACGAAGCACAAATTCTCTCATGCATGGCACCTCATTACTATTGCTTTATGTTGGTCAATCTGGAATGCTAGAAATGATAGAATTTTTTCCAACAAGAAAATATCGGTGATTAAGTTGATTGCTAACACTAAATTCTGGTTTTCTCAATGGTTAGATTCGAGTGATGCTTCAAAGAAGAAGACCAGAATCATGGAGGAGTTGGGACGAACAGGAGACAGTGATCTTATGCGGCCTGCTCAAGGGGGGACATCCGGCGGAAATGCAGCTTAAATGTTTCGGTTGCACCTGCTTTTAGTTTTTGTGTTTTGTATGTATTTTGGGACTGGTCTGTATTTTGGGACTTAGACTTGTACTCTTTTAGCACTATCTCCTAATCTGTTTTACTGCAAGGGGTTGAATGTCTCGGATGATTGTAAGAGAGGAGAAGGGGGATGAGATCATGGTGATGGGCCTAGTTGAGGTGTACGACAGACGTCCGCTGCCCTCTCTACGGTCCACTGTCATGCCATCTCGAACTCAACTCCTCTCATTTCCTGAGCATCTCCCTACAACAGTTTTTTGTACTAGATACTTTGACTTATATATATATATATAGTTTCTTGAGGTAGGCTTGACCTACCTTTTCCAGTCAAAAAAAAAAAAATCATCATGAATTATGTTTTCAAAAAACCCAACGCGACGTCGGTATGTTCCATGAGGTTTTTTGACACCTGCAGCGCACGTGCCATTTTCTCTGTCATGTTTACCTCTTTCTGAACAGGAAAATCACTATTCACTCTTTCTCTTCAATTATTATCTTAAAAATTCCAAGTCAACATAAACAAACCCTTATCCCGGTTGAAAATTTCCACCTCCAAATTAAACCCAACCCTGCTCAAATTGATTTGAAAAAAAATTCCCCAGATCAATCTTCCCACCAAATCAACCCATCTCTTTCTCCTCTATGCACACTGATTGCGATTGATTTCTCTTTGTTTGTTGCGATTGACCCCTCCAACCCGATAGAGCTCGAAATTTCTGAGCTGAATCCCTACCTATTTTTGAACAATGTGAGCTCTCCATTCTCTTTCTTTCTCTCTCTTGTTTTTTACTCTATTTATAGGGCTAGGGTTAGTGATGTTTGGAATCATAAACAAATGTGTGTGTGTGGTGGTGGTGGTGGTGGTGGTGGTGGGGGGGGGGGGGGGTGCTTGTGGACATGGGGTGGGGTTAAGGTTTTGTAAACATTGATTTAATTTTGTAGAAAAAGCACATGATGTGTGGGCGCTCGAAGTATGCTGTTGAATTGAGTTATATAATGTGCATTTTGTTGGTGAAAATATATGAAAATGTATGATAAAAATTTGTTCATGTCAGATTTGGTGAATTGTTGTTAGATTTTGATAACATTTCATACATGATTAAGTGAGGTTTCTGTTAAAAAACATTAGTTCTATGATGTTTTTTAAACAACTTGATTAGATAAGTGAGATATGATTTTTGAAAAAATAAGAAAGATGACTCAGGTTTCTTAATACAACTTACAAATGTAGATGTGTTTTCTGATACAACCCAAAAAAATCAATGAGTTTTTTTGATACAATACATTAAATAGAAATGATGCTTGCAACTGTTGCTAAAAGAGATAAGTGAATATCATACGACAGTAAGTGAACAACAAAAGACAGTAATCAAATATATAAGTCAGTGTTGTATCTTCATTGCAAACACCCAATTTTATCTACAACAATACTCAAAACAATCATATACATCTTGAGTTATTACAAATTTCACAATTCAGATCACTTACTTTATTAAAAACACTGCTACTTCATTATATATAACATGAAAACAACTAAGTCAACTAAGCACACTGTAAATCCCTTCATAGTTCCATCTCTATCTTTCAGCTCGACCACCTTCTTCCTCAATGTATGACACTCTACTTCCAATTCATGCTTCATATTCTTAAGATTTTCGACAGTGTCTAGTTGAATTTTCCTCCTACTTGCTTCCTCAACTAGAAAACCCAACTTATCATTTTCCATCTTCAATTCTGAGTATGTTTTCCCCCCTTGTCAGCCCCATCCATAAGTTCAACCCACCAAAAAAATCCGCACTTGTCAATTTGCCAATTTGAACATCCGGTGAAGTATCTTCCAACATTTGCAGATGTACTGACTGTTGAAGAATCTACCACAACTCGTTGTGCTAATAACAGAAGTACACCACAAGCAATAGAAACTATCAAGACTTAGATGAACCAAGAACAAGCCACCACAATATATGCACGATCTCATAAGAACACAATCAATATGCAGAGATAACCAATACTTCTTATTTTTCAAGAAATACAAAGATTACAAAAGAGATTACAACTCTCAATCTCTCTCCCTCACCTTTGAAATACTCGGCACAATCACCTCTTGAAGTTGAACAATGATAACAGCTCACCAAATCTCTTTTCAGTTATATTAACCCTAGAGTCTACAACCATATATAGAGCCCCTAAGTAAACCCTAAAAGATAAACAAAAATCCAGCTTATTGGGCCTTAATTAAACTCGTCAGTCCAAATAACACATAGTGCCGCTGTCGGTCGACCGCACCCCACGGTCGGTCAACCGCAACGTGTAAAGCCCACACCCGAGACATGACCGATCGACTGCACGGTCGACCTTCTCCTTCTCTATTGAACCCTGTACACTTGAAGAACCTCCTACAGTCAAGGCTGTGACCCCTGTTTTTCCATTTTGTGTATTTTGAGGGTATTTTTTTCTTCTTTTGGTATTGTTTTCCCCTGTATCTCTTTGGACAGTATATTGGATTTTCTTTATTTTCAATATATTTGTTTTTATTATTCTGTCTTCTTTTATTGTGTTCTTGATCCTATTGTATGTCTATTCTTTCCTTCTTGTTTGATCGGGCTTTATTTTTTATCCCAATTTTCTGATTTGTTCAATTCTAATTATTCTGTTCTCGTCCTATTTTAATTAACATTCACTTTGATGCTGTCTTGATTTTTGGGTTCCCAATTATCTTATAATCATTTGTTAATACCCCATTCAAATCTTATACTCTAATTCTCATTTATAAACCCATACCCATTAAAAAAAAACTATACCCATTTACTTAATTCCCCAGACCCGTTTAAACTCACCCAAAACCCATTACCCGACCTAATAACCCATTTGTAACCTATTAAATACCCCAACCCAATAACCCGTAACCCAATTAAATTAACCCGATCACCCCCTGTTCACTCGTCACCTCTCCTAACCCTAAAATCTTAACCCATATATATTTAACCCATTGTGTGCCTGTTCATCTCCCCCGTCAACCACCTCTCACCTGTCCTGCACATCCCCAGTCACCTCTCCCGACCTCCTCTACCTTATGCTCTACCCGCCTGCTCGCGACCTCTCCTCGACACCCTGGTCCCCTCCTCCACCTTCGACTGCAGCGACTAGTGCACTCGCGACAGCCTGCAGCCAAGCCCCGTCGTCCTCCTTCCCTCCTCCTCTCCCTGTCGCAACCAATCGCCTGCAGCGGTGACTGCACCTGTCACAGCATTGCCAGCCAGCGTCGCTATTGCGACATCAAGTGCGCCCTGCAGTTGTCGCAACCCCCTGGTTGTGCTGCCCGTGTGCACCCTTCCCGTCATCCTCCTTGCCTGCAGCCACATGCGGTGCCGCCCTCCAGCCCCAGCAACAAGTGCTCCTCCCTGTTGCGATCACCTCGACTAGCACAGCAACAGCCCTGTGGCGATCCCCTTCCGGTGCCGCTTCCATTCGCCGTCAGCCTCGCCTGAGCGTCGCCACCCGCCGTTGGTTTTTGCCAAGCCAGTGCACCATTGATGGGTGTGCTGTTTGGTTGGTTTTGATCAAGTGTGATGTGAGCCGTTGATCGCCATGATCATCATGTCCCCTTGATTGTTTGATCGATTCCTAGCCGTCCGTTGATCTGATTTTGATCATCACCATCATCTTGATGATCACCTTGATGTGGGCTGTCTGATCTCCTCTTGATCATCACGATCATGGTGATCATTAATTTTATTTGATTGCAGCTGTTTGATCGATCGATCTTGATCTTCATCATTATCTTCATCAATAAAGAGATCTGGAACGTCTGATATGATCGTGATCATCGTCAGCACTTGGATCTAGCTGTTGGATCTCTTGATCTTTGATCTCCCCCGTCCGATTGTGTTCGTGATCTCGATCATCTTCATCTTGTTCGTGGGTTCATTTGTTCGTTGTGTTCGTGCTCGGGAATCCGTTCCCATTATTCTTGCTTTTACTTCGTCGATTTCGTCGTCTCTCAGGCAAGTAACTTGTATTCTTTTTTTGTGTAATACAAGTACTAAATACTGTCTGTAGTGTAGTTGGGTTCTAGAGACAATTTGTATGTGAATCTCCTTATTGATATTGTCTCTATTGTGTTGATTCGACCATAGATGCCTCACGACATACATGACATGAAATAACCTAGGGTTGACCACTTCTTATTGTATATATGCATGTTGTTCATATGATATCTTGTGCTCGTTCGTGTTATTCATAGTATACTTATTGTGGACTTGCAAAATACCCTATACCATGTTGTTTGGACATCTAGTACACTATATTTCATGCTTGGTTATGATTTGGATGAGTTCTATGTGAACTAGTGGACTTTGTTCATGAGAGGTATTTTCTGTTTTGCCGGTTTTCAGTTTTTGATCAGTATTTTAGACCATATTAAAGTCAGTATTTGAAAAAAAATTGTGAATATGAACTGTAGATAATTCTGTCTACTTTCTAACCCTTCTGACGGATCTCATTTTCTTTTTACGAGTTGCGAGTTATATCTATTTTACTATAGAGGTGTAGAGTGGTTTACAGATTTTGTTTTTTATGAATTCTGAAGAGTAATCTATATTTATCATGATGTTAAAAGTATTATTTTGATCCAATATTTTGCAAACTACAAATAGACCTGATTGGAATTAAACCTAAATTTTTGTGGATTTATTTGATGAGTTTTACAAACTTTTCTATGTTTCCAAACAATTACTATACTTGCAGATTTTTCTTACTGTTCAGTAAAGAACCTGATTTTCGACCTAATTATACTTGCTTTTTGTAAAATATTTGTGAATATAAAAGTTAGCATACTGTATCTATTTTATCATCCTTTTGGGGGATTGGGATTTGGATTTATGGTTTGTGAGATACTGCTGTTTTCGTATTGCAGTGTTTGTGATTTCAGATTTACAAAACTACTGCATCTTGATGTTTTCTGATTTTACTTGACTACTCTATTTTTGTTGGAAAATTATGAAACTTGATTTTCTGTTACTATACATATAGAGAAATATCCCAGATTTTTCGTGGATTTAATTAATGAGTTTTCATACTGTTTTCCTGACTTTGAATACAAACTTCTGATTTCTGGCTGAAAATGTTTTCTGGATTCAAATCTGTTTTGAGTTATGTTTTGTAAAATACCATATGACTTGTATATATTTGCTGGATTCGGCCGGGAGTCTATTTTCTAGATTCTTTGATGGATCCACATTTGCATGTTTTTAGCAACGGAAATCCTTATTTTAGTGCAGTACTGTCTTACTATTCTGAACTAGAATTCTCGTTGTTCTAATCTTTTATGAGTTATCTTTTGCCTGTACATGTTTATCCTATGACCTGAACTTGTTACTTGATCATGCCGTGTTACTCTTGCCCTGTTTTGTACACATACATGCTTGTTTGATAATAATAATAAATAACCAAGTCGGGGTTTAAAGGAAAATATCTAATAGTGGAAAATACAGAAACGCGTACTCAGAAGAGGATTCATAGATCCTACTTGGTTATTTGGAGCTTGATATTTGGTTATTTGGAGCTTGACACGTGATTACTTGACACTTGCACACTTGACACAGAGCTTGATATTTTGGGTATTTGGAGCTTGTTATCTGGTTATTTGGAGCTTGTTATCTGTTCATTTGGAGCTTGATACTTGTTTACTTGGAGCTTGATACTTGATACTTGAGAGGTTTTCCCTGAGTACACTACCCTCTATGATCCACTATGAAATCTAAAACCAAATTGCGTTGACTATAGCAACCATGTAGTAAAAGTATGGATGCATGAAGTGCTACCTAGATGTAATAATACAAGACTTGAACATGATCACTTGATAATTGCTACATGCTACTTGTACTTGACTCGTGACAGTTGCTACTTGATACTTGTTACCTGTTTACATGATACCTGTTCACTTGACACTTGATACATGCCACTTGCACTTGTTCATCTTGCCATGCTAGTATTCTATTTTGTTATCATACATATTCCATGTTATTAGTTAGTTTTTTTCATGTACTTGTATTCTGCACTACAAGCGACCCGTAACTTGCATTGATGGGAGTTTGTTTTCTTTTTCCTATTCCTGTAATTTATTTAAATGCAGATCAGGATGATCAGCTGCCAGATGGAGTTGGCAATATGAGATATTAGTGCTGGATTTTGCTATTATTATATTCTTGTTACTTGATTTGAATAATTGTATTTTGTACTTGGATTTCTTTATATTTGGGCAATGTGACCTAGGATATTGACTTATTCAGATTTGGATTATTTGAGATTAATATATTTTTGATTTCAAGTATTCTTGTTGGTTTTGACTCATATATCCATGCCTGGTTGATTTTTTTACTTCTGACTCTGATTACTCTTCTGAAATGTTGTAAAAATTCTGAACAGCTTATGGATGATGAAAATTATTCACTGGACTTAGTCACATATCCGTATTCCGTATTCTCTTTTGGGAAACGGGGTGTGACAGTAACTCTCCAGACTGCACATCTTTTACTTGCTGTTATTGTCTCTTGCTGTCTTGTCTTCTCTTCTTCTTCTCCAACTTCAAGTACTCAGTATCTACGTGTATTTGAGGCCACAATCCTAACATTGACGATCTTGACGACTACAGGTTCCTTGTGATAACACAGTAGGGTTCCACCTCCATCACAAATATTATGGAAGCTGCTCCTTGAAACTTTGAAGGTTGTCACATCTGCAAGTAGATGTATGCAAACATTAAAACAATACATGTGAAAAATATATGAGAGAACGAAATTAAAGTGAAGAGTAAACGTGACATTGAAGCTTTTAAATGAGGATTTACCTGCCAAACAGTTAGGAGGGTTGGTTTGGGGGGGGGGGGGGCAATAATTTAGCAAATCAGATTGGATGTGAGCGGGAGTTTCAGTGGAAGGTGGAAAAAAAAAAGATTTGGAGATCGAGATGAGTTGATTTGGCAAGGAGAAGTTGAGATTAGGGTTTATGTTATAATAAGGATTTTGAATATTAATTGAAAAAGAAAAGGAAAAAAGCGAAGAAGTGTTTTCTTGTTCAGACATGGCAAAAATGTCCGAAAAAGCCACGTGCACTGCACGTGTCAAAAACCTAACGGAACATGACACCGCTGCGTTGTTTTTTTTTTTTTTTTGAAAACATAGTTGAAAGCTGTTATTTCAAACAAAAAAAGATGAGTGTGATTTTTTTGAAAAAGGGCAATACTTCAGTGAGAATTTTTCAAATTTGGCCTTCTTTCTCATCAAAGAAATTAAGAAAAAACTTATAACCACATGAATTCTTCTCATATACTCTTAAATCTAGTGTTGATGATATATACAGTTTTCTGAAGTTAGAAACTAAAGTTGTGCAATGGGTACCAAATCTCCTATTATGCTACGAATTTAAACTTTTTATTTTATTTTAATAATACGAATTTAATCTATTTGCAAGTGGGATAGCCAAGTTTTATGTTTTTTTCTTTTCTAGAATCCAATATTTGATTTATATTATGATGAGCATTATGTTTTCCAATATAAACTAATAGTCTATATTTGATAGCGCAAAAGATACAGTATTTACCTTAGGTTATTGATACCAAATAAAGGAGCAGTGACGCACATTTTATTCGTCACTGAACATTATTATGCAATATCGTATTTCTACAATAAGCTGTTCCAATCTAATCAAATGCTCCAACAGTTAATTAGCTTTATTTTACATTACCAAAGAATTCAAAGTACATATATGTATCTTTAACTTATGCACTGGCATATGTTCATGTAATTCTCACAACATAACTCGAAGATTATGTTACGGTATTTCTTTTTCTTTTCCTCCAAACAAATATAACAAAAACAAACCGACAAACAAAAAAAATGCCCTTGGAATGCTGTGAACTAGCTAGGTTTTGTTTTTGGTAACAGAGAGCATGTTACAGCATTCCCGTTAGTTTTTATGACATTACTAATTGATACTAGTTATCACAAAATTAGTGTCAACGTAGCACCCTTCAACATCTATTTCTAATGAATTAAGCCAAAGAAAAAGGAAAAAAAAAACAATAAATTTGCATGACCTTACTATTAGGTCCGAAAAATCAAGCATTGGATGTGAATATTTGCTGGGGGAAAGGTGTAAAAGTTTTAAATAATTGAAAAAGGGACGATAATTTTATTTACGACTTAATTATTTACGAAAATTTCTTTACGATTTAATTATTTACAAAAATATTACTCATATAAAATAAAAGTTTGTAACACTGAATAATTTGTTAAAAATATCTGATGAGTGAAGGAAGATCTTATTATTTACTATATAAAAAATATTAGTTAAAGTGTGCATCGCACTTGCAGTTACTAGTATCCTTTATGTCAAACTCCAAAATGCCTCTATAGATTTCCCACTGGAGTAGTTTATTTCATCACTTCAACAAAAATCATTTTTTTTAGAACTAAACGCTGGTTAGTCATGTATATGCTCCTACTTCAAATATTGCTGACAGTGGTGCCATACTGAAGGAGTTGGGTATATTGCCGCAACCAAAAACATTTATATTAGTTATTGGCTTGCCTGTCAATGTTGTATTATTACTAGGTTTGCCCGTATCTACGGCACGTATTTGAAGCAATGCAGCATATAAAAAGCAATGTAAACAATAAAATATATGCAATCCTATCTAACTAACAAATCACATAGGTATCAACATGCATATGCAATTCAATATAACTTTAGAGGTTGAAATTTACCCAAGTGAATATCTATTTAAATCTTCCATTGCATTTGAAAGTAGAGAAGATGAGATCAAGAAATTAAGAAAGAGAAGAAGAAGAATAGGAGAGAGAGAGAGAAATAATTAAATAAATAAAGAAGTTGTTTTCGGGGGAGATCTCGGCCTTTGATTTTGGGGGGGACTGAAGGATAGCCACTTGATAGCTTTCTTTTGTGTATTATTATATAGACTAGATTTGCCCGTGGGCACGTGCCTACGGCACGTCTTCAGAACGATACAACATATGAAAAGCCTTGTAAACAGTAAATCAATAATTATATAGCTCAAGTTTGAATAGTATGACAATAATTAGTTGTAAATAAAAGTCCATGTTTCCATACACACACACACACACACACACACACACACACACACACATGTCACCAAGGTACACACACACACACACACACACACACACACATGTCACCAAGGTACACACACACACACACACACACACACATGTCACCAAGGTACCTCATCTTGTATTTCTTGTGTCAATTCATCTGTAACCAAAGTAAAATGCTAGGGGCTTAAAATCGAACGTTAGTGTAATTGTGGTCTTTATCGCTTCATACATATTCTTAATTACCTCAATATACTGAATATTTATTCTTTTATTACTTAACGCCCACCATACAATGTTTCTACAGAGACTTTATCATATGTTTTTTTTAGATTTATAAACATTATGTGTAGATCTTTCTTATTCTACCTATATTTTTCAATATGTCTCATCAGTACATAAATTGCTTCCATTGTTGATCTCAAAGGCATAAATCCAAATTGATTCTTAAACACTGTAGTTTCTAGTCGCAGTCTATGTTCTGTCACTCTCACCAAAATTTTCATCGTGTGGCTCATTAATTTAATCCCTTGGTAGTTGGAGCGACTTTGTATATCTTCTTTGGTTTTATATATAGGTACTAAAATACTCTTCCTGTTATAAATAAATTATTAAGTATGAATTGTCTATTGAAATCCCCCCCACTCTTTCCACATTCTCCACCACCACCACTACATTCATTCATATTTATTTATATGTAATAATTATGTAATTGTCTCTTTGTATTCTTTGTAAACCTATAAATAGGCCATTGGGTGAATCATTTGTATATACATGAAAAACCTATGAATGAGAATAATCTTCTTTCCTCTCATCTCTATTTCCTTTGTTTATTGTTTCTATTATTTTACAACACGTTATCAGCACCAGTCTCTACCTTTCGAGTCTCAAGTTCATCCGAAGAAAAAGAAAAATGTTTCGTCTTATATATGTAAGTATGTTAATCTCGAGTTCATCTTTTATCAGCACCAGTCTCTACCTTTCGAGTCTCAAGTTCATCCGAAGAAAAAGAAAAATGTTTGGTCTTATATATGTAAGTATGTTAATCTCGAGTTCATCTTATTATTTTTTTTATACTTTTGATCATTTCTAATATAACTTAGTATGCTCTACACTCGCCATTTTTTATGGATCTTGTGTATCAGAAAAGTTATATTTTGATCACGTCTTTTTATTTCTAATTATGCATATAATTTCATTATGTTCTTATTTTTCAAAGCTCTTGATAATAACCGACAAGAATTACTTGTCATGAGTTTTGAATGTATAAATTCATTTGAATACCGAAAGTCTCAAAGAGACAATTGATGGATTCAAAGAATCATCGAAATGGGATCATACGAAAGCTATAATTTTCTTTTGTCACAATCTCCCTGAAGGAGTGAAAGATGATTGTATCAAAATCAATGATCCTGAAGATCTCTTGAAATTTAAATAAAATATTGTTCATCTAGCAAAAAGAATTATGTGAGAATTTGATATATCAAAATGAAGAAAATATTGTTTGTATAATAACATTACAATAAGTATGAATTGATGACGATCCTGTAGATCTAAATATGCATAATTGTAGCTAACTATAAATGTATGGAAAAAAGACGATTTCGTCTTATATATTGGACATGCTCCATTCCCCGGAGTGAATGTGATGCTATATAATTGTTCTAGTGATTTTAGCCATGAGGGTACCCATCATCGTGGCCATAGATGTGGACTTCGATAATGAAAAGAAAATAAATTGTATAAACAATCCATCATTGGCGTATGATGCAAGACCATGGATCACGTACCTGTAGTACGGTAATGTATTTTGTTGATCTATATCAAGAATCATTAAAGAATAAAGGAAATAATTAACTGATATTCATAACCTCAATGATATGATATACTTAAAGGTGGCAGATTTCTCTGTCCATTCTGAAGATGAAAGTGATAATCACCAGAAGTGATAAATATACTATCCTGAAGATAAAAAATCATGATCACCAGAAGTGATCAAAATGATTTATCATTTCAAGTTACTTTATTTATAAGTTTTGTTTTTGTTTTTCATGTCTGTTATGAGTTATGATAATATTCTGTTTATTTAAGTTTAATATTATCATATATGCTTGATATATTGCTTTATAAGTTTGTTTATTTTCTTTTTTTATTATTTTTTATATGTATAAATTCAACATTCAAGTTGGGACAAATGTCTCGAAGACATTATTACCACACACACTCTATAATACATATTCTCTCATTTGAGATATGATGAAGCACTAACCAATATTATATAAATTTATATGGTTGTGTGAAATTAGAAATCTTGAAGAATTAAATTTCATAAGCTCCTGAAGAGCTAATTCCATGATGGCTGAATGCACAAAATTCAGAATTCAAAAATACACCATTTTCTCTAAAGTCCCGATAAATTTGTTCAGATATAAGACTACGAATGAACAAGGTATATGCGTTACCTTAAGTATGACAATCAAAAGGTGTGTGTTGCAAAGTTTACTCCACTTTGTGATCTGGATTGTATTATACATATATAAGAATTGTTGAATCATATCATAGTAAACCCGAAATTTACTGATATTGTAAACCATAAGTTTATAAAGATGGTTAAGGTTTGGCATGACCGGTTAGAGCATCCCGATTCATTACTGATGCGAAAATAATTGAGAATTCATGTGGTAGTCCATTGAAAAACCAGAAAATTTTTCAAATACGAATACATTGAATTGTGAGAGCTATGATTATGAAATCTAATCTCTCGACAATTGGTTCATGGCCAGGAACCAAATATTTCCCATTTATGAATTTATCAACCACAACGCATAGAAAAAAGGGGGGGGGGGGGGGAACTAAGAGAAGAATGAGAATATATGTTGGGAATTTCCATCTATAATCACGTTTATGGAACTAATGACTTGAGATATATTTACGGTAAGGTTTGCAGGTTGTCACTTTAATTTGCAGCATTAGGGGAGGAAATAAACTGTTGGAAAAAGAAATATAATCGAATTATCATTGAGAGTTTTAATCCTCGAGTAAATTAGTTTGAACCAAGATAATGTCAATTAACTGCCAGACATTTACTGACCAAAAAAGAGCAACCAAATCTTATTTCCAACTGATAACGCTCCAATCAGAATTGGTATCCCTGAAAGATTACCTATAATTACTAGTCATTCTAAGGCATGCCTGAAGCGTGGTAGATCACTTGGTTCCAAAGAAAATTATAAACATATTCGGAAAAATAAGGAACAAATAAAAATGATGATCGAAACGAGGATGTCTCTCCAGAAGAGACCGTTGATATAGTTAATAATAAAGAGAATCATCAGGTACCTGAAATGAATAAGAATAAAGAGATCTCGATTAACTATGTCATTACGGGAAGAAGATGGAACCATTGTAAAATAATTGTCGACAATGTTTTGCATAAAATATAGCGGGCGATATTATGAATAAAACGAGGATCATGAATCTATCTCTATGGGAGAGTGTAGAAATAAAATAAAATTGGCCAAAAATGCAAATAGGCAATCAAGTTTAAATTAGACTCATTTGCAAAACGAGGGCATAAAGTCCAAACACCAAAAGACAATAATTTGGTGGATTATAAAGTGGGTATTTTATGCGAAAAACAAATGAATAAAATGACATTACTATATATAAAACACGGCTTGTCGCAGAAGGTGTTACCCAAATGCCTGGTGTTAATTATAAAGAGAAATATTCTCTTGTGGTGGATATAATAAGTCTGGCAATACATGAATATTTAAAAACGTGCCTCATAGATGAGATCACAAATTATCTGTATGGTTTGTATTACCATGACATAAATATGAAAACTATCTGAAAGATTTAAAGTGCCAGAAGCACATAATAACCATTCTTGGGAAGTTTAATAATAAAGTGAAACAAAGCTTTGTATGGATTAAAACAATCGGAACAAATGTGATATAACCATCTTAGTGAGTTTTCGATAAAGGGGACCATAATAATTGTCATATAAGCTCACATATATTTATTAAATATTCAAGGTCAAAGTCTGTTGGAACTCCTGAAGAGTTGTACAAGCCGTGCAATGTTTAAAGAAATATCTTAAGACGAAAAGACCTTGGATAAGCAAATTTCTTGTTTTGTCATCATTTTTGTTTTCAGGTTTTTCAAATTAAACATTTGAAAGGTAATAATTTCCTACATTTTTTTAGTTATTTAGAAAATTGTTTTAAAAAAAAATATATTTTATGGATAATACTCATTTATTAAATTTCCAAATAGCTGTGAGGGCATTGGAATTGCTTGGTCCTGGAGTACCATTTCTCAGTGCAATGGAAGCACTAATATATCTTATCAATAATAAATATTATGATATACCTTATGCGGTTGGTTTACTAGTAAGACAAAGTTCCTCACCAACTCGAAGTCATTGGACTGGTATGAAAGATAACTTCGATGGACCATGGATATAAGATTATATTATTCTAATTTGTCCATATCAGTTTTGATTGGTTATGCAAATGCAGAGTATTTATCATATCATTATAAAGCCAGATATCAATCAAGAGATATTGGCTCCATGCAAGGCAAGTCATAGATATGTTTGTTTGATCAGTTAACTTCTTAATATATTTGGAGAACGTGTCATCCTCAATCGATCAAGAAGTACTCACAACGTTATTTGAAGATAATACAGCTTTAAAGCTCAATAAAAGGAGGGTTACATCAAAGGCGATCAGCCGAAACATATTTCACTAGAAATTCTTCTTCACTCATGTTTCACTTAAAAGGGTGAAATCATTGTTAACCAAATAGAACCAAGCGACAATCCAGAAGATTGCTCGCTATGACCCTATCACCCCAACTTTTGGAAAGGATGATAGAATTGATCGAGATTCGAGATACGACTTTTGAAAGTCCTAATCGGATGATCTCGTCAGGGGGAGAGATGATATGCGCTGCACTCTTTTTTTCTTCACCAAGTTTTGTCCCACTGAATTTTCTTGGTAAGGTTTTTAACGATGTAGCATCTTCATTGCATATCATTGTTAAAGATTATGTACTCTTTTCCTTCACTAGGGTTTTTCCCATTTGGATTTTACCTAGTAAGGTTCTAACGATGCATATTCTTATTTACATTCAATAGACATTCAAGGGGGAGTGTTATAAATAAATTATTGAGTGTGAATTGTCTATTGAACTCCCCCCACTCTTTCCACATTCTCCACCACCCCCACTACATTCATTCATATTTATTTATATGTAATAATTATGTAATTGTCTCTTTGTATTCTTTGTAAGCCTATAAATAGGCTATTGGGTGAATCATTTGTATATACATGAAAAACCTATGAATGAGAATAATCTTCTTTCCTCTCGTCTCTATTTCCTTTGTTTATTGTTTCTATTATTTTACAACACTTCCTCCATTCTTCATATATATTCTTAGTCCTCAAAATTCATTAAATAATCTTCCTAGCCAACTCACTCTTACATTCCCAAGACACTTCCAAACTTCAATGGGTATACCATCCGGTCCTAAAGGTTTTCCTATTTTTATCATTTCGAGAGCATTTCGAACATCTGAGGTCTTAATTCTACGGAAAAATATTTGCTCTCGACTCTTCCTCTAGGTCTCTATATTTAAGTTGGCAACAATTTTTTTATTTCATAATTTCTTAATTTCGTCATCTTTCCTTAATTTTCTCATATATTACTAAGACTCTTGAATTCTCGCTTTTGATACCCCTAATTGTTTCCAAATCTTTTGTTTTTCTATCCACTTGTTTAGCAAGCTTATAGATGTTATTTTTTCCTGCCTTTTGTTCCTAATTTTGTGTATAAATCATCATAAACTTTTTCTTTTGCTTCTTTTACCGCTTTATTAATATTTTTTTTTAACAATCATATATTTTTCCAAATTCTCATTATTTCTACCATTTTACCATATTTTGAAGGCTGATCTTTTTTCTATCACAATATTTTGTACTTTTTCTTGTCACCACCATGTTTTTGTTTAGTTTGCAACCCTCTACTTTAGATTCTCCAAGTAATTCCTTTGAGATTTCTCTTATGCACGTTGTCATTTTAGTCAACATCATATTTGTCTCCCTTCCCAATTCCATATTGCTCCTTTAAGAACTTTTATATCTAAAAACCCCTAGTTTCTCTCTCTTAAAATTTCACCACCTAATTTTCTAGTCTCCTCCTCGCACATATGTGTTTCTCAATCTTAACATCCAACACCATTAATTTATGTTGTGAGATTAAATACTCTCCCGGTATAACTTTACAATTTTTACATGTCAAACGTTTCACCTTTCTAGTTACGGAAAAAAAAAAAATCAATCTGACTCTTATTTCCCGACTTAATGAAAAAATCTCTTATATACATGGACCATGCAAAATGTAAAATGTACAAGATGTCCAATAGAGGGCTCCATATATGCACTTTCACCACATCATTATCAACTAAACTTTTACAACATTGATCAATAAAATTAAACATTTGCAAAAATTTGTTAGAATTTTGTACTGAGTTTGCAACAACTGGTCACTATGAAAGAAAACCACCAAGTAAATAGTAGGTCAAACAAAACACATAAAATAACACAATTTAGTATCGATTTGGGCAAACCCTAATTCGAGGGAGAAATAGCAGAGATATTATTCACTAGAGAAATACAAGAGTTACAACCACTCTCACCAAGAACTTATCTCCTTTTAAGTTTCATTAGAAGATAATTTGCTATTTACAATGGGGAGCTAACTCTCAATGGCGTATTTTTTCTCTTCTGCTCTTGCCTCACAAAGTTCATTCTAATATTATATAGAGATATGGAGAAACCCTAGGTTGTAGTTTTTATACGTTAACCGTCTGATATATCCCTGAAAAGAAAGTCACACGATAAGAAGTTGGACTCAAAACAAATCACTAAGACCCATCCCAAACTGCCATTGTTGCTTACTTGCGGTCAACTGCCCAAAGTGGCAGTCGACTGCAATGACACTCGGGCAAATCAGAAAGCAATCATGGTTGACTGCTAATATTGTAGTCGATTGCTCCCTGATTTGCTAATGCGGCACTACCTCCTACTCGTTGTTGCTGCTCCTTTTTTCTCTAACGATGCTTCGTTCCTTTTCTCGCTTCACGGTTTACTCTTCATATCGATCCCAATCTGCAAAATATAAAACCCAACAATCTCCACATTCGGTTGCATACTCATGCTTTCACACCTGTAAGATCAATTGCATATATACTTCATTGTTCTATTATAAACAAACCTGGTTCAGTGGCTTCTTCTCTTTGTCGAATCTATCTCCAACTTTATTTCTCAAATAGTATGCCACTTTAATGACATACCACAGTAGGCGTTATCATGGAGGATCCGTCCTCAACACGAACTCCACCTACCTTAGGCACTCCACTTCTTGACGATATTCGAATGTCGCGGTCTCGCTTCAGTGATTCTAATGAAGACGAACTAGATAATGCTTCAGGAATGCTGGGCTTTTTGAACACTTGCAAAAGATTTTTTGTTCCCACAAAACTTGTAGATGTTGTGATGAAAATCCCTCCTTCACTTTATTACCTTACGACAAACTTCCCAAACTGATAAAACTCCATCTTGAGTTGTGTATCGGTAGCCTCGTGCTTCTAGAGTTCCCAATAAAATAAGGTTTCGTTTCAACAAAGGAATATGTGTGACGTTCTCTAGTGTGTACCCCTTTACGTCTGGCGTCTCCAACTAAACTGTTCCCACACTCATTACTTCACAAATCTCACAAACCATTGTTGATATGGCTAAAAATAGAACTAAATCGGGACCGTTCAAATCGGGCACGAATCTTAAAGCTCCAAGGGGTAAAACGGTAATTTCACCTACAACGGGTCTGAAATGTGGACTAGATCTTTCTTTAAAGCCCAATAACCCATAAACGGATCTGTCCTACTGGGTCAGGGTGACAACCCATTACAAACCAACCCAGGTTATTTAAAGAGTAATTCAAATTCATGGTTATCTCCAAGAGACGGTTTAAACCAAACTCTTATCATGAAACGATTTAAATTCTACATATTATCCAAAAACACCGGGACATAGGGATAAATGATTATCTCTAAACTGTCTCTAAAGGCGACTATAAATGCCTCTCTCCCCCCACCACAAGAAAGGTAATCAATATTTTTACACAAAAATGTTCTTTCATAATCTTCCTGATTACTAGCTTGAGCATCGGAGGGTTCGTCGCTGGGATCCATCCCGGTGTACCGAACTTTTTGCAGGTCATTGGCAGCGGCAATGAACCAGTCAAACGCTGATGAAAGTCAACAGGTTCGCTTTATTTGTCCTAAAGAATCCACAAATTCATCTGTTTGCTCCCACACCAAAATCAGCAGCAACAACTGTTCTCACACAACGAGCTCCTATAAACTTGTAAATAGAAAACATCTCCCTCCTGAATCTAGGAATCAACTAGAATACATGTCTATAAAACTTGAGACAAGAGTACAATCAAAGTTATCATCTGATCAGTAGTAATGACTATATTGGAAACTCTTTGGTTCAATCACTTGTGACAGTCCCTCTTGTAATACTTAGTTGCTCTGCAATGGTGGGATCCTACCCTTACATGCACTTTCCCTTCGAAATGAAGTATCATCTACTGCGATGCAACTTGTAAAAGTAAATTTCGATATCTGAGTCTCCTTCATAAGTCCATCCTCCTCTAAGCCCTCGATCACACCTGCTACTAAAAACTTCTCCTTCGTAGATTTCTTATCTAGTATGGTGGTTATCAAATGCATATATGAATCTGTCAATGAATATATGATGTTGAAAGATTTTAGATTATCTGCATTTATCCCCTTCAGTTCAGATAACTCCAATTCGGATGCCATTATATGATCAAGAAGGGTGGTACTTTTCTTCATTGAGTAATTAAACAGTTTTTTCTTTCAGTACATCCGATCATGTACTGATGATTCCGAATAGTCAATTTTGAGTTTTGGCCACAAACTCACCGCGCTTCTACACCTGATGTCGTTCGCCGATAACATTCAAATTAAATTAAAGGCTTCTGAATAAATATCTTCCCAATTCTCCTGCTTTATACAGAACCAATGCGTTGTGCATGTTCTCCTTTCAAGAGATTAAAGTTCATCTTATCGTTGAACTGTTTGATTTTCGTGACAATTTGATTTGTCATCTTCTCCAAGGAACTCGAGTAACTCCTCAATTGTGAAAATTTACGACCTAAAGCTCTGATACCACTTTTTTAATATTTCATGCTGAGTTTGCAACAACCGATCACTACGAGCAAATCATCAAGCAAATAGTAGATCAAACAAAACACCCAAAAAGTTCATAATCGGGTTTGGGCAAACCTTAAGCTGGGGGAGAAATAACCAAGATATAATTGAACTACCAGAAGATACAAGAGTTACAACCACTCCCACTAAGATCATATCTATCTATCAAGCTTCACTAGAAATTAATCTGTTGTTTACATTGGAAAACTTTCAATGAAGTACTTTCTCTTTTTTGCTCTTGCCTATCGAAGAAGGCCGTTACAATAATATATAGAGATATAGAGAAATCCTAGGTTGTAGTCTTGATACATTAACCGTCTGATATACCTTGAAGATGAGGCCATACGATAGGAGATGTACATTCTAACTTGGAGAAGAAGTTGGGCTAAAAACAGATCACCAAGACCCAACCAAAATTGCAGCTTCCACTGTTGGTTACTTGTGCTCGACTGCCAAAAGTGGCAGTCGACAATAATGGCGCTCGGGCACTGTTCTAAAAATTCATCCTAGGCACTTGGCCTTTGAAAAAATTATTTTGGTCTCTTGGGCGGGCCTAGGCGGGGTCTAGACGGCCTGTGCAGACCCGAATGAAGGGATGTTGCTTAACCTGAGACCCGATTAATCTAATTTTCAGATCTATTCCTCAAATTCCCAATTTTGATCTCAATCTTCAATCTCTAATCCAGCTCTAATCCCCCCCCCCCCCCCCCCCCACCTGGGCCTCCTCCACCTCTTCCCTTTCAACCTTCCATTCCCAAACCAGCAAACCCTAACCCCAATCTCGAGGCACTCCCCTGCCTCCCAACGCCAGTCTCCCCCCTGCAGCCTTGCCTTCTATGCTGTCGATAGCCCTCAACATCATCTTCCTCCTTGCCTTTCGACGTCAGCCTTCCCTTGCGGCACTGTCATCGTTGTCATCGCGTATGTGCGCTACAATTCATTGATTTTCATAACCTTGCTTATTGTTTGTTTAAATATTTTTCTGTGTACTTAAATTAGTTGCTAAATTTTATTGCTTTCAATCGGCATGGTTTTCGTTTCATTAAATATTTTTGTCTTTATGATTTCACTAAAGCTCATACTGTAATAGTAAGGAGAAAATTTAAGAGTATGAATTAGTAGCAATAAAGAGTAAGATAATATGCATGGTAGAATAACAAAATAAAACCAAAAGATAAATAGGCGGGAAAAAAACTGCCTAGCGCCTAGCCACCTAGGTCCCTTACTAGGTCCAGGCACCAGGTCCCGAGTATCGCCTAGCGACTTTTAGAACACTATTCTGGGGGAATTTTTTCCCAAACTGTCCCACTTTTTGAAAGTTTTTTTCCAAACTGCCCTACTTTTTTAAAAAAAATCCCAAACTGTCTCACTCGCTTTCTGAAAAAGCGAGTGTAGTTAAAACCTCATCGCTTATTCAGAAAGCGAGTGTGAGGCTTTTGATTTTCGAAAGTCTACACTCGCTTTCTGAAAGAGCGATTGGGTTTTAACCAAACTCGCTTTCTCAAAAAGCGAGTGTCACTTAGTTCATATTAATTAGTCACTCAGGTCTTATTCGTCAGTGGGTGCGTTTTAGGGCTGTTACTGTTCATGGGGTTGTTGGGTCTGAGTTCGAATCTGGCATTTCCCACTTTTATTTTTTAATTCGTTTTTTTTTTTTGAGTTTTTGGTGAAATAAAAGTTGGAAAAAAATATTATAATTTCTTTTAAAGTTAGAACATTAATCCAATTAAATCTGGATTTTGGACCGTCCAAAGTTAGAACATTAATCAAATCCCAGCTGAAGTTTGCTAGTTTTACACTTTCCAATTTCCTTATTTAATTTTGTGTTATTTCCAAAACTGAAAATTTTGTGTTTCGGGATGGTCAAGAATTTCGACCAAGATAACACTATCAAAAATTTTGGACAAGGTTTGGTCAGGAGTTTTGTAGAGAAACCCTGCCCAAACGCAGTCAAAATCAGTATATATAATCCTCATATCCTTGGGTCTATTCACAAAGAATGGTACCAACTATCCAGCACGACTTGCTTCCATTCAATCACATACTAAACTCTAAACAGGTAAGAGATGCAACATTATATATACAAATTTTGTGTAAATGAGACATGTAAAAAGAGACTGGTATAGCCTTTGGTACAATCTCAGCATGACCTTCAGTTATATCAGATATTCAGCCTATCCTGAAATTATACCAGTGAAAGTCATTTTATAGAAATCATCTTTGCGAACAAAATACATTCAGTGTCCATCTCTGTTATTACGAAAGCACAAATAAGCACTGTTATATCAAATAGTCAGCTTACTATAACACAGGGCCGGCCCTGAGTTCCGGGGGGCCCTAGGCGAACTTCCGAAATGGGCCCCCCCTGCCCCATATAAATTAAAAAAAAAAATTTACGCGTGAAACGCGTGCCTATATTTACAAGGGAAGTTTGAAATCGGGAGCCCCAAAAATGACGAATTCCGTGGGGGCCCGAGGCGGCGCCTTCATATCCGGGCCGGCCCTGCTATAACACACTCATATATCTTCCCCAAATATTGCGCAAGAAGGGGTTTTGCTGTTGTACGTTGTAACATACCACTTCATTGCAAATTTCCAATCTCTTTCTCCCATTTGGATTAATGTTCTCATTTTATAAGGAATTATAATTTTTTTTTTCCAACTTTTATTTCACCAAAAACTCAAAAAAAGAATTAAAAAATAAAAATAGGAAATGCCGGATTCGAACCCAGACCCAACAGCCCCATGAATGGTAACAGCCCTAAAACACACCCACTGACCAATAAGACAAGAGTGACTAATTGATATGAACTAAGTGACACTCGCCTTTTGAGAAAACGAGTTTGGTTAAAACTCAATCGCTTTTTCAGAAAACGAGTGTAGGCTTTCGAAAATCAAAAGCCTCACACTCGCTTTCTGAAAAAGCGATGAAATTTTAATCACAAACGTTTTTTCAGAAAGAGAGTGAGACAGTTTGAGAATTTTAAAAGAAAGTAAGACAGTTTGGGAAGAACTTTCAAAAAGTGGGATAGTTTGGGAAAAATATTCGCTCTCGGGCAAGTCAAAGGGCAAGATTCCTGATTTGCTGCTGCGTCCTACTTGTTGATGCTGCTCCCTCTTTCTCCAACGATGTTTCCGTTCCTCTTCTCGCTTCACCTTCTCTTCATATTGAACCATGTATGCTAGACATAAATTCAACAAAGTTCTCTCTTCTCTATCCTGCCCCGCTCACCACTTCTACCAAACCATCACCGCTGCCCTCTATTCAGACAGCCACCACAAACGTGGCCTAATCCGATAGAACATTTAATCTTGAAACGCATAATCATTAATGTTAATATTTAATTTTCTTTAAAAATTACGTGCATAATATGTTAGCCAAATCGACACACACTTTTCACATGATAGAGCAGATATGAAAATGCGACAAAGCTATCATCAACCACCAAATTAAGGCCACTCTTAAGCTTGATGCCCGTTGGGGTCTTTAATAAGTACTTTGGTTGGACTTTAGTTAATTTTAATGTTAAATTAATACATAATTAATAATTAATTCTACCTCCCATCCTCATCGAATCTATTCGGTGATCGTTAATTGTTCTGTCATTAATTATTATTTTTTGCAGAGGCCCGCCTTCAAATGATGCCACTAATTACTAATTAATTAATTCAACTAGTGCCCACTTTAATTAATGGTTCAGTAAGTGTAGCACTTGAATTGTGATTGGCTATGGCTTTGAAGTGGATGATATTGTGTGTTCATTTATTAATTGCACTTCTTTTCCCTACCTAGTAAAGTTCTCTTATGAGAAGGAGAAAAGTAACAAGTAACTCAATCTCTAATATACTGGAAGTGGCTCTCATCTCTTTGGATCTGTTGTCCTGCATGTCAATTTTCGTTTTAAATAAAGGGCTACTACGTCGTTGCCTGATCTCAAATCTGAAATCATTTTACGATCTGAGCTACAATTCATACCGTGCTTCTTTCATGATATTATGATAACATAGTTGCGGATATGGGGTAGATGACTAGGCCCCAACCGGGCCATCAGATCTCCTCAGATTTTACTCATTCCAGATCATCAAGTTAACAAGTCCAACGGGCTTCTGCCAACTCATGCCCACAGACAAACAGGCATGACCCGGCCCATCAGGGTTCCAAGCCCGTTTATCCCTGCCTATAAATACCAGACACCCCCCCTCCCTCTCATTGTCCAAGGTAATAAGCCTTTTCCCACCTGAACCCTAGCTACTGTTGCTTTCTCAATGACTGACTATATCGTCGGAGGGCCTGTCGCCGGAATTTCTCCCGGTATTTCTAGGCAGTGTGCAGGTACAAAAGACCGAGCCGAGCTTCCAAGATCCGAGCCGAGCTACTAGATCCGAGCTGAGCACCCGGTGTCTATCTCTCTCCCGCTACTTCCAAGCCGGTCCTAAGGCCTAGGATCAGATCAATTCCAGTATCACATCTTCCGCCACACAAATCACAAGAACTCACACCTTTTGCCCCCACACCCCAAAAACAAACAACATCAAGTTGGCGCTGTCTGTGGGAACTTCCGGTACTGACGCCAGTCCGATCCCAGCTAGGGACGTCATCTAAAATCCGAGCGCTTACATGGCTCCCAAAGCCAGAAGGGCCTTCACCTCTGGACGTCGTCCAAACCCTCCCCCCTTTCACAGACGCCCTGACACACAGGGCTCTAACCAACCGCGGGTCAATGGCAAGGCCAGACCCGGGCCAGGCGCCTCTCGTTCGGTCACGACAGATTTACGGCACGTCATCCTGAATCGACAGGCCAGTAGAACAAGGGAAGGGGCCGCTTCCAACTTGGTCCCGAACCATCGCAGGAAGCCGTCCCTAGAACGGGAACCAGGACATAGCCACACACCCCGGGGACCTCCAACCTCGCGTGACCCGGTGGAGCAAGCCCCAGTCACAAGGGCCAAGTTCCAAAACTTTCGGAACGAGGTCCTCCAGGCAGCCGAGGCAGCCCTAGAACCGAGGCGCGCGACAACTCCTACCCCCAGTCAGAAGCCAGAGGTGGAGAATCTCACAGATTGACCCGCCCCATAGAACGGGAAGACGCCGGCCTTCGACACCTCCAGGAGATGTTGAACCGCCTCGCCCATCTCAGCAAGGGCGGGCCGATGCCAGGCCATGGTTATAGGCCGACCCGACCCCCATTCTCCACTCAAATTTTGAAAGCCGAGATCTCCAGAAATTTCAAGCCTCCCAATTCAAGATGTACAACGGCGAAGGTGATCCCGTTGATCACATGGAAGGGTTTAAAACCCTCATGATGATTCGCAGTGCTTCAGATCCTTTCCTATGCCGCGCTTTCCCCGCCACCCTGCGAGGTCTGGCTAGGGAATGGTTCTCGAAGCTCACCCCCTGCTCGATCTTCTCGCTCGACCAGTTAGAAGCAAACTTCTTGGCCCACTTCGTGACCAGCAGGAAGGTCGAGAAGACAAGCATGTCCTTTCTAGACCTCAGATAGAACAAAGGGGAATCACTCCACGAGTTCGTTCGGAGGTTCACTGCCGAGACGATTTCTATTTCCTCTCTCGATGCGAGCATCGCTTCCACAGCTTTCCGACACAACATTCGCCACGGCCAGCTTAAGGCTTTCTTAGACAAAAAACCACCCATCGACTTCCCTGACTTACTCAACGGTCGAGAAGTACATTCGGGTGGAAGAGGCCCCACACCCTGAGGGCACCAAAGAAGCCACAGCCAAGGGGAAGCATAAGACAGACAATGCTGAGCCCGTCAAGAAAGTCACGAAAGAGTTGGCCAGTCTGAAAAGAATTCCTCCGGTCCCCCATTTTGAAAGGTATACACCATTGACCCAGAACATATCAGCAATCCTGATGGAGATCGAGGATAAAGGGATCGTCTGACTCTCTCCCCGACCGAGCAACAATAAGAAGCGGGACCGGAGATTCTACTGTTGCTTCCATCGAGACAATAGGCACGAGACGGACAATTTCAGGGCCCTCAAAGAAGAGATCGAGGCCCTCATCCAACGACAGTACCTGAGGGAGTTCACCTGGGATAATCCAAGAGATCGGAGGGATCCGAGGAATCTGAGGCCTTCGCCTGCCCCTCGAATGATCAACCAGCGACCTTAGCGGGACCCTGAGCCCGAGGAGACCGGAGGGCAGGCCATCCTACATTGTGTCCATGGTGGACCCATGGAAAGGGAATCCAATACTTCCCATAAGGCATTCGTCCGAGAGGTTAACTATGTTCGAGATCATCCTTCCCCCCAGATTCAGCAGCGGCCAGTCTCCTTCTCCGGAGAAGACCTGGAGGGAGTCCGACTCCTGCACTGCGATGCTCTCGTCATCAGCCTCATCATGGCAAACTTCACAGTTCGCGAAATTTTTGTGGACAACGGAAGCTCAGTTAACATCCTCTTCTTGTAAGCATTTGAGAACCTCAAGCTTCCCCGAGTAAGCTAAAGCCGGCCGGGTACACCCTTCACGGGTTATTGGGCGTCCCCATGCAAATCAAAGGGATCGTGACACTGGATGTAATAGATGGCACGACCCCCATCATACGCACTGAATCAATGGAATTCATAGTGGTCAACGTCAAGGCGGCATACAACGCCATTCTCAGCCGACCCGGGCTCTGCTCGTTTCAGGCCGTCCCCTCGGCCTACCACTTGAAGTTGAAGTTCCCCACTGACCTTGGGTTCAGTGTTTTTCAAGGGAATCAAGAGTCTGCACGTTCATGCTACATGACCGCGGTAGGAGGCGGGGTGTTTCCCTTTGACACAGTCGGGCTCCCACCTGAAAGAAGCCAGCCCGAGTGGGAACCCGCGAACGAATTGGAGGAGGTCTCATTCGAGGTAGAAGATAAGTCTAAGTAGTTCCGTGTGAGCCGCTCCCTTTCCCCCGATCTGAGGCCAGGCCTAATTTATTGTGTCCGCCGCAATATTGATCTATTCGCTTGGATCCCGGTCCGACATGCTCGGAATTTCCGAAGACCTGATCATGCACAGGCTGAGCGTCGCCCCGAGTTCCAAGCCGATCCATTAGATGCGATGCAAGTTCGCCCTAGGGAGGCAACACCAAGGGGACAAGATAGTGAAGAGGCCCTGAAATGCTGAACACCTTATTGAGTTCCTCGAAGGGAAGGACTAGACTCCTCTTGTAACCGAGCTTATGTAACTGCCCCCCTGTAATCGGCACTATGTGCCTTTTTTTTGTAAATAATAAAGTGTAAACCTTGGCAGTTCCTATATTATTTTTTATTTTTGTGCATTCACCATACCCTAGCTTTTCTACAAGTATGGGGCTCGACATTCGGTATTGACCTTGAGCAATGCCCTAGCTTTCTCACAAGGAGGGGGCTCGACACACGGTAATGAACTCGAGCCATACCCTAGCTTTCTCATAAGCATGGGGGCTCGACATTCAGCATTGACCTCGAGCAACGCCCTAGCTTTCTCAAGCTGTATGGGCTAGGCACTCGGCAATGACCTCGAGCCACACCCTAGCTTTCTACAAAGCACGGGGGCTCGACATTCGGCATTGACCTCGAGAAATATCCTAGCTTTCTCAAGTTGTATGGGCTAGGCGCTCGGCAATGACCTCGAGCCACATCCTAGTTTTCTACAAAGCACGGGGGCTCGACATTCGGCTTACACTGCAGGCGGCCTCCTAAGCTTTCTTACAAGTTGGAGGGACAGAAAAATCAAATTTTATTCATCATAACACCTTGAAGGGCCACAGTACAATAGAAATTATTACAACAGTTCTTTTTACCCCAACCTAAGTGTTTCTCGTCAGGCTTTTTTGGCTAACAAGGACCATCTCGAGCCCCACCGAGCGGGTCCGTCCTCCAGAGAGCTCGTCCGGCACCACCTGCATCGCCAGTATAGAATTCCTGATAACGGAGCTTTGCGCATCAGCTGGTCTCGTCATTTCTAGATACAGGGTCGGTTATGAACCCAAGACAGAGGGTCTACCTCCCCCAAAAGGGCCGAACCAGGATCCGCCTGTGCCGAGCATGACTTTAAATCTTTGAATCTCCAGCTCCTTCTCCACCACGACCTTACGGAGAACGGACTCAGAGGTCTGTCTCCTAGCTGAGGCATCAGACATCGATTAGTTCGTCTCGGCACTTCCCCAGTCCCGATCGGCTATAGCCTTCTTCAGGCGCGCCGCCTCTGAACTGAGCTCCTTGGATGTGTTCATGAAATAGCTTATCGCGGCTTCCCGATCACGGGCCTATTTGCGATAGCAAATCAAGACACTCTCCTTGGACTCTAGTCTGTTCCAAAGTCGCTGGACCTCGACAGAACTGAGGTCAGCTCCTAAGGTCTCGTTCATCTGACAAAAAGGAGAGAAAACAAGAATTCACTCCAAGCTTTTCAAAAACGACATGTCATAACAGGTCGGCCAAAAATATATGATTATATTAAACCCAAAAAAAAATAGTAACAAAAAAATCGGTGGTCAGTCCGCGCTCGGTAAATACAAAAAGAAAAAGAAGAAAATATAAAAACAACATCTTAGGGGGGATCTGCACCTCTTCATTGGCCTTCACCCCTCTGCCTCTCTATCTATGCTCGGGTCTCTCGGCGCCTCGTCACCCTCATCTCTGGAGGTCAGTGAAAGCATAGGTGGTTGCCAGCCGTAGTAGAGGTAGTCGATTTTCTCTTAAGGTTAAAAGAGTAGAAAGTGCTCATTCGCCCGATCATACGCCTCTTCTTGGGCATTTATCAGCTCCTCCCCTGCCGCGGCCTGTAGCTCCTCGTACCCCGCAGCCGCCTTGCCTCGAACCTCCGCCAAAGCACGAAGGTGTTGTTCCTGTTGGGAGGCGAGGTTAGCTTGAAGGGCTTGCGCCGCCCCCTAAGCTGCAGTCAGCTCGAGCTTTAGGTCCTTCGCTTCACGCAGGTACCTGTCGGCGTTCCACTTCTCGACCTTGAGTTCTTTATTGAAGCACCTCTCCAGCTGCGCCCCGACCATTGACGCCAGATTGGAGAGATAGACAAAAATCAGAAAACAATGCCAATTACAAAAAAGCTAAAGCAGAAAAACCAACACTTACCACCACGTGGGCTTCAGCCCACTTCATGTAGCACGCCTCGACCGTCTCGGTCGCCAAGATGGATCGGTCGCTCGCTGTCATGCCCCGCTTCCCAAAAATACGGAATACGAGCACGTAACAAAAGCCCAGCGAATGATTTTCATTATCCTTAAGCTGTTCAAGAATTCTTTACAACATATCACAATATAATCAGAGTCGGAAGCCAGAAAAATTAACCACATGCACATATGAACCAAATACCAACAAGAATACTTGAAATAAAATATATATTAATCTCAAATAGTCATGATCTGAAATACACAAAAAATTCTGGGTCACATCGCCCAAATACAGGATTAAATACAAGTACATGAATACAATTATTGTTCAAGAAACTACAAGAAATAATAAAAACAAAATTCTAGCCTCTAGCCCATCATCTTGCCAATACCTTCAGGAACCTGTCCTCCAAAATCTGCAATAGTAGATTTGCAGGAAAAGGAGAAAAGAGAAAACACAAGTACCCGTCAATTGCAAGTCGCGGGTCACAAATAGAGTAGGATACAAGCACATGGAATGGGAAAAACTAACTAGCACTTGGTATAAGTATAATGTCAACCTAGACAACTAGCATGGTAAAAGTGTCAGGTGTACACGGCGTAACTCAAGTGTCAAGCAAACAAGTATCCTATAACATGCATTAAGTGTCAAGTGTGGTGTAATCATGTATCAAGTATCCAGTTTCAGGTTATCAAGTCTCATGTAAACAAGTCTCATGTATCAGGTGTCGGGTATCAAGTAAGCAGGTATCATGTCAAGTATCTTATTCAAGTATCATGTTCAAGTATTATGTTCAAGTCTTGTGTGATTACTATCTAGGTAGCACGACATGCACCCCACCCTACATAGTTGCTACAACACAACAGTTTCGCTTTAGATTTCATAGGGAACCATACAGGGCAGTGTACTCAGGTATTCACAGAATCACAGAACTTGGTCGGTAAACTTGGTCGGTAACTTGGTCGGTAAACTTGGTCGGTATACTTGATCGGTAAACTTGGTAAGTAAACTTGGTCGGTATACTTGGTCGGTAAACTTGGTCGGTAAACTTGTCACACAGGAAACACAAGTCTTCTTCCGAGTACACGTTTCTGCACTATCCACTACGAGATCTGTCCCATTAAACCCCGGCTTGATTACTTTTATTATTGTTCTCAAACAGGCAGGTATAAGCATGAAATAGCGTCAAACAAGCATGATATGATCAGGTCCAGGTTCAGGTTAACAAATCAGTATGCATGGATGATATACGTTCACATATACGAGTAAAATAATCTATGTTCAGAATCAGGACAGCAAGACCAAGCAGTACTAAAACAGTGATTCAAAGAGATACAGGTATGAAAATCATGATCCATCGAAGGATCTCGAAACTAGACATTCACACGATTCCAAAGCATATAATAAAGTCACATACTAGTTCACAACATCTCAACTCAAAATTGATTTGAATACAAATTTTATGTTCAGCCAGAAAACAGGGGAACGACTTCCAACACATAAAAACAGCATGAAAACATAGCAAATAATTCCACAAAAAATCTGGGATAATACCCTATAGTTATAGATTCAAAATAACAAGTTTCATAATATTCCAGGAAGTACAGGTATGTTATCAAAAATAAGGAGTAACACAAAAATAAGGTTTGACGAATCTGGAATTTCTCAACACTGCTGTACGAAAACAAGCATATATCACAAACAGCGAATCGAAATCCAATTCCGCCAAAACGGCGTGAAAATAAATAGATTTTCCTAACTTTCATATCTCACAAATAATTTTCATACAGTAATAATAAATAGGGTGATAACTGCATTCAACATAAAACAACACGCAATTTACAGCAAAAGTAGATTATAGAAAAGGCTATGAAACATCGCTCAAAACTCATCTTTAAAATACACCAAAAATCTGAAAAGTCCCTAACATCATGAGGAAACACTGAGAAAAATATTATGGCATGATATTATGTATAACCTAGATCTTGAAAATAAATAGTTCACAAAATTCACGCAAAACTGCATCTGAAAACTATCGACACGACTGTACCAAAATTATCATATCTCATTCATAAGAACTCCAAACGCAGTGAAACCAGTGGGATTTGAAAATAGATTAAATTATCTACAATATGCTGTGAAATCTCCAAGTTGAGATTCGGAACCTAACATAGGTGAAAACAGCAAACAATACAGCACAGCCCGCAATTCCAGATTTCACACTTCATCTTAAAAACGTCATAAATTCTACAATAATGAACCAAACTCAATCAAATTTTAAACGCAGCCTACCCATCATCTAAATTTCATTATTAAGGGTTTCTAACATGTCCAAGCCTAATATTTTCATATGGGTAATCCATCAAACACGTCTCATGCAATATATCTCATACACGAACAAAATCAAGTTTGGGTGAAACCTAGGGCATCAACCTATCAATTCTCATGTCCTAAGTCATCTATGGCCTGATTTACACAATAGAGACAAAACTCACAAATAAAAATACAATTTTTGACCGTCTCTAGACCCAACTACACTATATGTGAACTTTTGGACTTGTATCAACCTAATAAAATTATGTACAAGTTACTTACCTCTAATGGAGTGAAAACGATGCCAACGAGTCGTAGGAACAAAAACTACGAATAAAATAGTCTTCCCACGCGTTTCCAAGCGAACCCACGAACCAAAAAGCTCCTACGATCGAACTCCGTGATGCACAAACCAAAGTGGGTGATACCCACTTGACAAATCAGCAAGGGGGGGAGTTTTGGTGCTGTTTTGGGATGGTGTGGTGCTGATTTGATGATGCCGGCCACAAGGAGAGGGGAAAAAGTAGGTTGGGGTTGAAGTATGGTGGACGAACGGGTGGATGGAGTTGCTTGTGGTGGTCGGCAAGGGCTAGGGACAGCAAGAGGGAGGTCGGCCTGGGGTGTGAAGTGCAGGCCGGGATGGATTGAGAAGGAGAGGGGGCCGGTTTCTTTTGGGCGGAAGGAAAATAGATTAGGGTTAGAGTTTAAAGGGGTTTACGGTTATTATATATGGGTTAAATGAAGGTTAATGGGTAGTGGGTATGAATATGAATTAATAGGTATACAATTGGGTAAAGGATATTGGGTCAAATTCAAATGGGGATACAATATATGATGAATTCTATGGCTCCTAAAAATCTCCTTAAGGGCCAAAAATCACAAATCGGTCAAATCACCTCCAAAAGTCCACCACAACACCAAAATAAATAATAAATATGAACGAGGCCAAGAAAATAAGAAAAAGAACTCAAAATGGCAAAAAATGAATAAACGACGTACAATCAGCACAAGGAGGTCAAAAATAAAAGAAAAAAAATATGTATTGAAAATAATCCAATATATGGTTTCGAAAAATACAAGAGATATAATAATACACGAAATAAAAAAAATATACTCAAAAATACAAAAAAAAGGGGTTACACACGCCGTAGCGAGGTTATCTACAACCTCAACTAAGATCGGGCCCTCCGCCAGTGAGTCACCTTCCTTCACTGACCAGTCTGGGGCGAAAGGCCTTAGCCCCCTCTTGCCCACCATCTCTGGGGCATCGAGTCGCAAGGAGGGTGTCCCTGCCTTCAAAACCTTCGAAACCTTGCAGCTGCTGGAGCTCGGCGCCGAATCGGCGCTTCCCTGACATACAGGGCCTTCGCCCTCTTATGGGGCCGCTCCGAAGGGCCTTCAGAGCCCCCATGGGCAGACCCCGCCTTCGGCACTGCCTTCTCGGTCCTCCTCTTTTGAGCGAGATCCTTCAGGGCCTTTCGTGCATCGAGCTTTACTTGGTTCATCGCTGCAAGAAAGAAGAGGGAACGTTAACGAGAAAGCAGAAAGTTAAACAAAAATAAAAAGAAAACATACAAGGATCGGCTGGGTTCAGTCTGGTCCGGGCTAAGTGCGATTCTGTCACATTCAGCCAACCAATGTTGTGTCCCTCGACAATCCTATCAACATCAGCCCACTCCGCCTCAGTCAAGTTCCTCTGCCTCGGGGGTTTGTGGTTCGGCTTGTAGAAATTCCAAGCTGTAGGAATTTTCCAAGGTACCTCGCTTCGGGTCACGAAGTACTTGGCCTTCCACTCCTTGTTGGAATCCAGATGCCCGTGCACCACTTTCTTACGGGGGCAAGGCAATATGTAGTAAATGCCCTCCTGACCTAACAAGCGAGCTCACTCCTAAGATGGCCCAAAAATACTTCAGCTTTAGAGGCACCTTCTTCTCTTCACACTTCAGAATGAAGCTGACTAACTGCTTCCACAAGTTAGGGCCGTACTGCATCGGACAGAGCTCCCCCCACCTCTGCACCCTCTTGATGAACTGGTGCAACGACAGCCTTAGCCCCGAGAAGAAGGCATCTTCGGAAAACATACAGAATTCAGGGGCTAACTAGGTGGTGGGGCGAAGACCAGGGCTCGAGATCATCAGCTCGTACTTTCGCCTAATGAAGTAGCTGGCCCTTATCATGGACAGATAGTCGGCCTTCAGGACACACTGGACCCTGTCCATCTGTATTTGGGTCCAGCTCGGTGAAGATACCTCCACACAAAATTGAACCAAGTTCTCGACGTCGTCAGGATACACCCTGATCAACCGGGGGTTCTTGTAGTATGGGATGTCGAGCCCGAGGGCTGGCTCGAACTCGTCTGGTGTCCTCGAAATGTCTGGTAGGCGCCATTTTCTCTTTTTCTTCTGAATTCGAGGAGCCTTCGGATGAAATGGTGCCGCCAAAGGCGGGAAAGGGGGGAGAGCCTCTCCTTCCTCACTACCCTCCTCATCCGCTTTCCTCACTACCTTTCCGATCCACCACTCTTTTCTCCACCTCGTTGCCTAATACCTCGACCTCGGTGGTAGAAGGGCTAGACTTTACCACGCATGGCTTGCGGCTTCGGAGCGGCACCACATCCAAAACTTGGTCGTCTAGATCCCAGGACGTGGAGTTCGACTAAAGATCCACCTCATCTCGGCTAGAGACACTCGCTTCAAAACCGGACTGAGAGCACAACATAACAAAAAAGTACTAACCTGAATTTCTCGAACGGAGAGATCAACGGAAAAGTTGTCGCTGGTGGGTAGAGAGAGAAGCTCTTGTTTTTAGAAAGAGAAAGCAAAGTGAAGAAATGGAGATGGGGGTGGAGGATTTATAGAGCGACTAACGACGCCTCGAATTCCACGTTGGAGTCCTGACCGTTCAATCTTGAACATTAAGATCTAACGGCTGAGGAGATTTCGATGCCACGAATTCTACGTTGGAATCCTGATCGATTCAATCTTGATCATCAAGATCTAACGAATGATAAGATTTCGATGCCTCGAATTCCACCCCCATGATGTCAGCATCACATACAAAGCCATAGCTTTCTCACAAGCTATAGAGGCTCGACGCTCGGCGGTGACCTCGAGCCACACCCTGGCTTTTTCACAAGTAGGGGGGCTCGACGCTCGGCATTGACATCGAGCCACGCCCTAGCTTTCTCACAAAGGGGCTCGATGCTCGGCATTCACCTCGAGCCACGCCCTAGCTTTCTCACAAGCTATATGGACTTGACGCTCGATAGTGACCTCGAGCAATGCCTTAGCTTTCTTACAATCTATTTGGGCTCGACACTCGGCAGTGACCTCGAGCCACATCCTAGCTTTTACACAAGCAGAAGGGCTCGACGCTCGGCAGTGACCTCGATTCACGCCCTAACTTCTCAAGCTATATGGGCTCGACACTCGGCAATGACATTGAGCCCCACCCCAGCTTTCTTAAGCTATATGGGCTCGATGCTCGGTATTGACCTCGAGCCATGCCCTAGCTTTCTCAAAAGCGGGGGGCTCGATGCTCGGCAATGATCTCGAGTCACGTCCTAGCTTTCTCAAGCTATATGGGCTCGACGCTCGGTATTGATCTCGAGCCACATCCGAGCTTTCTCACAAGCAGGAGGGTTCGATGCTCGGCATTGACCTCGAGCCACACCTGAGCTTTCTCACAAGCAGGGAAGCTCGATGCTCGGCATTGACCTTGAGCCACGCTCTAGCTTTCTCACAAGCTATATGGGCTCGATGCTCCGCAATAAACTCGAGCCACGTCCTAGTTTTCTCATAATTAGGGGGCTCGAAGATCGGCAATGACCTCGAGCCCCACCTTAGCTTTCTCAAGCTATATGGGCTCGACACTCGATAATGAACTCGAGCCACGCCCTAGCTTTCTCAAGCTATATGGGCTCGATGCTCGGCATTGACATCGAGCCACGCCCTAGCTTTCTCAAGCTAATGAACAAGTCGACTGATGAAACATACAAGTCGACTGAAGATCATGACAAGTCGACTGCTCCAAGGACACCTGATGAGGAGCTCAAGCCACTACATGAACACCTGAGGCCACTACTTGATTATTTGGGGAACAACCAGACAGTACCTGTGACAGTTGCTACAAAATTCAAGATGAACAAAGAAGCAAGGCTGCAGGGAGTCTTGCAAAATCACAATGGTGCTTTAAGATGGACCATTGCTGATAAACTAATGTCAAGATGGTACGGTCCATAAAATGTTGCACAGGTTTCCCCCACATGGAGCATTGACGACAAATCAAACGTTCTAGGTAAATGGGCAGAGGGGGGAAACCTTATGATAAGATGAGTTGTGAGCCGCAAGCCATTCCATACATTGCACAACTCATCAAGTCTAGCTGAAGACAAGAACACAGCGCTTATTGGGAGGCAACCCAATTTTTCAGGGGAGTATTTACACTTTCCTTTATTTCCTTTCAGTTATTCATTTTTATTTTTGTTTTAGTTATTTTTATTTCTAGTCTCTCCTTACTAGATGGTAACACATGCCTATATCTTATGTTTTGTGCGAACATTGAGGACAATGTTCCATCTAAGTGTGGGGGTATTAGTTAGTTATATTTGGAATCTTTTGAATTTTTTTTTAGGATAAACAATTTCTTATAAAGTAAGAGTAAGGATACTTATTTACTTTAGGATTGTTGAGTTTCATAATCTCCTACAAATTTGTGTAAGTCATGCGATTATACATAATAAAAAAATGTGATGCTTTTTCTGATAATTATTCCCTTTAGATCTAGTCCTAAATCGAGTTTAAGTAAATAGAGTGATACAATATATATATCTATATATTTGAATAAGTCAGTCTACTCCAATGTTTTGAGGGCTTAGTAACTAGGGGTATTCATCACCAATGTTTACCTTTACGTCAAACGGCAACTTGAAATATGAGTATGCAAAGCACTTTAATGTTTGTGACTTGTTGAGTAACCGGGTGGATACATCACAAATGTTTCGCATTCGCGTCAAAAGACAAGTGACAACTTTAAAGAAGAGACTATTAAAAAAAAAAAAAAAAAAAAAAAAAAAAAAAAAAAAAAAAACTCTAGTTTGCTACTGGATTTGTAGTAGAGAAAAGGGATAATCACAGACTGAGTAGATGCATACTATAACTACATTAATCGCATGACAAATATGACTAAGTTTGGGATTTATGAAGAGACAATTGCACTAGAGAAAGTGGGTATGTTTAATTCTACTTTATCTGAAATTGTTTGTAGTTTTATATTTTTCATTTTGATGTCCACATAATAAAAAATCCTGGTGGTTGAATCTATTGTTATTATTATTCTCCCTATTCATAATTCTAGTTTGCTTGAGGACAAGCAAAAGCTAAGTGTGGGGGTATTTGATGAACACAATATTATTCACATTTTAGAGCAATAATCTTATTGTAAATGCACATTTAAAAGCTCTATATGTGGTATTTATGCTTCTTTTCTCTTTCTCTACAGGAAACAGCCTATAAACAGCAAAACGAAGCAAATTCAGGATGATACACAGGAAACTGAAGAAGCAGTCGATTGGTCATGATAACAGGCGACTGGACAAAGGAAATCAAGTTTTACACAGCTGCTCGACCAAGTCGACTGTTCCCAAAACATCAGTCGACTGGGCGAATGAATCACGAAAATACTTAAGTCTCGACACAGTCGACTTACTCCCAAAAGCAGTCGACTGATAGGCGGCGGAATAAACAGATGAGATATTCGAAGATTCACCTGCATCTAATTTCACATCTATTTGAATCCAGATTTATGCAAATCAAATCTAGAGACTGGGGGTTTCCAAGTGGACGTGGTAAACAGATAAGGAAGGAAAGGAGAAAAGAGGAAGATATTAATCATCAAATCAAATAAAGAAGGATCTTCTTTAAAAAGTGGAAACCCTAATTCTCAGCCGTACTCTATAAATATCAGAAGAGATCGACTTAGAGGGGGGATCCAATATCTCGTGGACGCAACTTAATCAGAGAGTTCCCAACCATCAAGTCATCAACCCGTGCTTCACTCCATCAACACCGAAGAGGGAGAGAGAAGATGTAATACCCTGATTTTTCAATTAATGAGAAATTATTTATTTTGCACGTGTTGTGCACGTGCAATATATTTTGTTAGATTATTTTATCAAGATGTGTATGTTTAAATATAATTTTCTCAAATTATTTTAGTACAAAAAGCCTTCTTTTAAAAGCCTTATTTGAATTAATTAAAAAGCCTTTTCTTAAAAAGCCCAAAAGCAATTTTATTTTAATTATTTTTATAAAATTATTTTGGCCCAAAAAGAAAGCCCATGAATTAATTAATTTTAATTAAACTTGTCATGTAGAAGACCTTTTAACAAAATTATTTTTTATACAATTTTAGAATGTACAAAATTGGCCTAGTTGCATGCACGTGCACTACACGTACACGTGCATTGCACACTCTTCTATGGTGGCCGGATTCAATCTTTTTGGAGGGATTTTTGAGTTTGGGTGTGGAGATCATGGGGGGTAGTTTCAAGGAAGTGGGTAGTTCTTGTAACTTCTACTTGAATCTAAACCCTTCATCCAACAACCACCAAGATGATCTTAGCCCTCCATTCCCCTCATTTTTTTGTATAAATACCCCCCCCTCATGGCTAACTTTTCATATGCAAAGTGTATTTCTAATTTATAGTATTATTATTATTGTGGGAGCTATAAAAGATAAGAGAGTTGTGTGGGCTTTTGTGTGTGCTTGGAGTGGCCGGCATCATCAAGAGGAGCATCGGGTGGAGCTTGAAGGAAGCATTCGGCATAGGCTTGGAGGCTTGGAGCTTGAGCGCTTTTGGCTAGGAGGCGGTGCGTTCATCTACAAGGATTCGATTACGTTTGTTTGTGTTTCTCTCCAATTGAGGTGGGTGAAACATTTTATATTTCTAAAGTAGATCCATGTTAATTTTACACCATTAAAGATGCATGAAAAATATTATAAAGAGCCCACTTAATTTGAGTAGTTAGCATGTGAATTGATTGAAATGTATTGAATAACTTATATGGCTCTAGTATTAAGATTAAATTGTGTGTAGATTACCCCATGTTTATTATTGTGAAGTTGTGATAGTGATTAAATTGAAGTAAGAGTGTTGTTATTATGATTAGAGACATAATGTACACTTGTTAATTGTGATAGATGGACCTTCATGTTGATATGAATGTGGACTATGGGAATTATATGTGATGGTTGAATTAATAAATAATATCAGTAAATTATCACCATGAAATTAGTGAATAAAAGACTAGTAGATTAAATGTATGGCAATGTCGAAAATGCAAATTTTGTAGTTTAATGAACTAATTTTGGATTTTGTGTGTGAAAAATGTATTTTTATTAGCACCAAAAATTATATTATTTACTGGTATGAACTTTTATGACTGAGGATCTAATCTGGAAATTTTTATAAAATTTTATCAAAGTAATAAGAAGCTATGGCTTAATGAATATCGAGTTATTTTCAAAACAGTATGAAAATAATACAAATGGGAATTGATTTGGGTTAGTGACAACCCGAGCCAGTGGCTCAGGTGGTCGGGACCCCGGTTGGCTTCTCTGTGTCGCACGGTTCGAACCCCAGGCCGAACACTTCTTTTTTTAAAAATTACCCCAAAACAGTAGCAGCGAACCTAAGGATTAAATACGACTCAGTCGCCTATATGACGTGAGCCGAGTTCGGCCTAGTGGTCGGCGCTCTGTTCGGTCTTGGTGTGGCGCCTGGTTCGATTCCTGCCTTTGACATTTGGGAAAAAATATTTTTTTTGGGTGTTTTTGAAGTCCAAAAATTATGAAATAAATATGGTAATTCTCATAAAAATACAAGGAATTTTATAAGAGTGATTTGGGTATTTTTAGAATGAAATACAATATGGTTTGTGAATAAAAGGCATAAATGGAGCTTTGGTTATGAGATATACACTTGTGATTTTTTATAAACTTATAAAGAGAGGCTATTATAAAGTAATTGGCATACGTGCTTGTGGCGTGACATGATTTTATTTATTTTCAGTATGAGTATTGTGCAAGATATGAAATATGAAGGTTGAAATGTGATTTTAGGAAGTTGTATAAATTCATGTATGGTTATGAAAATAAAAACCATGATCTATGAAAAAGGAAAAGAAATTGTTGGCTATATGCATGAATTGTTTTTCTTATAAACTCATGAATTAAAAGTATCATCGTGGACTTGTGAATAAAGTGTAATCATGAATTGAAAAAGAATGAGTATGTAACTCGACATGGAAATTGTCAGGAGTTAAAGATTGTGAAATGAAATTTGAAATAGAGTAGCTAAGTCTCCCCGGCATTGAGAAAAGTGAATTGAACTGAAATTAGACCAAGGTTGGTCATGTTGAAATAAATGAATAAGTCCGGTCGATGGAGAGGCTAACTCTAGTGATTATTTTGTTCATGATTTTTTTAAATAAAACTAAGGACTAGTGCATAGTGAAGACGTGATGAAAGTAAGAGAAAAACACTGAGTATGAGGGCCCTGGGTAGCGGCGAGAGCGTATCCCAGGAATTCCCATGACGAGTCTGGGTGAGGATACTGTTCCAGAGTACCGTCCCAGTGGCGACGCTCGTGGGATGTTTGAAGACTACGGGTGGTGTCATGTTTATGGTGAGAGCGTATCCCAGGAATTCCCATGATGCGTCTGGGTGAGGATACTACTCCAGAGTGCCTAAACATGAGTTCGTAGGTCAGATAACATCTAGGATACTTACCGTAATTACAGTAGTAGATTAGATCATAACGGGGGATCGAACCCTATAAAGATGAAGACGAATAAGGGCTTGCCCTCGGACCTATGTAGTATGGGATGCATAGACTCCGAACAAGTGCGCATTAGCGTCATATAACATAAGTAACTGCATTAAGGACTAAGTGCACAATCACGACACGACATCAATAGGGTAGTCCCTTTAGTTTGAATGTGACAAGTTTGTGTTTGTTAAATATGAAATGTTAAGTTATACTATTTCCGGCAAGCGAGGACGGCCGTGTATAATGATCGTCGGTTGAATAAACTGACGTACCCACAGTCTAACATGCAGGTAAATGTTATGCTAAAGATTAAAGAGGATTTGGATGCTTAAAGATTTTATCAAGCTGTTGTACTTGTGTTCAATTGTTGTATTTTACTTCCGCTGTGCAAAAGAAAGATGTAATTATGATGTAAACTCTGATGTATGATGCAAAGTTTTTAATTTCCCTGTAAAAGTGTACTAAGAAAGTGAAAAGATCCTGTAGAACATCTCGAATTCAGTGTATTTGGGATTCGGGGCGTTACAGAGTGGTATCAGAGCCACGCTTTCTACACTTTCACACTTGTACAAATTTATAGGGAACGACACCCTAGAAGTGGACATTAGAGTGTGTGTTTGAATCTAGAGATTTAAATGTAAGTGACTTACATTTGTGTTGCTCTAAGATTTGTGATTTCTCCTCTCTATTTCTAAGATGGCTGATCACTTCGACCCTGCTGGAGGCAACGACTGGCACATCATTGAGGAGGAGTACCATCCTGGACAGGCTGATTCCGAGGACGAGTACTACCCTGGACAAGCTGATTCTGATGACGAGGAGTACCCTGAATCCCGAGAGATCACCCCACCTCCGGATTCATCTGATGATTCTTCTTCCGAAGAAGAGGAAGTACCAGTTCCAAGTGGTCTTGTGGCTTCTCTTCAGAGGCAAGTGGAAACCCTGAAGGAGAGAGTTGGATTATTGGAGGCTCAGCTGGAGAAGCGGAAGGCTGACTATTCTGTTCTTAGCCATCGGATTTGGGAACTTGAGAAGAAAAAGAACCTAACTGATGTGCTGAAGGATGAGGTTGATGAACTGCGGGAAGAACTTCGAGCAGCGAAGAGGACCCGTAGGAGTTAGAGTGTTGTAGCTTCTGTTTTCTTTCATTCTGATGTTTAGAGATGTTTTAAATTCGAATGTATAAACTTTTGGAATTCAATGAAATGGAAGTTGGTTTAAATTCTTGTTATATACTTCGAATTTGACGGATCTTTTGCATCAGAATATGTCGAGAAGAGGAGCGAGGAATGGGGAAGGTTTGGATCTGGAGACTGAACTTGCTAGGGTCTACCAGACGTTGAATGCTGTGGCTCAGAACCAAGCTAGGGGGCCGGCAAATCCAGTGCCCGAGGCAATAAAGCTGGTGGAATCGTTCAAGAGAATGAAACCACCCGTGTTCGAGGGAAAGTCAGATCCAGATTCGGCTGACAACTGGATACGGCAAGTGGAGACCATCTTCGAGGTGTTGGAGACACCGGAGGGTAGCAAGGTCAAGTTGGCAACCTTGCAGCTGGAGAAGGATGCAGCGGTTTGGTGGCAATCTGTGAAGAGGACCATGGGAGGTCTGTTGTTTGGCTGGGAGGAATTTCTGGAAGAATTCCGTAGCCATTATTTCCCCTCCGACGTCCAGGAGAAGAAGGCGATGGAGTTCCTGTCGCTTCAGCAAGGCAGCATGTCAGTGAGAGCCTATGAGACCAAGTTCACTCAGCTCTCCAGGTATGCTCCAGAACTGGTGGCGGATGAGGCCAAGAAAGCTCGCAAGTTCGAGCATGGTCTGAGGCCTAGCTTGAGATCTCGTATGATACCCCTTGGTATCAGGAGGTTCGATAAGCTGGTCAAGAGGGCGGCAGCGACGGAGGCGGATATGGAGCAGTTCCATGTTGTTCAGGACAGGAGGAACAACTGGCAGTCTGGTAAGAGGCCTGCACATTCGGGGAGTTTCAGGGGGCAACCATCTGCACAGAGGTTCAAACCGACAGGGGCGAACGCTGTGAGTGTGGCTGGGAGGCCTGGAAACTATGTGGCGAGACCTTCTGCGGTGACTTGCTACAACTGTGGTGAAACGGGACACTACAAATCTCACTGTCCCAAACTACAGGGTGGAAGCAGCAACGCACCAACGCAGCAGGCTGGGAAGAGGCCGTACCAATCAGGGCGAGTATTTGCCTTGACAGAAGCTGATGCTGAGGAGGCAGATCAGGTCATCTCTGGTACGAGGGCTGGTGTTTAGAGTCTTTGTCATTTCCTTTCCCTTTGTTTAGTGAGGCTGTTATGTAATGATGTATATTATGTAACAGGCGAACTCTATCTTAATGGAATTAAAGCTGTCGTGTTGTTTGATACTGGATCCTCTCATACTTTTGTGTCTCCAAAGTTTGCTAAAGTGTTGGGAGTTGAACCGAAGATTTTCCCAGGCAAGATCTTATCAGTAGCTACTCCGTCAGGGGAAACTTTAACCACTGATCGGTATTATGCTGATTGCGAGATTGTGATTGGGGATAGAATCTTTGGCATTGATCTGATCGAGCTGACTATCTTGGGAGTCGATGTTATCATTGGCATTGATTGGATGTCGGTGTACAGTGCGAGCATCGAGTGTAAGGCCAAGACAGTGACAGTGAAGGCTCCAGGTGGACCTGAAGTCGTGTTCCAAGGGAAGCGGAAATGTTCTAAGCTGGTGGCTACTATCCGCAAGGAAGAGACTCCTGTGGAAGTGCAAGGGATTCCTGTGGTTCGGGACTATCCGACCGTGTTCTTGGAAGATTTTCCTGGGTTACCCCCGCATCGTGATGTAGAGTTCAGCATCACTGTTCAACCGGGAAGTGCACCCATTTCTAAGGCACCTTATAGGATGGCTCCAGTGGAACAGGATGAGGTGAAACGGCAGATTGAGGAACTGTTGGGAAAAGGCTTTATTCAACCTAGTGCGTCACCTTGGGGAGCACCAGTGCTTTTGGTAAAGAAGAAGGATGGATCGATGAGAATGTGCATCGATTACCGAGAGCTGAATAAGGTCACTGTTCAGAATAAGTATCCGATTCCTCGAATTGATGACTTGTTCGATCGTCTACAAGGAGCAGCTGTATTCTCCAAAATAGATCTTCGATCGGGTTACCACCAAGTTCGAGTGAAAGCTGAAGATGTGCATAAGACTGCATTTAGAACTCGGCATGGGCATTACGAATTCTTAGTTATGCCATTCGGAGTGACGAATGCACCTGCCATCTTCATGGACTTGATGAACAGAGTTCTGAGGCCGTTTATTGATTCTTTCGTCGTGGTGTTTATCGACGATATCCTCGTGTACTCCAAGTCTGAGGAGGAGCACACTGAGCATCTGGCAGCAGTGTTGCAGAAGTTGGAAGAGCAGCAGTTGTATGCCAAGTTATCCAAGTGTGACTTCTGGAAATCTGAAGTGGCATTCCTGGGTCACATCCTTTCTAAGGAGGGAGTGGCAACTGATCCTCAGAAGATAGAGGCAGTGAGAGATTGGGCGAGGCCTACTACAGTGAAGGAAGTCAGAAGTTTCCTTGGGATGACTGGATATTATCGGAGGTTCATTCAAGGTTATGCTCAGATAGCTGTGCCGCTTACAGGGCTGACCAAGAAGAATGTGAGCTTCAAGTGGACCGAGCAATGTGAGGCGAGTTTTCAGGAGTTGAAAGATAGACTGACTACTGCACCTATTTTGGCTTTGCCTAGAGCTGGTGTTGAGTATGACGTTTATAGCGATGCTTCACATCGGGGGCTTGGTTGTGTCTTAATGCAAGAAGGAAGAGTAATCGCTTATGGGTCTAGGCAACTACGACCACATGAGAAAAATTATCCGACTCATGATCTGGAGTTGGCTGCGATTATTTTTGCTTTGAAGCAATGGAGGCACTACGTGTACGGTGAGAAGTTGAATATGTACACGGATCACAAGAGCTTGAAGTATATATATCAGCAGAGGGATCTCAATCTGAGACAGCGGAGATGGTTGGAAGTGCTCGAGGATATGCGACCTGAGATTAAGTATCATCCCGGAAAGGCTAATGTTGTTGCTGATGCACTTAGCCGCAAGAGCAGCTTGGCCTGTTTGATTACGACTCAAAGGCATCTGATTGAGGAGCTGGACCGAGCTGGGATTGAGGTTGTCTTGCAAGGATTGGGAGCATCTTTGGCTCAGTTGAGGCTTCAGCCTACTCTGAATACAAGGATCATTGCAAGTCAGGAGGTTGATGCTGATATTCTGGAGATGAAGGAGCAGGTTGGTGCTGGCAGGTTGCCCGGTTTTCAGATCAGGGATGGAGTGCTGTGGTTCGGAGATAGGCTGTGCGTTCCAAATCAGGCGGACCTGAAAGAGAGTATTCTTCAGGAGGCGCATGCTACTCTTTTGTCGGTACATCCTGGGAGTACTAAGATGTACAAGGACATCAAGCAGCATTTCTGGTGGTCAGGTTTGAAGCGGGATGTGGCTGAATTTGTCGCGAAGTGTGAGGTTTGTCAGCAAGTTAAAGCCGAAAATCAGAGACCCGGAGGTCTATTACAGCCGTTACCTATTCCGGAATGGAAGTGGGATAACATCAGTATGGATTTCATTACGGGATTGCCTAAGAGTTCTAAAGGCAATGATGCAATTTGGGTTATAGTCGATCGACTTACCAAGTCCGCTCACTTTTTGGCGATGAAACTCACTGCTTCGATGGACAAGTTGGCTGAGATGTATGTTGGTGAGATTGTCCGACTTCATGGCGTTCCTTCGACCATTGTGTCTGATCGAGATGCGCGGTTTACTTCGCATTTCTGGAGGAGTCTTCAGGCAGCTTTGGGTACCAAGACGGATTTCAGCACTGCTTTTCATCCGCAAACCGATGGACAGACCGAGAGAGTCAATCGTATTCTTGAGGATATGCTTCGGTGTTGTATACTAGACTTTGGAGGCAGTTGGGAAAGGCATTTACCTTTGGTGGAGTTTGCCTACAATAACAGTTTTCAGGCTAGCATTGGGATGGCGCCGTACGAAGCTCTGTATGGCAGGAAGTGCAGAACTCCTGTGTGTTGGTATGAGGTAGGGGAGCGTCAGTTGTTTGGTCCTGAGCTTGTGCAGCTGACTTCTGAGAAGATTGATCTGATCAGGAAAAGGTTGGTGGAAGCTCAGAGCAGGCAGAAAAGCTATGCAGACAACCGGAGAAGGGACCTTGAGTTTGAGGTTGGTGACTTCGTCTTTCTGAAGGTATCACCCAGCAAAGGTGTGGTTCGTTTTGGCAAGGGCGGGAAGTTAGCCCCGAGGTTTATAGGCCCGTATAAGATATTGAAAAGGATCGGGAAAACTGCTTACCGGCTTGAATTACCGGAAGAGTTGTCTCAGGTGCACAATGTCTTTCATGTGTCTATGCTGAGAGGTTATATTCCAGACCCGAGTCATCATTTGCCTGAAGTGCAGGAAGGTTTGCAGTTAGACCTGAATTACATCGAGTCTCCTGTTGAGATTGTTGACCGTAGGGAGAAAGTCTTGAGGAATAAGACGATACCGATGGTCAAGGTAGTCTGGAGAAACCACTTGGTTGAAGAGGCTACTTGGGAATCTGAGGAGAGGATGTTGAAGGACTATCCTGAGCTTTTTGCTTGATTGTATTTTTGTATCTTCTGTTTGTTGTGTGTGTTGTATTTTTGTTTTCTTTCTCGCTCTTGATTGTAGTTCCGGGGACGGAACTATTCTAAGGAGGGAGTGCTGTAATACCCTGATTTTTCAATTAATGAGAAATTATTTATTTTGCACGTGTTGTGCACGTGCAATATATTTTGTTAGATTATTTTATCAAGATGTGTATGTTTAAATATAATTTTCTCAAATTATTTTAGTACAAAAAGCCTTCTTTTAAAAGCCTTATTTGAATTAATTAAAAAGCCTTTTCTTAAAAAGCCCAAAAGCAATTTTATTTTAATTATTTTTATAAAATTATTTTGGCCCAAAAAGAAAGCCCATGAATTAATTAATTTTAATTAAACTTGTCATGTAGAAGACCTTTTAACAAAATTATTTTTTATACAATTTTAGAATGTACAAAATTGGCCTAGTTGCATGCACGTGCACTACACGTACACGTGCATTGCACACTCTTCTATGGTGGCCGGATTCAATCTTTTTGGAGGGATTTTTGAGTTTGGGTGTGGAGATCATGGGGGGTAGTTTCAAGGAAGTGGGTAGTTCTTGTAACTTCTACTTGAATCTAAACCCTTCATCCAACAACCACCAAGATGATCTTAGCCCTCCATTCCCCTCATTTTTTTGTATAAATACCCCCCCCTCATGGCTAACTTTTCATATGCAAAGTGTATTTCTAATTTATAGTATTATTATTATTGTGGGAGCTATAAAAGATAAGAGAGTTGTGTGGGCTTTTGTGTGTGCTTGGAGTGGCCGGCATCATCAAGAGGAGCATCGGGTGGAGCTTGAAGGAAGCATTCGGCATAGGCTTGGAGGCTTGGAGCTTGAGCGCTTTTGGCTAGGAGGCGGTGCGTTCATCTACAAGGATTCGATTACGTTTGTTTGTGTTTCTCTCCAATTGAGGTGGGTGAAACATTTTATATTTCTAAAGTAGATCCATGTTAATTTTACACCATTAAAGATGCATGAAAAATATTATAAAGAGCCCACTTAATTTGAGTAGTTAGCATGTGAATTGATTGAAATGTATTGAATAACTTATATGGCTCTAGTATTAAGATTAAATTGTGTGTAGATTACCCCATGTTTATTATTGTGAAGTTGTGATAGTGATTAAATTGAAGTAAGAGTGTTGTTATTATGATTAGAGACATAATGTACACTTGTTAATTGTGATAGATGGACCTTCATGTTGATATGAATGTGGACTATGGGAATTATATGTGATGGTTGAATTAATAAATAATATCAGTAAATTATCACCATGAAATTAGTGAATAAAAGACTAGTAGATTAAATGTATGGCAATGTCGAAAATGCAAATTTTGTAGTTTAATGAACTAATTTTGGATTTTGTGTGTGAAAAATGTATTTTTATTAGCACCAAAAATTATATTATTTACTGGTATGAACTTTTATGACTGAGGATCTAATCTGGAAATTTTTATAAAATTTTATCAAAGTAATAAGAAGCTATGGCTTAATGAATATCGAGTTATTTTCAAAACAGTATGAAAATAATACAAATGGGAATTGATTTGGGTTAGTGACAACCCGAGCCAGTGGCTCAGGTGGTCGGGACCCCGGTTGGCTTCTCTGTGTCGCACGGTTCGAACCCCAGGCCGAACACTTCTTTTTTTAAAAATTACCCCAAAACAGTAGCAGCGAACCTAAGGATTAAATACGACTCAGTCGCCTATATGACGTGAGCCGAGTTCGGCCTAGTGGTCGGCGCTCTGTTCGGTCTTGGTGTGGCGCCTGGTTCGATTCCTGCCTTTGACATTTGGGAAAAAATATTTTTTTTGGGTGTTTTTGAAGTCCAAAAATTATGAAATAAATATGGTAATTCTCATAAAAATACAAGGAATTTTATAAGAGTGATTTGGGTATTTTTAGAATGAAATACAATATGGTTTGTGAATAAAAGGCATAAATGGAGCTTTGGTTATGAGATATACACTTGTGATTTTTTATAAACTTATAAAGAGAGGCTATTATAAAGTAATTGGCATACGTGCTTGTGGCGTGACATGATTTTATTTATTTTCAGTATGAGTATTGTGCAAGATATGAAATATGAAGGTTGAAATGTGATTTTAGGAAGTTGTATAAATTCATGTATGGTTATGAAAATAAAAACCATGATCTATGAAAAAGGAAAAGAAATTGTTGGCTATATGCATGAATTGTTTTTCTTATAAACTCATGAATTAAAAGTATCATCGTGGACTTGTGAATAAAGTGTAATCATGAATTGAAAAAGAATGAGTATGTAACTCGACATGGAAATTGTCAGGAGTTAAAGATTGTGAAATGAAATTTGAAATAGAGTAGCTAAGTCTCCCCGGCATTGAGAAAAGTGAATTGAACTGAAATTAGACCAAGGTTGGTCATGTTGAAATAAATGAATAAGTCCGGTCGATGGAGAGGCTAACTCTAGTGATTATTTTGTTCATGATTTTTTTAAATAAAACTAAGGACTAGTGCATAGTGAAGACGTGATGAAAGTAAGAGAAAAACACTGAGTATGAGGGCCCTGGGTAGCGGCGAGAGCGTATCCCAGGAATTCCCATGACGAGTCTGGGTGAGGATACTGTTCCAGAGTACCGTCCCAGTGGCGACGCTCGTGGGATGTTTGAAGACTACGGGTGGTGTCATGTTTATGGTGAGAGCGTATCCCAGGAATTCCCATGATGCGTCTGGGTGAGGATACTACTCCAGAGTGCCTAAACATGAGTTCGTAGGTCAGATAACATCTAGGATACTTACCGTAATTACAGTAGTAGATTAGATCATAACGGGGGATCGAACCCTATAAAGATGAAGACGAATAAGGGCTTGCCCTCGGACCTATGTAGTATGGGATGCATAGACTCCGAACAAGTGCGCATTAGCGTCATATAACATAAGTAACTGCATTAAGGACTAAGTGCACAATCACGACACGACATCAATAGGGTAGTCCCTTTAGTTTGAATGTGACAAGTTTGTGTTTGTTAAATATGAAATGTTAAGTTATACTATTTCCGGCAAGCGAGGACGGCCGTGTATAATGATCGTCGGTTGAATAAACTGACGTACCCACAGTCTAACATGCAGGTAAATGTTATGCTAAAGATTAAAGAGGATTTGGATGCTTAAAGATTTTATCAAGCTGTTGTACTTGTGTTCAATTGTTGTATTTTACTTCCGCTGTGCAAAAGAAAGATGTAATTATGATGTAAACTCTGATGTATGATGCAAAGTTTTTAATTTCCCTGTAAAAGTGTACTAAGAAAGTGAAAAGATCCTGTAGAACATCTCGAATTCAGTGTATTTGGGATTCGGGGCGTTACAGAAGATCCAGCAACCAGAAGGCAGTCGACTGTGTGACAGACAGTCGACCATATTGCCGGAATCCATTAGTTTATTTCTTCTTCTCTCTTATTTCTTTTTATGTTGATCATGTATTTGAACTTGTTAAGCAATAAAAGTATTATTATGTGGAACTAATTTCATAGTTGGGTAGATCGAAACCGTAGTTATGTAGTGCTATATTCTTCTGAGATCTTCTAATTACTTATTGATTGAATCTGGTTGAATTGACATAGATTAATGATCATCAAACTTGGATCTTGAAGTCTGAGAGCAGTCGACTGAGGTGAGAGCCAGTCGACTGACATACAGCACGTGGGAATATCAAGTTTATGTTATTATTTATCTAAATCTGTTATATGAAGCATATTGAGACGACCGAATCTCGTGCCCATAATTTGTAACAAAGGAATCTTTAGGGGTTCTTGGTTCAATCAACTTAGAGGATCTAGATCTGATACCAATTTCTAGAACTTTAAGTGTTTGTTCGTTTCCACTGTTCTTATGTTTTCTCTAAGTATAACTTAGTAGATACCATGCTAAAATACTTAGGGGAAGAAACGAATTAGAGTAGATACCATGCCTAATTCTTGGCTTAGGGAAACAATACTTTAAGGAGTAGATACCATGCCCTTAAGGTGAACAAACATGAGTAATTAGAAGTAGATTCAGAAGGCAACTTGGCATTACTAACTATTGGTGGAGATCAACAACCCAACTATTCAAGAGATATTGTGATTCAAACTCATCTTTCTTAGTTTAATCTTTTTAATTCTTTAAGATTTCTACAACAACCCTTCATCATTTACTATTAGTTTTATTGATTAGTAAGTTGAAGTCTACAATCTCTGTGGGATCGACCCTTGCTATTACTACGATTCGATTCGTGCACTTGCGAGGTTTTTATAATTTGTGTCTAGTTTATCTATTAATTCAGGTACTAGATTCCAACAACAAGTTTTTGGCGCCGCTGCCGGGGATTGTTTAGTATTTTGACTTACAAATCAGTAAAATTTTTTCCTTTTTTTTTTTTTATTTTTTTTTTTATTATTATGCTATTTTATTTCTTCTTTTTCTTTTTCTTGAACTTTCCTTCAGGTTAAACTTTGCACAGAACCAGATCAGTCGACTGTCTCACAGACAAGTCGACTGTACAGAAGCTATCGTACAGGAGCAGACCAGCCGACTGTCCCGAGGATCAGTCGACTGTCCAGAGGATTTTTCCAAAAAGCAACAATGGGTGAAATTTTTTTAAACCGAGTACCAATGCAAGACAAATTCATTCCTAAGAATATTGAGAATCCTTCTTGCATTGCTTTTCAACCCAAAGTCACAGGGAATATGCATCTATCACCTCAATTACTCAGCATGGTGCCCCACTTCTTTGGCAGAACAGACGAAGATCCGCATCTACATCTACAAGACTTCTTTGATCTTTGCAGGACACAAAGCATCCAAGGGCTTACCTCTGAACAAATCAGGTTAATCTTGTTTCCTTTTTCTTTAAAACGTAACGCTAAGTTATGGTATAATTCTTTGGAACCAGGATCAATTAATTCATGGGAGCAATTGGCAACAAAATTCTTGAAAGAGTTCTTTCCAGCCCAGAAAACCAGACAACTAAAAAGGGAGATTCTACTTTTCCAACAAAAAGATGGCGATTTGTTTTTCGAGGCGTGGAAGGACTTCAAAAACAAGCTTTTCAAGTGTCCTTTGCACAACATACCTAAGGATGATCAGGTACAATCATTCTATGAGGGTTTAAATTACACTAACAAAGCAATTGTTGATGCAGCATGCAATGGAATGTTGATGAGGAAGAGTGCTGAGGAGGCCTTAGAGCTATTTGAAGAACTCAGCGAGAACTCACAACAATTCTCAACAAGAAGGAGCATCTCAAGAAAACAGGGAGTATTCGAAATTTCTCATAATAATAACATGCAATTCGAAATGGAAACCATGAACAAAAAGATTGATATGCTTGTGAATTCAACAATGGGTGGTGTAAAAAACCAACCAAAAGACATTTGTGCAATTTGTTTTCAATCTAACCATACAACTAATTCATGTCCCATGTTTTCTTTCGCAGATCAGGAGCACACAAACTACGAAGAACAGGGAATGTACCCGCCCCAGAACAATTTTTTTTCAAACACGTATAACCCAGGGTGGCAAAACCATCAAGACAATCAATTTGCACCAGGGCATACGCAGCAATTCCAAGGCGGGAATGGGTATGATGAGCCAGCACAAGAACAGGAGAAGTTAAATTTTGAATCCACCATTCTTCAACTACTCCAACAGCAACAACAAACCAGTGATCAACAAAGACAGGCCATTCAAAAATTGGAATTTCAAATTGGCCAAATTGCTACGGAGTTAAGTGAAAGAAAGGCAGGAGAATTTCCATCACAAACCATACCTAACCCTAGAGGACAAGAACAGCTCCAATCAAGGACAACACTAGAAGAAGAGACTGAGTTTACAATGTTTGATGCACCACAATTTCCACACGATGATCATGAATGTTATAAAGTTGACGTGGTTCCGGAAATTTGCGACCAAACATTTCAAGAAAATAGCGTTGATCCATTACAAGCAACAATTGCGCACCCTCCACCACTATCTCAAGTTGAAATGGAACACGACGACTGGCAGATTGCAGAGACAGTACTTCACCATGGAACTCCAGAGTCCTATCCAGGTAAGCTTACATCTGTATTTGAAGAGTTGGTATCTGACAACACTTGTGTTCTACAGGTTAAGTCGACTTATGAAGAGGACAAGTCGACTGATGAAACATACAAGTCGACTGAAGATCATGACAAGTCGACTGCTCCAAGGACACCTGATGAGGAGCTCAAGCCACTACATGAACACCTGAGGCCACTACTTGATTATTTGGGGAACAACCAGACAGTACCTGTGACAGTTGCTACAAAATTCAAGATGAACAAAGAAGCAAGGCTGCAGGGAGTCTTGCAAAATCACAATGGTGCTTTAAGATGGACCATTGCTGATAAACTAATGTCAAGATGGTACGGTCCATAAAATGTTGCACAGGTTTCCCCCACATGGAGCATTGACGACAAATCAAACGTTCTAGGTAAATGGGCAGAGGGGGGAAACCTTATGATAAGATGAGTTGTGAGCCGCAAGCCATTCCATACATTGCACAACTCATCAAGTCTAGCTGAAGACAAGAACACAGCGCTTATTGGGAGGCAACCCAATTTTTCAGGGGAGTATTTACACTTTCCTTTATTTCCTTTCAGTTATTCATTTTTATTTTTGTTTTAGTTATTTTTATTTCTAGTCTCTCCTTACTAGATGGTAACACATGCCTATATCTTATGTTTTGTGCGAACATTGAGGACAATGTTCCATCTAAGTGTGGGGGTATTAGTTAGTTATATTTGGAATCTTTTGAATTTTTTTTAGGATAAACAATTTCTTATAAAGTAAGAGTAAGGATACTTATTTACTTTAGGATTGTTGAGTTTCATAATCTCCTACAAATTTGTGTAAGTCATGCGATTATACATAATAAAAAAATGTGATGCTTTTTCTGATAATTATTCCCTTTAGATCTAGTCCTAAATCGAGTTTAAGTAAATAGAGTGATACAATATATATATCTATATATTTGAATAAGTCAGTCTACTCCAATGTTTTGAGGGCTTAGTAACTAGGGGTATTCATCACCAATGTTTACCTTTACGTCAAACGGCAACTTGAAATATGAGTATGCAAAGCACTTTAATGTTTGTGACTTGTTGAGTAACCGGGTGGATACATCACAAATGTTTCGCATTCGCGTCAAAAGACAAGTGACAACTTTAAAGAAGAGACTATTAAAAAAAAAAAAAAAAAAAAAAAAAAAAAAAAAAAAAAAAAAACTCTAGTTTGCTACTGGATTTGTAGTAGAGAAAAGGGATAATCACAGACTGAGTAGATGCATACTATAACTACATTAATCGCATGACAAATATGACTAAGTTTGGGATTTATGAAGAGACAATTGCACTAGAGAAAGTGGGTATGTTTAATTCTACTTTATCTGAAATTGTTTGTAGTTTTATATTTTTCATTTTGATGTCCACATAATAAGAAATCCTGGTGGTTGAATCTATTGTTATTATTATTCTCCCTATTCATAATTCTAGTTTGCTTGAGGACAAGCAAAAGCTAAGTGTGGGGGTATTTGATGAACACAATATTATTCACATTTTAGAGCAATAATCTTATTGTAAATGCACATTTAAAAGCTCTATATGTGGTATTTATGCTTCTTTTCTCTTTCTCTACAGGAAACAGCCTATAAACAGCAAAACGAAGCAAATTCAGGATGATACACAGGAAACTGAAGAAGCAGTCGACTGGTCATGATAACAGGCGACTGGACAAAGGAAATCAAGTTTTACACAGCTGCTCGACCAAGTCGACTGTTCCCAAAACATCAGTCGACTGGGCGAATGAATCACGAAAATACTTAAGTCTCGACACAGTCGACTTACTCCCAAAAGCAGTCGACTGATAGGCGGCGGAATAAACAGATGAGATATTCGAAGATTCACCTGCATCTAATTTCACATCTATTTGAATCCAGATTTATGCAAATCAAATCTAGAGACTGGGGGTTTCCAAGTGGACGTGGTAAACAGATAAGGAAGGAAAGGAGAAAAGAGGAAGATATTAATCATCAAATCAAATAAAGAAGGATCTTCTTTAAAAAGTGGAAACCCTAATTCTCAGCCGTACTCTATAAATATCAGAAGAGATCGACTTAGAGGGGGGATCCAATATCTCGTGGACGCAACTTAATCAGAGAGTTCCCAACCATCAAGTCATCAACCCGTGCTTCACTCCATCAACACCGAAGAGGGAGAGAGAAGATCCAGCAACCAGAAGGCAGTCGACTGTGTGACAGACAGTCGACCATATTGCCGGAATCCATTAGTTTATTTCTTCTTCTCTCTTATTTCTTTTTATGTTGATCATGTATTTGAACTTGTTAAGCAATAAAAGTATTATTATGTGGAACTAATTTCATAGTTGGGTAGATCGAAACCGTAGTTATGTAGTGCTATATTCTTCTGAGATCTTCTAATTACTTATTGATTGAATCTGGTTGAATTGACATAGATTAATGATCATCAAACTTGGATCTTGAAGTCTGAGAGCAGTCGACTGAGGTGAGAGCCAGTCGACTGACATACAGCACGTGGGAATATCAAGTTTATGTTATTATTTATCTAAATCTGTTATATGAAGCATATTGAGACGACCGAATCTCGTGCCCATAATTTGTAACAAAGGAATCTTTAGGGGTTCTTGGTTCAATCAACTTAGAGGATCTAGATCTGATACCAATTTCTAGAACTTTAAGTGTTTGTTCGTTTCCACTGTTCTTATGTTTTCTCTAAGTATAACTTAGTAGATACCATGCTAAAATACTTAGGGGAAGAAACGAATTAGAGTAGATACCATGCCTAATTCTTGGCTTAGGGAAACAATACTTTAAGGAGTAGATACCATGCCCTTAAGGTGAACAAACATGAGTAATTAGAAGTAGATTCAGAAGGCAACTTGGCATTACTAACTATTGGTGGAGATCAACAACCCAACTATTCAAGAGATATTGTGATTCAAACTCATCTTTCTTAGTTTAATCTTTTTAATTCTTTAAGATTTCTACAACAACCCTTCATCATTTACTATTAGTTTTATTGATTAGTAAGTTGAAGTCTACAATCTCTGTGGGATCGACCCTTGCTATTACTACGATTCGATTCGTGCACTTGCGAGGTTTTTATAATTTGTGTCTAGTTTATCTATTAATTCAGGTACTAGATTCCAACAACATCGACGCTTGGCATTGACCTCGAGCCACACCCTAACTTTCTCACAAGATATATGGGCTCGACGCTCGGCAATGAACTCGAGCCACACTCAAACTTTCTCACAAGCAGGGGGACTTGACGCTTGGCATTGACCTTGACCGACGTCCTAGCTTTCTCACAAGCTATTTGGGCTCGACACTCAACAAAGAACTCGAGCCACGCCCTAGTTTTCTCACAAGCAGGTGGGCTCGATGCTCGGCGATGATCTCGAGCCCCACCCTAGCTTTCTCAAGCTATATGGGCTCGACGCTCGGCAATGACCTCGAGCCATGCCCTAGCTTTCTCAAGCTATATGGGCTCGACGCTCGGCATTGATCTCGAGCCATGCCCTTACTTTCTCAAAAGCAGGTGGGCTCGACGCTCGACAATAACCTCGAGCCTCACCCTAGCTTTCTCAAGCTATATGAGCTCGATGCTCGACAATGACTTCAAGCTACTCCCTAACTTTCTCAAACTATTTAGGTTTGACGCTGGGCATTGACCTCGAGTCACGCCCTAGTTTTCTCACAAGCAAGGGGGATCGACGCTCGGTAATGACCTCGAGCCCTACCCTAGCTTTCTCAAGCTATATGGGCTCGACACTCCGCAATAACCTCGAGCCACACCCTAGCTTTCTCAAGTTATATGGGCTCGACGCTCGACATTGATCTCGAGCCACGCCCTACTTTTCTCACAAATAGGAGGCTCGAGCTCGGTAATGACCTTGAGCCACACCCTAGCTTTCCCAAGCAAGGGGGCTCGAAACTCGGTAATGACCTGAAGCCATGCCCTAGCTTTCTCAAGCTGAATGGGCTTGACACTCGGCATTGACCTCGAGCCACACCCTAGCTTTCTCACAAACTATATGGGCTCGATGCTCGGCAATGAACTCGAGCCATGCTCTAGCTTTCTCACAAGTAGGGGGCTCGACACTCAGTAATACCTCGAGCCCCACCCTAGTTTTCTCAAGCTATATGGGCTCGATACTTGGCAATGACCTCGTGTCATGCCCTAGCTTTCTCAAGCTATATGGGCTCGGCACTCGGCATTGACCTCGAGTCACGTCCTAGCTTTCCCAAGCAAGGGGGCTCGACGCTCGGCATTGACCTCGAGCCACACCCTAGATTTCTCACAAGTAGGGGGGTTCGACGCTTGGCATTGACACTGAGCCATGCCCTAGCTTTCTCAACCTATGTGGGCTCAACGTTCAGTAATGAACTCGAACCATGCCCTAGCTTTCTCACAAGCAAGGGGACTCGACGCTCGACAATGACCTCGAGCCCCACCCTAGCTTTCTCAAGCTATATGGGCTCGACGCTTGATAATATCCTCGAGCCACGCCCTAGCTTTCTCAAGCTATATGGGCTCGACGCTCGGCATTGAGCTCGAGCCACTCCCTAACTTTCTCATAAGCAAGGGGGCTCGACGCTCCGCAATGACCTCGAGCCCCACCCTAGCTTTCTCAAATTATATGCGCTCGACGCTCGACAATGACCTCGAGTCATGTCCTAACTTTCTCAAGCTATATGGTCTCGATGCTCGGTATTGAACTCGAGCTACGCCCTAGATTTCTCACAAGCAGGGGGCTCGACGCTCGGCAATGACCTCGAGTCACGCCCTTGCTTTCTCAAGCTATATGGGCTCGACACTTGGCATTGACCTTGAGCTACACCTTAGCTTTCTCACAAGCAGAGAGCTCGATGCTTGGAAATGACCTTGAGCCACACCCTAGCTTTCGCAAGCAAGGGGGCTTGGTGCTCGGCAATGACTTCGAGCCACATCCTATCTTTCCCAAGCAAGGGTGCTCGACGCTCGGCCATCGACGCTTGGCTGTCTACGATCAACATGAACCCCGAGCTAATTCCTGGCTCTTTCAGAGGCTAGGCCTCGACGCTTGGCCCCCGACCCTTGGTGCTCCGCGCTTGGCGTTTTTACTCTCCAGGGGATTTCTTTCGTACTTACCGTATACACCGCTCCACTATTCCTACAAAGACAAGCTACTCATGCACGGCTAGCTTACACAGCCCTCCTTGAGTGGGTGGGTTCCTGATATGGGGTAGATGATGTGGCCCCATCCGGGCCATCAGATCTCCTCAGATTTTGCTCATCCCAGATCATCAAGTCAACAAATCCATCGGACTTCTTCCAACTCAGGCCCACAGACAAACAGGGCCGACCCGGCCCGTTAGGGTCCCAGATCCGTTTACCCCTGCCTATAAATACCAGATCCCCTCATTGTCCAAGGTAATAAACTCTTCCCCACCTGTACTCTAGCTACTATTGCTTTCTCAGTAACTGACTAGATCATCGGAAGGCCTGTCGCCGGGACTTCTCTCAATGTTTTTAGGCAGTGTGCAGGTACAAAAGACTGAGCCGAGCCTCCAAGATTTGAGCCGAGCTACTAGATCCGAGCTGAGCACCCGGCCTCTATCTCTCTCCTGCTACTCCCGAGCCGGTCCTACAGCCTAGAATCAGATCAATATGCCAGTTACATATCTTCCGCTACACAAATTATAAGAACTCACAGCTGTTGCCCCCATCCCAAAAAAAAAACCAGCATCAATTAGTTACCTGTCATCTTTGTAAAAAGCCTTTTAATTTGCTGGATTTGGCAGATTGACCAAAAAGACTTAACTATTCTTTAACATAAAAGAATGTTGTAAAGCCTTATGAATGTTATTTTTTATTGTTTTTTTTTAAAGGAAAAGGAGAAATATGGTCACTTTGTTTCATTAATAAGAAATTAACCAAACAAATCCAGCGTACTGGACCAAATTACAAAATACAAATAGAAAAATAGAATATGAAGCAGCATGACCAATACATACAATGAGTGCTCATTCCAACACCCTTAGAGGGTGGGCCACCAAACCAAAAACCCACAATCGGCTAGGTCAAACCGGCCACAGCTTGGCCCCAACCTCCACCAATATTGTACCGGACCCCATCATGGGCCCAGTCACAAAGCAAGAACCAACTAATTGTATGTATGTTAAATAAGCTTCGTGCATCGTCTCCACGGCACGCGCACACCCACCTGAAACGAATCACGCGGATTTAGAAATTCACTGCTCCCATCATTCTCCTCCCCAACTCCCACTAACTCACCAAAACACTCTCACACTCGGCCCAGTCAAAGTCACAATAAAAAAGAGAGCAGTGGAGATGATACATTTACCTCTCTCACGTTTTAGCTCTCTAAAGCGATTGCTTACCAAATAAAACCCTCACTCACTCTAACTTTCACTAAGTTAGTTGTTATTGTTGTTGTTTCCTTTCATATGTGTTGTATTTATTAAATTTAGTAAATACCCTTCTTAAAACAAGCGACCAAGATCCGATAACATAATATTGTATGCATCCTTGGTTGTATACCAATCGGTCAAAGGTACGTAGTTGTTACTTTAGCTACACAATTGCACACACCCCTTTGGTTCTTCATATTCTAAATAAGATAGTGCAACTAGAATTCAGACATTCGACTTGTTGTTCACTAGCGAAATGATATACCACTAGGCTCTGATGTAACTTGGGGAAGTCGATCTTGTTAATGTGAATTTTTGTGGGATGTTTAGCTTGTGTACCTTTAAATTAGATCACCTACTTGAAGATTAGTAGATGATTACATAAACATTAATAATTATTATCAATTTTAAATAACTTTCACTGGCTGACAAATAACTATCAAGGAGCCAATGCGCTTCTTAATTTATATTTATTTTTATTATTAATCGTGTATAATATATTCTAATATTTGACTTGTGAATATAAATCCATTATATAGTTAAGGTTCTAATTCTTTATACCAACATCCAGCTTAGTCTTCTGCTTTGATATAACTTGTGGTTCAATTTACAGTGTCTAAGAAAGTTCTCGTCATTACTGATTGATTAAATGGATAAAGTTTCTCAAAGTTTAATAACGAGTACCAAATATATAAAATATTTAAACTAAATGGAAAGAGAGAAAAAAACTAGTCACTATATCTACATCTGTGTACTAGTGCAATTGCATAAATATTGTAAAAAGCATATAGAATTCTTACTGCTGAAAAAGCATTTAGACGTGATGTTTTAATCAGAATTTGTATCCTCTCTTATTCTTGAAAATAATCGACGGCAAGATTATTAATGTACACCGTTCATCTTCAAACGGATGGTAAAATTATGAATTTGTTGTCAGCTATGCCTCTCCTGCAACAAGTTTCTGGCTTCGTCCTTTCGCTGTTCGGAAGTGATTTAAGTGGAAGTGCTGTAGCTGTGGCTTGGTTCGTATGAAGTGGCTTCAGAACTTATTTTCTAATCTGACACTACAATGGCTTTTGTTCCCTTACTTTTCCTTTTAAGAATTCATTATTTTGAGTTCTTTTCTATCTCTACTCCTAGGCTACACTGGACTAATGTGCTTGTCTAGGAACTATTTTTATGGATTTTGAATCCCAAAAAGTGATGACTAAGCGATGGATTTCACTTCCAGGCAACAAAACACTCACTAGTGTTTTTTTTATAACACTAGTGTTGATTTATAGATTCAACCATATGCAGGCTCATATTGCACTACAAATTTGAATATTTCGATAGAGAATTGGATGACAGGATGAGTGCAATAATGCTTAACCTCCTTATCTTTTCTAAGTTTTTTTTTTTTTTTAAATCTTTTCTTTTCCAAGTTTTTAATACAGTACTTAATAGCTTTGTAAGTTTAGAGCATCCACACTCGTTATTACTATAAAATAGAAAAAAATGACAAAATAAGAATTGTCAAAATTGGTGTTCTTTACCCTCGTTATTTCCCAAAATTTGATAAAAGAAAACAAATAAAATTTATCGGACGGAATATGATTTTCCGTCTTAAATGTATCTTTTAAATTTTTTTGAAGGATTAAAAATGCATTAGTTTTTAAATGGTTATTAGTGATTTAATTAATTATTAAATTAATACTAAAACATGATTAAATTAAGAAATTAAGTTCAATTATACACTAAACCGTGATTGTTGAATTGATTTAGCTGGTAAAAGGCTTCAAACGAGACACCGTTTGAGTAGAAATTGGCTTCAGACAGGACATGTAGTCCCGTCCGATCACTTTTTTATTTTTTGTTTTTTTTAATTTTTTGGACGAAAGTTCTAAGAAAAAGTAAAAAAATTATGGACAAACCATCATGTATCGTGTGATAGCAATTTAAATATATAAAAAATTTGGGACGAAACAACATGTTTTGTTCCCTATATTTTGAGAATTCTCAAAAATAAATTGGCTTCGGACAGGATATGTAGTCCCGTCTGATTTCTTTTTTTATTTTATTTTTTATATTTAAAAAAAAATTTGGACGATAGTTTAAAAAAAATTAAAATATTCATGGACGAACCATCATGTATTGTGCAATAGCAATTTAAATAAAAAAAAAATTTGAAACGGAACAATATGTTCCGTTTCTTATATTTTGAAAATTTTCAAAAAAAATCAAATATAAGAAGCTACTATTTTTTTTCTTTCAAAATTTGGCAAAATAATAAAAAGACTGCAGCACTCAATTTCTACGATAAAAATGACAAAATAACAAATGAGTGTCGATGTTCTCAGAAAATCCCTAATTTTTTTGAGACCGAGAGAGCTGACAGGACAACAGAAAGGTGACAGGACATAAGACTGTCCCTCTTTGGAAGATTAAGATGATGAAATGATTGGATGAGTGGACCAAAACTGGCAATAGCTATCCATCCATAAATAAGATTGAGTAATGCTTTAGCCACTACCCATTTCACTACCATTTTCTTCACTACCTTAGGTGGCATATTCCTATTGGAGAGTTCTCCCACCTAGTCTATCATTTTCTACCTATTGGAATGTGCCACATAAGGTAGTGAAGAGAAATGTAGTGAACTTAGTAGTGGCTCTAGCATTACTCAATAAGATTTGATGTTCATATGCCTCCTACAAAATTAGCTAATACTAATATACTCCTAATTACGAGAATTAAAATATAATATACTGCTAATTCAGCATAATAGTATGGTTAATGAAGAGTTAAACATTAGAATCTAACATAAAATTAGGTACCCAAAAATAAAAAATAAAAAACATTTCAAGAGTAGCATGATATAATGTCTACCATCTACTTTAGCCAAAGTTGTAAGCATGTCTCTTCAAATGCCAAATCCCACAGTTGAATTTGCGCTATCATGAATTCTCTTGAGAAATAAAAGACTTAATTCAGGATCTTTTAATTAATATATTTTTGATGGCTGGAGCCTTTTGGCTCTATCCGATTCATCAAAAAAAATACAGGATCTTTTAGTTGTACGATTAAAGCAGTATTGTACTGTAAATGCTGATGTAAATACTTTATTGGTCTGGCTGGAGTCTGTTGACTCTATCCGTCTCTTTAAAAAAATTGCTAATGTAAATACTTAATGCTTAATTTAGTACAGTTTCTTAAAACAGTATTGTAAATGTTTATATGATACTTTAGTACAGTTTCTTAAAACAGTATTGTAAATGTTTATATGATACGTAATAAGAGATCCACAATCGTTTGTTATATTTGCTATTTTTTCGTATTTTAAGAAACGATGGTTTATAGTCGTTTGTTATTTTATCATATTTTGACAAAATTGTTATAGTCGCTTCTCATATTTGATAAACGAACAGACGATTCTCAAATTATAAGGGACAGAACATGTTGTTCCGTCCATTTTTTTTATTATTTTTTAATGGGATCAGTTGTTTCGTCTGACCCCCTTTTTTTTAAATGATCAGACGGTACAACATGTACTGTCTGAACAACAAAAAAAAAAATTCTAAAATCAAAAATAAAAAATCGCTCAAACGAGACATGTTGTTCCGTTTCAAGCTTTTTTGGCTTGGACGGGACAACATGTCACGTCCAGCCCAAAATCTGATTAGGAGTGTATAAGTTAGGTTAGTGTATAATTTTAAGTAGGGTTAAGATATATTTTATTATTTAATTTATTTAATTAACCCATTTTAATATCTAATCATTAATTAATTAACTATAAAAAAATGGACAAAACTACATGTACCGTCTTTCTCATATTTTAGTAAATCACCATTTTTATTTTTCATTTTATCACATTTTTTAGCGAACGATTGTAGATTAGTAGAGGATTCAAACACAACTGAAATTAGGGCATACCATATGAGTGTATTTAGCAGTTCTATTCCTTAATTTTCACTTAAAATATGGTGGTTTGTAATAATTCTACATTTAGTAGAGGATGTAATATCAGAAGTATAGTAGTATTCCCGCTTAATAATAGTAAAACATTTCCACGGGCGCGCACGTGCTCCTCGTATATTGAAGCGGGAGCCCGAAAAACTCGGGGGTTACTCTGCCCTTTATCTCTACCCGAGGGGCAGGACGGGCAGGCATTACACGTTGAAACTCACCCGGCCTGGCGTTATGTCTGGGGCTGCCCGAATTATTCGGCCAGCTTTGACCGTTTCCCAACGAAAGCGACTTGCCGTCCCATGGCAGACAATTACGCGGTCACTCTGCGGGTTTGGTATTTTGACTTTTTGACCGCACGTTGATCTCCTCCCCATTACGTTACACGAGCTTGGACCGAACGAGTTTTGATTTCCATCCTATAACCCACTTTTTAAAAATAATTATCAAACCGATCAACTTTCAAAAATATTTAACAAACTGACTAATTTTTTGACACGTTAGCATAAAACTTGCTAACACATTCTTAACAATAATGACGTACGTTATTTTAACATCGTTGTTCTCAATAACGGTACCTGTAAAAAAAATTCAGATGATGCTATTGAAAGTAACAACATAAATGTATTTCACATTCAATTAAGAGCTATCTGATTTGATAAAAAGTTGTAAGTAGGGAAAAATATCCAATAACAATAACTGCTATTTCCAAGAATGAAAATTTTTAGTGGATGCCGTTATTAGCAATAGCAGCACCAGTAAGTGAGACAATCAAACTTCAACTTCTACCAATCAAATAAAAACTTATGAGTATAGTATCCAAGTGCTAACAATTAAATCAATTAATCACTTCAACTTCTAAGGCTCAACAGACAAAAAGTGGGGGAGAGATAGAGTTGTTCGTTGGTTTGTTTGTGTTATTGTGAGTTGTCAATGATGCTGCTGATGATGAGTTAGTTCTTCATGCACTACTAGTTTCTTCTTTCAATTACGAGACTGTGGCATGACTTTACTCTAGTGGTCTGTAGGTGACAATGCTATACTTTTATCTTACTCAAATTGGGTCAGGTTCAGATTACATCATCATTAATGGAGATAACTGCATTAGTTATTGAAAATTTGTTCACACTTGCATTTTTTTTTAAGTCATAAAATTCTAATTGAATGTGAAATGTACCAATGTCGTTACTTTCAATAGCGGTTTCTGAAGAATAAAAAAACTAATTACAGGTGCCGCTTTTGACAACAATAACATTAAAATAACACATGCCGTTAATGTCAATAGCAATTTATGTTGATGTGTCCAAAAGTAATCCAGTTTGGTAAATATTTTTGAAAGTGGGTTGGTTTGGTATTTATTTTCAAAAGTGGGTCATTATGGAAAGACATTGGACTGAATCGGGTTGGGTACGGTCTGGTCTAATTAGTGTTTGAATGTTGCCCGGTTTAGTTGTTAAATTATATCTCTCTACTATTTTAATAGGAGAGTTAGAATTTGTAACAAACAAATCCTAATTTTGTAACTACATAAACACGTATACTACACGTTCAAACTATATACAACAAATATAAATGTGCACTGCACGTATAGCCCAAATCAAAACATTCAAATATAAACTATTTTTTTTATTCAATATATATTTATTTAATTTGATGACTTTTTGTAAACGTGCATTGCACGTACAATATACTGGTTATTTTAAGTTAACTTATTGTCCTTCTTCTTTACTAAGAGCATCTGTAGTCGTTTAAAGCCAAATTTTGCATATTTGGCATATAGAAATAGCAAAAATAGCTTTCGTTAGTCGTTATTAGCCAAATTTTGGTTTTTCAAAATCTTAATTGAATGGACGGTAAATTATTTCCCGCCTGGCTTTTTTTTTTTTATAAAAAAAATCCTTTAAAAAATTTCTCATGAGTGTTCGGGAGATGATACAAGGTCTGTGATTTTTTTTTAAAAAAAATTTGATTATAGGACGGTAGGTAAAATATCTACCGTCCCAAAAAAAAAATTCCCAAAATTTTCGGACGGTGTATTATCTCCCATCTAATTTTTTTAATAATAAAAAAATTGAGACGGTATATTATCTCCCGTCCGATTATTTTATTAATAAAAAAAAAATTCGACGGTAATAATTTACCGTCCGATTAACAGACGAGAAATAATATTTCGTTGTGCTATTTGATCCATTTAGCCAAATCGTCTGCGAAATATAATTTGCGACTGATCCCAAAAGCCAAATTTTAGCAAAATAGCCAACGACTGCAACACCCATCGAGCTAAATTTTGCACATTTTGACTAAATAGCCAACGACTAGAGATGCTCTAAACTCCTTATATATATATGTTCCTAAGATTTGGATAATCTCTAATACTATAATGGGAGAACCCCTTAGTCAGTAACCCAACCCGTGCGTTGCACGGGTTGGGTTACTTTGGTAAATATTTTCGAAAGTGGACCTGTTTGGCAAATATTTTCGAAAGTGGATCAGTTTGAAAATTATTTTCTTTTTACTTATGGACTAACTTGGGTAAATATTTTCAAAAGTGGACCTTTTTTGTAAATATTTTCGAAAGTGGATCGGTTTGGAAATTATTTTCTTTTTACCCTTTTCATTATCCTTCAATTTTTTCCACCTGCACGTGTGCACGTGTATGATACTTGTTAGATATAATGATATTAAGTTTGATAGTTGTCTACAAACTTTCCTTTATTGTTGATCGCTTTCCATTTGCATGTAGATCTTTGTTCTGTACTTCGATCTCAAGGCACTATACACAAAATTGTATACCTAGGTTCAAACTCTTTCTACTTTGTCCGAAAAGTAGAGAAGCTTCATTTTCTTGTACGTTAAGTCGAGACTTTCTACCCACCAACTATGCAAAATCATGAAGAATAACAGTGATTGTAGGTCACAATGACTGTACTGGATAGAAACTCTTAACTCCAAAAGTCAGATTAATTGAATGAAGAAGTAACCCATCAAAGTCCTATCCAATTTCCTTCATCATCCAAGTACTACATGGCAGTTGAATAGATCTAGTATGTGCATACTAGGGTAATTGCTTTCAAACTAACCCTAGTTACCAACTCCCCCAGGGTTAAACCCTAACCACTAACCCCAGGACACATGGACCCCCGCCCCCTCCTTCTGTAGATTTTTTATTTTAAAATGACGACCTTTTCGAAAGTATTTACCAAACTGACCCACTTTCGAAACTGTTTATCAAATTGACCAACTGACCTTGCTATCTCGGATAGCGAGTGTAGATCTATACATTTAAGATAGAAATTACATATTTAAATTTTTTCTGAAAAAATGAGTACAACTACACTCGCTATTTAAAATAGTAAGTGTCGTTATATACATTTCAAATAGAAATTGCATGTTTGAAAGTTCTTAAAAAAATGAGTACATTCATTTGAACTAGATTCGTTACCTGAGATAGCGAGTGTAGTTCTATACATTTCATGTTCGAAATTTCTCTGAAAATATGTATACAGCTACACTCGGTATATGAGATAGCGAGTTCATTTGAACTAGAATCGTTATCTCACATAGAACTAGACTCGCTATCTCAGATAGCTAATGTAGTTGTATATATTTCATATTCAAAATTTTTCTAAAAAATGAGTACAACTACACTCGCTATTTGAGATAGTGAGTCTAGTTCAAATAACCTCGCTATCTTGGATAGCGAATGTAGGTTTATACATTTAAGGTAGAAATTACATATTTAAAATTTCTCTGAAAAATGAGTACAACTACACTCGCTATCTGAGATAGGAAGTGTAATTATATACATTTGAAATAGAAATTGCATGTTCAAAAATTCTTAGAAAAAATGAGTACAACTGCACTCGACATTTGAGATAGCGAGTTCATTTGAACTAGATTCGCAACCTAAGATAACGAGTGTAATTCTATATATTTCATGTTTAAATTTCTCTAAAAATAATGTGTACAACTACAAATGAACTCGCTATCACAGATAGCAAGGATAGTTGTATACATTTCAAGTATAAATTGTATGTTTAAAATTTCTTCAGTGTTGGAGAAAACCATCGAACTACACTTTGGTAATTTGGTAAATAGTTTGGAAAGTGGATCAGTTTTATAAATACTTTTAAAAAGTGGATCATTTTGAGAAAACATTCCCTTTCATGGCCGCTGTCTTGACAGTGACTAGTGGGTCCCATCCACCTCACCCTCTCCACCACTTGCCACCCCCTCTAACCCTAACCCTAACCCTAACCCTAGTACTTACCCCCATTAAACCCTGGTTAACTCCATTTTCTGAAAAAATTTCTAAGTAATTAACATCATTATCAATATTGTATCGATCAAACATCAAATCATCCGCATTATTATATCCCCCACCATGACTTCTAGGGAACCTCTCCCCCTCACTCTGTCTCAAAGCCTCCCTTCTTCCCATCCTTTGTTCCTCTCTCTCTCTCTCTCTCTCCTTTTTAATCTAATCTAATCTAATCTAATTTTAATTTAATTTCTGTTTCTTAATTTACTTCTCTTCTTTATCCAATCCAAATATCATTAAATATCTCCTCCTTTAATAAATCATTTCTTTTAAATTTTAATCACTGCTACTGTTTATTTTTTTAATTTTTATTTATTTATTTTTCTTTTAAGTCTACAAATTCCCATCCCTACTATGGCTGGCTTGGATCTCGGCACTGCTTCTAGATACATCCACCACCTCCAACTTCACCACCTCAACAACAACACCAACCCTAACCCTAACTTCAACACCGACGATAACAGCAACGATGGAGGTACTGAATCCCAACAGCAGCAGAGCCTGGATCTGGTCCCAACCGGTTCGGGTTCGGGTAACGAGTTACTGGGCAGGCGCCCGCGGGGCAGGCCGCCCGGATCCAAGAACAAGCCGAAGCCGCCGGTGATCATAACCCGGGAAAGCGCCAACACACTCCGGGCTCACATCTTGGAAGTATCCAACGGCTGTGATGTCTTTGACTGCGTCGCCACCTACGCGCGCCGTCGCCAGCGTGGCATCTGTGTCCTAAGTGGAAGCGGTGCGGTCACCAACGTCAGCTTACGTCAGCCCTCGGGGGGAGGTGGAGGTGGTAATACTTCGGTGGTGACTTTGAATGGAAGATTTGAGATACTGTCGCTGTCGGGGTCGTTTCTGCCTCCACCGGCGCCACCGGGGGCGACGAGTCTGAGCGTGTTTATGGCAGGAGGACAGGGGCAGGTTGTGGGAGGGAACGTGGTGGGGCCGCTGGTGGCGGCGGGGCCTGTGATTGTGATAGCTGCGTCGTTTACGAATGTGGCGTATGAGAGGCTGCCGTTGGAGGAGGAGGAGGTGGAGGAAGGGTTGGGGATGGGGAATGGCGGGAATCAGTTTGGAGGAGGGGAGGAGGCGGCAGCGGCGGCTGCGGCGGGATTGCCGTTTTTTAATTTGCCGATGAGTAATGGGATGGCGGGAGTGGGGGTGGATGGTGGGCACGGGTGGAGCACGGGCAACGGAGCGGGAAGGGCGGGTTATTGAGGGTGGATGTGAGGTCAGTTGAGCTTCCATGTACACTTTTTTTTTTTTTTTTTTTCCTTCCTTTTCTTTTTTCCTCCTTTTGTTATTAGGTTTTAATGTTGAGATGTATGCATGGTTTGGTTTACTTGTTTGTAGAGGATGATTATATGATGTTGTTGTTGCTATGTTAACTATGATGGTCGATCTCTTTGGTTTTATGAGCGCGCAACTATTAATAGGGGTTGATGAAATTACTAGGGTTTTGCTAATTTTAATTAATGGAATTTAATGCTGAATTTCTGTTGAAGTGGTGATGGATTTAATGATGTATGTCCAGGGTTACTTTCGTGGGGAATTGAGGACTATATGTACATATGTGAAATGTATTGAAAATTTTGATTAGCTCTCAAAAAAATAAATCTAACTCACCATCTCATAATATCATCTAATCTAATATTACACTTATCTGATTGCGGTTCAAAGAAATTCGTCTTATCCTTGAAACATATATACGAGTAATGACATTATCACATATTAAACTTTTATGGTTGTTCATGTTGCAACACAAGTAATGATACAAGATGTTGCAATGAGAGCAAAGATTTGTGTAATATTAGATGATGATGATGAAGATGATTTTACCTAGTTTTCGACCTACTGTTTCAGCAATTTAAGTATACCTTTGTAACTTCGATGAATTAATCGTGTTTGACATATAACTAGTGTATAAAAGAAACGACATTACTATATATGAATAGCCGAAATTTGATTGTTTTGGAGAAAATACGAAACCTAAAATCCTTGGTTTATCTTCTAACTCTAGTTTGTTTAACAACATAACTATTAGATGTCTTCTTACAAAAGAATAAGAGTATTTCCCGGATATAACTTGTACTTTATAGGCAATGAAAACGAGTAATTCTTAAAGGTTTCTGATGAGGTAATATACCATGCATCTTGTAGTACACCATTAATGTGTTAATAGTTGCTGGTTAACCCAGAACATTTGAAGTCAGATGTGTGTAAAATAATCCCGCCAATGCACGAAAACTCTGACATCTGAAGTTAAGCATTGTATCAAGGGTAAAGTGATTTATATTTGAATTAATGTTAAAATTACTGAGTAAGAGAACAAATTCAAAGTCAGATATGAGATATCCCATTAATTTATACTGAAGTTTCCATGTGTAACAGAACTTTAACTTGATTATGTGCTGCCTGATTTTGTGTTTTGTGCCTCTCAAAGTTTGGTTTGTTAATAATGTTTGATCTTCTAGGTTTCCTTTGTATATATGTTAATTACCTATCAATTCTTTGATATTTCATTCTGGGATGCGCAAATTTGAATTAATTTACAGTATATTGCACACAAACATATACAGTTCATTAGATATTACACATGCTTATGTTTTTAGAAGTAATTTTCTGAAGTTTTGATCACTTCATCTGCACGTAACAGCTACAAAACCTGAGTAATTCCGGTAGAATATTTAGCTCAAAATAAGAAAATACAATAGCTAAAAGTATTATATGAACTCAATTATCAAATGTATTCAGTTTGAATTGAGCATAATTCAAGAAGAATTGAATGCGAATTTGAGTAATCTAAACAATTTGTAGATACAATCTCATGCATGGATTTCTAATAAAAATTTTGTTAAAAACAAAAATATAACCTTTATAGAAGTAAAACATTAATAATATTCTTAAAAAGCATGTATACATGAAATCATTAGCAGTTCATGCCAAGTTCGAACATTTTGAAGTGCCTGTAGATTTGAATTAAATTAAATACTGTAGGATTAAATTTCTGCTATTAATTGATATTTAGTCTATATGATGCTGTTATGTTCGAACAATTTCTGTATTCTGAATTTTATCGTCTTTTAATTTGATTACTATATAAAATAATTGCATGGAGGTGATATTTATTGATTAATTTGATCTGCTAGATATGAAATACAAATTCATCCAACTTAATCTTTCCTTAATGCTCTCTTCTTTTCTTTTCATTTTTTTGTTGTTTCCTCACAATTCATTTGATGATATTATCTAGTTATCGATTATTATATGTATGAAAATATTAAATATAAATGTGAAAGGTTGAGTTCTAGGGCAGAATTAATATAGTGCAATTTTCATTTGGTGTGTCACAAGTTCGACGTAATCTTCTGTTATATAGGGTTTTGGAATTTAATTTCTTGTGAGTTTAATTAGAATTAGTAAGTAAATGTTTTAATGATTGTTATTATTATTTTGGATAGAAATATATATTTTTTTTATTAATTAGCAGGGAAAAAATATAAACGTTTTGTTGCTCATTTTTTAAGGATTGTATATTTTAAAAAATATTTAATAATACATTGTGACTACATTCTACCTTGTACCTAAACATGCACTAAAATATATATATATATATATATATATATATATATAGATATAGAAGTGATCAGGTGCGAACGGTTCGCATCTAATTAGTAGCGAACTTTTACTACAGCCGTCAATTTGATCACTTCTCTATAGAGAGAGAGAAACAGAGCTAGAGCTAGAGCTAGAGAGAGACAGAGAAGAACAGAGAGATAGAGAGAGAGATCGACAGAGAGAGAGGGAGACTTACGGTGAGACTGGGGGTTGACGACGGCGACGGAGGGGAGCTCGGGGGTTGAGTGCAGCGGCGAAGGAGTGGCTGACGATGTGAGAGGGAGGAGCTCAGAGGTGGAGATGGGTGTTCGGTGAGGAGTTTGACGGTCGAGATGGCGATGGAGCTCGGCGATAATGGCGAAGGCAGCGGCGAGGAGGAGCTTCAGTTTCGGGATGGAGCTTCGAGCTGAGTTGGCGGCGGCAATGGCGGAGTGCGACGACGATGAAGGGGAGCTCGGAGGGAGCTGACGACAACGAGGAGGAGAGGAAGAGTGGGTGACGGTGGTGGTGATGGAGATTCGAGGTGATCGGTGGTCGTCGGAGATGGCGACAAAGCTCGGGTGTGACGACGATGGTGGTGACGATCGATGGTGAGCGGCGGGGGCGATTGGAGGTGGAGCTAAGCACGGCGAGGAGCTTGGAGTGATGAGGAGGTGGAATGTGGTGGCGGTTGTTCGACTGCGACGACGGGAGTAGCTGCGGTAGGTTGATGGCGAGGTGAGAAGGTAGAGTTGGTAGCGACGGCAAGGCGATAATGGCAAGGAGGAGGAGCAGCGGGGAGGTGGTTGCGGGTGTTGGGTTTTATGGAGTTGGCGAGGGGTGATGATGGCGGTTAGACGAAGGCGAGGTGGTGGTGTTGGCCGGCGATTGACAGCGAGGAGGTGGAGGTGTTCGGAGGTGGTGGAGGCGGTCGCCTAGGCATCGGGGTGTTGGGGTTTTTTGGGTTTCGGAAAAGGAAACGAAGAAGAAAGAAGAAGAAAAGTGGGGGAGGGGGTGAAGTTAAATGACTACCCTACCCCAAAGTTAAGTGAGATGAGCGGAAGAAGTGCAGGCCATTGGATCACTCCCATGATCAAATTGTAGATCCAACGGCTGTAGTAAAAGTTCGCTACTAATTAGATGCGAACCGTTCGCACCTGATCACTTCTCTCTCTCTCTCTCTCTCTCTCTCTCTCTCTCTATATATATATATATATATATATATATATATATATATACACACACACACACACTACTATAATGGGAGAAGGCCTTAGTGTAATTTGTCCATATCCCAACCCGTGCAACGCACGTGCTGGTAGATTTTTTTTGCCCTTTTCATTCCCCCAATTTTTTCCACGTGCACAGCACGTGTATAATACTAGTATATATATGTGTGTGTGTGTGTGATCAGCTGGTAGTTAGAGTACCTCTCACCATCTGTCAATAGTACCAGTGTGATATTTGCCCTTTATATTCACTAGTAATTTACACGTGCAATGCACGTTTTAATAATTTCAAAAAATAAAAATAAAAACTCTGACGTAGGTAGAATTTGAAACGGGAACCTCCTTTATATTAGTTATGTACGTCCGTTGCACATGTTTTTAGAATGACAAATCACACTAAGGCCTTCTTACAATATAATATTAGAGATGAGGTAAAACCAGTCCAAAAAAAACTCATGAGATGGAACAAATATTCTTTTGATTAATATTCATTTATTTGTTGAGAACTGTGTTAGGAATTATGAGGATCTTGTTAAGTCTTTGACACAATCAACACTAATCAACAAGCAAAACTAGATTGCACCAATCACACAAAGCACACAAGAATTATCCCGGTTGGGGCTTTCGCCTTAATCCGGGGAGGAAGAACCGGGATATTATTCAACTAGAGAAGATACAAGAATATTACATTTCTCACAACGACCATCTCTCAAGCCTAATGGAACTTGATGTTGCTTACAACAGAGAAACTCTCTTATCATTCTCTATGAAGTACTCTCTTCTTCTATTCGACACTAATATAATTATATGGATCTATGAATCGTTACAATTGTTTATATAGATCTAGAAACAAACCCTAAGTTAATATCTTGTTGCAATAGTCATTGGATAATACATAAGAGATAATCCCACGATAGGAGCCACACGATCTAACTTGAAGAGCAAGTTGGGCTTTTCACAAATCAGCCGTCTCAAGACCGAAATCCATCAGCGCTGCTAACGGTCGATCGCACCAACAAGTCGGTCGACTGTCCTCTTCTTTGGAAAACTTCGCGCAGGGGTCGGTCGACCGCACATGAGTTGCGGTCGATCGCAACTTCCTCTGTTGCTCCCGCTAACTGTTTCTCACCTCCACTCCGTTTCCAATCGTCTCGATCTCTCCATCGTCTTATCGTCTTGTTATCCAACATCGTATGCAAGACATAAACCCAACAATCTTCACCTTGGATTGCATACGCATAAATCCATACCTGTGTAATTTAAAACTTTTTTAGACATTTCTTCTCCGCTTTGTAAACATGTTTCTATGGCTTCTTCTGCTAGTTGAACAAATCTCCACCTGTTTTCCTCCAGCTGTATGCACCCCTCAAGGGCACACCCCTGTAGATGTAATCATGGAGGTGCCACATTCCACACGAACTCCACCTACATCAACGCTTTCTCCACTTTCCAACTGTATTCGAACATTGCAGTCTCGCGTCGGTAATTCTAGTGACGGCTTACTAGATGATGCTTTGGAACAATGAGCTTTCCACTACAACACTCATCGTCTTTACCGGCGTTTGTTCCACATTTACCGGCATTTTTAAACGGCGCCGTAGATACCACCGGCATTTCATAAACCGCCGGTGCAAGTGTCGCTGAATCGTGTGTCGCTGTTTCTTCGGGACATTCACCGACGTTTTTTACGAACGCCGGTAAAGGGTAAATATACACCGGCGGTTGAAAAATGCCACTGAAGGGGTGCTCTCATTTGGGGTCCCGTTTCAAGCCACCACCTACACCGGCGTTTTAAAAAACGCCGGTGAAGGCTTATCTCGGCGTTTTAATAAAGCTACCCCGGCGCGTGTAAAAACGCCGGGGTAGATATATATATATTTTTTTAAAATAATTATAAAAAAAAGGGCCTTCAGCACTAAAATATGAATGAAGCAAAACCAATTGCAAAACCAATTCTGAAAATCTTCAATCCCTAAAATATGAATGAAGCATAATAGTATAATATCATCAAATTGTAATCTCATAATGAAACATAATAATGTGATCTCATCACATTCATTACCAAAATATGAAGTTCAAAATATTGAGTTACAAAGAGTGAAAAAGAATATTTTCACTGTCTAATTCAGGCAAATAAGATACTAACTGAGATGAAACTTATACTTTTATAATACCCATGAGATAACTATCAATTGAAACCACAACATAAGTTCAAACAGGATTATTTCATCACTAGTCACTCCTCTGTAAATCATAGTATGCAACTTCAATTACATAATCCATCTCATCATCACTTAAAACCAATGAGAAAGAACAATCTCATTTTCAAACCCAAGCAACAAGCATGCATGAACATTATCTTAGAAACTGATACTCATCTAGACATCATGATATAATTGTATATAAAGTTTAGATAAAAAAAATTCCATCACTAGTCACTCCTCAAAAAATCAGAGTGTGCAACTTCAGATACATGATCCATCTATCTCCGAATTCAGACAAAAAAGCAACTCGTGAAGCTGCACTAACCTGAAGCATGAGTTTCAAATCATACAATCCAGTAACATACAAAAACCAATAACCTGAAGTAGTTTGCCTTCACTGCAAGAAAGATGAAGCTGATTTTTTAGATGAGGAAAATCATACAATCCAGTAAAACAATCCAATAACATACATTGAGTTAAATATAGTTTGGAGATAGAATCTAGTTAAAGGATCTCCAGTTAAAATATCCATAACTCCTTTACAATCCTATCAACAATAATTCCTTCTTTAAAATAACCACATTCCACCCCAATTAATCGACCTAAAGAAGCTAACCCTTACGTATTTGTTTACGACAAGTTATCCCTAATAATTCTATCTCCAAACTAAACACATTCCTTTCCAATTTATCCACCCGAAAAAGTCGACCCTAACTTACCATAGTTTAGTACAAGTAATGCATTTTCACTCGGCTTATCAAAAGCAAACCTCATCCCCTAAATCACCCACCACAAACACCCTCTCCAGCAATCAATATATCCACAACAAGGTCTATCCATTAACCCAACTTAAAAATTCCTTATACACTATCGACCACCAATCCCAAATTTACTTCCTAATGGACTACACATATATACTAACAAACCGCATGAAGATCAAATTAACCTTAACTATCGAAACTACACATGCCCACCAGCTCAAAACAAAACAACTTAACAAACAACTTCTCGTCGACAATAACACAAACATCCTTTACCTCAAAAAAAAAAATTTTAACACAAACATCCTACACGGTTCTCTCTAACAATCGGTCTATATACAATAATGCCCATCCCAAATTTACTTGCTAATCGACTATACATATATATCAAATCAACCTTAACTAACAAAACAACACATGGTCAACCCCACAAAATACAAACTTTAAACCTACAATTTCTCGTTGGCAATAACACAAACAGACAAAGATTCGACCACCAATCCCATTCATTGCCCACTACATTTGATTCGACCACCAATCCCAAACCCACTTCCTAATACAATCCAGTTAAAGGATCATCATCCAATAAGCTGAAGAAGATCATATCAGCCTTCAAAACTTCATGCACTCATCAAAACATCACAATTCCAACTAGGGAATCCATCTCCCAAATGAATTTCCCCCAAAAAGAGTAAATTTAAGGTTGCCCATTATAAAAAGCAACCGAAACCAGGTCGACACCACCACTGTGGCGCTAGACGTAGCTGACCCCAGCCAGGTCGATTCATTCTTTCTCTTTTTCTGAACCCAGTAAAAATCTAACCAAACCCTAGAAGATTGATGTGTTACCTTGCGTTTGAGTAGGGCACAACTATGGCGATGGAGGACACAGCGACGGGGACGAGTGCGGGGACGACGACAGATGGCGGGGACGAGGACGGTGGGCACAACGATGACGGCCAAGCAGAGGCGGGAGAGCGCAGGAGAGAGAGGGAAAAATTTGGGGAAAAAAGAATTGGGGATCGATGGGGTAAATTTATTCCCAACGTCTACACCAGCGTTTTAACCGAAAGCGCCGGTGTAGGATATACCAACACCGGCGTTTTCCAAAAAACGACGCCGTATGTTACGGTGATATTTTAGGCCTTACATTCACCGGCGTTTATATAAAAAAACGCCGGCGTATGTTACCCTACGGAGGTGTTCGTTATAAAACGTCGGTGTATATCTCGGATTATCAGCTCCTTTCAGGGTCCGACTCTACCCCGGCGCGACATACAAAACACCGGGGAATAAATGTCGCTGTAGCTTGTATATGTTGTAGTGTTCATACACTCGGCCGAGACTTTCTGCTCCCACAAAGCTGATAGAGGTTGTGCTGACCCTACCCAATCCACCTCTTACCCTTCATTACCTTACGACGACTATCCCAAACTTTCAGAACTCCACCTCGAGCTGTGTACCTGCAGCCACGAGCATCAAGAGTACCCAAGGATATAAGATCCTGCTGTATCGAAAGAATATGCATGACCTCTTCTAGTGTGAACCCTTTACATCTGGCGTATTCAATTCAACAGTTATCTCACCCACCACTTCACAAATCTCACCACTCCCCGTTCTCACACTACGGCCTGTTGATGACTTGTAAGTAGAAAACAACTCCCTCTTGGAGCAAATATGAGAAGAACTTTCCGAATCAAGATACCAACTTGAATCCACATCTGAAGGATTTTCATAATTATTACCTTACTCAGTTGCGCTGACTATATGGGCTTGTTCCCCTTAATTAGTAGTACTCTTCTGACTCAACCACTTGCAACAGTCTCTCTTGTAATACCCAACTCCTCTACAGTAATGGCAACGAATCTTACCCTTGTGTGCCGCATTCCTTCCAATTGAAGTATCACCATCCACCCCAAAACACCCTAAAGAAATAGACCCTCCTTTATGAGTCTTCTTTTTTAGTTCATCTTCCTTCAGATTCTTAATCACCCCGGCTACAGTAAGTGTCTTCTTGGCTGATTTCGCATGTAGCATGGTAGTTATCAAGTGATCATAAGAAGTTGGCAGTGAATAAATCAAGTTGAAAGCTTTATCCTCTTTGCTAAGATCATCAGCATTAATCGCCTTCAGTTCATATATTACCTTATTGAACTCCACAATATGATCTTGTAGATGGGTACCTTCCTTCATTGAGAAACTAAACAACTTCTTCTTCTAATACATCCAATCTAGCAACGATGTCCCCGAGTAGTCAGATTTGAGTCTCATCCATAGACTCGTCGCACTTTTCTTCTCAAGAATATTACACTTGACTTCGTCCGCCAATTACAACCGGATTAAACTCAAGGCCTTCAAACAAATCTCATCCAATTTCTCATGCTTTATGTTGGTTGGCTTCGTCTCTTTTAGGGCAAGGTGCAAGTCTTTCTGAACAAAAACATCATACATGTCCACCTTCCATAGATTGAAGTTGATCTTACCGTCAAACTGTTTGATCTTCGTCTTTTGATCTGCCATCTCCAAGCAACTCGAACAAATCCACGAACCTGATTGCTCTGATACCACTTGTTAGGAATTATGAGGATCTAGTTGAGTCTTTGACACAATCAACACAAACCACCAAGCAAAACTGGATCGTACCAATCACACAAAGCACACAAGAATTGTTCCGGTTTGGGCTTTCGCCTTAATCCGGGGAAGGAAGAACCGAGATATTATTCAACTAGAGAAGATACAAAAATATTACAATTCTCTCTACGATCCTCTCTCAAGCCTAATGGAACTTGATACTGCTTACAATGAAGAAACTCTCTCACCCTTCTCTATAAAGTACTCTCCTTTTCTATTCGGCACTCAATAGAATCATATGGATCTATGAGCCGTTACAATTGTTTATATAGATCTAAAGACAAACCCTAAGTTAATATCTTGTTACAATAGCCATTGGATAATACATAAGAGATAACCCTACGATAGGATCCACACGATCTAACTTGAAGAGCAAGTTGGGCTTTTCACGAACCAGCCAGACTCAAGCCCGAAAACCTATCAGCGCCGCTAACGGTCGACCGCACCAACAAACCGGTCGATTGTCCTCTTCTCTGGAAGACTTCGTGCAGGGGTCGGTCAACGCACATGAATTGCGGTCGGCCGCAACTTCCTCTGTTACTGCCGCTGACTGTTTCTCACCTCCACTCCATTTTCGATCGTCTCGATCATTCCATCGTCTTATCGTCTTTTTATCCAACATCCTATGCAAAATCCAACAAACTAGACATTTGGATAGATAATATTATCCTGGACATTTATTCATGAGTAGTTTCTAGCAAGTATATATGTTGTATGATACATTTGATTAGAAATGCGCATATGAAATGTGAATGTGGACAAATATATTAATTATCCTCACTTCATCACGATTTTATTACATATGATGAAAACCAGCATATATAGTTGGATGCTGGCATTCCATCTGTCAGTCAGTCAGTCAGGTGCATGTATCTGTAATGTCCACCACCTTCTTTCATCGTCAACATTGTCATCTGTAGATGACAAAACACTATTTAATAAATTGAGATGTGCTCCTGTACAGTCCTTGACCAAGTCAATGATTCGAATTTTAAAGCATGGGGTGGCTGCTATATATTTGTCAAACCAATTGGTTTGTTTTCTCTCTCTCTCTCTCTCTCTTGAAGCGGCCGGTTGGAATAGAAAGCTTTCAGCAGGATCCATATTCAAGGAAATTAAGCTCCATTAAATTATTCCAACTGCCTATGAGTTTTATGACTTGATAGTGTTAATTGTACTCTTTTTTTCCGTGTTACTTTCATGCTATTTAGACATTAATAGACTTAATAAGAAGGTGTCTATTGTCTACAAACAACTACGGGAAAGTCTTTTACAATGACTCTATGAAACTAGTAAGAAGAAGTATAATTTTCACGGACCCTACCCAGGTTTTATCAATATGCAAATAAACCTATCCCATTCTTTTTATGTACTTTGCCATACTATAAGCTCAAAATTTGTTATGTTTTGCCCTGCTTTGTCAAAATAAAATACCATTTATAATAACCATTTTGCCCTTACGAGGATGTTAGTATCTTCTCTCTGTTTCTTTACATCCCACATTTTAATAATTAATAAATGTATAATCACCAGAAAGAAAGAAAAAAAAAAAAAAAAAACTCTTCTTCTTCTCTTTTATTTTTCCCTTTCTGAATTTATCTCCTTTTAAATTAAAATTACCTCAAATTAATTATATTAGGGATAATTAAAGCTTAATGCATAACCAAACAGTTGTATTCTTTATTGCTTTTTACTAGTTTGAGCCTATAAAAAAGTCTGGCAAGGAATACAGACAACAAATTATCCAACAAATTAAAATTGGCTAAATTTAAATTAAAAAAACATCTCTTAACTATATGGATTTCTTAAAAAACACTATTCAACTTTTTTTTTTTTTTTGAGAAACACTCCTTAACTTTTGTTTTTAAACACCCCTCAAAATGTTTAGAGTTATGAGAAAAAAAATTCGTATGAGGTATTTTATATATCATAAGTAAAAGTTTATGGGTGTTTTTTTTAATATCATTAACGTAGTTTAGAATAGACTTGTCAAAAAAAAAAAATTAGTGGACCAAACACAGAAACAAGTTGAGGAATGTTCTTTTAAAAAAAAATAAAAGTACGTTGAGGCGTGTTTTTTTCATAAATGCATATAGTTGAGGGATAAATCTGTATCTACAAGGCTACAACCTCTCCTACAACATCCACTCCTTACACCCTAATGTGACACATTAGGATATTATAAGCAGTGAAAGTTGTAAAATGGATAGTATGTGTAGCATTGCCCATAGTTGAGGGGCATTTTTTCGAATTTATCCAATTAAAATTCATATTTATATCTCAAGGTAGACGTGAGGTAAGGTGAGCAGGTACCTGATTAACATATACTATAAGATACCAAAATTACAACTTGGTTGTTAGGGCAAATGATCACTCCAAATCTGTGGAGGAAAAAAAAAGATTTTTTAAAGGAAAAGTTGTCTTTTTTAAAATAAAAATACTTCTAACAATTTATCAATGTTAGAATTAGAGACAGAAAAATATTCTTTTATTGATTCTTGTTAAGTGGAATAACTGAGTACAATATGTCTCATATATATACGAGAGAATGGAAGATTAAACCAATATATGGGACTTACCTAACATCTCATCCAACATAATATCTAACACCCCCTCTCAAACTCAAGTTGGTTCAAGTAACATAAGTTTGAAATACTGATAATGTTCATGTGGCAGAGACGGCTCTCGGTGATGCACTTGTGATGACGCTCGATGGCGTAGGAAAGGTGCTCGGTAGATGGCGCATGTTGGGATCTCATCCCTGACTTGAGAAGTAGTAGTAGTAGTATAAGAAGTTATGGTAGCGCACAGTAACGGCACATGTTGGGATCTCCATACCCCGAACTGTGTTGAGATCTCCATATTCCGAACTTTGATGGGATCGATCTCCACATCCAAATTGTGTTGTGGTCTTCATATCCCGAACTGTGATGAGATTTACCATTCTCAAACTCATGATGGATTAATCAGTGTGAGTTTGTATGCGGAAGTTGGTGGGCATCGACTGAATGTGAGATGAGGAGACTGGAACTGGGATGATGTCGATATCTCCCCCTATCAAACTTAGTGCGAGTTGTGTGAGTTTGCTGACGAACTGGATGCGGAAGCGGGACTATAGAAGCTTGAAGAACTGCAAGAAATGGGTTTTTTTTTTCAAATTTTTTTCTTCTATTTTTTGAAACAGAAAACAGGTTAGGGTTTGAGTGCGGGTTCGGGTCGGTTTAGGAGAGAAATAATAGTGTTGTGGGTTAGGGTTTTGGTTGATGTGGAAAAGAGAGGTAGCGGCTAGGGTAGCGGGTGGTTGAGGGAGGAGGGGGTGGCGGCTAGCAGCAGAGGAGAGGAGGCAGCGGGGTGGGTTGTCGACCTCACGCCTGACGTCAATGTCGATCAGGGTTCGGAGCTTGGATTTGGAAATTGACTTGCAGGCGAAGAGGAGGGAGGGGTCGTCGGCATCGGCATCGGCGGTGAGGACGGTGTGCTTGTGGTTTAGGTGGTTGGAATTAGGGTTATGGAATGATAAGGGGTGTCGATAGCATTGGTATCGGGTCGGGTTGGGTCGGATCAGGTACTTCACTATCCGGACCTGGACCCGGACCCAGACCCGGACCCGTGAGGACCGGATTCGGTTCCGGGTTCGGGTCCTATTAAAATATTCCTACCCGTTCTGGTAGTAGCGGAACTGTGAGCGGGGAGGGGAAGCGGCGAGTGGAGTTTTTAAAATAGAGGAGAGAAAAAAAAAGGCACGAGTTTTGAGTTTGGAAGAGAAAGATTTAGAATTGAGGATGAAGGAGGGGATGGATGAGGATAGAATATTTAATTTTATGTTGATTTTTTGGATTTTTTTTTAACGGGTCCGGGTCCGGGTCTGGGCCGGGTATCTTTATAGAGGATCCGAACCCGGACCCGAAAGTACAACGGGTCCCATTTTAGGACCCGGATAGGTCGGGTCGGTTCCGGTCCAATTTCGGATCCGGGTCGGATCTAGGTTTCGGGTTATTATACCAATGCTAGGTGTCGGCGAAAGGACTTGGAAGTGGGAGGAGGTGATGTCGGGAATCTTAAATGTTGAAGTTGTGATTTGGGTTTCTTTCCTTGTTGCCGAAGTTGAGGGAGGTTGTTGCCGATGGAGTTGATGACGATATTTCGGGGATGGTTGTTCAAAGACGTCTGGTGTGGTTGGAGATGACGACGGGATTAGCGCCGTCGATGGTTGATGCTGCTGTTGCTAAAGAGAATTGGGTTGCTGTTGATTATGGTTGGCAGAGTTGTTGTGGGTCTTACTATTGTTGAATGCAGCGGTGATGGAGATACTATAGATGGTGTTGATGCCAAAGTTGTTGGTGTAGCTGCTCTTGTTGTTGTTGTGGATTGCGTTTAGAGATTAGGAATTGATTAGGGATTAGGGTTGGCGGTTGATTTTGGTTAGTGGTGAAGATTAGGGTTTTGGGGATTTGATCGGGAGAGGGATGTTAATCACTCCACCTTGATGACGAGGAGAAAATTAGTATAGACCTTATAGGAGTACAAGCTTTGATACCATGTTAGAATTAAGGATAGAAAAATATTCTTTTATTGATTCTTATTGAGTTGAATAACTGAGTACAATATGTCATATATATAAGAGAAAAGAGAAGACTAAACCAATACATTATTAGATATGAGACTTAACTAATATCTCATCTAACATAATATCTAACAATCATGTTAATTAGTAGTATAATTTCTAAAAAGTTTTACCACAGCACTAGAATTCGAAGATACAAAAAGAGTTGAGAAAATTACAGTTGGATATACATATAACCGTTTTGGAATCAAATTTGAGTTGCTCGAACACTATATAAATGACTCAGCTATTATACTAAAAAACTTTAGAAATTGTAAAAGGGGTTCCAATAATTACAGTTTATTGTATAGAGTATCCCTAACGGGAGTGTTTGGTAAGGAGATTATTTTTTGTTTCCTGAGAATCTTAACTTAAAATTTTAGTTTTCCATGATGGGTATGTTAATTTTTAAATTCAAATTCCCATGAAACTAAAATTCCTAGGAGATTCTTTTGTCACAATTCCCACAAAAAATTTCCTATGGGGAGGGGTGGAATTCTTAGATTCCCAAGTACTTGGAAAAATGTTAGTTCCTTGAAAAGACAAGTATGCCCCGCTGCTCCTCACCTCTCCTCCTTCCTCGTTGACAGCACCGCGAAGCCAGTCGACCGCGCCAAGCCTCCACAACCACCACCCATTGCGATGCCGCTCACGTTGACCCACTACCCTCGTCGTCACCTCTTGACCTCGCCGCCCTCTCGTCCAACCCTAGCACTGTCGTCTCTTCCATCGAGCAACCCAAATTCCTGGGAGCCATCATTCCTCGTCTCCCTGAACACCACCTCAACTTCCCTTCACCCGAAGCTCTGCCTTCCGCAGCCGCTCTCCTCCTCGTCTGCCACCGCCCATGGCCGAGCCCCCTCGCTGTCCTCTCATCCGAACCATCGAGTTCTATCCATCGAAGCCTCGTCGCCCTCCTCCCGACCCAACATTGCAACTCCCTGCAGCCACCACCTCCTCGTCGAGCTGCAACCACCTTCACAACCTCCTCGTCACGGACTCAGAACAGCGAAACACTCACTCCGCCATTGTCGTCGATCGACAATAAGAAAAGAAAGAGCTTTCATATCAGTTATTTTTCTCAGGTATTTCATCAAACAGTTTGGGGGTGTTTCATATTAGTTATTTTTCTCATGTATTTTTCGAATCCTCTAATCCATATGTTTGAAACCATCGCTTATGTGGTTTGGTGTGTGAGAGAAGGAGATTGCAGAGGTTTAGAGAGAGAAGGAGGTTGCAGAAGCTTAGGATTGTTGGTTTATGATTTGCAGAGTTTGTTTTGTTATTTGAGGATAAGAGGGGTATTTTAGATAATAAGATTAATATTCCCAGCAAATATGTAGCTCAACCAAATATAGGAAATTAAGTTTTCAACTTACATTCTCAGAGATGTTTAAGATATACCAAACATGTTTAAAACATTTATCGGAATCATAAATCATAGGAAACATAAATCTCAAGATTTATGATTCCTGGGAGCCAAAAAAAATTCTTGTACCAAACGCCTCCTAAGAAGCATATTAAGGGCATATATCGCAGAGCTAGAGAAGATCATAGCACACATCACAAAGCATGTTTGGTTCGGATAGCATCTTCGATGGTTGCGATTTCAGCTGACAAAACCCAAGCCATTTTCTATAATTAAACGAAACTGGTCGTCGACGTTATTTTTAAATTTTATTTTTAATGTTTCGAAAATGGGCCTTAGCTGGTCTACCGCTCGATTTCTGGGCTCTCAATCTGAAACGATACTAGCCCTTTGGCCCAATCGTTAGCATCGGCTTATTAGTCGCCTGCCATAATGGGCTAAGAATGAACATTTAAGTATTTCATCCTTCTTAACTTAAAAATGAATCTCATAAATTTTTCATCATTGGATAGTTTGCAACAGACCTTACATGTAGATTTGATCCAAAAAAAAAAAAAAAAAAAAAACCACCTTAGAGCATCCATATAGTCGTTTAGTATATATGCATAACATGCATAATTTGTAAAAAAGAGCACTGCAATCGTTTCGTTAGCTAAATATACATATTATGCATAAATCGCTACAGTAGATTGCTATATATGAAAATCGAAATAGCAATTATGCATATATAAAGCACGGCACTCGAAATGCCTTCACTCAAAAAAATAATTTTTTTATTGGTCGGACATCAAGTGCCGTCCCTCCAAATAAATAGATTTTTTTAATTAAATTTTTTTTTTATAAAAAGCCCTCCAAAGGCCCTTGATGTCACGCCCTTTTTTTTTAATTTTTTAATTTTTTAATTTTTTCTTCTTTTCTTTTTTTTTTTTCCTTCTGACAGCACATGTCCCACTCTTTTTTTTTCTGCTCCGACGGCACTTCATGTGCCGTCCCACTTATTTTAATGTTTTTTTTTCTCGGACGCAATGTAAAGTATCGTCTCTATATTATTTTAATTTAAATTGAGAAAATATAGCCTTTCAAGACTGCAGCAAAATGAAAAATTAACATATGCATTTATCCATTTATACATATTTTAACCGTAACGACCGTGGATGCTCTTAGAAGCAACATGAATATTGGATAGTCTCAAGCTGAAATTGAAATTGAGAGATACATCATAAAAATTCCAAATCTCATTTATTGAGATAACAAAACCACACATTATATATTTATATGATCAGAGAGCTACTAACCAAACACACAAAATACCATTTTCCACAACACACAAATTCGCATAATAGAACATCTACGTATACTTGTCGCCGGCAGGCTGATGACCAAACAACTGATATGTCGGGTCCGGCGGAGCATGCGGAAAGCCGCGGTTAGCCACAGTCCCAGTTGGCGGAACCACACCACCTGCTGCAGCACCGACAGGACGGTGTTGGTGGTGGGGCCCAGTTAGTGGAACATGGCCAACTCCGTGGGTAGCAGTCTCGGCCTTGTGCTCGGCCTTCTCTCTGTGCAGCTGTGCCTTTGCTTCAGCCTTCTTCGCCTTGGTGTTCTCGTGAATCATCTCCCTCTCCTTGTGGCTGTGCGCAGTCACCTTCTCCCTCTTCTCTTCGCCTGCGGCAGTGCACTCCTTCAGCTTTGCCTTGCCTGCGCTCGCCACGTCCTTCGCCTTCTCCTTTGCTGATTGCATCTTTTTCTTCCTCTTCCTCTTTTGCTTGTTTGGTGTTGCTAGCTTCTTATATGTATGTCAAATTTTGCTGGTGTAGGGATGGATGATAAGGAAGAGAGAGAGGCTGGGTTTTTATTGGAATTTGAAGGCTGCCACATACGTACACTTGCATTGCTACGTGTTATGCATGCAACCTGCTTGCTTTTGTGTTGTAGGCAGCACAGCTTGCAACATATCGATTCATCATGTATCAGTTTGCACGTACAATGCACGTGCAATAAGAAAGAGAAAACAAAGTACTTATTATGAACAAAAAAATTCAATTTGCAAGAATTACCCGGTCGCACAGTATTTAAGTACTAGATTTTCCCGTGGGCGCATGTCTACGCTACGTCTTTGGAACAATACAGTATACGAAAAGCCTGATAAACAGTAAAACAACAGTTATGTAGCTCAAGTTTGAATAGTATGACAATAATTAGTTGTAAATAAAAGTCCATGTTTTTATTAGTATATGTTGAAAAATAATTATAAATGGACATGTAAAATCCAACTTCTTAAAACTTTGAAAGTGGATGAAATTTAACTGCTAAGTAGATATTTGCTATTTTCAATGTAACAAGAGCAATAAAAAAATATATAAAATATAAAAATTGGAAAACCTGAAATCTGAAAATTCTAAATAATAAAAGAGAGAATGAGATAGAGAAAGAAAAAAATATAAAAAGGATAAAAGGGATATGAGCAACTTGCTCATTTAGTAAATGAGCAATTGATTATGTGACATGCATGTAATACATTGGACAACCAACCCTTTTAAGATTTTTCCAATCACATATATGCCACATCATCAATTGCTTATTTACTAAATGAGCAAGTTGCTCATACCCCTTTTTTCCATATAAAAAAGTGAAGAAAGCAAAGAGATAGTAATAAAGTAAATAGTTTTTTTTAGCTTTCGGGGAGAATTAATTTTTGGAGGAAAATTTTTGGAAGGAAAAATATGTTTTGAAAGAGTAAATCTGAACCGTTGATTTTGTTTCAATTGAAGGGAACCACTTAATTAAAAAAAAAAATTCAAATTGTCTTGTATTTTATTATATAGATATTTTCCCTAGCTGAAAATAGAAAGATATTGGCTCTTCGTTCAAGGGAAAAGGATACAAAACCAGTGTGTAAAACCCAGTCATGGTTCCATCAACAGGATCCTTATAATGTACAAGGGAAAACAAAACAACATAATGGACTATTACAGATACAGAAACCCTTTCTAACCAGAGAACCAATTTTCGACATTAGGGATTCCGCTCGATCTGGACAAAGGAACGAGGTCAAAACAGGATATAATCTTTGGTTAATCAGCAGCAGTAGACGGCACGTAAATAACATCCATGTAGTGTTGAACCATTCTCATAGTTAACCCCGGGAACCTATGAGGACCATTAGGGTGTAAATCGATCTTGATGAAAGGCCAGCCCATTCTTTCTGCTGCACTGCATTCTTCATTCCCGTCTCCAATCACACAGAATCGGACGTCTGGGCTGCTAAAACGCTCCTTGATCCATTTGAAACATTGGTGTTTTCCCACTTCCCATGAGCTGTAAACTGGAAACATGACCAGACATTAGCAATGAGTCTTCCTCTTTACAAACTATGTCTGAATACATTCTCAACATAATGTAAGGTAAATAATATCAAAGGCAATCACTGATAACATTTTTATTGAGGGAAGAATAGTAGCAAGAGTAATTATGACCATTTCATCTGAGCTTCGCATTTCTTCCATCTTTTATTCTAATTTTCTTATTTGGAACAACAGATGAGAAATTGAGAAGATAGAAGTTTTCTTTATTTTGAACTACTTGTATATTGAAATGGCGCCGAAGGGGAGGAGATTTGGTGCAAGATAAATCAGGTACAATGAGAAAAAAAGTTGGCCACTTTGAAAATCTAATATACTCAATTCAGAGGGAAGTCGGAGGACGTGGAAATTTATGCACTTTTTGAGTATCTACTGTACTAGATGCAATGCACATGAACGTCCAGAGGTCGAACGGTCAACTGATGAACTCACCAACGCTCCAACGGTCGAGAATTATCAAGGAACCATGAATTATCAAGGAACCATTAAAATACACTGTATTCATCATCTTCACAGTGTGCTCTGGTGTTTTAAAGGTACGGATAACAATCATGCTGACATAAAAGTGGCAATAGTTATACTTCCAGTGCAATCAGTAGTTGGGCCCATTTGTTAATGATTCCGAAAGCATGGTAGGCGTGATTTTCTCACTAAGTGAGACCAAGTTGATTAATAACCACCTATGTAGCATGGGTATGGATACGGAATACGGGTACAACACGACACGACACGGGTGCGACGACATGGGTGCGGGATAGAAAACTATGATACATGTGCGTTTAATATAAATATGTAATATATTTTAATAAATATTTTCAAAAATACTCTAATAGCTTCAAAAGAATATCAAATTACCACTAACATTTAACATTTTATCATATCAGTAAGTGAATCGATACTATTAACAACAGCAAACACATAACATGATTGATCATTCATATGCAAGCTAGATCCCAACATAAAATGAACAATCACAAAATCACATAGTGACTATAAACTTCTAGGTCATACAAGTGAAACCTATTGGGTATTTGTGTATCACTATTGTTTTATAATAATTTTGTATTGGGTTATTGGATATGTCACCTATTACACTAAACTTAATTTTAAAATAAATATTTCTTTTTATTAAATAAAAAGCACACCCAGAATGCACCCAAAACGCACCCGAGTATTTTTTATTTATTTTAATGATTAAAATAAGAGAGTGCATGCCCGATACACCTGCACCCGATACGCACCTGGTGCGGATACGAAGCCCAAAAATAAGCACCCATGCTTCATATATAAGCACAAATGAGAAAGGCGATCCTCATCAAACTCGGGTGAACAATCCACCCATCAAAAATCCCTTGCTTTTTGGGCTAGATTGTTAGATGCACTAATCCCCTTATTAGGTTACCCTTTTGGGCTAGATTGTTATGATGGTGCATTGTCACTAAAGACTATCTAATCATCCAAGGAACTTTGTCGGTAGACTCGTGCTCCATACCCAACCCCAATTTAATACGAAAAGACTTTGGAACTCACCCATACAAAGCCTTCATCTATAAGTGGAACTAAAAATCTGCTTTAGCTATAATAAGGATAGGGAACCAAGCATACATGAAAAAAGATATATCAATGGAAGAATAGCCAAAATAGCCATAAAAAACTGACCATTATCATGTGAGAATAAATCATCCAACCGAAAGAGCAAGCACTTGACAAGACTGGGAACTAAAGATCCAGAAGTAACCAGGACATTAACATGCTGACACTTCATCTCGGCGTCAGATGCACCATCAGATGCTAGAGTATCAGCCACCACTTTGTTTCCGCGAGAAGTCTCCTCCAAGAAAGCACGTCCTACAATAAGAACATACAAAGTAGTAGTTGAATTAATATAAATGACAAAATATTAAATCCAATTAGAAACTTCTCATCAATACATCCATTATGAAGATGTGAGGCAAACCCTCAAAAGCACAACACACAAAAGAAAAAAAAAACGAACTGCACAAGGTATGCAGCGACAATGGTTTTAAAGCAACTTCATTATGTTACCAGTCATGTATACCAGCAAAGCTTTTCTAACATATGGATACCTATTTGGCTCCCCTTTTTGCAATTCAAGGAAAAACACCATTCTAGAAAACTAAGCTAAGAAAACCACACAATCTCCAACTGTTCCTTTTAACGGTTTTTCTAATATAATTTTAACCAACATCGATTGAATAAATCTAATACAAGTTCTACTGAAAACTTCTTTGTCCAATCCTAATTTCTTTGTCCAATCGAATAAATCTAATACAAGTTCTACTGAAAACTTCTTTGTCCAATCCTAATTTCAGTTTCTGAGAAACAACAAGATATCTATCAAGATATCCAGTTCATTTTTCTGTTACAATATTTGGAACCAATTAAAAAGATGAACTGGATATGTTGTTAAACAAGTAAATCTTAATTTGAAATGTATAACAAGATAATGAACATTATGTTTAAGAGAACGCTGTCCTCCAATGCTAATAAGACATTTTCAAATTCCGCTATCATTACATACTGTTATCTCCCAACTAAAAAAAATCAGATGCTAAATTTTCTCATCCTTAAGTCTCTCAAACATCGCGTTAACTGAACAACCTTTCTTATTTGTAAAGTAATTCAAGATGAAAAGTAGAAAATTTGTTGCTGCATAGCATCCAATTGCTTAACATCAACATTTGCAGGTTAATCACACAAGATAGAAACACATCATACTACTGATAACACTAGGTATAGTAAAACTCAAATCAAACCAAGCTATGATTACCTGATGAAAGCCATCCATCTGTGTAACTATCAGTCAAATTGTAGAGATCATCCCAATACTTCATCAATTGTTGGTCAAGTACATCTTGCAAACCCTAGAGAGAATAGTGGACAAGTTAAACATCTAGTAAACACATACTTAGAGAGAAAATGGGCAAATCAAAGATCTAAGTGATTAGAAAATTTTCAAATGAGATAGTCATCACAACATCATAAAGTAGCTCAAAACAACAAGTCTATTAAATTAAGTCTAGAAATTTCTAGAGAATCAAGTAGCCATAAGTTTCTATGTTCTTCCTATCTTTTACTTCATAAGTAACATTGAAAATCATCAATAAGATATCATCGGATGTCACATTAAAGTAACCGTGAACAAAAAGTTGCCAGGACAGAGAGAAAAGTTATCAAAAACCAAAGAAAAAAAGAAGGGTAAAACTGGTGTATGCACTGTAAACCTACATGATACTGGGCAATGTTAATTATTTCTGCAAATAATCATTTCAGATAAAGTGCAAGACATTAAATAAAATAAACTCCGTTAAGAAGGCTATATTTGATGCATTAACAGTGTTCTTTTTTTTTTCTTTCCCCAAGGTAATGTATAGGACTGGATCTTTAATACCACTTAAAGCACTGGCAAAGATTAGTCTTTAAACAAAACTGGCTTCATTGAGGCATGTAGGTGGACAATAATTCAAATAATTATCTTTCAGTAAAGCCATATCAGCCAGAAAGGTCATGCAAATACAAATTAAAGTGAAACACAAATAAGAATACAAACCATTGGGACAGTTCGTGTCTAAAAAGAAGCATAACTTACAAAACTAAAACCCCACATGAGAAAAGGTATCTTCTATCAGCACCTTTGCATACTTCTCTCTAATGGCACGATGTCTATATGCAAACTTTCTTCTGTTGGCATCATCATAAGGAGAAGTGAATTCATCACTGCTGAAATCATAATCTCCAAGGTCCTTCCCATCATCATATTCACTCAAAGCACCAAGAAAAGGTTCGTTAAAGTTCTCAATCTGTCCCAGAACAAAAAATCGTGACATTCATTAGAATCAAACAATTAGAAATCTAAAAATCCTCACTTTCGAGATGCCTCTATAAACACACCCATCATTGTATTTACTCAAAGTACGAAGAAAAGGTTCATTAAAGTTCTCAATCTGTCTCAGAACAAAAAAATCATGATATTCATTAGAATCAAACAATTAGAAATCTAAAAATCCTCACTTTCAAGATGCCTCTAAAAACACACCCTCAAGTCAAAATGTTACCTGCTCATAATAGAAGAACTTATCGCAAACTTGAAGAATGTGGTCTTCCCAACATTTTCCGATTTCTATTCCCTTTCCTGGGTCTTTTAAACCATTAAACGACTTTGCATATGTTCCATCCACCAAAGACTTTAACAGTATAAGTGTCTCATCCATGTCCCATACATACACAACAGTTGGCCGACATTTTTCCATAGATGATGCAGATTTGGTGATTTGATGTGGAGTTTGTTCACTATTGAATACCGATTTATCCATCAGAAGAGTTTATCACAATGCTCAAATTCATGCACAAGACAAGATCCAGTTCCAAATACGAAATATCAAGAGCTTCGACCAACAGCAAAATAAAAAATGTAGGAGGATATAGAACTTAAGGAATATCCAACAGAAGAAAACTAATTAGCAAATAGAACTGTGCTAAAAAAAAACATCTGCAAGTTCAAACAATGCCAAATTGTACCAACCAATAGGTCCTTTGAGTCTGGCGATATATCTATTGTATTATATGACAGGAAAGACAGAATAATTGTTCCCTTTGTCTGATGAATTATAAAAGTACTGAATCTTGATATCTCTTTGTTTTTGAATTTCATGTTTCGGCTGACCTTGTCTCTTTCTTATGTTATGTTCATCTCGCATCTAGCTGATATAACTAAAAAGAATAAACTTTGGTGTCGACTCTCTAAAAATTTAGAGAACCGAAAATGTAGTTTGTCAGTTCCTCAAAAATCCCTCTACATGCATTCTTAGTGGGTATGGAGCCCTAACATGATCAGTAGATCACTCAAAGTATATGCTTGATGGGTTTTATGAACATGACTACTCTTATCCATCTTAAATCCATACACACACTTAATCTCCTTCTAATGCCCTCTATCTTGTGTTCATTCTTTCTGTTTCTTCCCATTCAACCCACTCTAGCGATTAAGTTAATCTATAGTATACATGAAGTGATTTTAATTACATAGTAAATCAACATACGATACGGGTAGTCATATATACTGTAAAAATGCTAAGCTTACAAGTGGGAATCAAATTATAATTGGATCTCTCGTATACCCAAAAACTATTATAACTAATGAACTATAGTGATAAATTATCATGAATTAAAGACAATACTATCTTAATTTCACTGGTAACTAACTAATAGCAAGAGTTAAAAATAAAAAGCAAAATTGGGGCCTTAATCCTCTAAACACTTGGTGAATCAAAACCCCAAAATTAAACTACAAATTATCATGAATTAAAGATAATACGATCCCAATACCCACTGAAATTGATCTACACCTAGAAATTCCTCTAAAACCCTAATTTGCTATTTGGCAAAAATATAGAAATTTGTAGTAAAAATTACATCATTCGAATCGTAGTACTATAAATTTGAGGAATTAAATGGATCAAAATACAAGAAAATAAGAGAATCGAACCTTTTTTTGCGATTGTTGGCTTCTTCTTTTTTAGTCACTTATTAAGTATTAACCCATTGTCTCCTTTAGCCTCTCTACAGAGGTTTACGACATGATTAACACACTTATCACCCTCACAAACCATAGGACTGAGATAGACATCAAACCCCCGCACACGCTCCCACTACCATTTTGTAGGGATTCCATGGGGACAAAAGGAAGCCCCTAATCTGTTTTTATTCCAAAGATCTTCTAATTTGCTTAGGATTTATACATAAAGATTACTGCTTTGTAGACCAACACCTAATATTCTGTTCTTGATGTGTAGTTAATTCTTTCTTTCTTCCAATTCCCTTTAAATTTGGCTTTACTTTCGATGGAATTTGATTTTGGAACTGAAATGCTCAAAATTCATACATAAAGATGAGTTCTTTTTCAGTATATTATCTTTAATTTCTAGTCACCAGATCTAAAAAAAAAATCATCGGTATCATCTAGGAGAGGGAGGGAGGGAGGGAGGGGGGGGGGGCAAGGGAAAGACAAAAGGAAGCTAGAAGAATGTAACAGCGAAGATGTGAGGTATTATATTATATTATTGATTATTGACAAGTTTTTACTTTCTTCACACACTTACAAGCACACACTTACAAGCACCAGGTTCTCTTTGCAGCTTATCACAGTTGGGCTTTCAGATCTCAAATAGATGAAGCAAATAAGTGTGGGAAAGATTGAGAGAAGTAAAAGATAATGTGAGCATTTATTTTGTTGATTAGTTTGATTGGTTGGTCTACTTTCTTAACACACTTAAAATTAGTAACTGATTGATTGTCTCTCTCTCCTATTTACAGAAAGGACTGCGTTGGCAGTTATGTTTAGACATTACGTGAGTAATCTAAATTTCAAATCAGAACTTCAGTTTTATGGTAATCTAAAGATCAACTTGTATATATGTTTCCCAGATGTTTACTTGCTTTGTGTTCTTCAGTGTTATGGTAATATTGCATTTTCATATTTTCCCAATTACAGAGATGGTAATGGCTATTAGACTGATATGATGTGGTAATTGGGATTTCAGAAGCCATGGTGAAAGTTGGGATTATGAGAGCAAAAGAAGAAGCGTGGGAAAGATAGATTACCCACCCTAAGTTGTTCTGCTTGTAATATGGGAAATTGGAAAGAAGAGTGTAATAATCCTCATCAAAGATCCATGCATTGGTGTCATTGGTAGCTTGTTGTTACCTCATGTGTTTGACAATGACATTTCGTGGAACTCCTCGGCCGCATTCCTGTTATTTCTTACATGCTTCTTATATTAATAGGATTGCTTCTTATACTAAAATGCTTAGGATTCATGATGTCACAGGGCCAACTTTCCAATTCCTCTTCAATTTGGCTATACATTTAATGGAATTGGATTACAGTACTAAAACACTAGGGATTCATACATAAAGATTTTTTACAGTTTATTCCCTTAATCTCCATTCACAACATCTTAAAAACTAATCAGTATCATCTCACAGAAATGAAGCAGATAAGGAGGGAAAGACAAATGAAGCGAGAAGAATGAAACAGAGAAGCAGGGAGTACGTAAAGAAAGGAAAGTGTGGGAAAGACGGTGAGAAGTAAGAGGTAATGTGAGCTATCATTTTATCGATATGTTTGTTTTACTTTCTTCACTTGAGCATAAGTGCTGATTTGTGTTTGTCCTGTGTATACTCAGCTAATCACGAAGGTAGCTGCATATTTACCCTTCTGCACCATGTACTTTGTACCCGCACATCACTTTCACTTGAAAATAAGAAAGAGAACAAATATGAAAGAAAATACAAAATGAAAAATGTCTACTTGGATCACTGCAATGGGCTCAAAACAACTTGAAGAATGAGTGGATGAAGAATGCAAGAGTTTATTATATTATATTATTGACAAGTTGTCACTTTCTCGCTCACTTACAAACATCTGATTCCTTTGCAGCTTATCACAGTTGAAAGATGAAGCAGAGAAGAGTGGAGAAGACGGTGAGAACTAAGAGGTAAATGTTCTGTTTGTTTCTTTTACTTTCTTTATACATTTTCAAACACCTGACTTGTGTCTGTCATGTCCATACTTAGGTAATCGCAAAGATGGGCAGTTTGTTAAGTCGATAGATATCATTAGGTCCCTGCAATTGGCCCAGATGCTAACTAGTGTTACAACACTATTCATTACGTAAGCTGGAGATCAACCTAATCCATCATTCTGGTAAGATCAACTTAACATCTGCATTTCTTCTTAATGTGTACTTGCTCTTTGCACGTCACTCTACATCTAGGAAGCATCAATTCAGGTGCGGGGGTGCAGGTGCGGGTGTGGGATGCGGCAATTTCTAAAATTTGTGGGATGCGGGTACCCGGCTAGAATTCGGCTAATATTTAAATAATTATTTTATATATTATATATGTATATTAATATTTATATTTTTGTATAAAAAACCAAAATCATTGTCAATAATCATTCATTAACAGTATGGTCTATGTTATTCAATTAATTTCAGCTATTAATCAAATTTTATTTCTTCTAATTTTTGTTTGGAATCAGGCATCAAGTCTACAGCATCAAGAACAACAAGCATGGTAAAGATAACAAGCATCAAGAATAGCAAGCATGGTAAGTTGTAACAGTGAAAAAAACAGCAAGAACAGCAATTTTTCATTCATTAACAGCAAGCATGGAAAAAATTGGGAAAAAAAATATCTTGTAACAGTGAAAAAAAATGAAAAATTTGTGGCGTTGTTATCTTTTAACACCAACAATGGAATTCATAACTTGTAACAACAAACATTGAAGAAAAAAAAATATCTTGTAACAACAAGCATGGATTTTTTTCATTCATTAACAACAAACATTGAAAAAAATACGTCTTGTAACAATGAAAATTTTTTGAGACGAATTCATACCGGTTTGTTATCAGAGAGGAATAGGTGACGGCACCCGACGTTAGCGGCGGAGGAAGAAACGGCGGCGGCGGAGGAAAATTTGGGTGCGGAGGGATTTGGGAATTAGGTTTAGAGAGAGGAGAAAACGAAGAGTCTGAGAGAGAGATGCTCGCAGCCTCTTTTACTTTTTTTTATTTTTAAAATATTAATGAACCTATCCGTAACGTTTTAAGTTTTTAATCTCTGCTACTATAATTGGAGAAGGCGTTAGTGTAATTTGTTCATCTACCATTACCAACTCGTACAATACACGTGCATAACTATTGTAAAATGAGGTTTTAGATCAAATCCAGACTACGTCTGAATTTTTACTTTTAAAAAAACTATATTTATTAATCTCTACTATTATAATGGGAGAAGGTCTGTAACGCCCCGAATCCCAAATACACTAAATTCGAGATGTTCTACAGGATCTTTTCACTTTCTTTAGTACAATTTTACAGGGAAATTAAAATTTTTCATCATACATCAGAGTTTACATCATAATTACATCTTTCTTTTGCACAGCGGAAGTAAAATACAACAATTAAATACAAGTACAACAGCATGATATAATCTTTAAGCATTCATTCCTCTTTAATCTTTAACATGACATTTACCTGCATATAAGACTGTGGGTACGTCAGTTTATTCAACCGACGAACATTATACATGGCCATCCTCTCTATGCCGGAAATAGTATAACTCAACTTTTCATATTTAACAAACACAAACTTGTCACATTCAAACTAAAGGGACTACCCTATTGATGTCGTGTCGTGATTGTGCACTTAATCCTTAATGCATTTATTTATGTTACATGACACTAATGCGCACTTGTTCGGATTCTATGCATCCCATACTACATAGGTCCGAGGGCAAGCCCTTATTCGTTCTTCATCTTTATAGGGTTCAATCCCTCGTTATGTCTTAATCTACTACTGTAACTACGGTAAGTATCCTAGATGTTATCTGACCTACGAACTCATGTCTAGGCACTCTGGAGTAGTATCCTCACCCAGACGCATCATGGGAATTCCTGGGATACGCTCTCACCATAAACATGACACCACCCGTAGTCTTCAAACATCCCACGAGCGTCGCCACTGGGACGATACTCTGGAACAATATCCTCACCCAGACTCGTCATGGAAATTCCTGGGATACGCTCTCGCCGCTACCCAGAGCCCTCATACTCAATGTTTTTCTCTTACTTTCATCACATCTTCACTATGCACTAGTCCTTAATTTTATTAAAAATCATGAACAAAATTAATCTCTAGAGTTAGCCTCTCCATCAACCGGACTTATTTATTCATTTCATCTTGACCAACCTTGGTCTAATTTCATCTTATTTCATTTCTCGATGCCGGGGAGACTTAGCTACTCTATTTCAAATTTCATTTCACAATCTTCAACTCATAAAATTTTCCATGTCGAGTTCTCAAACTCACATGTACATTCTCTTTCAATTCATGATTCCTAACTTTGTTCACAAGTCCATAATTACACAAAAATTGCATATACTTATTAATTGTCACATCACGATAATTTCACATTACTAAATAATGTACACACTTCATATTGTTCCACAAGTGAGGAAATAATTGCATCATAACCACATTTCTTTTTGCCAAATCCATACTTAATGTTCCAAGTACATTAAAACTTTTCATCATACATCAGAGTTTACATCATAATTACATCTTTCTTTTGCACAGCGGAAGTAAAATACAACAATTAAATACAAGTACAACAACATGATATAATCTTTAAGCATTCATTCCTCTTTAATCTTTAACATGACATTTACCTGCATATAAGACTGTGGGTACGTCAGTTTATTCAACCGACGAACATTATACACGGCCATCCTCTCTATGCCGGAAATAGTATAACTCAACTTTTCATATTTAACAAACACAAACTTGTCACATTCAAACTAAATGGACTACCCTATTGATGTCGTGTCGTGATTGTGCACTTAATCCTTAATGCATTTATTTATGTTACATGACACTAATGCGCACTTGTTCGGATTCTATGCATCCCATACTACATAGGTCCGAGGGCAAGCCCTTATTCGTTCTTCATCTTTATAGGGTTCAATCCCTCGTTATGTCTTAATCTACTACTGTAACTACGGTAAGTATTCTAGATGTTATCTGACCTACGAACTCATGTCTAGGCACTCTGGAGTAGTATCCTCACCCAGACGCATCATGGAAATTCCTGGGATACGCTCTCACCATAAACATGACACCACCCGTAGTCTTCAAACATCCCACGAGCGTCGCCACTGGGACGGTACTCTGGAACAATATCCTCACCCAGACTCGTCATGGAAATTCCTGGGATACGCTCTCCCCGCTACCCAGGGCCCTCATACTCAATGTTTTTCTCTTACTTTCATCACATCTTCACTATGCACTAGTCCTTAATTTTATTAAAAATCATGAACAAAATTAATCTCTAGAGTTAGTCTCTCCATCAACCGGACTTATTTATTCATTTCATCTTGACCAACCTTGGTCTAATTTCATCTTATTTCATTTCTCGATGCCGGGGAGACTTAGCTACTCTATTTCAAATTTCATTTCACAATCTTCAACTCATAAAATTTTCCATGTCGAGTTCTCAAACTCACATGTACATTCTCTTTCAATTCATGATTCCTAACTTTGTTCACAAGTCCATAATTACACAAAAATTGCATATACTTATTAATTGTCACATCACGATAATTTCACATTACTAAATAATGTACACACTTCATATTGTTCCACAAGTGAGGAAATAATTGCATCATAACCACATTTCTTTTTGCCAAATCCATACTTAATGTTCCAATTCACTTATTCTTTCAAATTATAATCTCATATCAATAATCTATATAAACTCATATGTCTATTTGTGCATTTAACTACAAACCTTAGTTAAATTCATTCAAATAATACCCAAATCATTCCTATAAAATTCCTTTCATTTTTCTGAGAATTACCATATTTTTTTCATAATTTTTTGATACATAAAACTCCCAAAAAATATTTTTTTCCATCTTGCCGATAGCAAGATTCGAACCCAGGCACAACACCGACACAACACAGAGCACAGGCCACTAGGCCAGTTGCCGCTAGCGATATAGAAGGGATTTAAAGAGTATTTATTACTCTCGGCTCGGTAGGTTATAGCCTTACAAAAATTGTGAAAATGTTTTGCAGCCACAGGGATTCGATCCGTTCAAACCAGAGAAGCCAACGCACACAGTGACCGCCTGAGCTACTAGCTCAGGTTGTTACAGTCCATACTAAAATCTTTTTGAATCAATTTGCCACTGTTATCAAACATACTCGATGTTCATTTAAACCTTGTTTCTTATTGCTTTTATAAAAATTACTGAAAATCTCCAGATTAATCCCCATTCATTTAAAGTCCATACCAGTAAGGAAAAATAATTTTTGTACTAATAAAATATATTTTTCACACACAAATCAATGAGTCATCTATTAAAACTACTATATATTGCATTTTCGACATTGCTAAATAATTGATCTACTAATCTTTTTATTCAAAGATTTTTTTTGTGACAATTTACTGTTATTAACTCTTTATTCAACCAATACATATGTTTGTAATAGTCCATATCCATATCAACATAAAGGTCTATTCATCACAACTTACTACTAACTTTATGAGTAGCACTTTCATTGATCAATCTATGTCACATTGAAATATACTCACTTATCAATTGCATAAATCACATCTCAACCATACAAGAAATTCATTTTTTTCAAAATAAAGTGTACTCTTTCTTAATAACTTCCATGTTCTAACTTTACAATTAGCAAGCATTCTATTCCATGCATCATGTCTCAAATCATACTAACAACATTCTTAAATAAATTTAATCACCATCATAACTTCATACTAATAATCATGGAGCATTCTACACACAATTTAATTTTAATACTAGAGCCATATACAAATTAATCACCGCATTTCAATCAATTCATACACTAACTTCTCAATTAAAGTGGGCTCTTATTAGTATTTTTCATGCATCTTTTGATAGTTGAAACTAGCATGGATCTATATTAGAAATATGAAATGTTTACCCACCTTGAATGGAGAGAACTAAACAAATTTAGCAACACAAGCCTTGCGAATGAAAGCACCACCTCCTAGACGAAATGCGAGCACCTCCAAGCCTCCAAGCAAAAACCGAATGCTTCCCTTGTGATAGCCGGCCACTCCTCCTTGGAACAAGCAAGCAATTCCCACACAATCTCTCTATCTTTTATAACTCACACTATTACTACAATAAGACTATAGCTTGGAAATATAAAATAGCATATGAAAATAGCCATGAGAGGGGGGGGGGGGGGTATTTATACTAGAGAATAGGTGAAATGGAGGGCCAAGATTGATTAGGTGGTTGAAAGATGAAGGGCCTAGATTAAAGTAGGAGTTATAAAACTACCCACATCCACAAAACTACCTCCATGAACACCATGATCAATTTCAAAATTCCCTCCAAAAGAGTGTGCAAACCGGCCACATAAATAGTGTGCATTGCACGTGTACGTGTAGTGCACGTGCATGCAACTAGGCCAAAATTTGTACATTTTAATTTTGTATAAAAAATAAATTAGTTAAAAAAAAGTCTTCTACATGACAAGTTTAATTAAAAAAGATTAATCCATGGGCTTTCTTTTTGGGCCAAAAATAGTTTATTAAAATAATTACACTAAAATACATTTGGGCTTTTTAAGAAAAGGCTTTTTCATTAAATTAAAATAAGGCTTTCTATTTGTTTAAAAAAAAGGCTTTTTGTACAAAATAATGTGAGAAAATATTTAAATATTTATACACATCATAATAAAATAATCCAAACAAAATATTGCACGTGCACACTACGTGCAAAATAAATAATTTTTCATTAATTGAAAAATCAGGGTATTACAAGGCCTTAGTGTAATTTGTCCATCTACCAATCCGTGCAACGCACCTGCATAACTATTGTAAATGAGGTTTTAGATCAACTCTAGACTACGTCTGAATTTTTACTTTTAAAAAAACTATATTTATTAAGACGTGCATCGCACGTGTAAACTATATTCATTTAATTTGATAATTTTATTTTTTTAGACGTGCATCGCACGTACATTATACTAGTATAAAATAATGGGATGCGTATCCCGCTGTGTCCTCTACGAATCCCGCGAATTTTTTCCCAAACTGACCCACTTTTGAAAGTTATTCCTAAACTGATTAACTTTTAAAAAAATTCTCAAACTAACTCACTCGCTTTGTCAGATAGCGAGTGCAGTCAAAATCCACTCGCTACCTGAGAAAACAAGTGTTGGTTTTGGATTTTTTGGTTTCTTCCTTGGCTAAGACTCGCTGACAGCGAGTGTCGATTAAAGTTTTTTAACTTTCTCAACCCAGAATCGTTGTCTCGAACAGCGGGCTTGTTTTTACCAAACTCGTTGTTTGAGACAGCGAGTGTGGATTGGGGATTCTTAAACCCCAGGCTCGAATTTTTTTACTTTCTTCTCTCCATTCTTACTCCTAACTCCGAAACCCAAAACCCAAAACCCAAAACCCGAGAGTGAGGAGAGATGCTTGAGAGGGATGTGGAAGATTGAAACAAGTTTCGATGGGTTAATCGACCAAAATGCTCGAATTTTGGAGCTAGGGTTTATGGGTTATCGAAGAGGATGAGTTGAAAGAAACAGATAGAGGGAGAGCTCAATGCTCAAAACAGCGAGACTGGAGTTTAAGAAATCCCCAATCGACACTCACTGTCTCAAAAAATGAGTTTGGTTAAAACAAGCTCAATTTTTGAGACAGCAAGTCTTAGCCAAGGAAGAAACCAAAAAACTCAAAATCAACACTCAATCTCAGATAGCGAGTGGATTTTGACTACACTCGCTATCTTAGATATCGAATGGGTCAGTTTGGAAATTTTTTCAAAAAGTGGGTCAGATTGGGAAATGCTTCGAATCCCGCTGTGCTTCCTAGCTCTACGTCATCCATGCTTTTACTTCAATTTTATGTTGCAAAATTATATATTTTTGTTAGACAGTATACACACACACACACACTAGTCCCACTAGCTAAGCTAACTCACATATCAAAGACTTAGGTAGTGTTCTTTTTCTCCTCTTATAAGTGATTTACCTCTTGTAAGAGGTGGTCCACATCTTACAAGAATTTTTTTAGTCTTCTTTTTTTACCTCTTATAAGAGATTTCTCCCAAAATTGCTTCTAAACCTAAATGGCTTCTACTAGCCTCTTTCAAAATCTTAAAAGTCTTCTATCACTTAAAAAGACTACATTACCCCTAAAGAGAAAATGAAATTTCTATATTGTCACCATAAAATCTATATATAAGTAATTCTTGTTGCCCTTGGATCAAATTAAAGCGTATATAAAAATGTGCAGTCCCTGGATCCATAATCTCTTCAAAATGATAAAATATGGATGCACTTTCAAATATCCCTAGATGTATGCCACTTCGAACCAAGGACTATAGGCTTGCTAACCAGGATTGTGTAACGGCAAAATATCTCTCTTTTTGAGTCTTTGTTTTTTCGCTAATTCTTTAATATATGCTTACCATAATGATCTCTCTGAATTTGGATGAGATTAGACATTGATTTAATTTGGACATGATATGTGATTAAGAACTACAAAGACCATTTTGAACTACTGCAACTTCTTATGAAACCTTGCAGTACATGTTCATGCTCGTTCTTTTCTCTCTTTTTTTTAACTTCGAAATTTGTTGTATTTGTTAATTTTGAAGTTTGTGGAAGTTTTGCAATGTGTTAATCAACTGCAGCAATTTTGAAGTTTGTTAATTATGAAGTTTGATTGTAAGCACAAAATGATTGTACTTTTACTTTTGTGCAAAATTCATGTTTTCCCAATTTCAGTATAGAGAAATTATATAGTAAGGACAAAAATGTCTAAAAGTAGAGAAAAGGCTCTTGTAAGAGGTGAAAAAAGAACATAAATCTCTTATAAAAGGTTCTTATAAGAGGTTATTTTTATATAAAAGAACACCTCAAAAAGAGGCTCTTACAAGAGGCTCTTACTGTAAATCTCTTATAAAAAAGAACAGACCCTTAGGACTTGTAGTCCTGTATTCAGTATTAACTTATTGTATCTTTTAGCCTCTCTACAGAGGTTTACGACCTGATTAACACACTTATCACCCTCACAAACCATAGGACTGAGATAGGCATAAAAACCGTGCATCCTGAGATAGAATGCTCCCACTACCATTTTGTAAGGATTCCATGGGGTCAACCCTGACCTGCATTGAGTCCCCTACAACCCATATTTGCATATTAGCATACATGCAATGAATATGGCACGCCGCTGCAGGTAGACCCAACCTAGTGTCCACCGGTAGAGGCGGTGGTAGGAGGCAGTGAACCATTCCCCGTCCCAAAGAGATGAAGCAAACAAGTGGGGAAAGATGGTGAGCAGTAGAAGGTAAAGTGAGCGTTTATTGTTGATAAGTTTAGTTGTTCCACTTACAATTAATAACTGGTCGACTGTTTACAGAAAGCAAATAATCACAGAAGTGGCAGTTAAGCTTGGTATCATGTGGTTCCTGAAATTGGCTTTAGAACATTACGGAAGTGATCTGGGTTTCAAACCAGTCCTTGAGTTTTATGGTAATCTAATTATCACCTCCTATATGTTTTTCCCAATGTTTACTTGCCTTTGTGTTCTTCAATAATATGGTAATATTGCATTTTCATATATTTGGATGTAGTTAGAGCATCCACAATGGTTTGCTATATTTGCCAATTTCTCATTTTTTGAGAAACGAACTCCTAGAGTGGTTTGCTATTTTGCCATATTTTGGCAAAATATCTACAGTCGCTTCTCATATTTGAGAAACGAAATTGCGATTCTCAAATTATAAGAAACGGAACATGTTGTTCCGTCTTTTTTTTTTTAAAAAAAATTTAATCGGATCAGACGAGACATGTTGTTTCGTCAGACATTTTCTTTAAAAAAAAAGATAAGACGGTACATGTTGTACCGTCTGGAAAAAAAAAATCGAAAATGCATCAAACGAGACATGTTGTCCCGTCCAGCATATGGGGGAGATTTAGGTTAGTTTAGGTTAGTGTTAAACTAGGCTTAGTGATTAATTAATTAGGTTTAGGTTATATTATATTATTTAATTTATTTAATTAACCTATTTTAATATCTAATCACTAATTAATTAATTCTATAAATAAATAAAAAAACATACCAGACAAAACAATATGTCTCGTCTTTCTTAAATTTTAGCAAATTTTAGCAAAATTTTAGCAAACAACCACTGCAGACAATTTCTCTATTTTCTATTACTGTCGCTGCCATTTTGTAAAAAATGAGAAACACCATTGTGGATGCTCTTGTTGGGATTTGTTCTTCCCTATTTCCAAGATCACAATGATCTAATATTTAATCTAATCTCAAATAAAATAAAAAGAACAGAAAAACTGATCACCAAAAAAAAAAAAAAAATTGAACGGTCCGGAGTACGGCCGCTAAATGCCCACTAGCACAAAAAGAAAAACTGATCACCAAAAAAAATCCGATCTGTTTTTTTTTTAATTAAAAAAAATAAAACTAATAAGAATCAATTAGAGGATTGATTAAAATTAGATCAAAGTGGCTCTGATACCACTGTTGGGATTTGTTCTTCCTTATTTCCAAGATCACAATGATCTAATATTTAATCTAATCTCAAATAAATTAAAAGGAATAGAAATCAATAAATATTACCTTCAAGCTTTGATTTCTCGTTTCTTTTTCTCCTTCAATTCTAACTCTAGTTCTTCCTCTCCTATTCTTCTATATCCTGGTGGGAGGCACAAGAAAGAGGGCTAGGTTTTACCCTTACTTTCATATTTATAGAGGAGATGAAAGTCTAGGGTTAGGAACTTTAGAAAATTATAGTTGGGATAAAATTACAATACTGTCCACTATGTATTTGTATTTTGCTTCCCAACTAAAATCTACATTATTATTAGACCTTTGTCACAATATAGTTCTACAAGACAACCCTCCTTTACCGATATTCACAAATGCATCCTTGTAATTCGTGATATCACCTCCATAGGTCAATTTGTAACTTAAACATTGTTTTCACATTTAACATTTTATACAATCTGATAATGACTTTAAATTTTATTTTTTACAATATAAAATTTTGTATATAATAAAATATTTTTTTTTGCAAAATATACCCATGAGATTTTTTGTCACATTATAACCTTCGTTAAATGAACAAGGGAATATCTTCTCTTAGATAGGATTCCGTATTACAAATATATGTTCTCATATTTCTAATAAGACACATCCAATGCATCGATGTATTGGTCTAGAAGACCTCACTATTTGATTTATCAAAATGCGCAGGGGCGAAGCCAGAACAAAATTTTCAGGGGGGCCAAGAAAAAATTCTATAACTATATATAAATATATAGGTATTTTTCATAATTTTTAGGGGGGCCAAATAATAAAATTTAAAAGATTTAAAGGGGTTTTAAAAAAAATTTCAAAAAATTTAAGGGGTTTTGCAAAATTTTGAGGGGGCCCGGGCCACCCCGGGCTCCCACATAGCTCCGCCCCTGAAAATGCGCGATATTAAAAAATGAGTTCACTATGTGCTCAGGATTTAGAGGTCATGTTTATATTGCCTTTAACGATAACATTGTCTTGTGGTTATTTACAAGTGTAATCATTCTTTGTTCCATCAATTCGTACTAAACGAACTAGCACAACAAGTTCGAGTCGATGCTCTCACTTGTTGTGCTACAGTCTGCCAAATAAAATGCCCAGTTCTATAATAGACTGTGAACGTGTTCTTTGTGCATAGACTTAATTACTATGCAATATGGACATCGTTGATGCACAATATCAATTTTTGTAAATAAACCAAAAATTACTCTATAAATAAAATAACAAATAAATAAATTTATTTCTGTCTAATCATATAACCCTACAGCTCTTATTGCCATTTCAAAGGCCATAGTGAAAGTTGGGATTAAGAGAGCAAACCGATGAAACAGAGTGAGAAGAAGCATGCGAAAGATCAATGAAGGTAAGCTGGGGAATGTTAATTTTTGGTAACTTTGTTTGTTTTACTTTCTTCACACAACAAATAACTAATAACTAATTGATTGTCTGTTTTGTACTTTACACTCATGCAGCTAATAAGAAAGATGACCGTAAAGCTGATATCATGTAGTCCTCTGCAATTGACAGGTGGTATTTTAACCTGAAGCAATCACCTTAAAATCAGTTCTGCAATGTGATGGTAAGATCTGTCTTGTTGTTTACTTGCTCTTTGCTTTATGGTAGTTTAATATTAGAAGATATGACATATTACACAAAAAATATTATCCATACAGCAATAGGCAGATATTGTCATACTAATATTCACGGAAGTTTCATCAAGGTGCATTTTTATACGAATTTAACTTCACATCCGTCTATTGCAAATTTGTTTTTGTATATTTATACATGGATAGAATTACATGCCCAAATGTACAGGTTTTGGCCTCATGTTTCTCATTCAGATCACTAGAAAAGATGGAAACTTTTACTGCTGGGTGAATGATGTCTGTTTGGGTGCAGGGCAATTGAGGAGAGTTGGATGGAGGTTGAGAAAGCCCCAACAGTTGTGCGCATGGTCAACCTGTACAATGAGATAAGAAGCAGAGGAATCAAGATGTTCACATCATATATGCATGAGAGGGGCAACTCAGGAGGTGCCATTGCCAACAGACAACAACCTCATCAAGCCTGGCTACTTTCGGTGGATGATGTACCTATCTCTCTACTATCGCAACTTTTTTATCGTTTCTGTTCATGCTGATCTTAAGATTTCTTGCATATATATACGCATACTTTGTTTCCAGCCCTATGTGTCATACTAACCTGAAGCAACTTTGGAAATTGACGTGCATACTAAATAAAGTTTTTGACAGTCATATGGACTATAGAGAGAGTTTACCCACCCTGAAGTTGCTATGCTTCTTATATATTTAATAGGATTGGTGTGGTGTCTAATAATCCTTATCAAAAATCCATGCATTGGTGTCATTGATAGCTTGTTGTTACCTCATCTGTTTGAATATGACACTTAGTGGACACTCCTGGGCCGCATTCCTGACATCTAATATTTCTTACATGCTTCTTATATTAATAGGATTGCGTACAGTTCTGTCTTCCTTTGTCTCGATCAAATATTCATTGATGATGACTTTTGGAAACAAAAGAAAAACTGAACCTATTATTATTGATTAATCACATAAGACTTAATGCACCCAGGTCCAAAAAGCTCATGAGTATTATCTAGCAAAGAGGGCAAAGAGATGAAGCAGAGACGAAGTGAGCAATAATTAAGGAAGTGGGAAGAATGAAAGAATGAACGTAAGAGTTTATTATATTACATTATTGACTACTTGGTTTTACTTTTCTTCACACACTTACAAACAGTGGATTCTCAAAAAGAATAAACAGATGATTCTCTTTGCAACTTATTACAGTTGGGATGTGAGCATTTCCTTTGTTGATAAGTTTGTTTGATACTTTCTTCATACACTTTGGTTTCCTCTATCTCATCATTTCTGAATTTGTTTATAGAATCTTACGATACCCTTGCAAAAACCCAAAACCCATAATCTGGGCCTGAACAGTATCCCAAAGGGATGGTCGACCATTCCTTGTCGAGTTTCATCTAGTTGGTATATCAGTTGGTTGTCTTGATCTTCTTGCTGCTGTCTGTTTCGGGTAGCGCTCGACTGTCAATTAATTGCGGTCGGAGCGTTTAGCTGCTGCTGTTTCTTCACTCCCTTCTTCTCCTTCGATTGCAGTCCACCACTCTAACACCACACGGCTCATCAACAGACAAAATTCTAAATACTACAATGTTACATGAAGATGTGTTGTCATGTAAATGTGTGCCCCACAATAAGGCTTCCAAGTAGAAGTTTCCGTGCCTCATAGTTATTGTCTTGTCTCTCCAAGTGATTTTAAACTTATGCATTGATGACCCAAGTAAAGCTTGATTGCTGATTAGAATCATTTACATTTTTCAACAAATTCATAAATTGTTCTATTGGTCCAAAAAAAAAAACAAAAAAAAAAATTTATTAGATATCATTTTGCATTAATCATCTATAAAGTAGAGGTGAGAGTGTGACCAAGTAATAAATTGTAGATTTGGAGGGAGGTGGATGTTATTTTGAATATAATAGGGAGTTTTGTAGAAATATTGAGGGGGGCTAAAGGGTAAAAAATTAATAATGTAGGTTTTTTTTCGCAAAGTGGGGGGTGCATTTGCCCCATCGCCTTCATGGCTCTGTCACTGATTACGAGGTTCACAGCATGTTTCTGTTTGTGGTACGAGTACGGGTATGAGATCGTGGTACGTTACCTTGGGCAGTACTACATGGTATGGAGGAGGTAGGATGGGTTGGGGAATCATTTGAGTAAAATATATATGTGTGGCTAGAGTTAGAGATAGAGCTAAAAAATTAGATTATAAATACGTTAGTCTCTTACATTGTCCATTTAGAGTTTGACAAGAAAATGATGGATTAGTGAATAAAAATGTCCAATTTAAACATATGGAAAAAATTGTATGCGGATCGCTACTTTAAGAGATTCGGATTGAAAACCCACCATATCACGAGATCTGGATTGTGGTTCGGAAGGGTGGGTGGGAGAATCCGGTAACACTGGTTCAGTATTTAATTAATATAGATCTGCTGGGGAACTAAATGAACTTTCTGCATTATATTTCTGGAAATGGTCGGTCAATGCTTCAGGCTGGTACTACTTCTAACTGATTTCTTAATGAATTGTTGTATCAGCTCTATTAACTTCTGTTTTACTGGTCGAACATGCTTTGCATATACCAGTTAACTATTCCTTTGTGTATTGCAATATGAGATAAGAGTAAGTGTATACATAGGGTTATCAAGGCCTCTTGCTTAAGTATTCATGAACATGCCTACACCCCAGTATATACCATCAGAGAACGATAAACTGCAATCACTTGTTTTCATGAAATAGACAAGTTAATCTCTGTTAACTGAATCAAGTATCTCTGCCTCTAGTTTGAGTATGTTCTTGACTAACCTTAGTTGAAATATAAAAGCCATATCCCTGTGAAGGACCAGTGCCGGTTTGACTCTGTCCAGCATACTTGACTGGAGATCAGAAGCCATGCAGTAATTGCATCAGCTTGATGAGGCCTACCGACAGGAGAAGACCTAACTAATATCTACCTGAGGCTAGCTTGTCGCGAGTTCTGATGTTGGAGAAACTCCTTCCATTCGACTTGTTGCTATCCCTGCCTTAAGAGCATCTGTAGTCGTTTGCCAAATATGCATAATATGCATATTTGGCTCAAAACGGCGATACAGTCGTTGGCCAAATATGTATATTATGCATATTTCGCTACAGTCGATTGCTACAATCGATTGTCATAAATGAGAGAAGATTTACGAGTTATTCATATATGAGAGACGGCACTTCGAGTGCCGTCCAACAAAAAAAATTATTTTTTTTATCGTCCTACGGCACTTCAAGTGCCGTCGCTTGAAAAAAAAATTCAATTAAAAAAACCCCCAAAAATAGCACAAACCCTCGGACGGCACTTCAAGTGCCATCCCTTGCCCCCATTTTGTCGGCCGTCCGGAGTTTTCTTCGCAAATTTATAAATTTTTTTTTGCAATTTTTGAATTTTTTTTGCAATTTTGTATTTGTTTTTGCAATTTCTGAAATGTTTTTGTAATTTTTTGTAATTTTTTCGTAATTTCTGAAATGTTTTTATAATTTTTTATTTGCACTTTGAGGATGAATTTTTTCCATCTATGTCGGACGGCACTTCATGTGCCGTCCGGGATTTTTTGCAATTTTGTATTTGTTTATGCAATTTCTGAAATGTTTTTGTAATTTTTTGTAAATTCTGAAATATTTTTGTAAATTTTTGTAATTTTTTCGTAATTTTTGAATTGTTTTTGTAATTTTTATATTTTTTTTGTAATTTTTTATTTGCACGAATTTTTTTCATCTGTCGGACGACACTTCGAGTGCCGTCCCCCCCTTCCGCTTTAAATTTTTTTTTTATTCCTCCGACGGCACTTCGAGTGCCGTCGTTCCAATTAAATTTTGTTTTTTCGCTCTGACGGCACATGAAGTGCCGTCGCTTATTATTTTAGTATAAAAAGCTAAAAAATAGTTTTTGACGACTGCAACAAAACTTCGATTGCTATTTCTATTTATGCATATATGCATATTTTTCCCTCAAACGACTACTGATGCTCTAAGCCCGTTGAACTAGTTGTAAATGATATGGGTAAATAATCCAGCTTCATTCTGGACCGTTTGATCCCCTCAGGATTTGTAGATCCCTTCAGAAGCCCACGGCTCTCATGGGCCTTCTGTTGTTTCAGGCCCACAGAGAGAGGGTCACCCGGCCCATTATGTTTAGGGTTTCCCCTCTCTCTTCTTGTCAATAAATACCAGGTCCTCTCCCCCTTTTAGAAGGTAATCAACTTTTCTCCACTTCCTAACCTTCTCTTCTTTCCAGTGACTGACTAGATCATCGGATGACTTATTATCGAGATTTCTCCAATGTTTTTAGGCATTTTGCAGGTGCTCAGAGAGACCAGCCACCAGCTTCACCCCCTCTCCTGCTCCTCACAAAAACCACACCTCAGTTCCCGATCTGCGGCTGAGATCTGTCTCAGAACATGTCTCTTCCGCTACAAATTATAAGAACTCACAACTATTTCTCCCACCACAAAATCAGCAGTATCATGTTGGCATCGTATGTGGAAAATGGTAGACTGATTCAATCTCGGGCTCAGATCTGACTCCGAGGTTACCCCCTTCCATGGCACCCAAAGCCAAGAGAGCACCCACGGCGGGACGTCAGACCGACCCTCATCCCTCTTGAAGTCATGTGAACATGTAAGGTCAGCAAGACAGCCAGCCGATGGTCAGTCAAGATTGGGTCTGAGCACTTCACGTTCGGTAGTCGTCAACCTTCAGTACGTCATTAACGGTCGACAGCAGGTGGAGGACCTCCTACACCAGCTCAGTCGATCAAGAGGCGGGGCCACCCCCTCCAACCAGACTCCGACCCACAGCGTTCACCGATCCCAGGGTCGGGAACAGAGACTCAACCGTTCCCTAAGAGATCGTCCACCCCCAGACAGTCAAGGTGAACAGGTCCCGCTAACGAGGGCTAAGTTCCGGATTTTTCGGAACGAGGTCCTCCATGCCCTCCGGAGTGACCCCAGGATCGAGCGCCAACATGACGGCCCTCCCTGGGAAGAAGCCCATGGCGGAGAGTCTCACGGCTCGACTCAGCCGGCAGGGAGGGATGATGTCGTCCTTTAGTGCCTGCAAGCTATGGAGCATGGCCTCACTTGGATCGACGATGGTGGCTCACAAGCCAACTAGGGGTATAAGCCCATCCGACCTCCATTCTCTGCTAACATCCTCAAGGCTGAGAATCTGAAGAATTTTAGGCCGCCCCAATTCGAGAAGTATAACGGAGAGATTGATCCTGCTGATCACATGGAAGGGTTCAAAACCCTCATGATGATTCACAACGCCTCGGATCCTCTCCTTTGTCGCGCTTTCTCGGCTACGCTGCGTGGCCCAGCACTGGAATGGTTCTCCAAGATCACCCCAAGCTCAATTTTGTCATTCGACCATGTCACGCCCCGCTTCCCAAAATACGGGAATACGAGTCCATGACTGAGGCCCAGTGAATGATGCGAATACGCCATTCATAAGCTGTATAGGTAACTCAACAATAAGATAGCAATAATAACCACGCATGCATGTAAAATCACAATAAGATAACAAAAGTACATGACATATTACATAACATGACCAACAACTGAAAAATACAAAGTAGTTACGGGTCAAACATGCCCGAATTACAATAAAGATTACATGAATAAAAAATAACATGAAAATAAACAAAACTAAAACACTTGCTCAGCAACACCTTCGGGTAACTCTCCATCCGGGCCTGCAAGTACATTATTACAAAAAGAAGAAACAAGGAGATACCCGTTAATGCAAGTCACGGGCCGCAAGTGGTACAAGCTAACGGGAAATTACAAAAACAAAATAAGGAGTAGGAAAAATATCATGGAGTCAAGAATCATATAATTTGAGATATACAACATGCAAACAGAATCATGAACAAGATATCATGGAATAAGTGGCATGCATGTGAACGAGTAAACAAATTAATAGGAACATCTAACATGTAAACCAGTAAGTAAGTAAACGAGTCAACATGAACATGTAACATGTAAACAAGTAAGCAAGTCAACAGGAATATGTAACATGTAATTGGATCATGCAAGTGTACGTGTTAATCTCATGTCTTTTGTTAATTCTATCTAGGTAGCACTTCATGCGCCGATACCACATAGTTGCTACACGCAATCAAGTAAACATTTAGACTAATGGTGGATTCTATAGGTCACATTCTCGGAAAAACATGTCAAGTATATCTTGTATCAAAATATGTGCAATGTGGAACATATTGTAAACTTATAGCGTGAAACATATAAACATATAATTCGCAAACTTGCAACTTGTAAACTTGCAACTTGCATCGGGAAACCACGAGCTCCCGTCCGAGTACGCTTTTCTATATTGCCCACTACTAAATCTTTACCCTTATACCCCGGATTGTTATCTTTTTATTACAATTAAATATGAACAATAACTGGATCGGTAAACATTTACATGCAACAATAAGAACGGGTAACATGACAGGATTGAGTGTCAAGACTTATGCAATGCAGGAAACTATATTTTAGGGTTTATAAAACATGTTGATGTGATCAATGGCATATGCAAAACTTAATCAAGAATAAAAAGACATTCTAACAACATTCAAACTAATAACAAGACAAGCAATTCATGCACAACATTCTATATAGTTCTAAGAGTATATATGTGTGTATCGTGTTCATGCAATGCATATCACAACAAGGTATTCGTGATCATGTACGAATACGGGATCAATGGACTATGTATAGTGACAGATTTCAATTCGACCGATGAATACAAATTAGAGTCAAAGAATATATTTGTGGTATTTTGCAAAGAAAGATTGTACAAGAACAAACGAGTTGTATAAGAGGATACTTGCCTGTTAACCGATGACGATGATATAGAACACCAGAATAATGGGATCAGAATCCCAGGCAGCGAAGCACGTGTAAGATACGTGGCAGCCACGCCAAAATAGCAAGCTCCAAAACAGCAACTCCAACCCAACCCTCTTCACAAACACCAAACAGGATCCCCCTTCATACAACCACCACACACCAACACAATAACTCAAACTACCAAACACCAATACAATAATCCAAACAGCAACCCAAAACACCAATACAATAATCCAATCCCCAATCAAGAACACCAAACAGCAACAAATCCAACCTTGTCTTCTTCTTCACATCGGCACAGAGAGAGAGAGAGAGAGAGAGCGAGAGACGGCGGGAGAAGAGAGCTGCGACCAGGTGTGGGCGACGTGATGACTGGACGGCGACGGAAGAAAGGAGCAGCGACGGGAGGTAGGGAACGGCGACAACGGAGCGATGGCGGAGCGAGGGTGCTGGCATCAAGCGGAACGGTACTTTGGTGATGGGGAGTGTGTATATGCAAAGTGGGGCAACGTGTAGGTACATGAATTGAAAAGTGGGGGAAGAGTTAGAATATTGTATACGGGTAGGGTAAATCTGTACAAATATGCGTACTGGGTTTGGGGTTTAATAATGGGTCAAGGAGATCCAATAGTTAGAATGGGCTTTAATAGATGGGCTCAAGGCAAAATAAAATAATAATAGTAATATTGGCTGGGTTAGGCTTCAAAACATTTAAATAAATCAATTAGGAAATTGGACTAAACTTTGGGCTCAGATTAATAAATGATAAAATCAAAATACGAAATTGGGCTTATAATAAACAATTGGGCTTGAGCTAAATATTAAACAATTAAATAATTTGTATATTGGGCTTCACAAAATAGTTTGAATAATGTAATCAATTAAGAAGGATAATTATGAGATACTAAGAATTTAAAATATAGAAAAATACTTGAAAAAAATACGTATTAATGGAAACAGGGGTTACAGACCAGCTCGAGGCGAGCTTCCTTTCCCACTTCGTAACCAGTCGCAAGCTCGAGAAAACAAGCGCCTCCCTCCTGGACCTCAAGTAGAAGGAGGGAGAGTCCCTTCGGGTCTTCGACCTAGATTCACCGCTGAAGCTAGGTCGATCTCTTCTCTCGACACGGGCATCACGTCCGTAGCCTTCCGACACAATGTTCGCCACGGCTAGCTTAAGGCCCCCTTGGTGAAGAAGTCTCCCCTTGATTTTCCAGACCTCCTCAACAGGGTCGAAAAATACATCTGGACCGAGGAGGCTTTGCACCCCGAGGGCCCGAAAGATACCCCAGCTAAGGGGAAAATAAAGGTCGACGACTTTGAGCCTTCGAAAAAGGCCCAGAAAGATACTTTCAGTTAGAAATGACCGTCTCCTGTCCCCCGCTTCGAAAGATTCACTCCGCTAACGCAGAGTATGTCATTCTCCTAGAGATTGAGGACAAGGAGATGGTTCGCCATCCTTCCCGACCGATCAACAACAAAATGAGGGACCGGAGAATCTACTGTCGGTTCCATCGGGACCACAGGCACGAGACTGACACTTGTCGAGCCCTCAAAGACGAGATCGAGACTTTCATCTAGAAGGGGTACCTGAAGGAGTTGACTCGAACTAACTTGAGGGACCAGAGGGCTTCACCCCCTCCATGAACGACCAATAGGCATCCAGAGGCGGAACCCGAGCCCGAACAACCCGAGGGGGCAGCCATCATTCACTGCGTCCACGGGGGACCCATGGGGGGAGAATCTAACACCTCTCGCAAGGCATTCATACAAGAGTTTAATGTGATCCACAACAACCCTCCCCAAGGGATCAAAGAGTGGTGATCTCATTCTCCAACGAAGATCTGGAAGGCGTCCGACTTCCTCACTGTGATGCCCTGGTGGTTAGCCTTGACATGCTCAACCACGAGGTCCGCCGCATCCTAGTTGACAACAGAAGCTCCATTAATATCCTGTTTCTGGATGTGTTCGAAAAGCCCAAACTCTCTCGCGAGCGGCTGAAGCCGGTTGGGTACACGCTCAACGGATTCTATGGCATCCCTGTTCAAATTGAGGGAATCGTCAAACTCGACGGTCGGGACGACCCTAACCATGCGAACAAAAATAATGTGTAAATCACTCTTAGGGGGGGGTGAATAGGGTGATTGTGCGGAAATTAAAATTAAATAAAATGTGTAAAGTAAAAGGATAAAGTAAGAGAAAACAAACAGAGCAATGAGCAAGACATAACGATATAACATGTTTCGACCCCCAGGTCTACGTCCACACCACCTACTTGTAGCAATTCCTCGCTACAAGCGTCCCACTATACTTTAAACTCTTGTACAATGATTCTTGGAATTCAGGCTAAGAGACCTATTACACCCGCAGGGCTTCTTCAAATAAGTCCCGCAAAAACTCACCAAAGTGAAAAAGAAAAAAAAAATCTCAAGATCTAAAAAGACCTTGACTGAAAATAATAATAAAATCTCTCATACTCGGAGTATTGATTGAATGATTAGTTCAGAAGAGTTATGATCGCAAGGGGGTGAAGAATACACTGTGAATTCGCCTCAATATATAGAGAGGGAAAATGTATTTTTCCAAAAATGAAAAGATATTTTTGAAATAGTCAGATTTGCACTAGGACTGTAGACCGTAATGATGGACAGTCGACCGTTCATCTTTTAACTCGTAAGTCGAGCGATGACTGGTTGGCTGACTCATCGTTTCCACAGAGATGAGTGGTCGATTGTTGTGACGGTCGACTGTCATTTCGTGCAGTCGACCGCTGTCGTGCAAATTCGACTTTTATTTAGCGATTTCACTTTATATTCTTTCCAAAACTAATTTATCAATCAATACTAATTTACTTATATTCTCCTCACATTAGCAGAAATAAATCATCTATTTTTGCTGGTTTTCTTAATGATTTGAAGCACATGTTTCTTGTGAAACACTCTTCCTTGATTCTCCAATCTTTTCTTATTCATGCCTCTTTTGCTTGTTTTTGAATCTTTTGAATCTTTTATTTTGATTTTCCTTTTCCTGTTTTTCCTGCATATCACTAAAGATACTAGTTGTAAATGATACGTTTTGTGCACACCAAACTTAGGTCAACAATCTCCCCCTTTGGGCGTGGACAAAATATACTTTAGAATTTTTGAAAGTATAAAATAAAATATATTAGAAGAGATTTAATTATTCCCCCTAAATCTAATGCTCCCCCTAAATTCATGCATGGAAGATGTTAATAATTGAGAGTACATAATACACTCCATGTGTAAAGACCAAAACTTATTTGAAGAACATGCATACATATATTTTGAGAAACAAGCAATTTTTGGGAATATTACATTTTTTTAAAATCAAAGGAAAATCTACTTACGTGATACCGTTGATCGTGAAACTCTTTGATATACAGTGAGAGCTCTACATGGTATCATAGATTTGAGATTACACCAATACATATATAAGAGTGATATAGATTAAAAGATAAAAAAAACATAGATTAAAAACTTCAAAAATTTAAAAGAGGAGACAGAGATAAAAAATCTAAGAAAACACATCTCCCCCTTTTTGGAACACACCAAAAGATACAAAATACATGATTATCAGGAATCCAAAAACAGAATAGAGACCGGTCAACTGCACAATCGACCGAAGAACAACACAAGTGTGTGTTTGACTGAAAGAGGTAGCAGAGGGAAAAGGCGGTCGACCGCTCGGTCGGCAGAAGGATCAGAACAAATGCATTCAAAGAAGAGAATAGTGCTGAAAATAGACGCTAAAGGTGCAAGATTCAAGTTGAGCATTGCAAGCCACGACATTTAATTTCATGATTAGATGATTACAAAATACATTCTAAAGAAAAGTTACATTTAGCCAACAAGAGAAGTCTCATACAAGAGCAGCAACCTAACTTGTCCTCATATTCCTAACCAATACAATCTATTTCTCTGTAATACCCCGCAAAATAGCATATGGCTATTTTGCATTGTAATCCGTGCACAGTTGAGAATTGCACTCGATTATGTATTTTTCTAATAATAATTGGTTTTAATCGAGAGATTTTAGATATATTAGTTATTCTTAACCCGACAATGTATATTCAGGGTATCTTCTCAATTAAATTGTGTGTATTGTTCCGATTGTTCTAACGAGACAATCTTTGGGACAAATAGTATTTTATAAAATACATTCTTATATTCTACAAATAAATATTTTATTTGTAAGCATGTATATATATGTGTATGTATATATTTTGTATACTTATATATATTTTTATACATATGGAAGTGTATGTATTTTAGAAGTTATTTGTGTACAAATGAATTAATCTAGAGTTCTCTTTCCCTTGATCATGATGATCAAATAGGTCCTAAGGCAAGGATTTGTCCTAAATTCTTATTAAAACCCCTCACCCTCATCTTCTCTCCCTCTTTTCCCCCATTTCCACCGACCTACTCTTCCCCTCCCTCATACTGTCGAAATCCACCCTCCACCCCCATCTCCATTCTCATCCCATCCTCTAAACCCATCTCCCTCTTCTACTTCATCTTCTTCCACCTTTCCCAATTCTCAAGAATGAAAAGAAAGAGGGTTTTTGATTTTTATGGGTTCTTGGAGCTTTGGAGGTGAAGAAGAGATTGAGAGAAGGAGGAGAAGGAGCTAGCTAAAGCTACAAGAATCTTCTTGCAATAAGTGGGTAATCTCTTAAACTCTAAAACTTAGTGTTTATTTTTGGGTATGAAATGGATATATAGTAGTAGCTATGAAGTATTTTTACTATGTATGAGTATGGAAAGTGCTAGGAAAAGATAGTTGTATGATAAGAACAACTCTTTTTATGAGCTTTTTGTAAAGAAGTATACTTGTGAGGTGAGTTTGAGAATTTCTTGCTCTCAAACGGTTCAGAATCTTGGACTCAAATTTTGGGGTATTTTTATTCTATGTATGTATAGCATCCATGAATTTTTTCAAAATATTTGGAAGCAGTTTTATAGCCAAAACATTAGACCAAATCTCGGACAGTAAGCAGCTGAAAATGTTGCTGGCTGTGTGGAAATCGCTGTCTTTCCGATTTTGAAACTCAGTGTGGACTGGGTATTTTGAGCTAAAAATTTTTGTGGACACTCTTGTATGTGTCTAAAACTATAGTCTTAAATTTCATATTTTTCCAAGGTCGTTTGGTACCTCAAAGAAATTATAGAATGCGACTGGTCTGAGAAGACAGAGCTGAAGTTATCTGTGTTTGGGACTGAAGTTCAAAGGCCATAACTACCTGTGTGTATATGATATTGCTATGAAACTTTTGGCATAGCTTTTGGTATGAGTCTATTTGATGATTCTCAAATTTTAAATTTTTTAGAGGTCATTTGATGAGGTTTCAAAAATAAATAGTAACGGAGTAGTAAAGACTCTGTTAAAGAGGAAGCTGAAATTTATGCTATGTTTGAAGGGTCACAACTCATTGTGTGAGATGAATCTAAATACCAATTTTAGACACAATGGAGTGGTATATGTGTGGTTTAAGAATCTCAAATTTCATGAGCATTGGACTTAAGGTTGATTTTTTATTAAATTTCAAAGTGGACCAGGATCAGTCAAGTTCAGATTGACTAGTCTGTAAAGATGTTGAATTCTGGAATTATTTGTTAAGAATTTGGGAAATTGACCACCTAGAGATTTGTAGTAGGGAGTCATAGCTTTCTAACACATCTGGAATTTTGTAATTCCATTTTGTAGGTTAAAAGTTATGATTTTCCAAAGACTATGGCAGATCCAGTCTAGTCGAAGCCATATTTATTGAAGAATCAACTTTTCCCCTTTTTGTGCACTTAATGGAATTTGGTGTTTTCGAGGACTTTAATTATTGAATATGAGATTGTGTTCAAATAGGACGTTGTAGTAGACACTCCCACCTTTTCATAGAATCCAGAATCGAGTAATTCCGATCAGTGAGCAAATTTTTATGATGTTGGAAAGGTGCAGCAAGTGCAGGAAGGAACATACCACTGACAGTGTATGAGGTGTTTAAAGTGTCAAGGTGATTGAATTTGAGGAAATGGTTAATCGAATAGTTGTAGACCAGGTGATAAATTTCTTAATGTTCATATTTTGGACCATAAGCTGAGTGCAATTAACATTTAATTTATCTATCTCTAGTAATTTATACTTCTTTCCTCCTTTTATAGGAAAAAATAACCCAGTGGCAACAAATTGAGTAGATTCAAGGCTTATTCATGACTAAATCTTGTCAAGTGGTCATATGGAGGATGAAGCACCAGCAAACACCAAGAGCATCAGAGCATTTCTCCTTCAATCAAGCAAAAGCAGCATCAGAATGGAGATTTAGGAAAAATTCAATTGGATTGGTTCTAATTCTCTTTCACCTACACTGTGAAGGAAGTGTGTCAGTTGGTGCACATCAGGTTGCTACAGTGCTACCTGCAACTCTATTCACAGAGCTCACCCCTTCACTCTTTATCCTCTTGTGATCTCCTATCAAGTGTGTCTCTACATCAATTGGTAAATAAAAGGTTGGTTGAACTTCACAGTGTCACAAGTTGATCAAGCTGCAAATCAGGAAAGGCAAAATTTCGTAGAGCTTTGGAAGAAAAGAAAAAGCCAAACTGTGGGGAAAATTTGCAAAAATTTCAAAATGGTAGCTGTCTATTACAAAGAGTGCAATTGAAGTGCAAAATTCAAGCATCAGCTGTTATGAGTATCAACAGCTACAGTATCAGCTATCACCACTAAACCCCAAAACACTATATGCACATCCTATTGTTCATCACAGATACATGAAATGTATATGTTCAGTGCCAATTCTTTTTTTTACCTTCACTGTGCATAAATTATATCAGTTGTGCATGTTCATACAGTAGCACCACCTGAAACCTTCTTCACAGTGATTTGCGATCTTCACTCCTTCACCCTCTAATCCCTTTTTCATCTCCTAGCAGTTCAAATCAGTCAAGTTGCAAGTCAAGAAGGTATACACAAATTTGTGTGGAGCTGTGGAAGCCAGACTTTGCGGAGGATTTCAGATGGCAGTTGAGAATACCAAATTTTGAGGAGCTATAATAGGCAGATGCCAAATCTAGAATCAACATCAAATCTGCACAACTGAAATTGATCCTCACAGCCAAGACTTCAATCACAACCAAATCTGCAGTCGCAAATGAAGATTGAGCAATTAAATTCTGGAAGTTTGCAGAGTAGCAAAAACAAAACATGAAGAAATATACAGCTGCCTAGTCAAATTCCGAAATTCAAGCTAGTCAGTTGGCTAAAAAGATTTTGTTACCAAATAAGATTTTGCTGTTTAGGGAAGAGAATCTTTTCTTGACTTAATCCATTCTCCATATCAAGGAGATTCAATGTTGAGAATGAGGATTGAGCAACAGATCTGCAAACAAAAAAAAGCTATAAAAAGACACAGATGATCACATTGACAAGGGGGGAGGTATAGAACAATGCAAAAACAAATTGTAACTCAGAAGAATAAAAGAACTACAAGCTAATTTCGGAGAGTAATACGAAGATTAAGAAGTTTCAGCTGCACTTAGCAAGGGATCAAACAACTACAGTGTTACTTCTCTTATCATGTTTTCTTCTATTATTATTGTCATATCTCTTAACTTCTTTGTGAACAGATCTATGATCATGTGTAACTAAGTTGTTTGGGCATGATGGAAGCCCTGGTCATGTGTTTTAAACCCTATTAGTGCACTGCTATCTCTTTTGTGATGTTTATTGATTAAACCATGCTTAAAGTGTTACTTTTAATATTTGTTGTGTCATGATTAATCACCATATACATCATATATTTTGAGTTTGTTACATGAGCAGATTTAGATGATCGAGTCTAGTGCTCATGATTAGTAACACAAGAACTAATTTGGGTTCTAGGGTTTAATCAATATAGAGGACTAGAATAGATACCATGTTCTAGGTCTTTATGTGTTTGTCAATTTCCATTGTTTTTATGCTTTCTTAAAGTGCAACTTAGTAGATACCATACTAAATACTTAAAGGAAGAAAAGAATTAGAGTAGACACCCATGCCTAATTCATTGCATAGGGAAATCACTAATTTAAAGAGTAGATATCATACCTTTAAATTGACAAACATGAGCAATTCCAAAATGATTCATAGTAGTGTAGAAGTTTGGGTTTAGAATACATGACTAAAGGTGGAAATCAATGCCCCAACTCTTTTGATAGATATTTTTGCTCTCAATAATCAACTTGATCACTCTCTTAGTTAGAAGTTGTTATCATTTTAATCCCTCAAAATCCTCTTCACTCATTAAAAAAAAAAACATAATAAAAAAAAGAGATTAATAATAACAAACAAGCAAAGAAAACATCTTTGCAATTGCGTAGTGAGTTGTTTACTACAATCTCTGTGGGATCGACCCTTGCTAATACTACACTTTTGTCAACGATTTGTACACTTGCGAGGTTTAAATTTGTGTTCAGATTATTTATTCACTTAAACAAATATGAAAGTATCAACACTAAGGTGGCACTAGGTGGTGATAACTATGGGGTTGTCTCTTCCTGTCATTAGGGATACGTGTTGCTGTGCGTATATTGCACTGTTGATTCCTGAAGTACCATGGTAAGAACGGGATGTCCATTTCCTGACGAATGGGGGGTTTTAGACCTTTGAGGCCGTTATGTTCTATGTTTATGGATATGAACGGATCATAATGGATCTTCTGCGCAATGGACATGATGTTGCATATCTGTAAGTTCGTCATGGCTTTTAAGGATGGTTCGATATAACAGTTATTGGTGACAACGGGATAGCTCCCCGAATTATATCTTTTTATATACCTCCTCAATCATTTTGTACTATCAAGAACAGGAAGTGCACAAGAGTAGAATGCATTGTATGGTGAGGGTTCGAATCCCTGAAACTGGAGAAACAACTTGATCTGGGACATATGTAGTATGGGATGCATGTGTGTCCAGAGTTTTGCTGACATTAGATTAAGTGCATCTATTCTGTACTCTGTTTTATGCATTAGACCTTAGGGCAAGACATACACGAACACTAGGAAGACAATATGCACGTTTCTCTTCCATTCAATATGAATTGTGGGTGTGATAGTTGGATATCGCTATTTTCTTATTAGCATTGCGTCAGTAGAATTACTGACGTGTCCACTTAATTAGATAGTGATACCGGATCGAGAGGGCAGGAGAGCCAACCCAGCAGGGCATCCAAGTGGGGTGGCAGTGTACATGCCTACCATTCGAGCGGATGCAGAAATATCAGAGTTGCACAGCAAAAGGCTCAAGTCGAGGGGCAAGTCCCAGAGAGGCAGATAGACCATTCAGCGGAATTTTTGGTAGTGACCAGCCGATCATCCTTCTGGAAGACAACCGATAGCTTCGCAAGAGGAGTTGGAATATTTTCGTAACCAGTTGTAATAAGTTTATGTAATTTGTATTCCTTATTCAAGAACAAGATAAGGGTTGTAATTATTGATGTAATGATTCTGTTTGGCAATACAAGTTTTTAAATTTCCGTATTATTTACTATGTTGAGATGTATTTGAAGGAAAAGATTCTGGTGATGTCACGGTTGTCCTATAACGGGGATCCGGGGCATTACATCCTCATCATCCTCCTCATCACCATCATGTCTTCATCTTCATCGTCTTCATCATGGTTCTCCTCTTCATTTGGAGGAAGAAGGAGTTCACAATCTTCTTTGCCATGCAAGTACTCGATGGTGTTAACATAGTAATTGTATACTTGTCTTTGATGGGATCAAATCGGACTCGTTCTATCACCAACAAACGAGAACGGAGATCTGGTAACTCCCGCTCACGATAAGGAGCCCATCTCACCATCTCATAATAGACTAACTCATAAACATAGTAAACAAAATTCATGTTCTTGGGTGACTTTCAGTTGCGCACTAACTTGGTACAAAAGCACAAAATTATGAAAATCATTTTAGTTGTCTTGTATAAAGTTTTCATCACTGCCTACACACTCCAATAGAGAAACTCATGATTAAACAAAATCATGCATAAACAAAATCATTCATAAACTTTTCATCACTGCCTACTAACTTGGTATTATTTGTATAAACAAAATCATTTTACCAACTTTTCGAAGATGGCGAAAATTCATGCATTTCTGTTATATGCATCATCAATTTGTCTGCAAACAGTCAAGACATAACGATTAATTTAACATATGAACATATTTGGAATTAAAGAACAATAATTACAGATATGGCGAAAAAATTATTTATAATCAAGTAAGACGCTTACCTACAAAATCCACAGACATAAACTACTAAAGTTCATGCAATATTTGGAGCCTCTTCTGTTATGGGTTCCATTCTTGAAAAAGTAGTTGAAGCTTGTGACTCATTCAAATTAGAACTACACGAATAATAAGCACAAATTAAAGAAAAGATTATAATATATATGACAAAAGTTGAAATAAATTATGTATGAAAATACCAACCTTTCCTTCAAAGGGCAAGTGCGACTGTCATGATTAACAAGCTTCTTGCATAAACAACACTTCTTTAATGGCTTCGCGGCCTTCTCCATGGTTTTCTCCTTCACTCCTTTAATTCTCTTCCCACTACCTTTGGTCTTTGCAATATCCGGTACATGAATGTTTACTGATTTAGGTAAGGAAGTGCTTCTTGCTTGTAATTCTTTGGGCATATCTTGTTGCAATTCTGCAATATCGGCAACTACTAATGTTTTGGCCTTGTGACACATCTCTTTGGATGAGCGAGCAATCCTCATCAACTTGTGGATTTCATTTGACAACTCCACCGTATCCAAATCTTGTGGACTGCCGTAGCTACCAATAATTTCTTCACCACCATCATCATACACAATCTCGGTAGTTACTGAGGCGGTCCACCTCTTTAAGATATAAGTTTGAGGTAGGCAATCAACAAACTCATTCCTCAAAATAACAAGAATGTGTCTACAAGGAATTCCATCAACTTCAAATTTTCTACAAGTACAGGATCCAGCATCATCCATTCCTTTATTGAACACATCCCTTGTTTTGTCTGATTTTAGTACTTTCCCATTCTCCTCACAATATAGTGCCGCACACTCCCATTATCATCTTTCATTAAAGAGGTGTAATTCATGCTTTGAACTCATTCATCTTGAAATACATGAAATTTCTCTTTCGTATACACCTCAGACATTTGTGTCTCGATTTCTAAATCTGTTTGCAGCTTTGGTTTTGTATGAAGAGTTGTGTAGTCTGCTGCTAACTGATTTTGTCTTTGTTTCCTTATCACCCTTTCAAACCTCGTAATAAATTCGTGTAAAGAATTTTTACTATTAACATACTTATCGACAAAAGCATTCATACTTTCTGATCATTGAGTTGTGCGAATTCAAGCAGTGAAAATATATTTAGCATAAGCTGGTATCCATTTTTCACGAAGCTCATAAATATCAGAAAGCCAAGGATTACCTGCAATTTCAATATTTATCAAGTATTAAGACTACTAAAAACTAGTTAAATGACAATAAAATTCATTAAATCAAAGGTTACATGAAATAGACAAATTAGCGTTCATAACTTCATTCCATCTCATCTCAAACTCTTCCGGCGTCTCTGAATCCCAAATACAACTATGAAATGGAATGCTAAAATCACTATTAAGGCCCAGACCACCAAGCTTATCGGGTAGCTTTTTAAGAATGTGCCACATACATAGCCTGTGGCTGGAACCAGGAAAACATAGTCGGATAGCATTTTCCATTGCGGGATCTTGATCTGTAATAATAACTTTAGATGGAGGCGCACACATTGTTTCACCCCATTTTTCAAACAACTATTTATGAAAGCTGTACCAAAATTAATAGATTGACCATGGTGATTAACTCCAGTAAATGGAGCAAAAACCAATTTGTACTGATTTGTGTCATATGTAGTATCAAAAATTAGCACATCATCAAAATGCTTGTAAGCTTTCCTGGCAAGAGCATCAGCCCAAAAGACATGGGTTAATTTGTTGTCTTCATCCACCTTATAATGAAAACAAAAGGAAGGATTCATTTCCTTTTCCTCTTGCAAGTGCTCCATCAATAGATCCACATCATAAGCTCTACTCCGATCCTTGTCTCTTTGCATCGAATTCCTAATGTCCTTTTCAGTACAATGAATATTACTGAAACCCTCATTTTCTATCTCCATGTAGGACATAAACTTCGAAGTTCTCATGTTAGCTTCTTTGAACGAACTAAGTAAACTTTTTTGTGCTTCGGAAACAGTTCTATTACTTCTTAAAAACAATTGCTTTCTAGGTGTAACACAAGAATGAGTGTGCTCCTCAACAAACCTTCGGATTGACCATCTCCCATCATCGTCTTTTTGAATTCGTATTTGAGCCATACACTCTTCTTTAGTCACAGCCCTTCTCCTTCTCTTGATCACATTTGAAGAAGATGGTTCTTCAATATCGGCAACATTCACTCCTTCCTCTAATGTTGTCGGCTTAGAGCATACAAATAGTTGTGAATACCTCTCCTTTGTAGTAGTATCTATCATTGTAGCAGATTTGTGAACAGAAAAACCAGCTAATTTTGCATATTTTTTATAAAATTCATAACCTTTCTCTAAAGTAGCAAATACTAAACCAACAGTTGGTTTAGAATCATCATCAACGTCTCTCCAACCCTTATGAACATCTTGGTTTAGTAACTCTTCTAACTCCATTCTACATAGAAAAATATAATAAACATATAGATCATATTGACTGATAAAAATACAAGGTACAATATATATACAGTAGAGGCCACCTCGCTCCTCTTCTAATAAACCAAATAGGGGAATAAACTAAAAAAGCCAATATGACACTCAAATACACTATTATACACTATATAATGGCAATCCATCACCCAGTAATAACATTTTAACAGACCTAACAAATATGAGTACATACATGAGTTATGAGTACACACATGGCACATGAACTAATTGTAGAAGTTAAAAATGAATATGGATGTTCTGTGCATATCTGATTTAATAAATATGCACTACCTCAGGACTACTATTGGCACTAGTTATGCTTCCTAATAAACATTACCAACTTACCACCACCTAACGAACTAAAAATTCAATTGGAACCTTATAATCTTGTCGTTTCTTACTTATTCCATAATACATGATTCCATGTCTTCACTTTCACATTATAGCGTATTTTTACTGCAAGAGTAAAATATATCCATTTTCACCTTTCAAATGACAGGAAAACACTTTATGCTACCTCAGGGCCATCTCATGCCTTTCCAGAGCACTTTAATTGAAGAACTTTAATTTGATTGTACAGATTTTATAAAGTATGGATAATAATAACACCGATACATAAAGGACTGACAACATAGCTTGTGTAAGGAAGGATCATAATGTTCACGGAAGTTCTGCTTCTTTAGAATTCTGATACAATGCTGAAAATCGAAATGGTGGAATACTTATAAACTACCCTACAAGAAGGATCTTCAATTCTGAACATCTCATACAGTCACCTATTTTGTACCCTTTTATCTACATAAAATTCTAATCATGCAGGTAGAGACTCAATTTTTCATAGTGAAACTTGAAAGAAGAAAACGAAATGTAATTTTAAATTGAGATTACCTGATAAGAATGATTGGGGGCTAGGGTTTCTCTTCGAATCGCTCAGGAATCGAAACCCTAATCGCGATTTGGGTTTGTCGTTGAAGAGAGAGAAAGAGCCCTAGTGAGAGTAGAAATCGAAATCCTAATCGCAATTTGGGTTTTTCATTGCAGAGAGAGAGAAAAAGACCACTGAGAGTAGAAATCGAAATTGAAACCCACCTTGTGATTTGGGTTTGTCGTCGGAGAGTGAGGCAGAACCCACTGAGAGTAGAAATCGAAACCCTAACAGCAATTTGGGTTTCTCCTCAAAGATAGAGAGGACGGTTTGTCATCGAGGAGAGAAAGAACAGCTCACGATAAGAAGTAGGGTTTTCTCGACAACGAAAGAGTGAGAGCGGGAGGGAGAGGGCGTGAGCTGATCTCAGATCGAAATAGGGTTTTTGTTCTCGACAACGAAAGAGGCAGAGCGGGAGAGAAAGGGGTGTGAGCTAAGCGAGAAAGAAGGAAATGGATTACAAATTGACCATTTTGCCCCTCAACTACTCAGAAGGTGTGCGGGATGGGTTCTGAGCCGTTTGATCGTGATCAAACGCGATCGAACGGCTGAGATCTCTCGCTCACGATAAGGAACCCATCTCACCATCTCATAATAGACTAACTATATATATATATATATATATATGGGAAAAGGGGTATGAGCAACTCGCTCATTTAGTAAATGAGCAAATGATGATGTGGCATGCATGTGATTGGAAAATCCTTAAAAGGGTTAGTTATCCAATGTATCATATGCATGCCACATAATCATTTGCTCATTTACTAAATGAGCAAGTTGCTCATATCCCTTTTACCCATATATATATATATATATATATATATATATATATATATATATATATATATATATATATATATATATAGGGAAAGGATCCGTTGCACACTACTTTGGTGCTCACCGCGTGAACACTACGCCTTTGGGCGTTCATATCGAAAATCCGAACCGTTCACATTGATCTACACATCTAAATTAGTCTAAATATGTAAAATCAAATCATTTGAAATTCATTTGCCCATTCATTGAAGTGTTACAAAATTGTATGGCTGAAATTCATTGTTTTTATAGTCACATGATGGATGGGCAAATGAATTTCAAATAATTTGATTTTACATATTTAGACTAATTTAGATGTGTAGATCAATGTGAACGGTTCGGATTTTCGATATGAACGCCCAAAGGCATAGTGTTCACGCGGTGAGCACCAAAGTAGTGTGCAACGGATCCTTTCCCTATATATATATATATATATATATATATATATATATATATATATAATATAAAATACAAAGAAAGCTATCAAGTGACTCTCATTCAATCCTCCCAAAATCAAAGGCCTAGATCTAACCTCACAAAACACATTTTTCTCCCAAAAAGTTTCCCCCCAAAACTCAAATTCAAATCCCCCAAAAACAACTATTTTATTTATTTAATTCTCTCTCTCTCTCTCTCCATATATTTATAATTTTAAATGACTTGATTTTACATATTTAGACTAATGTAGACGTTTAGATCAATGTGAACGGTTTGGATCATCCATACGATAGCTAGAAGGGCGAGTGCTCACGGAGTGTTCACGGAAAGGAGTGCTCAATGGAAGATTTTTCATATATATACTCTTGGAAAAATGGACTTTTATACCTTAATTTATAATTATTTTTCAACATATACTAATGAAAACATGGACTTTTATACCCCAATTTATAATTATTTTTCAACATATACTAATAGAAACATGGACTTTTATTTATAACTAATTATTGTCATACTATTCAAACTTGAGCCACATAATTGTTGATTTACTATTTACAAGGCTTTTCATATACTGTATCATTCTGAAGACGTGCCGTAGGCATGTGCCCACGGGCAAATCTAGTATATAAAATAAAACACAAAGAAAGCTATCAAGTGGCTCTCCTTCAATCCCCCCAAAATCAAAGGCTCAGATCTAACCTCACAAAACACATTTTCCCCCAAAAACTCACATTCAAATCCCCAAAACAACTTCTTTATTTATTTAATTATCTCTCTTTCTCTCTCTCTCTCTCTCTCTCTCTCTCTCTCTCTCTCTCTCTCTCTATATATATATATATATATATATATATATATATATATATATGGATGGATGGAAAAATGGACTTTTGTACTCCAATTTATAATTATTTTTCAACATATACTAATGAAAGCATGGACTTTTATTTACAACTAATTATGATCATACTATTCAAACTTGAGCTATATAATTGTTGATTTACTGTTTACAAGGCTTTTTCGTACGCTGTATCGTTATGAAGACGTGTCGTAGGCACGTGCCCACGGAAAAATCTAGTGTGTGTGTATATATATATATATATATATCACTATAACAAAATGATTTTACACCGGCGACTTTACTCCGGCGTTTTGGTAGAAATGCCGGTGTAGAGCCCAGGCAATAAACGGGGTATAATCCACCCCTTCTAGTCCGGCATTTCGTAAAAATGCCGGGGTAGAGTTGGGAAATTATACCCTTACGAACCCAGACCCCGGCCCCCTCGATCTGTCTCTCTCTCACTCAATCCCTAATTTTTCCTCTCACTTCCGCGCGAACAAGAACCCAAGCCTCCCGGCCGTCGTCGTCCTCCACCATCGTCACCCTCCGCCCTCCGTCGCCGTGCCCCCCGTCCCCCCTCCCCACGTCGCCTAGCCCTCTCTCTCACAAACCCTAGCCCCATTCACAAATCCACGCCCCGACTACACCCCGATCCTTCCTGCCCCGTCTCTCTCAGAAACCCTAGCCCCCCCACGCCCCGCCACGTCGTCGTTTAAGTCGCTCTCGCCGTTCCAGCGCCGTCTCTCCGATGATCATCATCTTCCACCATCTTGCAAACCCTAGGTATGAATTTGAGAATTTGGGAATTTGTTAATTTGTGAAGTAGAGAATTTGTTAGTTTGTGAAGTATAGAATTTGAGATTTTGGGAAGTAGAGAATTTCATAATTTGAGAAGGTGTTAATTTGTGAAGTATAGAATTTGGGAATTTGTTAATTTGAGAATATGAGAATTGGTTCTTATCCTCATGTTGATTTGAGAATATGAGAATATGATGAATGGAAAGAGGGATTTCGGGAGATTCAGCGGAATGCCCTCTCTGTGTCCAGGTTTCGTGTTCTTCCTCCGTTACAGTGAGTTAGTTTTACATGCATGGCTACAGACATTTTGATGATTTGATAGTATTAAATGCTTGCATATGCACATTGCTCACAGAGGGTACTCGTTGTCTTTATAAATGCACTTTGTATGATGCTTTAGTTTGATCTTTGTGTGTAATGCTGATATATGATTATCCATCAGCAGTAGTTAATAAATGTGAACAATTTCTACATCTTTTCTTTTGATTATGAATAGCTTCTGGCTTATGGTATTGTTCCTAACTCAATTTTATTGTGTGAAATGATATTTGTTGAGTGCTTAGAATTTGATTTCTTATTATTTATTCTGATATAAATTTTTAATGACAATTCTTAGATAGAATTAGATGGAAGATTAGCTGATGCATGCCTTGTGTGAATGATTAATTGATGTTCTTGTCTAAATTGTCTGTTTGTGAATTAAATGGAGGACTCTTAGTCTTTAGTTGATACACACAATTGATGTGGTGCAAATCTTATTAGTAAGGTCAAGGTATATATATGCCTGTAATATACAGACGTTACTGGAAGAGATAGATGTAACCAAAAAGTTAATTACAGAAAATTATGTTTTCTTGTCAAACAAAGTTAGTTTCCTGCAGCTATTAATGTGCAGATCAATGTGCTAATTGACCTTGAATATGCAGTTAAACCATGACGTGGAAAAGGATTGGCAGATTGGTTTGAATTTCTAATTGATGAACTATATATATATATATATATATATATATATATATATAGAAATCTTCGGTTGCACACTACTTTGGTGAGCCCTCCGTGAGCACTCACGAAATAGAGCACCTATGACAAATCCGAACCGCTCATATTGTTCTATATACCTTAGATAGCCTAATAATAAAAAATCAAGTAATTTGAAGTTCATTTGCCATAGGTGCTCTATTTCGTGAGTGCTCACGGAGTGCTCACCAAAGTAGTGTGCAACCGAAGATATATATATATATATATATATATATATATATATATATATATATATATATATATATATATATATATATATTTGTTTTGTTGTTGAGATAAATTGATGAACTATTATCAGATAAGAACTGCTCATTGTTATCCTACTTAACATGAGGTTAACACCTTCATAATCAAATTGTGAATTTGTGAAGTATAGAAGTTTCTCAACTCATCCCTTCATAATCAAATGTGCTAAGCAGGATGTTCTTTTGTCAGTCATCGTCTCTTTTAATTTAAATCTTGCTCAACATGAGGTTAGCATGTAAAAGTTGTAAAATTTCAGGTTTTGTACTCTTCTAAACTAGAAAATGGGTGAGTGGACAATCATGGTTGTGCACTGATCTTACTTGTATGTGAATTTTGTTTTACTCTTTCTCTTGAGTTGATGTTGTTGAAGTTGTGCATGCAGACTTATCTGATACACCTCCTTGCATTAGTATTTGCTGATCATTGATAACGAATGTCATTGTGCACTGTTTGTAATCAGTAGTAACTGGCCCTAAGAGTTCCAACCACTGAACTCCCAAAACTACTTCACTTCCATTTATAGACAACACATAGAGATCACTTCCATGTATAGGCAACACATAGAGATCAATGTGAAATGAATGGCCCTGCATAGTTATGGGATGGGAGCATATATGCACTGGCCTTGACAATCCAATGTAGCTCCATTGCCCACATTTACTTTGAAATTTGGAGCCTCTATAAAGTTGTGAATGCTACCAATATCAATTAAAATTTGAACAAAAGTGTTATTGATCATATCTTGACCTCTTAAAGTTTTAGCCTTTTAGGTGAAGGATGGCCAGATATTGCATGATAAGAGATTTCAAGTACTCTGTTTGTTACTGGAATCTTGCATCGTCAGCCATGTTGGAGTTCATCAATGAAAGCACCAACTATTTATTATGTTTATGAGATTACAATTTGATGATATTATAGTATTATTGCTTCATTCATATATATTATAATGGGTCTCTTTTAGTTTTGCAATTGGTTCTGATTAATAAGAGTGCTGAAGTTTTTTTTATTTTTTTTTTAAAAATAGCTACACAGACGTTTTTACAAGCGTCGGTGTAGCTTTTAGCAAAAAAAAGTCACCGGTGTAGGTGATGGCCGAAAACAGTACTTCCAAACGAAACCACACGTTCCCCAGCGTTTTTACGACCGCCGGTGTAGTTTTAACCTACACCGGCGGTCGTAAAAAACGACGGTGAATGTCCCTGAGCTACTGTGACACACGATTCAGCGACACTTGCACCGGAGATTCATAAAACGCCGGTAGTATCTACAGTGGGGTTTATAAACGCCGGTAAATGTCCAAAAAAATGCCGGTAAAGGCTGTTAGTCTTGTAGTGTATATATATATAATAAAACACACAAAAAAAAGCTATCAAGTGGCTCTCCTTCAATCCCCCCAAAAGCAAAGACTCTAACCTCACAAAACACACCCCCCCCCCCCCCCCCCCCCCCCCCAAAAAAAAACTCAAATTCAAATCTCCCCACCCAAAACAACTCTTTTATTTATTTAATTATTTCTCTCTCTCTCTTATTCAAAAAATTAGGAAAATAAAAATTTTAAAAAAATAAAAAAACTTAAAAACTTAAAATTTTAAAAATTTTAAAAATAATTCAAAAATATCAAAAACTTATAAAAATAAATTTTAATTTTTAAAAATATTAAAAAATATTTAAAATTTAAAAAAATCAAAAAATTTTGAAACATTTTTAAATTTTTAAAATTTAAAATTTTTTTAAAAAATAAATTTTTGAAAATTTCTGAAAATTTTTAACATTTTTAAAATTTTTAAAATTCAAAAATTCAAAATTTTGAAAAAAATCTGAAAATTTGAAAATTTGAAAATCTCAAAACATATCCAATGTCGAACCCCAATCAAGAAGTCGTCACCGATATCTGATCTGCTGCTGATTTCGTATCGGTGACTCCCCTCCACCAAATCGAACGCGAACATCAAGTAACTCCGTATCGACGACTTCCCTCCACGGAATTGAGCCTCTATATGCGATGCGACGACTCTAATTTCATTTCATTAACCGAATTCTTATTCTAATTTTTAATTTTGTGTGCAAGGGATTACTCATTTTTTGCTAACTCAAATTGTGTGTGCATGGGATCTAAGTGCAGAGAGGTATGATTGTTTTATTTTTTTGTTTAAATTTTTTAAATTTGGTGACTTATTTGATGAATTTTTTATTGGTTTTGATTTAAGGAGTACGCAAGTGAGAGAAGAATTATTTGGTGGCCTCAATTTGGGCTTCCAAACCATAGCAGGACAGGTAAGCTGACCAGCAACCTAAAATAACTTGACAAATCACTACAAAAGAAAAGGTCTTTACCGGCGTATATTCCCCGGCGTTTTACTAGAAACGGCGGGGTAGGAAGAGACCAGGAATTGGGCGTCAAACAGGATGGTTATACACCGGCGGCCTCTATAAAACGCCGGGGAATTTTGATATTCACCGGCGTTTTATATTAAAACGCCGGTGAAGTCTATATTCACCGGCGTTTTAATAAAACACGCCGGTGAAAGTATACAGGTAAAAAAATCTTCTCCCATTCACCGGCGTTTTTAGTTAAAACGCCGGTATAGGGTCTTGGAATAAATTTTCCCCAAACCCTCTACCATTTTCATTTTCGATCGAAAAGAAAACCCCCCAAATTTTCCCGCTGTCTCGCGCTCTCCCGCTTTCCCCAATTTCCCCAAACCCTATACGTATACTTTCCCCAAATTTTTCATTTCTCTCATTTCCCCATCGACGCCCCCCTCTCCCGCCGTCGTCGTTTTCCCCTCCCCCGCCGTCGCCACTTCCCCCATCGCCGCATCTGCCCCCCTTCGCCTGCCCCCCGTCCTCCATCGCGCCCCCCGCCACCCCCCCTTCTCCCAATCTCTCTCTCCCTCTCAAAAACCGCCGTCCCCTCTCCCCCAATCAACTCAAGTAAGGAATTTCAAACCCTAAAGTTTATTCTAGTATGAATTTGAGAATATGAGAATAGGTTAATTAATGATCGGTTCTTGATTAGGGTTAGGGTTAGGGTTTTGATCGGTTCTTGATTTATCGTACTAACCGGAATTGATTCTAGTCATGCTTTTGTTGTTTGTAGTTTTTTAGGGGTTAGTATGGTTTTTAGATGAAGTTGTTTTTAGATGAAGTTGTTTGAGTGTATAATGGAGAGTTTGTTTGGTTTCTTTGATATTGTTGTATGGATTTTGTTGCTGGTAGATGAAAATTAATAGAGTTGCGATCAAACATTTTGTTAGAATTTCAACATGGGTTTAATGGGAGTTGGTTATTTATTTGAGATAAAATGTTATAATGTATGTAATGTATACATATACAATTCTGAATAAATGTGATACTCGTCTTTATTATTTGTGGTAATATGCGATTTCTTTTATCCTATTGTTTGTATAAATTTTTTGTTTTGGTCAATGAAATTGGAGGTTTAATGAAAGCTTCTCCACTCATCAATGTATTGGTTTGTTGATGATATCATTTAGTTGTTCTTTTGATGCTAAAGTATTAGTATGTAATTATTGTGGTTGTGTTAATTATAGCCGTTTCTTGGAGGTTAGTTATGGGTTATTGGATAGTACTGATTAATAATGGTTTTATATTGTAAAGTATCTTAACAGCGATTTCATATTTGCACAGAATGAACTGAAGAGTGATTTTGTTTTTAGTCTCATGGGAGATGCAATTCTTAACTATTGTCCAGTGAAGGGATTAAAATAGGCTTTGTTGATGAAGGATGTGATGATGAAGAAGGTAGTTGATGACAATGAGGTGGTTTGGAGGATTTGGTCAATTTCATATACAGTTAAATCATTTTGGTAACTGTAAGTTCATGCTACTTTGCTACTTTTTTTGCTATCGGGTCACACTACTAACTACTTTGCTACTTTTTTAAACTAGTGATGATGAGATGGGTTATGATTCTGAAGTTGCACACTACGAGTCATTGATTTAATGATACATTGAATAAATGATTCATAGGAGTAACTAGTGATTTGTTTGAATCCTATCTGAGCTTTTTAATTTATGAACACTTTCGAGTGAATGAGTGATGATGAGATGGATTATGCTTCTGAAGTTGCACACTATGTTTCATGATTCATTGAATAAATGAATTATAGGAGTAACTAGTGATGATTGAATCCTATCTGAGCTTTTTAATTTATGATTGTAGTTGAATTTGTAGTTGAATTTGTTTTGGAGCCACAGACATCAATGGTAGTTGGGATGAAGAAGTAATAGAGAAACATAAATGCTTAGATACTGGAAATTTTGATTTTCTTTTACTGTTTAAGAAGCTGAAAACATGCATCTGATTGTCATCATGGCATGTTTTTTTGACCAAAATGGGTTCACTGTGAACTGAGGATGCTATAGCTGTCTGCCAAAATCCTCCGGATATGTACAACAATTGGGTTTTAGATTTAGTTGGGCTAAAGAATTAGTAGAGCAACATATATGCTCAGATAATGGATATTTTCATTTTCAGATACTGTTAGAGAACCTGATTGCCATCTTTGGCATGATTTTTTAACAAAAAATGGGTTCACTTCCAAACTAAGTATGCTGCTAGCATCCTCATCTTCTTTTACTGTTAATGAAGCTTATTTCATGCATCTGATTGTCATCTTGGCATGTTTTTTTGACCAAAATGGGTTCACTGTGAACTCAGGATGCTATAGCTGTATGCCAAAATCCTCCGAATATGTACAACAATTGGGTTTTAGATTTAGTTGGGCAAAAGAATTAGTAGAGCAACATATATGCTCAGATAATGGATATTTTCATTTTCAGATACTGTTAGAGAACCTGATTGCCATCTTTGGCATGATTTTTTAACAAAAAATGGGTTCACTTCCAAACTAAGTATGCTGCTAGCATCCTCATCTTCTTTTACTGTTAATGAAGCTTATTTCATGCATCTGATTGTCATCTTGGCATGTTTTTTTGACCAAAATGGGTTCACTGTGAACTCAGGATGCTATAGCTGTATGCCAAAATCCTCCGGATATGTACAACAATTGGGTTTTAGATTTAGTTGGGCTAAAGAATTAGTAGAGCAACATATATGCTCAGATAATGGATATTTTCATTTTCAGATACTGTTAGAGAACCTGATTGCCATCTTTGGCATGATTTTTTAACAAAAAATGGGTTCACTTCCAAACTAAGTATGCTGCTAGCATCCTCATCTTCTTTTACTGTTAATGAAGCTTATTTCATGCATCTGATTGTCATCTTGGCATGTTTTTTTGACCAAAATGGGTTCACTGTGAACTGAGGATGCTATAGCTGTCTGCCAAAATCCTCCGGATATGTACAACAATTGGGTTTTAGATTTAGTTGGGCTAAAGAATTAGTAGAGCAACATATATGCTCAGATAATGGATATTTTCATTTTCAGATACTGTTAGAGAACCTGATTGCCATCTTTGGCATGATTTTTTAACAAAAAATGGGTTCACTTCCAAACTAAGTATGCTGCTAGCATCCTCATCTTCTTTTACTGTTAATGAAGCTTATTTCATGCATCTGATTGTCATCTTGGCATTTTTTTTTGACCAAAATGGGTTCACTGTGAACTCAGGATGCTATAGCTGTATGCCAAAATCCTCCGGATATGTACAACAATTGGGTTTTAGATTTAGTTGGGCTAAAGAATTAGTAGAGCAACATATATGCTCAGATAATGGATATTTTCATTTTCAGATACTGTTGGAGAACCTGATTGCCATCTTTGGCATGATTTTTTAACAAAAAATGGGTTCACTTCCAAACTAAGTATGCTGCTAGCATCCTCATCTTCTTTTACTGTTAATGAAGCTTATTTCATGCATCTGATTGTCATCTTGGCATGTTTTTTTGACCAAATGGGTTCACTGTGAACTCAGGATGCTATAGCTGTATGCCAAAATCCTCCGGATATGTACAACAATTGGGTTTTAGATTGAGTTGGGCTAAACAATTAGTAGAGCAACATATATGCTCAGATAATGGAAATTTTCATTTTCAGATACTGTTAGAGAGTGCTGAATTTTCATTTTCAAAAAAGGGTTCCGAAAAATGGGTTTTGATTATAAGAGCTGAATTTTTTTTTTTTGAAATTTTTTTTAAAAAAAAATTTAGCGACACCGGCGTTTTTTACAAGCGCCGGTGTATCTTTCAGCAAGAATTTGGCTGTCTATACCGGCGTTTTAACAACGCCGGAGTAGGCGATGGCCAGAAATGGCACCCACACATTCACCGGCATTTTTACGACCGCCGGTGTAGTTTTAACCGTTACCGGCGGCCGTCGAAAACGCCGGTGAATGTCCCTAAGCAACAGCGACGCACAATTCAGTGACACTTGCACCGGCGATTTATAAAACGCCGGTGGTAGATACAGCGGCGTTTATAAACGCCAGTAAATGTGCAAAAAAACGCCGGTAAAGACCTTTTCTTTTGTAGTGAATATGCAACATTAATTTCTTTACTACAAGAAAAAATACTATCATGAAGTGTTTCCTTCACTGGTTATTAGAAACCATGAATAACATAACATATAAATACTTTTAGTGTATGCTTGGATATATAGGATTGGGATGACTGGAGTTTACCAATGAATGGTGCAAACTCTTCACTCAAGAAGACAGCTAAAGTAAATTTGTTATTTATCCATTCTGATTTTTTTTATAAAGGTGTAATAGAAAGACAAAATGGAGATAAAAAAACTGATTAGCTTGGTTTAGATTTTTGAGAACTTCATGTATTTCATTTTGGTTGAAATAATAATAAGAGGTATTTCAATTACAAACTAAGTCTCAGATAAACAAATATTTAGATTATTGGTATTGTAGATACCTTCCCACCTGCACTTGCGTTACCATTGTATTTAGACATGCTCATAGTGATTATGGAATTAGAATAAGTCTATAAAACCTATATGATAATGTACTTGCATAACTATTACAAACATCTAAAGGTGATGCTAAAGTTTAAAAAAACTTTATGCAGTGTTTCTAACAAACTATATGCATTCCAGGTAAGTTCAAGTAAATGATCAAGAAGGCGATGGTTGAAAGGTAGATATACTGCTTCCTTATATAATATGTTTGCTATTTCAATTAATTTGCTGGACCTCCAAAACTATTTTATATAATCAAACCAGATGCACTGTTCCGAAGACGCGCCGTATGCACGTTAACACGTGCCAAACCTAGTACTTCCATAAAATTCCACTTGTATAATATGGGACCGGTCAAAGATAATCATACTGTTGTATAAAGAAAAATACAGCTACGAAATGGTGATAACTCTACAATGACACAACATTAATACATGCATAATGATAACATTAATACCATTGTTAATTCACTTGTCTAATTAAAGTAATACTAATGGCTTTATTGATAGAAAATAAGTACCTGGTTCTGCGAGACTTGGAGCCAATTGTAGCCTCTTGGAGAATGAAAACTTAGTGATGACAAGACACAAGCCAATATGTTACAACTTCGGCAAACGTGCGGTCAACAAGATGACACAAAAGGTTACAAATACTAAAACATACAGATATTGTTACCACTAGTAGCACCTTCCCTAGTACTCTCCCTGCCACCTGCATCCGAGAAGCTACAGGTTTGGTCACAAAGTGTATACCTAAAGGTATCACTATGCTTAGGTAGAGATTTTGTAGTCTGTTAGTGGAATTATAGATTTATTAAGTTCCAAAATACAGGTACGGGGTGTCAAAGGAAAAACTTTAAGCCTTGTCAGTCATACAGGTATTGGGTACAGCAGAACAACACCAGCTAGACTCACCTAACATTTGATCTTAAATTATTACCCTTAAAAATGTTGAACTTTTCATTTAACCATTGGAAAGTCTGTAAATCCTTATAATTTCACATGTATTGTACACTAGTATAATGCACGTGCGATGTATTTTTTAAAAATATGTAATATATACGTGCGGTGCACATGGGGAAAATGGAGAGGGAGAATGAAAAGAACAAAAAAAATCTATGTATTATATACATGCGTTGCACGTGAGAAAAATGAGGAGGGAAAATGAAAAGGACAAAAAAAATTCTACCAACACGTGCAGCACACGTGTTGACACACACACTAAGAAATAATAAAAAATTATTTATTTGTTTAGAACCCCATCTCCCAGTATAATAGTTATAGATGTCAAATATAATCATATTTTAGCATAAAGAAACAGAGTGGAGTAGCGATTTAATCGACAATAACATAGTAAGGTACATGCATTATGATAATATTAATACCATTGTTAATTAACTTTTGTGATTACATTGATTGATTGATTGATGGCTTGTATTGATAGCAAATAAGTACCAGATTCTGCAAGACTGATGATAATTGCCAATCTCTCGGAGACTGAAACTTATTATTAATAATTAACAAGACACATGTTAGTAGGTGACAATTTCAAATAAACATGCTGTCAGCCTGAAGACAACAGAAGAACCCTCCCCAGTACTCATATACATCTGTTTTAGCACCAGTAGGATAGGACCTTCCCCAGTACTCATTCTTTCTGTGGCCTGCATCCAGGAAAGATAAAACTTTTTTATTAAGAATAACATCTAATTTATTGTTTCTCATAAAAAAAACATCATTTATTGCAAGAACATACAGATGTTATACAAAGAAGAATAGCTCGTTTTTTTTTTTTTGGAGGAAGTAAATCACCGACCTTTGTAAGAGGAAAATAAAATAATAATAATAATAATGAAGGTGCCGAAAAATACAGACAGCTTTACCAACTTCCACTGCAATATGAGTGTATAATTAAAGAGGAAATAGTATTCAAACCAGTCAATTTTTCCTTGTAGTTATATAACTAGGACTACTGCTTTTTAGTTCAACCGCTCATACCTTCTTCATCTCCATTGAAATAGTTTTGTAATAGAAACCCAACTTTTCCAATGAATGGAAACCAAAATGCAGGCGAATGCAAGGAGATCGAAGTGAGCAAACCCATGAAAGTTTTCATGGTGAAACTAATAGAGCTTCCAATGTCAGGATGTAAAACAGCATGGAAAATTGGCAGAGAAGATCATAAGCGAGTCATTCATGCTTTAAAAGTAGGGCTGGCCCTGACACTGGTCTCATTGTTATATCTCTTGGAGCCACTCTTTGAAGGATTCGGACAAAACGCAATGTGGGCAGTTATGACAGTGGTTGTGGTACTCGAATACACTGCAGGTTAGTTATTGTAATATCTAACTGCCTAAGATTTCTTCGTCTTGTTGTACATATACCTTTCATCATGTACTTCCTTTATTTAATGTCAGGTGCAACTCTTCGGAAAGGGCTGAATAGAGGTTTGGGAACAGTTTGCGCTGGCTTATTAGCACTTTTCATGGAAGAAGTAGCAGAGAATTCTGGAAAGGTTTTTCGTGCTGTATTCATAGGAGTATCAGTCTTTGCAATTGGTATGCATCTGGTTATATATATCTAAGTAAAGTTTATTATCCGTACAATTTTCTGATTAATCTCTTAAAATTTTTGGTGTTTGCCAGGCTATTTACTAGATAGCCAAATGTAGCTACTATCAATTCATTTTGAATGATTGGCCATCTAAATTGAAAACCCACACCGTTGGATGCAATTTATGCCATGTGAACTACCTATAAATAAATTTTCAATAGATTTGACAGAGTTTTACCCCTCCATCAAGTGGCCACAAATTGTGTCATTTCTGACTAGTATAAAGAATTGTGTTTATTATATTTATGACTAGTTCTTATGATTTAGATCACATTTTACTCGTATGGATTTTCAATTTGGATGCCCAATCATCTGATATTCAAGTTTCGGTAGCCACATTTTGCCACTCCTCAAAGTAGCCTAGCTCAACTCCATAAAAATATATAAGGGAGACGATCTAGTAAGATACACATTTTCAAAAGATAAATCAGATAATGGTAAGAACTCCTTGATGGAACATTGCATGAATGATCTGTACTATTCATCTTGATCTGCATGACTAAATTATTATAAGGATGTAAGATCAAGCCATTTGAAATTTGTTTCTTCATGCATCATGTCATTACAAAATAAATGTGATGCTTCAGTTGTACCATTTCGTAACATTTTAATGCAAGGGAAAACACATTTTAAACGTATTGATCTCACATCCTTATACTAGTTTAGTCAAGTAGATTAAATTGACTGGCTTAGATCATTCATTGAATGTCCCACCAAGGAGTATATATATATGTATAGAGAGAGGGAGAGAAGGGACTCTCATACTTGTAGGAGGTGATTCCTTTATATAAAGTGATTGCAACTTGGTGGGACAACACCCCATGGATGATCCACACCATTTACTTTAATTTTTATGTCCGATTATGCATTCCTATATGTGGTTTTGAGATCTTTTATCTAGGTTTCAAGTGATTGCAAAATGAACAATCTTTCAATAGTATAACAAATTGCGTTGAAGCATGGATAAGAAGTCTCCAAATTACTTGATTTTTTGTACGGATCAGTCTTGTAACATAAGAAACATGATGAACAGTGTGGACGTCCATATAGTCTTCTTGTGTGAGTACAAGTACTCAATATGAGAACAATTTGCTCCTACAAGTATGACTCTCTTTCCTCATATATATATACACACACATTGTACTTTTATTTACAGTTAGATACATCATATAATATGACAAAATAACTAAATAGTTAATTTTTTTTAGGGATAATTTAGCAAATACCCCCATTCAAAATATAAAAACTAGCATATACCCCACAATTTTAAAAAACTAAGAAATACCCCAAGTTTGCACGAAACCGTTAAAATCCCCGTTAAGTGAACTCACGTGCACCACACGTGATATGTAATATGACTTAAATACCCACAATAAAATATAGTTTAGCAAATGCCCTCATTCAGAATATGGAAACTAGCATATACTCTCACTATATAAAAAAAAGGGATATTTGGGATATTTTAGCAAATGCCCTCATTTAAAATGCGGAAACTAGCATATACCCCCACTATTTTAAAAAAACTAAGAAATACCATCAGTTTGGACGAAACAATTTTAAGGTTTTGAATAATATATAATACGTGTTTGTTGTTTTGACAAAAAAACATCAATGCCATCATCAATGTTTTGTTTCCACATCTCAACTTGGGTGTTGTTGAAGATGATGCACAACCTAGTGTGATAGTAGGTAATACTATATTAACAAAGTTCGTGAATAATTTGTTAAATTCGAATAATTTGCGAATATAGCGAATTATACAAGAGAAATTTATGAATTTATATATATTTTTTACTTAGGTGATGAGTACTAACTACTTAGATGCAATAAATTTTGTATTTCTTTCTTCCTGAACTTTTGACGATTTTTTTCCGAATTTGCCAGATTTTTGTTGATTTTCGAATATGAAATCTTGTCGAATTATTTATACATTGTTATCATTAGTACAGGAAGAAAGTTGTTTAAAATGACTAACAATACATAACACTCGTATTTTTCACAACATCTAATACTAAAATAGTGGGGGTATACACTAGTTTCCGCATTTTGAACGGGAGCATTTGCTAAAATATCTCAAATATCTTTTTTTTTAAAGTGGGGGTATATGCTAGTTTCTACATTCTGATTGGGGGCATTTGCTAAAATACATTTTATCATGGGTATTTAGGTCATTTTACATATCACAGGTGACGAACGTGAGTTCACTTGATGGGGATTTTAACGATTCCATCCAAACTGAAGGTATTTCTTAGTTTTTTAAAATAGTAGGGATATATGCTAGTTTCCTCATTTTGAATTGGGACATTTACTAAATTATCCCATTTTTTTATTAATTGGTGAATGAAACATAGTACAAGTAGGTTTTCTCTTTTAGTCCTTTTACCACTAGTTCGTGTTCTTTCCAGAAGATCTTGAAGATAGTATATTCTCATCAAATATTTCCCAAAAGGAAAACAAATTATATCATGTTTAAGGTTATATGTCCACCAGTCACAACACCATTTCCCCCTATTCTTGAATAGCTTGCAACCAAGCAACTGTAAAAGACCCATAAAACAAGAGATCTAAAATACAAGCATCTTCTGTTTCTCTTATGTTGCAAGGCCCTTTACTGTCATGCAAAGGACATTCACTGACGTCTAACCCTCACTAGGTATGCCTACTGCTACATAGATCCAAATCTCACCTAACCCAGATGAGCCTAGGGTAACAATAAATAACATATTCATAAGAATAAAAAGAACATTAACAACATATTCATAAGAGAGAAAAAAGAATATTTAGACTAACCAATGCAACAAAACACATTTTAGGAATAACCGATTTACGATTATCTTTAGTATGCTCATTGCCTTGCTTTGCATTGTTACCGTCTATTTACCGCAAACTATGTTTGTTTCGTTTTTGAACTATGTAGGGTCCCTAGCAACATACATGCGGTTCTTTCCAAGTATAAATAGATATTCATAAGAATAAAAAGAACATTAACAACATATTCATAAGAGAGAAAAAAGAATATTTAGACTAACCAATGCAACAAAACACATTTTAGGAATAACCGATTTACGATTATCTTAGTATGCTCATTGCCTTGCTTTGCATCGTTACCGTCTATTTACCGCAAACTATGTTTGTTTCGTTTTTGAACTATGTAGGGTCCCTAGCAACATACATGCGGTTCTTTCCAAGTATAAATAGGAGTTATGACTATGGTGTAGTGGTTTTCCTACTAACCTTCAATCTGATAATGGTATCAAGCTACCGGGTGGAAAACATTCTCGGTCTAGCCCGCGACAGACTCTACACCATTGCCATCGGCTGCACCATATGTCTCATCATGACCCTTGTGATCCTCCCCAACTGGTCTGGCGAAGACCTGCACAAAAGAACAGTCGACAAGCTTGAAGGTTTAGCTATATCTATTGAAGGTATGCATGGCACATTGATATGTTCAAAAGGAAAGGTTATTATTCAAAAAGAGTCATCGAATTTCGCTAGTATTTGATTGCTATTATCTACTTAAAAAATTGTTCTTTTAGTTAGTTAGCCACGTTGATTGGCCTACCTTCCATTCAAATTAACAAACTGTACACATCAAAATTCCTTGTTCTACATTTGCTTCGTTTCTAACTTAGGTCAATTGTAGGAAGGAAAAAAAAAGCTAGGAAAATATTATCCAAAATAGGTTTCGTAATTGGCAAGTAAAAATAGGTGTTTCATAAACTAAAGTAAAATTACATTTAGTCAAAAATACTTTGCCAAAACCACTATTTTTGTTTTTTTTCCTTAACACAAGTCAAGAGGTACTTTTATCTTCCTCCTTTTTCAAGGAAAAAGGTGCTTTTATCTTTCCAAAAGGGCTTTTAGTTACTAGGAAAATTCTGTAGTGAAACAAATCTTTTCATCAGTGCACTTTCAAAGTGAAAGCACTTTTCTTCCACAGCAATGCAAAACAAAGCCTTAAGGTACTAGATATTATTAGTTTTTATGAGGGAACTACTAGAAAATGCTTAGAAGCCTTAAGGTACTAGATATGAGAAAACGAAAACCTCGAAGAAAATTAAAATGTACAATGTATTTGAAGCTTTGTGATATACCCGCTGATCCAATCTAATCCTTGCAGCTTGCGTTAAGGAGTATTTTAAAAGCGTCAACTGTGAGGACACAGAATATGATGCATCTGATGATTTGATAGATAAGGGTTATCGAGCTGTCTTGGATTCAAAATCCAATGACGAAACCCTAGTAAGTGCATAGTTCTAGAAAATTATTCAATTGTTTTCATTTCAAATCTTGAGGACTCAAATTTTCATGGATGAGCAGGCACAATATGCAAGATGGGAGCCAAGGTACACAAGGAACTTTCACATATATCCATGGCAACAATATGTGAAGCTTGGAGCTGTCCTCAGACATTTTGGTTATGCAGCCATAGCCCTTCGTGGCTGCTTGGACTCCCAAATCCAGGTATTCAATGGTGACGAAGACCCAAATAATGAAGACAATCCCTTTTGTCTTCTTCAGGTTTATAGAATGTATTAGAATATTGTAAGGATTTCTTTCTTATCGGTTGTTTAGTCCCACATAAGTAGGGGCATGGGGTTGAGGTGCCTCTACAATATATCAATATATAATACCCTGTTCTCTTAGGGGGTGTTTGGTTATTGAAGTGAGAAAATTGTTAAAATTGAAGTAAGAATGATTTTAGCCTTTTTACCAAAAAAAAATTTTTAAATGTGAAAGGAGTGTTGATAACAATTTTGTATTTGTATAGAAGTTTAGTGGGAAAAAATTTATAAAAGATACTTCAAAACTGCTTATAAGCATATTTAATTACATGGGATCTACCATTTTGAAAAAAGAATTATAAAAAGTATGCATTCTCACCATTTTCCTATCAAAAGAGAGGAATTTGAAGTTGGGCTGTCGACACAATTTTGGGGCCCATAGGTCACATCTGGGCAGGAAAAAAAATGCTATTTTCATTTGGCTAGAAGAGTCATCTATCGCCCAAAATCTACTTTATCCCTCATTTTTTTAACATCCAAGCATAGCCTTATTCAATAACAAGCTCTTCTTTTCTTCTCTAACTGTAATTTTCAACAGGGTAGTGCTACACCTACAATCTTTGCAACCTTACAATCTTATGTGGCACAATTTTATTAGAGATGTCTTCAACCTACTCTACAAGACATTTCCAATACGATTGTGTCAACTAAGCTTGTAAGGTTGTAAGAATAGGTTGTGGGTGAATCATTACCTTTTTCAATTTGGTATCGGAGCATAAACTAGAAAACCATAAAACCGATACAGTAATGCTATATATTTTTCTTTCATCTTATTGTAGGCTCCAAGATCTTTCCGTACATTTTTCCAAAACCCGTGTGAGCGAGTTGCCAGAGAAGTGTCAAATGTTTTAGCTGAGCTTGCTCATAGCATAAAAGACCGTCGTCACTTCTCCCCTGACAGACTAAGGGCTCGTCTGAACGCGGTACTGAGAGACCTCAATTTTGCCATCAAATCACAACCTGAGGTCATAAATAAAGAAACTACTGACAAGAGGACTGAGAAGGACCCCTCTGTATTAACACCAAATCATATTGCAATGACTAGTCTCCAGTTCCCAGATGCGCTTCCTTTCACTGCTTTCAGTTCATTGCTTGTGGAGATGGTAGCAAGGTTAGATCTTGTCATTGGAGAAGTGGATAAACTAGGGAAGGTTGCAAATTTCAAAGAGTTTTTATGGGAAGATTGTATTACAATGGACTTTGTACGCAACAATAAGGGGCATGACAAGAATGATTGGGAATTACAGAATTCCCATGTGCCATCTGAGGCAACAGAATAGCAGAACAATGAGAAGAATGGAGTTGGACTAAAAAAAATTCTATGATGTTGATTTTACCAATCAAATTATGTATAAATTTCCCTATTGTCTAAGTACCAACTCTGCAGAGCTTTGTTGATCATTCTGAAACTATGCATTTATTGTGATAACAAGTTTTTTTTCCAGACTCACAGGTCACAAATGCACTTCGATAACTTATTAACTTTAACAATAAATTCATTAATGAAACGGTGACTTCGGTCACTTTTATCTAAAAAAAAAAAACAAAAAAACAAAACAAAAACCGAAAACAAAAAAACTTTAACAATAAATAAATATCCTAAGGATCCCCAAAGTTTAGGGATAAAGGCTTTGTTGACGTTATTGTATCCTTAGGACCTCAATAGAATCTAGTGTTTCCCTTCAAAAAACACCACAATACTAATTCCAAACAATTGGTCCTAATCCATAGAAATAGGGATCTTATAGAATTTAGCTGACATACGCCTCTAATACTTGTTGAACTGCGGATAATTTGGATATCGAATTGTCTTAAAGAATCAAAGATAAATTCTTTTACTCTCTTACAGTAAAACTACTAACTCTTCCTTTATGCCCATTTCTCTACCAATACCTTTCCTCTAAAAGTGTTGAAGACAAGGAAGTGCAGATTGTTTCTCTCTTTCTGTTCTGTTGGTTGTAAGGATATATAATGTAGGCTAGATTTGCTCTTGCAGTTTCTAATAAATTACTGATAAGCCACTATCTAAATTTTTTGATAGCATTTGGGTGGAGGGGCTATCTTGTATGGGATGAGTTCTCTTTTTTGGTGGGTAATGAGTCTCATAGCCCAACTGTTGGGATCCATGAACATCATTACCTTTTGTTTGGTTGTTTGTTTGGTAAAAAGCTTTTTAATGAAACGCGGGGGGTTTCACCCACCGTTTACAATCAAAATAGTAATAATAATAAATTTGATAGCAATCATTGGTATTGTTCTTTTCATAGTAGTTACTGATGATAAGCTATTATTGACGAGTATTTACTGTAGTGAACTGGAATGCTTTTCATTCAACTGGTTAGGCTACATGGTGGGCTTTTGCTCTTAACTCAAATTCTTTGGTACTTTATAAATATATGCACTGTAAAACGGCCACAACTATGATGATGTACCTCTTAAATATGAACCTTTTGTCTCTAATATATCTGATTTTTAAACTCTTGAAAATATTAAACTGTGTGACAACAATCTCTTGGCCTTTCAAATAAAAATAAATACATTTAACCATACAAAAAATTTCTCGAAAAACATTCTTACTATATGTACAAATTCTTTACGGGACTAAATGTCAAAAACCATTTTGTGTGTGTGTGTGAGTGTGTGTTCTACAAAGAAATAAAAACAGGCTCGTTCTGACACCAAAACTTCATGGACTCTCCTTGCACACGTGCTGGACACTTGTTACACGTGTCTTAAATTTTATAATATCTCTAATATTATAATGGGAGAGTTGTCATTTGTAGACAACCTGTGATTTGTATGCATTCAACCTCAATTAAATCTACACCACCCAATTAGATTAGATCTAACCCTAACCTAACTAAATCTCTCAATTAAATCTACACCACACAATTAGATCTAATCATAACCTAACTAAATCTAAACCACACAATTTGGCAACTTTGGTAAAAAAGATTAATATTTTGGCAACCTTGGTAAATTTTAGGTATGAATAATTGGAAGAAGATACTATTTACAATTGAGTAATCTCTACTAACCCTAACTTTGTAACTATATAAACACGTATAATACACATCCAAACTATATCCAACAAATATAAATGTGCACCGCACGTGTAGCCCAAATCAAAACATTCAAATATAAACTAATTTTCAATATATATTCATTTAATTTGATGACTTTACTTTTTTTAGACGTGCATCGCACGTACATTATACTAGCATCTTATATGTTGGACATTTCTTCCACACTTCTTAGATGCTTTTCTCAACACACAATCAACAATTTTGACACTTGTTTCATATTTCTAATATATGTAGCTGTATTGGTTACCTTGGGAAGTTAATCTTGCCCTATTTATCATTAATATTGGTTTCAGTCTCGTATATGTTTCATTCAAGTTCTCTCTTACATGATATAATAGCATCTATTACTTTTCCAATCAAGTAATTCGGAATTTATATTCAAATTCGACAAATTCGCCTTAACCAGTCGACTTTTAGATACAAATATAAGCGCGAGCGAGATATCATAAAGTAACAGAGTTGAAAGAAAATTACTACCTTAATACCAAGATGCGACGCCCTCTTCTCTTGTTTCCATGGCCACCGATCTGCAAAATATACAATTACGAGACCTATTACGTCATAAAATCGAAAAAAATACAGTATTTTGAAACTCCAATTTGGACCAAGTTTACATCTTTTACCCTAATTTCTGAAAAAGAGCAAAAAACCCTAAAAAAATTATCGGGAGCGACGGAATTCTTGTTATTAAAGAAACCAAACCCTAATATTCCTAATACCCAATTAAGAACGATTCGAACCTGAGTATGGAATTGAAAACCCCCAATTCTGAATCTCTGAAGAGAAGTCGAAATTCGAAAACCCTAATTTTGAGATGCGTTTGAGATTTGAAACGAGGGTTGGGAGGGAGACGAGTCGACTATTTATAAGAGCATCATAATGGTGTTTTTCATCTCTCTACTTCTACTATTTTAACGGGAAAGTTGGGGTTTGTAACAAACAAATTCTAACTTTGTAAATATATAAACACGTATAATACACGTCCAAACTATATCTAACAAATATAAATGTGCACCGCACGTGTAGCCCAAATCAAAACATTCAAATATAATTTTTTTTTTCTTATTCGATATATATTCATTAAATTTAATGACTTTACTTTTTAGGCGTGCAACGCACGTACATTATACTAGTTTGAGAAAATGGCACAAATAAAAATAGGCAATAGGTGTGAAGCGCGTAGTGGTCGTTTGCTAAAAATTTCTCAAAAAATAACGAGACGAAACAACATGTATCGTCTAGCACGTTGAGTAAAAAAAATATTTTAAAATGTTAAGTTAATTATGTTTAAATTAATTAACTATTGATTAGATATTAAAATAGTTAAATTAAATATTAAAATATAAACTAATCTACTCTAATCTACCTAATTAACACCTAAAGCCTCATAAATGTGTTGGACGGGACAACATGTCCCGTCCAAGCCATTTTTGGCTTCAAACGGGACAACATGTCCCGTTTGACGAATTTTTTTTCCTTCTTTTTTCAAAGTCTTCGGACAGTACAACATGTACCATCTGATCATTAAAAATAAAATTTAAAAAATAAAAAATAAAAAATAAAAAGGTCAGACGAAACAATTTGTTTCATCCGATCCCATAAATAAATAAATAAAAGACGGAACAACATGTTCCGTCCCCTATATTTTGAGAATCGTCATTTCGTTTCTAAGAACTAATTGTTGCGCATTTGTCAAGATATGGAAAAATAGAAAACGACTGCAAACCTAACTTTCTCATATTATGAGAATATGGCAATTATAGCAAACGACTGTGGATCCTCTAAGAGGTGTGTAAATTGTGGAATATCAATGCAGTATTAGCTGCCTTTTCTTTATTTTATTTTATTTACTTATTTATTTTAGACAACTGTCATTTTGCGGGTTAATGGGCTTAAGAGCATCTGTAGTCGTTATTGCCAAATTTTGACTATTTGGCTTATAGCAAATAGCAAAAGTAGTTTTCGCTATAGTCGTTGTTAGCTAAAAATTGGGCAAACAGTAAATTATCTACCGTCCTGTGTTTTTAACAAAAAATATTTAAAAATTGGTTATTATAAACACTGATTGTGACATTTAATATAAAAAAAATGAAATGGACAAAAAAATGCTTGGAAGATGTATAATCTGTCGGCCTTTCATTTTTTAATTTTATTTTTATTGTAGGACGGTAGATAATTTACCGTCCGAAAAAAAAATTAAAAAAAAACCAAATGGTTTTCGGGACGGTGTATAATCTCCCGTCCGATTATTATATTAATAAAAAAAAAATTGGGGATGGCGTATAATCTACAGTCCGATCTTCAGACGAAAAGTAATGTATCGTCGGGCTATATTTTTCAAATAGCCAAATCGAGTGCCAAATATGGCTGGCTACTTTTCAAAAAAATCCAAAAAATGGCTAAATAGCCAACGACTGCAGAGCATAAAAAGCCATTTTTTAGAAAAATTGGCTAAATAGCCAACGATTGCAGATGCTCTAAGAGCATCTGTAGTCGTTGTTTTCCATTTTTTGGGTATTTGGCAAATGGAAATAGAAAATTAGACGGCGTGCTGTAGTGGTCGAAAGTTAAAATTTGGCCAGACGGAGGATAATCTTTCGTCTCAAAATTTTTTTTAAAAAAATAATAATAATTTTTTTTGCACTAAAGGACAAAAAAAACAAAAAAACAAAAAAAAAACTCCAAAAGTGAGGGTCGGTGGATTATACACCGTCCCAACACTTTAGTCTTTAGCCAAATTTGTTAGGACGGTGTATAATCAACCGTCCGACAAATTATTATTATTATTTTTTTAATCGGTTGGGACGGGACATTATCTATCGTCTGATGCAAAGAAAAATTAAGCGACGGAAGATAATCTTTCGTTCGATCGAAAAAATTTAAACGACGGTGGATAATCTATCGTCCAGCTATTTTGGCAATTGCCATTTCGATTGCCAAATATAGCCGGATACAATAGCGATTGAATTCAATTTTTGAGTATTTGGCCAACGACTACAGGAATTTTTTTTCCAAATTTTAGAAAATTTGGGAATATGGCAAACCACTACAGATGCTCTTAGGTTACAATTTAGAACTTTTAAATGGGCTTGGCCCAACTTCTTACTATTTAAAAGACTTTTATATGGATCTATTCAAAGTGCAGTTTGTGCAGGTGATCGACGATATGAAATTGGTAGTTATCATGCATGCCCTTTTGGTCATTTGAGGCATGGTTTGGGTGTTACCTCAATGTCGATGTTTGATTTGTGAGCTGTCGTTGTTTATCTCTTGGTCGACAATTACTTGGATGGTCTTCTCATTAACTTTGTGTTGTAACTTCATTGCCCTAGGAGTAATACGGTGAACGACGCATACGGATTATTGTTGTTTCTTTTTTTCTCTTTTCTTTAGGTTTTCTTGTTCGGTTGTTGTTGCTTTTTTGGGATGCTTTATTACCCCCATTAGAGCATCTACTATCGTTTTGTAAAAACTCAAAAGTTAGCATTTGAGTTTAAAAGAAATTCCACTTCCGTTCGCTAAAAACCTAAAATTTAGAATCGGAGTGAACAGTTGTTCGCTAAACATAGAAGCTGCGATAGAAGAAATACTAAATATAAAAAAACGAAAGAAGATGATCCGTTTAAGGGAAAAAATCAGACGGACGCTCTTCCGTCGATTAATTTGAAAAAAGAAAAGGAAAAAGATGAGAGACGGATGAAGAAGCTACGTCTCCCTTTTTTTTGTAAGTATTTAGAAATTTCTTTTCCAAAAAATTACAAAAATATCATTCAAATATTATGAAAATGCCATTAATTAATTACGAAATTTCTGTTTAAAAAATTTAATAAAAAAACCTCGGGCGGAAGAAGATCTTCCGTCCGAACACTTCTGCCAATTTGCTTCATTTAATAATTACAAAAATGTCATTGCATAATTATGAAAAAAGTCATTTTAAATTTTTAAAAAAAAAGACGGACAGAGGAAGCAGCTCCATATGAATTTTTTTTTCTTTTTTTTTGGCTGATTTAGCACCAACGATAGTAGACTTTCCCTCTCATTGTTATTTGTCAATTGCTAAAAGTGCAAAATTTGACAATGACAATAGTGGATGCTCTTATAAATGTCAAGGATATTAACTCTATTATCAAGTCAATTGTTGACAATCATAAAAAATCCTGTGAAAAATAGGATACATGCTGAATAAAATTTCTAATCTAAGCGATCCAAAAAAAATATCTAATCTGGAATTCTTTTTACCATATAAAAGAATAACCATGTGAGAAAAGTGTGCATAACAGCTAATTATGTGTAGCATGAATCATGCAGATACTGATCTTGCCCATCAGCTGTATTGGCTTAGGGCTGCAAATGAACAGAGCTATTCGCGAGTAGCTCGGCTCGAGATCGGTCAAAACTCGGTCAAAGCTCGGCTCGAATCGAGCTCGAGCCGAATTCGAGCTTTGAAATCGAGCTCGTTAATTAAACGAGCCGAATTCGAGCTTGGCCTAGTTCGGTTCGTTAGGCTCGCAAGCTATTCGTTAAGAAGCTCAATAACGGGTTCGCGAACTAGCTCAGCTCGGCTCGAGTTAAATAAGAATGGTTAGATATGCAGTGGGCTTTAATAGTAAGAGCCCATAACTAAAAGATACTCATACACTCTGCCCTCAGCCGCCGCTCACTTCTCATAATCTCATCCCAATTCCAAAAGACTAAAAATCTAAAACCCTAATTCGTTTCTCATCCTCATCCTCATCCCCATCCTCATCGGCGTCATCGCCATCGGTGTCGCGCCCTAATCGCAAGTCCTCAGTCGACGTTCGCCATCGGTGTCCCAACTCCCAAGTCCTCATCCAGCCCTCTTTCTCATCCTCATCGACACGCTTCCACGTCCCGACCTTTCTCATCCTCATCCTCATTCTCATCGCGTCGCAGGCTTGGAGTCGGAAGCTCGTAGGGTCGCAGTCCTCTTTCTCATCCTCATCCTCATCGCATCGCCCTCACGCAGTCGCAACTCGCAAGCTCGCACTCTTTCTTATCCTCATTTGTGAGTATTTGTGAGTATACTAATTTCATCCATGATTGTCTTAATTTGTGTGTCTTAAGAGTTTAATTGTGAGGATATCTAAGAGTTTAATTGAGTAAACCCTTAATTGAAATGCCTTGCAGTAGCATATCTGAATGATTTTTGGAGGGAGAGATTCATTGGATTCTAGTAACATCTAAATAATAATTTCTTATTTACGGAAGAATTTGTTTCTTGCAGCTAATTGACAAGCATAAGGATGTGATTGACAAAACAAAGGAAGAATACATTTCACTCAAAAAAGCAGTGGAAGGGCTATGAGCCTCTGAGGTTTTGCCATGAATAATATTGATCTTTTACCTGAAATGCTATATTTGTTGTTTTCTATTCCAATGTGACCAAGTTTGTGAATGCCACAGGTTGATGCTGAGTATAAGTTGCAAGACAAGAAAAAACTTGTAAAAGAATGGGAAATGAAGGTCAAGGCTTTTAAGAAAAGGCTCGATGATGTAAAAATTGATATCACAAAACACATGGATCAGTAAGTTGAATGTTTCCTAACATTTGTAAGTTGTATTCTGATTCTCCTTCCCATTCTGACTGGATATGTATTGTTCCAGAGTTCATGGCAGGATTTAATGTTATATCCTTGAAATTGAAGGAGATGTATCAGGTTAGCTTGATAAATATGCTTAATGCGTGATAGTGCATGTATAGGAAATTAGCCTAATGTGAAATGTAATGACAGAAACGCAATTTGATGTGCAACTGGAGCGTAACTATATGAGTACTTGTACCTTATTTGTATCTGTTTTGTTCTTGGAGATATCTATATGAATACATATATTTCTTGCTTAGTTAACTCCTTATGCATATTTTTGGGATTGATATACATATGTTAGTCATATATTTTATTGACTACATTAGTACAATATATAATGCTACAGAGACTTCGATTTCATGTGTTGCACTACATGTTCAATCTCTTATCCAGTTAGTGTTCAGTTATTTGGATGACAATTAGGATATTGAGGAATTATATGTAAATAGCCATCTGTGAGGCACCAATAAATATGGATGTGAGATGTACTAGGGACTAATATATATGTACATCTTAAGATATGGTACATTTCTTGAGGGGCCTTGAGACATAAAATGTGGTGGTCCTGCAAAGATACTACATGAACTTTTAACAGTTACATGAACTTTTAACAGTTTCGTTTAATCTGTGGTTGTGTACCAGCTGCAAACAAACGATCAACCTTGCATGCTTTCAGCTGGAGTTACAAACTGCTCGTGGCCGTGAATTGCTGGTAAGGTAACTTGAGTCTTTTTATGTTCCTGCTGCTCATCAGAACACTCATGATTATGTTTTTTCTCTAGCTATGCATGATGAATTTCTTTTTTGCAGGTTATAGGGGCAACAATGGGTGCAACCGGTGTAAGTATACAAACGGAAAATGGTCTGCTTGGATTGCCCACTAGTGTGTGCTGTGTAAGTATACAAACGGAAAATCAGTTGGTAAGGATGTGTTTTTTCTTCCTAATCTACCTTTCTATTTATGCTATTTAGTTTGACCTCATGTAAATTGAGGAAATTTATAAGTTGTTTATAATGTAAATGTTCTCCTTCCCTGTTTTGACTTGTGAAGTTTCTTTCTTAGTTCTATGCAAAACACACACATTTCCCTTGGAATCTGTACACACTTTTCATGCATGTTTATGTTAGTATTGAGATACAGAACTATCACCAAAAAGCTATTACAGTTTAGTGATGCCATCCTTCTTAAGAGGATCTGGCATAGTGTGATTCCTTTTCTCTGGCCTATGAATAACATCTATTTTTGCTTAAGTAGCAGTAGTCATGACTCCAATACAAACACAAATTAAATCAGCAACATAATCAATATTAAAACCTCTGTCTTGATGGAAGAGGAGTACAAGTCCAAGTCCTTTTTAGCTAAAAGATGATACCAAACTAAATGATTCCAAATTAAGTGGAAATTTCAAAGAAATTGGTGCTCTTGCATGGTTGTGTGGTCACCTAGTCCAACCGACCCACATCATCTTCGAGCTAATAATCACTGTTGCCTTTGTCTTTGTTGTTACAGTCAATCTTCAGATAGTTCTGTTGTTGTTCATGAATCTCCATAGGCCTAAGTATATAGTGAGGTTGCCAGGATAAGGCATATCACAAGGCATTGATTGCTTGGGTACCTTCTACCACATATTCTTTGTAGCTTCATTGCATCACTTCTTCCTCTCATTTTAATGGCTTGGATGCAAAAAGGATTAGGTTTAGTTACTTGAGTGAACGAAGACTGTATGCATTGAATAGAAGTAGTATTTGACTGGTCTCTTTTGATTGAAAACTAATATGAGTGTAAAGAGTTATACAAGTCTACGTTAGAAACTTGATCCTTTTCTGACTCAGAGCTGTCAAGGAAGCAACAAATATTTCTATTCGTAAAGCATCAATCTTTTTATACTTTATCATTTGATTTCCTTGTTAAAATTAATATCAAACGGAATTTAGGATGAATATTTCAAATATCTTTCTGAAAATGATGCCTAACCCAAAACTGAAACAGGGTTCTTGGACCTTGCTCCTGCTCCACAAATTACTGATGACTACATTTCCATTATGTTAAATTGATATATTTGGCACAAATCTGCAAGTGGTTCCATACAGGTATGTAATTAAGCCATACATGCATTTTCTTAATTAATTTGTTTCAAAGAAGAAAAAAACAATTGAACTATATATATCTTTGCAATTAAACTGCAGAATTTGAGGCCGGAGATGCCTAGGTGCTGTCTGAGTTCTTTAGCAAATGTGATGAAGAGATGTTGGGATGCAAACGCTGACAAGAGACTTGAAATGGATGAAGTGGTGTCGATACTGGAGCCAATCGATAACAGCTTGATGGCAACTCAGAGATGAGATTATGACCTATCGCTTAATCTCCATCCCATGCATGTACATTTAAAATCTTCAATAACTATGTTGTTTTACAATGGTAGTCATGTCTGCAAATGTTTTTTTAAGGTTGCAGCATTGCACTGCAGGATCTTCTCTGTTTTTTGGGGTTCTGTTGTGGTTGCATGCAGAGATATTAAGTGATGTAATTAGGATATGAAAATGAAGAGTGAGAATTTGTAAACCTATTTGAGATTTTAGAAAATTGGATTTTGTTTAAGAAATCCAATTCTTCTTTTTGTAAATATATCAGTCAATCACCATGTTTGGTTTCTGTCCATTTGTTTTATGTTTTTGAGTTTTGTATGTTTGGAGTAATTGTGTCAGGTTAATATTTTTTCGAGCCAAGTTCGAGCTTGACTCGAGCTCGAGCTCGAGCTCGATTTGTAAACGAGCTTTAACGAGCCGAGCTCGAGCTTAGGCGAGCTTACACGAGCTGAGCTCGAGCTTCACTATTAGAGCTCGAAACGAGCTCGAGCCAAGCTCGAGCCAAGCTCGAGCTCAATCAACATGAATCGAGCCGAGCTCGAGCCTCAAGATATTCGGCTCGGCTCGGCTCGTTTGCAGCCCTTTATTGGCTGCAATCCTGCTAGGATTTTCATGATTGAGGCTTGATAATAGAGTTAATAATCAGAAGCTCTTTAAAGTTGGGCTAAATTTAAGAAAATTCCACTGAACTTTGGACTATTTTAAAAAAAATAAACAAAATTTTGTTTTGTTTAATAAACTGCACAAAACTTTGGTTTAGAAAAAAACATAATGACAGAGTTAGGATTAGGGTTAGGGTTAATTCGCGGGGGCGAGAAGATTTATTTAAACATCTGATTAGTTTAGTTATGTTTTTTTAAACACAAATGAAAGATGAAAGTGTTTTTTTAAAATTTAGTTTGACAAAAACCTAAATCCGTTAAAGTGAGTTTTTTTAAACTAAAGTTTGTACGGTTTTTTTAAAATTTTGTGCGGTTTTTTAAATTTTAAAAAAAAATATTAGTGCGATTTTTTTAAAATGACCCAAAGTTCAGTGGTGTTTTTTAAATATCTCAACTACTATAATGGGAGAAGGCCTTAGTGTAATTTGTCCATATCCCAACCCGTGCAACGCACGTTTAATCTCTGCTACTATAATGGGAGAAGGCCTTAGTGTAATTTGTTCATCTACCAACCCGTGCAACGGACGTGCTGGTAGATTTTTATTTTTTTTACCTTTTTCATTTTTTTTCCCAAAAATTTTCTCCACGTGCACAGCACGTGTATATTACTAGTAGCCTTTAAGTTATTAGGATTCACATCTTAAACCGTATAAACCCCTCAAACCACAAGATATGACAACCCTAGCTAGCTCCTAATTTACATCATAGGTATCCAAATCTATTTCTATTATAAAAGCCACAATAAATTTGTCCATATGATATCTGAGCCGTCCATCTTATTTTATTTAGACCTGCAGATCTAATCTAGGCCGTTAATTTGATCTAATATATCAGCCATTGGATCTGAAATTATAACTAATAAATTACTCCAGTACTTAACTCTTATTCTCCCAACGATCCCAAACCCGAACAGCCGACTTCTCTGCTACCCTCTTCCTTTCCTCAATGCCAGATCGCAAGTGAAACCCTAATTTTCTGATGACATTAGATCGACATCTAGAGAGGCAGCTCAAGGCATCCTTTAAGGTGAGATCCCTAAATCTAAGATTGAGATAAATTTCTAAATCAATTTAGGATTCTTTTTTGTTGGATTGGGTGTTCAAAAAGGGAGCCTTGAAGCACAACATGGAATCTATCACCACCCTTCTCCAATTCTGATTCTGGTTTATTCTAGACTTATATTGAGTTCGAGCAGAAAGGTATGATTTTTTATTTCAATTGGTGCAATCGTTAATTTGTTTATTTTTGTTTGTATTAGTGCATCAACATACAATTTTAAAATTGCAAGAACCATGATAGTTTTACTTCGAACTCTTGGATTTTTAAAGTAGGCTATGAATAGAGAAGAACAATATAAACTTGAACACGATTTATTTATATACTTGTTATATGAATTCCATTAGACAATTTATGTGCGATTAATTTCATTTACATAGAAGAAGATTTGCCTTAAAAATTAAGGGAAAATATTTTCATCAATTAGTATCTAAAATATGCATAAAAGGTGTTCTGGTTTTGAATGAAAAAACTTTGCCCATAATTTATGTGAATTAAACAATATATATGAAGCAGGGGTAAGTCCTTTGCATCTAAAAAAGGAAGAGATACTAAGGGACCTCAACAATATATAAGTTTGGTATAATTTGGAGTCCACAAAAGATCCTTCAAGAATATGTAGTTCTATAAGATCCTTCAAGAATATGTAGTTCTATAAGATCCTTCAATAATATATAAGTTTGATATAATTTTATTCAATTGTATTCTAATCGTTGAATTCGTAAGCCAGCTTTGAAGCTTGGAGGAATTCTAATGTAGTGGAAGATCAAAGCTTTGTGACAATTTGATGATGAAAACTGGTTCCCTTTGCAGATTTAAGATTATTGAAATTAGGTCTGGCCTATAAGAAAAAAAGGCAAGCTTGATATAATTGCATTAAATTATTTGTGGAGAAGTTTTTTTTTGATGATCTTTTATTCATTCTCCTTATATATTAAATCTACCATCGACTACAAAATTGTAGGCACTCTTGCATTTTTCTATGTTCTTAAGAAGTTCCTCATTAACTAGATTTCGTTTTGGGAGTCGTATGGTGAAATCTGTGAGACAAGAATACTATTTTTAGAGTTCAATTGTTCATTTATGTTTGTGAGTTCGGGGTTTCTTGTCCCCACTTCGGCTCTCTAATTCTTGATGAAGATGAACATTATCCAACTTATTAAATAGAGTTCCAAGAACTGAACCACAAGGTGGAAGGCCCAGGTTCATCATGAGCATCAGATATTAGATGTAAGCAAGCTCGTAATTTCACCCAAGATATCTGTCAAACTTACTTCATCTTTGAAGGACAAATGCTTTGCTTTAATGCCTCTGATAATAGAAGACTTCCACCCTTACAGTATGAAGGTGATTTGATAATAATGACAGCTTGCTCTTTCATTTGGATGAGTTCCATGCCCTTGAGATGGCCATTTTGTTGCTCTGATCATCTAGATGCTTGTAACAGACTCTAGCATTATCCAGGAAGAATCATTTTCTTATGTTTCATGTCATGTAAACATCTCCCAAGAAGAACATTCTCAAGCCTTTGTGGGTTGCACTTGGAAGTTTTTCTCCCTAACATTGATTTCTTCTTATAGGTAATGGATTCCATCTTGTAAAAAAGCAAGCCGACTCTGAAAGTGAGAAGATGGGAGCTTCGTGTTCTTGCCTCTCAAGGATAGATGTTTATTTGTGCACTGCTGTTTAAATTCTATAGCATGCTCACTCACAGAATGGATGACTAATTCCAACTTGTATGAATTTATTCAAGGATTTGGAATGTATTAATTTTAGTTGGACATACATCTTCTCTTATGGTAAACATGTAATGGAAGTGAGAATTAAGATAGAGATGGAGACCTTTTTCCCTTACGGAGCCCGCCTTTCCGTTGCCTTTCCAGGCCCTTTCTTCTTACTTTGAATATTAATATCAGAATTTTTTTTTTTTGGGGGGGGGGGGGGGGGGGGGATCTGCAGGTTTAGTTTCGTGTATTAATCAGAAACATCAATATTTGATTCTTTGTGTTTAGATTGGTACACTAGGACGAAAGAAAAGTTCTGCCAGTTCATTGAATTGGGAAACAGATAGAATCATGATAATCAATCCTTCTCTACTCCTTCGATCAAGTGATATCGATCAAAGCTACTATTTATCCTTGATCTCAAAGTAAGTTTTGCTCACTTCTAGAACAACTGTCTGACCTCTAAAGTTCTCGCTTGTCTGAGAATGCAGCCTTATTGACGGATGCCCATGCAGAGATAGTGTTGGATGATTCCTTGGCACCATAGCTACTAAGTTCCATCAAACAGACAAAAACTTTTGCTTTAATCTTTCACTTGATTTGCAAATTTGACTTTGATGTACCTCACATTGTAGAATCTATCTCTGAAGCCAAGAAGGAATATGACAATGGCAGCCTAGCCGCTCTTATTCATGATATTGTTCGAACTGAACCAAAATACTATGCAGGGGATACCTACATCAAGAATTTCTTACATCATGATCATGCAAAATGTTTCTTGATTAGTTATTCATTATCAATGTTCGCTGTTAATTAAATACTCATCACTGGAGATGCACATGATCAGAAGATGTTCGAAAGTTGCACTATATTAGAGCATCCACATCGTTTTGTAAAAAAAAAAGCACATTTAGAAATGGAAATATGTCAATTTTGCAAATAATGACATTTCCGTAAATATTTTGTTAAAAATTTTCGTGGATGGATGATCTTCATCACATCCCACCTTTTTTTTTGGGTTTTTTTTTGTAAAATTGCATTTTCGTAAATATCTTTTGAAAAATTTGGTTGGACCATCCCACCTTTTTTTGGTTTTTTTTCATAAATAAATGGATTTCATTTTCCTAAATATTTTCCAAAAAAAAATTGGTGGACGAATAATCTTCATTCGTCCCATCTTTTTTGGATTTTTTTTATTTAGCAAAATGGCATTTTCGTAATTAAATGGATGACATTTTCGTAATTATATTTTGGGAGACGGATGATCTTCATCTATCTGTTCATAATAAAAAATATGTAACATAAGATCATCCTCTGTCTTCTCTATTTAGCAATCGCTAAAGCCGACTGCTAAATTTAGCGATCCACTGTTCATTTCGTTTGCTATAAATATATTTCTAGCGGACGTAGTGAGGGATTTTTGGATTTCAAATGCTAAATTTTGAGTGGTTAGAAAATGGTAGTGGATGCTTTTATATGTACTGAAAACAGGAGTACATCAAGCACCATATTATAGATATCATTCAATGAGTTATTTGGTGTTTCTGAAAATGGGAGGCCTCTACAAGACACATCTCGATATTGAGTAATGCTACATCCAATACCAATTTCACTACATTTCTCTTCACTACCTTAGGTGGCACACTCTAATAGGTAGGGGAAGATAGAGTAGGTGGAAAAACTCTCCAATAAAAGTATGACACCTAAGATAGTGAAGAAAATGGTAGTGAAATTGGTAGTGGCTGAAGCATTACTCCTCGATATTTTAGCCATTTGTAAAATCTAAAAGATTAATGCTTGTTTTGTTTCTCCATAGCTCTTTAGATACTTCTCGAAGCTTGCAAGCAGTAATACATTGACACACGTCACACACGCAGTCCAAATATATCACTAATTACATGGTTGCTACATCTGTAAGCGTTGTTGTGTAAGCCTTCACTAGAGTTTCATTGATGTCCTCTCCTTAGGGATGGCAAGTGGGCCGGGTCAACCGCCGACCTATCCGTGACCCGCTCGTATAACCTGGCCCGCAAAACTGCGGTTCCGGTTCCGGTCGAACCGTTGAACAGTAACGGGTCGATCTGGGTCGCCGAATTATCGGATCCAACCCGCCTAACCCGGCCCGCGAACCCGGTTAAAATTCGCCAACCTGCAGGTCGACCCGCGGGTTGCGAACCGTTTGACCCGCCCCGGGTCCAACGGGTCGCAAGGCCGTTGGCATGGTACTGTAGCACAGAGAGCACAACGGCTTTTATAGCCGTTTTTGTGGGGTTTTTTTTTTTTGGTTTTGTTGTTGTTGTTGTTATTTTAACCCTATAAATACCCCCTAAAACCCTATCAAAAAATTCACAAAAAACTCTCTTACTCTCTCTACTAATATAACTCGTTTCTAAGGAATTTTTGAACAATTGAAGTATTCAACAATCAAGTCTTCAAGGCATATACACGATCAAATTTCGATCGTATCAAAATCAAAATTCAACAACGTCTTTAACTCTTCAACTCTCGTCCAACTCCAAGTGATCAAGTCGTCAACTCTCCTTCAAGCTCTCCTCAACTCTTCAATTCTGGAATCGCTTATTTCTACTTCTACTTCTATTCTTATTTTCACGGATTTTTTTATATACGCGTATCCACAGTGAACGATATCAAAATTTCATACATCTCTTCTTATTTAATTTTTGTTGTAGTTATAATTTTTGTTGGTTTTTTGATCTTCTCTATCTCAACCCTCTTGTTTTCTAGATTTTTTTATAACTCATCGCTCCTACATTGTGTAGTTTTTTTTACATACATTACTACATTATGTCTAGATCACGTGGTAGCAGTCGTAGCCAAAGTGGGCAATATTCCACTGACACTTCCCGTAGGCCACCAATTGTCCCAATTAGTGAGCCCGCCGAAGAGTACCATGATCCTCTTACCCAACAATGGGGTACACACGACGAGGTTGTAGGTGACATACAATTAGAAAAACAACAACAACAACAATCAACCGAAACCACACAACCCCGTAGTAGTAGAAAAAGTAGAGGATAAAGTAGTGATTGGCATAAGTTTTACGATTATATCCCGGACGAACAAACTCCGTATATAGGTTTGAAAGTTTGTAAAACATGTTCTAAGACATACAAATTCAAGAGGGGTGATGGCACCGGTACAGTTAGTAGACACATCCAATATAACCATAAAGACCCTCTTGTTGACCTACCCGGCCAACAAAAAATCAAAGATGAGGATTCTTCTGAGGTATTATAAATAATGAAATTATTTAAATTTTTTTTTTTCAATTCTCTATATGTCTATAAATATTTTGATGACTTCAATTTTTTTAAATTATTCTAAGGCAAAATACCATTATTGCAAAGTTTTGATCAAAAGTGTCAAAGACGTTAGAGATCCATGGTATATTGCATGCAAAGTCTGTTCAACAAAAGTCAATATTGAAAATGATGAAGTTTATTGACGAAAATGTAAAAAGAATAATGTTAAATATGAGCCAAGGTATACAAAACAACATATTGTTAGTTTTCCATCTTTCCATTCTTCATTCAAATCATTAAAAAAATAATAAAATTTAAAAAAAACTAAGAATAACCTGTTTCAGATATGTATTCAAAATCACAATAAAAGATACAAGTGTGGCGGCAGAATTGACTTTATTTGTTGAGGAAACAAGATGAAGCAAGATGCATCATCGGCTGTTCCGCAAAAAACCTGGAACATATTAAGAATAAGGTATAATATGTTATTCTCATAGTGTTAAAAATAATTAAGAGCTAATTTCTTATTTCTATATGCAGAAAAATATGTTGAAGAATTTGATAGAAAGACCAAGAAATGCATTTGGAGATGAGTATACTTTTTGATTAAATCACAAGATGTCAAATATGGAAGAACAACTACAAGAATATTGACTGGATGCAAAATTAAAAAGGATGAACAAAAAGTTATAAGCAGTTTTAAGTTTAAAAAAGTTAAAGTCGAAAGTGATAATTGATCTTATGAAAAATACGATAATATCAGTTTAGGATTTACTAATTTGTTATTTTTTAATCTCTTTTTTTAATATCAGTTTTAAGTTCAAGAAAGTTAAAGTCGAAAATGATGATTAATCTTATGAAAATACAATGATTATATGTTTACGTTGTTGTCTAGCTTTGGGTTCTTGATGCATACTTCAAATCTGATTTCGATGAGATTGTTGTCGTTGGAAATTTTTTGAAATTCATGGTTGTCTTATTAAAATAATTTACTAAGTCGAATTTTTAGTTTGATGAATCTGTGTGTGCTAAATGCAAGCGTGTTTAGATAAAAATTTCAATATTTATGTGCACCAAGCCACGTGCACTTGGTGCACGGTAAATTTCAACTAGTCACATAAAAGGTATATAAAGATTGGGATCAGTAATAATGGGTCAAGAATTTCATCAAAGGTTATGGTGGGAAGTAGTAAGAACTGACGTGCATTCTTAAATCCTAGTGTGTTTATTAAAACGATTGTAAAAATTGAAAAAAAAGAGAAACGAAGAGGTTGCGATAATACTCTCTGCATCATTGTCTCTTACTTTGCTATTTTAGGAGAGAACATGAAAAAATTAGAGGATTTGTGTTATTAGTAGTTTGTTTCAATGAAGAAAAGTTGAAATGGTTTGGAAGTTTATTCGTAGGGACAAAAGATAGACATATGGGGACAAGGACGTGACACTATTCTTTTGTTGGACGTTAAACCATGGAAAACTTAATCAAACTTTTTCTTGGGAACCAATAAGAAAAAGTTACATAAGCTCTGCCTTTAAATTTATTTTTTATATTTTCTCGTTTTGAACCTCCTCCTCTCTCTCTCTCTCTCTCATCCTCACTTTTCACACTTATGCTTGTGTTCTTTTTCGTCACTCTATATTGAAACTAACTACTTCTTAGACTATAAAATTTACTTGTTATAACAGTGTATTTTAATTTTCTCATAAAAAGAAACATATAATGTCTTTTGCACTCAATATTTGTAGACTCGCAAAGTGTATGCTTTTAAAAATATGTCCTTGCATGATCTTATTGACATTAAGAGATGAGGTGGTCCAAGTCTTGCCTCTACTTTAACCTTTCCAATTTTCTAATCAAAATCTATCTTAAATTCAAAAGGCTCCTTTCATGCAATATTACATATAACAATTTCATACCTCTTGGTACAACAATTATTGTCTCTTTCTTTGAGCCTAGTTTCTCCAAAGTTGTCATTTGCCTTTTTAGGCCGAAACATAAACAAAACAGATAACTTATATTATTGGTGGTCTATTAAAGTGGAAAAAAATTTAAATGGATAGAAAATATTCGTAGACAACAAGAGAGCAAAATAAGGGGGACAATGAGAAGACACAGTTATTTGGTTGGATGTAAAATCATAGAAAGCTTTTCCAAACTTATCCTCGAGAACTTGAAAGAAAAAAGTCTCATGATGTAAACAGAGAGAGCTTTTCCAAACTTTTTTTTGGGGACCAATAAGAAAAAGTATCATCATATCTATCTTTAGATTTGCTTTCATTTTAATTTTTCAAAGAGATTCATTGTTTTGGCCATCCTCTCTCATCCTTACTTTTCGTACCACACTTTTATTTTTCATCATTTTTATGTTGAAACTAACTATAAGTAGAAGATTTACCGGTTAGAATAATGTCTTTTGATTCCCTTGAAAGGAAAAAAGAATAATGTGTTTTTGCACTCAACTTTTTTAGACTAATGGAGTGTGTGCTTTGAAACTCGTGTTTCTTCATGATCTCATTGATATTAAGGAATGAGATGGTCCAAGTCTTGCGTATACATCAACCTAGCTCGCCTATGTTTTAATCAAATTCTTTCTTAAATGCAAAAGGCTCCTTTCATGCTTATTGCATATATATATATATATATTTACATATAACGGTTTTACATATCTTGGTACAACAATTATTGCTAAAGCTTTTTGTCATCAACTATGAATCTCTTTTCTGCAATCACTTCGGAATTATTTAATAAGCTGAAAATGTAAACTGATGTGAATGCAGAGGTTGAATTGTTTTTTTTTTTTTTGATTATACTGGGTATCCATCCCCCCTCTGGGGTCCGACTAATCCCAGTCCCGTGAGCTAGGTTTTGAGCAGGCCGTTAAACAGTCCTACTGCCACTGACCATCACATAATGTTTACCATGGGGATTGAACCCGTGACCTCTGGGAGGAGCATACTCCAGGTCACATCATTCTCACCACTAGGCCATCTGTGATGGTTGAGGTTGAATTGTTGTTACCGCATGAGCTCAGGTTAATTTCTCGTAAACATATACAAATACTTTTATAAATGATAATAACTTATTGATGTGAAGGGAGAGGAGACGTCTCTCAGTTGTTATTTGACAAGATCGATATGTTAGTACGTTAACCATCTGGATCTTTTTTTTCCTTAAATAGATACGAACAAATGAAATTTTCTTGGGTACTAAAGCAGTAGCTAGGAGAGAATATGTAGGCTAAAATCTGATGTGAGACTACATATGGGAATAATAGGCCATCTTTTCTGAAATCAATTTGTTTTGCATGCCCAGGAATCTCAACTAGAATCACATTACTAGATACTGTGATTTAGTATCTTTGCCTGTCTCAGTGTTGAATGTAGATGGAAGATTGGGGGGTTTCTACTTGCACATCTTTGATCTTCCAATAAATGTGCTAGCTAGTTATTTTGTGACGCTCAATAGATTACAGTCTTAGTTCATTAGAGATTGAACATGGTTGAGCTTCATTTAACGGTGCTGGGGCTCGATAAGTGACAGATTTCTGTGCATCTGCCAATAATGTAGTAATGTACGATAACAATGAGAACGCCTCTTTTATATAAAGACTTTCTTTTTTCTTTAGCTTTGAGTGGTTAGAAGTTAGATTATGTGTTCCATATCCCTCCATTTTGTGAATGCCTTTTAGCGTTCAAGTTCAAGTTAAAAGGCAGTGGATAACTAATTAACTTCGTTTCTTTCTTATAACATGACATCAAATAACATAGTTGTTCAGATATCACAGTCCATTCTGAAAAAGCAGTAGACATATATAACTAGCTTTATTTCATAGTTATAGCCTAACATCAAAGTTAACAGTTGTTCCTACAATGCCAATACAGAACTACCCTTCTGCAAATTTTTTCATACCTAAGTAGATATTAGTATAGGAGCAAGCCAGAGTCCATCATATGCCCGAAGCACAGACGTTAAATAAGCTGCACTTAAGGTCTTTATTCTTAACTATGGACCCTGAGAGTATTCGTTAAAAGGTGACGACACCTCAGGGATCCTTCATCAGCTATTTAACATGCATTATACCTCAGGATCATTGTTGTGCGCCTGATCAGTTCCCCAGCATCCAGTCTGATGCTCAATTGCTGAATTTGAAGTTGGTTGTATCTCACTGCTGATTTCAAACATGCTTGTAATTGCTTGAGGTGAACATCTTTCTGAACTGGTCATGCCCCTGCAGCTAAAAAAATTCTTGGAGCTGATTTCAGTATTGACAGAAGAGAGGCTTCTCTTCCCTTTAGATTCTAGTAAAGAATCACCAATCCTCAATCCCGGTTCATTTCGCTTGACTATTCGGCACAAAGCAAAGCCTCCCTAGAAATTGAAATAATAGCTAGTGTCACATATATATATAGCTAGCTACATCATAATTAAGATTGTTTAATTTTGAACCAAGTGTAATGTTGTAACTAATTTCTTACTAGGAAGTTAGGAGTGGGATGAGAGAGATCTTCACAAAGACGGTATTCATGCATCACGACTCCTAAAATAACTAAACCTAATTAATATACTAACTAAACCTAATTAATATAATAACTACTCCTAAATTATCCCCAATCAGCATTAATGGCTCCTCCTTTCATGGACGGGGTATCATACCCCGTCCGGGGTATGTATCCCCGTCCCACATTATTATTATTATTATTATTATTATTTTCTGTCACTCAATCCTGGCCGTTAGTTTAATTTTTAAAAAAAAAAAAGAAAACAAAAAAAAAGGGAGAGACGGGGTTTGAGAGACGGGGTTTGATACCCCGTCCGGGGTATCATTCCCCGTCCGAGGGATTACTAAAAAAAATCATTTTTTATTTGGAGAGACGGGGTATCATACCCCGTCCGGGGTATGTATCCCCGTCCAACCTTTGAAAAAAAAAATTACGAAAATAGGAGAGACGGTATATGATCGTCCGTCTGAATCGATTAAAAAATTATTATATCGAAGAGACTGGGTATCATACCCCGTCCTTTATAACTTGACTAGGGAGAACTGATTGGGTGATGCATGAATACTGTCTTTGTGAAGTTATCTCTCATCCCACTCCTAACTTCCTAGTAAGAAATTAGTTACAACATTACACTTGGTTCAAAATTAAACAATCTTAATTATGATGTAGCTAGCTATATATATATGTGACACTAGCTATTATTTCAATTTCTAGGGAGGCTTTGCTTTGTGCCGAATAGTCAAGCGAAATGAACCGGGATTGAGGATTGGTGATTCTTTACTAGAATCTAAAGGGAAGAGAAGCCTCTCTTCTGTCAATACTGAAATCAGCTCCAAGAATTTTTTTAGCTGCAGGGGCATGACCAGTTCAGAAAGATGTTCACCTCAAGCAATTACAAGCATGTTTGAAATCAGCAGTGAGATACAACCAACTTCAAATTCAGCAATTGAGCATCAGACTGGATGCTGGGGAACTGATCAGGCGCACAACAATGATCCTGAGGTATAATGCATGTTAAATAGCTGATGAAGGATCCCTGAGGTGTCGTCACCTTTTAACGAATACTCTCAGGGTCCATAGTTAAGAATAAAGACCTTAAGTGCAGCTTATTTAACGTCTGTGCTTCGGGCATATGATGGACTCTGGCTTGCTCCTATACTAATATCTACTTAGGTATGAAGAAATTTGCAGAAGGGTAGTTCTGTATTGGCATTGTAGGAACAACTGTTAACTTTGATGTTATGCTATAACTATGAAATAAAGCTAGTTATATATGTCTACTGCTTTTTCAGAATGGACTGTGATATCTGAACAACTATGTTATTTGATGTCATGTTATAAGAAAGAAACGAAGTTAATTAGTTATCCACTGCCTTTTAACTTTAACTTGAACGCTAAAAGGCATTCACAAAATGGAGGGATATGGAACACATAATCTAACTTCTAACCACTCAAAGCTAAAGAAAAAAGAAAGTCTTTATATAAAAGAGGCGTTCTCATTGTTATCGTACATTACTACAAGTTTGTGTCCTCGTTACAGTCACCTGCTTGCCGACATAGTAATGGAGATAATAATAGGTTACTAGCTTCAATACCTGAAATTCAAAGACAAAAATGAAACTCAATACATTAATATCTAGAAGTTACTATGAAAGCATAACAAAAACTACAAGTAGAGTAATTTCTTTATGTTTGAGGGACTGTAAAGTATAGTCATAATAGTACCATTGATGCTGGTGTTTACATTCATCGGCATCTCCCATTCATACCTCGGAAAAGCCATCTCATTCTCATTGAAGTATGCACTCATATTATCCAAAGGACTCAGAAAAGATGAGATATATCCTGATGCATTGAGTTCCTCTTCAGCGAGACTTGCATAGGATGAAACAGGGGAGATACTATTCTGTTCAGAAATTGTGTTGATGAAGGATTCACTCAAGTTCTGATACGACGATGGATGCACTTCCAAATAATTACTCTGCATTGAAAAAGTCCTATGTATTTTTAGAATTGATATATAATTCTTTGATAAGGTATTTAACATGCATTATACCTCAGGATCATTGTTGTGCGCCTGATCAGTTCCCCAGCATCCAGTCTGATGATCAATTGCTGAATTTGCAGTTGGTTGCATCTCACTGCTGATTTCAAACAGGCTTGTAATCGCTTGAGGTGGACATCTTTCTGAACTGGTCATGCCCCTGCAGCTAAAAAAATTCTTGGAGCTGATTTCAGTATTGACAGAAGAGAGGCTTCTCTTCCCTTTAGATTCTAGTAAAGAATCACTCAATCCTCAATCCCGGTACTTCATTTCGCTTGACTATTCGGCACAAAGCAAAGCCTCCCTAGAAATTGAAATAATAGCTAGTGTCACATATATATATATATATAGCTAGCTACATCATAATTAAGATGAACCAAGTGTAATGTTGTAACTAATTTCTTACTAGGAAGTTAGGATTGGGATGAGAGAGATCTTCACAAAGACGGTATTCGTGCAGTACAGCTAAATGAAAGTGGTTACGTACTTGCCTTTCCTATCTACTAGGAAAAAACAGTAATAGCGTGCATCTGTTGCTTATGAATGAGCTAGGGTGTCTATAAATTGAGTATATTAATAGCATAATTACTTATATTTTAAAATTTCTTTTACCATAATGCTTAATCTTGAAAAAAAAGAAAAAAAGAAAGAAAGTAGCATTTGAGTCCAAATAATAATAATAATAACATTAATAATTAAAACCTTATCAGGCAAATTTTAATTTTTGACTAATTCCACGCGTTGCTTTCTTTTTCCATGTAAGGAGTTCTACTTAGTGGCAGAACAAGGAAAGTGGCAGAACAAGGAATGACAAAAAGAGGATCACATGTAGGGGGGCGGCTCTTAACAAATTTCGGGAAAAATAAGAATTTATGTATTTATCGGGTAATTTCGATATTCCTGCAAGGGCCCATGCAACTCCAGACACCCCCTTGGTTCCACCCTTGAGATAGTGTTTATTATATATAGCCTCTTCACGGACTACAAAGATACACACCATTCATCTCTTAGCGGAATACCCAGTCTTTGTAAACAAACAAATGTTGACAATAACCTCAAATCTTCTTACGTTTCTAACGAAACTGCATTCCATATATTCGAATCTGTTTTGGGCGTACAAAATCTAAATTGTTTAGATTCTAAAGTTATGCTCCACTCTTCTGAGATCATAATCATGATCATCAACCAACAACATGGATCATGAGACCTCATTTTTTAATATGACTATCCATAAATAAAATAAACAGATAAGGGGAAAACGATTCCTCACAATCCAACAAGGACTAGACATAAATGGGGGTGACAATTGGCTCAAGGCCAACCAGAGTAGGATAGTCCGACACGCTTTGGAGAGAGCTTGGGTCTACATGGTGTTATATTTAATCAAGTTAAGGTTTAACTTTTGGGACCATTTATTAAATTGGCCAGGTGTGGGCTTGAATTATTTAGCCCGATGGGCCCATATATGCTGTGTATTAGATTTTTCTTGATATGTAAACATAATCCCATTAGGCCAACCAGAGTACGATAGTCCGACACGCTTTGGAGAGAGCTTGGGTCAACATGGTGTTATATTTAATCAAGTTAAGGTTTAACTTTTGGGACCATTTATTAAATTGGCCAGGTGTGGGCTTGAATTATTTAGCCAGATGGGCCCATATATGCTGTGTATTAGATTTTTCTTGATATGTAAACATAATCCCATTAATTAAATTCTCAATTAGATTCATTCTTAAACCAATATTCAGTACAACTATTCTTCAAAGGGCCTCCTCCCCTTTTCAAAGACACTCTTCCATTTTCATTGCCGATTAAAAATAGAACCAATCTTCAAATTATAATCTGTTTAAAATTTTGTTCCATAACTTCTCAACTCAAATTGATTCAAATAAAGGAAGTTGTCACCTCCCTATTTTGTGTGTTCCTCCAAACGAAAAATTCTATATATGTTTTATGAAAAGTCCGATATCGGCCCAACTCTACCAAGATTTCTTCTATATGGGTTCGGACTTATAAATTCAGGTCCGATCAATAAATGGGTCAAGCTTGGACTCATGAAATGTAAATGAACACCAGACCCATATTTACATGAGTCCTACTCGAGTCCATTTATTTTCTACAGCCACTATGTTTACTAGCTCAAATACACGTTCAAAAGCACATGGATACAAAATTGTGTCACCATAAAACTGTGTTTGTAATTTGTATAAAGAAGTCAACTAGCCCTACGTAAATGAAACAAGTCTTCTTGAGAAAATGAAAAGCCTTGGGGCATTCCAAGCCTCATGGAAATCTTAGAAAATATAAAATTTTGTTTGAAATAAATCCCCCTCATGTAATAAAAATCTGATTTGGTAGGATGACTGTAGTATATGGTTTCTACATGACCCCAAATTCTAGTTACAACAGTAAATGTAGGTAATCATTTAAGGTTCTTATTTTCAGTTGCTTAGTAGATTACTAGTCACAAGCAAACTCTTTCACATTAACTTCATACCTTTGCCTGCCTGTTATATGAATCTTGCATTTGAAGCATACTCTGACATTATTAAAAAAAGGGAAATGATTTCTCTAAGAGCAGATGATATAAAAGAGAAGGTAAACCACATATATATATTAGACAAAGCCATATAATTTAAAATTCTAAAAGTAACATCTAACCTAAAGACAGGTTAAGAAAAATATAGAAATTGTTTTTTGATAAATGACGGATATTTCCATAATATAATATATGTTTGCAAATCTATAATACATAGCAGACGAAAAAACCATACTGGTAGAACTCAGATACATATAACTTGAAAGAAAAAGGTTAAAGAAATACTGTAAGATTGCGGATACATCCCAGTCGACACAAAGATGCATTTGAGATGAGCTTTTCCCTCTTTGCAGTTAGAATACCCTGGTGATGATGTGCGTGGGATTTGAATACATGTTGACTTGTTGCATATTTAAGGAAAGAGTCTCCAAGTGTTTCCAAGGATTCCAAAGAAAATTCCTCTAAGCATTTCTTGGTGGTAATTGCTTCCAGTATCTGTATAGAAATATGAAGCATCTGTCATCTGAATTCGGAATTTTGTTTACACAGAGTTCTTCAGAAGAAAACGTGTTTAGCAATATAATGACACTGTAAGTGGATTAACCATTCAATTAAGGGATTTAAGCCAACCCAATTATGGAAGAACAAAAAGAAAACGGATATGTAGATAAAATATCATTTGTGTTCAGCAATATTAAGACCATAAAAAAGGAATGTAAATACCTTGCTAACTGGAACTTGTCCACTTTGCATGCAGTGATCCGAATGAATTGTCTTTAGCTTGCTAGCAAGTAGCAGACACTCAACACGATGCATAATAGTTGGAAGGAAGGAATATGTATGTGTACAGAATATTGATCGAGATTGGGGAAGAGATTATATTGCAGAGTTCAGGAGGTAATTCAACAAAAGCATTTCTGGATTCTAAGAACAGACAAGATAGTAATATTAATTATTAAGCATAAATAGAAAAGGAGCTAAGGCATAAAAAAAGATAAAAGTAAAGAAATAATGATGTATGCAGATTAAACATAATTCTCACATCAACAACATAGAAGCCGTACATTTAATGCTGGAAAACGAAGCATATAATAAAGTAAGGAGTTTTTTCATTACACAAACATTTTCAGCAGGTTCTGTTCAGCAAAATTGTACGAGCTAGGTAAAAACGTCAAATAAAATGAAATAAAATATTTTAACAAAACAAAATACTCATCCAAACCTTTTTCTTTCCGAAAATTTTGTCTAGCGAGAAAATTATGCACAGTAAAAAGGTGTCTCCCAGCCAATAGGGGTTCATTTTCCCATTTCAAGTCTACACCATGCCTGTTGAATATTTAAGGAACTGAGTGTCAATAGTACAAATTAATTCACACGAACACAAACTAAAAAAAATAACAGCTAACAGAAGGAATTACTATACCTAGCCTTGAAGTATTCCTTGTATGATAGATGTTCTCCTTCCTTCAACTTCAATATTGAATTTCCCGTCATAGTGTCTAAGATTCCATTAATGCAGTAAAATTTTCCTGTATGTGGTGTATAAACAACTGAATTTTGAAGCATACAGCGACATGCTGCACCATCAATAGTATGCATCCTGCCAGCTACACCACATGAACGGAAGTGGCGCTTGTGACGCCAGCTTTTAAGCTTATCAAAAGGGAAACCAACGGACTCAATCGAATCCCAATCAACTGACCACTATAGACTTATCATAAAAAATCGGTGCTCTTTTGTGCATCTTGCACACACTACAGACACCCTTGGAACTTTCCCTTTTATTTTTGTTATTTTTATATTGGCATCTAATCTTTAATCTTCAAAATTGTCATCCTTCCTTCCAAAAGAAACATCCTCTCCATTAGTAAGGAAAAGAAGATTCCTCCTATCACTTGAGTAGTTTGCTCGATCGAAAGGCTTTTTGATTAGGACCGCATGCACCTTGCGTGTTGTGGCATGGCTAATTATGTGGCTTTATATTAATATTCATACAAGTTAGTTAGGTTACCTTTGCTTTGAAAGGAAGTCGGTGTTAATATCAATTTGGTTGGCTTGGACTTGGAGGTGATGGTTGGTAGGCAAATGCAAATTCACAACTAACACACATGCATGACTTGCAACTTTTGAAGTCTCCCTTATTCCACCTTTTCCCTAAAAAAAAAAAAAAAACTTTTGAAGTCGATCTCTAACTAATCTATACACAGTACGTGTGACATAAGCTTGGGTCCTTTTTCTATATCAACTCAATTACTCTATTATGAGTTAGTTCTCAAACCTTCAATTGTATTACAGTTAAAGATAAAACCGAGGCTACACTGATGGATGCTAGTGTCAATTGTCAAATGGTTGTTACGCTCCACCGCTGTTAGGCCAGAAAAGAAGATATATACAAGGGTTCTTAGGTGTTAAAGCACCCCCAGATTTGCATGCAATTTTTTGAAGTTTCTCATATAAAGTTACAATTCTTAAATATTTCCAAGAATGAGTGAAATTTAGAGTCTTTCTTGTGATTATATATATAGTGTCTTACCACCGGCCGGAATGGGTTTCTGTTTGTTTATGGTACTTAATTTTTAAGATGCACATGTCATAAGGTCTAACCTCTTCCTGCCTAGGCCTTACTCAGAAAGAATTCCTAGAATAAAATGAAATAATTATTTAGCCATGGATATGATGATAATATCATACAGTTATTTGTATGTTTTCTTAATGAGTGGATTTTTATGCATATTGTATTTTGCTTTTCTGCTTGAGTAATTCATTAATATGGCTATTATGTCCTTAATTTTAGAAACTTGATGCTAGATTTAGTTGTTTATAAGTCTTTAGTCTTAAGTTATGGCTTAAAGTATGATTAACATATAGATTAAAGTTTCTTTTTTGCCAATAAAATTATTGTAATTATAGGATGCTGATAACACCGTACGTGATGGAGACAATCTGTCATGATTGAACGACTCATGACCATAAATTTATATATCACCTTTGTGCAAATACATGCATTGGTAGAGATTTACAGGACACAATTTTCAAATACAAGTGTTTAACCTCAAAGCTTAGTTTGTAATTATTAGTCATTTTTCTCTCCGATATTGAAGTGAAGAGGGGAAGAAGAGGGGGTTTTCGATTATAAGGAGTTGTGCAAAAAGAAAAGAACTGATGCCGTTATTCTGAAACACGGCATCAGTATAAACGATGCCGTTCTCCAGAATAACGGCATCAGTTCTTTTCTTTTTTGCTTTCCAATCTCGAGTCAATGTTGATACATTAGAGATCTATACTAAAAATAAGTAATGCCGTTATTGGGAATAACGGCATGCAAATTTTTTCAAATGAAGATGAAGTTATTGGGAAGAACGGCATACAAATAGCTGATGCCGTTTTTGCCAATAATGTTTGTTGCTGACGTGTCACAAACAAGGACAAATCGCTAAATGTTTTCGAAATTAGGGTAGGTCGCTAATTATTTTCAAAAATGAGGGCATTTCGGCAAAATTTTCTTTTTCCACTTGGTTTCTCAAACTAGCGCGGGTACATCTCAATTATCCACGTATGGCTTGCGTCATTGAAAAAGTGGACAGAAAAATAAAATCGTGCCACTCAGGACTTCTCAGGCTCGCATACAAGCCAATATCGACATAAGACTTGCCTCATTGAAAAAGTGAACAGAAAATTCGTGCCAGAAAATAAAGAAACAGGCAATATTTCAACAACATTATATGCAAAAAAAGATATGAGATATGCAAACAAACAATATTTCAACATTCTATACAAACCACATTATATATTTTGAGATGTGTTAGCACTGCTGTCCGAATAGTGATTTTATTTATTATGTACCATTTATCTTATTTCTTTTGGAATTAAATTTTATTTACCAATCAAAATATGTGTGAAGAATAAGATATAAAATGTGTTTTGTTTTAAGAGAATATTGTATTTTTAAGTTAGGGAAAAAGACTTTTAATAACACTCTAAGAAGTTTTATTATTGGGATATTGATGTGACACATATGTATTGCAATTGGTTAGGATCGAGCAGCAAGAGAAAAACTTCCTTATTAAAGTTACATTAGATGAAAGAACTTTATACAAGCTTAGTAGTCCAACCGACAGTTACATGTCATGACATTAACAAGTTGATTTTTATGATTTTGTTTACATTAATGGATGTTCTAATATTATGTAGGTAGCCTATATAATTTCTTTTATAAGTAAAATTCTATTTAGCTATCAATATATGTGTGTGAAGAATATGATATAAATTAAATTTGTGTGGAGGGAAAATGACTTCCAATAATATTCTAAGAGGTTTCAATAATAAGATGTTGATGTGACATATATTTATTGCAATGGTTGGGACAACAATTAAAAAATGTCATCGCGTCATAGCTACGTCAGAGAAGTATAAGCTCTGTAGAATTTTAATCTTCATCTGATCAATTGAACCAGCTTGATCCACTTAATAGATAAAATTAAAAATCCTTTGCTGACCTGATACATAAATCTTTACAAACTAGATCTTATAAGCAAATTGTAGTTTCAAATAGGCTAAAAAAATTACTGAAAATTAAATGGTCTGATCTAGCCCGTGCACCTACACCTTAAATTTGCAACAATTCTTTTAACATATGCTTATAACTAATCTCACCTTTATGCACCGTTGATTAAGTGTGATTAACAAAATATATATACATAAAGCCACCATATATATGATGGTTCTCACACCAGGCTTATTCAGCAAAGCACTCAAATTAATTATGTTCTAAATTATCTGAGCAATGATTAAAGGGCATAATCCTTCGTGGCATTAGGGCTTCTTATATATATATACACAAACTGACAAAAGTTAGTTTCATGTTCTATTCAGGATTCATTTTCTCTCGATTAGTTTGTGGGGATAACTTATTACTTTTTATAGGATTTCTGATTTCTGAAAGTCTTTGAAATTGAAGAAATACTGAAACAGTAATAAGTTTCTTAAATAAATAAGAATTATTCTCTCTCATCATTACTCTAACAAAAGATGACGTATTCCCTGTTGATATGTATGGTTAAAAGGTCGGTGTAATCCCTGTACGTGTTCCAATTTTAAACGGATATCTGTATAAGTTGGACATATTGATGGTTGAATGCCTCCTACGAGATTGCCTTGAGATGCGTGTCAGATTTCTTCGAGATGCGTGTTCCCTTTATTTCCCAAACGAGAAATACAAAACGAAGACTCAACAACGTACGGCTGATGTTCGACTCCATGCAGATAACTCCTGTGTCACAATTAGTCTCATGATTAGCCTTGTGTGAGTGAAAGTAACATCTATATATGTCACATCTGTATGCATCCTCAAAGTCATGCTAAGCTAGCTAGTATGTCACATCTATATAGTCTTCCTCAAAGTCATGATAGGGATTATTAATCCCTATCATGCTAACTGGTAATTAATGTAATTCCACTGCACATTCTATCATTTAATTCAACATCTCAATTAAATGCGAGCTATGAAAGACAACCACCGGATTGAAGATCATTTCAGCAAATGCAATTTCGTTCTATTTGCCTACAATTATAAGTACAAATATAGAAGGATGATAAAGGAAGTAAAGGAAGTTCAAATTCTTTTTTCAATTACCTTAAATGCCTTCATTAAGTTGAACCACCAAAAAAAGGTAAAATTTTCAATTTCCACTCTTTTCTCACTTTCAATCCTTTCTGAACTTTTACACAAAGTAAGTTATTAACTTATTTTCACAATGCCTTCCCTGCTTAGAATCATATCACCAACCATGTCTAGTTACAAAGTCCACAACCACTATAATGACCACGACTAGACATGACACATGAGAATGAAAGCAATTGCAATACAAATCCCTTTGTAACCCAACACAATATCCTTCTTAAATATCATTGTTAAATGACATTTGACAATTAATAATAATTCCTACATTGAACTTATTGAGTTTTGGTTCTGGTTGGCTACTTGCTCTCCTCTCCTCACATGCTGTGTAATATTCCACATTCAACTTAAGCATTTCACATGTATTATAAAGATTTTTCTATACTTTTGACCCGATAACTATGTAATATTGTGTTATGCTTTAAAAATCCGGAACCGAACCGGGCCCGTGATTAGAAATAGGATCCGGACCCGGACCCGAAAGCGAACGGGTAACATTTATTGTGGGGAACCGGACCCGGACCCGGACCCGAATTTCACGGGTCTGAGTCCGGGTCCAGTATTTGGACCCGTCAATGACCGGGTCCGGGTCCGGGTATTGAGCTACCCGACCCGACCCGACCCGACCCGTTACCAGTGCTACCTCCTACGAGATTGCCTTGAGATGCGTGTCAGATTTCTTTGAGATGCGGGTTCCCTTTATTTCCCAAACGAGAAATACAAAACGAAGACTCAGCAACGTACGGCTGATGTTCGACTCCATGCAGATAACTCCTGTGTCACAATTAGTCTCATGATTAGCAGGTCTATTTAGCCTTGTGTGAGTGAAAGTAACATCTATATATGTCACATCTGTATGCATCCTCAAAGTCATGCTAAGCTAGCTAGCTAGTATAATAGTATTGCACAAGGATATCAAAAGGAACTTTGAAGTGCACTTTATAAAAACTAGTATAATGCACGTGCGATAAACGTCTATAAAAAAAAATTAAGATATGTGATTCTTTAGAGCATCCACAGTCGTTTTCTATATCTCCCATTTTGCCATATTATAGCAAACGATGCGCTGCAATCGTTTGCTATATATGCCATTTTTTCCATTTCTTTCAAATCTGTTTCTCAAATTTGAGAAACGAAGTAAGAATTCTCAAATTATAGAAGACGGGGAATCATATACCGTCCGAAGGATTTTAATATTTTTTAATCGACTGAGACGGGGAATCATATACCGTCTGTAGCATTTCCAAATTTTTTTTATTCAAAAAAGGGTCGGACGAGGAATGATACCCCGTCCTTCCCTTTTAAAATATACTTTTTTTTGGAAAAAATCCCCAGACGGGGAATCATCTCCCGTCCGGGAGATGATACCCCATCCAGGGCTTTTTACCTTTTTTTTTTTTTTCCTTTTTTGAGTTTTTTCCCCCCAAATTACCCTTCAATCTATATTGAACGAATTTAAAAGTCCAGGGATAATTTGGTCTTTTGCCAAATGAGAAAAATTTGAGAAACGACGACTGCACGATACTCCCCTATATGCTATTACTGTAGCTGCCATATTTTGGCAAATGAGAAAAACGATTGTGGATGCTCTTAGCCAACAAACAATTACATTCATATTCCAACAACACCAGTTGAGTTACTACATACATCCATCATTGAAAAGGATAACGAACATCACTAACAATTAACTGTCAAAACAACAGCTTGTAAATTGCTGACAGGAGTCGGCTCTACATACCATCACTCCTCCAAAAAGATTAAAATGGAAAGAAAGAAAAACTCAGCCAGAACTATTGATACAATTCTACAATTGAGGGATACAATTGCACACCTTCACTACAAAATCCACAACCTTGCATAAGATCCAAAACCTAAACCGAAAACACCGATCTGTCTTCAATCCAAACAGCGAGTTGAAGATGTTAACGCATCAGAAAAGATCTCTACCTAGCTTCACTGTTTTTTTTCTTGGACTCACAGTATCAACAGAGTGTGCTGCAAGCAGGCGCTGATGTGGCTCATCATAATCATAATCATCATCATCATCATCATCATCATCACCAACACTGTCACCCATTCCTGATGAAGCTATTGACTCTGATCCATCTGATTTTAGGATGACCGGATTAATAGGTCAGATATATGAAACTTAGACTGAGCCTCATTTTAGAAAAAATCATTATTTTTCTCGCCTTCTTTTGAACTTCAAACCTTTTTTTCTAATTAAAATCACGAATTTTCTCCCAAGATCAAACAAAAATAAAACTATAATATCATAGTCACTACATCTGGTGCGCTATCTGAGATAAGATATTCTTCATAGCACCCCACCTTCGAGCGCCTCCCGCATCCACCTTCAAATGATACTTTCAGGATCCTTGATCTGCACTGCAAAAAAAGCCAATTTTTAGTAATTGGAAACCTAAACCAAGTAATTTCTCGGAAAACCCTTAATTTGTAGAAATTGATCTTACCATACCCCATCTTACCGTCACAAAAACTGATTCCGTAGTCCATCGGATCTCCGCCCTATTAAGAAAAAAAAATCAACGATTTTGATTGTATAATACTGAGATTTTAAAATTATTCTCAAAATTGGGGATTAGGGTTTTTGGGGGAAATGGTCGAAATAGAAATATAGGGTTAATTCTGTCATGAGATATCAGAAGTATATATCTGACCTTCAAGATCGCGTGCTCGGCGGCGTCCTTGACGTCGGGATACCGGCGGCGAGCTTCAGCTGAGAGAGCTCGCAGATCGGACTCGAGCACCGCCATGAAAGCCATGTCTTCTTGGATTGCGCGATCAGAATTGGAGATGGTAGGGTTTATATAGTGCGAGATCTTAGGGAGTTAGGGTAAGAAGCTTCCCATGGGAGGAATCGATGAAGGGAGAGGCATTTCGATGAGAAGGGAAGCGGAGGAGATTGGGTTTTGCGATTTCGAATTTTGGGATATGGATATTTGGGGAATAAACGAAGAGCTGTGATTTCGAGAAGGAATTAGGCCCTGAATTCAATCTCCTCCTCGTGAGAGAGAGATTGAAGTAAATGTGAGGCAAAAATTACGCTTGTACCCTCTGATTGTGTAGGGATCATGGATAAAATTTAACAGAATTAACCCTGCATTATTTTTAGCTGTTTATGTTTATGAGGGCATGATAGTAAAAAAACCGCCAAAATGGGGCTTTGCTTAATAGTAGTATAGATGGGATGAGAGTGTGCATGTGTAATAATAAAAATAAAATCAAAATCAAAATACATTTTAGATACTTGTGACAAATTAGTGTATTTGCCTTTATGATTTTTATTATCAGAAATTCATTATGCATTAATACCTCAACAATTGCTCCATATGAGTTCATTTATCCGAAATGTGAGTTTAATTTAAAAAGGAAGAAATTTATAAGTGAACACTCACAAAGAACAAATGTCTTAGTATGTAAGTCTCTTTGTTAGTGAGTAGGAGGTTGAGAGTTTGAACTCATCAGCATATTTCTCCTTTTTTTTTTGGATAAAAAGTGACCGAAGTCACCGGTTCTATTAATGAATAATTAATGAAACAAAAGTAGCCAATATTACAAGTCTAGAGTACTCCATTTCCCAAAAAACAATTACATTCCTTACTCCTCCGATAGCCCACAAAATAAACTAACAATCTAACATAAAGTACCAGCACCTCCATCATGAACCGCACAAAAGAGGTAGGAGGTGACTGCAACCTTCCCAAACTCAGCTACTCTGCCCCCTCCATACGGAGCCTCTTCCTCGTCCCTGCTTGACCTGCCAAAGCATCTATTAGAGCTAGAATTTTATGCAACATCATATGAAAAGTGCAGTTAAAGTTCCGGAAGCAAAAAATATTTCTATCAAGCCACAATGACCACAAAATAGCCCCAACTGAAATATCCCACATGATTCTATATTCTTTCGTAATGTTATTCTATCTCCAACATCCCCAAATATCCTCTATACAGTCTGGTGTCTCCTCAGTATTAAATCCCGACCCCATGATTTTCCAAGTAAGTAGTGTTGGTATTTTTATATACACTTATGAACATGCATAAAATATTAATAACAACCTAAAACATGTCTCTATGATTCTAGATCTTAATCATGTTGCAAAAGTGCTTTAATATAAAATCCTAAATCATGAAACTATTGATCTTTGCTAAATTAAAAGAAGAAGAACATTAAAAGCGAAAGCACTAACCTGAAGTCATTGATGGAGATTGCGCAGAGGGTTTGGATCTTCCTATATAATACGCACTTCTATGAGAGGCCGTCTCTCTATTCTTCTGTTGATGGGATCACAGATGGAATAAGAAGATGCATATATATAGGGGACCATAACCCTAATTGATAAATATTGATTTCCAATTTTGCCCATCACAAAATAAGAAATTTACTTTACGGTCTCTACACGTGTTATATCACACTTTAAATTATATGCTTTTAACCCATTACTTAATCTTGATTAGATCACTTTAATTTGGGTTAGACTTTAGGATAGCAATCATACATTTAGTCACATATGTGAGCCCACATAGATTATTTTTCAACAATCTCCCACTTGGGCCACATATGTTACTCCTTATAAATGTACATACTTTATGAGCTCAAAATTTTGCTATCATAACTGTTACCGCTGATTTCGGTGTGGGGGTAAACAGATAGAAGTTGTGAGTACGGGAACAACCTGAACAGTTGACTCGGCCTTCTCGCTCCTGCCGCAACCTGCAAGGAAGTGCGAAACACCGGATTTGATTCCGGTGACGCACCCTCCGACGCTCTTGTCAGTAATCAGAAAGGATTAACAAAGAGCTTAAAAGTGGTGAAAAATTCATTAACCTGGTCATGGTGGTAGAGGGGTCATATTTATGGTCGGCTTTGGAGCGGTTAGGGGCATGATTTCCTGCCTAACAGCAAGGAGGGAAATCCTCCTATTCTGTTTTGGGAAATTAGCCCCTGATTCCCGGTGGGAGCAAATCAGGGCTGCTGATTTGGCAAAATCAGGGTTCCTGATTTGCTCCTTGTTGGTTTGGGTTTGCCTTGGGTCGGGACCCATACCCAGTTGGAGTGGATCCGTTCGCGGGTTATTGGATCTATGAGAAGGAGATCCAGTACCCGTCTTGGATTTACTTGAGTGTGAAATTACCATTTTACCCCCGAGCATCAAGATTCGTGTCCAATCTGGACGGCTCCGATTTAACCCCATTTTTAGCCATATCACGAGCCCCCCACTCCTAAAGACTGAGTGTGGTCAGACTTTGAGGAGTAGATTAACTGTTTTAGTGGCAGGTGGAGTTGTATCGGTGTCCGAATGGAGGATGTTGGATCTCAAAGGGGGTATTGAGGTAATTTTTGACATCGTGTGCTGTTCTCGAGCTGCGCCAGGTATCTGACAGCCTTTTATCTACTTTTTTCGAAGTATTTGTTTAATTCTGCGATGTGCTTGCTAATCGTTTGGGGGCCTTAGCGGTACATTCGGGGTAATAATTGTTTGCTCCGAGGTTCGAAAGCGCGCTCCCAAATTTTCAATTATTTTCCAGAATTTTTAGCTAATTTTTCCGAATTTTTAGCAATTTTTTCGCAATTTTTTAAACAAATAAAACGATTAAAATAAATAAAAAACGATTTAAATACCGATTAATGGCGTGGCTTGATCTGAACCGTTGATCATGGACGAGCACGAATTTCGGAAGGATCTGACGGCTGTTATAGCTCGGCAGCGCTTTTCTCCATTTTCGAGCTCGGAAAGGCACTTGCTCGGCTGCCGACCGGAGACTAGGGGGTTCGGCGTTCCGAGCGACGTGGCGCAATCTGAGTCATCGGATGGTGGCGCGTTTCCCAAGAAAACGCTATCTTGTCTTTTAGCGCACGTGGCGCAATCTGGACCGTTCATCGTAAGGAGCACGAATTTCTGAGAGATCGAACGGTCGTGGTAGATCGGTGTCTTTTTTTTTCTCCGTTTACGAGCTCGGAAAGGCACTTGCTCGGCTGCCGACCGAAGGCAGGGGGTCTCGGCTTGCCGAGCGACATGGCGCAATCTGAGCCGTCGGATGACGACGCGCATCTCGAGACGGGCACATTTCTCAAGAAAACACTATCTTGTTGTGTAGTATCCTCGGCAAGATCTGGGCCGTCTGATTGAGATCACGCGCGAATATTGAGGGGAAAGTGAGTTTTCTCCGTTTACGAGCTCGGAAAGGCACTTGCTCGGAATCCGTCCGGAGACAGGGGGTCTCGGCGGCTCGAGTGATGCAGCACAATCTGTTCCGAGGTACTCCTGCTCCTGAGGGCATTAATGGCGCTCGGGGCTTGTGCGGCGTTCCACTTTCCCAGGTCATTATGGATAACCCCCTCAATAAATGCGCGGCGCTTTGACTTCCGAGGATCATAATGACTGGTTCTTGGTGGTTAAGCTATAAGTACCCCCTTTCCCTTGCCATTTCAGTCGCAATCAACATAGAGTTTCAGACCTCGGAGGCATCTGCCTTGGGTGGCTTTTCTTTCGAGGTCCGGAGGGGTGGTTGCTCTTCTGTCTGGTTTTCCCTCTGTTCCTGACGGCCCCGAAGTAGATGTCAGGAGCGGGGGTGGAACGAGACAGTAGTGGTGACGACCGTAGTCCGAACCCGAGGGATGAGTCACTTCGGAAGGACGGGAGGTCGCCCTGTTGTCTTGTTCTTTTCCCGTTCCTCACTGCTCCGAAGGGGATGTCAGGAGCGGGAGGGAGTAAGACAGAAGGTGCGACGTCCATAGTCCGGATCCGGGGTGTGGGCTACTTCGGAAGGACGGGTGGTCGTTCTTCCACCAAGATCTTCTGCTTTCTTTGGTTGCTCTGAAGTGGGTGTCAAGGCAGGCAGAGATCTTGGTGGAAGAGATGATGATCCTTGTTTGAGTCCTCGTTCCGGACCATCCGAGCTCGTTGTTTGCAACTGTGAAGGCGCTGTTGTCAGAGTCCTCTGACAAGCCGAGCCTTCCAGTTGCGACCAACTAGCTCGGAATGGTGCGCTCTTCTATCATGAGTCGCGGCTCGGGCTTTCGGACCGTCCGAGCCCGTTGTTGGCAACTGTAAAGGCGCTGTTGTCGGAGTCCTCTGACGAGCTGGGCCATCCAGTTGCTACCAACTAGCTCGGAATGGTGCGCTTCTCCTGATCTCTGAGTGTTGATGGGCCCCTTCCCATCTCTGTCTTCCTTCCGGGCTGATGGCTTCTGATGTATGTCAGCCCGGAGGAATTAGAGATGGGGGGAGTGCCGATCTGTTCTTGACCGGGGCCCGTGGTTCGGCTGAATCCCAGCCGAGACACGGGACCTGGGGGCGCTCGCCGAGGGCGGTGCCTTAAAACTTTGAATCAAAATTTTGTCTGGCTTCCCTGGGCATAGGTGAGGCGTCCGAAGGTTCGATAGTCCGAGCGACGTGGCGTAATCCGAGCCGTTCGATGCTGGCGCGTATCTCGAGACGGGCGCATTTCTCGAGAAAACACTATCTTGTCGCTTAGTGTTCTCGGCGAGATCTGGGCCGTCTGATTAAGATCAGGCGCGAAAGTTGAGGGGAAGGTGAGTTTTCCCCGTTTACACGCTCGGAAAGGCACTTGCTCGGAATCCGACCGGACCCTGTAGCTGGCACGTAAGTATCGCTTGTAGCTCGGATTCTGATCCCCTGGCGCCGAGCTAGTTGACTTGGTGATGGGGACAGTGGTGATGGGCCTTCGCGACGCTTCGAGAGCGGCCCAAAAGTCGCTTTGGAAGTCCAAGGGACGTCCCATTTTTACTATAAATCTTCACCCCCCCCTTAGGCCAAGTTTCACTCTTCACTTTTACTCTCTCTCCTCTGTTTTTACTCTGCTTCGAAGTTTTTAGCTCTCTGGTGGTGTTGCTAGCTGTCGCGGTAGCGTTCGTTGTCTCCGGTGAACTTTCCGACCGTACACATCACTTCAAGGTCAGTCTCTTCTCTCTTCTCTCTTAGAAATGGTTAAGATCACGGATGAGACCCCCGCCTCGGGACAAGCCGTTGGCCGAGGGGATAAAGAGAAGGGAGTAGCGGAGCCGAGCGAGCAGGAGGTCGTTCGTCCGGACAGAGAGGGCGATGTGGCCGAGCAGCCTAGGGATGTTGAGGCGGTGTCCCGGAAGGGCAAGGGCGTGGTCACTATCGTGGAGACGCCGAAGACGGCGGGGGCGTTCGGTCGGCAGCCAATTGTTCTGTCGAGTGTAGGCGGCGTTCGGGACTACGCCGAGGACGTCTTGGGGAAAGTGACTCAAGGTACGGCCCCACTGGTGGAGGAGAATGAGCCAAGGGAGGTTTCCGAGGTGGACCATGCTATCTCGTCGCTCACCGAGGATGACCTTCGGCTGATCCGAGAGGGATTCCGGATCCCGCTTGAGTATGTCCTGCTTCTCCCCGGGCCGGGTTTTCGAGCCAACACGAGCTGCTCGCCAGACGTGTGCGTCTTCCCGGTCGATTCCCTTATTGCCGGACTCCGCTTTCCCCTCCATCCGTTCGTGGTTGAGGTCCTGGTCTTTTACGGTTTGAGTCCCGCTCAGCTGATGCCGAACACATGGAAGCACGTTACAACCTTCGTCCTTCGATGCCAAGAGGTCGGCGCTAAACCGAGTATGTTCCTCTTTCGAAATCTCTATCGACCTTGCCAGCCAAGGAAAGATGAACAGAGGTTTTATCTGTCGCCCCGGCCGGGCGTGAAACTGATCGAGAATCCGGACTCGATCAAACATTGGAAGGAAAAGTACTTCCTCGTCCGATCCCTGACGCCGTGGGTGATACCGGCGGTTTGGGCGACGGAGGGTCTGCCCAAGTGGACCAAGAAGGAGGTGCCGCTGAATGAGGGAGAGGCCGAGGTCCGGAGGAAGCTCCTCGCTCTGCCAACCATGAGTTGGAAAGATATTACAGAGGAGGATCTGTTCCGTGGGGGTCTCAGTCCGATCGACCCTCGTACGCTTCTGGTATTTATATTCTTTGTCCAAAGCTCATGAAAATTTTTCTAAGTTTTTTCACTCGGCTTTTGCAGAGACGATGAAGATGGATTACAAGGCCCTGATGGCGAAGGGTCGTTCGGAGCAGGAGAAGAAGAAGAGGTCGGCGGCGGAGACTCAGGAGAGCCGGCCTGCGAAGAAGCCTTCGGTCGCGAAGGCTGCCGAGCAGCCGAAGGTCATGGTCCTTGACCATGGGGAGGTCCAGGTCCTCGACCCACCCTCCCCGGATGCGTCGACACCGACCCCAAAGGGGGACGCTCCTGGTTCGTCGAGCGGTACGTTCGGCGTGACGGAGGTGTTGTCCCTCCAAGTTCCGCCCCTTACTGCCGAGGCGGAGAAGATCCTGACCGAGCATCACAAAAAGATCTTCGTCCCCGACTGGCAGGTCATGCAGGTCGATGGCTTCTTGGGCGATGGCAACATCTGCATGGAGGCCGTGAAGCACTTGCCGACCCCGAAGGACCGAGCGACCCTGAAGGCCGGGCAAGCAGGGGACGCTGTGATGCAGATTGCTCGGAATACTATGTCGGTAAGTTGGCCGGGCTCGTTCTCTTTGGCTTTTCTTCCCTTGAGTTTTTTCTAAGTATTTGGGTTCGGATTTTAATCCGCCGCTCTTTTCCAGACCCTCTGCCACTTTAACTTCCTGGTCGAGGAGATGACGAGCAAGGAGCAGGAGAAGGAACGGGAGAGGGCGGAGCGCGTCAAGGCTACGCAGCGGCTTGATGCCGAGCAGCTCCTCTCGACGAGGAGGGCTGACGAGGTGAAGGGGTTGGAGGAGCAGCTGGCCAAGTCCATTCAGCTGTCGAAGGACACGGCGGCTAAACTTGAGGCCTCGGAGAAGGAGGTCGCCGAGCTGAAGGAGGCCCTGGCCAACGCTCGGTCGGAGGCAGAGAAGACTCAGAAGAGGGCCGAGAGGACCAAGGCCAAGCACCTGAAGAAGGTGAAGAAGGTGAAGAAGGCCGTGCAGGAGGAGGCTGCTCAGCATATGCTCCAGAACATGGAGGAAGCCTATGGTCGAGCGCTGACTCACATAGCCGCCAGGAACCCGGGCTTCGACACCTCCTCCTACCACTTTTACGACCCCGTGGAAGGGGAGGAGGGTGTGCCCGTGGGGATGCTCGGGCCTTTGGGAGAGACGGAAGCCGTCGAGGGCCCCGGGGAAACCGAAGCCGAGGGCGAGGAGGAGGACGAATCCGAGGAGGAGAGCTGGAGCGAAGGCGGAGGCGAGGGCGATGGCGGTGACAAGACCGGGGGGTCGACGGACCTGAGCGTCAAAAAGGTCGACCCCTGACTCGGTTGTCTTTTTTTGTCTTTTTTCTTTTGTAAGCCTAACTGCGGACTGGCCACCGCTAGTGTAAAACTTTCATCTTGATTTTGAAATGAAAATATTTCGTTTGGCCAAAATTTGCTCAAGTGTTGAACTTCGGATTTGTGTGTGACTAGCCGTAGATGTTTCCGAGTGTTGGGTATCGGATTTATCTCTGCTTTTCAGGTGAAGTTCGGTCCGGTCATGGAGCTCGTCTACCTTCGGAAGGAGTTGGCCAAAATGAAGCGTGAGCTCAAGGACAGCCGACAGAGGCGGTTTCTTCTGCTCGGCCAGGCGGAGGAGGTGAGGGCAGTCCTACGGAGGCAGTGCCGCGAGCTGTATCAACTGCGAAAGCGCTACCAAGCCCCTTGCCCCGAAGGGGAAGTCGAGCGGCTCCGCGGGGAGCTAACCGCCGCCGAGCAGAGGAATGACGATCTTTTGGCAGAGGTCCAACACCTGGAATTGGCGGAGATGGAACGCTCGGCGGAGGCAGAGAAGCTGGCATCCGAGCTGGAGAAGGCATCGGCCGAGCGCAAGAGGTTAGTGGCCGACGTCGACAGGCTCAGAAGGATCACGATAGATAGGGGAATCGAGGTCACCCACTTCCGCCGGCTCGCTGCCGATGGTACTAATGCCTCCGGCTCGTCAAGACCCTCTCGTCCGAAGAAGTCGGCGAAGGACGACGTTCTTAGAGACAGGATTATCGAACTGGAGGAGGAGATCGCGTCACTCAAGCCTGCGCCGGAGAGGGCTAACGTTCGCAGTACTTCGTGCACTCGCGAAGAAAGTGAGAGGGGGATTACGTTTTATGAGCTTGCGACACGCTCGCCTATGACCACGCGGAGTCCGGCCGACGCGCAGAGCAGCGCGGCTGTCTCGTCGAGCGGGGCCTCGGCAGGCGCCGTGGTTAGAGCTAGCAGCGAAGGGGGGTCGCGCTTCGTTGGTTTAGGATCGAGTTCGGAGGGCAGACCTCGTCGTTCTCGCGTATCCCTAAACCGAAGCATTCCCCTTCCGAGGAGACCTTGACCTTGTTGTTTTTCACTTTCGTTGGTTGTTGTAAAGCTTGATTGTAGGGTCGGTTCGGCCATCTGTAACACCATTACATCTGAATGTGAATCTTGAAAGTTTCCTTAGAAAATTTTTCCAAGTGTTGGACTTCGGCGGTGTATTGAAATTGTGTTATTCTTTTTCCCTTCTTTTCAGTTCGTGGTGACGATCCATGGCTCGGACTCCGAGCGTTCGAACGAAGACTCCGAATCCGAGGCCACTTCTGGAACGGTGGTTCTGAGCCCCGGGAGCGCCGATCTGAAGTTACGCCGAGCCGAGAGTGAGTGGGCCCACCTTTCGTTGGTCCTCAGTCTCCGGGAAGCCGAGATCCAACGCTTGGAGAATAGGATTGTCGAGCTGAGCCCCGCAGGAGAGGATGAAGACTCACAGACCGCATTCAGCAACTCTCTGCGGGTCAAATGCATTCGGCACATTCAGTCGAAGATTATCGCCGAGCGGGATGACTTGCTCTCGGAGATGCGGCACTTGCAGGCTGTGATGGCGAAGCTCCGGGGGGAGGCAGGGGAGTTGCCAGCCGAGGAGGACGAACAGTCTAGTGAGGATGTTTCTGTATGAGAGACGAGTGTAGTAGGTCGGGCATTGTAGGTTTTGTTGGCCAACACCTTGTAATGGAATGCTTTGTATTATGCGCCGACAATTAATAAAATTCCCTTTCACTGCTTTGCATATTTGTCTTGCTTGTAATTGGGTTGGCCGTGCCGAGGAACTTGGGCCGGACGTTGTAGTTTTGTCGGCGAGAGCGTTGAACCAAACGGGCTCCTGCGCGTGCCTTGTTTTGTCGTTTAGCGTTGACTGTAAGCACGGATCTCGAGGTGGCACAGTTCCCGAGAAAATTCTATCTCGTCGTTTAGCGCAGGTGGCGAGATCTGGGCCGTCTGATCGAGATCAGGCGCGAAAGTTGAGGAGAAAGTGCATTTTCTCCGTTTGCGGGCTCGGAATGGCACTTGCTCGGCTGCCGACCGACGACAGGGAGTCTCGGCGTACCGAGCGACGTGGCATAATCTGAGACATCGGATGTCGACGCGCATCTTGAGACGAGCACATTTCCCTAGGAAACACTATCTTGTCGTTTAGTGTCGTTGGTGAAATCTGCGCCGTCTGATCGAGATCAGGCGCGAAAGTTGAGGAGAAAGTGCATTTTCTCCGTTTGCGGGCTCGGAATGGCACTTGCTCGGCTGCTGGCCGAGGAGTAGGCCCACCCTTCTTATCTTCTCCCGTTTCCGTGACGTGGCTCGGACTGAATGTAAGCCGAGCGCTCGCCACAACGTAGGGGATTTCCGGAAAGCAATCTTTAGGGCAGGGTTTTGACCAAGTGTTTGCCTTCGGGGTTGTCGCAGAGTTCGACGGTTGTGGGAGCAATTCCGAGCGGCGATTTACCCCTGGCTCGTCCGGGGACGAGCCGCGGAGGTAAAGTCGAGCCGAGTGTTGGACTCCGAACCATCGGTGTTAGTTCAACAGTTGTGGGAGCAATTCCGAACGGTGATCTACCCCTGACTCGTCCGGGGACGAGCCGAGGTGGTAGAGTTGAACCGAGTGTTGGACTCCGAACCATTGGTGTTAGTTCAACAGTTGTGGGAGCAATTCCGAACGGTGATCTACCCCTGGCTCGTCCGGGGACGAACCGAGGTGGTAGAGTCGAACCGAGTGTTGGACTCCGAACCATTGGTGTTAGTTCAACAGTTGTGGGAGCAATTCCGAACGGTGATCTACCCCTGGCTCGTTCGGGGACGAGCCGAGGTGGTAGAGTCGAACCGAGTGTTGGACTCCGAACCATTGGTGTTAGTTCAACAGTTGTGGGAGCAATTCCGAACGGTGATCTACCCCTGGCTCATCCGGGGACGAGCCGAGGTGGTAGAGTCGAACCGAGTGTTGGACTCCGAACCATTGGTGTTAGTTCAACAGTTGTGGGAGCAATTCCGAACGATGATCTACCCCTGGCTCGTCCGGGGACGAGCCGAGGTGGTAGAGTCGAACCGAGTGTTGGACTCCGAACCATTGGTGTTAGTTCAACGATTGTGGGAGCAGTTCCGACCGACGGTCCACCCCTGGCTCGTCCAGGGACGAGCCGAGAAGGTGAGGTCGAACGTGGACTCCGAACCATTGGTGTTAGTTCGACGGTTGTGGGAGCAGTTCCGACCGACGGTCCACCCCTGGCTCGTCCAGGGACGAGCCGAGAAGGTGAGGTCGAACGTGGACTCCGAACCATTGGTTCAAATCACAGCTTAGAAATCACAAGACAAGAGCAGAGAGAAGTATATAAATTCATAAGCATGAAGGGAGCTTTCTTTATTGATAATGGACGACGAACCGTCTTACATAGTACAATTCATGAAAAAATGGGTTACAAGTCGGAGGATAGGAATGGCTCGATACTCCCTGTTACTTAGAGTGGAGCCGGAACGCTCTCTTGGTATTTTAGGAGGTGGTCGGCATTCCAGGTCCTCGGAAGCTCTCTACCCTCCATGTCTTCGAGACGGTACGCCCCAGGCCGAACAACTTTTGTGATCCGGTACGGACCTTCCCAGTTCGGAGCCAGCTTGCTCCTCTGACTAGGGAGGGATATGGCTAGCTTTCTCAAGACCAAATCTCCTTGCTTAAGGTCGGCGGGTCGGACCTTTTTGTTGTACGCTAGCTCGACCCTTCTTCGATAATTCTGCTGCCGAATCGATGCCCTTTCCCTTAGTTCATCTATCAGGTCCAAGTTTCCTCGGAGGTCCCTAGCGTTCTGTGCTTCGTCATAGGCTATGAGCCGGGGTGAAGGTATTCCGACCTCGAGGGGTATCACGACCTCGGCCCCGTAGGTAAGATTGAAAGGGGACTCTCCGGTGGGCGTCCGCTTTCTTGTGCGGTAGTTCCACAACACATTAGGGAGTTGCTCCACCCACAAACCCTTCGAACACCTGTCTAACCTTTTCTTGATGCCTGCGAGGATCTGCTTATTTGCATTCTCGGCCTGTCCGTTCGACTGAGGGTGTGAGACGGACGAGAAGTGCTGCTGAATGACGAGGTCATCGCACAGAGCTCGGAATGCCGCGCCAGTGAATTGGGTCACGTTGTCCGTCACGAGGACCCGGGGGTTGCCGAACCTACATATGATGCTCTTCCAGAAGAACTGCACCACCTTGTTCTCAGTTATAGTGGCGAGGGGCTCGGCCTCGACCCATTTCGAGAAATAGTCGATGGCTACGACCAGGAACTTGAGCTGACCCGGAGCCGGAGGGAAAGGCCCTAGTAAATCCATCCCCCACATAGCGAAAGGGATCGGACTTGATAGGGAGGCGAGGTTGGCCTGAGGGAGGCGACGGATGCTGGAGTGTCTTTAACAGGAGCCGCACTGCCGAACGTGTCGCTCGGCGTCTTGAAGAAGGGTTGGCCAGAAGTACCCATAATTCAAAGCTTTCCGGGCCAAAGACCTAAACCCTGAGTGTGCCCCTCCGATGCCTTCATGAAGCTCTTGTAGGGCGTATTCGGCCTGATCCGGAGAGAGGCACCTTAGGTACGGTCGGCCGTCTACTTGAGAGAAAGAGCGTTTGTATAGGACCCCCTCGATCAAGACATAGCGTTCGGCCCGGGTTCTGACCCGGCGTGCTTCCTTGGGATCCGAGGGCAGAACTCCATCCCTTAGGAATTCCACCAGTGGCTTCATCAAATTATCCTGCAGCATGACCGGCAATGTCTCCACCGAGCTAGGTGTCTCGTTTTCGATGCTCGGTTTAGAGAGGACTTCAATCAGTACGGTCTGTTCAAGACCTTGCAGAGAAGACGAGGCCAATTTGGAGAGAGCATCGGCCTGTGAGTTATCCTCCCGAGGGACCTGTTGGATGATGGCTTCTTCGAACCGGCCCATGAGGTCACGGACCTTATCGAGATACTTCGCCATTCGCTCGTCTCTGGCTTCATATTCACCCAAGACCTGGTTCACAACTAGTTGGGAATCACTGTGAATCCGGAGGCGCCGAGCTCCAGCGCTTCGGGCGAGTCCGAGCCCAGCAATGAGTGCCTCGTACTCCGCCTCGTTGTTCGAGGCTTTGAAGCTCATGCGGATCGCGTACTGGAGCACGAAGTTGTCAGGGCCGTTCAGAATGATGCCAGCGCCGCTCCCTTCGTTACACGAGGATCCGTCCACGAAGACTGTCCAGATGGGAGGTCCCTTCGGGACGTGGTCGACCTCAGGGATAGTGGACTCTACAATGAAGTCGGCGAGAGCTTGCGCCTTAATTGCTGTCCGAGGTTGGTAAGAGATGTCGTGCTGGCTCAGCTCTATGGACCATTTCATCAGCCGGCCCGAGGTCTCTGGCTTATAGAGGATCTGCTTTAAGGGTTGGTCGGTCAGGACAACGACCGAGTGAGATTGGAAGTACGGCCGAAGCTTCCTCGCTGCCATGACAAGAGCGTAGGCTATCTTCTCTATCCTCGGATAGCGGAGCTCGGCGTCCCGGAGCACCTTGCTCACGTAGTAGATCGGCCTTTGTGTTCGGTCCTCCTCCCTTACTAAGACCGCGCTCAGGGTCTGCTCGGAAGCAGCCAAGTAGACAAAGAGAGTCTCGCCCGGGACTGGTTTGCTGAGCAGAGGGGGGTTTACCAAGTAGGCCTTCAGCTGCTCGAATGATTCCTGTTGCGGTTGGCCCCATTCGAAGCCCTTAGCCCCCCTGAGTGCCTTGAAGAAGGGGAGGCACTTCTCCCCCGACTTAGAGAGGAACCGACCGATAGCAGCGAGCCGACCAGTGAGCTTCTGCACCTCTTTGATGTTCCGAGGCGGAGCCATGTCTAATATGGCCTTAATCTTCTCGGGATTAGCTTCGATCCCTCGTTGGCTTACCATGAAGCCGAGAAATTTTCCCGAGGAGACCCCGAATGCACACTTGTTCGGGTTCAGTTGCATGTTGTGCTTCCTCAACACGCCAAATGCCTCTTGGAGGTCGGCTACATGATCGGTGCCGCGAATGCTCTTGACGAGCATGTCATCAACGTACACCTCCATATTTCGGCCGATCTGGTTCTGGAAGACCTTGTTGACGAGGCGCTGGTAGGTGGCGCTTGCGTTCTTCAAGCCGAACGGCATCACTCGGTAGCAGTAGAGGCCTTGGTCGGTGACGAAGGAGGTCTTCGGAATGTCCGGAGGGAACATTCGGATCTGATTGTATCCCGAGAAAGCATCCATGAAGCTGAGGAGCTCATGGCCCGAGGTGGCGTCTATAAGGGTGTCGATATTCGGGAGCGGGAAGGGATCCTTCGGACACGCCTTGTTCAGGTCGGTGAAGTCAATGCATATCCTCCACGAGCCATTGGACTTCTTGACCATCACAACATTCGACAGCCACTCGGGGTAATTTACCTCCTGTATGAACTTGGCCTTTAGAAGTTTATCAACCTCTTCCTTGATGGCCTGCTATCGCTCGGGAGCGAACTTCCGCCTCTTCTGCTGAACCGGTTTGCACCCCGGTTCGACGCTCAGGCGATGGACGAGCAGTTCCTCGGAAATGCCGGGCATGTCCGCGGCCGACCAAGCAAACAGGTCGCGGTTATCCCGGATGCACCTCACCAAGTCAGAATACAGCACGGTCGACAAGGACTTGCTGACGAGGAACTTCCGGCTCGGCTCCTCGTCTGAGAAGAGCACTTCTTCTAACTCGTTCGCCGGCTCGGACATTGGGCGAGCCTTCGGCTCGGGGATCTCCAGTGTCTCGAGTGAGAGCACTGGCCCACCGGTGGAAGTCATGTAGCACTTCCGGGCTGTTTCTTGGCTTCCCCTTACTTCCCCTACTCCAGAGCGAGTGGGGAACTTCATTTTCAAATGATACACCGAGGGGACAGCCTCCAGGGCGGCAAGCCCGGGTCGGCCTAGGATGACGTTATACGCTGCCGGGACGTCGACGACCATGAAGTCCATCGGCTCGGTCCGGGTAGTAGGGGTGCTTCCCGCAGTAACGTCCAGGGTTATCACCCCTTCGACGGTTACCGGGACCCCCGTGAACCCATGGAGTGTGTAACCGGCCGGCTTGAGACGGTCTCGGGACAGCTGGAGGCCTCGGAAGGCCGAGAGGAAAAGGATATTGACTGAACTCCCATTGTCCACCAAAATCCTCTGCACCTTGAAGTTGGCCATGCGGAGGTCGATGACGAGGGCATCACAGTGTGGGGTTCGGACTCCTTCGAGGTCGGCGTCCGAGAAGGACACAGGGACGCCGAGACCTTTGGGAGGAGGAGCACCGTGAACCGAGTTCACCTCTCGGACGAAGGCTTTCCGGGACGTGTTAGAGGAGCCACCCATGGGGCCTCCGTGGATCATGTGCAGAATCCTTTCCTCCTCGAACTCAGGTGTTTCTTCGCGCCGCTCGGGGCGCTTGTTAGCCCCCCGAGCCGGAGGAGAATTGCGATCCGCCCGGTCGTTCGTCTTCACGAACTTTGCCAATTGCCCCCTCCGGATGAGGGCTTCAATCTCGTCCTTCAAGGCCCGACAGTCATTCGTGTCGTGGCCGTGGTCTCGGTGGTAGCGACACCACTTATCTTTGTTCCTCCTCTTTGCCGGGATGTGCATCCTCGGCGCCGGAGGAATGACCCCCTCCTTCTTGACCTCCATCAGGATGGTGGAGACGTTGGTGGTGAGGGGAGTGAACTTCTCGAACCTGGGGGGAGTGCGGCGGTGACCGCCACTGTCCTTCTGGGCTTTCTTGGACCCCTCTTCCCCTGTCGCCTTCCTCTTTGACCCTGCGGAGGGCCCTCCGAAGTCCGGAAGGGCTTCGGCCTCTTCTGCCCGGATGTACTTCTCGCACCTCAGGAGGAGGTCGGCGAAGTCCTGCGGGAGCTTCTTTGCTAGGGACGAGCGGAGGTTCGCGTTGAGGACGTTCGACTGGAACACCACGGTCGCCATGGACTGGTCTAAGGAGGCGATAGACCTGACCTCTGCGGTGAATCTCTTCACGTAGTCCCGCAACTTCTCTTCCCTTGCCTGCCGCAGGTTCAGCAGGGAGAGACTTGTCTTCTCGGCTCGCCTGCTACTCACAAAGTGAGTAATGAACAGTGTCTCAAACTGCTCGAACGAGAAGATGGAGGAGGGGGCGAGCCTGGAATACCATTCCCGAGCCGACCCCCTGAGGGTGGCAGGGAAGGTCCTGCAGAGTACAGCGTCCGAAGCTTGATGGATGAGCATCAGGGTCTTGAAGCTTTCGACGTGGTCAACCGGGTCGGATTCCCCTGAGTATGTTTCAAACCGTGGCGGTTTGAAACTCCTCGGTATATGGGCCTCCATGATCGACCGTGAGAAGGGGGGTCGGCTCGGACGGAATGTTCCTGCTCGGGACTCTTCCTCCTTGTCAATGCGGCCGATACGCCTCTCCACCTCATGGAGACGGCGGATAAGGGCGTCGTCCCTCCGCTGGTAATCGTATGACCCCCTGGACTCCTCTTCATAGGAAGGGGAGCGTGGACTGCGGCGGCGGTAGTCCTGGGACCGGTGAGGGCTCGGTTGCCGCTGTTGGCGGCTGGGAGCCGGGGAAGGGCTCCGGGTTCGGCGGTGAGGACTGGGATCCCTCGGGGGTGTCGGAGCCCTCTGTGCATTCTGGACATTCTGCCGGAGGTTGAGAGCCTGCATAACGGTCTCCTGAAATTGGAGGAATTCGGCCCGACTGATAGGCACTTCTCGGTCCCTCGGATGACGCCGATCCCTGGGGGATCGGGACCTCCTCCTTCGGCGCTCGGGGGACGCCGCTCGGCCTCTGCGGTCCGGGGACCTTCTGCCGTCTCGGCGACGTGGGGACCGCTCACCTTGACGCTGGCGGGAGGCTCCCTCTCGGGCCCGCCTCTCGTCAAGATGGGTGCAGAGGTCGTCGTCCTTCTGGAGGTTCAGAAGTGTGATGCGGAGGTCGGGATGATGGGAAGCCATCGAGTCCGAGGACCCATTATGGACAGAGACATGTCCTGGATTGAGGGGCTGCTTTCCCTTCCGACCGTTGTGACCGGACGGACCGTTGTTGGGTTGCTGATTGGGATGAGGAGGAGGGACCTGCTGTGCCGGCGGAGGGAGATTGGATTGTGGAATAGGGTTGACCGGGGCCTCCTCCGTAGGATCGGCGGGATTGGCCACCCGGTTGGACCCTCTAGATTTGACCTTCTTCGGAGGCATGGCTGCAGCGGACGACGAGGAATAGCTGAGGCTGTTCGTGTGGTGGTTTCCCACAGACGGCGCCAATCTGTTACCGCTGATTTCGGTGTGGGGGTAAACAGATAGAAGTTGTGAGTACGGGAACAACCTGAAAAGTTGACTCGGCCTTCTCGCTCCTGCCGCAACCTGCAAGGAAGTGCGAAACACCGGGTTTGATTCCGGCGACGCACCCTCCGACGCTCTTGTCAGTAATCAGAAAGGATTAACAAAGAGCTTAAAAGTGGTGAAAAATTCATTAACCTGGTCATGGTGGTAGAGGGGTCATATTTATAGTCGCCTTTGGAGCGGTTAGGGGCATGATTTCCTGCCTAACAGCAAGGAGGGAAATCCTCCTATTCTGTTTTGGGAAATTAGCCCCTGATTCCCGGTGGGAGCAAATCAGGGCTGCTGATTTGGCAAAATCAGGGATCCTGATTTGCTCCTTGTTGGTTTGGGTTTGCCTTGGGTCGGGACCCGTACCCAGTTGGAGTGGATCCGTTCGCGGGTTATTGGATCTGTGAGAAGGAGATCCAGTACCCGTCTTGGATTTGCTTGAGTGTGAAATTACCATTTTACCCCCGAGCATCAAGATTCGTGTCCAATCTGGACGGCTCCGATTTAACCCCATTTTTAGCCATATCAATAACCAAAAGCATGGCCAAACAATCTCGTCCATTAATCATGTAAATATAGGATCAAAGCAATTTTCGTTACATTTATCGTAACTAAATTCATCAATGGTCACATATATCAACATAATCAAATGACATAGATCAAGTGTGAATGTGTAGCATGGAAATTTCATGTAATGTGATCTATACACATGCCTATTTCCAACTGGTCCTCTTTAAAACTTAAGTGAGGTCAGAACCAAAACATGACAAATGAGTGAGAAAACTGAATTCTTTATTTCTGATCAGAAAATAACCAAATATATAAATGTCTCACACAAACATAATGCAAATAAAATACAAACTCCCACTAAATCATGATATCATCAAATAACACAACACCCATATGAGAAGTGTGCTCATGAAAGACCTTGGGTGGTAATCCCTTTGTAAGCGGATCCGCTATCATGGAGTTTGTCCCAATGTGCTCTATAGATATCTGTCCAATCTGCACTCTTTCTTTCACAACTAGGAACTTTATGTCAATATGCTTCGACTTTTTCGAACTCCTGTTGTTATTGGAATACATCACTGCCTACTTATTGTCACAAAATAACTTGAGTAGTCTTTCTATATTCTCCAAAATGCGCAACCCAGTGACAAAATTCCGCAGCCATATTCCATGATTTGATGCCTCATAGCATGCTACATACTCTGCTGCCATAGTGGAAGAAGCTATGAGTGTCTGTTTGACACTTTTTCAGGATATAGCTCCTCCAGCTAACATGTAAATATAGCCTGATGTAGACTTTCTGCTATCTTGGCACCCAGCGAAATCAGAATCAGAATATCCTACGACCTCCAAATGATCTCATTTTCTATATGTGAGCATGTAATCCTTTATTCTCTGAAGATACCTCATAACCCTCTTGGTTGCTATCCAATGGTCCATACCAGGTTTGCTTAAATACCTGCCTAACATCCCAATAATGTACGCAATATCCGGACGCTTACATACTTGAGCATACATTAGACTCCCAATAGCTGATGCACAAGGGATCTTTTGTATTTCATGAATTTCAAGGTTACTTTTAGGACACTGAATGAGACTAAATTTATCTCCTTTAGCAACAGGGGTATCCCCTGGTCTACAATCTTGCATGCCAAACCTTTTGAGTACTTTATCGATGTATTCCTTTTGCGATAATCCTAGAATACCTCGAGAACGATCTCGGTGTATCTGAATTCCTAATACAAAAGAGGCATCCCCAAGATCCTTTATCTCAAAATGCTTGGACAGAAACCTTTTAGTTTCGTGCAATAAATCTATATCATTAGTGGCAAGCAATATGTCATCGACATATAGAACTAAGAATATATGCTTACTCCCACTGAACTTGTGATACACACAATCATCAACTATATTCATCTCGAAACCAAATGAGATAATTACTTGATGAAACTTGTGGTACCATTGATGAGAAGCTTGCTTGAGTCCATAGATGGATTTGGTCAATTTGCAAACCATATTCTTTGGATCTCCCGACACAAAGTTTTCTGGTTGCACCATATAAATTGTCTCGTCAATGTCACCATTGAGAAATGCCGTCTTGACATCCATCTGATGTAGCTCAAGATCAAGATGAGCAACAACTGCCATAATTGTCCTAAACGAGTCTTTCGATGAAACTGGATAGAAAGTCTTTGTAAAATCAATGCCTTCTTTCTGAGTATAGCCTTTAGCTACAAGACGTGCCTTATACCTCTCCACATTACCATTTGCATCCCTTTTGGTCTTAAATATCCATTTACAACCAATTGGTTTTGCACCTTCTGGTAATGGGACAAGTTCCCAAACATTATTGTCTTGCATAGACTTATACTCCTCATTCATGGCATTAATCCACTTTTGAGAGTTACAATCTTTCATGGCCTGATGAAATGTGATTGGATCATCTTCCATCATTCCATTTTCATCCTCATGTTCTTGGAGAAATGCAATATAATCATCCGGAATAGCATTCCTCCTTTCTCTCGTGGATCTCCTTAATGACACTGGTTCTTGAGGTTGTTGGGTTTGTTCTTCTGGAACAATTACCTCATTTTGAATGGGGGGTTGTTCAACATTGTCTTGTTGAGGTTCCAGATTCACTTCTTGATCAATAATAGGTGTGGGAACCTGAATATTGTCAAAAGTGATAGTAGGAATTGGGTTTGTAATTGAATCCAATTTCTCCTCAAAAGCAATGTTTCTGACTTTATTTCTCCCCCCAAACTCAACTTCCTCAAAAAATGTTGCAGTTCCCGTCTCAAAAATATTCCTAAGCGTGGGATCATAAAACTTATAGCCCCTAGATCGTTCAGAATAATCAATAAAGTAGTTGCTCACTGTTTTGGAGTCCAATTTCTTTTCATATGGCCTGTAAGGCCTTGCCTCAGCTGGACATCCCTAAATGTGAAAGTGCTTTAGACTAGGCTTTCGACCTGTCTAAAGCTCATAAGGTGTTTTGGCAGCTGCTTTAGTTGGTACTCTATTGAGAATGTAAGCTGCAGTCTTTAATGCTTCTCCCCATAGGGACTCAGGTAAGGTGGAATGAGCAATCATACTCCTTACCATATCCTTAAGAGTCCTATTTCGTCTTTCAGCAACACCATTCATGCTAGGTGATCCTGGCATGGTGTACTGTGGTACAATACCGCATTCCTCTAGGAATTTAGCAAACGGTCTTGGACGTTGTTCACCAGAGCCATCATATCTGCCGTAGTACTCACCACCACGATCAGATCTGACAATTTTAATCCTTTTGTTGTGTTGATTCTCAACTTCAGCTTTATATGCTTTGAACACGTCCATAGACTGTGATTTTTCATGAATGAGATATAAATACCCATAACGTGAGTAATCGTCTATGAATGATATAAAATATTGTTGACCATTCCAAGATCCCGTAGGGAATGGCCCACAAATATCTGTATGAATCAATTCTAAGACGCCTGAAGATCTATTGGCACCTAATCTCTTAGTTTTGGTCTGTTTTCCCTTTATGCAGTCTACACAGATATCAAAGTCTGTGAAGTCTAGGGAATCCAAAATGCCATCAGACATAAGACGCTCAACTCTACCTTTTGAGATATGACCTAAGCGCTTATGCCATAATGACGCTGAATTTTCTTTATTTAATTTACGTTTAGTACCATGTGACTCTACATACAATGTTTCATTATAGGATGCAATTGTTTCAAGCAAATAAAGGTTGTCATAAACATTCAAGTAACCAGTTCCAACAACATTCGAATTTAAAGACAAACTAAATTGATTGTTTCCAAATGAACAATAATAACCAGATTTGTCCAACAAGGAAACAGAAATTAAATTTCGTCTAAAAGACAGAATAACAAAAGTATCTTTTAAATCCAAATAAAAATCAGTTTCTAATAACAACCTAAAATGCCCAACTGTTTCCACTTCTACCGATTTTCCATCGCCCACAAAGATGTATCTTTCACCATCATTTGGCTTTCGGCAACTCAGGCAACCATGCATAGAAACACTTATGTGAGTAGTAGCACCAGAATCTATCCACCAAGTGTTTCTAGGTACTGAAGATAATTAACTTCAGAACAGACCAAAGTCATTTCAACCTTATTGTTTTTAGCAAAACGTTTCTCAATTTGATCTAGAAAATCTTTGGTCTTAGTAATCCTATCGGATTCTGTGCCCCTAAAGGATTCTGGAATGCTGTGTTTCATAATCATTAGACTCATGCGATTTGAATGATCCCACCTCTCAAAATCTCTTTTATCATCAAGAGTGCTTTCCGCAGTGAGAGGTGGAGGTTGTTTTTCCCTTAATGCATGGTCTAATTCCATACAGCCAAGAGTTATCAGTAAGGTTCCTTTCCATTCCTTGAAATTTATCCCATTAAGCATGGGAACAGAATTGATGTTAGCAATTATTGAGGCGGTAGATGATAAACTAGTTGAATATAGAACAAAAATAAATAAATAAGCTCACATGAGAATCTATATAAAACAATAAATTCAAATAATGGTTAATCCCATCTCAAGATACCAGGCACAACGTTAATATCAAGTCTTTGGACAGTAACATTAACTGTAAGCGGCACTCTTGTTGTAATAATCAAATATTGACAATAAATCATGTCAAATAATAAGTCATTCTTTGGACTGACTCATTGTTAACATGGAATACCTTATAATTGTCCCATATTTATTACCACAGATGTGTATGAAATTCGGCCAAATATCAACTTACCTTTGGGTCAGTTAATAAACGCATGAATTACAAACACACAATCATCTTGATATTTTAAATAAATTAATCTACACAAAATAGGTGACTTTGGCAACATTTTGTTTCAATTGATTTATTCAAAATATTAGACATTCATAAGAAAAACCAAAACCAAAATTTGAATTTAATTGTTTCCCAAAATTTTATCTTTTCCTTAATATTATAATTCCACTTTATTTGTAGATAGATAATGTCAAGATAATATCTATTTAAAATGATAACAAAATCATAACTGAACCATATCTATCGAATGATTTGATAATCACAATTATAACAGATAATGTAACCAGTATGCAGCCCCAAATAAAATTAAAAATAAAAAATAAAAAATTCAGGGTGGTCTCCGCCACCTGCCACACACGTAGCAGGCACTCAGCAAAAAAAATCCCCTGCTCTCTCCTGGGTGGCGGGCCCTACACGCGGCCCCACTGCCTACGTCACACAATGTGACAGCAGCAACAAGTGCAGCATCTGCTGCTATATATCCCGTCATGAGGGCCCCACATGCTGAAGCCAGCAACCATTCCATCTTATTAATAAAAAATCATATAATTTCCATACATTACTCCTATAGAAATCTCTATAGGACAAATCCATTAATTATCTTTAATAGAATCAGAACTCATAATTGAATCCAATTCCCATCCAACATATTAAATTTCATATTATCACCATATAGAAATCTCAAGTCCAAAGATGGATGTCAACATACTGAATTAAAACCACTTCTTCAAAATCCAAAACCATTAACACGATCCATTTCAAATATGACGTTCTTTTTTATTTATTATTTTTTATTATTATTATTTTTTTAATCTGAACGAAATTATGAATCTTAATTTCTTAAACATGAATATCAAATAGAAACCCTAAATTTCTTAATTAAATAGGAAACCCTAAATTTCTTAAACAAAATCATCAGTTCTTCAATTAATTTAGCAAAGATGGCTCTGATACCAGTTGTTGGTATTTTTATATACACTTATGAACATGCATAAAACATTAATAACAACCTAAAACATGTCTCTATGATTCTAGATCTTAATCATGTTGCAAAAGTGCTTTAATATAAAATCCTGAATCATGAAACTATTGATCTTTGCTAAATTAAAAGAAGAAGAACATTAAAAGCGGAAGCACTAACCTGAAGCCATGGATGGAGATTGTACAGAGGGTTTGGATCTTCCTATATAATACGCAGTTCTATGAGAGGTCGTCTCTCTATTCTTCTGTTGATGGGATCACAGATGGAATAAGAAGATGCGTATATATAGGGGACCATAACCCTAATTGATAAATATTGATTTCCAATTTTGTCCATCACAAAATAAGAAATTTACGTTACGGTCTCTACACGTGTTATATCACACTTTAAATTATATGCTTTTAACCTATTACTTAATCTTGATTATATCACTTTAATTTGGGTTAGACTTTAGGATAGCAATCATACATTTAGTCACATATGTGAGCCCACATAGATTATTTTCCAACAAGTAGCTCTAGGGCATTGAATGAAAATATGATTAGTATCCTCATCTCCTATGTTACAACGTTGGCATGTCACCTCGATCGGGATATTGCGTTTCCTAAGGTTCATTTTGGACAGAATAGCGTCGTTCAAAACCGACCATAGGAAGGTCTTCACCTTCGAAGGGATTTTCGATTTCCAAATTATAGATGCCAGAGTTTCGCAAATTGCTCTTGACCTTCGATAGATAGAGTTCCTTTGAGTTCAATTCTCAGTCTGTCATTATTCTAGACGTCAGCTACGAGGGCATCTTCCCTAGAAATTTCTCTAGCTAGTTGCGGGAAAAGAGATTGTAGTGTGTCCATCCCACACCATTTTGTCCTTCCAGAATCTAGTATTCTTTCCATTTTCCAGCCTGCACTTAGTATTAGAATGGAACATATCCCCCACCTTAGCAACTCCTTTCCAAAGGTATGATACTTTCCCTTGCTTGCTTCTTCCTCCATATCTAACTGTTTTCCTTCTTCGATACAACATGAAAAGAGATTGTAGTGTGTCCATCCCACACCATTTGTCCTTCCAGAATCTAGTATTCTTTCCATTTTCCAGCCTGCACTTAGTATTAGAATGGAACATATCCCCCACCTTAGTAACTCCTTTCCAAAGGTATGATACTTTCCCTTGCTTGCTTCTTCCTCCATATCCAACTGTTTTCCTTCTTCGATACAACATGAATGAATTGCCCCCCCCCCCCCCCCCCCCCCCCCCCCCCCCCCCCCCCGGTCTTTCGTCGTCTGTGCATTTTCAACCACCATTTAGATAAGAGTGCCTTGTTCATATCTTGTAGGTTTACAATTCCAAGTTCACCGAACTCTTTCTTTTTACAGACCTTATCCATCCTCATCAGATGAAGGCCCTGTTATCCTCCCGATTTCTCCTATTATAAGATCCGAAATTTGAGTTTAATTTTAAAAGGGGAAAATTTTCTAAGTAACCACTCATGAAGAACAAGTGCGATGGTAATCTAGTGGTAAGCCTCTCTGTTTTCCTCTTTTTTAGTGTAAGTTGATGCTACAGCGAAGATTTCTAGCGTATTTATATACTATTATGTTACGCATTTAAGTTAGTATTCGATGTCTTACTCCTGGCATCAAACACACAATTTGTCATGTTCATGAGATGCAAGAAATCAGCTGCTCTCTCATTTCAGCTGACAATACAATCAGCTCAAGTAATTGTAGCACATTCGTATAATATAACCTGTCAATCAACTCTGTTACAAAATAACTCTTGTTAAATTAAAACATACTATATTAACCCAAGTCCAATCTAATCCTTAAAACTTCAAAACACACTTGATTAGAAAACCCAGGCAATTGAAAAGTTTTATTCTTAGGATTGAAGTTGATGAAGATATTAAATATTCAACTGCATTTTAACAGAGTGGCTGGGTGAGAATCGTTCATATAACTCAAAAATTATATGAACGACCTATGTCAACTATTTAATAAGACAGACGACCTATGTCAATTATACTATTTTCACAAAGATTAGATTAGATCAAGAGTAGATTGGAACAAACAGTTGTGTGGGCAAGAATACCCACCCTCAGTTACTGAACTTTGTACCCCATTTAGAGGCTCCCCGAAAAGATATCGTATGTTCCTCAAAATTTAGCAGGTTTGGCCTGCCAAGTAATCCTACAAAAACTCATGATGGATTCACAAATGGACTGCGAGAAACAAACAAGTCTAAGCTGTTGCCACCCACACCCAAAAATTAGGACACATGCCTGGATTGTTAAAAACTGCCATCCGAATTTCGCGATAAAAAGTTTCAATTTCTGATGGCTTAAAATTGACATAGATACGAAGAGAGTGCTAAATCATCTGTTAGAAACATATAGTATGACATATAGATAGAAGCTGAATAAACCTTTATACACAGGTATAGCTACGAATGTTAGGATGAAAGTATACTCAGTAAAGATGATCGGGCACATACATCCCTTAAATCACAAATGCTTTGCAAGTCTCGAACTTCGCTAAGCCAATGCTATATGATTGATTAGAAAATAACAATATACAATATAAGTACCCCACAAATCGCTATCTCTATGTTAGTCCCTCGATCCACTTTAATAGCTAGTTTGGTTGTATGGAAGTTGAAGGAAAATGTGGATTTAGTTTGCTTTTCTTGGAAAATTATAAAGTCAAATCCCACCTTCCTTGTTTGGTTGTTAACAATAATACCTAGGGCTGTAAATTGGACCGGACGGGACCAGACAGCCATATGTGATATGTTTAAACTCGGACCGATATGGCTAAAAATAAAATCAAATCGGGACCGTTCAAATCGGGCACGACTCTTAAAGCTCTCAGGGGTAAAACAGTAATTTTCACCACAAACATGTATGAAATGGAAACTGAGTCTTGTTTCAAAGCTCAATAACCCAAAAACAGATATGTTCTATTGGGTATGGGTAACAGCCCACCAGCTCAGGTCATTTGAAGAGTAATCAAAATTCATGATTATCTCTTATCATGAAACGACTTAAACTCTACATCTTATCCAAAAACACCGGGATATAAAGATAAATGATTATCTCTAAACCGTCTCTAAAGGCGACTATAAAAACCCCTCCCCCCCACTGTAACAAGGTAATCAATCTTTTTTCCACAAAAGCTAATTCATAATCTTCCTGATTACTGACTTGAGCGTTGAAGGGTTCGTCGAGGGGATCCATTTCAGTGTATCGAACTTTTTGCAGGACAACGGCAGTGGCAAAAAACAGTCAAACGCCGGTGAAGGTCAACAGGTTTGTCTTTATTGTTTCCGAAAGAATTCACAAATAAATCTATTTGCTCCCACACCAAAATCAATAGCAACAGATTGGCGCCGTCTGTGGGAAATAGAAAAAGCAATCCAACCTTACTTTGCCACCAAAAGTAGTTTTAGCCATGCCTCCCAAAGGGAAAGGAAAAGCAGTGGAGTCCAGCCAAATAACCACTTCTCTTCCACCACCTCCTCCACTCCGTGATCTCCCTCTTCAAATCGACCAACAAGTTCAGCAACCGCAGCCTGAATCACCTCTTCCTCAATAGCCTCCTCCTAAGTTCAGTGGGGCTGCCCCTGGGGGCTCCCGTCGAAGCTGTCGGGAGCCACACCCCGACCTCGACCACGTCTCCATCCACAATGCTACAACTGACTCTATGGCTTCTCAAAGCCCTCCCAGGCAGGATCTCCATCAAGTAATCGTTAACCGTCAACAGGGGGTCGACCTCCGAACTCGCTTGAATTTTAGGCGAGCCCTTGAAGAAGTCCCTTAACTCGAGCGCCCAGGGGGCCCGAGAGCCCGGACCCCTCGCAGGCAAAGGACCAGAAGATCCCCTCCCCCGAGGAGGCGAAGAGAGTTCCCTCCACGTCGTCGACGGAGAAGTCATACTCCAATAAGCCGAGCCGAACCAGGGGACCGCCAAGCTGGAAGGGCACCAGTTACTCGGGCCGAGTTCCAGAACTTCAAACAAGATATCCTGCGAGCTCTTAATATTGCCACGAGTCAGGATCAGCGTGCGCCTGGCCATCCTCGTGCCCCGAGTCATGACCAGCGTATACCTAGCCCTCGCCATACCGCCACTCATGAAGGAGAGTCCCGATGATCAACTAGATCCGACCGGAGGGATGACTCGGTCCACTACCGTTTTCACGAGATGGAGAGATGCCTCAACAAGATCAATTCCGAAGAAGAACAACGAACCAATAGGTTCCGCCGAAGCATACCCCCCTTCTCTAGGGCCATCATGGAAGCTCCGGTCCCCAAAATCTTTAGGCCGTCCCGCTTTGAATCCTATAATGGGGAGTCAGACATGGCCGATCATATCGAGAGTTTTAAAACTCTCATGATGATTCATAAAGTCTCTAATGCGCTCCTCTGCAAGGCCTTGCCGGCAACGTTGAAGGGACCAGCACGAGAGTGGTACTCCCACCTATCCCTAGCTTCCATCTTCTCATTCGAAGAGTTTGAGGAGCTATTCCTTACCCACTTTGTTAGCAGTTGCCGAGCCGAAAAAACAAGTGCATCTTTGCTAGGTTCTCAGCCAATGAAAGGGTGAACGCCTAAGAGATTACGTTCGGTGCTTTACCGCTGAGGCCAGGTCTATTGCCTCTCTCAACTGATTAGTGGCCTCTACAGCATTTAGGCACAACGTCAATAACGCCGACCTCAAGGCGTCCACTGCTAAGAAGCCTCCTCGGGACTTCTTAGAACTCCTGCTTAGGAGCGAGAAGTACATCCGAGTGGAAGAAGCTTTCAATCTCCCCAGTCAAGAGGAGTCATCTTCCGGGAACAAACAGAAGAATACAAGCGAAGAAGGGTCCCAGAAATTCTAGAAGGACTACAATGGCCAGCACTGCCCAACTCCTCATTTTGAGAATTTCACCCCCTCAGTGCTAATATATCAGCAGTTCTTATGAAGGTGGACAAGGAAGGGATACTCTGCGGTCCCCCTAGAATGAATACCCCTGACAAGAAAAGGAACAAGGATAAGTGGTGACACTTTCATAGGGACCACGGCCACGACACTGATGATTGTCGGGCTCTCAAAGAGATCGAAGAACTCATACAGCGGTGACACCTGGCCAAGTTTGTCAGAAAAGACGAGGCCGATCCTCCACCTCGAGGAGCCAACAAGCGAACTGAGAGGCCCGCTAAGTTCCAAGACTCCAAACTTGGGGTCATCCTCCACCTTATCCATGGAGGTCCAATGGGGGGAAAATAAAATTCCTCCCGAAAGGCCTTCACCCTATCATAGAAGTAGATTTTCAGTTTTCAATAAGGTCGATGCTTGTCACATGACCAAAAGCATGTAATAATGGCTCGTCCCATTGAAGCGGCCACTTAGTTTGTTTCAATAAAACTTAGTTTTTTTCTATTGAAAATTATTGCATTTGCGATATTTCTATCTCTCTAAGTCACATCTACGACTTGTTAAACGGTAAGTTCGAAATCCAGCTTGTCCTACAGGGCTGCTCCCACAACTTACTAAACTCAAAAGACGGGTTTGGCGTCAAATACTTGGTTTGACGCCGCTTTAGCCGCTTGCAAACAAGCAAGTGCGAAGCAGCTCACCATTCGGAATTGCTCCCACTAACCCCCTAAAGCAGCAAGTTTGAAGTCCAACACTTGGTTCAATGCTGCTTTAGCTGCTTGCAAACAAGTAAGTGCGGAGCAGCTCACCATTCGAAATTTCTCCTACAACTTGTTGATGACCCCGTAACAACTAGTTCGAAGTTCACAATCATGGTTTAAAATTACCCTCACAGCTTGCAAGTATGAGGTTTCGGGGCTCAAAACAAACATTCATACTACTCCCACTACTGGTTAAATTTTGCAACAAGCAAGTTCGGAGCTCAACTCCCCCATAAGGTTGCTCCTCAAACTCGCCTCCCGAACGGCTCTCTCCTAGAGCCCGGTGAAGATCTTCGTACCGCTCGCCTCCCGAGTGGCCTTCTCAACGAGTTCGGAGCTCAACTCTCCTTTAGAGTCGCTCCTCAAACTCGTCTCCCAAACGGCTCCCTCATAGAGCCTGGTGATGCTTTTTTCTGTACTCGTCTCCCGAGTGGACTTCTTCTCAATGAGTTTGGAGCTCAACTCTCCCTTAGAGTTGCTCCTCAAACTTGTCTCCCAAACAGCTCTCTCCTAGAGCCTGGTGATGCTATCCTCCTGCTCACCTCTTGAGCGGCCTTCATCCGAGAGAGTTCAGATCCTAACTCATCTAGAGACGCTCCCTCAACTCGCCTCCAAGAAGGGATCTTCCTAGTAGTCATACAAAGCTCTTCTCAACTTCATGAAGATAAAGATGTTACAGGACTATTTTGACCATGAAGAAGGATGATTCTTCTACTGACTTCTAAAGAGAAATTTTAGACCTTCGGGTCAGCTTCGAAACGAGGGGTCACACGCCATAATCCGACCTCCGTAGCACCGGGAAAGCCAGTTACAACATAGCTGCACTAGCCAACAGTCAACGGTAAAACTGGACACGTGTCAATCAGCCGAACCCTCACATCTCTTCGGTGGAATGGATCCAAGCAAACATGGCCCCGAACATGAAATTGGGGAAAATCTCCACCTCAAGATGCGCGCCTGGTCCAGATCTACGACTCAGATCTTGCCACATCGTTCGGATCCAAAATCCGAGCAAACGAGTCCCTGAATGTGAAAATGGGGATAACCTCCGCCTCAGGATGCACGCCTAATCCAGAACGACGACTCGGATCTTGCCACATCGCTCGGTTCCAAAATTCGAGCAAACGCATCCCCGAACGTGAAATGGGAGAAAAAACACTCTGCCTCAAGATTCGTGCTCAATCATAATCAACGCCTCAGATTCGCCTAGAAAAAAAAATTAAGGGGTTAACGGGTCGGGTTCGGACCCGTTAGAGACCCAAACCCGCAACTCCTGCTCTTCTTCTTCTTCGAAACTAAGCGCCAAACAAAAACCCAACTCCTTTCCTCTCCTTCTCAGTTGTTGACCTCACTGAGTCGATCTCCTTAAACTCCAAGCTCCGTTGAGCTCGAGCTTCTCGCTCCTCAAATTCCCTCCTCGTAGAAGCTGCTCACCGCCGAGCTCAATCCTCGACGAATCCACCGAGCTCGAAGCTCCTCGCCAAACTCCCTCCTCGTCGATGCTCCTTCGCCGAGCTCAATCTTTGCCGAGCTCAACTCCACTATCATCGAGCTCCTTCAGCACCAAGCCTCGCCAAGCTCTCTTGACGAGCTTCGAATCCCTTGCTGAACCAAACTCTTCTCTTCGCCGAGAACCCGCAGGCAGCCGAGATTCCACGCTGAACTCCCCACTTCAGCGAAAATTCACGAGCTCCTTCAACTGCGGGTCTCACTGAGCTCCCCCACCGTAGTTGAGCTCCCTCTCCGTCGACCTCCAGTACCGAGCTCCATCTCCATCGCCTTCGCCAAGATCAACCTCCGCCCCGTTCGTCGAGCTTCGTCTCCACATTGAAGAGCTCCCCTCGCCAAGCTCCTCTCTTTGAGCTCCGGTGACCAAGCTCGCCCTCAGCCGAAGACGAAGTCGAAGGAAGGAGGCGAAGATAGAAGAAGGCAGAGGGCGAAGGAAGAAGGAAGAAGAAAAAAAAAGAAAAAAGTATACAGCGGGGTCAACGTTGACCGCCACGTGGCGCCATCTCGTTCGTTCATAGCGCTCCTTCGGCGGGATCCGAGCAAACCGTGTTCTGAGCGTGAAAACACAAGAAAACACCCCACCTCCTTATGCGCGCTCGCTTGATCGTGATCAACGTACATGATTGCGCCACGTGTACAGGTAAATATTAATTAATTAATTTAATTATTAATTTGAATTAGTTATTTAAAAAATCTGAAAAATTAATTAAAAATAGAAAAAAATTAATTAAAAATTCTAAAAATAATTATTAATTCAGATAATAATTTTAAAATTCTAAAAATATAATTATTAAATTAGAATAATTAATTAAAATTTTTGAAAATTAATTATTTAAATTCGAAAATTGAATAAAAATCAGAAAATGATTAAAAATTGGAAAAAAAATCGGAAAAGTCTGGAAAAATAACAAAAAATCCCGAAAATTCTAAAAATAATTTTGGGTGTTTTTTTACAAGCTCAAAAAGATGCCGTTACACCTCGAGCAAGATCCAAACTTCCCCGAGAACTCTGATAAATTCTATTAGCCATTGAAAACGGACAAAACTACTTCTCAAAGGCTGTGAAACTCAGTCTTTACGAGTGGGGGGCTTGTGATATGACTAAAAATAGAATCAAATCGGGCACGAATCTTAAAGCTCGCAGGGGTAAAACGATAATTTCCATCACAAACGGGTCTGAAATGGAAACTGGCTCTTTCTTCAAAGCCCAATAACCCAAAAACGGATCTGTCATATTGGGTATGGGTGAAAGCCCACCACAAAACAGCCCAAGTTATTTGAAGAGTAATCCAAATTCATGATTATCTCTTATCATGAAATGATTTAAACTCTACTTCTTATCCAAAAACATCGGGGCATAAAGATAAATGATTATTTCTAAACTGTATCTAAAGGCGACTATAAAAATCCCTCTCCCCCACCGTAACAAGGTAATCAATCTTTTTTCCACAAAAGATCATTCACAATCTTCCTGATTACTGACTTGAGCGTTGGAGGGTTTGTCATCGGGATTCATCCCGGTGTTTCAAACTTTTTGCAGGTCAACGGCAACGGTACAAAACAGTCAAACGCCGGTAAAGGTCAACATGTTTGCCTTTATTTTTTATGAAAGAATCCACAAATACATCTGTTTGCTCCCACACCAAAATCAGCAGCAACAGACGGGCTTATGTCCGGCTCGATCCAGGTCGAACAAAAATTTTATAGTCTGAACTTGGTTCGTTATAAAAGTAGAAGGCTATGTTTGTTTAGACGGATTAGACTCGGACCAGACTCGGTAAAGCATCGGACCTAATAATTTGTTTAAGTTCGATTCGTATAACAGTTCGGAAGGTCCACGATCGGGTTATTTCTCGAGCTGGACTCGGACAGACGACGTACGGTCCTGTTCATTTTACAGCCCTAATAATACCCCTCTTGAAGTGTATTCCTTGGTTCGCAAAATTTGTAATAGGGCAAGGTAACAACATAAAGAACTAATAAAAATAAAAAACTAGAACTTTTCCAAGTTTGGTTCGAGGTAAAAATGCGAAGTAACATGAATGAGATAATCACTACTCGATTATGGTGATGTTTTTTTTAATATAGAATAAAGGTGAACACATCACCACTTTATTAATAAAGAATTAACGAAACAAAGTAAAACATATAAATTACATCAATCTGTTCCTAAAAGTATGAACGATTTTCCTCCTCTGACACACATCCTCATCCATCGTCTCCATTTACTACCGAACCCTTTCAGCGTCAGAACTTCCTCAACGCATTCCCAGTCCACTGTATCATAAGTCTTTTCAAAGTCTATTTTATGAAGGAACCCGTCCACCTTATCTTTGTGACTTCTAAAGACAATCTCATGTGCCGATGCCACAATATCCATGATGTCTCTTCCTCTAATAAAACCACTTTGAGATTCATCCACGATGTCTGGCAGGTGTTGTGCCAGTCTGTTAGCTAAAACTTTAGTGATAATCTTGAAGGAGCCATTCAACCGGCTAATAGGTCTAAGGTCTGTTGTCCTAAGCACTTCTAATTCTTTGGGGATGAGGATGACGTTCGCATAGTTTAATCTTCCGATCTCTGCCTCCCCATGATGAATCTGTTGGAATACCTTCATTAAATCCTCTTTGATGATGTTCCAGTATAGTTTATAGAACAAAATTGGGAATCCGTCCGGTCCAGGTGCCTTATCCTGCCCCAGATTCTTAATTGCCTCAATGACCTCTTCTTCGGAAAATTCCTCTTCTATTCCATTACTGCCATCTATTCTTGATTCACTCCACATATCCTGTTCCAATTTTAATCTTGAAGTCCTATTTTTTCCTATCAATTTTCTCAATCTATCATCAATATGTTGTTTTAACACTTCCTCCTCCTCACACCAATTATCGTTCACGAAGAGTCCTTTTATATGATTATGTCTTCGTCTTCCATTTGCCACCTTATGAAAGAATTTGGTATTAGCATCTCCTTCTTGAAGCCACTGCACCCTAGATCTTTGTCTCCAGTACTGTTCCTCTATTTCTCCAATTTCCTGAATCTCGTCTTTTACTTGCTAATTCTTCCCACTCTGCCCCCCCCCCAATTCCATTTCTTCTTCCATCTTTTCCAGTTCCTTTGTTCTTTCCCCTAATAACTCTTTTTTCCTTCTCACCTGTCCAAACTTTCGCTTTGCCCACTCCTTCATGCATTTTCTCAATCTTCTTATTTTTTGCATCCATACGTTCGTAGCCTCTACAGTCATTACCGGCCTCATCAAACTCTCCCGTATAATTTCCCGAGTATCTTTATGCATCGTCCATGCCTTCTCGAAGCGGAATGGGCGTTGAGGAGCTTTTGTAAGACCCCCATCATCTAATATTAACGACACATGGTCTGAAGTGAATCTAGTCCCTGACTTCATTGTAGTTAGAGGATTGGCGTCTTCCCATTCAGTGGAGACAAGGATCCTATCTAATTTCCAGAATTGGCTTCGCATGCATATTGGTCCAAGTGAATCTCCTATCCGAAGGCTGTAGCTCCATCAATTGTAAGTCGTCGATTGTTTGGTTGAAATTAGATCTGTCTTGCATGCTCGCACCCCTCCCCCTATGTTCGTGTGAAAATCTAGTAATGTTAAAATAGCCACCCACCACCCAGGGACCATCCCAAGATCTTCTAATATCCTTAAGTTCCTCCCACATCTGTCCCTACTGTCTCGAGTCATACGGTCCATATACTGATGAAACCATATGCATCCAATCATCTCTCTTACGCCTTAAAATAATTGTGACCGCAAAGACCCCCACTATTTCATCCATAACCTCGAAGAGGTTTTGGTCTACCCCTATCGCTATGCCCCCCCCCCCCCCCGACTGGCCTACAGCCGAATTGAATTGCCAATCAAATGCGCTACAAGAACTGATATGGTTGAAATCCTCAACACGAGGGTCTTCAATCCTAGTCTCTTGAATGGCACACAACGATGGCCTATTTCTGCTGAAGGTATCGTTAATAAATCTACACTTAATTTCTGCCGCATCCCCCTTATATTCCAAAAGATATATAACATTAATAACTAATTACCCCTACAGCCCTCCCTGTCTAAAGAGACCTATAGACATAATCTATTAGCCTTTCCTCTAAGAATTTTGACCCTTTCACTTTATTCTGCTAAGTTGGAGCCCATGGCTAGACCAGACAGACTAGCATAATAAATGAGAGTATTATCAGGTAGGAAGCTCAAAATAGATAACTCAGTAGTAGACATACCTCCGCAGGCTGACGTTGGTTCTTTGGCCTTTGCTGCCGCTTTGATCAAATCATCTTCACTTGGGCCCTGCGTGCCCCATTTGTCGTGTTGCCTCTTACTCTTCCTCTGATATTCCACCGTAGTCCTGGAAATACCATCCCGATTACCACTACCTGCCAACTCTCTGACCCTCTTTTCCCACTTTTCAGTATCTGTCTCTAAGATATATTCCCTAGAGGTGGTATACCGTACCGTACCGTACAAAAATTACTCTACCGTCTACCGTACCGGAGTACTTGGTACACAAATTTCTCTACCATTACCGTACCAATATTTTGGTACTACCGTGTTCGGTAATACCGAAATTTCGGTATGGTAATGGTAGTACCGTGGTAGTACCGGACATCAAGAACCCTAGGTATGTTCAATCTAGTTTTGTTGTTGGTCCCTTCTTGCTGTCACCGAGAACTGGGAGAATGTCATTGAATACTTTCATTAATGAATATAGCTACTAACAGACTTGAATTAACTACCAAATATTGATTTCTATTGAAGGTTAAATAGACTAGTCTCTTGACTCTCCCACAGGTCTTCTCATTGAATGGTAACCTCAGTTCCTTTAAAATTGAAATATAATTTGTAATTCCTAGGTTACCTTATGACCTCAATTCTTTCCAAAACAGATGTGGTTACAAATTAAAACATGGATACTGATAAGAAACTAGAACAAAAATTAACTAAAAAAGGGGACGATCAGAATCAAAATCAAAACCAAAAGTGAACGAGGAGCGATCAATCGTTCAGTCGAGCGATCAGTCGGTGCGTCGGACGTCGTGTGTGAGCCTTAGGTTCAAAGCAAAAAAAAAAAAAAACTAAGAAAGGGGAAGAGGAAGATCTGTTCGGTGCGTCGGTGATTGGGTAATTACTAATTACTAATTTGATATCTGATTGAATTCACAATGAAGAGTTTGGAGAAAAGTAGCCGACTAGGGTAGAAAAAAATGAAAGAAAGACTGGGCTGGGCCTGAAACTTTTCTGGGCCTGAGTTTTAAAATAAAAATATTAGATTAAATGTATATTAAATATATTCGGTACGGTACGGTATACCAATAGTATAAACATTTTGTACCAATATCGTACCATAAAAAATGGTATGGTACAATACCAAAAATTAGGTACGGTATTACCAAGTTTCGGTATTTTTTGGTATGGTAATGGTATGGTACGGTATGGTACGGTAATATGGTATTTTTTGACACCCCTAATATTCCCCACTTTGTAAGCCTTCCAATGCTTCGATCTTATCCCCCTCTTTATCTAGAACACCCTGTATGTCTCTTTGTTCTTTATCCCCCTCGGCTTCCTCCATCTCTGCATCTTCTACATTTAAGAGTTCCTCCTCTCTTCCCTCACACATTCTGCTTTGCTGCAGTGATGTGAATATTTGCAAGTGTACAAAATCGCAACAAGTAGTATAGTTAAGTGAATAGAGTGTCGAACCCACAGTGATGTTAATTATTTTATTGAGTACCGAATTTACTAGATGAATCACTATTTGGATAATTGAAATTAATAAATGATAAAACAACTAAATTAAATTAATCTAATTAAAGTTAACTAAATTAGTGAAGAGGGAGCGGGCTGTGAAATTCTTGTAATTTGTTAATGGCAAAATTAATTCTAGGACTTTTGACTTTACCTAGTTTATCACACACAATTTATAACTCCTTATGAATAAAAATATTATTTTTTCAAGTTGTAGACCAAAATCCCAAAATTATTCAATACTCTTTCTCAAGTAGTATCAAAATTATTCTCAACCGATTATTTGCCGTAGTTCATTCATAAATAATCAATTGAAAATTCATTAAGATCTATGAATTTCTTAACGATCACATTAACAGCAGTTCGCTCCTATAACAGTATTTAATTTTTATTAACCACAAATTACCAGTTCGGTCTCTTTATGATTTAATAGATCATACAAATGTCTATCCACCAATTGTACGCTTTAAGAATAAAAATCAACACATAACCATTGAAAATAGAAAAATAATATGGAATTAAAATTGTGTTCTCAAAACTACGCTTCATCAAAGTCCTAGAAAAATAATATTTAGTTCATAATGATTTTGCAACTAACAAATATTTTCTTGGATTGCATTATAAAATTAAAGAGAGAAAAGAAATACAAAAAGAGACTGCTATTTAAAAGAAATTGCAAACCGAACAGTCTCGAACCGCGTTCCGAAAAGCAAAATCAATTCTCTACTGTTTGTCGTCTCTGATTTCCGGGCCGCACGCCATCAGCAACAAAACGTCACGTCTTCGAGTGGTCCCGCCTGTCAGCGCCAAAGTGCGCCAGGTCAGAACTCCACGCCACGTCAGGCGTCAGGTGAGACCCGCCTGTCAGCGCGTGTAGTGCGCTAGGTCAGCACCGCACCTGCTCGAGAACGCCCAGTCACGTCACGCAATGCCACGTCAGCAAGCTCCTAGGTCCCACCGCCACTGAGTACGCTGAGTCAGCGCAACGTCAGATCAGCACACAGCTCCCACAGAGTCGTCACGTCTTGGCTGATGTGTTCGTCTCTCTCTCTCTTGGCTTGATTTCCACGTGAACACAGAGAACCCTTTTTTTTCTCTTTTGCTTTTATTATATTTTATTTATTTATTTTCGTTTTTTGGGGTAGCCGTCACCTCCCGCTCTCTATGTGCGTGCCTTGGTATGTATTTATAGGCGAACGGAAAGAAGAATTAGGATTTACTCTTTGCAGAAAAATTCCCTCCTTTTTCATTTATTTCCTTCCTTCTTTAATCTGATCTTTATTTCTTTCTCCTTTTTCTTTTCTTTCCTTCATGTGCTGCATACACAAAAATAATACCAGGTTTTAAAAATAAAATTACATTAATTAGTTTTAAATAAATTAAACTAACTAAAAATCATATTAGCTCATTCAAACCCTTTTAAAATTATTTATCGCACTTTTAGCTCAATTAGCAAATTAAAATTCAACAAAACAATAAAAATTAATAAATCAATAGTTTTGCTTTGTTTGTTAATTTTTCCCAAAAATCTTCACTTTTTGCATCAAAAATCTCATTTCTTCAAAAATAATTAATTAATTGAAATCTTATAGAAATAAGATGAATTATAAACAATATAAACGAAAACAAGCAATTTTAATAAGTAAATGAGTACAAATATTTGTATAAAAATTAGACACATCATGCAGCCCCATATAGTTGATCTCAGACCCCTCCACTTCCCCATCTTCTGTCTCCAACTCGAGATTAATTAACTTGCCAGGATTTTTAGATGGCCCATATAAAAAGGCTTTTGAAGAGCCCAACCCAAATCCCTCTCTTTTATTCTTCACAGCTGCTTGAACAGATGCTTTGAATTCCGTGGGCGACATGGTTAGAAACTCTCCACTGTCATTGCCTCGTCGGCCCCCCTCGAGCCCCGTGCCCCCAACGCATTTAAGGATTCCTACTTTTCGATTGTTCAACTTTGTAGCCAACGTCCTTTCACTGTCGCCCACGCCACTTCTTTTCGCCGCTTCTTCCTTTCCCATCCTTAGACCTCTGTCATTTTCATCTCTCCTCTGTGACAGCAACATGTCTTGTGGGCCCGCCGTCTCACGAATTTGATTTGTGTGGCTGTGATGGGCTTGATGCCGATCCACTCGCTCAGACGACTCCAGCCCCCTTAACTTCGATGAACGTTCCTGATCTACCCTTCTACCATCTGACGGTCCTCCATTGTCTTCTTCCTCTGATTCCCCTGTTTCCGCTACTTCGTCTTCCTCTTCCCGCTTCTCTTCTCTGTGAAACAAAACACTTTTTTTTTCTCGACTATAACTTTAACTTCGTAGGTTTCATCTTCGAACTGTACTTGTAACATCGACGGTATTACGGGCAAGTTTTCAATGCCAATTCTCAATCTAGCATATTCTCGACATTCTTGCAACATGGTATTTCGATCAATGTCAACGACAAACCCAAAACCCCTAACTAGATTCTGAAATCCTGATCTAACCTAACAGTGAAACGGGAAGTTATAGACCCGAATCCACACCGATGGCATATCTCCAATTTTCAGTGCCCCTATACTGCGCGACCAGCAAGTGAACGTCACATAGTAGTCGTTTGTCCCCAACCCACCTTTGGCCAATACTTCTTTCAATCTCTCTTCTTGGTGACGGTGCACAAAGAATGAGTTTTGAGCCAATTGTTGTACTCTCCAACAGAGATTCTGGACTTTGGAGGAGTTCTCCAACAACAAGTTTTCAATTTCCTCTGTGGTTGGGTTGCCAGTTTGGGCTTTAATCATGCCGTAGTTGCGGAAACGAATCTCAAATTCCGCCATAATTGGTGTCGGAGTAATCGAGGCTTTGATAATTTTTCTAGATCCAGCACAGCTTTCTTGTGTGACGCTCAGCTCCATGGCGGGTGCCTTCAATTTGAGCTCCATTTCCGGGAGTTTCGAGCTTTCATGCGAGATGGAAGCTTTCGACATGAAGCCAAGTTTCTCAGGGAGACTTGCTGGCCGTTTCGACTTGACACAATCTTTAGAGATATGGCCAAATTTCTTACAAACGTAACAGAACTAATCATTTCTACTGTGCGCATTTGTGGCACAACTGTCCCTTCTCCGACTTCTCTGTGTCCCCCGAGCTCGTTGCCCTCTTCTGCACCAGCCTCGATTTTCTAGGTCGCACCAAGATCCATTCACCTTCGTCATCTTCTTTCTTCTTGCTTTCTGCTATCTCTGGTGACTGTTGTGCGGAAGACGAATGGATCACCAATCAAAGAGAGAAATAGCGAGAAAAACCAGAAAACAAACAAACACAAGGACACAAAGATTTACGTGGTTCGGCAAAACAAGTGCCTACATCCACAGGGGCGGTTGGGGTTTTTTCACTATAATCACCAATGGGCGAAAACAAACCTTTACAAAGATGACGGCTGCAAAATTCGAATAGAGGTGTTACTCTTTACAAAACCCTAACGGGTGTATTTATAGGGAAACTACTGGGCCTTTCGAAATGGGCCTATTCTGGTTTACAAACCTGCCGACAGTCGACTGGTCTTCTTATCAGACGACTGGTAATTGTTCTGGACAGTCGACTGAGATCCATATTCAGTCGACTGGTGAATCTCTGCTGCTGTATCCTTAGCTCCTTTGAAAATTCCTTCGGGACAGTCGACTGAAACCCATATGCAGTCGACTGGTATACTGAAAATTTCGATCGCTGCAGATACGATGGATATAAACAAACTGAACCAGAATCGAGCCATTATCCTACAATCTCCACCTTGGCGAGATCGTCCAAGTTGCCCAAGCAATCTCCAAAAAAATACTCCAAAACAAATGCTCATCACCAAATGTAACAAAAAACAAACTCCACCTTAGTATGATATCGCATACTAAGCAAACAAATAGCAAAGCACCATCCCAACCGCCCATGCCAAATCATCAAACATGCAAAATATTAGCCAGGTTCATGCAATGCTTGAACTTGGCTGCCCCAACAATTTTGGTCAACATATCAGCAGGATTATCAGCTGTCCCAATCTTCACCAGAAGAATATCACCATCCTTTATCAAATCACGCACAAAATGATAACGGACATCAATATGTTTGGTCCTCGAATGATGAACTTGGTTCTTCGCTAAATGGATAGCACTTTGACTGTCACAGTGTACCTCCACCTTCTCCCGATGAATTCCCAAGCTCTTCAAAAGTCCATGAATCCAAATGGCTTCCTTCATGGCCTCAGCAACTGCCATGTATTCAGCCTCAGTAGTATACAATGCTACAGTGGACTGCAAATTGGACCTCCAACTTATAGATGCTCTAGCCATAGTAAACAAATAGCCTGTAGTAGACCGCCTCTTATCTAGATCACCTGCATAGTCAGAATCAACATAACCCACCAATAACCTGCTAATATTGTTATCCCTTTCAAACTTCAAACCCACATCTGTGGTGCCACTTATGTACCTCAAAATCCACTTAGCCGCTTGCCAATGCTCTCTGCCTGGATCATGCATATATCGACTAACCATACTCACCGCCTGAGAGATGTCTGGTCGAGTACAAACCATGGCATACATCAAACTGCCAACCACACTAGTGTAAGGTACATTAGCCATATACTGTCTCTCTTCATCTGTACTTGGAGACTGAGAAGCACTAATTCTGAAATGAGTGGCTAAGGGTGTACTGACAGGTTTAGTTTTCTCATCTATACCAAACCGTTTCAGCACCTTCAAGAGATATTGCTTCTGTGTCAAACTCACTATGCCCTTTGCTCTGTCTCTAGCTATCTCCATCCCAAGTATCTTCTTGGCTTCACCAAGATCCTTCATCTCGAATTCAGAACTCAGCTGATTCTTCAAATTTTGAATTTCCTTAGCATTTTTAGAGACAATCAACATGTCATCCACATATAATAACAGATATATGAAAGAGCTATCCTGCAATTTTCTGAAATAGACACAATGATCATACTCACTTCTGGAATATCTCTGCACTTTCATAAACTGATCAAACCTCAAATACCACTGCCTTGGAGATTGCTTCAACCCATAGAGAGACTTTTTCAACCTGCAAACATAATTTTCCTTCCCAGCAATCTTAAACCCATCTGGCTGCAACATATAAATTTCTTCATCTAGGTCCCCATGTAAGAATGCAGTCTTCACATCCATCTGTGTCAATTCAAGATCAAACTGTGCTACCAATGCTAACAAAATCCGAATAGAAGGATGCTTCACAACCGGAGAGAACACTTCATTATAGTCAATTCCTTCCTGTTGAGCATACCCCTTTGCAACTAGTCTAGCCTTGAACCGAACACTGCCTTTTGGACCTTCTTTCTTCGTATACACCCACTTGCAACCGATGGCTTTCTTCCCCTTTGGCAATTGCACTAGATCCCAAGTCTTGTTCTTATGAAGAGAGTTCATCTCTTCATCCATAGCAACTTTCCAATCTGCATTTTCAAAACTTCTAGTGGCTTCTTTGAAGTTGGAGGGAACTTCATCATCAACAATGGGAAGAGCAAATGCAACTGTTTCTGTAAAGCGAGATGGTCGTTTGATATCTCTTCTTTGCCTTCTTGCTGCAATTGATTCTTCTTGCTGGGGAGGGTCTTGGATAGGAACTTCTTCCTCATCCTCAGTATCAACCACATCATCTTCATTTTGGGCAGGAGTAGGATTTTCAACTGAAAACTTTTCTAACTCCACCTGTTGGAGAACTCTCGCACCAGTCGACTGAGAGCATTTGCCAGTCGACTGTCCCGAGCTGATCTTCTGCTTCTCTTGATCACCAGTCGACTGAGAGCACTTGTCAGTCGACTGTTCCGAGCTGATCATGCTGGTCTCATCAAAGGTAACATCCCTGCTGATTACTAACTTCTTCTGTTCTGGACACCACAACCTGTAACCTTTGACACCAGTACTAAAACCAACAAATATAGCCTTTTTGGCTCTTGCATCAAGTTTAGTTTCAGTTACATGAAAATAAGCAGGACAACCAAATATATGCAAAAAACTATAATCAGATGCAGGTTTACCACTCCATACCTCAATAGGCGTTTTGCCTTCAAGTGCTGCTGATGGTAAACGGTTGACGATGTGGCTTGCATATATAACAGCTTCTGCCCAAAATGTCTTCTTCAATCCAGACTGTGCTAGCATACATCTCACCTTCTCAAGTAAGGTTCTGTTCATCCTTTCTGCAACCCCATTTTGCTGTGGAGTCTTCCTAACTGTGAAGTGCCTCTGGATCCCTTCATCTTCACACAATTTCAGAAACGGATCGTTCTTGTATTCTCCTCCATTATCTGATCTCAGAACCTTAATCTTCCTTCCAGTCTGGTTTTCAACTTTCTTCTTCCAACTTGTGAACAATGTCAAAACTTCATCTTTGTGTTTCATGGTATATACCCAAACTCGTCTGGAGTAGTCATCAACAAATGTAACAAACCAGTGTCTACCACTCATAGAAGGTGTCTGAGTAGGGCCCCAAACATCTGTGTGCACATAATCGAGGATACCCTTTGTCTGATGTACAGCTGTACCAAACCTCACCCTGGTTTGCTTACCTAACACACAATGTTCACAAAATTCCAACTTGCAACCTTTAGCATCTTTAAGCAACCCTTGCTTCACAAGCCCCTGCAAGGCCTTTTCTCCTGCATGCCCGAGTCGCATATGTCACAACCTTGTAGAGTCGGGAACAACCTGTTTAGGCTTTTCAGTTACACTGGCAGCCTGACCCAAATACGTTTTTCCCTGCAAGAAAAACAAGTTCCTTTTTCTTTTCCCTTTCATCACCACGAGTGATCCGTTAGTCACCTTCAGAATGCCACCTTCACTAGCAAATTTCAATCCACTAGCCTCCAAAACACCAAGTGAAATCAAATTCTTTTTCAAATCTGGAACATACCATACATCTGAAAGTTCCCTAATAAGACCATCGTGCATTAACAATTCAATCTTCCCGATTCCTACCTTCTTACAAGGCGCATCATTTCCCATCAAAACTACCCCACCATCCATATACTCTAAGGAAGTAAACCACTCCTTTTTCCAAGACATATGATAGGAGGCTGCTGTATCAAGAAACCATACTTCTTGATAAAGTGAGGGACTAGCAGCAAGTGCAAAGAAAAAATCATCATCACTATCTAAATTATCAACAGTCACATTTGCAGTCGAATTTCCCTTATTTCGTAGCTTAGGACAATCCTTTTTCCAATGCCCCTTTTCATGACAGAAAGCACATTCATCTCTGGCTGGTATCTTTCTGTCCTTTGAAACTCCTCTCGATTTGAAACGAGATTTGTTTCCTTTATTCCCAGATTTGGTCTCAGATCTGGTCTCAGTTCTGCCCCTTACAATCAATGCTTCAGAAGTTTCTCTATCAACCATTTTATCCCTTCTCCTAGTTTCATTATTCAACAGAGCATTTGCAACATCTTCATATTTAACAGTATCTTTTCCATATATTAAAGTTGTTGCTAAATGATCATAACTTTCGGGTAATGAATTCAACAGAATTAGGGCTTTATCTTCATCTTTAATTTGCTCATCCAAATTTAACAAATCAGCCAATAATTTATTAAATGATTCAACATGAGCGTTCATAGACATACCTTCAGTATAGGTGAAGCGAAAAAGTCTCTTCTTCAAATACAGCCGATTCTCCAAACTTTTCCTCATGTATTTGTCTTCGAGTTTCTTCCACAACACCGCAGCCATGGTATCCCTCATCAAATCGTACTTCTGAGCCTTCGCGATAAAGAGCCGAATAGTCCCACACGCAACTCGGTTCAACTTCTTCCAATCTACATCTGACATATTCTTTGGTTTTTCTACCTCCAAAGCAACATCTTGTTCTTGTTGAACAAGAACATCCAACACCTCACACTGCCACATCCCGAAATTATTTGTTCCATCAAATTTTTCAACTTCAAATTTTGCGTTGTGAATCGTTGTTCTGGAAGAACTTGATCCCGCAACATCCTTGGTTGCATCTGCTTCACTCGCCATCTCTCTCTAGGTCGAACCCGACGCTCTGATACCACTTGTTGTGCGGAAGACGAATGGATCACCAATCAAAGAGAGAAATAGCGAGAAAAACCAGAAAACAAACAAACACAAGGACACAAAGATTTACGTGGTTCGGCAAAACAAGTGCCTACATCCACAGGGGCGGTTGGGGTTTCTTCACTATAATCACCAATGGGCGAAAACAAACCTTTACAAAGATGACGGCTGCAAAATTCGAATAGAGGTGTTACTCTTTACAAAACCCTAAGGGGTGTATTTATAGGGAAACTACTGGGCCTTTCGAAATGGGCCTATTCTGGTTTACAAACCCGCCGACAGTCGACTGGTCTTCTTATCAGTCGACTGGTAATTGTTCTGGACAGTCGACTGAGATCCATATTCAGTCGACTGGTGAATCTCTGCTGCTGTATCCTTAGCTCCTTTGAAAATTCCTTCGGGACAATCGACTGAAACCCATATGCAGTCGACTGGTATACTGAAAATTTCGATCGCTGCAGATACGATGGATATAAACAAACTGAACCAGAATCGAGCCATTATCCTACAGTGACCTCCATCTTCTGTACTCTGATCTGCCCCCTTCCCTATTTCCTCCTCTTGTGGTAACCTCAGCATATGATCGTCTCCGCTTCTCTGATGGTTGTCGCTTTGCCTCTTTTGTCGTCAAAAAGTTGCTTCTGTGGCTGACCTCTCTCGACTTTTAGCTCCTCCATCCTCTATGATCATTGGAGCGACCTCTTTTTGGTCCTCACGGTGACTTTTTTCCGCCTCACGTCCCCTCCGTCTATCGGGGTCGCCGGCACACTTCTTCTCTCCGACCCTCTTGGTCGTCGTTCTCTCCTCTTTGAGCTCTCTTCCCTGCTTTCCCACGGTGTCTTGCTTGCTAGGTGCTTGGGAGTTGGAGTTCTCGTAGAGTGGCTGATACTTGCTTTTCTCTGTTCTTCTCTCCATATTTTTTTCTCTATGGTGCTGAATGCTATCCTAATAGACTGATAGAGTTGTGTTAGACTTGCTATCATTGCAGAGTTATTGCAATGAAGTTTGAATTCTTCACTCTGGAGAGTACAGTGGAAGAAGCTGAGTAGCTAAGATATCACTTACTAGACCTTCCATTGCAGAAAAGCAATTGGCTACCATATATCATTATCTTCTATTGATAACCAAACTGCAAGCGCAGTGGCAGAAACACACTGTTAAACAAATGACAGGTTTTTTTCCTGTTTACGAGGCTTTCTTTGTAAGCCAAGGAGTAATATTTGATTTTGTAGTTAAATTATGATTCTTAATGAGCTTAGCGGATGCTTTGGCTAGGGGTATGGTAAAAAGAACCTTCCAAGATATCTGCAGGAACGATCATGGGCTACAACACTCTACATCTATTTTGAGATCATCTCTGCTGTCTCAAAACCGAAGTATATTGCTCTGTTTGAAGTGTGTTTTTACCTATTTAGTTATATCGGATCAAAGAATAAATTATAAAAGGACTACTTGTGACCTATGAAGCACAAATACGGGCATGGAGTGCGGGTACGACATGGGTACAGGGATACACGATTTTACAAAAACTAGGATACGGGTGCGTTGGTGGGTACGTTAAGTATAATCTATTTATATTATATATATAAATAAATATTTATTTATTTTGTTAAAAATGCAACTATTTGAACCATTTTATAAAATTATAAGAATACATTATAATTATGAGCATTTTTTTAGGGAAAAATTCATAATCTAACTATCAAAATATTGGGTATACTTGTTTTGTGTTTGAGCATAACTTAAAACAACAATTTTGAAATTACACTAGGGCCTCAAACATTTATCTAAATATAATTATGTCCAAAAGTTGCAAAAAATGTATCAAATAATTGGATATTCCTTGGTACGCACCCAGGAGTACCAAATGAGTATCAGCACCCAATGCGCACTCGACACGGGTATGTTGGGCGTTTGGAAGTACCGGTGTTACCTAGCTTGTGACACTTTTAGAGGAGATGATTCATTCATTGTAGTTCTTTACTCCGTCACAATTGAAGGTTAGCTCTCAAAGCCTTAATGAGTCCAAAACACTTCATTTATGGAGTGCTCACTTCAGGTATAAATTAGGTTTCGATGGCAATTACAAATTAAAAGCACAGCGGAAAATCACAAAATATCGAAACCTAGTTATGGATCCAAGCGAAAAACCATAAATCGTGTTTAGAAATTATACCTTAAAGATGGATCTGGTGTTTCCAAAATATGTCAATCACAACACTGCGAATATTGCGGTGCCTCTACTGTATCCACACAAACGGATCAAATCAAGTTCTCCCTCACGCCGCGGTGCTAGCTGCGGGAAAGGGATGTCCTTCATGATCTCTCTCAATTTTTGTGATGATTATGGTTTTCCCATGTCTTTTCCACATAAATATATTATATATAGGTGCAGAGAAATAACCCTAAGAGAGTGGTGAGGCAGTTGGACTCACAGTCTGACCTGGGTCAGGTTCGTGTGTGGGCTTTCAAACTTTAGTTGCCCTATTTAATCTAATTAACTATCCAACCATATCAGAAATCCAAGTCTTACTAGGATTCTCAATTAAATTTATCTCATGAATTTAAATTTCAATTTTGATCCATTCTAAGTGTGTGACCCTGTAGGTTCCCATTACGTTGACAGTAATATTAAAATCATATTCTAGTGTTACAAACAGTGAGCGGTATCTAGCAATATATCACTGCTACTCAAGTAACGGGAATGTCAGTGATTTGACATAACCTATCCGGGACCAATATTACCATATAATCTAGTCCTTTTGTCCAGATATCTTAATTGACCACAGGGCATAAAGCGTGTCACCCTTGTATATTTCTTGGTTTTTTATGTCCAAGTAGACCTACTAAAACAAATGAGATCAATACCTCATATTGACTCATTAGAGCATGGCCATGCATTTTACAGTCTCACTCAATCAAGGGGCTCGTAGATTTCGCTCATGTTATGTAGGAGGGACAAATCCTATCTAAGTCACTCACATCCCTCTGCATGATTTGTAGTATATCTAATAATCGACTTTATAATCACCTTATTACAGACAACGTTTGACGACATTAAAACATATAACTTCTCATGTAGGGAACCGTAGTGACTTCAAGTCAAAAGACTACGTACACCATGGTCACTGTGAGAACCGCTTATGACATTCACGTAACGATCCATACAACGTTCTTATAGTGGGTCATTCCAGTACATTATTACTCTAATATGTACTCATGTGAATACTTGATATCTCATATCCGAGGTTCATGAGTTTTGGTCATCAGTCTACGCACATACTAGTCTCTATATATTATTGTTATCCTAATTCACAATAATACTTGACTAGGAACATTTAAGAATAGTGTTCTGATTACAACCAATAGGATCTCACAATCAAATCATACACTTGATGTCTCATTGTGTTGCACCTACTATTCTAAGGAGTTTATTATGTTCATTTAATCACAATAAATAACACAATAAATAAAATGACTCATATATGAAATAAATGACATGATGCAATGTATACTAGTAATGTCAATACACAACTAGCCTCTAGGGCATACACCAACAGTATAACCGTGCTCAGGTAGAGACTTGCTTATCTGTCAGAAGAGTACTACCTTAATGAGTTTGAACTAGTATAGGTATGGGGTACATCAAAGGAGAATTTTTACGCCTTATAAGTTTAAATAAGCATGTCACATGGAAACCTAGTAGTGCCCACGTTAAAAATAATGATTTGATAAATAATAAGGGTAGAGTTAGGGGTAGGGAAAGACCTAAACTTACTTGAGTAAAAATTGAAACAAAAAATATGATAGTTTGTAGCCTTATAAAAGATATTGCGCTAAACCGAAGAGAATGGAAAACCAATTTGGAAAACCATGATTCATGTAGCCGACCCCAACTAATTGGGAAAATGCTTTGTTGTAGTAGTAGTAGTTGTAAGTTCAAAGAAGTACTACCTGGTGGACTCATCCAATCCCGGGTGCGAATGAGATCGCCTTTAATGGAGCTGGTTGATTATAGAGCACTAGTTGAAATACACAACAGCGCAAGGTCACCAAATTGGTTTCTAGAGCCCTAGGAGAAATAAAGTCGGACCTTACATTTTATTATTATCTTAATAGTTTTTAAATTTCCTTTTTCTCATTCAACCATTTGAAATTCATACTTCCATAAAATTCCACTTGTATAATATGGGACAGGTCAAAGATAATCATAATGTTGTATAAAGAAAAATACAGCTACGAAATGGTGATAACTCTACAATGACACAACATTAATACATGCATAATGATAACATTAATACCATTGTTAATTAACTTGTCTAATTAAAGTAATACTAATGGCTTTATTGATAGAAAATAAGTACCTGGTTCTGCGAGACTTGAAGCCAATTGTAACCTCTACTGAAACTTAGTGATGACAAGACACAAGCCAATATGTGAAAACTTCGGCAAACGTGCTGTCAACAAGATGACAAATACTAAAACATACAGATATTGTTACCACTAGTAGCACCTTCCCCAGTACTCTCTCTGCCACCTGCATCCGAGAAGCCAACCTTTTTGATTTAGAGTAGCATCTTATTTATCACATGAATATATAGATTCAACAGATAAGTAGTATTACTACATAATGAGCAACTCTTTTTTATTTTCTCTACACTTCAAATACATTTTATACCTTGAACATTAAGAGTAGATCATATAATAAGATAGAAAAATAAATTTGTGCAATTTATGTTTTTTATCATAGCATACAGTAGTATTGTTGGTACAGTAAGCAGATAATATGTGGATGAAGCTGATACATTTTCGGGGATAAAAAAAAGTACTCTGGAAGCAGGTTTATAAGAGATCCTATTTGTTCTGCTGCTAACCAAATTGCATTGCAGTAGTGGAAACACTCTGTTCAACCAGTGAAAGAGAATTTCCGCGGTTAGTATGGCTATCATTATGAGTTAACACGCTAAGGAGCCATACTTGATCTTGTGGTTGAATTCGTAAGTATGATTTTCAACAAATGTTGATGATGGCTTGACTAACAGTATGGAAATAGGACCTTATAAGATATCAATAGGAATAATCATTATGTCTACGACACTCTACACAAGCATGGTCTTGGCTTCAGAATGTTTTTTACTAATTAGTGTGATACTCAGTTTAAAGAATCAATTATAATTGTCCTGCAAGTGATACACTTCTTTAATATCCATTTATTTTAGTGCTTCATTCTTTCATTAGTTAAGGTTAGCTCTTAAAGACTTGATGAGTCCAAAACACTTCAGGTTTGGTCACAAGGGTATACCTAAAGGTATTTGTATGACAATGCTTAGGTAGAGATTTTGTTGTCTGTTAGAGGAATTATAGATTTATTAAGTTCCAAAATACAGGTACGGGGTGTCAAAAGCAAAACTTTAAGCCTTGTCAGTCATACAGGTATTGGGTTACAGCAGAACAACACCAGCTAGATTCACCAAACATTGGATCTTAAATTATTACTCTTAAAAAGTATTGTACATGTCAAATATAATCATAGTTTAGCATAAAGAAACGGAGTGGAGTAGCGATTTAATCGACAATAACATAGTATGGTACATGCATTATGATAATATTAATACCATTGTTAATTAACTTTTGTAATTACATTGATAGATTGATTGATGGCTTGTATTGATAGCAAATAAGTAGAGCTATTTAGCTTTTTGACCCCCTTTTTGTTTTTATTTAGTGAAAGGCCTCTGTTTAGAAAATATTTAGTGAAATGACCTAGTTCTTAATTAAATTTCTAGTATCCTTCCTATAATAATTTTTATAGGATGTGTGACCTTTCTTCGAATTCTAAAAGTTTTTGAATTTTAGGATAATTTCTATTTTTATTATTAGATTTTAGTTTTTCTGTTTTCTAGCTTATAAATTAGTAATAAATTTACGAAAAATTATAGAAATTAAGTAAAAATTACTTACTCTGTACTGGCTCTGATACCAACTATGGGTGCGAAGCACGTAATCTCCTGAAGACCTGAAAATCAAAATAACGAGAGTATCAAAAACTTTAAAATTCTAAAGATAAAAGTTTGGTGCAAAATAATATTCATCGAAATAATGGATATTGTCCATTCTGAAAAAGTAATCAGGAATGTCGGGAATATCGTTATCAAGTTCTCTCATATATTCTGATTCTGTCTCATATCCTTCACTATTACTATCATATGGGGGTTCTTCGAATTCTTCCGTATGTCTATTTTCTCCTCCATTCTGTTCATTTTCTTCTAGAAATTGTCTGTATGCAGTCGTAGGACTCCAAACATAACTACTAAATATACCATTTTCATAAAATAACAAAGTCATTTCATAAAAAGTTAAATCATCAATTATTTCGACAGTTATATTACTAATTTCTCCAGAATTTATTTGATTTATCGTTATAATTATTACTCGTTGAATACTGGAGAAAAATAATTTGATTCATAATAGTCATTCATGCTTGTTACTCTATGAGGATAATAAACATCGAAAACTAGCATTCTAACACTTCCTTGATAATTAATCATTAATTCGAAAATTCCTGAGGCAATACTTAAACTATTATTATCCATTAGTCCTATTGAACAATAATCAATTATAAAATCAAGAGTAGAGAGAGATTTCTAAGGATACCTAAAAAATAAAAACAAAATGGCCCATCATGCTTCCGACCTAGTTAAACCTTTTTGAGCTGCTCTGTACCAGTTACTACCAGTGGATAAAATACCTCTGGTATGCACCCCGATTTCTGTGCTCCTTTTACGTTCTTCCCATCTTAGGAATACTATGCCCTCAAAAGAGCTTCATCCGAGAGATACGTCGGGAACAACTAATAGCACTTCGGTACAGACAACCACAACCTAGCTCGTTTCCAACTGCTAGGTGTACAATCTAACTATAGAAGATTGCAAATGGGTCTTTTTGCAAAATCAGTCAGGCAGAGCCTTACAAAACTCTCCCTAAGGGAAAGAGATTTAGTTATCCATACCTTATTTTCTACAAGATCTGGTAGATGCATGCACTCATAAAAGATAATTTTTTTTTCTTCAAACTTGTTACAAACGAACTCTTCAAGATAGTGAGAAATTTTTTTTCTCCAGGATAGTCTGCCATTTCTCTTGCTTAGCTTTGCCTTTTATAGACCAAGGGATCAGCTTACAACAAGTTTTCATGCGTCACTGCTTACATCATATGTTCAATAATTGTGATAAATACGTATGTGCATACATCAGCTTACAATAATTGTTCTGATTACATTTTTGCCTATTCTAGGAAAAGAGATTCCTCTTGGCCGATATCTTCACATGCTGCACATTTATGTTGGTGCTCCATCTTCATCAAGCTACAGTAATATACAGATGTCTCTGCTGTCATTGTCATTGCTCCAGTGGATAGTATCTGGTACCAGCTGTCAAACAGCTCATGCTTATCTTGTGGCTGTTTGATCTTTGCTATACTATACATTATTATTTTATCTGGATCTGGGTTGTCATAGATTTATATATTGCTGTCTCTTTGTTTTATGTCTTTTAATTCACAGTACATGTTCCTGAAGCCCATTGCCCTTCTTTTTGGGATTAATTTCTCAAATTCTTCAGTTTTAAATGGTACAATATTTGATGCTCCATAGATCATTTGGGTGGTAATCCCTATTTTTATAACATGTTCTGCTGAAAATTCTTCCTCATCATTAAGATACTCGGAGATGGTTGAATACATTCTGACATATATTTTTGAGACCTTCGTGAGCCCAAAATAACTTTTGGCTGCCTTGTAAATTTCTCTTAGTAGGTGGATTAGTTCTTCACATTCTCTGGACGAATAGATGCAATGAATAAGTCCTCTTTCAAACAATGCCCTAGTTGTTCTGGGATTAGCTCCTGGTAGGATGATGGCCTTGTTCATGTGTTGTTGAGATATGGTCTTGATGAACTGGTTTACCTCTGTTACTTGACATAGTTTTTAAATATATTATAAAAATAATATTTTCTTCAATACTTTGGTAGGAGCTTTCTCAATAAGAAGTGTCTCCTTGTATATGGTTTTATTTGAGGATATAATTGCTTCTTCTTTTACAAACTGAGAAGGCTCACCTATCTCACTCATTTTCTTGCTATTATTGTCCACCATATTTTCTGTTGTTGCATGCTGACTTACATGCTGATAGAACAGACTTTGGAGTCTGCATATTTGTAATTGTAACTAATTAAATGCTCTTTTTAATTGCTCCATTGTTCCCTTGATGTAAATAACATCTTGTTCTATTTGCTGAACTCTGGTTTCCATTCTGTAACAAGTGAAATAGTTAATTTCTTGATAGAAAATCAGCTAAAATATTATCTTTTCCTTTTATATTTTCTATTAAGAAATCATAATGTGCTAACTCCATCTGCCACCTTATCAATCTTTTGTTTGCTATGGTTGGGTCTATTATTACTTGGGTATTATCTGTCCTTACTGTAAATTTTGTATGTATTATAAATAGTTCAAACTTTTTTATAGATTTTAAGATTGCTAGTAGTTCTTTTTCGTTTATGTGGTAATTTTGTTGGGTTTGTGTGAAAGATCCACTAGCATATCTGGCTAGTTTTTCCTCCTTTTCTCCTATTTCAATAAATTTTAATACTGCTCCCCAATTGTTTTCATATGCATCTGTTTCTATTATCCAAGAACATTCTTTAACAGGTAATCTTAGCTTACGTAATTCTGAAGTTTGTTGTTTTAATATTTTAAGTTTCTCTTCATCCTCCGGGGTCCATTTTCATTTCTTAAACTTTTTTAGTTTTTGTTGTAATCAATTTATTTTTGTTGATAAATTTGGTATGTAATCTCTTGTTTGATTTAGTAATCCTATTATAGCTTGTATTTCTCTTTTCTCTTTTAGGACATTAGGAAAAGTCTTTATTTTTTCTGCTATATGTGGTTGTAATTCTATTCCTTCAAGTGATAATTTTGTTCCTAAGAATTCTATCTCAGTTTTAAATAATTCCATTTTCTTTTTTGATAGTATAATACCTGTATTTTTCACTATTTTTATGAATTTTAGTAGATGTTCTTTATGTTGTTCTTCGTTTTCAGATCCTATTAGAATATCATCTACATATACTAATATGAAATTATTGTATTTTTCAAAAATTTTATCCATATACTCTTGAAATATTCCTGAGCTGTTTTTATAACCGAATGGTAATACATTCCATTCATAAAATTCCTGAGGTGTGCTAAATGCTGTTAAAGGTTTTGAATCTTCTGTTAGTTTTACATGATAAAATCCTGATTTACAATCAAATTTCGAATATATTTTTCTTGTTCTTACTGTGGTAAGTAGTATTTGCATGTCTAGTAGTGGGTATCCAAACCTCTTAGTATTTTTATTTAGTTCCTTATAATTTACTACCATTCGAGATTTACCTCTTTTTTTTTAATGCTTTCCTACTATGAATGCTGGTGATGAATGTGGACTTTGTGATTTTCTTATGTAATTATTTTTTATTAATTCTTTTGTGTATTTTGAACTCTTCTAGGTCTGTTGGAGTATGTCTTATAGGTTTAATTTTTATTATTTTGTTCTTATCTATTAACTCTATATGTGTCGTGGGTTCACTTAAGTTCCATTTTGCCAAGGGAACTTCTCTGCACAGATCTTCTAATTGTTTTTGTGAAATTTCTTTTGTAGTTGTTTCTTGAACTTGTTGTATTCTAGTTTTGTTTGGTAAATATTGGTATTCACCACGCTGGGTTGAAGAAACTCTGATGTGTAGCAGGTCAGTTCTGGAATAAGGTTGGGTTATTCTAATTGCTATTGCTTGGTGTCTGCAAGGTGTTGTAAATACAACTGATTTATGTAATATAGTTATGTGATAGTATTGTTGGAAAAAATCATTTCCTAAGAGTATATTATTATTCATATCATCAAACTGGTATATTATAGGTATTTTTAGTATGTAACTTCCTATTTGTACATTAACATTTTGTTGATATTTGTCAAGTATGATAGTTTGTCCAGTTAATCCAGTTATTATTTTTTTATTATATCCATCTTGTTTTCATTTTGGTAGTATATTTTCGTGGCATAGGCTAGCACCTACTTCGGTGTCTATTAGACTGTGACAGTTTCTTGATTTGTATCCTTCATAAACAAATTCTGTTAGAATGTATAATGTATTTTTTGTTGATCTTAATGGATTGATTTGTCCAGTATCCTATTTATTATTATGTTTTCATTGTTTACTGTTATTGTGATTTTTTCTTCTTGAATTGAGTAAGGTTGTGCTGATGTAAGGAAGTCAGTTCCTAATAACATTTCATTAATATGGTGTTCTGGATCTACGTGTAAGTGTAATAACATTTCCTTTTTACCATTTATCCTTAGTGGTAGTATAATTTTATGTACAATTGGATATCTATTATTGTAATAGTCTAGGTAGTAATATGGGTTTTCTAATGTTATTAATTCAGTGGTTTTTACATTTGTTTGTTGAATATGTGAATTAGTAGTTCCTGTATCTACTAAAGGCTATTTGTTTATTCCATTTCCCATTGTCATAATATTCTATTTTTATTTTAAATTGGTTATTGTTTTGGTGTTCTAATGTATTTATTATTGGTATTAATTCCAATGCTTGTTGTTTATTTCTTATTGATAGTGATCTCTTTCCAAACATTATTTGTGGTGCTTTTCCTTTTGTAGTTTATTTTGCTTTATTAAAGTCGAATTCTATATAATTTGGTATAGTCATTTCAGGGTTTTCTCTAGCTGGTTTGTATCTTATGATTTCTTGAATAGAGACTCTATTTTAAAATTATCTGAATTTCTATTCTTTACTTCGTGCTTGCTAGTGAAAGCATAAATGTTTCTTATTTGTATACTCATAACTTTGCTTTTTTTCTATCATTTCTATACCTGATAACCTATGATACATGACTAGACTTATATCTTTATTTTCTTCTGCCATGCTTATAGAGAAATTAGATTTTATTGTAAACTTTATTTTTTGGTACATTAGGTTTCCTTATACTATTCCTATTAAGGAATCTTGTGTACTTGATATTATCCTATCATCCATTAGGTATATCTCGAGGGGTGTATTTATTCCTTCCTTAAAATAGGCTTTTATTATTATTTGTACAGCTCCTAAATGTATGTGTCTTAATATTTTTCTAGTCTTTTCACTTATTTTTTCCATCTCTTGTCTTATTATTCTTTCGGTTATTAATGAGATTATGGTTTTGCCTTGTGCTTGTTCAATGTCTATAGGTTGTTCATTATTTCTAGCTATTATGATGGTATTTTTCTTTCTTTCAAATATTGGTAGTTTAAAATTTTCTTTTGGATTTATATCTAATTTGGTCGCTCTTATTTTATCGTATTTTTGTATGTTAAAGCACATTCTCTCTTAGTTCTTCATTATTTTCTTCTCTTTCTGAAGGTTCTCCTATTTCTGTTAAATCTATTATCATGTTTATTTCATATTCTTCTGTTCACCTTCACTACTTCCACTATTTTCTTCCATTACCATTATTTCTTCATCTTCACTTATTTCCGACCATTCTTCATCATATTCTATGGGTTCATAATTTATGTTATTTATTTCTTCAATTTATTCTACGTATTTTATATTTTTTGTTTCATTCTTTTAGGACAATTTGGTGATATATGTCCTATCTCTCCACATATGTAACAATTACATTTTTTAGAATTTTTCATATAATGCCTATTTTTATTTTTCTTCATTTTTCTAAAGTATTTTTTATAAGGTTTTCTATATCTCTTAAAAGTTTTTTTATATTTTGGTTTATATTTTTGGAATTTGTGATTATTCTTTTTTGTGTATTTATAGTTATTATTGCATCCCCAATGATTCGGCCTTGCATCCTCATAACAAATTCTTTGTTTATATGTTCTATAATATTTCATTGTTACTCTAACATCTTGGCATACTTTGTCTCTATAATCTTTTACGAATTGTGTTTTATACCCTAAAGTGTCTATTTCTGGTTTTACTTTCTCACTTATGTATGAACTATATATGTTTATACTCCATGGATCAGATAATTTTAGAAAGAATGAGTCTAAAATTGGACTCCGTTCTTTTTTTGTATAATAACTATCTTGAAAATATTCTCGGAATTCACAAGCATAGTTGTCAAAATGGCACATGTCGCACATTTCTAAGTTACTTAGTCTCCATCTTGCTTGATTCTTTTTATATATAGTGTTTTTTTCTCCTTTATCATATACACTGAATTCAGTTCTTATTGCTTTTTTGTAAGTTGTAATTATTTCTTTTAAACCTAAGGTCTGTTGTGCTGAGCTTTCTTCAGTTCCTCTATCATCAATTGGTCTTGATTTTCTTATAGTATTTCTCTCTTCTTCCTCTAGCCCATTCCACCATTTTGCTACTACTCCCATAAAGGTGCCTTCTATAAATTTCTCAAATGCATTTCCGTTAAGATTTTGCCTAAATCCTACTATTAGTGACGCTTATATCCATTCTTCAATTGTCCTATCTACATCTTTTACGCAATCTAGGTCTAAGCATTCTCCATTTCCTGCTATTCCTTTTTCGTAGTGTTCTGTAGGTTCATATTCTGGGGTTTCCTTTCCTTTATCTTTTTCAAGTTGCATTCTTCTTTTTGTGTTTTGCCATTTCCATAGTAATTGGTAAGATTTTTTGTTAGGTGGTGGTCTTAAGATTTCATACATGTTACTTGAAATTTCTGAAGGTTTTGCAATAATCTTATCTTGGTCCATTTTTATTTCCTCATTTGTTATATCTAGATTTTTCAAGACTTCTTCTACTTCTTCTGAATTAGGATTTGTCATTAAATCTTCTATTTCCAAGATATTTATATTAAGTTTTGTTATGGCTTCTAACTCTTTCATATCTTCTTTTGTTATGCTTGATTCTTCTTCTGGCTAGTCAGTTATATATCTACCTAATTCTTTTATATTTTTATTTATGATTCTTAAATCTTTTCTTATATCTATTAACATTTCAGATAAGACCACTGTAATCTTCTTCTAACTCTTGTATGTTTATCATATAAATTTCTGGGTTCATGTTAGGAATTAATACAACTGTTTCGTTGGTCATACTTAACCTATTATTTTGTATGCTAGTAGGTGTTGGTAATACCAACTTGCTTCTTCGTTTCTGTAATCTAATACTTTGTATGCTATTTCTTTTTGTATCTCTTTAGCTAGTTGCTTAGTTACTTTTCTTGTTAGTAACAAGTTTTCTAATATTTCTTTACTAGCAATATACTTCCTTTCTATTAATCTTTTATCAACATATCTAATCTTGAATTTTGAAAGATTTTTTAATTTAAGTTTCTTTATTTTCTGTAAATTATCCAGCTTTTATAAGGATAAGGTGTATTATAGTTCATAATTTCTAAAATAGGGTTATATATAAAATTTTATTTTTAGGTTATTATATTAAAAATAGTTAGTTAAATATTTTATAAAAGTAGGTCGTTTGGCTAAATCTTTTAGAAAGTGAAAGTGGATTGTTTGGCTAAATGTTTTCCAAAAGTGAGTCAGTTACCAACTTTAGTCTAATAAGTACCAGATTCTGCAAGACTGATGATAATTGCCAATCTCTCGGAGACTGAAACTTATTATTGATTAACAAGACACATGTCAGTACGTGACAATGTCAGCCTGAAGACAACAGAAGAACCGTCCCCAGTACTCATATACATCTGTTTTAGCACCAGTAGGACCTTCCCCAGTACTCATGCTTTCTGTAGCCTGCATCCAGGAAAGATCAAACTTTTTTATTCGGAATAACATCTAATTTATTGCAAGAACATACAGATGTTATATAAAGAATCGCTCGTTTTTTTTTCCTTTTTTCTTTTTAATTCACTTAAACGGATTTTATGCCTTGAAGTCTTGAAAACAGCACAATATGACAGAAAAATAAACTTGGGGACTTTATTATGTCTTCTATCAAGAATACAGTACTAGTTTGTTGGTACGGTAAGCAGCTATACATGTGGAATGAAGCTGACTCAATCGAAACATGATTGTCCGATAATTTGTACATGAGCATATCTCAAAGCACTCCCTGCATGAATTCTACGAAACCAGATGAGATCAGTAGGGAATGCTCATCTCAAAGCACCTCATCCTAAGGCAGTTGGGCATTGGATTTATAAGATCTCTTATAAACACACCTCAAAATCGTTTCTTTCCTGGTTTGTTTGTTTGTTTGTTTTTCTTTTCTTTTTTTTGTTTGGGGAGGAAGTAAATCACCGACCTTAGTAAGAGGAAAATAAAATAACAATAATAATAATGATGGTGCCGAAAAATACAGACAGCTTTACCAACTTCCACTGCAATATGAGTGTATAATTAAAGAGGAAATAGTATTCAAACCAGTCAATATTTCCTTGTAGTTATATAACTAGGACTACTGCTTTTTAGTTCAACCGCCGATACCTTCTTCATCTCCATTAAAATAGTTTTGTAATAGAAACCAACTTTTCCAATGAATGGAAACCAAAATGCAGGCGAATGCAAGGAGACCGAAGTGAGCAAACCCATGAAAGTTTTCATGGTGAAACTAATAGAGCTTCCAATGTCAGGATGTAAAACAGCATGGAAAATTGGCAGAGAAGATCATAAGCGAGTCATTCATGCTTTAAAAGTAGGGCTAGCCCTGACACTGGTCTCATTGTTATATCTCTTGGAGCCACTCTTTGAAGGATTCGGACAAAACGCAATGTGGGCAGTTATGACAGTGGTTGTGGTACTCGAATACACTGCAGGTTAGTTGTTGTAAGATATAACTGCCTAAGAATTTTTCGTCTTGTTGTACATATACCTTTCATCATGTACTTCCTTTACTTAATGTCAGGTGCAACTCTTCAGAAAGGGCTGAATAGAGGTTTGGGAACAGTTTGCACTGGCTTATTAGCACTTTTCATGGAAGAAGTAGCAGAGAATTATGGAAAGGTTTTTCGTGCTGTATTCATAGGAGTATCAGTTTTTGCAATTGGTATGCATCTGGTTAGATATATCTAAGAAAAGTTTATTTTCCGTACAATTTTCTGATTAATCTCTTAAATTTTTGGTGTTTGCCAGGCAATTTACTGGATAGCCAAATGTAGCTACTATCAATTCATTTTGAATGATTGGCCATCTAAATTGAAAACCCACACCGTTGGATGCAATTTATGCCATGTGAACTACCTATAAATAAATTTTCAATAGATTTGACGAGTTTTACCCCTCCATCAAATGGCCACAAATTGTGTCATTTCTGACTTGTATAAAGCGTTGTGTTTATTATATTTATGACTAGTTCTTATGATATAGATCACATTTTACTCGTATGGATTTTCAATTTGGATGCCCAATCATCTGATATACAAGTTTCGGTAGCCACATTTTGCCACTCCTTAAAATTGCCTAGCTCAACTCCATAAAAATATATAAGGGAGATGATCTAGTAAGATACACATTTTCAAAAGATAAATCAGATAATGGTAAGAACTCCTTGATGGAACATTGCATGAATGATCTGTACTATTCATCTTGATCTGCATGACTAAATTATTATAAGGATGTAAGATCAAGCCATTTGAAATTTGTTTCTTCATGCATCATGTCATTACAAAATAAATGTGATGCTTCAGTTGTACCATTTCGTAACATTTTAATGCAAGGGAAAACACATTTTAAATGACTTGATCTCACATCCTTATACAAGTTTAGTCAAGTAGATTAAATTGACTGGCTTAGATCATTCATTGAATGTCCCACCAAGGAGTGTGTGTATATATATATATATATATATATATATATATATAGAGAGAGAGAGAGAGAGAGAGAGAGAGAGAGAGAGAGAGAAGGGACTCTCATACTTGTAGGAGGTGATTCCTTTAAATAGAGTGATTGCAACTTGGTGGGACAACACCCCATGGATGATCCACACCATTTACTTTAATTTTTATGTCTTATTATGCATTCCTATATGTGGTTTTGAGATCTTTTATCTAGGTTTCAAGTGATAGCAAAATGAACAACCCTTCAATCTATATAATAAAACACAAAGAAAGCTATCAAGTGGCTCTTCTTCAATCCCCCAAAAAATCAAAGGCCCAGATCTAACCTCACAAAACATATTTTTCCCTCCCAACAGTTTTCCCCCCAAAACTCAAATTCAAATCCCCCACCCAAAACAACTCCTATATTTATTTAATTATTTTTTTTCCTCTCTCTCCCTTCCTCCCTCTTCTATTCAAAAAATTAAGAAAATAAAAATTTTAATTTTTTTTTAAAAATTAAAAACTAAAAAACAAAAAAAATTTAAAATTTAAAAACTTTAAAAATAATTCAAAAAAATCAAATAAAATCATATAATATGTTTTTTTGCTGGATCCCCAAAAGTTTCTCATATAATATGTTTGCTACTTCAATTAATTTGCTGGACCTTCAAAACTATTTTATATGATCAAACGAGGTGCACCATTCCGAAGACGTACCGTAGGCACGTGTCAACGGGCAAACCTAGTAGTATAACAAATTGCGTTGAAGCATGAATAAGAAGTCTCCAAATTACTTGACTTTCTGTACGCATCAGTCTTGTAACAGAAAAAACATGATGAACAGTGTGGACGTCCATATAGAGTCTTCTTGTGTGAGTACAAGTACTCAATATGAGAACAATTTGCTCCTACAAGTATGAGACTCTCTTTCCTCATATAGATATATACACACACATTGTACTTTCATTTACAGTTAGATACATCATATAATATGACAAAATAACTAAATAGTTAATTTTTTTAAGGAATAATTTAGCAAATGCCCCCATTCAAAATATAAAAACTAGCATATACCCCACAATTTTAAAAAACTAAGAAATACCCCAAGTTTGGACGGAACCATTAAAATCCCCGTTAAGTGAACTCACGTGCACCACACATGATATGTAATATGACCTAAATACCCACGATAAAATATATTTTAGTAAATGCCCTCATTCAGAATATGGAAACTAGCATATACTCTCACTATTTAAAAAAAGGGATTTTTTGGATATTTTAGCAAATGCCCCATTTAAAATGCGGAAACTAGCATATACCCCCACTATTTTAAAAAAACTAAAAAATACCGCCAGTTTGGACGGAACAATTTTAGGGTTTTGAATAATATATAATACGAGTTTGTTGTTTTGACAAAAAAACATCAATGCCATCGTCAATGTTTTGTTTCCACATCTCAACTTGGGTGTTGTTGAAGATGATGCACAACCTAGTGTGATAGTAGGTAATACCATATTAACAAACTTCGTGAATAATTCGTTAAATTCGAATAATTTGCGAATATAGCGAATTATACAAGAGAAATTTATGAATTTCTATATATTTTTACTTAGGTGATGAGTACTAACTACTTAGATGCAATAAATTTTGTATTTCTTTCTTCCTGAACTTTTGACAAATTTTTTTCCGAATTTGCCATAATTTTGTTGATTTTCGAATATGAAATCTTGTCGAATTATTTATACATTGTTATCATTAGTACAGGAAGAAAGATGTTTAAACTGACTAACAATACATAACACTCATATTTTTCACAACATCTAACACTGAAATAGTAGGGGTATACACTAGTTTCCGCATTTTGAATGGGAGCATTTGCTAAAATATCTCAAATATCTTTTTTTTTAAAGGGGGTATATGTTAGTTTCAACATTCTAATTGGGGGCATTTGCTAAAATACATTTTATCATGAGTATTTAGGTCATTTTACATATCACGGGTGACGAACGTGAGTTCACTTGATGGGGATTTTAACGATTCTGTCCAAACTGAAGGTATTTCTTAGTTTTTTAAAATAGTAGGGATATATGCTAGTTTCCTCATTTTGAATTGGGACATTTACTAAATTATCCCTTTTTTTTATTAATTGGTGAATGGAACATAGTACAAGTAGGTTTTCTCTTTTAGTCCTTTTACCACTAGTTCTTGTTCTTTCCAGAAGATCTTGAAGATAGTATATTCTCATCAAATATTTTCCAAAAGGAAAACAAATTATGTCATGTTTAAGGTTATATGTCCACAGGTCACAACACCATTTCCCCCTATTCTTGAATAGCTTGCAACCAAGCAACTCTAAGCTATTCTGATTTTCCGAATTGGTTTTCAACTCCAAAAGACCAATAGAACAAGAAATCTAAAACACAAGCATCTTCTGTTTCTCTTATGTTGCAAGGCCCTTTACTGTCATGCAAAGGACATTCACTGACGTCTAACCCTCACTAGGTATGCCTACTGCTACATAGATCCAAATCTCACCTAACCCAGATGAGCCAAGGGTAATAATTAGGGCTGCAAACGAATCGAGCTATTCACAAGCTATTCGGCTCGAGCTCGGTCAGAGCTCGGTCAAAGCTCGGCTCGAGCCGAGCTCGAGCTTCAGTTTTTTTTTTTTAGGCGAAGCTCGCGAGCTATTCGGCTCGAATACGGTCAAAGCTCGGTCAAAGCTCGGCTCGAACCGAGCTCGAGCTCAAAAATAAGCTCGTTTCGTAAACGAGCCGAGCTCGAGCCTGAAGGTATTCGGCTCGGCTCGGCTCAATTGCAGCCCTAGTAACAATAAATAACATATTCATAAGAATAAAAAGAACATTAACAACATATTCATAAGAGAAAAAAAAGAATATTAACAATAATAGACTAACCAATGCAACAAAACACATTTTAGGAATAACCGATTTAAGATTATCTTAGTATGCTCATTGCCTTGCTTTGCATCGTTACCGTCTATTTACTGCAAACTATGTTTGTTTCGTTTATTAACTATGTAGGGTCCCTAGCAACATACGTGCGGTTCTTTCCAAGTATCAAGTTATGACTATGGTGTAGTGGTTTTCCTACTAACCTTCAATCTGATAATGGTATCAAGCTACCGGGTGGAAAACATTCTCGGTCTAGCCCGCGACAGACTCTACACCATTGCCATCGGCTGCACCATATGTCTCATCATGACCCTTGTGATCCTCCCCAACTGGTCTGGCGAAGACCTGCACAAAAGAACAGTCGACAAGCTTGAAGGTTTAGCTATATCTATTGAAGGTAAGCATGGCACATTGATATGTTCAAAAGGAAAGGTTATTATTCAAAAAGAGCCATCGAATTTCGCAAGTATTTGATTGCTATTATCTACTTAAAAAATTGTTCTTTTAGTTAGTTAGCCACGTTGATTGGCCTACCTTCCATTCAAATTAACAAACTGTACACATCAAAATTCCTTGTTCTACATTTGCTTCGTTTCTAACTTAGGTCAATTGTAGGGGAAAAAAGTAGGAAAATATTATCCAAAATAGGTTTCGTAATTGGCAAGTAAAAATAGGTGTTTCATAAACTAAAGTAAAATTACATTTAGTCAAAAATACTTTGCCAAAACCACTATTTTTGTTTTTTTTTCTTAACACAAGTCAAGAGGTGCTTTTATCTTCCTCCTTTTTCAAGGAAAAAGGTGCTTTTATCTTTCCAAAAGGGCTTTTAGTTACTAGGAAAATTCTGAAGTGAAACAAATCTTTTCATCAGTGCACTTTCAAAGTGAGAGCACTTTTCTTCCACAGCAATGCAAAACAAAGCCTTAAGGTACTAGATATTATTAGTTTTTATCAGGGAACTACTAGAAAATGCTTAGAAGCCTTAAGGTACTAGATATGAGAAAACGAAAACCTCGAAGAAAATTAAAATGTACAATTTATTTGAAGCTTTGTGATATACCTGCTGATACAATCTAATCCTTGCAGCTTGCGTTAAGAAGTATTTTAACAGCGTCAACTGTGAGGACACAGAATATGATGCATCTGATGATTTGATAGATAAGGGTTATCGAGCTGTCTTGGATTCAAAATCCAATGACGAAACCCTAGTAAGTGCATAGTTCTAGAAAATTATTCAATTGTTTTCATCTCAAATCTTGAGGACTCAAATTTTCATGGATGAGCAGGCACAATATGCAAGATGGGAGCCAAGGTACACAAGGAACTTTCACATATATCCATGGCAACAATATGTGAAGCTTGGAGCTGTCCTCAGACATTTTGGTTACGCAGCCATAGCCCTTCGTGGCTGCTTGGACTCCCAAATCCAGGTATTCAATGGTGAGGAAGACCCAAATAATGAAGACAATCCCTTTTGTCTTCTTCAGGTTTATAGAATGTATTAGAGTATTGTACAGATTTCTTTCTTATCGGTTGTTTAGTCCCACATAAGCAGGGACATGGGGTTGAGGTGCCTCTACAATATGTCAATATATAATACCCTGTTCTCTTCGGAGGTGTTTGGTTATTGAAGTGAGAAAATTGTTAAAATTGAAGTAAGAATGATTTTAGCCTTTTTACCAAAAAAAAAATTTAAATGTGAAGCAGTGTTGATAACAATTTTGTATTTGTATAGAAGTTTAGTGGGAAAAAAATTATAAAAGATACTTTAAAACTGCTTATAAGCATATTTAATTACCTGGGATCTACCATTTTGAAAAAAGAATTATAAAAAGTATGCATTCTCACCATTTTCCTATCAAAAGAGAGGAATTTGAAGTTGGGCTGTCGACACAATTTTGGGGCCCATAGGTCACATCTGGGCAGGAAAAAAAAGCTATTTTCATTTGGCTAGAATAGTCATCTAACGCCCAAAGTCTACTTTATCCCTCATTTTTTTAACATCCAGGAATAGCCTTATTCAATAACAAGCTCTTCTTTTCTTCTCTAACTGCGATTTTCAACAGGTAGTGCTACACCTACAATCTTTACAACCTTACAATCTTATATGGCACAATTTTATTAGAGATGTCTTCAACCTACTCTACAAGACATTTCCAATAAAAATGTGTCGCCTAAGCTTGTAAGGTTGTAAGAATAGGTTGTAGGTGAATCGTTACCTTTTTCAATTTGGTATCGGAGCATAAACTAGAAAACCATAAAACCATTACAGTAATGCTAAATATTTCTCTTTCATCTTATTGTAGGCTCCAAGATCTTTCCGTACATTTTGCCAAAACCCGTGTGAGCGAGTTGCCAGAGAAGTGTCAAATGTTTTAGCTGAGCTTGCTCATAGCATAAAAGACCGTCGTCGCTTCTCCCCTGACAGACTAAGGGCTCGTCTGAACGCGGCACTGGGAGACCTCAATTTTGCCATCAAATCACAACCTGAGGTCATAAATAAAGAAACTACTGAGAAGGACCCCTCTGTATTAACACCAGATACGATTGCAATGACTAGTCTCCAGTTCCCAGATGTGCTTCCTTTCACTGCTTTCAGTTCATTGCTTGTGGAGATGGTAGCAAGGTTAGATCTTGTCATTGGAGAAGTGGATAAACTAGGGAAGGTTGCAAATTTCAAAGAGTTTTTATGGGAAGATTGTATTACAATAGACTTTGTACACAACAGAAAGGGGCATGACTTACAGAATTCCCATGTGCCATCTGAGGCAGCAGAATAGCAGAACAATGAGAAGAATGGAATTGGACTAAAAAAAAATTCTATGATGTTGATTTTACCATCAAATTATGTATAAATTTCACTATTGTCAAAGTACCAACTCTGCAGAGCTTTGTTGATCATTCTGAAACTATGCATTTATTGTGATAACAAGTTTTTTTTTCCAGACTCACAGGTCACAAATGCACTTTGATAACTTTAACAATAAATCATTAATGAAACCGGTGACTTCGGTCACTTTTATCTCAAAAAACAAAAACAAAAACAAAAAAACTTTAACAATTAGTAAATATCCTAAGGATCCCCAAAGTTTAGGGATAAAGGCTTTGTTGACGTTATTGTATCCTTAGGACCTCAATAGAATCTAGTGTTTCCCTTTAAAAAACACCACAATACTAATTCCAAACAGTTGGTCCTAATCCATAGAAATAGGGATCTTATCGAATTTAGCTGAAATACGCCTCTAATACTTGTTGAACTGCGGATAATTTGGATATCGAATTGTCTTAAAGAATCAAAGATAAATTCTTTTACACTCTTACAGTAAAACTACTAACTCTTCCCTTATGCCCATTTCTCTACCAATACCTTTCCTCGAAAAGTGTTGAAGACAAGGAAGTGCAGATTGTTTCTCTCTTTCTGTTCGGTTGGTTGTAAGGATATATAATGTAGGCTAGATTTGATCTTGCAGTTTCTAATAAATTACTGATAAGCCACTATCTAAATTTTTTTATAGCAATCATTGGTAATGTTCTTTTCATAGTAGTTACTGATGATAAGCTATTATTGACGAGTATTTACTGTAGTGAACTGGAATGCTTTTCTTTCAACTGGTTGGGCTACATGGTGGGCTTTTGCTCTTAACTCAAATTCTTTGGTACTTTATAAATATATGCACTGTAAAACGGCCACAACTATGATGATGTACCTCATAAATATGAACCTTTTGTCTCTAATATATCTGATTTTTAAACTCTTGAAAATATTAAACTGTGTGACAACAATCTCTTGGCCTTTCAAATAAAAATAAATACATTTAACCGTACAAAAAATTTCTCGAAAAACCTTCTTACTATATGTACAAATTCTTTACGGGACTAAATGTCAAAAACCATTTTGTGTGTGTGTTATACAAAGAAATAGAAACAGGCGCGTTTTGACACCAACACTTCGTGGACACACCTTGCACACGTGCTGGACACTTGTTACACGTGTCTTAAATTTTATAATATCTCTAATATTATAATGGGAGAGTTGTCATTTGTAGACAATCTGTGATTTGTATGCATTCAACCTCAATTGAATCTACACCACCCAATTAGATTATATCTAACCCTAACCTAACTAAATCTCTCAATTAAATCTACACCACACAATTAGATCTAATCATAACCTAACTAAATCTAAACCACACATTTTGGCAATTTGGTAAAAAAAATGATTAATATTTTGGCAACCTTGGTAAATTTTAGGTATGAGTAATTGGAAGAACATACTATTTACAATTGAGTAATCTCTATTATTTCTCTATTATTTTAATGGGAGAGTTGGGGTTTGTAACAAATAAACCCTAACTTTGTAACTATATAAACACATATAATACACATCCAAACTATATCCAACAAATATAAATGTGCACCGCACGTGTAACCCAAATCAAAACATTCAAATATAAACTAATTTTCAATATATATTCATTTAATTTGATGACTTTACTTTTTTTTAGACGTGCATCGCACGTACATTATACTAGTATCTTATATATTGGACATTTCTTACACACTTCTTAGATGCTTCTCTCAACACACAATCAACAATTTTGACACTTGATTCATATTTCTAATACATGTAGCTGTATTGGTTACCTTGGGAAGTTAATCTTGCCCTATTTATCATTGATATTGGTCTCAGTCTTGTATATGTTTCGTTCTAGTTCTCTCTTACATGATATAATAGCATCTATTACTTTTCCAATCAAGTAATTCGGAATTTATATTCAAATTCAACAAATTCGCCTTAACCAGTCGACTTTTAGATACAAATATAAGCACGAGCGAGATATCATAAAGTAACAGAGTTGAAAGAAAATTACTACCCTAATACCAAGATGCGACGCCCTCTTCTCTTGTTTCCATGGCCACCGATCTGCAAAATATACAATTGCCAGACCTATTACGTCATAAAATCGAAAAAAATACAGTATTTTGAAACTCCAATTTGGACCAAGTTTACATCTTCTACCCTAATTTCTGAAAAGGAGCAAAAAACCCTAAAAAAAACTATCGGGAGCGACGGAATTCTTGTTATTAAAGAAACCAAACCCTAACTTTCCTAATACCCAATTAAGAACGATTCGAACCTGAGTATGGAATTGAAAACCCCCAATTCTGAATCTCTGAAGAGAAGTCGAAATTCGAAAACCCTAATTTTGAGATGCGTTTGAGATTTGAAACGAGGATTGGGAGGGAGACGAGTCGACTATTTTTAAGAGCATCATAATGGTGTTTTTCATATCTTTACTATTTTAATGGGAGAGTTGGGATTTGTAACAAACAAATCCTAACTTTGTAACTATATAAACACGTATAATACGTGTCCAAAATATATCCAACAAATATAAATGTGCATCGCAGGTGTAGCCCAAATCAAAACATTCAAATATAATTTTTTTTTCTTATTCGATATATGTTCATTAAATTTAATGACTTTACTTTTTTAGACGTGCAACGCACGTACATTATATTAGTTTGAGAAAATGGCACAAATAAAAATAGGCAATAGGTGTGAAGCACGTAGTGGTCGTTTGCTAAAAAATTCTCAAAAAATAACAAGACGAAACAACATGCATCGTCTAGCACGTTGAGTAAAAAAAATATTTAAGAATGTTAAGTTAATCATGTTTAAATTAATTAACAATTGATTAGATATTAAAATAGTTAAATTAAATATTAAAATATAAACTAATTTACTCTAATCTACCTAATTAACACCTAAAGCCTCATAAATGTGCTGGACGGGACAACATGTCCCGTCCAAGCCATTTTTGGCTTCAAACGGGACAACATGTCCCGTTTGACAAATTTTTTTTTTCTTCTTCTTTCAAAGTCTTCAGACAGTACAACACGTACCATCTAATCATTAAAAATAAAATTAAAAATTAAAAAAATTAAAAATAATAAAAAAAAAAGGGTCAGACGAAACAACTTGTTTCGTCCGATCCCATAAAAAAAAAAAAAAAAAAAGACGGAACAACATGTTCCGTCCCCTATATTTTGAAAATCGTCATTTTGTTTCTAAGAACTAACTGTAGCGCATTTGTCAAGATATGGAAAAATAGAAAACAACTGCAAACCTAACTTTCTCATATTATGAGAATATGGCAATTATAGCAAACGAATGTGGATGCTCTAAGAGGTGTGTAAATTGTGGAATATCGATGCAGTATTAGCTGCCTTTTCTTTATTTTATTTTATTTACTTATTTATTTTAGACAACTGTCATTTTGCGGGTTAATGGGCTTAAGAGCATCTGTAGTTGTTATTGCCAAATTTTGACTATTTGGCTTATAGCAAATAGCAAAAGTAGTTTTCGCTATAGTCGTTGTTAGCTAAAAATTGGGCAAACAGTAAATTATCTACCGTCCTGTGTTTTTTATAAAAAAATATTAAAAAAATGGTTATTATAAACACTGATTGTCACATTTAATATAAAAAAATGAAATGGACATAAAAATGCTTGGAAGATGTATAATCTGTCGGCCCTTCATTTTTTTATTTTATTTTTACTGTAGGACGGTAAATAATCTACCGTACGAAAAAAAAATTTAAAAAAAACCAAATGGTTTTCGTGACGGTGTATAATCTCCCGTCCGATTATTATATTAATAAAAAAAAATTGGGGATGGTGTATAATCTACAGTCCGATCTTCAGACGAAAAGTAATGTATCGTCGGGCTATATTTTTCAAATAGCCAAATCGAGTGCCAGATATGGCCGGCTACTGTTCAAAAAAAATCCAAAAAATGGCTAAATAGCCAACGACTGCAGAGCATAAAAAGCCATTTTTTAGAAAAATTGGCTAAATAGCCAACGATTGCAAATGCTCTAAGAGCATCTGTAGTCGTTGTTTTCCATTTTTTGGGTATTTGGCAAATGGAAATAGAAAATTAGACGGCACGCTGTAGTGGTCGAAGGTTAAAATTTGGCCAGACGGAGGATAATCTTTCGTCTCAAAAATTTTTTTAAAAAAATTAATAATGATTTTTTTTGCACTAAAGGACAAAAAAAACAAAAAAAAAACAAAAAAACAAAAAAACAAAAAAAAACCTCCAAAAGTGAGGGGGGACGGTGGATTATACACCGTCCCAACACTTTTGTCTTTAGCCAAATTTGTTAGGACGGTGTATAATCAACCGTCCGACAAATTATTATTATTATTATTTTTAATCGGCTGGGACGGGACATTATCTATCGTCTGATGCAAAAAAATTAAAGCGACGGAAGATAAATCTTTCGTTCGATCGAAAAATTTTAAACGATGGTGGATAATCTATCGTCTGGCTATTTTGGCAATTGCCATTTCGATTGCCAAATATAGCCGGGTACTGTAGCGATTGAATCCAATTTTTGGGTATTTGGCCAACAACTACAGGAATTTTTTTTCCAAATTTTAGAAAATTTGGGAATATGGCAAACCACTACAGATGCTCTTAGGTTACAATTTAGAACTTTTAAATGGGCTTGGCCCAACTTCTTCCTATTTAAAAGACTTTTATATGGATATATTCAAAGTGCAGTTCGTGCAGGTGATCGACGATATGAAATTGGTAGTTATCATGCATGCCCTTTTGGTCATTTGAGGCATGGTTTGGGTGTTACCTCGATGTCGATGTTTGATTTGTGAGCTGTCGTTGTTTATCTCTTGGTCGACAACTACTTGGATGGTCTTCTCATTAACTTTGTGTTGTAACTTCATTGCCCTAGGAGTAATATTGTGAACGACGCATACGGATTATTGTTGTTTCTTTTCTCTTTTCTTTAGTTTTTCTTGCTCGGTTGTTGTTGCTTTTTTCGGTTGCTTTAGTAATCCTTTAGAGCATTCACTACCATTTTGTAAAAACTCAAAAGTTAGCATTTTAGTTTTTTTTAAAATCTACTATCGTTCACTAAAAACCTAAAATTTAGAATCGGAGCGAACAATTGTTCGCTAAACATAGAAACTGTGATAAAAAAAAATACTAAATATAGAAAATGAAAGAAAATGATCCGTTTAAGGGAAAAAATCAGACGGACGGAAGATGATGCTTCGTCAGTCGATTAATTCGAGAAAAAAAAAGGAAAAAGTTAAGAGACGGATGAAGAAGCTCCGTCACTTTCTTCTTTTAAGTATACAAAATTTTCTTTTCCAAAAAATTATGAAAATAGCATTAAAATATTATAAAAATACCATTAATTAATTACGAAATTGCCGTTTAAAAATTTAATAAAAAAACCTTGGGCGGATCTTCCGTCCGAGCACTTCTGCCAATTTGCTTCTTTTAATTATTACAAAAATGTCATGGCATAATTATGAAAATGCCATTTTAATTTTTTTTTAAAAAAGATGGACAGAGGAAGCAGCTCCATATGAATTTTGTTTTCTTTTTTTTTGGCAGATTTAGCACCAACGATGGTAGACTTTCCCTCTCATTGTTATTTGTCAATTGCTAAAAGTGCAAAATTTGATAATGACAATAGTGGATGCTCTTATAAATGTCAAGGATATTAACTCTATTATCAAGTCAATTGTTGACAATCATAAAAAATCCTGTGAGAAATAGGATACATGGTGAATAAGATTTCTAATCTAAGAGCATCCACAACGTTATTTCTCATATTGTATAAATAAGCCAGCTACAGTAATAGCATATGGGGCAAGGTGGTGCAGTGGTTGTTTGCTTTTTTTTTTTTTTTTCAAAAGAGAGAGACAGTATAACATATACCGTCCCTGAAAGAAAGAAAGAAGAAAAAAAAAGCGTTAAAGTGTCGGACGGGATAACATATCCCGCCCTAGAAATGGGTAACTTTATTTACAAATATTAATTACTTATTAACTATTAAGTTAGGTTAATTAAATAATTAAATAATATAATATTAACTAAACCTAATTATAAACTAACTAATCCTAAAATTAACTACAGCTAACGTCAGACGGGATAACATCTCTTGGACGGTACATGTTGTACTGTCCGGGATTTCAGGGTGTTTTTTTTTTTTTTTTTTTTTTTGTGTGTGGGGGGCAAAATCTGGCCGTCGGATTTAAAAAAATAAAAAAAAATAGAAATTTGGGACGGTATATGTTATACCGTCCGAAGCGAATAAAAAATATTAAAATCAGAGGGACGGTATATGTTATACCGTCTTTTATAATTTGAGAATCGCTACCTTGTTTCTCATATTTGAGAAACGAATATAGAAAATTTGCCAAAAAATGGCAAAATAGAAAACCGTTGTAGCATGCCATTTGCTATAATATGGCAAAATGGCAAATATAAGAAACCATTGTGGATGCTCTAAGCGATCAAAAAAAAAAATCTAATCTGGACTTCTTTTTACCATATAAAAGAATAACCATGTGAGAAAAGTGTGCATAACAGCTAATTATGTGTAGAATGAATCATGGACATACTGATCTTGCACATCAGCTGTATTGGCTGCAATCCTGCTAGGATTTTCATGATTGAGGCTTGATAATAGAGTTAATAATCAGAAGCTCTTTAAAGTTGGGCTAAATTTTAAAAAATCCCACTGAACTTTAGGCTATTTTAAAAAAATGCACAATTTTTTGTTTTTGTTTTATAAACTGCACAAAACTTTGGTTTAGAAAAAAACACAATGACAGAGTTAGGATTAGGGTTAGGATTAATTCGCGGGGGGTTATTTAAACATCTGATTAGTTAAGTTATGTTTTTTAAAACACAAATAAAAGATGAAAGTATTTTTTTAAAATTTAGTCTGACGGAAACCTAACTCCGTTAAAGTGCATTTTTTTAAACTAAAGTTTGTACGGTATTTTAAAAATTTTGTGCGGTTTTTAAAATTTTAAAAAAAAACTTAGTGCAATTTTTTTAAAATGACCTAAAGTTCGGTGGTGTTTTTTGAATACAGCCTTTAAGTTATTAGAGCATCTGTAGTCGTTGAATGTAAAAATATGGATATATGGATAAATGGAAATAGAAATCGAACTTTGGCTGCACTCGTTTAAAGCTATTTTTTAGCTTTCTGTGTTAAAATACTAAGCGACGGCACATAAAGTGCCGTCGGAGAAAAAAAAAATTAAAAAAAAATAAATTTTGTGGGACGGCACTCGAAGCGCCGTCGGAGCGCGAAAATAAAAAATTAATAATAATAATTGGAGCGACGGCACATAAAGTGCCGTCGGAGATTTTAAAAAAAAAAAAAAAAAAAAAAAAAACGCGCCGAAAGGAGGGACGGCACATGAAGTGCCGTCCAACAGGTAAGTCAAAATTTTTTGGTCATTTTTCATTTTTTCGGAAATTACAAAAACATTTCAGTAATTACAAAAAAATATAAAAAATTACAAAAACATTTTAGAAATTGCAAAAAAAATAAAAAAATGCAAAAACATTTCAAAAAATTGCAAAAAAATTGAAATTTACAAAAAACTCCGGACAAGTGCCGTCCGAGGAATTTGGGCCTGCGATTTGGGTTTTTTTAATTAAAAAAAAATAAAAAATCAAAGGACGGCACATGAAGTGCCGTCCGCGGAATTTGGGTTTTTTAATTGAAAAAATAAATAAAAAAATCAAGCGACGGCACTTGAAGTGCCGTTCGACGAAAAAAAAAAAAAAATTTTGTGGGACGACACTTCGAGTGCCGTCGCTCAAATATAGATAAAATCGAAACGACTGTAGCAAAATATCGATAATATGGATATTTGGCAAACGAGTGCAGCGCGTTTTTTAGCCAAATATCCATATTATCGATATTTAGCAAACCGACTACAGATGCTCTTAGGATTCACATCTTAAACCGTATAAACCCCTCAAACCACAAGATATGACAACCCTAGCTCCTAATTTACATCATAGGTATCCAAATCACATAAAAAGGTATATAAGATTGGGATCAGTATTAATGGGTCAAGAATTTCATCAAACGTTATGGTGGGAAGTAGTAAGAACTGACGTGAATTCTTAAATCCTAGTGTGTTTATTAAAGCGATTGTAAAAATTGAAAAAAGAGAGAAACGAAGAGGTTGCGATAATACTCTCTGCATCATTGTCTCTGCATCATTGTCTCTTACTTTGCTATTTTAGGAGAGAACATGAAAAAATTAGAGGATTTGTGTTATTAGTAGTTTGTTTCAATGAAGAAAAGTTGAAATGGTTTGGAAGTTTATTCGTAGGGACAAAAGATAGACATATGGGGACAAGGACGTGACACTATTCTTTTGTTGGACGTTAAACCATGGAAAACTTAAATCAAACTTTTTCTTGGGAACCAATAAGAAAAAGTTACATGAGCTCTGTCTTTAAATTTATTTTTATATTTTCTCGTTTTGACCCTCCTCCTCTCTCTCTCTCATCCTCACTTTTCGCACCTATGCTTGTGTTCTTTTTCATCACTCTTTATTGAAACTAACTACTTCTTAGACTATGAAATTTACCTGTTATGATAGTGTATTTTAATTTCCTCATAAAAAGAAACATATAATGTTTTTTGCACTCAATATTTGTAGACTCGCAAAGTGTATGCTTTTAAAAGTGTGTCCTTGCATGATTTTATTGACATTAAGGAATGAGGTGGTCCAAGTCTTGCCTCTACTTTAACCTTTCCAATTTTCTAATCAAAATCTCTCTTAAATTCAAAAGGCCCCTTTCATGCAATATTAAATATAATAATTTCATACCTCTCAGTACAACAATTATTGTCTCTTTCTTTGAGCATAGTTTCTCCAAAATTGTCATTTGCCCTTTTAGACCGAAACATAAACAAAACAGAGAACTTATGTTATTGGTGGTCTATTAAAGTGGAAAAAAGTTTAAATGGATAGGAAATATTCGTAGGGAACAAGAGAGCAAAACAAGGGGGACAATGAGGTGACAAATTTATTTGGTTTGATGTAAAATCATAGAAAGCTTTTCCAAACTTATCCTCGGGAACTTGAAAGAAAAAAGTCTCATGATGTAAACAGAGAAAGCTTTTCCAAACTTTTTTTGGGGGACTAATAAGAAAAAGTATCATCATCTCTATCTTTAGATTTGCTTTCATTTTATTTTTTCAAAGAGACTCGTTGTTTTGGCCATCCTCTCTCATCCTTACTTATCCTACCACACTTTTATTTTTCATCATTTTATGTTGAAACTAACTATAAGTAGAAGATTTACTTAACTTTTATGTTGAAAAAAGAATAATGTGTTTTTGCACTCAACTTTTGTAGACTAATGGAGTGTGTGCTTTGAAAATCGTGTTTCTTCATGATCTCATTGATATTAAGGAATGAGGTGATCCAAGTCTTGCGTATACATCAACCTAGCTCGCCTATTTTTTAATCAAATTCTTTCTTAAATGCAAAAGGCTCTTATTGCATTATATATATATATGCAATAAGCATGAAATATATATATATATATATATATATATATATATATATATATATATATATATATATATATATATATATATATATATAACGGTTTTACGTATCTTGGTACAACGATTATTGCTAAAGCTTTTTGTCATCAACCATGAATCTCTTTTCTGCAATCACTTCGGAATTATTTAATAAGCTGAAAATGTAAACTGATGTGAATGCAGTGGTTGAATTGTTGTTACCGCATGAGCACAGGTTAATTTTGTAAACATATACAAATACTTGTATAAATGATAATAACTTATTGATGTGAAGGGAGAGGAGACGTCTCAGTTGTTATTTGAGAAGATCGATATGTTAGTACGTTAACCATCTGGATCTTTTTTCCCCCCTAAATATTTTTTTTTGATAAAAGGGATGAAGTCTAAAGACTCCAGCCAACCAAACCAAAAAGTTCAAGAAAAGAGTTCATACAGACTCCAGAATAACCCCAAAACATCCTCACACTGAGGATCCAAAATATCCCAAAACATCCTCACACAGAGGATCAAAACCAGACAACCCAAACTTCCGACTAAACATTCAAAGCAACAACACAGAGCAGAACATCAGAGAAGAGCAACAGAATATAAAATAAGGCTAAAGACAATCCTAAGAAGAATCACTCGAAAGGACACCATCAGAGTTAGCACCATCAGAGTCAGCACCACTATAGTCAGCATCACTAGAAGACTCATTATCAGCCTGAGTAGATTGCAAATTATGAATCAACAGAATACCAGTGACCAGTTCTTGATGATGAGTAGACATGGCAGAAATGGTGGAGAGAGTATGCGAAACCAAATCTTCCTCAGCATCTGGATGATCAACATTTCCAGTAATTCCTTCCACAGGGAGAGTAAGCAAAGCAGAGGTGGAGTCCTGAGCTCCTCCAGAAGACTCATCATCATCATCCTCTATCACTATCACGTTGTTCGCATTCAAGTCCTGAGAAGAAGAGTTGCTAGCTCTTGGTAGAGAAGTTGCAGCTGGTGAAAAGGAGTTGCATGATTGAACAAAGCCACTGACGTCCACTTTTGCTCTTTTAGTGGGAGGCAAAATATCTGTCCAAGAGGAGACAAAAAAACATATGGAATCTAGAATGTTAACAATAGTCATAGATTTTTAACAAAGATTCTATTATTTCTTTCTTTCCAGATGACCCAAATCAATGCCATCATAATCATATCCCAAATCAAAGTAATCTTCTTTTTAATTCTCTTCTTCCTCCATAAACCCCACCATGCTTTCACAGAAGGAGGGAAACCTCTAATCTTAAAAGTCAACTTCAAAAAGTTCCAAATCTGCCTCACAAAGGAGCATTTAAGAAAAATATGGAGTGCAGATTCATTAGCATTATCACAGAGAACACACTTTTGGCCAATGGCTAAATTTCGTTTATTCAAATTATCAACAGTAAGTAACCTGTTATGAATAGTAAGCCAAACAAGGATTCTGACTTTAAGGGGCGCTACATTCTGCCAAATGAATTTGTAGAAGGGACAAATTTCCCCACCAGCATTCAAAAAATTATAGAAAGATTTAACCGTGAAAAGACCAGAATGAGACCATCTCCATTTAGCCTTATTATTTGGATTCCAGTCATAATTACTGATCAAATGAAGGAGGGTATTAAAGTCATGGGATTGCTGTAGAGATAGATTTCTACGAAAGGTAATGTTCCAAATTTTACCATATCTATTAGTAGAGTAGAGAGAAAAAACAGAAGCATTAGGGAGAGAAGCTATTTTAAAGAGATCAGGAAAGGCAGAAGCTAAACTACAATTGCCAATCCATATGTCCGTCCAAAAACGAACATTCTTGCCATCCCCGCAAATCTTTTGAAGGCCACATTTAAAGGGGGCCGAAGCCTTCCAAATACCTTTCCAAAAAGAGGAACTAACAGAATGAGGGATAGAAGGGAAGTCACTAAAACATCTTCTGCGAAAGTATTTCTTTTTGATAATTCTAATCCACATTTTATCTTCATAATTAAAACAGTACCACAACCATTTCCCTAGAAGGGCAATGTTTTGATTACGAAGGTTAATGACTCCTAGACCTCCTTCAGATTTCTGTTTACACACTCTAGTCCAGTTCATAAGACATTTGCCTTGATCTGAATTAATAGAAGATCCAACCCAAAAGAATCTTCTTCTCAGAAGATCAATCTTCTTGATAACCCAAACAGGAATATAAAAGAAAGACATAAGATAAAGGGGGATACTAGAAAGAACAGAATTGACAAGGATGAGTCTACCAGCGCGAGAGAGAAATCTACCAGACCAACTATTAAGTCTTTTCTCAATCTTATCAATCACCGGAAACCAATCAGACTTGTGAAGTTTGCCAATACGCAAAGGAATTCCCAAATATTTAAGAGGAAAGGTACCAATAGGACAATTAAAAAAGGCAGAGATCTCTACTTGTCTACTATCATCACCTCCAATCCACATGCAAGAAGATTTAGAGAAGTTAATTCTCATACCAGAAACACTTTCGAAACAGTACAGAAGAAATTTGAGATTTCTAAGCTTAATACCATCACAAGTAGAGAAAAGAATCGTGTCGTCAGCATATTGTAAATTAAGAACACCCCTAAAAGAAGAGAAACCCCCAACACCTTGAATAAATCCATTGTCCCAAGCATTAGATAACATGCAATTGAAGACATCAGCAACAAGAACAAATAATAAAGGGGAGATAGGATCACCCTGCCTAAGACCTCTTTTACAAATGAATTTCTTCCCTTCTGAGTTATTAATAATCACAGAAGAAGTACCCGAATGAAGACTTTTAAAAATCCAATCAATCCATTTAGCGCCAAAACCTCTTGCTATGAAAATTTGCCTTAAAAAATTCCAATTAACTCTATCATAAGCTTTTTCAAAATCAAACTTAAGTAATATACCTTCAGAATGTTCCTTATGTAATGAATGAATAGTTTCTTGAACTACAGCAACGCTGTCTAAGATAAATCTGTCTTTAATAAAACCAGATTGAGAGGAATCCACAAGAAGACCAATGACCTTAGCTAGTCTATTAGCAAGGACCTTCATTATAATTTTGAAAATAACATTGAGAAGGCTAATAGGTCGAAACTGGGAAACTTTATTAGCACCGGGACATTTAGGAATGAGAATAATATGAGCGTAGTTAATTCTTGAAAAGTCTAGAGTGTTATCATATAATTCTTGAAAGACACCAACAATGTCTTCTTTGAAATCATTCCAAAAAGTTTTATAACAAAAGGTTGGAATGCCATCAGGCCCAGGTGCAGCATCAAGTGGAAGTCCACTGATTGCTTCAAAGATTTCATCTTCTGAGAAAGAAATCTCTAAGCAATCCAGGTTAATCCTATTGGCTGGTGGGTATAATTGAGTCCAATTAATGTCTAAAAAAGTGTCACCAGGATCCCCCATCAGGTTTTTATAGAAATTAAAAAACTCTTGATGAATGAGAGAAGGACCAGAAGTGAAACCATTAGAAGTCTGAACAGAAAGAATATGATTTAATCTCCTTCTATGAGAAGCATAGTTATGAAAAAATCTAGTATTTCCATCACCCAACGTCAACCATTTGATCTTTGCACGTTGATACCACTTAATTTTTTCTAATTCTAATAAATGAATATACTCATTTTGGCAAGAAGATCTTAAATTCCTATCATCCAAAGATAGAGGATTCTGTTCCTCAAGAATATCCAGAGAATCAATTTTGTTTTTCAACAAAATTTTCCTATCTTTCATAGGGCCAAATCTATCTTTCACCCAAAGTTTACAACCATTTTTCATGTTCTTAATCTTAGCGAGAAGTCTTCTGAGATCAGCCTGAATATTAATATTAACAGCTTGCAAACAAGAAGAAATCATATTGAAGAAGGGAGGGTCTTCAAGCCAGAATTTTTCAAATTTGAAACTTGGAGGTTTAGGAGAAGAAAAGGAAGAGTATAACACCAGAGGAACATGATCAGAGACAATGTTAGAAGCAGTTTGTACATAAGATAAAGGAAAATTAGTATTCCAGTCTAAAGATACAAGAAATCTATCAAGCTTAGCAAAACTTGGAATAAGTCTCTTGTTAGACCAAGTAAATTGTCTTCCCAGAATGGGGTAGTCCACAAGATTAAGACTATTAACAATATTATTAAAATTGTCTGAATCCATTCTATTATAAGTACATCCTCTTCTTTCAGCAATAAAATGAACAGCATTAAAATCACCCCCAAAAATAACCCAACCATTCATTAGAGAATGCCATTGAGAGAACTCAGACCAGAACTCATCTTTAAGAGATTGAATACAAGGACCATAGACTGAAATAAAAAGAAGAGAGCAATTAAAGGTGAAACATTCAAGTTCCACAGCTAGAAAAAATTTCTTTTTGAAAACATTAATGCATTTGAACATGTGATCTTTAAAACCAATTAACATGCCACCCTAAGCACCCTCAGAGTTTAAAGAAATCCACTCAGTAATAATAGAACCACCTAAAGATCTAAATAAAGAAGGAGTAGGAGAAGAAATTTTAGACTCTTGAATAGCAATAATATCGCATTTAGAAGAAATAATGAAATCATAAACTGCTAATCTCTTATCTTCACCACCTAGTCCTCTAATGTTCCAAGATGATATAATCATTTAAAACAGTGGGCATCTCCTCTGTTCAATTCTAATTGAACAAGCTTATTGAAGTCTTGAGAGGATAAATTTAACAGACCAGAACTAGCAGCAAAATTATCTAAATAATCAGGACTAAAAGAATCAAAATGACATCTAAAAATAGAGCCAAGACCATTACCTTCCATAGGAGATTGCATCACAGGGGCTGGGATTTCCAAATTCCTAATTTGAGCAATGAGAGCTGCTTTCTCTAAAATAGGTTGATCTCCAGTATGTTTTTGCTCCACCCTCAGACTTCTCCTAATAGGACCATAGTGAATAGATGATTTTTTCCTTTTCTTATACACTTTAGAGCATGACCCCACACACTTCTGTAGAAAAGTGGAATCAGTGAATTCTGAAGGCTGGGAATCAGGATAACAAATAGCCAAAGGATCGAGTAGGAGTGTCATTCAAGGAGTCTATGTCATCCAAGGAGTCTGACATAGCATCATCATTATCAGCAGTATAATCAGCAGGCTGGGAGTCCGGATAGCAAATAGCCAAGGGAGGTGACTCAGAATCCAGAAAAGAAGACTCTTCAATATTGGAATCACTGAACGAAACTACAGTGGAAGGATGATCAACAGATTTCAGAATAGAAGACACTTTCAAGTTGGAATTCCAGTCAATGTTGAGAGAGTAACCCCACATTCCAATTGAAAAAAGGGGAGGATCAATGAAACTAGGGCTGAAAAGAAGGCTGTTAAAAAGACATTCAGTTCTAGAAGAAGGAGTATATCCCATCATCAGCGAATGAAACAGTTCATTCCAGATTGAACCCACAGGAAGATTATGAGTAAGGACAAGACTAGTGTTCATCTGGGACTCAAGGGATACCACAAAACCCTTGTCCTCATTCACCATAGAAAGATCCTTTTTTCCCCCCTTAAATAGATACGAACAAATGAAATTTTCTTGGGTACTAAAGCAGTATAGCTAGGAGAGAATATGTAGTCTAAAATCTGATGTGAGACAACATATGGGAATAATAGGCCATCTTTTCTGAAATCAATTTGTTTTGCCCAGGAATCTCAAGTAGAATCACATTACTAGATACTGTGATTTAGTATCTTTGCCTGTCTCAGTGTTGAATGTAGATGGAAGATTGGGGGCGCGGTTTCTACTTGCACATCTTTGATCTTCCAATAAATGTGCTAGCTAGTTATTTTGTGAGGCTCAATAGATTGCAGTCTTAGTTCATTAGAGATTGAACATGGTTGAGCTTCAACGGTACTACTGGGGCTCGATAAGTGACAGATTTCTGTGCATCTGCCAATAATGTAGTAATGTACGATAAGTACAATGAGAACGTCTCTTTTATAAAGCCTTTCTTTTTTCTTTAACTTTGAGGGGTTAGAAGTTAGATTATGTGTTCCATATCCCTCCATTTTGTGAATGCCTTTTAGCGTTCAAGGCAGTGGATAACTAACTTCGTTTCATTCTTATAACATGACATCAAATAACATAGTTGTTCAGATATCACAGTCCATTCTGAAAAAGCAGTAGACATATATAACTAGCTTTATTTCATAGTTATAACATAACATCAAGTTAACAGTTGTTCATACAATGCCAATACACAACAACCCTTGTGCAAATTTCTTCATACCTAAGTAGATATTAGTATAGTAGCAAGCCAGAGTCTATCATATGCCCCAAGCACAGACGTTAAATAAGCTGCACTTAAGGTCTTTATTCTTAACTATGGAGCCCGAGAGTATTCGTTAAAAGGTGACGGTGACGACACCTCAGGGATCCTTCATTAGCTATTTAACATGCATTATACCTCAGGATCATTGTTGTGCGCCTGATCAGTTCCCCAGCATCCAGTCTGATGCTCAATTGCTGAATTTGAAGTTGGTTGTATCTCACTGCTGATTTCAAACATGCTTGTAATTGCTTGAGGTGAACATCTTTCTGAACTGGTCATGCCCCTGCAGCTAAAAAAATTCTTGGAGCTGATTTCAGTATTGACAGAAGAGAGGCTTCTCTTCCCTTTAGATTCTAGTAAAGAATCACCAATCCTCAATCCCGGTTCATTTCGCTTGACTATTCGGCACAAAGCAAAGCCTCCCTAGAAATTGAAATAATAGCTAGTGTCACATACATAGCTAGCTAGCTACATCATAATTAAGATGAACCAAGTGTAATGTTGTAACTAATTTCTTACTAGGAAGTTAGGATTGGGATGAGAGAGATCTTCACAAAGACGGTATTCGTGCATCATCCAATCAGTTCTCTGCCCACCAGGAGCCCTTCCACAATAAAACACAAGGGTCTTCCTTAGCCCTTGAACAGCGAAGTTGCAGAAAATTTTATGGTCTTTGCCTGTGGCTTTCCAGTACCCGGAAGCTGTAGCTCGATTTGTGCGTGATCCATTTGGGTACTTCTTGTCTCGTGGGCAGAAGAAAAACCACTCCAAATCTCTTTTGGGAAGGAATGATTTCTCTACAAAAAGAATAAAACGGTATATATGTCAGACAATTTAGTAGATGATCATATGATTGACTCCACCTAATTGCATCGGAGATATTGATGGAAGTACAAATTTACAAACTTTTAGAGGATGATAAAAAGATTGGTCTACTACCGATCGACTACTAGAAAAAGAGATTAGATGCTCGTATTTATAAGTACTATGGTTTCAGATTTGGAAATTATTCATGAACGCTCGCTATGAATGAATGAATTATAGAACGAAGAAATACAGAAGAGAAGGAAAACTTTAACAAACAGAATGGTTTCAAATCATGCACCTGGTAGCTCCCAAGGATCAGATTTGTACAAATCAACAACTGGGATGACTTCGAGCTCATTTGCTAAACCATCCACTTTCCTCTTTAAGTAATATCCAACCAATTCATCATCTTTCGGGCAAAAACGAAACCCAGGTGGAAGAGACATTGGACACATCCTTTAAAGGATCCAAATCCAAGATGAAGAAGAAGAAGAAAAAATAGCTCGATTCTAAAAAATACCAAGTGTTAATAATAAAACTAGATTAGATAACGAACCTAGTTGTGAAGAACATAAGTATCTATTGAAAATTTGAAAAATTCAACAGTAGAAGCTTTTCGAGAGGCAAAATTTCTCTAAACCCAGAGAGAATTTGAGAGTGCAACCAACGTAGAGCACGCTCATTATCATTATCTCAGGACTACACTGTTTTGAAATTTGCGACACAACCCTGAAATTATTATCTCCAACTATTACTATACTGCTTCGGAAAGCAAGCTATTGAATCCCTAACTAAAAATTGTTCTGAAATTTATATAACTCTGCGTAAAATTCGCAATTTTGAGAATGAAAACTGAGCAAGAGAGAAGGTGGAAGAGTTCAACAAATGGTAGGTGTTTATATAGGGGGAAATGGATTCAAAATTCCTTGTGTATGACCCTCAAAAGTCTAAGTTTTCACACTTAGCTTGAATCCAGCTTCCCGCCAATAACTTAACAACCAATGTGGGACCCACTTTTCAGTTTTACCTGTAAGATTGAAGCCCAGTGGCCAATTCTGTCTACTATCGTATAAACTAAAATTAGCAAAATTTGTTCTTCAGTATGGAAGTAAATTTTTGCTTGATTTGGTTATTTGGTTTGTAATGAGAAACATCATCAAACTTGCATGCTTCTCCTTTTTTTCCACTGGGTTTCTCAAACTAGCCAGGGCCGGCCCAATACTTATTGAGGCCTAAAGCAAATTCTGAAATTAGGCATTTTAAAAGTTTATAATAATATTTTGTTAAAATTAATATATTTTTATTTAAGTGTTATCTTTCGGGTTTTTTTGAGATGCAAAATCATTTATTATATTATTGTAATCAATTTCGGACTTTTTGGTACATGAAGATGCCTATTTCGAAAATTTTAGCATATGAGGAGGCCTTTATTATTATATTATTGTAATCAATTTTGGATATTTTGGTATGTGATGAGGCCTTTAATTTATTTTATTTTATTTTATTTTATTTTATTTTATTTTATTTTATTTTTTGAGGCCTAAAGCCCTAGTTTTGGTTGCTTTACCCTTGAGCCGGCCCTGAAACTAGCGCAGGTATATCTCAATTATCGACATATAACTTGCGTCATTGAAAAAGTGGACAGAAAAATCGTGCCACTCAGGACTTCACAGGCTCGCATACAAGCCAATATGGACATAAGACTTGCCTCATTGAAAAAGTGAACAGAAAATTCGTGCCAGAAAATAAAGAAACAAGCAATATTTCAACAACATTATATGCAAAAAAAGATATGAGATATGCAAACAAACAATATTTCAACATTCTATACAAACCACATTATATATTTTGAGATGTGTTAGCACTGCTGTCCGAATAGTGATTTTATTTCTTATGTAACATTTATCTTATTTCTTTTGGAATTAAATTTTATTTACCAATCAATATATGTGTGTGAAGAATAAGATATAAAATGTGTTTTGTTTGAAGAGAATATTGTATTTTTAAGTTAGGAAAAAAGATTTTTAATGACACTCTAAGAAGTTTTATTGTTGGGATATTGATGTGACACATATGTATTGCAATTGGTTAGGAGCAGCAAGTGAAAAACTTCCTTATTAAAGTTACATGAGATGAAAAAACTTTGTACAAGCTTAGTAGTCGAACCCACAGTTACATGTCATGACATCAACAAGTTGATTTTTATGATTTTGATTACATTAATGGATGTTATAATATTATGTAGATAGCCTATATAATTTCTTTTATAAGTAAAATTCTATTTAGCTATCAATATATGTGTGTTGAGAATATGATCGATATAAAATTAAATTTGTGTGGAGAATATTGTATTCTCATGGGAAAATGACTTCCAATAATATTCTAAGAGGTTTCAATAATAAGATGTTGATGTGACATATATTTATTGCAATGGTTGGGACAACAGTTAAAAAATGTCCTCGCGTCATAGTTACATCAGAGAAGTGAAAGCTATGTAGAATTTTAATCTTCCTCTGATCAATTGAACCAGCTTGATCCACTTCATAGATAAAATTCTCGCTTCAGCTCGTAAAAATCCTTTGCTGACCTGATACATAAATCTTTACAAACTAGATCTTATAAGCAAATTGTAGTTTCAAATAGGCTAAAAAAAACTATTTTAATGGAAGAGTTTGTCACCAAACAAACTCCATTTGTAATCAAACAAACACGTGCAATGCACATGCATAACTAAATAAAGGAGGTCTTAGGTTCGATGTTAGACAACGTCGGAATTTTTTTAAAATATATATATTTATAAAGACGTGCATCACACGTGTAAATTATTAGTATACATAAAGCCACCATATATATGATATGATGGTTCTCACACCAGGCTTATTCAGCAAAGCACTCAAATTAATTATGTTCTAAATTATCTAAGCAATGATTAAAAGGGCATAATCCTTCGTGGCATGCATTAGGGCTTCTTAGAGCATCCACTATGGTTGGCTATTTACCTAAAAAATACAAAATTTGGCAATTTTTATCCCACTACGGTCTGCTATAAACCTACTTTATAGCAGACCAGTGAACAGTAGTCGGCCATATATAGCAGAGTAGAATCGCATTTGGAAATTATAGAAGACGGTAAACGATCTTCCGTCTGCCAAAAAGTGTGATTTCTTTGGAATTAAAAAATCCAATAGACGGTAGAAGATCTTCCGTCTATACAATTTGACCGGTCAAAATTGTATAGACGAAAGAAGATCTTTCGTCTTTATATTTATTTAATTATTTTTAAAAAAAATTGAAAGAGACGGAGGATGAACATCTGTCCCTTTCATTTTTTTTTTCCTTTCTTTGTTTTTCGTCCTATTCTTTTTCGTCCTTTTCCTAAAAGACAAAAAAAAAAAAAAAAAAGCAAAAAATTAAAATGGAGATCAGACGGAGGATCATCTTCCGTCTATATATTTTAATATTTTTTTTTTGCAAATTATAGCTTTCACCGTAGTGGCCGAACAGCATCTATGCTAAAAGCAAATTTGCATATACTCAAAATATAGGTTGAACCATAGTGGATGCTCTTATATATATATATATACACAAAAGTAGTTTCATGTTCTATTCAGGATTCATTTTCTCTCGATTAGTTTGTGGGGATAACTTATTACTTTTTATAGGATTTCTGATTTCTGAAAGTCTTTGAAATTGAAGAAATACTGAAACAGTAATAAGTTTCTTAAATATATAAGAATTATTCTCTCTCATCATTACTCTAACAAAAGATGACGTATTCCCTGTTGATATGTATGGTTAAAAGGTAGGTGTAATCCCTGTTTCGTGTTCCGATTTTAAACGGATATCTGTATAAGTTGGACATATTGATGGTTGAATGCCTCCTACGAGATTGCCTTGAGATGCGTGTCAGATTTCAAAACGAAGACTCAACAACGGCTGATGTTCGGGCCGACGCTGGACTGAGGAACTGGTTTCACCAGTCAAGAGTGTATGCCAGTTTGTGTTTTGTACCAGCAGACTGTACTCTTTGGTTGTTTGAGATTTGTGTAGTTAGACCCACCCCCAGGGTTTGTTGGGGGAGTAGGTTTGTTCTATTTTGTTTCTTCCTGCATTGTACTTTTATTTTGTTTTCTACCGGTACATCGGGGTTGTTTTATTAACCTCTTATTAATGAAACATGTGGCCTTATTCTACCTTTTAACTTTAAAATAAAAAAAAAAAACAACGGCTGATGTTCGGCTCCATGCAGATAACTCCTGTGTCACAATGTTCTCAATATTCTCAATTAGTCTCATGGTTAGCAAGTCTATTTAGCCTTGTGTGAGTGAAACTAACATCTATATATGTCACATCTGTATGCATTTCACACCTACTCTATCTTCTTCTATTTATTGAAGTGTGCCACCTAAGATCGTGAACAAAATGGTAGTAAAATTGATAGTGGATGTAGCATTACTCTAAGGTAGTGTTCTTTTTCTCCTCTTGTAAGCGATTTTACTCTTGTAAGAGGTGGTTCACCTCTTACAAAAGTTTTTTTAGCGTTCTTTTTTTTTAATCACTTATAAGCAATTTTTTTCAAAATCGCTTATAAGCCTAAAAGGCTTCTATTAGCCTCTTTCAAATTCTTATCAATTTTCTATCACTTAAAAAGTCTACATTACCTCTAAAGTCTATATTATAATTGTTGTGCTCTGTTGTTGTATGCCCCCACAACCATATTGTGAACTTACACGAGCAACAACATCAGTTGCAATTAGAAAATCTACTTCTTGCTTTTTGAAAATTTCCAAGGCCTACAAAACATAACCAACTAGAGAAATTAACCACTATTACCGATGAAACCACAAAAAATTATTTAAAACATAAACTCTCAAAGTATCAGAAAATAAATTAAGATAGCATACTCAAAACTGGAAGAAAAACAAATAAAATATTTGTAATCTGAAAGTAATAATAAAATGATAATTTAAATGAAAAAGAGCTATCTGCTGGACCATATCGTATAAAACAATTGCACGCTGATTAGTAGACAAAAAAAATTCTAAACATATATAGAGTGGATGGAAACAACAGGTTAACTGGCTATGCATGAGAAATTGTTGGTCTTTTGCTTAATTTCCTTTTATAGTGATGATTTACACTGATTTGTGAATTTAACTTGGCATTAAACTAGTTTATATATTAGTAATTTGAACTTTTCTCCTTCGTCTCACTATTTTTATACTTTGGGATAATATAGACTTTGGGGTAATCTAGGCTCTTGTAAGAGGTGAAAAAAGAACAGAAATTTTTTATAAGAGATTCTTATAAGAGTTTATTTTTATATAAAAAGAACACCTCAAAAAGAGGCTCTTACAGTAAATCTCACCTCTTATAAGAGGTAAGATGCAAAAAAAAAAAAAGAACAGTATCCTCTTATAAGAGGGAAAAAAAAAAAGAAAGAATAGTACCTAATAGTATTGCACAAGAATATCAAAAGGAACTTTGAAGTTCACTTTATAAAAATGTATGCAGTATGGATGCATAAAAAAAAAGATTCAGGAAGTATTAGAGATTTAGAGATGAAGGTAGTGGTTGATGAAAACATCTACTTAAGTACTCATAAGGATAAATTTCAATAAAGCGCCCGAGTTTTGGGGTGTTGTACTTCACCTTTCCTTTAGAAGCTGAAAGTGGTGTTACTAGCAGCCTCTTGTTCTTAGCAACCTTACAAACAAAGATCGAGGAGTTCCCCACCCTAGCTCTAAGTTCACCTAGAATTGAATGCTTAACCGTATAAGGGGACTATTTGCTATATTTTTTTTTTGAAGGAAAAGATGGAATCTAGCCACCATGTTTCATTAATAAGAGCTTAACGAAACAAACCCAGAGTACTGGGCCAAAGTACAAACTACAGACAGAAAATAAAATATACATGAAGTAACATGACGCGTACAAACAACAAATTCCTACAACAACCATGGAGGGTGGGCCGACAAACAAGCTCGGTCCAGCAAAATTGTAAGTACGTCAGTTTAGCTTCGTACAGTGCCTCCACGGTACATGCACACCCACCTGAAACAAGTCTGACAGGATTTTATCACCTGCCGATCTCTGCCTTCACCTCACTGGGGGACCCCATCTTTGGGCACAAGCCCCACAGATCGAATTCTGACCCCACGGCACATGCACAGCGATCGCACCCACCCACCATCTCCACCACTCATCCTACAAACGCACCAATAGCTCCCACAGCCGTTACCAAAGAGATTGCCGTGAAGAGGATACTTTCACCTCTCACACGATAGCGCTTTCTCACCAAACAACTATCTCGCTCACCCCACAAAACACCACGCTCCAGGAGAGAGCCGTGGAGAGGATACCTTCACTTCTCTCACGCTCTAGCTCTCTCCGGCGATTTCTCACCACACAGACTTATCTCGACTCATACTTCCAATCCGAGGGAAGAGGCGATGCTATCACGAGCCAGTGGCCTAAGCTGGAGGAAGCTTAATAGCTTGATAATAGGCGCTGTGAAGACTGTACCGGTGACATCGTAGGATACTCAAATGTGCACATCATGGAGGGACCCCATCTTCGGGCCCAAGCTCCACAATCGTGCAAGACAGCGTACTTCGGAAGGGGGGGCGCACCTCGCCATCGCCCAGATCCAAGATGATTTCAACCACAGGTGCGGGAGGATGCTCTGGTGCGACGAAAACGTCACTCCGCGACCTGAGAAGGCACACTGAGATCCGCGACGACGACGTGATGCCCCACAAACAAACAACCCCCCTCACTAAAATGCCTCGTCTCTCCCTTCGGCGCAGCCAACCTCAAGCAAACCCCTACTTCTTCACACGCACTACCAATCCTCGAAACCAAATCATAGCCGCAGATCGCCGTGATTAGCCCCAAGAGTGTGGACATGGTGGCGGCCGCGAAGAGCATCCAGGCCTCAAGAGTGAACAACACAGTGCCATAAACACAACACAGTGCCACAAACCCCACACCAACTCACCCTGTCTCTTACAGACCAACCATACCCAAACCCCACACACTAGTAGAAAATGCCACAATTGCAACAGAAATTTTTCTTGTAAAAGAGTGAAATTCCACAGTTAACGCACATTCGTAAGAGAATTTTCGTCATTCCCTTGTAGTTGTGCTGTTGTAAAATCTCTCATGATTAATGCACACATTTGCAACGGAATTTTAATTATCCCTTGCGAATATTAGCTACAATAGAATATCTGCAACGAAAGTTGTTTCTTGTTGTCCCCATCTATAAGAAAATATCTACAACAAATATTTTCATTGCAAGTATGTTTTAAAAGGAATTTTTCCCGTTGCTGATGAACTATTGCTACAGAGGTTAGCAAAGTAGTCATTCCATTGCAATTGTTACATCGCAAATGCAATTGGACGCGTTTTTTAATTGGTGATTTCGTTCGGATGGCTTAATCAAAATTTAAAAAATGATGTATTTCTTCGATGAAGAACATATAATTATTTCACCTGTTGATGCGCACAATTATATAACGAAAACATAATAATGAAAAATTTGCAATTTGAACAAATAATACATATTTAGATAATATTAAACTTAGGAACACCAAAATAAGCATTAATATTATAGAGTATAGAACATTCTCATTGCAAAATTATATATTTCTTTCGAAGTGCCAAAATACCAACAGTACATTCTAGAAGAAAATATAAGTTGTCAAACTCTAAGAAATACAACGAATATTTTTAAAAGTACTTCTAACTTGGGGTTTCCTCTTGATCTGGAAGGATACTTCACAATATTGTCAATCTTTGTTTTCAAATCTTCTCGTGGTGCATCAGGGAGCAGAACTTAGGGTTTTCTCTTTCCATGCACAGGTGCCAGAAGCAACAACTACCCAGTAACAAACATTTTCTGAAAAAGTAAAAAAAAAACTTCAAAATGTAGGTCTAGTAATCACTAAAGAGGGGATGGTATCAAGATGGAAGAACTTTATACACTCGTCCAATAACCAACAATCGAAAAAATAAAAAATCCCGAATGGTCTACAAAGCATTTCAAAACTTAGAGTCTGCAGATTTCAAATTCAACACAATAAAAGAAAATGGCACTAAAATGAATGTCCGTATACACACCAATATATGCGCTCATCCATGTCAAGCCTCGTTGGTAAATATCATAAGCAGACATTTTATTTCCTGAGCAAAAGATGGAAAAACAGGATGAACATGTAAGGTGACAACATTTTGCAGACTTCCAAATAAACCTGGAAATTTGCAGCATTTTAATCAACATGACATAACCAGGATTACCTTGATTCATCATTTCCATTTCCAATTCCATGCTTTGTTCTTTCTGAATGTCCCTGAGAAGAGGCAGGACCTTGTGTATCAAGTAGAGCAGCTGATTCAGTCTTGTGCTTGCATCAACTTTTTGTCTGTTAATCTGAAAATTTTCCAAGTTCATTGCGTTAAAATAAGAAGAAGAAGAATAATTAGAACGAAAAAAGAACAACTACATATGAATATACCTTTACAATTGTAGAGTCATGCAAGCATGCGGTGCAATTACAATTTCCTTGGCAAACAGGACAGGAAGTTTGAATATCCACCCTTGTTTCCCTAGGATACCTGTAAGTTATTTTTAAATGCACACAAGAATAAGAACAGATGCATGAGATTTTGATCTAAAACTTATTTCAACTAACAGCTCATATGCACCTTTTCTAGGAAGGAGTAAGTTCACAATTGTATGATTAAGGACATTGCTACTTTATACAATTATTAAAACAACAAGTGAGAATGTTCTATAAAGATCTGAGCAAATAGAGCATCATGAGAAAGATCAATAGTTTTTTTTTTGTGCTAATACAGAAAGATCAATAGTTACAATTAACCAAAATGCTATGATACTGTTAGAACCTGAATATATAAAAATAGAAAATTCCAAAAAAAATTGTGAATAAATGAAATACAGGGAAGAAAACAGTAAGTTAAAGAATTTGCACAGAGTCGAGACAGATAATCTCTGTCCTTAAAGCAGAATTCGCCCCATAGTGTGACGGTTACCGGCGAATTGCTTCCAAGGATACAACTGTACCTTCTCTGAAGAACGCAGCACCCTTGCTTCAGAGATTCAGCGAACTGTTGTCTGTGGTGAACTCTCGGTTGACATTGACACAGAGGAGAAGAAGAAGAACAACAAAATGAAAAATTTTGTACCTGTATAAAAGACTCTGTCTGGATTTATAGAGGAAAATTGAAGACTGTTCAGATGCCACTACTCTGTATAACTGATGAGTCATTACTCTGCTGTTACAGAGTAATGGGTACCAGAAACTGAATCTGAAAAGCCTTTTCAGTTCAGTAGGGGAAGAGTTTTTTTGTCTGGGCAAAAAAAATTTTAAGCCAGACCAGAACCAACCAAACCAAATCGGACCAGACTGGACCGGACCGGACCCGGAGCCGGAGCCGGGCGCGCGCGTGTGTTTGTCATTTTGGCTAAGTCCTCTCTCCACTACACGTTAGTGGTAACTCCCGGGCCACGCCCTTTAGTCCAGTTTTCTAGTATATATACTAGAAAAAGTATTTTCCAATTTCCGATATGGGGCTATCAATTTTCTCCAAGTTGCCAAGTTAGTACCTTTCAAGTACCCAACTTTGGATCAACATTTCTCATTCATACGGAATTCGTTTTTGGCAAGTGAGTATACTACGGAATAGTACTCGTCGAGAGGATCTCAATCCACTCATTTTCCGGTGCCGCCGGTGGCCGGAGCCTGCCGGAATCCGACCAGGAAAACTGCAAAAATTAATTCCAACAATCCCTCACATGAATGGAAATTACCAGACAATGTAATCCAGACACGGCAGAAAAACAAAAAAAATATGACAGAAAGACTCTAAGAGTACAATTGGAAAATCACTACATCAGGAATGGTAGTAATTTTTCAACTTTGAACCACCCTTAGTAATTAGCTATCAGATTCACTTGACCAGGTAGTGATCATGATGTTTTGAACTACCCAGGCATTGATGTGAACCTAGACAATAACTATCACACAGTTTCATCTCCTCACAGAATTAAGTTCTCTTATTGTGTTCATTTTGGCCTTGAACATCCCTGGTTAATCATGAGTGAACTTGGAGAATGTAGCCTCTCTTCATTCTTCTAGAAACAGCCTCATTTCACACTCACAAGGTGATTGCCCATAAAGAGTATCCTGCTATACCCCACTTTTATTTCAAAGCTATGGGAATCATTAAAAGCCAAGCTTATCCTAACTATTTGCAGGCAGCACTTGTTTTATCATCCTAAGAGTGGGTATGAGATGTTAATCTCCCAGTGCTTTCGTCGATTCAACAAGTTTAGTTGTCCCTTTGAACCTAGATCTTGGGATCTCCAATTCCTAGGTAGGGTTTTCATCAAGTATCATCTTTCGTCATAGGCTTTAAACACATTCCTCTTGATGATCTCACAACCTGATCTCGCGACAGACCTTTAGTAAATGAATCCGCTAGGTTGTCGGCCGATTTTATATATTCTGTAGAGATTACTCCATTTGAGAGCAGTTGTCGAATGGTTTTGTGTCGCCTTCTGATATGACGAGACTTACCATTATACATACAACTCAGTGCCCGTGCTATAGCCGATTGGCTGTCACAGTGTACACATAAGGCAGGCACTGATTTTTTCCACATAGGAATATCCTCTAAAAAGTTTCGAAGGCATTCTGCTTCCTCTGCCGCTTTGTCTACAGCAATAAACTCAGATTCCATGGTGGATCAAGCCAATAGCGTTTGTTTAGAGGATTTCCATGACACAGCTGCACCACCAAGTGTGAAGACATATCCACTTGTGGATTTTGAGTTCTTGGAGTCCGATATCCAGTTGGCATCACTGTAGCCTTCCAGTACTGCTAGATATCTGGTGTAATGCAGTGCATAACTCTGAGTATGTCGCAAGTAGTTCAATACTCTAGTTATTCCTTTCCAGTGACTTCGTTCTGGATTACTCGTGTATCGGCTCAGTACATTTACCGAATGTGCTAGGTCCTGTCTTGTACAATTTGTTAGGTACATCAGACTATCAATTACACGTGCATATTCCAGTTGTGATATGTTTTCACCTGTATTTTTGAACAAGTGTAGACTTGGATCGACGGGACTTTTTGCTGTTCCTTTGGAGTAATTCTTGAATCTTTCAAGTACTTTCTCAGCATAATGAGCTTGAGACAATGTAATCCCCTCAGATGTACTGAAAACTTTGATTTCTAGTATGACATCTGCAACTCCCAAATCTTTCATATCAAACTTGCCACTAAGCATGCTCTTAGTTTGTTTGATAATATCGTTATTGTTTCCAATAATGAGCATGTCATCTACGTACAGACAGACCTGCAATTCCCAAATCTTTCATATCAAACTTGCCACTAAGCATGCTCTTAGTTTGTTTGATAATGTCGTTATTGCTTCCAATAATGAGCATGTCGTCTACGTACAGACAGACCAGAATGTATCCATTTGGAGTATCTTTGATGTAGATACATTTATTGCATTCAATTATTTTGAAACTATTTGACATCATAACATTGTCAAATTTTGCATGCCACTGCTTTGGAGCTTGTTTCAGGCCGTATAGTGATTTTACATGCCTGCACACCTTGTTTTCCTGTTTAGGAACTAAGTAACCCTCAGGTTATTTCATGTATATTTCTTTTTCTAAGTCCCCATTTAAAAATACAGTTTTAACATCTATTTGATGTATTTCCAGGTTACGTAGAGCTACAATAGCTATCAACATTCTTATGGATTTTATTCTTGTAACTGGAGAATATGTATCAAAGAAATTTAGGCCTTCCTTTTGCCTAAATCCTTGTACCACAAGTCTTGCCTTATGCTTCTCTATTGAACCATCTGGTTTTAATTTTTGTTTGAAAATCCATTTACATCCTAGAGCTTTACATCCAGAAGGCAAGTCGACTAACTCCCATGTATGATTTTGCATAATGGGGTCTATTTCACTTTTGATTGCTTCCTTCTACATAAAAGCATCAGGTATAGACATGGCTTCCTTGAAAGTTCTAGGCTCATTCTCTAACAGAAAGGCCGTCACAAAGTCAGGACCAAATGATTTTGATGTTCTAGCCCGTTTACTTCGTCTAGGCTCATTAGTATCATGTTCTGGTTTATCAACTGAAGTGCTTGCATTCCCTTGTTCACGTGTACGTTTGGGGTACGTAGTATCCTTGCATGGAAATACGTGTTCAAAGAAGGAAGCATTCCTTGATTCCATTATTGTATTCACATGGATATCCGGTATATCTGATTTGTATACCAAGAACCGATATGCACTACTGTTGTGTTCATAGCCTATGAATATGCAATCAATCGTCTTAGGTCTGATGGTGACCTGTTTCGGGTTAGGTACTGCCACTTTTGCTAGACATCCCCACACTTTGAGGTATTTATACGAAGGTAAGTTACCTTTCCACAGTTCATATGGTGTCTTGCCGGTTTTCTTATGAGGTATTTTGTTGAGAATGTAGTTGGCAGTCAACAATACTTCCCCCCACATATTTTGGGGTAAGCCAGAATTCAACAACAAGGCATTCATCATTTCCTTTAGAGTTCGGTTCTTGCGCTCGGCAGTACCGTTTGATTCGGGTGAGTAGGGAGCAGTTGTCTGATGAACTAGTCCATGTTCCGAGCAGAACATGTTAAATGGTGCATCATATTCTCCTCCTCTATCACTTCTAACGATTTTGATCGTTTTGCCAAGTTGATTCTCAACCTCAAGTTTATATTTTTTGAATTTATCCAAAGCCTCATTTTTGCTATGTAACAAATATACATAACAGAATTTTGTGCAATCGTCTATAACAGATCTTGCCACATCGCTCGGATCCAAAATCCGAGAAAACTCATCCCCGAACGTGAAATGGGAGAAAAAACACTCTGCCTCATGATTCGCGCTCAATCATAATCAACGCCTCAGATTCGCCTGGAAAAAAAATAAGGGGTTAACGGGTCGAGTTCGGACCCATTAGAGACCCAAACCCGTAACTCCTCCTATTCTTCTTCTTCAAAACTAAGCGCCAAACAAAAACCCAACTCCTCTCCTCTCCTCCTCAGTCGTTGACCTCACTGAGTCGATCTCCTTAAACTCCAAGCTCCGTTGAGCTCGAGCTTCTCGCTCCTCAAACCCCCTCCTCGTCGAAGCTGCTCACCGCCGAGCTCAATCCTCGACGAATCCACCGAGCTCGAAGCTCCTCGCCAAACTCCCTCCTCGTCGAAGCTCCTTCACCGAGCTCAATCTCTTCCGAGCTCTACTCCACTATCGTCGAGCTCCTTCAGCACCAAGCCTCGCCGAGCTCTCTTGACGAGCTTCGAATCCCTTGCCGAACCCAACTCTTCTCTTTGCCGAAAACCCACAGGCAGTCGAGCTTCCACGCTGAACTTCCCACTTCGACAAAAATTCACAAGCTCCTTCAACTGCGGGTCTCACTGAGCTCCCCCACCGTTGACCTCCAGTACCGAGCTCCATCTCCATCGCCTTCACCAAGATCCACCTCCGCCCCGTTCGTCGAGCTTCGTCTCCACATAGAAGAGCTCCCCTCGCCGCGGTCCTCTCTTCGAGCTCCGGTGACCAAGCTTGCCCTCAGCCGAAGACGATGTCGAAGGAAGGAGGCGAAGATAGAAGAAGGCAGAGGGCAAAGGAAGAAGGAAGAAGAAAAAAAAGAAAAAAAGTATACAATGGGGTCAATGTTGACCGCCATGTGGTGCCATCTCGTTCGTTCATAGCGCTCCTTCGGCGGGATCTGAGCAAACCGTGTTCTGAGCGTGAAAACGCAAGAAAACACCCCGCCTCCTTATGCGCGCTCGCTTGATCATGATCAACGCACATGATTGCGGCATGTGTACAGGTAAATATTAATTAATTAATTTAATTATTAATTTGAATTAGTTATTTAAAAATCCGAAAAATTAATTAAAAATTCTAAAAATAATTATTAATTCAGATAATAATTTTAAAATTCTAAAAATATAATTATTAAATTAGAATAATTAATTAAAATTTTCGAAAATTAATTATTTAAATTCGGAAATTGAATAAAAAATTTCAGAAAATGATTAAAAGTTGGGAAAAATTCGGAAAAATTTGGAAAAATGACAAAAAATCCAAAAAATTCTAAAAATAATTTTGGGTGTTTTTTTACAAGCTCAAAAAGACGTCGTTACACCTCGACCAAGATCCAAACTTTCCCGAGAACTCCGATAAATTCTATTAGCCATTAAAAACGGACAAAACTACTTCTCAAAGGCTGTGAAACTCAGTCTTTACGAATGGGGGGCTTGTGATATGGCTAAAAATAGAATTAAATCGGGCACGACTCTTAAAGCTCTCAGGGGTAAAACAGTAATTTCCACCACAAACGGGTCTGAAATGGAAACTTGGTCTTTCTTCAAAGCCCAATAACCCAAAAACGGATCTGTCCTATTGGGTATGGGTGAAAGCCCACCACAAACAAGATTAGGTTATTTGAAGAGTAATCCAAATTCATGATTATTTCTTACCTTGAAACGATTTAAACTCTACTTCTTATCCAAAAACATCGGGACATAAAGATAAATGATTATTTCTAAACTGTCTCTAAAGTCGACTATAAAAATCCCTCTCCCCCATCGTAACATGGTAATCAATCTTTTTTCCACAAAAGCTCATTCATAATCTTCCTAATTACTGACTTGAGCATTGGAGGGTTCGTCGCCGGGATCCATCCCGGTGTATGAAACTTTTTGCAGGTCAACGGCAGCGGCAAAAAACAGTCAAACGCATGTGAAGGTCAACAGGTTTGCCTTTATTGTTTCTAAAGAATCCATAAATACATCTGTTTGCTCCCACACCAAAATCAGCAGCAACAGAGGGGCTTATGTCCGGCTCGATCCAGGTCGAACAAAAATTTTATAGTCCGAACTTGGTTCGTTATAAAAGTAGAAGGCTATGTTTGTTTAGACGGACTAGACTCGGACCGGACTAGACTCGGACCGGACTCGGTAAAGCATCAGACCTAATAATTTGTTTTAGTTCGGTTCGTATAACAGTTCGGAAGGTCCACGGTCGGGTTATTTCTCGACCTGGACTTGGACAGACGACGTACGATCCTGTTCATTTTACAGCCTTAATAATACCCCTCTTGAAGTGTATTCTTTGGTTCGCAAAATTTGTAATAGGGCAAGGTAACAACATAAAGAACTAATAAAAAATAAAAAACTAGAACTTTTCCAAGTTTGGTTCGAGGTAAAAATGCAAAGTAACATGAATGAGATAATCACTACTCGATTATGGTGCGGTTTTTTTTAATATTGAATAAAGGTGAACACGTCACCACTTTATTAATAAAGAATTAACGAAACAAAGTAGAACATATAAATTACATCAATCTGTTCTTAAAAAGGAACAACGGAAAACCATTACATAACTAAACTTACAACATTAACTTGTCCCTCCCCAAGCTAAACTTATAGACGAAAACACCTGCAACCTATTCTCTCAACCATCAGATGTCGAGCATCCTAAATTCCTATAGATCAATTAGATGACGACTCATCGAACACTCATTATAGTGCCAACTTTGCACTTCACCTAGTGACAACTCACCCAAACACAACTCTGACGACTTCCCGAACCCCATTCGGTGACGTATTGTCAGTACAACACACCAGAAATGACTTGCTTAATCCCTATTCTGATAGCGACTTGCCTATCCATCCATCCAGTGATGAGTTGTCCCTTCTCTAACTCAGAACGATAAGCGCATTCACCGCTTGGTGGTAGTTTCCCCATTTGTGACATCGATGAAGACCAGTTCGAACACCATCTATGTGATGACTTGGTCATCACCTGACCTACTATGGGCTCACACATCTCTCACCACAGCAATAACTTTCTCAAACTCATAAATTAGCGACGACTTGCAAGTCTAACACAACAGTCACAACTCGTACATCCTCCAGCATATCAGCGACTCGCACATCAACCCTAACGAGGTCGACAAGACCATACACTGCATTGGTGAGGATTCACACCTTCACCAACGATCGATCAATGAATACCTATTTTAGGCAACTCAAAAGGAATCCTTAAATTTAATCAAGAGCCCACAATCACACCCACCATTCCCTAAATCTAATTTGAATTTCAAAAATCTAATTTGAAATTCAAATTTTATAAAAAAAATTCCCTGCACACTCCCCCTCTAATTTGAATTTCAATATTCAAATTTCAACCAAATATCTCCCTCCACACTCCCCAAAATTCCACACTAGCATCTACCACGACCACTGCGTCTTCCACCGGCACAACTCCAACCCTCAACGACAGCCCCGACGTTGCCGTCATTCTCTCTTGCCGAGCCAGCCTCGACGATATAGTTGATCTCTCTCGGCGAGACAGCCCCGATGCCAGCGATGCATCACCCGAAGACTGCCTTTTCCATCCCTCAATGGCAACCCCAATGCTATCGTCGTTCTTTTCCACCAAGTCAGCCCTCATGATAGCATCTCCCAGCGACGGCAGCAACCCCCTCTCCCGCGCGACCACCACCTCTCCCGGCGGCACAGCTCCCGCACTCGTCGCCAGCCCTTTTGTTGTCGATCATCCCCGCCGCGCCATCCATACAACAACGACTTCAAAAACCCTCTTCTATACATCTAGTCAGTGACTTCGACGAACACACCACTGCACACCGGAGGCGGGGTGGTGGTGGGTGGGGGAGCCCCCCCGGTTGCTCCCTCTCTTGCTCTTTTTTACTTGATTTTTTTTGGGAGCTTCTTTCTCTAGAAAATCTAGTTTCTAGAGAGAGAGACTCTTTTGGTCATACTTCTTCTATCTTTTTTCAATTATGGTTAGGTTACCCCTCATATATTAGCAAACAAATGATGCCTCCCTGTTAGGATGTCTTAGGATCTTGTTGAATTATTCGATGCCATCAACACAAACTACCAAGCACATATGAGAACACACAAAATACACCAAAGCACACACAAGTTTGTCCCGGTTGGGGCTTTTGCCTTAATCTGGGTGAAAAGAAACACGAGATGCTATTCAGTTAGAGAAGATTTATATATATCTTAAGCAAATAGGCCCACCCCTCTCTCCTTTCTCCAGTTTGAAATAGAGAAAGGAGAGCAAAAGTAGGAATTCACACCTACCTTAACCGTGCATACCAAACTTTTTTACGTAACAAAACAAAATACAAAAAAAAAAAAAAAAAAAAAAAAAAACTCTTCTTCTCCCAACTCCCCCTCCCCTAAAATCCCACTAACTCTTCTCCCCAAAATCTCAGCAGTCGTCGTCCGCCAGCCCGCTCAAATCCTCGCTGTCGACGCTCGCTGGCCCACCATGGGTGATGACACCATCGGTAAGAATTATCCTATGAGAAATTAGGGTTTGGAATTCCTAATTTGCTTTGTAATATTGTATTCATGAAACCCTAATTTAACACCCGCTTTTACACTTGATTTCTAATTAGGGCATTTCAATTATTGAAATTTCGGAATCCAAACCCTAATTACGGATTCAAAAATAAAGATTGGTTATTTTCATAACAAATCCTAACTAATGTTATGTTCTTGATTCTTTGTTTCTTCAGATCCAAATAAATTAGATTTTAGAGGTCATGGTATAAATTGGGATTTCGAAAGGCAAAGAGATGTAGAAAAGAATAAACTGTGGGAACGTAAGAGGTAATGTAAGTGTTTATTATATGTTTTTTTCTGTTTATTCACTGATTTATCCAATGTGTACACGCAGAGATTATGGAGATGGTAGTTATGCATGTATGTCATGTCATCGCTGCAATTGGGCTAGATGTAGGTTACCTGAATATCAACTTTTATTCTTCAATTTGATGGTAATTATGTTCACTACTTCTAATAATTATTTCTCCTGAAAAATTACTTTTGTTAAATTCTTGAGCTTTTCATTTATTTTTTGCAATATCTCATAATTATTTTAGCAATCTTTCTTCAATTAGAATTGTTGTTTCAGTTTTTATATATTTTTTTGGGTAATATTAAATTTATTTCTGTCCGAGTTTTTTTTCTGTTTTTTTTAATGATAGTATGGTCAAGTTTTGAGATTCGAGATCACAAACCTAATAATGTAGGGTTTCGGATTGGAAGAAGAGAGATCGTCAGGTGTGAGATTGGAACGAACTAACTTGCATATGTGGGCTTTTTCTTCTAATTGTTTTTTTTTTTGACAACATGGGTATCCATCCGCCTCTAGTGGCTCAGACTAATCCCAGGACCCGTGACGGGGTTTGTTGCGCAGGCACATTGTCCTACGGCCACGTGGCCACACTCCAGAGGTGTTTAAGGCTCTTTGCCAACCATAGGGTTCGAACCCGGGATCTGTGGGGGAGCACACCCCAAGTCCCGCTTCTAACCACTAGGCCACTTGTGGTGGTTTTTTTCTTCTAATTGTTATCTGTTTTCATTGGACTTTTGCATTCAAAGTAATATTTTCATTGAATTTTCAATTACGAAGAATGATGGATTGTAGATGATGGTAAAAACCATGAAAGTTGAATAGTTTGGTCTATTTTATCATTATTGTATTTTATTATTTTTTATTTACTTAGGGTAAAAGTGAACAAATGAGTGAATATATAACAAAGCTAAAGACTTGCATCAAATGATTGATGAAATGAGAAGATGAAAATTTGAGGAAGCAAGAGAAGCTTCAGTATATGCTAGAATCAGAAGGGAAACAACGACATGCAGATAGTGGTATATTTTCTATATCTTTTGTTTTGTTTAAAACGTTTTGGTGAATTATAGTATTGTATGTGTGTTTTATAATTTGATCATTTGATAGAGACACAACTAAGAAGTAATATAGAACAATTGTAGGCAAATATTGAGGAACTTCGTAGACAATATGAGTATTTGCAAACAAGCTTTAGAATTGAGGAATCTGACAAGATTGTTAAGTCTTTTGTAGCATCTCTAAATTTCGGTAATTATTCGACTATTTTTTTAATATTCTTTTAATTGAATAGAAATATAGAATGATGTTGGTTGGTTTGAAAGTGTGAATTAGTTAATTTGTAGATTTTTTATCTTTTCATTATATTGTGATTGAAATAGCTAAGACATTTCTAAATTTTTAAGTACCATACAAGTTTATGAGTCCCTCAAAATTATTTTAGTCTATGCAATTTGCACAGGGTAACACTAGTATAAGAATATCACAATTCTCACCACCCTTTCTCAAGCCTCACCAACAAGTACTAGTTGTTTATAATTAAAGAATCACTTTAGCTCTCGATGGAGACTAATAACAACAATATATACAGATAAAGAGAACCCTAGTTTGATATCTTGTTACAATAGCCGTACGATGTTCCTGAAGAGATAACCCTACGATAAGATTCGTACGATCTGACTTGAAGAGCAAGTTGGGCTTCTCACGAATACCAAGACCTGACCCAAATAATCCATCAGCGTCGCGTTTGGTCGACCACATCCCCAAAGTCGGTCGACCGCAACCTGGTGCTACTACTGCTGCTGCCTGTTTCCCCTTGCTTCCACTCTGTCTCCGAATGTCTCGATTCCTTCACCGTCTCATCATTTTCGTATCCAACATAGTATGCAGGATATAAACCCAACACTCCCTTCTCATTGCTCCCAACTCTTATATAACAGCCACAACAGATCAGAAATGGCTGAAAAATTCATCCCCATTAAATATAAAAGGTAGACAAAATGTTCATACAACATAATAAGTTTTGCTACTTGACAAATTTCAAATTAAGGGATGCATACCGGAGTAGGAAGCTCCTCCTCAGCCACATACGCTGGAAAATTCGCCACTTTTATGTGGTTGCAATGTACTACTGGTAGTGGTTAGATGAGAGAAGAAACCAATCCCAAACAGAGTCAAGCTATATTTCTGGCATTCAAACCACCATAGCCCAGAAGAGCAAGGTTGCAAGTTTTTCAATTCAACCATGCGATGAGGAGGGAATAAATTGTGGAGAGTCGTATCACTTGCTACAAGGATAATACTTGTACAATAGCAAAAATTTTGGTGTATTTTTTATATTTTCTTGTTCACGTTGAATGTTAACTCTCATTCTGCTATCCATTATGCAACATTCATCAAACTTTATCCGTCATCCTAAGCTGTAATTCAAATTTTCTAACTGAAGGCTGACTCGGACTCCAATTCCACAACTTAGAGATCTATTGACACCAATAGCATAGGAATGATCGTCTGTGAGACATGGATTGATGCTAGTTTCTTCTTGTTACAAATAGCTTGATTTTCGTTGAAAGATTATGATAAATTGAGTTTAAGCTCGATACAGCAATTATTCTGTCCATGCCGGTTAATACTTTTTTTCTATTAAATTCACAATTATGGTTTATTACCTATCTCATTTTAATTTCTAATTTGAGTATAGATGAGATTGTGAGATTTTTTTTCCTTCCAATTATTAGAAGTATCTTTTTGTAAAACAAAAGTTATTTTTCTACAAATTCAAATATTAGAGGAACTTATCTACAATTTACCCACACAATAACAACCATAACTTCCCGATCTTTCTTTCTTCTGAAAAGTTTTTTTTTTTTGCAGAAATGAAGGCTTCCGTCAAATTACGAGAAGACGACGATCTCAACCCAAAACCCCCACTTTTACGCGCCAAATTCCCCGTCTCCGCCGCCTTCAACCTCCCGGTCGCCGCCTCCCTCGCTGCTGGCGGCCCCTCCGACCTCTCCTTCCACCTCCACCTCCTCTCCTCCCCTTCCCTCAAACTCTCCTTCCGTCCTTTCCCAAACCCTAACCCTAGCACTAATTACTTCTCCCTCACCCTCAAATCCCCCATCCCCTTCTTCCCCGGCCGCCTCTCCCTCCGCCTCTGTCCAAACCCTAACCCTAGCTTCTCCCTCCACATCAAGCCCCAGCTCGGCCACTTCTCCGTGTCAAAATCGGAGTCTTTACGTGCGGTGCACGGAGTAGGGGCGAAGGTGAGTACGGCGGTGCCGGTGGGGAGAGGGGCGGGGGTGAGGGTGAGGTGGGCGGTGAGGGTACCGGAGGAGGTGAAGGGGAAGGGGTTGAGTTTGCCGTGCTTGAGATTGGATAAGATTACGGTGGAGAGGGTGAATGAGGAGGAGGAGGAAGAGGCGGATAATGCGAAGAGGGAATGGAGCGAGAAGGATGTGGAGGGGATGAGGGGGATGTGTTATTGGATGGAGAGGGAGGTGGAGGAGATGAGGAGGGAGAGGGAGGAGGTGAAGGAGGGTGTGGAGGCGGTGAGGAAGAGGGTTTCGGAGTGGCAGAAGGATGGGAGGAAGCAAGTGGGGATTGCGAGCAGCGGTGTTGCAGGTGGAAGGCGAATGTGATTACGGTTTGGTATTCTAAAGATTTCGTCTTGTTTCTTATGTAGTTTTTGTATATAGATAATAGATGTAGGTTGGTTGGTTGATGAAATTCAAAATTGTGGGTAATTAGACGAGGATTTATGTTTGTGGTTACGGGTATACTTTATCGAAATAAAATTGATGATTGAAATGATGGAAAGTAACTCAATGATGTATATAGATTGGTAGGGTTGATAAGTAAATTTGGACTTTTTTTACTATATCTTAGATTTGTTGTATTAGTATTTGAAGAGGCTCTGTGCTGAGATCCCAGAGCAATGGCATTTGTCGGTTTATCATAGATTATTTGATTGATGGTATATGTATACATACTAGATTTGCCCGTGGACACGTGCCTACGGCACGTCTTCAGAACGATACAGCATATGAAAAGCCTTGTAAACAGTAAATCAACAATTATATAACTCAAGTTTGAATAGCATGACAATAACTAGCTGTAAATAAAAGTCAATGTTTTCATTAGTATATGTTGACAATTAAATTGGGGTATAAAAGTCCATGTTTCCATAAGTGTATATATATATATATATATATATATATAGAGCGAGAGAGAGAGAGAGAGAGAGAGAGAGAATTAAATAAATAAATAAATGAGTTGTTTTTGGGGGGATTTGATTTTTTTTTTTTTGGGGGGGGGGGGGGGGGGGGGGGGGGGGGGGGAGAGAATGTGTTTTGTGAGATTAGATTTAGGCCTTTAATTTTGGGGGAGTTGATTGAGAGCCACTTGATAGCTTTCTTTGTGTTTTATTATATAGATTATATTTTCACCTCTAAAAGAGTTACTTTAATGATCTTAATTCTAATGACAGAACCTTGTTTGTTGAGTAAGTTTATGCGGTAAAAAGAATTGACAGTGAGGTGTTCAAACACCTGTCAAGTTGTGTCGCTGCAGATATTCTTAACTAAATGGAATAGGAAAGTTTTAAGTGAACATTTGAGCTCTATTAAAACAACCACAGTTAACCAAATAGTAGAAGGTGTTTACTTATGCATTGGTGGGTTTTTAAAACAGTAGAGGAGATAGAACCGTTGGCTTCTTAATTGTATGCACTGCAGTAGATTGCCTTCTCTGATAAGCTAATATGCACTTATTTTTACTTATTTTAATATGTCCATAGTGTAGGCAATCACTCATGCACTTTTCCTTTGCTGGATAGGAAATATTAGAAATTTATATCATTATAGTTATACTTCGTCAATGTCCTGCTATATAGATTTCCATTGCAGGAGGGCAATGGCGATCCACAAAGACACTTGGTATTCAGTATTCTCATAAAGCTCTAGAGCATAAGAATTATACTCTGTAAAGTTTACGCCACTCGGACTTTCACCAGATAAGTTATAGCTCACGACACGTAAGTTGTTATAACTCACGTCCAAATTCGTAGGATTTAGCAGCTCAATAATCTGCTCCATTGATGTTATTATGGCTGATGTTCAAAGTTGCAAATTGTTGGGGGAACTTGCTATAGAGAACCCAACAGACTTCCCTATAAGCTTCTTATTGGACAATTCACTGTAGCTAAACAATAAATTACCCAATGATGCAGACATATCTCCCGTTTATTGATATTTACTAACCTTAAATACCCAAAGAAGTATAAGAACCTCTGCTATATAAACCTTTGAGCAATATGCTGCTTACCTAATCGCAGAAGACTAGTATAAAAGATGGGCATTATGGTAGTGGATCCTCTTATCGTCCTTTAGCATCTTGTTTAGGGTGGCAGGAGGGTTGTTTAGATCATCCATACCATTTTATGTAATATAAATTACAGGGTTTTTATAGTTTTTCGTAATATATCTCATCAAGTTGCGGATACCCCATGGTAGTATGGTACTATGTCCAGCCACGGCGATGCAGCCCTTTTCCGACCATCACTTGTACCCATCCGAGTGTCTGATATTGCAAGAACCTGATACAGCACCAGGTTACATCATTATAACAGTAACTCAGCTCACATTAAAAACTGGTATTGACCAATTAACTGATTGGATGGCTAATCTATTTACTGAAACATGATTACCACTGAAAACTTGTTATAACTTCTCGTACGATCCTCATTAGCTTATAGTGACTAGTGAAGGATACATGTAGTTGTCACTTGTCAGTTCTTGGCTAGTTGCGGATTGATAATTCATAATGATGTTTGCACATATACATGATTAATTATCGTATATTGCTCTTTTTATTGAAGTGTATATATATATAATATATTCTACTAGAACTGAAACATATCCCAGAAGGCCAAGGTGGGTTGGTTCATGAGTAATAAACCCAGCGAGATTAAAGTTGTTTGTATTCATGCAATCAAAGATCTCATTCAGAGAGTTGAGCTTTGTGCTAAGATCAATAGTTTGAAAATATCCACACAAAAAAAAAAAAAAATCAATAGTTTGAGTTTTGAGAACAGAGTTCTCTTGCGTCAACCCCAAACCCATACGTACTGTCAACATATTACATTAAGAGTGGAGGATTTGGCCATTCTCTTTCCTTTGTTGGTTCACTTGGGCCATCAGCTCATTTGGTCTCCGCATCTTTGATCTTCGAGCTCATTCACTTGTTATATGATCTATTATTTGTTGATTAACAGAGTAAATCACCGTAGCTAGTAGCTATTAACACGATGAGGCTAGAACTAGAAGAGTGCAAGATATGATTAGTAGTTATAGAATTTGTACTTCTCACTTTCATGAAAACTATGCAGGCTGCAGGCAAGAAGGATGTTGAATGTTGTTGATGCAAATATGGAGTGGAGTAGGAAATTTGGTGTAGCACTGTTACTTTGAAACTGTTTTCTTCCAATGGCTGGTTGGTTGGTTGGTTGCTATTACGATGTGATGTTCCGTATAGAGAAAAAAAAGAGTTGATAGTGAAAGTGAACAGATGAATGGCTGAGAGAAATGGTTTTTCCAGTTTTCATTTACACCATTGACAATTATTCAGTTTATGTTTGAAACTGTTACTTTGAAACTGTTTTCTTCCAATGGTTGGTTGGATGGTTGCTATTAGGATGTAATGTTACGTATAGAGAAAAAAAAGAGTTGATAGTGAAAGTGAACATATGAATGGCTGAGAGAAATGGTTTTTCCAGTTTTCATTTACACCATTGACAATTATTCAGTTTATGTTTTTTCTTCTTCTTCAACGGTCGATTACCCTTTCAAGAGAATTTTCTGTTTCCTAGATTCGAAACATGTACAAGTGGATGGAAGTGGGTTAACTTGCACAATTTCACCACCTCCTTTCCTAAGCTGAAGACTAGATGCTGGGGGTACAATTAAGCGATGATTTTTGTTTGGTAACCTGATCTGAATTTGACTTGAATTGTGGGTATGGATCCCCCGAAAGTGATCCGAATCCGGATTGGATATTGGGTAGCGGCTCTCCAGAAATGGATTTGGTTCACTTCCCCCCTTGGAATTTGTCATGGATATTCAGAAATCCTGACAAATTCTCTTGTCAAAAGGAAGAGAAGGAAGAGTATTTTTCTGAGAATTTACCCTCCTCCCCTTCAGCCTCAAATTGTTTAAAAGCAACATGAAATATATCATATATACTCAAAACAGTCATGTAATATCACATGGTTTGAAAAATACTCCCTACTTCCAAAGTATAAATCATTTTAGTTCTTTTATTTTTTCTTTCCATAATATAAGTTATTTTAGATTTCCGAGATAGATATATTGTCATTATTAAAGGTCCATTAATTTATTTTTAAAGAGATTTCTAATTTTACACTTGTATCTCTATATTCTTAAAAGTATTAATTAAAGGATAGTAAGTATGACATTTTACAATAGTGATATTACTTACGAGTTTTGATTTTTAATTTTTTTAAAAAAGTATAATATTTTTATACAATCCTAAATTGTTCATAAATAGGACTGCAATCGAGCCGAGCCGAGCCGAATACCTTCAGGCTCGAGCTCGGTTCGTTTACGAACCGAGCTCAGTTTTGAGCTCGAGCTTGGTCCGAGCCGAGTTTTGACCGTATTCGAGCCGAATAGCTCGCGAGCTTAGCCAAAAAAAAAAAAAAAAAAACTCAAGCTCGAGCTCGGTTCGAGCCGAGCTTTGATCGAGTTCGAGCCGAATAGCTCGCGAATAGCTCAATTTGTTTGCAACCCTATTCATAAATACTAGTGTATAAATATAGGACTTGTATTTTGGAAAGGAAGGAGTGCATATGATATCACACATTAAAGAAGATTGTTAGAGCATCTGTAGTCGTTGGCTATTTAGCCATTTTTTGGATTTTTTTGAACAGTAGTCAGCCATATTTGGCACTCAATTTAGCTATTTGGAAAATATAAGCCGACGATATATTATTTTTTGTTTGAAGATCGGATGGTAGATTATATACCGTCCCAAATTTTTTTTATTAATAAAATAATCTGACGGGAGATTATATACCGCCCCAATTTGTTTTTATTAATAAAATAATCTGACAGGAGATTATACACCGTCCCAAAAACCATTTCATTTTTTTTATATAATTTTTTCGGACGGTAGATAATCTACCGTCCTATAGTAAAATAAAAAATAAAAAAATTAAGAGCTGGGAGATTATACATACATCCTTCAAGCAACCCTTTGTCCATTTCATTTTTTTTATTATTATTAAATGTCATTGTCATTGTTTATAAAAACCAATTTTTAAAAATTTTTTTTAAAAAAAAAAGGATGAAAGATAATTTAACGTTGGCTAATTTTTAGCTAATAATAACTGCAGCTAAAGCTATTTTTACTATTTGTTTTAAGCAAAATAGCCAAAATTTGGCAATAATCAATAATGACAACAGATGCTCTATACATGAAGTATTGCAGATTTTTTTACAAAATGACCCACCTTTTGAAAGTATGTACCAAATTGACCCACTTTTGAAACTATTTACCAAATTGACTCACTCGCTATCTGATATAGCGAGTCTAGTTCAACTGACCTCGCTATCTCGGATAACAAGTGTAGGTCTATATATTTCAGTTAGAAATTGCATATTTAAAATTTTTCTGAAAAAAAGAGTGCAACTATATTCCTTATCTGTGATAGCAAGGTCAGTTGAATTGGATCCGCTATCCAAGATAGCGAATATAGTTATATACATTTCAGATAAAAATTGTATGTTCAATTTTTTTTTTGAAAAAATGAGTACAAATGAACTCGCTATCTCACACACATGAACTCGCTATCTGAGATAGCGAGTTCATTTGAACTAGACTCGCAATCTGAGATAGCGAGTGTAAGTGTATACATTTTATGTTTAAAATTTGTCTAAAAACTCAAATAGCTAGTGTAGTTGTATATATATCATGTAAAAATTATATGTTTAAAATTTGTCCCAGTATTGGAGAAAATGATTGAACTACACTCGCTGTTTGAGGTCAATGTGATAATTAGTTTCGAAAGCGGGTCAGTTTATTTAATAATTTCAAAAAAAAAAGGGTCCTTTTGGGGGAAAAAACCTGAACAGAGAGTGAGCTGGTTCTCGCAGACGAGAATAATGTGGGCAGGTACATCAGGTTTATGCTGTGTTGAAGGGTGTCAGAGTATGGTCATATTTGTTGACCGAATATGCTGTGTCTGTCTCAAGCTGTCATATACCTACCTGACTTGAACAATTCCAAATTGCTCCGGGTTTCTGTTGTGGCTGCTTGGATTGATATAAAACTCTGAAACGTTTATAAAAACTTTCATTGATTATTATTATGTTTTTCAAAAAGAGTTTTATCTGTCAATTTTGTTTGGCTATTTAAATTTTCTTAAAATAATAGTATTGTTTAGATGCTAAACAATTTGTTGAAAAAGTCGAGTAAAACCTAAAATAAAAAATTTTCAAAAAGTTTTAATGAGTTTTCTACGGTAATTTTAGAAGCAAAATCAGAAAGTCACGTAGTCGTTGTCCAAACACAAAAATAATATAAAGCCTTGTTTTTATTATTTTTTTGATATTTTACATCATTCCAAATGCATTCTATGCTGATAAAATAGTGAAATTAATACAAAATTGCCATCATGATTTATCACGTTTGTCATATTTTTGCAATCTACTGCTTAATTATCTATCAAGCCAACTTAAACTGACCAAATCAAATCAAGGTTTATTGATAATCAAATCAAATTAAATCAGATGTAGGTTAGCAACAATAAATAATCCAGATACATGTAGTCAGCCTACGTATCCAATTTTCCCAAATTTTTTTATTTGATTATTTGATTGATTCCCAATGTGCCACAAAGGTGGCTGCTACAAACAGACAACCCAAAAAACAAAAAGGGTATATTCGATCTACACATTATCATTTTATTCGCCAAAATTCGCAAATCCCAAGGTTATTTTCGTCATTTCATACCCAACCCCAAACCACCTCTAAAAATATACTTATAGTTCGCGTCGAATTCCAACTCCACGCCACCAAATTATTTTTTTTTTGCTATAAATTAAAAAAGAAAAGGCAAAAGAAAACCCTCACAAAACCCTAATTTTAATCGTCAATGGCGACGGCGACGGAGATTGGCGGCTTTCTGATTCGCGTTGCGCCGTCGAGGAGAACGGGTCGGACGGCGCTGGCCTCTTCGGCGCATCTCAGTCGTGGGATTCCGTTGTCGAAGAAGAAGTTCCGATCTCTGACGTGTCAACGGAGGGCGGCACCGACGACGACGGTTGTAAGTTCTGTAACGACCAGCGAGGAATTGATCGAGTCCGTGGATTTCAAATCCGTCAATAACGGACCCGTTATCTCTGTAAGTTGTTAGTAAATTTCTTAATTACTTGATTATTTCTGATTTATGTGTTTGTTTTTTTTTAATTCTAATCAGGGTTTGTTTTCTTTGTTAATGACAAAAAAATATTTTTTTGGGGTAAAAGATTAATTTGACAGAAAATTTGGGAATTGACAATAATCAAGTGTAAATAATAGTTTGAAATTGTACCCCTTAATTTAGACAAGTAGAAGAGAAAGTTAATTGTTAAGATTTGAAACTAATTTGCATAATCTACATAAGTAACATAACGTTATGAGGCTAGTAATTCTATGTTTAACTGAAAAATGCTTTTAACTTGATCCAAAGGAATTCCTAAATCCTCGGAGAAAAACAAAAATAGTATGCACCATCGGCCCTTCCACTAGTTCACGAGAAATGATATGGAAGCTAGCTGAAGCAGGGATGAACGTTGCACGGTTAAATATGTCACATGGGGACCACAGCTCGCACCAGAAAACTATTGATTTCGTTAAAGAATATAATGCGCAGTCCAAAGACAATGTTATAGCCATTATGCTCGATACAAAGGTATATTTCTTGATACTCCTCCATTTGTACTTGCCGCTGTTACCTTAGACTTTATGATTACTGCAATCTTCCCTAGTCTGAATTTGGTGCAAGAATTATTTGACATGCATCGGTCTGAAATTTGATGTAGGGTCCTGAGGTAAGAAGTGGAGATGTTCCCCAACCAATCTTGCTCAAGGAGGGCCAGGAGTTCAATTTCACCATTAAAAGAGGAGTCAGCACGGAGGACACTGTTAGCGTCAACTACGATGACTTTGTGAATGATGTTGAAGCTGGTGACATTCTATTGGTCGATGGTGGGTGCAAACTTTAATTCAATGATTATGCTTATATTGGATAACACGTAAAGTTTTATTTGATTTTATCCTGCAATTTGACACTTCACAATTAGTGTGTGAAATCAGTTGCTATAAATAAATCATAGTGGTTAGATGGTAATCAAGGTTTTAAATCTCATATTTCGGACTCGTCTCGGCAAAATGTCTTTTGTCTCGGATCGGAGATATCGGAGGAGATCTCGGAAAAATGTGATCATCTCGGATGTTTATTTCGGACACTCAATAAACATATTTTTGTTGTTACTAAAGAATATATTATATGTTCTACATGTTATTTATCATATAAAATATTGTATAATGTAACTAATGACATGAATCTATCACATAAAATATTCACATAATTTAAGAACAGTATAAAAGAGAATGTACTATGAGTATATAACTAAATTGAATTTGCATTGATTAGAAAAAATATACTATGAGTATATAACTAAATTGACTTTGCATTGATTAGAAAAAATGTATTAATTAATAAATTTACTTGACTTTGCATATACACAAACAATAGAGATACAAAATTCTCACATTATCTTAGCTTAAAGTTTTATATTCAAAGACCGATGCATGTCAAATAGTTCTCACAATTTTGGTCGATATTTCAGCAATTTTGGCCAAAATCTACACGGTTTAGTCCAAAATAATATGGAGTATAAAATCTGTGATTTCGTATCGGCAAGCTAACTGAAATGAAATTTTGGCCGAAATTTAAAACTGTGATGGTAATATGATAAAGACTACGATTATGCATATTTAAGTAGATAGCGAGGCTTATGGTGGGTTATAATAGTTGGCACTAAAAGGAGTTTGACAAAACAAAGCCCTTTAAGGAAGGAGCAAACTGAATATGTAGCGCAAACTATAGGTCCGACTCCTCAAGGAAATAGAGAAGAAAGAGACAAAGTACACAACAAAACAAACAAGAACGCAAGATAACGCCTTTTTCTTTAAAAAAAGCCTATCTTGTGTACTTAGTTTCGTGCGGTACCCATTCATTAGATCCAGTGATACCTGGTTCTCCCCATCCCCCTCGAACCACGATGCGGATCTTGGATCATGCATTCCAGTTTATGGTGGGTTCTCAGTCCGGATCTCGTAAACGAGCTAATCACATACGTTTACTCAACATCTTCAAAATGAACACCTTTATTCATTAAATCATGAATTTCTCTTCAAATTCTCCTCATTTTTTGACACGGTTTAATGGTATTTTTACTCTTATATTTAGCACTGCCAGTAACACGATGCTTTTATATATTAATTTTCTCTTATTCTCTATCTTTACATGCATGCACACACACATGTTTATATATTACTCAATGAGATCCCCAACTCATCCTACCCATCCTACCCCCTCTGTACCACATACCATGTACCACATACCACACAAGGTAATGAACTGCGACACCCTATACCTGTACCACGAACCTCGAACCTGGTAACACTGATCAGATCTAGTATTTTTGATATCTAGTACCAGAATTGATACCATGATCAAATTTACTTTGGATAAGGTCACATATCTACAAATCTTTAAGTATTTAGATTTAAGACTGCTAAGGAGGTACAAAATTTCTGAATCATGCTCAGTGGCTGACTCTATTCTGCTTATAGGAGGGATGATGTCACTTGTTGTAAGGTCTAAAACAGCTGATACTGTCAAATGTGAAGTCGTTGATGGTGGAGAATTGAAGTCAAGGCGTCATCTAAACGTCCGTGGCAAAAGTGCTACACTACCATCGATAACAGGTTGCTTGTATATCTGCTTAATAACATGTTCTGTTTAAAAATTTGATTGGCAATCATAGAATTTTTAATACAATTTTGTTCATTATGATTATTTTTAATCACCTCAGAAAAGGATTGGGATGATATCAAATTTGGCGTGGACAACAAAATTGATTTCTATGCAGTTTCTTTTGTGAAAGATGCTCAAGTGGTCCATGAGTTGAAGGATTATCTAAGAAGTAATTAGTCTTTTTTTTACCCTCTGTCCATTTTAGTGGCTTTTTTTTAATGCAGTCATTTTTTCCTTCTAACTCATTTTATTTTTGTTCTTCTTCTTAAGGTTGCAATGCTGATATTCATGTGACTGTTAAAATTGAGAGCGCAGACTCAATACCAAATCTTCACTCCATCTTAACTGCTTCTGATGGGGTGTGTTAACATTCAATTTTCTTTTCTATGGAGAATTTATCTTCAGTCTTTCTGGCTCTATATACACAGCTATCTTTTATTGTTTAAATCATATCAACTTAACTACTTATTTATAGTAATAGTAAGAATGAGTTACACGTTGTTAGCATTTCTGAGATGAAGTTTATTTTGTTGTGCATGCTGCGTTTTGTTTCCCCCGTCCAATCTTAATACTTAAGCATAGAATGCAGGCATATAGGGTCAGGGCAGCTTTTGTATTTATTTCTCTGGATATTCTCTTGCAAGATTTTTAGCATGTGACTCCACACCTTTTTCCTCCCTAAGTTTTGATGTAAATTCCAGGTGAATTTTGGAAATTTATGAAAATCTCTAATTTTTCAGTGGTTAATGATTATGTTAGTGCTTTATATTGTTCCTGCGCACAACCCAAGTTATCAAGAGTCTCATTTACCCCAATAATATTTTACCCATTCACTTGTAAGGAATTGGAGAAAACACTAAAGAATAGTAGAGATTGCTCAATAGAGTATATAAGCCACGTGTTTTTAAAAACAAATCTGACATGCACTGAAAATAGATAATTGCCTTTTGTAAATCTCTTATGTTTATGATTGTTTCCTTGAAAATTTGTTTTTTGATTGTGGTTGCTTGTGGAATATTAGGCAATGGTGGCTCGTGGGGACCTTGGTGCTGAGCTTCCAATTGAGGATGTTCCATTGCTTCAGGTGAACATTCAGTTTAGAATATTGATGCAAGCAAGTCCATGTTAATAAATATTTATTATATGCATTAATGAAATTGATTTATCGCCTTAGGTGGTTTGGACATGTCGCACGTAGTCCTAGTAGTGTCCCGTATTGAGGGTAGAGTTAGGGGTAGGGGAAGACCTAAACTTAGATGGAAACGGTGAGAAAAGATGTGATAGTTTGTGGCCTTACAAAAGATATTGTGCTAAACTGAGCAGTTGGAAAACCAGGTTTCATGTAGCCGACCTCAACTAGTTGGGAAAAATGCTTTGTTGTTGTTGTTGTTGTTGTATTAATGAAATTGATTTGACTATTATTTGCAGTAAAAATGTTTTCTATTATATGTACTGTATGCTACTTATACAAATGTTTAGTTTTTAAGGATTATCTTGATTAAACAAATGCATTATGGTTAGTGAGCTAACTCGTGAATTTTTTTTTTGAAGGTTTTCTGATTATTCTTTCTATCTTAAGAGCCTTGTTCTGTAATAGTACTAAAATCCTTTACGAAGAGTGAATTCATAAGATGGATATAGTGTCCCTTATTAGATACATATTTAACTGCAACCACTCGTATTCCTGTAGGTCTACTGATAGCCTCTCTGCTCTGTTCATTCAACCCTATATTCCTTAGTGGCACATTCATTGCTGTTCTAGCACATTCCCAAACAATCTCACCACACTTTCTCTCAGTCATAACTAATGGGAACTAGCTCCGCCTTAATTGCGCAGCATTACTATGTAGTTACCATATGATATTTTCCCTTCAATATATATATGGAGGAAGCGACAAAATACCCGAGAAACTTTTCTGCACTTAACTATCCTCTTTAATTGTTTGGAAAATTTCCTCTTCAGTTTCATTGTCATTGCTCAAGTTGTGAAAATGGTTTCGTGCATATTCATTAGCCATCAGTGGGTATATAACTTTCTTCTCTTTCCATTGTTTGCCATAGTCACATTCGATATATATTTTTTTTGTTCTGCTTGTGTCTCCTATAGGTTCTAGGGTTTCTTTCAACTTTTGTACTTTGGATAACAAGCCTCTTTCAAATCTCAAGCACTAAATCTAATTATTAGATTATTTGAGACGTCCAATGCATGTGACATTTAAATCCCTGAGATTTCATCTTGAGATATGCATATGAACTCATCCATAACTGTTACAGAGAAAGAGGGAAGGTCCTAGTGTGGGTTCTTGTTATAGGCTTAGCTTAAGTAAGAAGTAACTGACCACTTACTATACTCACATTAGTTTGTACTCCTTCATACACGTTTAATTACATTAATAACTTGGTACAACTACTTGAGCTTTTTTCTTTAGGAAACTTCTTCATACACATTTAATTACACTAATCAGGTAGCTTCCATTATCGATCTCCATTGAATTAACTTAAATTGATTCTCCTACAGTACGGTATCTTCTTCTTCAACACACAACATACTCTCTTTTTCTTTCAAACACGCCACGTAATCTCCCTAGACTATCTAATTCAATCTCATGCTCATTATCAATCCATGCTCAATCTCCATGGCATTAACTTAAATTCGTCCTCTTCTGATCTCTAGTATTTTCTCTTTCTTTTTCAATTGTTCTCTCCTAGAGTATGTTATGAGCTTCTCTTTGTATATCTGAAATGGACAAATTATAGAACAAGGTTTGGTGTACTTTGTGTGCTTATTGTTTAAGAACTATAGTTCTTGCAATCAAGCAGGTTTATCATTACTAACAAGTTCTTATAGCCACAAGTATGTAGTATACCTTATTGCTTATCTATAACTCGAAGCATATCATGAATGTAGGGTGGCTTTCAAATATAAGTCTTTTAAACTTCCTTTCCTTTTTCAGAACTGAATTTCGTATAAAGAAGTACTTGTACTTGACCGTTTCTCGTGCTTCATTTCCCACCATGTTCAATCTTTTACACAATCGTTTGTTTCAAAGAAACTATCTATTTCATTAAATAGGAGGAGATCATCAGACAATGTAGGAGCATGCAGAAGCCTGTTATTGTAGCTACTAACATGCTCGAAAGCATGATAGATCATCCAACTCCAACAAGAGCTGAAGTTTCTGACATTGCAATTGCTGTCAGAGAAGGCACCGATGCCATCATGCTATCGGGTGAAACTGCTCATGGAAAGTAAGTAACCTCCTTTATTATTGAAGCTTTCAAGCTTTTGGTTGAACTGTATGCAACCAATGGAACCGTCATTCTTGTTTTGTTAGTCAATGATGAAATAGTGTATAATTACAATTAAAGTTAGAAACTACAAATTTATGGTTCATGGAAATATTAATCTTCTTCCAGCTTATTTGAAGATGTGAAGATACATTTTTTTCGTAATACTAGTTTAACAGTATCAGATTTTTGATGGTTAAAGCAGTACTAGTAGTCACTTAAAATACACTTGTGGGTTTAGGTACCCATTGAAAGCAGTTAAAGTCATGCATACTGTGGCCATGAAGACGGAGTCTGCACTATCTTCCAGCTTAACCCTTCCAGCATATCCTGCTACTTTCCAGGTATTTATGGCTCAATTGGAACATAAAACATGACTTTCTTTAGCTATTGGAACATAGCTACTCTTTTATTGACTGTGTTTAAAGTAGTATGTGCAGTTATACTAACTGAAATTATTTCATGTGCATCATAACTGAAGGACCTTAAAGATGGTGAGTATAGTCAAAGTGATTTGAGTGCAATGTTTGCATCCCATGCAACTGATATGGCAAATACCCTGGGGACATCGATCATTGTTTTCACTAAAACTGGTTCAATGGCTATTCTTTTAAGTCATTATCGGCCTTCTTCTACAATTTTTGCATTCACAAATGAGTAAGTCATCTTTTTGCGAAACTCATCTATCATCTTTGCAGTGTAATGAAATATGTTGCACATATTCATTTATGCTGTTCTCTTTTGGGAAATAAGGAAGTAATGTTAGACATTATTTTCTTGTATGAGTAAAGAACATCCCACATTGTGGACCCTATTTGTCCAATATTTTCTAAGTGGAAGTATATTGTGGTTAATTTTGTCACATTCTTCATCATAATTAACTGGATTATGATTTACAGTGAGAGGATTAAACAAAGGCTGGCACTTTATCAAGGCGTGTCACCTATATATCTCAACTTCTCTGATGATGTGGAAGAGACATTGGCTAGAGCGAAAAATTGTTTGATGGTATAGAACAGTGCTTCAATTCTTGTATTTTGTTTATCAGTATAGAATCAATCATTCATTTTTATAACCTAATATTAAATTTGGTGAAACAGAGTGGAGGATTTCTGAGGGAGGGGGAGTATGTTACTTTCGTTCAGAGTGGAACAAACTCAATCTGGCGAAATGAATCCACGCATCACATTCAAGTCCGTAAGATCCAATGCTAACGTGTGGACGCTCTACTGTGAATTAGGCAAATCCGTTTTTTAGTTGATTTTTGTTCGCTTAAATTATTATCGAAGCAATACTCAGGATGTACTATTTAGTAAGATTTGTATGATTTTTTAGTTATAGAAGATTGTAGTATTTAATTACTTCAATTCATAGAGAATACAGATTGCGGAGTGAATGACATTGGCATGCTACATTTGAAAGAAAATTTGACTATGATTGCTACAAAAATTTTCCTAATTCCCTCGTAAAAGAGGATCAGCGAGCTTATAAGGATTCTATCATTTGAATGTGTGTTTGCTTGATTTGCTTTGCTTAAATATGCTGTCTGAATCAAAAGGATGCAATTCGGCTGCGAAACTATACATGTCTCTTTATTAATTTAAACAGTCTGAATTTATGTGCTCATTGTTCTCATAGCTGTAGTCTTCATTCTTATACATAATAACTTTGTCGTTATTTTGCAGTTTCATGTTCGATTCCTTTCATACTTTTTGTAAATCTCTCACCAGTGAAGAAGACATTCTTCAGACTTTTAGCTTCATTTGCAGCAACGAGAAATCTAAATTTAAGAGGTTGCTCGGCACCCTTGTTTGCCATTGCCTCCTCCCTCTTCGTGTTGACCTTTACTAGGTATACTCGAGAATGGAGAAATGGAATTTCAATGTTCGTGGAATTGAAAGGGGTGCTCGTTCTTACTTCATCTGATTCTCATCAAAAGAGTTCAGTTTGAAGATTGCCATTGCTTGAATGTGCGATGAAATTGTCGCCAATGCAATCTCCTCAACAGTTTCTTTACCCAAGGCGATGTTTCCTTATCAACTGCATTACTCACTTGACCTATTTAGTCCATTTTAGTCATTATAATTAACAATAGGTGAGATTCATCCTTATGCAAATTTTCCTACTAATCAGGTACCTCTTCGACACTGTCAATTAGAGCATCTACAATCGTTTTCTATATTGCCATTTTTGGCCTTTTTTTTTTTTTAAGAACAGGTGGAGTATAGCCACTATGTTTCATTAATAAGAAGCTAATGAAATAAACTCAGAGCACTGAGCAAAGTACATGTTCCTACAGTACATAAATAAAACATATACTGCCTTCTCTGAACATGGGAGGGTGGGACACAGAGAATCATACAGGACTCATAAAAATATACAGGACTCAGAGGCACAAGAAAGCAACAGTAAAACTTGCTCCTCAGTCAAATGTAGGCCCAATCTCAATCTCCATGTCATCATATTCCTCTGGAAGATGTTGACAATCCTCCTTCTAGGACCTGTGTGTAGCCCAGAAGAAGATAGGATCCATGATCTGGATTAGATTACTAGAAATACTATTACTAGTCTCACAAAAGCAATAATTATTCACCTATTTTTTGCTACAAAAGTTTGTTATATTTGAGAGAGAATTTTTCAATATGCATATTATAGGGTCCTATTATTTTATTATTTTTTCAAACTGTCGGACCAAATCAGATTTTTTTTTTGTGAAATACCCGGGAAAAAAATTTGAGCTTGGATGTTTCGTCCAAAGCTTTGGAGGTACTTTTTTGTAATTTTTTGGGTATGGGCTTAGATTGTATAGAATTCTGTATGGATTATTGATTTGTACAGTTGGATTGAGGAGATGGATGGTGGAATGTCTGTGTTGTATTTAGTATCATGTTTTGTCTGTTAAATTTTTCATCGAATTTGCTATATTTTGACATTTCACTACTGCAACATCAAACAAACAAAATTGTCAATTCTATTTTGCCATTTTGCCATTTTTTTCTCTACGAGAGTGTGGATGGTCTTACTACACAAAAACCAACCTACTTGCTCGCTTTACTGGTATGAAAACATGTAAACTGTCTTATCGAAACTCAAAACACCTTTTGTTCATTTTGGTCATTTTGACAAAAAAACAAAAAACACAAAAAAACCGAATTTTTTCCCAAAATGACCCTTTTTATGAAAGTTTTGCCACAAACGACCTGTTTTTTTTTTAATTCCATAAACGCCCCACTCGCTTTTTTGAAAAAGCGAGTGTGGTATAAACCATCACGTTTTTTCAAAAAGCGAGTCTTAGGGCTCAGAAAATTTGAAACCTAAGACTCGTTTTTTGAAAAAGCGTGATGGATTATACCACACTCGCTTTTTCAAAAAGCGAGTCTTGGCCTTCTTTGCCCAGCAACACTCGCTTTTTGAAAAAGCGGGGGGAATTAACCCACACTCGCTTTTTCAAAAAGCGAGTGTCGTTTGGGACTTAAACCCCCCCATCCCCAAACAGATCTCACTATTCATCTTTCTTTCTCCTTCTACGCTCGCGAAACCCTAACCCATCGTCGGAATTCTTCGATTTAAGGCCCTATTCCATCAAATTAGCTGTCGAATAACTCCTAAATTCTTCATTATCTCATCCCAGTCCAATTGCCCACTTTGAAATTGCTGGTTCTTTCGATTTTTTGGTGATTGCGGTGGCGTTCTTCAAAAATGGGTTGAACGATTTGGGGGTGTTTCTCGTGGTTCAATTCTTGCGTGAAGATTGTGGTATATTTCTCAAACTCTATATTTTCTAATGTTGTATATATATTTAGAATTATTTAGTTAGAAATTGGTTGATATTATTGGAGGTGCAATTTGCATCGTCGTTGAAAATGTGTAAAATTCGGTATAAAATTTATGGGTATTTAGGGTGTAAAAGTCGGATAGTTGGTTGAGGTCGAGGTCTATACGTTTTGAAAAGGTGGTTAAATGTAGAATTTGTGAGTAAAATTAGGATATAGTTATTAGTAATCAAAACTAGTATAATGCACGTGCGATGCACGTGTAGGGCAAATGAAAAGGACAAAAAAGAAAAAATGTAGTATAATGCTTGTGCGTTGCACGCGGAGGGGGACTGAAAAGGACAAAAAAAACTACTAACACGTGCGCTGCACGTGTTGACACACATACACCAAAGAATAAAAAATTGTTTATTTGTTTGTGTACCTCAACTCTCCCATTATAATAGTTATAGATGTTCGTATGTGTTCTATATTTCTTGGTTTTATATTTTGGTATTTTTAATAATGATTGCGCGCTCCACATTGTAGGATACTCTTATTTTTTGAAAAATGCAACAGACTAGGGGACATGTGGAGGTAGGTTCTAGTAGTAGAGCCAATCGTGGCGATGGACCACGTACATCTTTTGGCCCACCTCCACGCGGTGGACGTGGTGGTCGTCGTGGTGGCACCGAACGGACTAATGTAAGCTTATAATTTTCTGCATTCGATTTGTTTCATTATCATATAATTGAATGATATATTTCTTTGCTGATGTAAATGTTGTTTTGCAGGTTCCAAGTAACCCAAATGTGGTTGGTACGTCGTCCCCGGCCCCTTCTTCATCTACTATTCCCCTTGGAGGTCCAGGTCCCCTCGACCCCGCTCTTCTTACTCTTCAGTCGCACCATCGTTCTAGAGATGTGTGGGAGGGCGATTCGAAGGAGTGTACATTCCGTGGGGGTCATCCACTCCCTATGCACCCACGGATTCACCAAATCTTACGGGATTGCGGACTCTACGGTATTGCACTGATGAGCGGCATCAAGTGCGATCGGCCACTGCTTACAGCACTCCTCGAGAGATGGCGTCCTGAGACCCACAACTTCCACCTTTCAGTTGGAGAGATGACTGTTACGTTGCAGGACGTTTCAGTAATCACAGGCCTTCCGATAGATGGGCAGGCGGTGACTGGATCTATGGACTTCGACCCTCCATATTTAGTAGAACAATATCTTGGTGTCGAAGTGGAGACTGGGGCAGTTATTGGGAAACAGATTCGGCTGAAGTGGTTGAAGGAAAAATTCAAGGACCGATTGAAAGATGATTCGACTGAAAAGGAGGTCCACTACTACTGCAAGGCGTACATTCTGACTCTTTTTGGAGGTGTATTGTTCCCTAATTCCAGCGGCCATTCTGTCCCCCTCATGTACCTACCGCTTATTGCAGATCTTGGACGAGTCGGCCATTACAGTTGGGGGAGTGCTGCCTTAGCATCCCTCTACAGGAGTTTGTGCCTGTGTAGTCTCGGGTCCGTGCAGATGAATGGCCCGATGATATTGCTTCAAGTGTGGAGCTGGGAGCATATCCACGTTGGACGTCCTGTAGTTAGGAAACAATCACCCAACTGGATCCATCTCCCCGAGGACCAGTACATGCTACCTCCTCTTGGTGTGTACTGGTCCGGTAACCTTACTTGGACTGCCAACCCCAACAGGTGTCTGACATACTACCGTGATGAGTTGGACAGGTTGGCAGATAACTGCGTAGTATGGATGCCCTACACGGAGGAGCGTCTAGCTCGACTACCGCCCATTTCTTTGTATAGGCGAGATCTTTGGCTAACAAAAGCACCACTGATCAACTTTAGCACTGTCGAGTTCTATTATGTGAACAGAGTGCTACGACAATTTGGTCTGCAGTAGGCGATTCCGATAGCCGAACCATTCAATGCGGACATTCATAAAATTCCTGGAATGGGTCGTACGCCAGGACATAATTGGGCCGCCAGCTTCTCGTCATATGTGGAGAGATGGAATCTACAAAGGTTCGATGAAATCATCCAGAACATTCCTCCATTTGACTTAGCAATGCACGAGAACTATATGGGTTGGTATAGGAGAATGACAAGGCGGTACATCTCTCCGACAGTGCAGACTCCAGCAGACGTGGTGATACCTATACGTCGACCGGCAGCAGAACCAGTAGGTGTACATTCAATGCATTTGCCTATGTTTCAACCAAAGGCATCGGCTATTCGTACCATTGTAAGTTTTTTAGTACTGTTAAGTTTTTTAGTTTTTTTTAACTGGAACTACAAAGTCCAACTTATTATATTTTGTAGATGGCCCAGACTTGGAGTATGGGCAAGAAATGTACAGCTGTGTTGAGTAGCAACGTAGCCAATGCGATTAAGGACTTCGCACGCGAGATGCTGACGTCCTGTCGAGCACAAGCTGTGCTGTGGGAGAGGGGGCGACACTGGATGCTATCTTACACACTCCCGCTCATCGGACCAATACACGTGGTAAGCGAGTGAAGAGAGTTGCCCGTAAACCACCGCGTCGTCCTATAATTGAGGAAGAACAAGAGGATGAAGTGCAAGTAGAGGGTGAGGACCAACAAGAGGAAAAGGAGCCGATAGAGGGTGTGACACAGAAAACTCCATCACCGCGAGGGAAGAGGCAACGGCGACGTCCCAACATGTTCACCCCGGACCCGTGATTTTTTTGGTGTAATTATAATGTGAGATATTGTGTAGTTGAATCTTGTAATCAACTTTTGAAAAGTGGATTGAATGAAATTCAAAATTCGGTATGGGGTGTGTGCGTGTGGTGATCTATTGTTAAAGTTTTCTGTTTTTTTTTTGGGATTGTGCTGATAAATTGGATTGATTGTGCTGAGAAGATGGAGATGCTGGAGTTGTGTATAAAAATTATTGTATGTGTATTGTGGAGTTTGTGGAATGAAGATGGAGATGCTGGAGTTGTTTGTGGTGTAGTTGTCCCACCAAGAGAAGAACAATTGGCCTCTTCTGCATACAGAGCAAGCGAGTCTGGGTATAAATACCCCGCTTTTTCAAAAAGCGAGTGTGCAGCTGTGTTGATTTCTAGAGATCTTGAAGCCTCTGGGAATCAAGCAAACTCAACAGACGCTTTTTCAAAAAGCGAGTCTGGGTATAAATACCCCGCTGTTTCAAAAAGCGAGTGTACATCTTTTGGAATTCCAGAGATCTTGAAGCCTCTGGGAATCAAGCAAACTCAACAGACGCTTTCTGAAAAATCGCGATGTTCAGACCTAAACTCGCTTTCTGAGAAAGCGAGTCTTGGTTCTGTATTCTTTTTTGCTAGCAAATTGAAGACTCGCTTTCTCAGAAAGCGAGTCTAGTCATTAGTTCCACGATTTATGGGAAAGCGACTGTGAAACCAGTGAAGTATTGATCTCTGGTTATCAACAGATTCAAGACTCGCTTTCCCAGACACCGCGCTTCTTTACACCAAACTCGCTTTCTGAGAAAGCGAGTCTTTGGCCTGTTGAAATAAATCTACAGGCAAAGACTCGTTTTCTGAGAAAGCGCGGTGTTCTGTATAAGACTCGGTTTTTGGAAAAGCGAGTCTTGCCTATGTTAATGAAATCTTTAAGTTAGATTACGATACTCATAACGCAACAAACACACCAGGATATCAACAAAAAATACAAACGGATTTCCAAAATAAAACTTTATCGTCTCTATCGACATAATTTAGTACAATTACAAAGTCCAAATTAAAAAGTACAAGCATACAATAGTTAAATGTTCTGAGTTCCACTATTAGTGCATCGCCGCTTATTGTGTCCTTGTAAACCACATTTTGAACATTTCATCCCCGTACCACGACTTGACCTATCTCTCACATCCATGTCATTGTGGAATCTGGTAGTTCTAGGCATGCCCTTCCTTTTACGTCGCAAAGTGGCATCAAGTACTAGTTTTGGTCCGTCAATAATAGGCCAATATGCTGGATCTAGTATAGGCTGAAACAGTGGGCCGTATGTTTGTGCTAATGAAGTAACGGTGTAAAATTTATCAACGAGATGCTTGTGATCGATTGCACGATATGCACAAGCTGCCAGTACATGAGAAGATGGGATATGGTATAGATGAAATTTCATACATGTGCACGTTTTCGTTCCCAAATTCACAGTGTGCAAGTTTCCACCCTTCCTTTCTCCACCCACCATGCGTATACCCGTTCTCACGAAAAAAACTCCCGGTTGATGATGGAACATTGTAACCTCATGTCCGTTAGCTCTCTCACGGCGACTATCAAGCAGTTCATGTACTCTTCGAGCAAAAATCGTCCTTTCAGATACAAGTTTACTGGCTTCCTGTCGACGAGTAGTAAAATAAGAGTTCAGACGTAAGAAGATCGTCTCAACAATCGCTGTTACTGGCAAACTACAGACTCCTTTCAAGACTGAATTGAACACTTCTGACAGGTTCGTAGTCATTATCCCGTATCTTCGACCTTCATCTGCATAAAGTGCCCATTTCTCAACCGGCTTCTCTTTCAACCAATTAGCCGCCTCCACATTTACGTTTTCAAGTTCAGCAAGTTTGGCCATAAACTTTTTGGGTTGGCGTTGACACGCTATAATTTTCGCCTTTTTACGCAATGCCTTGCTACCAAATTTACTAAAGAAATTTGTAGCAAAATGGCGCATACAATAACGGTGATATCCATTAGGTTCGTTCCAAGCTCCATTTTGTAACTCCATAGCATACATTATACCAGCGTGACGATCAGAGATAACACACAACTCAGTGCGATCGGTGACATAATATCGGATGCAAGTCATGAACCATGTCCACGTATTTATACTCTCTCCATCAACCAATGCAAATTCAAACGAAAATAAGCAATCATTCGCATCTGGGGAAACAGCAATTAGCAAGCAACCCTTGTACTTACCGTACAAGTGAGTTCCGTCAACACTGATAACAGGTCTGCAAGACTTGAAACCTTCAATTGAAGGACCAAATGCCCAGAATACACCCTTGAATGTTTCCTCGCTAGGACTAGACTCATACTTATCCCAGTGAACAACGGTTCCTGTATTTGTTGCTTGAATTGCTGTGAGTAGAAAAGGCAACTTTGTGTATGCTTCTTCGAAGGTACCATACAACCTCTCGATCGCCTTTTGTTTTGCTCGCCAAGCTTTCTTATACGAAATTTGATAATTATATTGTAATTTAACAATCTCAATAATTGACCTCGGTGATAAACCGGTATCCTTTTTCACCACATCAACAATCAGATTACAAACAAGATTGTAATCAATTTTAAGGTGATCCTGATTCAACGTTGGATTCGTACAAGTGTGTGGCCCAACTGTCTTCTTCACCACAAAATTCGTCCCGCCTTTTGGAACCATTGCTCGTAATCTCCAAGGGCAGCCACCATCACTTACTCCGGGGGGACCTTGCACAATCTCCTCAATGGTACGTTTTCTAGGTGCAATTTTGCATTTAACAGTGTACAGTGACGGTGTAGATTTCAAAGTTACGAATTCACGATGTTTTTTGATAGAATACAACTTCACTGCCTGTTGAATCGACTGCTTACTTATAAACTCCTGTCCAACGTACAATTCGTCTACATTGGACGAACCAGACGACTCTTGTGGAACTAGGTGTACTCTAGCACCTTCAGCCATCTCCTCGGTAACATGAGCGTCAACATTGGCGTACCTATAAGTAGCTCTGACTTCATTAGAACTGTTGTTCGTAGGATTTACATTTGCACCACTATCATCATCATCTTCGTCTCCGTCATCATTTTCACCACTATCAACATCTTCATCGTCTGTTTCTTCCTCTTCTTCATCATCGTCCAATAAGCTGTTGTTACAGATTGCATTTTGAAAGAGTTCAAATATACTGTCATTTGGAACAGAGTCAGGAACCGGACTAGGTTGGCGTGGCAGCTCAACATTTACAGAATCCGGGATTGTTGTATTTGTGAAAGTGTTCTCTTGTGAGGATACTGGATTTGGTTGTGAAGATTGAGCGGGGTTAGACCGAATCTGCTGTGTAGGTACTACCCTAATGGAGCTTGCACTGGGAATATCATGTGGCTGAGCATTCACAACTTGAATTTGCTGAATATATAACTCTAATGCAGACCAAGCACAATTGGAATCAAATGTCCTAGCAATTAATGACTTCAGCGCATTATCAGTAGGTACGAGCACTGTCATAAAATACTGACAATCTCCTCTTCCTGCTGCGTATCGAGCTAAAATTTTCACATTCCATTGATTCCTATCCCAATTAGTAATTTCATATATTTTCTCAACTACTTCTTCAAATGTAATGGTACGGGGTACCCAAACCATTTCCGGATCCAACACGCTATAACAACAACCACTCTTTGGATCACGAATTATTTCACCACCAAAGTATAACCAAATAGGAATCCATACCTACTTTAATTTATACCAATAAGCGAGTTATTATCTACCCATAAAGAAAACCTAATGAAATTAACAAAATAAAAACTTAATAAACATCATACCTTCACAATAAAGTTGCTTTCCTCTTCAAGTATACCCAAATTCTAACAAATTAAACCTCTATCGGAAGATGGGTTTAAGTTATCCAAAGCAATTTTATGGGTTATTCCACAAATTACGAGGGTACCTTGACGAATTTGAGATGAGAGATGGGTTAGGGTTTCAGAGTTAGAAGAGAAAGAGAAAGAATAGAAAGAATAATGAGATCTGTTTGGCGATGGGGGGTTTAAGTCCCAAACGACACTCACTTTTTGAAAAAACGAGTGTAGGTTAATTCCCCCCGCTTTTTCAAAAAGCGAGTGTTGCTGGGCAAAGAAGGCCAAGACTCGCTTTTTGAAAAAGCGAGTGTGGTATAATCCATCACGCTTTTTCAAAAAGCGAGTCTTTGGTTTCAAATTTTCTGAATCCTAAGACTCGCTTTTTGAAAAAGCGTGATGGTTTATACCACACTCGGCGTTTATGGAATTAAAAAAAAAACAGGTCATTTGTGGAAAAACTTTCATAAAAAGGGTCATTTTGGAAAAAAAATCAAAAAAACCCACTATACCTTACTGACAAAATTTGGACGCTCCAACTCAACAACCGACGACGAAACGTGAACGCTCTAACTCAGCAACCTCTTTTGTTCTCTTCTTAGACCATCTATAGTCGTTTGCTAATTATCCATAAAATATATTTTATAGCAAACGACGAGCTGCAGTCGTTTACTATTTATACATATTTTGGCTAAAAACCAATAGTAGATTGCTATATATGAAAATGGATATGAGAATTATGCATATTTTAAACGACGCAAAGTAGATGCAATTTGCATCCCTCTAAAAAAAACTATTTTAATGTCAGATGAAACTTGGAGTTGCCCCCCCCCCCCCCCCCAAAAAAAAATTGTGATAAAAAAAAAACGAAAATCCCTCGGACGCAATGTCACTTTGCGTCCGAGACAACCCCAGATCCCAGATTTGTGATTTTTTTTTTCCGACGCAAAGAGAAGCTCCGTCTAGCATATTAAAAATTATTAAATCCCTCCGACGCAACTTCAAACTCCGTCTGATATTATTATAAATTAAATTGCTATAATTTAACATTCGACGACCGTGACAAACTCTCAAAATGTTATATGTAAATATGCATTTATGCACTTTTTATCAATTACCACTGTGGATGCTCTTACAACACAAGATTTTTCTTACCAACAACATGTGAATTATCTTACCGCCTCAACAAAACTCCTTTTGGTCATTTTGCCCACTCTTACAGTAGAAGAACCATCTTACTGCTAAAAATTGTTCTTAATTACTTAGAGGTGGACAACTATTATCTGAACCGACCAATCCAATTAGAACCGACCGATGATGCGGTTTGTTTCTGGGAGACGTGTGGATGCACCAGGTGTGAGTTCGGACTCGATTTGTATTGAAGGAGAAAGCTGATTGTCAGACGACCCTCGGCTGACGGGGCGGTACCTGCGACGGGCTCGGAATGAGGTGGATGTCTGGGCTCGGATCAGAGGGTTCGGATCCGAGGTCTTGTGTACCTGCAGACGGTCCTGAAACACCGGGGTTTATCCCGGCGGCGGACCCTCCGACGATCTAGTCAGTCTCTGTGAGAGAGTAGCAATAACTAGCAGAATTTAGGTGGCAAAAGATTGGTTACCTGAAAAGGTGGGTGAGGGCCTTGTATTTATAGGAAATCCCAACCGGGTTTGGATCCGCTTGGGGGCCGGGTCTGAACCCGAAAGCCCATGGGCCTGACGTGGCAGAAGGTCCAGGGGGTTTAGGGCTGACGTGGCAGTACCAAGAGTGGTATAGGGCTGACATGGCAAAGCCCTTGGTGGTATTTGGAGTTGACGTGGCTGATCATGGGGCTCCTGTGCTCCTGGGAGAATCTGATGGCCTAGGTTGTGCCAGGTCATCTACATTCTTTACCAGGCTGGGTGGACGGCCCGTGGGGCTGTTGTGGATCGAAGGCCGAGGGTCATCTAGAATCGTCGGATATGAGGAGGCCAGGTTTGTGGGGGTGAACTTGAGGTTCGGCACCGACCCTGTAGTGGCTCGAAGCCGAGCCAGATTGTTGCTTTTCCCATTCTTGAGTGAGAGCTGTACTGGGCCCTGGTTGGGCCCCAAGCCATTTTTACCCTACCACACAAGCCCCCCACTCCTGCGGGGGTGCGGGAGCTAGCCGTGGAGGAGTGTTTATGGTTGTAAAAATGTGACGGCGAATTGCTGGGCCTTCATGAGAGGGTTGAAATTTAGAGCGAACCTCGAGCCGGCAAGGGTTTATGGATCGGCAAGGGTGATGGCGAGCCGTTGAAACTTCCTGAGCAGATTACCCTGGAGCTAGACCGGACCTCGAGCTTTCGAGGGATTATGGGTCGGCAAGGGTGATGACGTGCCGTTGAGTCTTCCGGAGAAGACTACCCTGGTGCTAGACCGGTCCTCGAGCTGGCGAGGGTGATGGCGAGCCGTTGAGCCTTCCTGAGAAGACTACCCTGGTGCTAGACCGAACCTCGAGCTTTCGAGGGATTATGGGTCGACAAGGGTGATGGCGAGCCGTTGAGTCTTCCTGAGAAGATTGCCCTGGTGCGAGACCGGACCTCGAGCTTTCGAGGGATTATGGGTAGGCAAGGGTGATGGCGAGCCGTTGAGCCTTCCTGAGAAGACAACCCTGGTGCTAGACCGAACCTCGAACTTTCGAGGGATTATGGGTCGGCAAGAGTGATGGCGAGCCGTTGAGTCTTCCTGAGAAGATTGCCCTAGTGCGAGACCGGACCTCGAGCTTTCGAGGGATTATGGGTAGGCAAGGGTGATGGCGAGCCATTGAGTCTTCCTGAGAAGATTGCCCTGGTGCGAGACCGGACCTCGAGCTTTCGAGGGATTATGGGTCGGCAAGGGTGATGGCGAGCCGTTGAGCCTTCCTGAGAAGACAACCCTGGTGCTAGACCGAATCTCGAGCTTTCGAGGGATTATGGGTCGGCAAGGGTGATGGCGAGCCGTGGTGCCTTAGAAGATTTGAGCGGAGTGGCCTGTCGTCTTTGCGGAGCGTTGAAGGCGCTCCGGGATCTGTGCGATGTTCCAATTTCCTAGGGGCATTAATGGCGTCACCTAATAAATGTATGCGGCGCATGGGCTTCCGTCGATTGGCTTTCCCACTGTCATAATGGCCGGTCTATGGGGAAGGCTATAAGTACCCCCCCCCCTCACAGCGAGTTTGATCACAGCAAGGGTGGTCCACTGGCCATCAGAGGTGTCTGTTCCGGCGGACGTCTGTCTCTTGCAAAATTTTACCCCCGGTCGTGTCGGAGAGGTGGTTACTCTACCGCCCGGATCTTCTCTTGGATCTGATGGCTCTGATACGGTAGCCAGATCCAGGGGAGATCAGGGCGAGAGGGGTAACGACCGAAATCCGGACCGGTAGATGAGGAGCCTCGGATTGGTGGTGGCTCTGCCGTCTGGATCCTTTTTCGGGTCAGACGACCCTGACACAGTTGTTTGGCCCGAGAGAGATCCAGACGGGAGGGGCATCAACCGTATTCCGGATCTGGGGCTGAAGAGCCTCGGATAGATGGGTCGTCTCCGATTGGAGGTGGGCCGATCTGTTTTCTGATAGGGCTCCAGGCGATGGTGACTTATGTCCCACCCTCGAACAGTTCGGGGTTTCGGCCGCCGAGGCTGTAAGCCCCGAGCTGTTCGCGGGTGAGAGGGGAGTCGACCGAGCCCTGGAGCCCGGGGCGTCTGTCGAAGGATGGCCCCTTAAATCTTAAGTAAAATGTTTTTTCTCCGCCGAACACTCCATCCGAACCGACCCCTGTGTCTTGCTGCCAGCCTGGCACTGGATGACGTCAGCAGCGCACGTTTCGAGAACGTGGCGCGACTTTCCAGGCGGCAGTTGCACGTCAATCGGTGAACAGTGATTGCGGAAATCGAGGAGTCGTTTTCATCCTCTATAAATATCCCCCCTTCCCCTCCTATCGCCCACTTCTTTCTCGCCTCTTCCTTTTTCGAAAAATCTTTCAACACTTCAGCTCTCGTCCCTACCGTTTGCTGCACCAGGCTCGTTCTTCCGAAGCGACCCCAGGTTAGTTGGTAAGTCCGTTTTAGTTTAGGCACAGATGGACAGGGCTCAGTCTGGCTCGTCAGCGTCAACGTCTGGGGGGGAAGTGAGACCCGCCTCCAAATCGACTTCGTGGGAGGAGCCCATGGTAGAGGGGGAATCTGTACATCAGGTGGAGACTTCTGAGTCGATTTCGTGGGAGGAGCTGATTGGCGAGGAGGTGCCAGTGTATAATGTGAAGCCGTTGCGATCTCGGAAGCCTTTTGTGGTGGAGAGCAGCGAATCTGAGGAGGGGGGCGGTAGTTCAGGCGAAGTTCAGATTCTAGGGTTGGCTTCCGAAGAGGAGGGCGGCCCCGAAGGGGGTGAAGCCGAAGGGGCTCGGATAGGAGGTCAGGGTGTGGGCTCGAGTTCCATGCCGACCGGTCTGGGGCGATTATCTACCCCCTCGCCGGAACGAGCCAAGAAGAAGAGGGCTCCGAAGAAGAAGGGGTCGAGGACCGGTGGCTCGAGCCAGGCGCCTGTTCATCGTAACTTGATGACAGGGTCGCCCATACAGCCTAAGCCGTTCCGTCGGTACCCCGACGATCTTTCCGATAAGGAGTTGTTTGGGGTCCAGCCGTCGTCGCCGAGCAGGAAGAAGGTGAAGATGGACACACTTCCGACCGTTCTGGAGGCAGGCGATTTGGAGGCTTTGCAGTTGGCGTACCACATAGGGCCCAGCTATGAGCTCATGCTGCCGAGCTCTACCCTTCGGCCGACTGACCCCCTGCCTGATTGGTATTGCGTCTTCCCCGTGGATGCCTTCATCTCCGGACTGAGGCTGCCAGTCCACCCATTTGTTCGCGAGGTGCTGAACTGGGCGTCCTTGGTGCCGATGCAGTACGGGCCAAACTCCTGGAAGCAGATCATCTATTTCGTGTTGATGTGCGAGGAACAGAAGGTACCCCTGCGGCTGAATGTGTTCCGAGCGATGTTGATGATCAGCTCGGCGGCTGAGGGTGTTTACTACATCTCGCCCCGGAGTAAGGGGAAGGTCGTGCACAGCCACCCGGACTCCATCAAGGATTGGAAGAAAAAATATCTGGTGATCCGGAGTGAGGAGCCCTGGGACATTCCCACTCGATGGAACCACTCCAAGCCGAGCTACCAACCGCCGAGGCCGAGGGATTTGACGGCCGAGGAGTGGGGGTTTGTCGAGTGCCTCCGTCTGTCGCATAATATTAATTGGACGAATGTAGCGCCCCGAATTTCTAGATGAATAACATAGAAAATACGTGGCACATTCCCAGTGATCCACTTCAATACAACAATAAACATAACCAAACACCACTAAAATTTTCATCTTTTATTACAACCAAACTTTTACAAATCACAGCGGAAGTCTAAACAACTCAAACAATAATTTCTTTGTTTTCAACTCCAAATCATCTTAATAAGACTTTACAAATTTTACACCAAACACTAAATAGTCCATTTAACCCAAAAGCTAACTCAAGCATCCAATCTCCAGCTCTAAGCAATAACCTGCATCATGTGAGGCTAGAGTTGAACTCTAACCCCCAAACTAAAGGGGTTAGCCATAAATGGTGTGAGTGGCACAAAAACAAACAAGCAACATAAATGAGCATAATCATGATATTCCCAACAAAGGTAGTAAACCAAATATACCAAAATAAGAAGTAACAAGAAGTGAAAACAGGTGATACGAAAACCAAATGTCAAGTGTGGAAATCAGCAAAACCAAATGCATGAAAATGAGTCAAGAAAACACAAATGCTATATGCAGACAACGATGATTACTAAGAGATAAAGATAGACTATGAGGATTAGCCCATGCCCGATAATTCCGTGATTGATCCCACATCTCAAGTAACCACTTGGATAATTCTGGAGATCATCTCACATCTAGACATAAACACATCATCACATGAATACCCCACAAGCGTCGCCTTGACTTCGATAATTCCGGAGTTCAATCCCACATCTCAAGCAAACCACTTGGATAATTCCGGAGATATATCTCTTATCTCAGGTAATTTACCTGGATAATTCCGGAGATAAATCCCTCATCTCAAGAAAGTTACTTGGATAATTCAGGAGATTAAGTCCCACATCTAAAGCCTTACTGAGGTGCATAACTCATGTTCCCCTTCGTCATGACACTACTAGTGCAAGTCCTTATTGTTTTCGGTTACTGAACAAATCTCCTAGAGTAGTGTACCCCACCGGCCTAAAAAAAATATCTGAATAACTGAAAATTCGCCACACTGGGCCTCAACAAATAACTCAACACCGGTATACTAGGGTCACATACCTCTAGAGACTCAAAATCAAATGTCTAAACAAATTCCCACTAAACAAGTGGCTCAACTGAATATCTCAAAAATCATGTTCTTAACCGAACATCTCAAAATCAAATACTGAACAAATATCTCAAAATCAAATACTGAACAAATATCTCAAAATCAAATACACAGATCCCTCAGTACCAGTCGACTTATGCTGAGGTAAGTCGACTATCCAGAGGACAATTCTCCAGAATTTTACAACAATAATCTAAGGCATATCAGTCGACTTGGTAAGTCATCAGTCGACTCAACCGAGGCAACATCAAAAATTCTCAAGAAAATAATCTAAGTATATAAGTCGACTGAAAGGTTCATAGGTTGACTGTCCCGAAAGGACTGAACAAGTTAACAATCAGCAGACCAGTCGACTGACACAGTCTAAGTCGACTGTCCCGAACAATTCAAAAAGACTGAAGATAAACAGTAGGGTCGTACCAGTCGACTGCACAGTAGGCCAGTCGACTGTCAGCCTACAGTTTTCAAGAACAAATCTGAATACAAAATCAAACTGAAGTTCCCTAAAGAATCATTGTTCATTGTTTATCAAACAACAGTTCGTACACAAACCAATGATAATCCCAAATAATCTCCAATACGGATACATACTCGATCATTCACTTCCTCAAAATTCAATTCTCATGATCTAAATCACCAATCTTCTATTAGGGTTTCTCAAACTAAATTTCTTCCTCAACTCATAATCAAATTCTGATTTACAACCACGGATCCAGATATTTATCATCCGATCACAACTTAATCAATTCTTAACATGCTTTCCAATAATACGATCCCATAAATCAATATTTCCTCAACAAATCTTGATAGTTTCTCATACATGGTCCAAATATCAATAAGTGTTCTCATCATCCATATCAAAATAAAAGATCTATATTATGCATACGATGAGACTAACAAGACAATATCATCACGATCCCAAACAAAGCGTAACAAAGATCTTACGTCATTCATCAATCAAAACAAACAAAACAAAACAAGCAAAACAAAAACCAAACCACTCACATTGTTTTGATGAAAATCCACGAAAAAAGCTCTCCTCCTTGCTAGATCCAAAAAGCCTCTTCTTGCTCCTCAAACAATTCTCAAAATCTGAATATTTTTGTAAATGACGGCTGGGGAAGAAATCCCTTATATATGTCGGATTAATATTAGAGTTTAACCCGCCTTTTGCAAAATAATCCTTCCCAAAAATACAACTCACATATATATACATTAGTCTTGTAAATTCAATAAAACTCCTTTAAATTAGGATCTAATAGAAAATATACTTCTAAACCTCAGCCAATACTGCTCAAAACGTCCAGAATGCCAATTTTGCATTTCAACCCTTAAAAATGTAAATTTTGCAAATAAGTCCTTCTTTTCTCAAAATTTGCAAATAGTACTAATTAATTTCAGAAAAATCTGGAAAAATACTACATAATTCCCAAATAATAAATAATGGTTTTTCATAAGGAAATCTTAATTTTCCAAACTTCCCAAAAGTCATTTGCACGTGTTTTGCACGTGTACAAAAGATAAATTTCTTAGAAAATATCAATTAAATCCTCAAAAATTATTTAAATTCATTTTCAAATAATTAAAATAATATTTGAAAATATGGGGTTCTACAACGAAGGTGACGGAGGGTCATCTGGCGAGCGTCGGACTGAGCCCGGTCGTTCTGTGTATGTAGTTGTTTCTTTCTTTTGACTTTGTTGTTCCTCTGTGCTCATTGTCCTTACTGGATCTTTTTGCAGATATAGATGAAGCATCGATCAAGGCAAGGAGGCTCGCCATGAAGAAGGAGAAGGTCGAGAAGAAGGGGGAGGCGACGAAGAGGCCGAGGGAGTCGTCCCTAGCCATCTCGGAGGCCCAGCTCGAGCCAAGGACCAAGAGGACTCGCTCGGAGATGGGCAAGGGGACGGCTACTTCGAGGGGCCAGGGCCAGGCGAAGGCATCCGATCTTGACAAGGGGAAAGGTCCTTTGGTCGAGGTCGAGGAAGAGGACCCTGTGGTGGAGATGTTGCGGCAACGGTGGGCACCGGATTGGTCGGTTCGGATGGGGGACTGTCTGACTGAGGAGGCCCAGGCCGTTGAGGTGGCGGAAAAGTTGGCAACCCCTCGCGACCGCAAGGAGATGGAGAGCGAGCCCGTGGAGGTGGCGTTCACGCGCCTGGCGCAGGCCACCGTGCTGGTAAGCTCGTCGACCCTATCCTCCTTGTTAGTTTTACTGCGGAAGTCTTTGTCTTAACTGCGCTTGTTGGTCGCAGGCTTGCATGCAGGGGGCTAACGTGAAGAACCTCTACGAAGCGTCCCTGGCACGAGAGCGAGCTCGGGCGGATAAGAGCGAGCGGGAGATGAAGGAGATGCGGATCGAGCTCGAGGGCTCGCACAAGAGGGAGCAGCAGATGAAGCTCGAGCTCGAGGCCAAGGATGCGGAGTGGGGGAAGAGGGTGGTCTCCTTGAAGAAGAAGTTCGCCAAGAAGAAGGAGGAGTTGACGAATGCGGGTCAGATGATGGTGATCAAGGCCCAGGACGAGTGTTATGCGAAGGCCCTCAGTCATGTGAGGCACTTCTACCCGACCGTCGACCTGTCCAACTTTGAGTACGACATGGAGATCGAGGGGACACCGAAGACCCCTGGCGAAGAAGGGCCCGCTCTTGACCCGTCTGCCGACCCCCCTGTGAACCCGTCTGCCGACGCTGAGGTGGGAAAACAAGTTGTATAATTTTATCTTTCTTTTTCTCTCTCTCGATTGTATTTGCCTTCCGCGGACTGGCCACCGCATTTTTTGTAAGAAGCAACTCAATTTATAAAAAGAGGATTTTTGACTGGCCAAGTGTTTTGACCTCGGATATTTCCGAACCTCCTTGCTTATGTGTTTTGAGTGGGCTGGTTCTCTTGTAGGTTATGGCTCCCCCTCCCGAGGCGGACCCCCGTCGTTCCGACGTGGCGTGGCTCCGGAGCAAGGTTGAGGCCTTGGAGGCCACTTTGGTTCGGTACCGTAAGGGGGCCCGTGACACTGATGCGGCCTTCAATTATTACAGGAACAAGTCTGAAGTCCTAAGTGAGAAGGCAAGTCGGCTCAGGAGGGCGATGGTGGATCGGGAACTCGTGGGTGTCGGACTCGGATATACTATGTCGAGTTCCTCGGTGCAGAGGCCCTCTTCTGAGAAGCTACTTCGTGATGTGATAGTGGAGAAGGAGATGGAGATACACCGTTACCGGACGATGCTGGGTGTCTCGACATCTTCCTCGGGGGGTCGGCGAGCGGAGGGGGTTCCCTCTGCGCTGCTGCTATTGGAGCGTATGCGACCCGTTGATGCCCAGAGCTCCGTGGCCGGTGTGTCGACTGTGGCCGAACCGAAGGACCATCATGACAAAGAGAGAGTTCCAAGTTGTTCGGTCGGAGTGATCCCGCCATTCGTCGGACCCGAGGGTCCCTAAGATGACGACTTCCTTCAGTTTGAGATGAGTGGAGTGTTTCTGTAACGGTCTTTGTTTGTTTTCTCAGAACCCAATAAAGGAGTATGAATAAGGAATTCTTTTCACTCTTTGCTCTGGCTGATGGTGTAATGAATGATGAAGGGGGTGTGGTTCGGCCTTGTCGACCCGCAAGGGATCGGCGTGGGGTGTTGTGAAGTCTCCCTGGCCTGAGGCCGAATCGGACCTACCGAGGCGCTGGGGACGATACCGGAGTGAAAACTCGGGTGCCGATCCCATTGTCCGGCGTTAGGTCGGATCTGCCGAGGTGTTTGGAGTTTGACAAAAAGAGATATCTTTCGTATAAGATAGGGAGGGCCGCTAAGATAGCCCTTTACATATGAGTGCTTACACAAAAACATATTTACATTTAGCCAAGGTAGAACCTATGTTCGTCCCTCAAGGAACTTCATTAGGTGCTCGGCGTCGAATGGGACCTCCTCCAGCTCGACGGCAGGTTCGGGAGCAGGGCTGTCCCTCTCAGGTTCGAGTTCGACGGCGTCGAGGGGGAACACACCTCCCCCGACGGTGGTCATGTAGCACGATCGCGCTGCTTCTTGGCTGCCTCGGACAATGCCGACTCCTTACGGGGTGGGAAATTTAAGTTTCAGATGGTAAGCCGAAGGCACTGCTTGGAGGGAGCATAGTCCGGGTCGGCCGAGTATGGCGTTGTAAGCCGCCTTGACGTTGACCACCATGAAGTCCATGGACTCGGTCCTCTTGACAGGAGCCGATCCTGCGGTAACGTCGAGGGTAACAATCCCTTCTGTCACGAGAGGGATGCCGGAGAACCCATGCAAGGTGTATCCGGCCGGCTTGAGTTTGCCTCTAGGTAACTTGAGATTCTCGAAGTCTTCGAGAAAAAGAATATTAACCGAGCTGCCGTTGTCGACGAGGATTCGGCGAACCTCACAATTAGCCATGTGGAGGCTAATGACGAGGGCATCGCAGTGGGGTAGGCGAACGCCTTCGAGGTCCTCTCCTGAGAAGGAGACCGGCATCAGTTGTAGCTTGGGTGAGGGGTTGTCTCGGACAGCATTCACCTCTCGGATGAAGGCTTTTCGGGAAGTATTTGATTCTCCTCCCATTGGCCCTCCGTGGACATAGTGCAAGATGAATGGCGTATCCGCAGCTCCCTCGGACTCGGGATCCCGACCCTGGATGCGGTTCGGAGTAGGGTTCGGAGGCGAGAGCCTCCGATTCCTAGCATCCCGCTGATCCCGTGGGCCTTCTCGGGTGAATTCTCGGAGGTACCCTCTTGAGATGAGTTCCTCAATTTCGTCTTTCAGGGCCCGGCATTGGTCGGTTTCGTGCCCATGATCTCTGTGGAAGCGACAGTAGAAGCGCTGATCTCGATTCTTGTTGTTATTAGGTCGGGGAGATAGTCGGACAATGCCTTTGTCTTCGATTTCTAAGAGGATGACAGATACGTTATGTGTCAAGGGAGTGTACCTCTCGAAGCGGGGGACCGGCGGGACCTTCTTCATGGCCCCCGCGTCCCTCGGAGCCTTCTTTGATGGTTCGACTTCTTCGGCCTTCCGTTTTCCCTTCCCGGTGGCCTCCCTGGCATCTTCGGGGTTAAGAGCCTCTTCTGCCCTAATGTATTTCTCGACCCTGTTGAGGAGGTCGGGAAAGTCGACGGGGGGTTTCTTCGCCAGAGCAGCCTTCAGCTGTCCATGACGGACGTTGTGCCGGAATGCCGCGGAGGCAACGCCTGGATCAAGGGAGGAGACCGACCTTGCCTCTGCTGTAAACCTCCGGACGAACACTCTGAGTGACTCCCCCTCTATCTGTCTGAGCCCAAGTAAAGAGGCGCTGGTCCTTTCGACCTTCCGGCTGGTGACAAAGTGGGCAAGAAAATTGCCCTCTAGTTGGTCGAAGGAGTAAATGGAGCCGGGGGTGAGCTTCGAGAACCATTCACGAGCCAGACCCCGAAGGGTGGCAGGGAAGGCTCGGCACAGCAGAGGATCCGAGGCGCTGTGAATCATCATGAGGGTTTTGAAACCCTCCATGTGATCAGCAGGATCTCCCTCGCCGTCGTAGGTCTCGAATTGAGGTGGTCGGAAATTCCTGGGTATTTCCGCTTGGAGGATGGGGGCGGAGAAGGGAGGACGGACAAGTCTGTACCCCTGAGCCGCTCGTCGGCCGCCGTCTCCTATGTGATCGAGGCGATCCTCCATTTCTTGGAGGCGCCTTAGGAGTACGCCATCGTCCTCTGGCTGGATTGTTGATAGGCGGGATACGCTGGCCTCGGCGTCCAACCCGGTTTGGAAATGGAGGGCTTCCTCCCTGGGGGCCCGTCGGAGAGCCCCAAGAATTTTCCTTCGGAAATCCTGGAACTCCTTGTGAGTGACGGGGGCCCCCTCGACCCTGTTTGGTCAGTCCGAAGGTTGCCTCCCGACGCGGCTGAGAGCTGGCCTCCGTCCATCGGGCGGCGGTCTTGGATGGTTCGGGGCCGAGTTGGAAGCGGCCCTTCCCCTGCTGCGGCTAACCTGCCGGTTGATGATTATCCCCCGTAGGTCGGGCTGGACTTGACTGGTGACGCTCCTTTGGGACCCCTGATGGGGAGCCCTGGGTTTTGAAATGCGTGGCCCTACGTTAGCAGTTGGTGGGGGTGAGTCCCGTCGGTTGACGGAGGTAGCAGCCCCCTTGCCCTTGGAGGCCATGAGAGTTCGGCTGTCGAGGTCCCTTGATGGTCGGGCTCGGGTCGGCTTCTGAAGCAGTGTTCCCACAGACGGTGCCAACCTGATGCGGTTTGTTTCTGGGAGACATGTGGATGCACCAGGTGTGAGTTCGGACTCGATTTGTATTGAAGGAGAAAGCTGCTTGTCAGATGACCCTCGGCTGACGGGGCGGTACCTGCGACGGGCTCGAAATGAGGTGGATGTCTGGGCTCGGATCATAGGGTTCGGATCCGAGGTCTTGTGTACCTGCAGACGGTCCTGAAACACCGGGGTTTATCCCGGCGGCGGACCCTCCGACGATCTAGTCAGTCTCTGTGAGAGAGTAGCAATAACTAGCAGAATTTAGGTGGCAAAAGATTGGTTACCTGAAAAGGTGGGTGAGGGCCTTGTATTTATAGGAAATCCCAACCGGGTTTGGATCCGCTTGGGGGCCGGGTCTGAACCCGAAAGCCCATGGGCCTGACGTGGCAGAAGGCCCAGGGGGTTTAGGGCTGACGTGGCAGTACCAAGAGTGGTATAGGGCTGACGTGGCAAAGCCCTTGGTGGTATTTGGAGTTGACGTGGCTGATCATGGGGCTCCTGTGCTCCTGGGAGAATCTGATGGCCTAGGTTGTGCCAGGTCATCTACATTCTTTACCAGGCTGGGTGGACGGCCCGTGGGGCTGTCGTGGATCGGAGGCCGAGGGTCATCTAGACTCGTCGGATACGAGGAGGTCAGGTTTGTGGGGGTGAACTTGAGGTTCGGCGCCGACCCTGTAGTGGCTCGAAGCCGAGCCAGATCGTTGCTTTTCCCATTCTTGAGTGAGAGCTGTACTGGGCCCTGGTTGGGCCCCAAGCCATTTTTACCCTACCACAACCGATTTTTAACCGAACCAACTGGGGGTTTGGGTTGGCCCGGTTCTTGATCTTCAATAACCAACTGGACCGGTTCGGTTGTTGGATGGGGTTATCAAATAACCGATGAAACCGAACCGACCGTACCTCTATGCATAAGTCCATAAAAAATCTAGTTTTCCTTTAATTTCTTGAATATACAAACAGTCATTTCTCATTTTCTTGGAGATACAAACAGTCTTCTTTAATTTCTTTAATACAAACCGAGCAGTTGTTCTACCTATGTTTTGATTCTCCATAACCCTGTGTATTATTTTGTTGAGAAATATTTGATTTACAGTGTGGTCCAGCTTAATAGAATCATGAAGTTGATGTAACATTTAGTAGTTACTTTAATCAAGTCAAGCAGATTTTCTATATCTTTTTTTATTGTACCTGAAATTCAATTAGCTATGCTTATTGATGTTTCTTTTATGATAATAAACTAAGATTACAGAAGTATGCAAGTGAAAAAACAATTTATCTCACCCATTTAAACGTCATCATCTCAAACAATTAATGCAAAATTTATTAACACCTTGTGATTTTATGAATCTTCATTTTAAATTCATTTATGAATAACAAATAACATGTTGTTTCTTAAGTTTGATTGAAGCTAATATTTTAAATTTCAACAAAATTATGAATGATGTTGAAGGTGAAAAGTAACACGCTAAACCGACCATCCAATCCAATCCAAACCGAGCTTAATCGGCTTGGATGGAAACCGATCCAATTAAGGATCAGATTGGTTGTGGATGAGAAAATTAAAAAACCGATATTCTTTGGATCGGTGGTGGATAGTCCATATTAGGTCGGATATCGACCGATGCCCACCCCCATAATTACCGACTATTTGTTTTTTCCATTCTAACAATGTAAGAATTACATTATTGACAAAAGATGAATGACTATAAAGGGGTTGTCTGTCAAAGAGGATTTTGAAACCATCCTTTGAGAATCACGATACTTCAAAGTTAGGTGTTCTTGGGAAAGAATTTCAAAGTTGGGTGTTAGTCAAACATCTATATAATAAAACACAAAGAAAGCTATCAAGTGACTCACCTTCAATCCCCTCAAAAATCAAAGATCCAGATCTAACCTCACAAAACATATTTTTTCCTCCAAAAGTTTTCCCCCAAAACTCAAATTCAAATCACCCACCCAAAGCAACTTCTATATTTATTTAATTTTTTTTTCTCTCTTTCCATCCCTCTTCTATTCAAAAAATTAAGAAAATTAAAAATTAAAAAACTAAAAAAAATTAAAATTTTAAAAGCTTTAAAAATAATTCAAAAAAATCAAAAAAAAAATCATATAATATGTTTTTTGCTGGAGCCCCAAAAGTTTCTCATATAATATGTTTGCTACTTCAATTAATTTGTTGGACCTCCAAAACTATTTTATATGATCAGACAAGATGCACCGTTCCGAAGACATGCCGTAGGTACGTGTCAACCGGCAAACCTAGTAATATTACAAACATCATGTTTTATTGAAATCTCACGTGTCTTGACATTAAAATCTAATTATACTATAAATGGCCTCAAACCTGACAATTAAAATCATACCTCTAACAAAACCTTTCTCAAATCATAACAAAATGATAAACATGCTAAATTTCATGGTTCTAAAATAATAATAAAAATTAAAATAAATTACATTAAATTTATGTTGAGTAATTGCTAACTCATACTACTAGTATAATGTACGTGCGATACACGTTTACAAAAGTATATTCATCAAATTAAATGAATATATATCGAATAAGAAAAATAATAATTTATATTTGAATGTTTTGATTTAGGCTATACGTGCGGTGCACGCTTATATTTATTGGATATAGTTTGAATATGTATTGCACGAGTTTGTTTGGTTACAAAGTTATGGTTTGTTTGGTTACAAACCCCAACTCTCACATTAAAATAGTAGAAATTATATATTATATTATAAATAGATAGATAGATAGTAATTTACACGTGTGATGCACATTTAATATATATATAAAATAAAGTAAAAATTTGACGTAGTGAGGACTCGAACTTGAGACCTTCTTCATATTAGTTATGTACGTACAATGCACGAATTGGTAGATTGACAAATAACACTAAGATGTTCTCCCATTATAATATTAGAGATAAGTGTATTTGAGAGACAATAAAAATTGTGTTCATTGGGAAATCATCATAATTTATCTTTAAACTCACATTGAGTAAAAAATCATCCTGCGTTTTTTTTAATTTCTTCCAACTAACACCCCCTTTCACTTCTTACTGAGTCGTCAACAATTTCTATTTTCTTATGCCGGCATAAGAACAATCTAATTGAGAAAATGTGAAAGCTATTAATGACTCAACAACAATTTGTATCATCTTCTACCTGCATAAAAACAGTCTTAGACAAAATGGGACTCTTAACGACTCAACATCAACTTCTATCATCTTCTAGTCCACTAATAGCATAAGAACCGTGAGCGCTCTTATCAGTTGTTTGTTTTTCCATTATGACAATATAAGTGTTGGATATATGGGTATATTCTCCATATATAAATATTATATGTGCATATAAGTAACACGTGTATTGAATATACTATTGATTGGATATTGGAATGCGGATTTGTGGGCTTATAACTCGATACCCAAACCAGTATTTATTCCATAAATTCTGGCTTGTGATAGCAGTCTAGGTATTCCAATCTTGATACCTAGGGTGAATATCTCAAGAAACTTAGATCTAGATATTAACCCTAATTTTCAATTGTTAATTTCTCACAAAACCTAACAATCTTGAAATATTATTAATCAATTTGTGAGATTAATTAAGAGAGGAGTACCCCTCTCTGGATCCCGTCGAAGCCAACGTCACCGACGATCGCCATCACTGTCATCGTGGTCGGCGTCGTCGCTCCCACTACCGTTCGCCGTGAGTCGTCGCCTTCTTCGTTCAAAGCCGATCGACCATCAGTCGAGGCGTCGACCAGAGACGAGTCGAATCGACCTCGCGGCGTTGCCCTCGACCTCCCTCTCCGGCTGTCTGCGTGTCATACCCGACTATGGTGAACCCGATCCGCAAGCAAACCCATCCTCCTCCTATCTTCTCTGACTTGCTGAGTAATCGGACCCGAACCCGATCTATTAAGAATTTTGGTGTTCTCTTGTTTCCGGGTTGTGAAGAAGAAGTGGGGTCCTTCTTGTTTTCATCTCATCTTCTGATCTGGTATCTCTGAACATTAAGATTCATACAATTATCTAATTTATTTATTCTGTTATTAGTTGGCAGATTTACAGATAAACCCTCATCTTTATCTAAATTACTTGTGTAGTAATAATTCAGAACATACTCTCAAACTTTAGGAACTCATCGTTTATTCCTTAAGATGGAAAAACATGATCGACCGTATGAGATTCCTAAACTAGAGACATTTATTAGTTCTGAATTCAATAGCTGGAAGAGAAAAGCACAGTATGGAATGAAATTCATAAAGATTTTCTATACCTGTCAAACGACCTATGATGAGTGTACTGAAGATGTGGATGATGCCACTTGGATCAGAGATGAGGACTTGTGTAGGGAGTTTCTGTTCAACAGTATTTCAGATCGGTTTGCAGATGTTTACATGAAGTACGGAACAACTAAGGAAATTTGGGATAATCTGCTGAATGAATTCAAAAAGGAGGAGAATATCTCCAAGACTCAAATGGTTGATAAGTTCATGAGTTTTGAATTCAGAGAGGAGAAAGCCATTCTCCCTCAGGTAACTGATCTTGAAAACTTAGTAGCTAAATTGAAAACTGAAGATATCATTGTGTGTGATGTCTTTCTTACTGGAGCAATAATTTTTAAATTACTTGCATCATGACTTACATTTAAGACTGAAATGTATCGACTACCAGAATAAATTAAGTTTGCACAACTCAAACGATGTATTAAAGTTGAGGATGGGACTAGAACTAGGATCAATTTAGAGTTGGCTAAGAAACAACTTTCTCATGCTAATGTGCTAACCAATACAAAAATATGTTCCTAAGTTTAAGAAGAACAAGCTTAATAAAGTTAAGGGTGAACCGTCCAAGTTGGAAGCCACTAAAAAGATTGTCAAAAAGAAAGAGAAGTGCTACAACTGTAGAAAGTGGGGTCACCATACTACCGAATGTAAGCTACCCAAAAGACAACAACCTAATAATGAAAGGGTGAACTTGTTAGAAGGCAACACTGAACCCACCAATTTTGTTGTTGGTGACGATAAGGTCAGTGCCTCTGCTAGTTGGTTGTTGGACTCGGGGGCTACATGCCATGCTTGTAACAATAAAAACCGGCTAACTGATCTTAAAGATGCAAACGAGTCTGTCTCTATGGCGAATGGAGAATCGGTCAAGGTGCTCCAGGTTGGAATTGCAAATCTCAGACTTTCATCAGTTAAAACTTTAATTTTGCGTAATGTTAAATGTGTTCCTGCTTTAGCAAAAAATTTAATTTCTATTAGCTTACTGAATAATGCTGGCATGGTAGTTTCTATGATAAGTGGTAGAGCTATTTTATCTGTTAACTCGTACTACTTTGGTTGTGCTTACTTAGTCAATGGCATGTATAGACTTAGTTTAGCAAATGAAGTGATTAATGCTGTTATCTCAAAACTGTGTAGCCCTTATACTTGGCACAACAGATTGGGACATGTAAACTATATTAAATTACTTGCTGTAGCTAAAACTTTTAATCTGCCAATTGATACATCCTTAAGATATGACAAATGTGAAGTGTGTGCTCAGACAAAGATCACTAGAAAACCTTTTAGTTCTGTTTCTAGGAGTACACAACTTCTTAAACTAATTCATTCTGACATTTGAGACTTTAAAAATTTTGTGACGCAAGGAGGTCGAAAATATTTGATCACTTTTATAGATGATTATTCTAGATATTGTCATATTTATCTGTTAAAAACAAAGGATGAACCACTGAATAAATTCAAAGAATTTAAAGACCATGTCGAAAATCAGTTAAATGCTAAAATAAAAAGGTTCAAATCTGATAGAGGCAGAAAATATGTATCAATGGGTTTTAAAGAATTTTGCACTTCACATGACATTATCTCTGAAACAACAGCACCCTACTTACCACAGTGAAATGGTACAGCCGAAAGAAAGAATCGAACACTCACATAATTGTTGAATTCTATGTTATTGACTGCTGGATTGCCTTCAAGTTTTTAGGGAGAGGCTGCATTGACTGCTAATAATATTCTTAATATGTTACCACACTCTAATATGTTACCACACTCTAAACTTTAAGTTTTTGTACTTAAAGATTTAGAGAACAAAGTTTGCAAATTAGTAAAATCTTTGTATGGATTAAAACAAGCACAAAAATTATGACATGAAAAATTTGATACAACCATAAAGAGCTTATGTTTTAAATCTAGTAATTTTGATAAATGCCTTTATTTTCGTGATCTATTAAATAAAATTCCTATAATTTGCTTGTATGTTGATGACATGCTTATTGTTGAAAGCGACCTCTCGACTGTACTTGAAGTTAAAACAATGCTATCCTAAGAATTCAGCATGAAGGACCTAGGTGTTGTGGACACTATATTAGGTATGAGAGTGAGTTTTGTTAGGCAAGGTATATTCTTTAGTCAATCTCACTATATCAATAATGTGTTACAAAAATGGGAATACAGTGATTGCAAAAGGTTTGAAACACCTTATGATTATAACAATAAGTGGACACCTGACGATGGTGCAACAGTGAGACAGTTGGAATATTCTAAACTAATTGGAAGTCTCATGTATGCAATAATCTACACTAGACCAGACATAGCCTTTGCGGTAGGCATGCTTAGTAAATTCATTAGTAATCCCAATAAGTCACATTGGAATGCCCTTGAGAGGCTAATGGGTTACCTAAGTGGTACTCAAGAGTTGGCTTTGTGCTACTCTGGACATCCTTCAGTTTTGGAAGGATATTCTGATGCATCGTGGTGCACAGAATTTGGTGAAAGTCGATCCACTAGTGGTTATGTGTTTACACTAAGAGGAGCAGCTGTGTCATGGAAATCTAAAAGGCAACCAGGCATTGCATTCTCATATATGGAGTCTGGTCTTTTTGCGCTATCTTGTGCTGGTGAAGAAGCAGAATGGATGAGAGATCTGTTGCTAGATATTCCATTGAGAAGGTTTAAAGTAACCACTCTTAGCTTGTTTTGTGACAACCAAGCTATAAAAACTGTAGCAACTAATACTCTTTACAATGGTAAGAGATGAACTGTCGGTCTTAGACAGACAAAGACAATAATATCAAACGAGTATATCAAATGAGTAAATAAATCAATTTTACTTACATTATGGGGAGAACTAGCGATCCAGGAATGAAAAATTTTGAAAGAATTATCACCCAACATGCTAATTATTGCAATTATCTCTATAAAAACCTCAAACTTTGGAGGTAATTATATACAACAAAAAATAATAATGATATTTATTATTTATTTCATTTATTTATTACTAATTTTTTTAACATGATTCTATCTGACATCAACAAACAACACTACAATAGAGATAAATCCGAATGAACCAGAAGCAGATAAAATTCGAGAACGGTATAATTCATTTTGTATATTTAATTCTTTAATTGTTGCCTTTTGGAGTATCATTTACCATAATTTTTTTTGTTTGTTTCAGGATAAATTGTAATGAAATTTTATTAAAAAGTAAATCCTTGCAAAGAAACAAAAGAAAAGTAATGGATGTGGAAGAAGTGAAACTAACTGACATTCTCCATTGTGCATACGAGGATTCTTCTGATGTATTATAAATAATAAAATTATTTTAAAATATTTTGTTCAATTCTCTCTGTGTCTAGAAATATATTGATGACTTTAAATTTTATTTAATATTTTAAAGCAAAATACTACTATTGCAAAGTTTGGATACAAAATGTCAAAGACGTTAGAGATCCATGGTACATTGCATGCAAAGCCTGTTCAACAAAACTCAATGTTGAAAATGATGAAGTATATTGTTGGAAATGTAAAAAAAATAATGTTGAATATGAGCCAAGGTATACAAAAAACCATATTGTTAGTTTTCCATTTTTCCATTCTTCAACAAAGTTAAATAAATAAATAAAAACAAACTAAGAATAAATTGTTTCAGATATTTATTCAAAATCACAATAAAAGATACATGTACAGATGCAAAATTGACTTTATTTGATGAGGAAGCAAGATACATCATCGGTTGTTCCGCAAAGTCCTGGAACATATTAAGAATAAGATATAATATGTTATTCCCATAGAATTAAAAATGATTAAGAGCTAATTATTTAATTCTATATGCAGGAAAAAATATATTGAAGAATTTGGCAGACGGACAAAGAAATGCATTGGAGATGAGTATACTTTTTATATTATCAAATTACAAGATGTCACGTATGGAAGAACAATTACAAAAATATTGACTGGATGCACAATAAAAAAGGATGAACAAAAAGTTACGAGCAGTCTTAAGTTCAAGAAAATTAAAGTCGAAAGTGATAATGATCTTATGAAAAATTCAATGATATCAGTTTAGGATTTACTAATTTGCTCTTTTTAATATTTTTTTTAATATCAGTTTTAAGTTCAAGAAAATTAAAGTCGAAAATGATGATCATTCTTATGAAAATACAATGATTATATCTTTAAGTTCTAGATGAAAATATTATTTACATGTTTATTTTGTTTACTCATGATAATATTGAGTCTTTTGTTTTAAAATTTTCAGTATTTTGTGTACATAATTAATATATATTGATTATACTATATATTCATTTCAGTTCTTAATAAAATTTATTCTATGATTCATTTTCTCAACAACATAAAATATTGTTAAAATATTCTACATTCATGTGCACCAAGCCACGTGCACTTGGTGCACAGCAAATTTCAACTAGTATATATATATATATATATATATATATATATATATATATATATATATATATATATTCAAGACCTCAGCAACCTTACGGCTGTTGGAGCTCAGCGTCGACCTCAGCAACCTTACGGCTGTTGGAGCTCAACGTCGACTCGGGCGCTTGTCTAACAGAGGGGGCCTTCGCCCTCTTATGAGGCCGCTTCGAGGGGCCTTCGGAGCCCCCTAGGCAGGAAGAAATCCCTATATATATATATATATATATATATATATATATATATATATATATAAAATTTCAATGTTGTCTGGCATCGAACCTAATATCTCCTTTATATTAGTTATGTATGTGCATTGCACGTATTTGTTGGGTTACACTGCACGTGTTTATTTTGTTACAAATGGAGTTTGTTTCCAAACAAACTCTCTTATAAAAACTACTCTTGAATTTTCTTTAGTTAAGTATGTTATTTTGCATAAATTTTTGTAACTGCTATTTTATTTTAATCTCTACTACTATAATGGGAGAAGGCCTTAGTCCTTAATCCAACCCGCGCAACGCACGTTTAAATGAATATTAATTAGAAAAGCATTTATTACTCCAACTCTTTCATTATATACTTTATTTAAATCTACCCGCTTACGTGTATTACACGTACAACTCAAACCTTCCCATTGTATTCTTTATATTACTTTTAAAAATATATATATTTATTAACAAGTGCTATATTATATTACTTTAGAAACTATATATTAATTAAAACGTGCATCGCACGGGTTAAATACTAGTTTTATTTTATCATATTTTCACCTAAAGAGTAGTGAAATTTGCATGTGATCGGCTTAGAGCCCATGGGCCAATGGTCCGGCCATTTGTAGTGGGCTCAGTTTTGGGCCCAGTGCCATACTTTTCTGTTTCTGGACCAACCTTATAGGCTTTAAAGACAAAGCAAACGGGTTTGGAAGTGGATCCGGTCCAACAAGACTAACTAAACACGAGAGGCAGTAGATGAGAGAAAAACGTGAATAAGAGGAGGATGAGGTTAAAATGTGAACGGGGCCGGCTTCACGCAATTCATGCTGGCTTCAGTATTTGTAACGGTGTTCCATACGCGGGCTTTTTCGCCTGCTAGCCTTTTCCCTCGAAGCTAAGATAGGATCCTATGTATGTTCACATTTATTGTACACGTCTGAGTACTGTATATACACTACATAAGTGCATATTTCTTTCTTACAATTATTTTCAAACTCCATGCATTATTTTCTCTAAGTTGCCTTCTAAATTTCCTTTTTGTTATTCTTATTCCCAAATATATGACGATAATTTTTAATTGGTTTTTTTTTAGAAAACTCTTTGCCTTATTATTCTAGAAGGTAATCAGTTTTTTAAGGTACTGCTAAATTAACTAGTTGATCATTTATATATATATATATATATATATATATATATATATATATATATATATATATAGGGAAATGATCGAGTGAGAACTCTTTTGGTGAGAACCACGTGAGAACTTTTGTTTGGGACATTAGTTGAATGATCTGAACCGTTCATTTTGATCTACACGACTCAATTAGTCTATGGATGAAAAATCAAGTCATTTGAGATTCGATTGCCCATGCATTGAAGTGTTACAGATTGTGTGGCTGAAAAATCGTTATTTTTTATAGTGACATGATGCATGGACAAATGAATATCAAATGACTTAATTTTATATTTCTAGACTAATTTAGTTATGTTAAACATTGTGAACGGTTCGGATTATCCATAGGATAGATAGGTGTGGAGTTCTCACGAAGCTTATCGTGAGAACAGTTCTCACCAGATCGCTATCCTATATATATATATATATATTTGTTTTACTTTCTAATTTTTGAGAAGAAGATGGAAATTTTTGTAAAGAAATTGAGGGTGGGGAGAAGAGTGAAGATGAAGTTCATGTCGGTGCATTTTATAATCAATGGAATGGAATGTATTGGAAATGAGACTTTAAGACGAAGCAATATGAGATGGAGCCTCAAATCTTCAGATTGTAAGACAAAGTAATCTTAGGTGGAGCCTCAAATCATCAAACCGATAAGAAGATTTTTCTCTTTCACGAGGGATACATCCTATTTATAACGGGATTGAATTCCGAGCTCAGGAACAAGAAGATATTTGGGGGAAATTTCAGTTTACTCAAAGTTTGATTATATTCGTCTCAACTCTGGGCCTTTTATTGGCAGTTATACAGCAGATAGCACGTGCGTGCTATGTAAAAGAAAATAATACTGGACTTTATAAAAGCAGTCCTTACATTTTCCGTCATATTCTTCATATGAAAATATAGTGTGCAATGCACGTGCAGAAACATAATACTGCTAAACTGATACCAGGCCCGGCCCAGGTCCGATGCAAGTGAAACACTTGCATCCGGCCCCCAAAAAAAAAAAAAAATTTGTATATGAGGGACCCCCATTTTCAGGAAAAAAAAAAAAAATTTAGAAATGTGTATATGCGGAGTATATGTGAAAAAAAATCTAATACATAAGGGGCCCCAGTTTTCGAAAAAAAAAAATTAAAAATGTGTATATGTGAAGTATATGTGAAAAAAAAATTCTAATACATAGATAGGTTTTTTTTTTTTTTTTTTTTTTTTTTGTATATGTGGGGCCCCTTTTTGAAAGTTTGCTTCAGGCCCCCAAAATCCCGGCACTGACTGATACATTACTTTACAGACCTGATACTACTAAACTGATATACTGAGTTCAACTGAATTGCACTAATCAACTACAACTCATTCACCTCCATTCACATCTATGACCCTAACACTATTGTTTTCAATAAAAACATTCAAAGTGCCTAATTTGGTCAATGCTATGAACCCCTTATGTATACAAGACTACGAGGGCTACATTCATGAGAGACTTTGACATTCACAAGATATATTGCATGTTTCTCATGTTGGGAGCCATAAAAGGAAATCAAGCTGTGCAGAGATAGTTTGCAAAAGCATGTTGCTTCTTCTCCTGGATTTTGAAGGGAATCTTTGAATAACTTTTTGATTATGTTGTAAAACTGATAAAGTTAATGTTAAAACTATCTCAAAGAAGAAAGCAAGACAAGAAATTGATGTAATTTGAAGATAAATTTGTATAGAAGTTTATATATAGAGAGAGAGCTGGTTCGTACCTGATCAAGAGCGAACTTGTCTGGGAGCCGTTCGATCGCGCAATCAATATCTGACGGCTCGCAGTTAAGTTCAGTTATTAAGAGTGTTTTCGTAATTTCCTCTTTCATTCGATCCACTCTCTGTCTCCCTCTCTCTATCAATCATTTCTTCTTCCTAACCTCCGAACCCGCTTTGCTCCAAATCTCACTCGAAACCCTAGCTCCTCAGCTCTCCCACGACGCCCGTCGCTCATTCTCCCCCAACCTTCGAAACCCTAGCCCTCCACTCTCCACCTCCACCCAGCGCCGCTTGATCTCCCTCTCACCATCGCCGCCACCAACCGACTCCACCTCCAAGCCCCCCGACCTCTGCAGCCTACTCCAAAGCTCTACCTTCGAAATCATAACCTCCACTCTCCACGTCAGCTCTTCCCCCATGCCACCTCCCGACGTCCCTCTCCCCCGTCGCTCCTCTCTCAAGGCTCGTATTTGGGTTATTCAAATAGCAGGTAATTTAGGGTTCTTCAATCTTGCTGTTGATTTAATTAATTTTATTGTTGGATTGAGTTGATTTAATTAATTTTGATTACTACCGAGATGTTTCTGGTCTAAAAATTATAGGTATGCAGATTGATGAAATAGTTGAGTATGCACAAATTCAAAAAAACTTTAAGCAGGTTATATGTTTTTTTTTGTCATTAGTAGCTTATATGCTTATGTTCGAACATTTTGATTATTAACGAGATCCGTAGAATAAATAATTGGTGCATTAGTAGCTTATTTGTTTTATAAATCTATGGCTTCCACAAAAGACTAGTGTTCTGTCCTGAAACAAAATTGGTGAACAAAACTTTTAGCATAATTGGTGCATTTTAGTTCATTACATTTCACCTTTATATCAAACAACTATGTTAATGTATGTAGCCTCTATAGTCCATGCACATAACTTGTAGACGGTCCTCATGCAATAGGAATGAATTTCTTAACCGAAATATTGGTTACTCTTGTATCCAGTATCAAACACACCAAACTACTTGGTATAAGAAACAAGTTGTTCTTGTATATATGATCAAATTAATTAACATATACGTTTTTTTTATCTAATCTACTTGAAAATTACCAAGTTGTTCTTGTATATATGATCAAATTAATTAACATATACGTTTTTTATCTAATCTACTTGAAAATTTTGTTTCTTTACTTTGACCACTCTACCGATAAGAAAAAGGTTAAATGTCAGCTTTGTTCTTCTTCAAAATTCTATTGCAACTGGAGAGTCGAGCTATACTCTTCAAAATTCTATTTCTCAATCCAAATTGGCATTGGAAACTCGAGCTATACTTGTCTTGCATTCTTTTCTGTATGTTGGAGTCTTGTGGGAATGACTATAGTGCTTTGAGCTGAACTTGTAAGCTTTGTTGAGTGGTTTTACATGTGTTTTCAGTCTGAACTTTGGAGGTTTTTGTATAATGTTTTGAGCTAAGTTTGTAAGCTTTGGTTGGATTTTGTATGTGTTTTGCATATGTGAATTACTATCTCAGAATGTATACTTATCTTTTGGTTGGTGGAATTGTTGTTGCGGTGACCCGTAAGAAGTGAGAGAACAAAAATTTGTCCATCAGCCTAATATTTTCTGCTCATGGTGGCCGTACATGTTTACTAGTAAGTTCAGTGTATGTGTTTTATGTCATTGTACCTGTAAAATGTTCCTGCATTTATTCCTTAAGAAAATGAGATGTAAATGTGGTTCCAGTGAGTTATTTTCCTTAAGAAAATGAGAAGAAAATAAGACATAAACATAGACAATAATATCAATTGTCATAACCCACTCAATAACCAGTATAAATAATCCACTATGCTCCTATTCAAATCTGCAGCGTACCAGCCTTCGGATCTGCAACAAAAATTTGAACAGAAACTGAAACTACAATTTTTAATGCACTAGAAAAATGCAACTATGCTCAGTTTCAACTTTCATCTATGGAAATATAAATACATGCATAGTACAATACCTTGTGTGATTAATCAAGATTAGAGCTCATGATACTAACAGAGATGGGTTGATTGACTTGAAAGAATTTGTGAGGTTAATGGAGAGCAGCTTATATTGATGTTTTCATTTTTGTTGACTAGTAACTTTGTATCATTTTATACTGATCAGATACTATGGTACATACTATTACCCAGTAAAACAAATTAGTGATATGTACTTAAACTTAGTTTCATCTGTTTGGAAACAGGTGTTCCGAACATTTGAATAAATTATTTCGATCGAACATTTGAATAATTTATTTATAAATCCAAAGTTTCATAACATGAAATTATTTTCTTATCTTGCGAATTCCTCTCGCTCTTTAAGTAATGCATAGACTGAGAATCAAACACTCAAATCACCTTTGTGGTTTTCCCTTTTAGTTTCTTAGTTGGCTTTGCTTGACTACTAGTATATTAGAATCCGATGTTGTATGTTAGGGTCAGCTGACTCTACCTATTGTGCAGGGAATCAGCTCATGTCAAAGAGCTCTCTGACTTGAGGAGAGTGGCCTGCCCATAAGAGAGTTTCGACTGAACCTGCAATTATATACTCTGTGACTTGGGAGAGTCGACTTACAATATGTTTATGAAAAAAAGGTGTAGTAAATCATCTATGTGTGCAGTACACGCATCATATAACTATAGAATTATTTGTAAAACTTGGGAAGCTAAAGCTGATGCTCAGGATCGGCTATGGTAAAAGACTAAAAGCTTATTTGGGATCATTCGATGACTTAACCAATAGACTTGTTGGAATTGGGGCGTCAACCAATGCCCGTTGTCGCAGCGGAACTAAATAGAGTAATGAGGAAGTCAAAGTAGATGAGACGAATCAATTGTGCAAGCAAGTAGATCCACCAATCTGACACAAACACACCGATGACTTATCCCGATTAGCTTTCGCTTAATCAGGGAGAAAATATAGGAAGATCTGATATTCAACTAGAAGAGATTACAAAGAGTTACTGATTCACTCAATACAATGAATTAAACTCACTCACCAAGAACTATCTCTCTTTCGAGCCTCTCTTTGCAATGGAAAAAATAATCTATGAAGTACTCTACTCTCATAAAGGAGGAGTTTACAATATATATAGAAGAATAGAGAGAAACCTAGGTCTAATCTTGATTCTCAGTCGTCTGATAAAATCTGGAAAACAAGTAACTAAATAGGAGCCGTACGATCTAACTTGGAGTTGAATTTGGGCTGAAACGACCTGACAAATCGAGGCCCAAAACGAACACAGCGCCGCGGTCGGTTGACCGTCCAACAAGACCGATCGACCGTCCACCTCTCGGCCAAATCCAGTGCAACTGCGGTCGGGGGGTGCGGTCGACCGCAACTATGCCTGCACCTTGCTGCTGCTGTTTTCTTCTATTCTCTTTGACGCTTTGACCTCCGTGCTTCATCTTACCTTCTTCTAATCTGAACAATGAGTATTCAAGACATATTCCTAACAAATTTCACCTTGGATTGCATACGAGTGTTATCACATGATGTGTTATTCATATCCAAACTTTAATGAACTCCACTTGCAAAAATAAAAAAAAAAAAAAAAAAAAAACTTTGAACAATAGCTGCTTCTTCTAGTTGAAATGATCTCTACCCAACATCACTAATTTCAGTATACCCCTTCAAGGGTACACCTCCGTAGATGTACTCACGAAGTTTTCAAACTCCGCATGAACTCCACCTACCCTTAGGCTTTCTCCACCTCTCGATGATATTCGAACGTCGTGGTCTCATTCCGATGAATCTAGTTGCGGAAAACTAGCTGAACTTGCGGAAATAACGGGAAAAGAAGCAACACTTGCGCAAGTATTTTGGATTCCTCAAATCTTATAGAGATTGCTTTGGCTTGGCCCAACCACTCTCATACCTCTAATCACCTTACGACGATCATGAAAAACAGACAGAACTCAACCTCGAGCTGTGTACCTACAGCCCCGTGCATCAAGAATTTTCAAGGAAATCAGATTCCGTTTCAGTAGAGGAATATGCAAAACATCCCTTAAAGTGAACATATTTAGACCTGGCATCTTCAACTTAACTGTCTCCTCACCTACTACTTCATAAATCTTCCTAGTTCCCATTGTCACACAACACCCCGTAGTAGACTTATAAGTAGAAAACAACTTCCTCTCAGAGCAAATATGAGAATAACTCTCTGAGTCAAGAAACCAACTAGAATCCACTTCTAAAGAATTTGAAACAAGAAGACACGAATCACCTAAATCAAAGGTACTAACCACATTAGCGGTTGAATTCCCATTCTTTGCGCTCTCCTGATTCTGCAATTTCCAACAGTCTTTCTTGATATGCCCTGGCCTATTGCAATATCTGAAACGGATCGAAACCTTTTGCAAAGCACTTTGTCTTTCTCCCGAAGGACCATCCATTGCTAGACAACTTGTGGGAATAGACGGTGATTTCTGAGTCTCCTTCCTAAGTTGATTTTCCTTCAATGCTTTGATTACACCATTTACCGAAATACTTTTCTTGGCAGATCTACCGTGTAGCATGGTAGTGATCAAAGGCTCGTACGAATCCGGCAGTAAATATATCAGGTTGAAAGCTTTATCTTCCTCACACACATCTGCGTTGATCGCCTTAAGTTCAAATAATACCTTATTAAACTTTGTAATGTGGTCTTGGAGATCGGTACCTTTCTTCATAGATAAACCTAACAACTTTTTCTTTCAATGCATCCGATCTAATAACGACGAACCAGAGTAGTCAGCTATGAGTTTTTCCCACAAACTCGCCGCATCAGCTTCTTCAAGAAATCTGCACTTGACCTCGTTCGCCAATGATAGTCGGATCAGACTTATGGATCCTTCACGAATATCTTTCCAACCATCATCCTTCATATCAGTTGGCTTTTCTTTCTTCTTAACGGCTAACTGTAAACGTTCTTGAACAAGGACATTATACATGTCAGTCTTCCAAAGATTGAAATTGATCTTTCCATTGAACTTCTTGATCTTCAAAATACTGTAGCATTTCATCTTAACCAAGGAACTCGGCAACCTGAAGTTCTGATACCAGTTGTTGGGATTGGAGCGTCAACCAACGCCCGTTGTCGCAGCGGAACTAAATAGAGTAATGAGGAAGTCGAAGTAGATGAGACGAATCAATTGAGCAATCAAGTAGATCTACCAATCTAATACAAACACACCTTTTGCTTAATCCAGGGGAGAAATATAGGGAGATCTGATATTCAACTAGAAGAGATTACAAGGAGTTGCTGATTCACTCAATACAAGGAATTAAACTCACTCACCAAGAACTATCTCTCTCTCGAGCCTCTCTTTACAATGGAGAAAATAATCTATGAAGTACTCTACTCTTATAAAGGAGAAGTTTACAATATATATAGAAGAATAGGGAGAAACCTAGGTCTAAACTTGATTCTCAGTCGTCCAATAAAACCTGGAAAAGAAGTAACTAAATAGGAGCCGTACGATCTGACTTGGAGTTGAAGATTGGGCTGAAACGACCTAACAAATTGAGGACCAAAATAAACTCAGTGTTGCGGTCGGTCGACTATCCAACAAGACCGGTTGACCGTCCACCTCTCGGCCAAACCCAGTGCAACTGCGGTCGGGGGTTCGTTCGACCGCAACTTGGGACAGTCGACTGCAACTATGCCTGCACCTTGCTGCTACTATTTTCTTCTACTCTCTTCGGCACTTCGACATCCGTGCTTCATCTTACCTTTTTCTAATCTGAATAATTAGTGTTCAAGCCACTTTCCTAACAAGACTTGTTGTAAAATTTTTAGTTTTATAAATTAAATGAATAAATATGAGCATAGACTATTTGAGCTTGGCTTATCTACGACCATTATATAACTCGTGTGAGTGTACATGACCTTGGTTCTTTGATCTAATTAACAATGGCCTCACTCATATTTATTTTCATAAACGACAAAAAAAAATATTTAACACTGAAATTTTAGACGACAAAAAAATTTATTAATTAAATTAACAACATTATTGAAGAACCCTAAATTATCTTCTATTTAATTAAGCCAAAATCGTGAGGAAGAGGAGTCGGAAGCGTTGGGCGATGGCATGGGGGAAGAGCTAAGGTGGAGAGTGGAGGTTATGATTTTGAAGGTGGAGCTTTGGAGTAGGCTGTGGAGGTCGGGGGGGCTTGGAGGTGGATAATTTATGTCGACGATGGTGAGATGGAGATCAAGCGGCGCTGGGTGGAGAAGGAGAGTGGAGGGCTAGGGTTTCGAAGGTTGGGGGAGAATGAGCGAGGGGTGTCGTGGGAGAACTGAGGCGGAGAGGTGGAGCTAAGGAGCTAGGGTTTCGAGTGAGATTTGGAGCAGAGCGGGTTCGAAGGTTTGGAATGAGAAATGATTGAAGAGAGAGAGAGGGACAGAGAGCAGATGGAAGGAGAGTGGAAATTACGAAAATACCCTTAATAACTGAACTTAACCGCGAGCCATCAGATCTTGATCGCGCGATCGAACGGCTCGCGAAAAAGTTCATTCCTGATCGAGTGCGAACCAGCTCGCACCTGATCAGCTCTCTCTCTCTCTCTCTCTCTCTCTCTCTCTCTCTCTCTCTCTCTCTCTCTCTATATATATATATATATAAAAGTGAGCCTCATATTTTTCTGAGAAAATTTGCCTCATACAAAATGATTATACTCACTTGGTGGGTCCTTATGGAAGATCCACTCCATCCATTACGTTTATCATGTCATCATAAGTATGTGTAGAAAAGATCGGTTGGTTTAGACGTTATTCACCCATGTATCATGTGGTTGAAAAATGAACGATTTCAATAGTATTACAAATCATGCATATCACAAATTGGACCACCTGATGTACTAGTGAATGACCTCCATGTTGGGTTTTATGTCCTTCATACTAATTCGGTGTGAAGAGAATTTGGTGATACATGTAGCGGGTTCGAATCGAAAGATCGAATAAGAAGAAGGAAAGCAATTCGTAGTCAGCAACAGTAGTAGATGCAATCGACCACCCGTCTGTACAGTGTTTTCTCGCAATGGGGACTGTTGACCGCAGAAGGCATTGATGGATTTTTAGGCCGGGTCTAGCTGATTCGTGAGAAGCCCTTTTCGTCTTCTAGTTAGATCGTACGAATCTAATTTTATGTTCATCTCTTCAGTATACATTAGATAGTTATTATATCAAGATATATAAACTAGGGTTTCTCTAGATCTATATAATCAATTGTAATGGCTCCTACAACAATATGATTTTATTGAGTGCCGAATAGAAGAAGAGAGTACTTCATCTGAGTGGGTGAGAGATTTCTCCATTGTAAACATAAACCAAATTTCAGTTAGACATGAGAAAGGGTCGTGTGAGAATTGTAATATTCTTGTATCTTCTCTAGTTGAAATAATGTCTTGGTTCTTCCTCCCCCGGATTAAGGCAAAAACCCCAACCAGAACAATTCTTGTGTGCTTTGTGTGATTGGTGTAATCTAGTTTTGCTGGGTGGTATGCATTGATTGTGTTAAAGACTCAACAAGATTCTCAATTTTCTAACAAGTGGTATCATTGCGATCAGGTTCGTGAGTTTGTTCGAGTTCCTTGGAGAATATGACAGATCAAAAGACGAAGATCAAACAGTTTGATGGTAAGATCAACTTCAATCTATGGAAAGTGGACATGTATGATGTTTTGGTTCAGAAGGACTTGCACATTTCCCTAAAAGAGAAGAAGCCAACCGACATGAAGCATAGGATTTGGGATGAGATTTGTTTGAAGGCCTTGAGTTTAGTCTTGTTGCAATTGGCGGACGAAGTCAAGTGTAATATTCTTGAGGAGAAAAGTGAGGAGAGTCTATGAGCGAGACTCAAATTTGACTACTCGGGGTTGTCGTTGTAAGATCCGGATGTATTGGAAAGAGGAAGCTGTTTAGGTTCTCAATGAAGAAAGATACTCATCTTCAAGATCATATTGTGGAGTTCAATAAGGTAATATCTGAATTGAAGGCGATTAACGCTAATGATCATAGCGAAGAGGATGAAGTTTTCAACTTGATTTATTCACTGCCAACTTTTTATGATCACTTGATAACTACCATGCTATATGAAAAATCAGCCAAGGAAACAGGGTGTTTTGCGGTGGATGGTGATACTTCAATTGAAAGGGATGCGACACACAAGGGTATGATTCGTTGCCAATATTGTAGAGGAGTTGGGCATTACAAGAGAGACTGTTCCGAGTGGTTGAGTCAGAAGAGTGTTACTAAAGAAGGTGATCAAGCCAGTGTAGTCAACATTACTGATTCAGGTAAATCAAGTGAATCTGATAACTTCAATGTATGTCTTCCTGTTTCAAGTTCTTCAGATGTAGATTCAAGTTGGTATCTTGATTCGAGAAGTTATTCTCATATTTTCTCCAAGAGAGATATGTTTTCTACTTACAAGTTTTCAACATGCCATAGTATGAGAACGACTTGTAACGCCCCAGTCCCGATCAGCGATTTTAGCAAACAACTGCCCACCAAAAGCTGCCTTCATAAAAGGTGCTATAGCTTGTTGGTGATCTTCAACCTAGGCAATCATATATATATTTAATTAATTTTTTGCAAAATCCCTATGTGGGACAAATCCCACACCTCACTCCCGTTCTCTCTCCTCGCGAAAGATCAGCCGAAGCCCCCAACGGGGGCCCCATGCCACATCACCAAGTGACGTCAGTGCACACCCCTCTCACTGCAGCACTGCTGCGAATGGGCCCCACTCCAAGTGCCACGTAATCACGTGGATGACGAAAGTGCACAAAGCAGCAATGCTTCATTCGTGGGCCCCCCTCCAAGCATATAATTCCACACTCCTACTCCCATAGAATAATCTATAGGACACACTTCCAATTTATTATTTATATATATATCTATTCTTAACACGGGGTGTTACACGACTAGAGAAGAGATTTGTGAAGTAGTGAGTGAGGAAACAGTTAAATTAGAGACACCAGATGGTAAAAGGTTCACACTAGAAAAGGTCATGCATATTCCTTCGATACAGCAAAATCTGATATCTGTGGGGACACTTGATGCTCGTGGCTGTCGGAACACAGCTTGAGGTGGAGTTTTGATAGATTGGGATAGTCGTCGTAAGGTAATGATGGGTAAAAGGAAAATTAAGCAAGGTCAGCAATATCTCTACCAGCTTTGTAGGAGCAGAAAAACTCAGCTGGGTGAATGGAAGCTCATTGTTCCTAAAGCATTATCTAGTAAGTCGTCACTAGAATTACTGAATCAAGACTGCAACGTTCAAATATCGTTGGAAGGTGGAGATAGTCTTACTATAGGTGGAGTTCGTGTGGAGGGTGGCATCTCCATGATCACATCTACAGGGGTGCGCCCTTGAGAGGACATATAGCTGGAGGTTTGTTCAACTAGCAAAAGAAGTCATATAAATGTGTTGTTTACAAAGCTGAGATGAAAGATCAAGAAGAGTTTTAAATCACACAGATATGGATTCATGCGTATGCAATCCAAGGTGGAGATTGTTGGGTTTTCTGCCTTGCATACTTATTCGGTGTGAAGAAAAGATGGTGATACAAGTAGAGAGTTCGAAGCGTAGGATCGTAGAAGAAGAAGGAAAGCAGTCAGCAACAGTTGCAGTTGCACTAGACTGCCCCACTGTACAGTGTTTTCCCGCGAGAGAGACGGTCGAACCGCACGCGGCGCTGATGGATTTTTTGGTCGGGTCTGGCTGATTCGTGAAAATCCTACTTCGTCTTCGTGTAACCCCTATTCCCGTTAATACGTATTTTTCGTGTATTTTTCCGTATTTCAAATTTCTAGTATCCTGTAACCAATTATTCTCAAATGATTATCGATTTTCAACCTGAATTGTATTTCATTCTATGATTTTAACTCTTTTTGATAATTTATTTATATTATAAAATCGGAATCTTATTTTATCCTATGAACAACTTCTTTATTTTTATTGTGTTCATTTATTATTTTGATATGATACCCAAATGTTGAATCTTTTATTTTTGATTAATTATTTAAACTAATTTATTTTTTCGATTACTTATTACATTCTATAATTATGTATATCCTTTCATTTAATTTTTGCATGAAGCCTAGATCCAGTCTAATATTAATATTATTATTCAAACTATTTTTTTGAAGCCCAATATACAATTATTCAATTGTTTAAATATTTAATTTAAACACAAAACCCAAGCCCGCTTTTGTGTACCCAAACCCGTTAACCAAAATCAATCCACTAACCCAAACCCAACTCCCCTCCTATCTGTTTGTTGACCAGATCAACCCTTAAACCCCCTCACATTCCCCCACAATCTCCACTACCCCATAACTACCCCCATTATTTTAATATTATATTAATAAACCCCTCTCCCTATTCTTTCTCCCTGTACTCTCTCTCCCTCCTCTGTTCCAAAAACCAAAACAGAGCCCAAACCCTCTTTCGCCAGCTCGAACCCATTTCCCTCGTGCTTACCAAGCTCGTCACCCTGCATTCACCATCCCCCCGAGCTCTTCATCCCATCTCCTTCCTCGCACCACCAGTTGTCGTCATCCCCAAAGCCCCTCGACTTCGCCAACCGCCCTCGAACCCCGCTCGACCGTGCCCTCGCCATCACCGTCGTTGCTCCCCCTTCTCATTTTCACCCTCATCCTCCACCTCTAGTCGACGCTGTTGTAGCACCGAACTCCCCCCCCCTGTCGTCATCCCGAAGCATCGCCCTCGTCTCCACCAGTCGAGCCTTCTCCTTCTTCCTCTCCTCACACCGCTGTCGCACTGCCCTTATCTCCGCCCTCCCGCAGGCACCGACGATCGCCATTGTCGTCAACTCAGTCCTCGCCACCCCACTCTGCCCTCGTCATCCCGTCAACCACCACCTCATCCTCAGCAGTCGACAGCCAACAACCCCCTTCACCTCTGTAACGCCCCGAATACCAAAATACGGCAATTCGTAGCTCAATAGGATTTACACTTCACTTCGTACAATTTTACAAAGAATTTTGAAACTTTTATTACATCATTGTTCTTTTACATCAATAACGCAGCGAAAAATAAATGAAGTACAACATGATAAATATACAATTTCAACAACTTGAACATGTAACTAATCATCAGCATCAAATTCATCTCTATACCTCTTTGTAAGATCCAAGTCCTGCATATGAAACTGTGGGCACGTCAGTTGCTTACAACCGACATAATGTTACAAATAACGATCCTATCTACGCTGTATTATAACGAAATCTCTTACTTTAACAAATCACAAACTTGAATGTATATAAAAGTGTAAATAGTGAATACCCTAGATATGTGTGTATGACATGACTTAATGCCTAATGCAGATATTATACTACAATGATACTAATGCATACTTGTTCGGATTCTATGCATCCCATACTACATAGGTCCGAGGGCAAGCACCTGCGTACTCCATATTAAAGGGTTTAATCCCTCGCCATGATAACTACCCAGTAATAAAATAAAGTTTAGACATTCCACGAGTACGGATTCCAGATTCTGCCCGATTATACAGAATCCTCGTCGTGCGAAAACCCCGCAAGTGTCCCTCTAGCCCCGGTATACACATATACATTGGAGTACGGCCAACTATCCGTCCGACTATTCATGATCCCAGAATCCACCGCCCGATCAATTATAATTCCGAATTTAATTAAGGCTCGCCTCCATCGCAAGCAATCACAGTCCCAGAATCCACCGCCCGACTGAGTCTATAGTCCCGGAATCCACCGCCCGACTATATAGAGACCCTCCACTTATATTTGCCCAAGTTTATTCCATCTTCACCTAGTGCCTAATTCGTAAGTTTGAACATGAATAAATAATACTACCTAGAGCTAGTTTACCCTCCTGCCGGTCTTACACAAAATACCGAGAATGACACCCTTATTGGCCACTTCTCAAAATTCAATTATTCATTACCATTAATTTTGCCGGTACCTGGTTATCACTAAGCCTCTAGAATCAATATCTTTTCATGTTCAACAACTTGGGGTACTCATCCCCTTATAATTCATATTCTCAAATTTCATGTATTCATAAGTTATTCAAATTCATTAATGCATTCTTATTCATTCATGAATAGGTACAATCTCAACCTATTCATTTTCACAAACACTTTTCATATTCATCCAAAACTTTCTTGAATCAAGTTAATTGAGATTAAGACATAATCTCTTTAAATTTTATCTTTGAAAATCAATCTCAACATCTTCCTTTGATTTATTTTGAACTAATCTTAACATCTTAATTCTATATATATATATATGTCTTTCTTAAGTTCATATTTCATCTACTCATGAATATGATCTTTACTTTTCCAAAATATAACTTAAAACAGTGAGAATATATTTTCAATCAAGTTGTTTAAGTAACATTGCAAAACAGTAAATTCAAAGTTAGAAAACTGCATTTCATGCTATTTATAAAAATCATAGAAAATTGTATACTTCACGAAACTTAGCGTTCTTTATATCAAACTGAAGGTATACAAGTTTTCTTTCATTTTGTAGTTATAAGTTTTCTAAAAATACCATATCTATAACCCTGAATTCTTCAAAATATACAGTGGGGTCGAGATACTGAAATACTGCTACTGTACAGTCTTGTAAAATTTATATAAAATTCAATTCTTTATGAAAATTTGAGTTCTTTGACTTTTTAGAAAGGTTAACGTGTCTACTATAATTTCTTAGTTCTGACTTTTTTCAAATTATTTCATTTACAAAGCTGAATTAATCAAAAACCGAAAAGTGTGCAGAATTCCTGCAACCAGCCAACTACTAACCAGTTTTGAGTTTAGAATTTATTAACAAAGTAAACAAACTCCAAATATTATGGAATTTTAAAGGGATGCTACTGACATATACAAGATGCTCCCCAAAAAGTTTTAGTTCCAGATTCCAACTATTTTATTAGATATGATTTTCTGAAGTCTGAACAAAATTTAAAACAGTAACTTTCTTTGCATGAATTAGTAACTTTGTGTACAAATCTATATTCATGTCATTTAATCTAATCAAGAAGTACTACCATGCAATTAAGTACAACCATGCAATTAAACAACATCAATTTAACTTATCTTCATGAAAATTTTTCAATTAGCATGCATCTTCATTCTAAATATCATAATTTCAATTTAATCACTACTCATATGCATATCAAGTTTATCTATCAATTTGCCTACACATACATGATACTATAAATTAGAAAGCTCAAAAAGATACTCACCTCAAATAAAGTAGAAGAAGACTCCTAGAAGTTGCTCCTAGCTTCAAGAATGGGACTTGCTTCTTCTCCTAGCAAGTTCTCCTTCCTCCAAGCAAGAACTCAAATAATTCTCTCTTTCTTTTTCCTCTTTCTTATTTTTATCTTTTGTTTCTTTTCATCTTTGGTGCAAGATTATGAAGAAAAGGGGATGATATTTATAGGGTTTGAGAAGGCACTTCTACTACTCAAATTAAGTGTTCTAATTCATAACCTACATAACCCCCTTCACTAATTGCCCACTCACCATTACTCTCACAAACTCCCATCTTCCTATTCTTATGCATGGCTAACTCTTCTTGTGACTTTTGGGTTGCACTACGTGCACGTGCAACCCACAAGCACACACTCTCATTTGTTAGTTGTTATTTATTTATTTGTACATGTTGTTTACATGACAAGTGTACAACTAATTGTAGGACTTTCCTTAGTGGACTTTCTCTTATGGGCTTGGTCTATTTTTATTTATTTAATTAATTTTAATGGGCTTAGAGTCTTCTATTAGGCCTATGGGTTCTAATATCCAACAAAAATGAATGAAAGGAAATTGTGCATAACTTTTAAATATAAGTGAAAATTTAAAAAAAAATCATAAGATGAAATTGCATGTGCATTGCATGTGTAAAAATAAGAAATGTATTTTTCATGTAAAATTTTTATACGGTATGTTACAACCTCCTCCCACCATTGCCGAAGCTCTGCCCTGTGTATCGTCGTCTGCATCCCGCTCGACCACCCCCCTGTGCTCCGCCACCGACTGATCCACCGTCGACCACCGTCGAAGCCGAGACAGAGTCGCAGAGTTGTTGTTTGCTGTCGGCCCCTCTTGCTGTTGGCTGTTGTGTCCTGTGTTGCTATGTGGAATCGCTGATTATTGTGTGTCGCTGAGTTCGTTGTGTGATTAATTGCCCTGTCGTGTGCACGTGTTGTTGTTTTTGTAGCGCACACATGCTTCATTGTCTCAGATTCTGATCTCATTATTCTCTTGTTCACATCGGAATCGTCTAATTAGGCAAGTATCCTCTTGTACAATTCGTTTATTCTCGTACAAGCTTTCTTTGAAAAATACCGCAAGTAAATTCATTGACTATCCGTTACAAATTCTAATTCATATTCATCGATCGAATTGAAATCTGTTGCTATACATAATCCATCGATCCATATTCGAACATGATCGCGAATACTTTTTTTCCATATTCATTACACGAACATGATTGTACACACACATACTCTCATAGTAATAAACAGGATGATATGCATGATTGTTTTACCCGTGATAGTAGTTTGAATATTGTTATGATATCTTTTTATTCTTGATTAAGTTTCACTTATGCTTTTGATCACAATCGACTGTTTTATAAACCCTGAAATGCTGCTGACCCGTAGTAAATGACATTAAAATTGTGTGTTTTTACATCTCATGAGTTAGACCATGTTCCATGCATAATTCCTTAATATTCCCTAACAATATCTTGACATTGTTCTCGTTACATCATGATCATGTTTGATTGTAATAAAAGTAACAAATCGGGGTATAAAGGGAAAAATTTAGTAGTGGACAATATAGAAGAACGTACTCGGACGGAATTCCGTGGTTTTCCGATGCAAGTTGCAAGTTTGCAAATTACAGGTTTACATATTTACATTACAAGTTCACACTCTACATGTTCCACATTGCATGTATCTCGATACAAGATACAATTTACATATTTTTCCGAGTACGTGACCTATAAAATCCAATACTAAGTGTAAACGTTCACTTGATTGCGTGCATCAAATATGTGGTATGGGAAGCATTATTGCTGTACTAGGTTAATAAAAGACTTGGGACTAATACGTGCACTTGCATGATCCAATTACATGTTACATGTTCCTCTTGACTTGTTTACTCGTTTACATGTCACTTATTTCATAATGTCTTGTTCATGATCCTGTTTACATATTGTATTTCTTCTATTACATGATACTTGATTCCTTGCTATTTTTCCTGCCTCTTGTTTTGTTTTGTACTTGTCCCCATAGCTTGTAATACTTGCGGTCCGTGACTTGCATTAACGAGTTTTTTCTTGTTTCTCTTAGTTTCTTCGTGTTAATATACTTGCAGGCCTGGAAAGAGAGTTACCTGATGATGTTGCTGATCAAGTGTTTTAGCATTTTTTAATTACCATGTTTTCTTAGTTCATGTTTTATTCATACTACTCTTTATTATATTCCGGGCGTATTTGACTCGTAACTATGTTTTTTTCCAGTTATTAGTTATGAATTGTTTCTTAGTTTATTATTATCCTGTCTGTGATTATACATGCTTGCATGGTTGTTATTGTTTTGTTGTTGAGTTATGTATACAGCTTATGGATGATGTGTTTGCACCATTCATTAGGCCTCGGTTACGTTCTGTATTCTCGTATAATGGGAAGCGGGGCGTGACACTTCGGGTTAGATCGTATGACTCTAATTGCATGTTTATCTTTTCAGTATAAATTGGATGACTATTGTATCAAGATATCTAAAGTATGGTTTCTCTAGATCTATATAATCATTTATAACAGCGCCTAGAACGTTATGATTCTATTGAGTGCCGAATAGAAAAAAATAGTACTTCATCTGAGAGGGTGAGAGATTTCTCCATTTTAAATAGCAACCAAGTTTCAGTTAGGCTTGAGAGAGAGTCGTTGTGAGAATTGTAATATTATTGTATCTTCTCTAATTGAAATAATATCTCAGTTTTTCCTCCCCCGGATTACGGCGACAACCCCAACTGGGATAATTCTTGTGTGCTTTGTCTGATTGGTCTGATCTAGTTTTGCTTGGTGGTTTATTTTTGATTGTGTCAAAGACTTAACAAGATTCTCAATTTTCTAATACTCCAAACACTTGATTTTTTCCATACATACATCCAATGACATGATAAAAATGATGGATATAGTAGATCTTCCATGAGGGTCCCATTAAGTGAATATAATCGCTTTGTATGAGGCAAATTTTTTCGTACAAATATGATACTCACTTTTCTCATATATATATATATATATATATATATATATATATATATATATAAGGAAAGTGAGCGTATGAGAAAATTTTCTCATACAAAGTGAGGTGTCAAAATAAGAATATTTAGATTATAGGTTTGTTAAATAACATATTAGTTCATCTTGATTATTAAGATTTTATACTGTAATTTGCAAATGGTTATTTTAAGACTTTCTACTGCAAATTGTCACATTTCGGATGTTCGCCTCGGACTCCTGTAAACTCAGGATTAGCCCTACATATGATACTATACTCTCATCTGTTAATAGCACCGGTATAGATTCATGCCCGAAATAAATTAAAAAACTAATCATATGATAATGAAAGCAAAATCGTTAGAGTTATGCAAACTGCTGCTTTATTATTTTGTTATTGATTTTTCAGAGAATATATAAGACTCTTAATAACTATTATTAAAAAGAAAAATCACACTTAAAATTATACCAGTCAACCAACTAAGGTAACAAATTCAAACTATTATTCTTTTTTCCTTAGCTCTACTCTTGTTGCTACAAGTCAATTGAAAACCTCAAATCTCCATTGAACTCTCTTTTTTCTAGGATATAATCTTTCATCTTCCACGGTTCCATTTCTATCTAATTAATTAAATAATAGTTTATTAATTATAATTCTTAAACAGAGCAACAAAAGTCCAAGATTCCCCAAGCCTAATTGTCCAATTCCTTGGACTTTTCCCCCCAAGCATACGTTTTATTTGGTGGGAAAAAGACAAAACCAACTTCATTATCCTATTTGCCTCACGTGGGACCCACCTCAACCTGTCCAGTCAACCCCCTTTGACTCTACTGAACCCTAAGTAGGCCCCCACCCAGAGGTGTTGGTTTTGGTTAATTACCTCCCCTAATCCCCTTTCATCCACTCCATCACCTAAAATTTTGAATTTTAAACACCAAAAAATTAATTAGAAGTGAATATGGTTCTTATCAAAACCCCTAAACATTAATTATTGGTTTTCGGTTGTTAATACTAGCCTAGTCAGCATGTGGATTATTTTATTTTTTTTGTATCAATGCTAGTGATTGAACTACAACCTGTACCTTCAGAACTAATTAATAGTTACATCTTCATCTCTAACAACAATTAGAACTCAGCACTATATACAAAGTAATATTTCTGTCAAGATTGATAGAAACACTTGATATAGAAGTTTTTTTAAAAATAAAAATAATCATAAAAAATATTTGATAAGTGATAAAATGTGGAGCAACAGATTGAGGTTATAAAGGTTTTTGTGTCCATTCTAAGAGCATCTGTAGTCGTCGTCGGCTAATTACCCAAAAAATGGAAAAAATAAAAAAAAAATTTGTTCTGGTCGTCTGCCAAATATCCAAAATTTAATTGTCGCATGAACAGAAGTTGGCCAAATATAGGAGACGGTTTGGCATTTACCAAATTATAGCTGACGAAAGATAATCTTTCGTTCGTTAAATGAGACGAAAGATAATCCTTCGTCTCAAACGTCGGACGGCAGACGATACACCGTCCCTTCAATTCAGCGTACGAGGAAGTCGTCGGACGAAAGATAAAATTCTGTCCCATTAATTTTAAAATTAAAAAAAAAGAAAAAAGTGAAGGACGGTACATTATGTACCGTCCAACACAATTGTATGTAAAGACAAATACCCTGGGACGGGACTTCATCCCTCGTCCCAGGCAGTGGAGGGTTTTTTTGTTTTTTAAAATTTTTGTTTTGTCCTTTTCTGCCTCACTTGACTGCTTATTTATTTATTTATTTATTTATTTGCCATTTGTCCCTCGCTTCAATGCTTTTATTTATATATATATATATATATATATATATATATATATATATATATATATATATATATATATATATATATATATATACTAGGTTTGCCCGTTGACACGTGCCTACGGCACGTCTTCGGAACGGTGCACCTTATTTGATTATATAAAATAGTTTTGGAGGTCGAGCAAATTAATTGAAGTAACAAACATATTATATGAGAAACTTTTGGGGTCGAGCAAAAAACATATTATATGATTTTTTGGATTTTTTTAAAACTATTTTTAAAGCTTTTAAAGCTTTTAAATTTTTAATTTTTTAAGTTTTTAAATTTTTTATTTAAAAAAAATTTAAAAATTTTATTTTCTTAATTTTTTGAATAGAAGAGGGAGGGAGATAGAGAGAAAAAAGAAGTTAAATAAATATAGGAGTTGTTTTGGGAGGGAGATTTGAATTTGAGTTTTGGAGGGAACTTTTGGGGGAAAATATGTTTTGTAAGGTTAGATCTGGACCTTTGATTTTTGAGTGGATTGAAGGAGAACCACTTGATAGCTTTCTTTGTGTTTTATTATATAGATATATATATTGATTAAAATTTCTGTAATCTTTCGTCTCAGTCAAATTTTGGCTTTTGACGACTACAACGCAAACCCATTTCCCCCATTTCTATTAGCCAAATACCCAAAATCTGACTCAAGACGACTACAGATGCTCTAAAGAAGTGAAAGGAGGACAATTATAAGGCTATTTTAGTCGGTGTAGCTATTTTAGTCGGTGTAGCTGATTCAGTTAAGCTAAACGGAATATTCCCGCACCGTAGAGGAACAGCCAACCTAAGAGCATCTGTAGTCGTTCCCTTTATTTGAGATATTTGAAAATTTTGAGAAAAAAACACCTGAAGTCGTCTCCTATATTTTAAAATTTTAAGCTTTGAGTAACAATACTTTTGTATATTTGATAAGAGATATAGTAATTCTCAAAATATAGCAATCAAAAGATGATCTATCAACCGTTCCTCAAATTTTACTATTAAATAAATCGGACGCAAGATAATGTTGTGTCCAAAAAAAAAATTTAAAGTGTCGGACGCAAGATGATGTTGCGTCTAAACTTTTTTTTTTATAAATGTGTCAGACGCAAGTTGATGTTCCATCTAAACAAATTTTTTTGGCTAAATTTGAAAAAGAAAAAAAACCTGAACTAGCTCATTTATGCAGAAAACATCAATGAACTTTTTTTTTTGCATAGAAAACCACACTTAAGTATGGTTGCAAAAAGAAACCCCTGAATTATATTTTTTTAAAAAACAAATCTAACTTTTCTGCTTGTATTAGATAACCACATTCACCTTTGCAAATTGGTTCAGAAAACATCATGCATCTTTCTCATTATTTTAAAAAAACCTTACTTAACTTTAGCAGAAAGCTCACACTGTCAGGGTGGGTTTTTTTAAACTATACTTGAGTGTGGTTTTCTGCGCAAAAAAAGTTCAGTGAGGTTTTCTGCATTAAGGGGATAGTTCAAGGTTTTTTTTCCCTCGAATATAGACATTTTTTTAAAGTGTTGGATGCAAGATCGTATATTGTCCGTTAAGTTATTTTTTAAAAAAATTTTGGAGGACAAATCATGTTCCATTGCTGCCTTTTTAAATTTAAAAATCCAAAAAAATTTAATCTGACGCAATATCATCTAGCGTCCGATTCCTTTTATTTTTTTTAAAAAATAAATGTCGGAAGCAATAACATCCTGCATCCATTCGAGAATATCTTTTTTTTTTCAGGGAAGAGAATTGATCTCTCGTCCCTTATATTTAAACATTTAAAATTTCCAAAAAATTAGAAGAGACAATAGATCATTAATTGTCCGTCATTAAAAAAATAAATTCCCAAAATTTGAGTCTGAACGACGACAACAGAAAGTCATATTTCATATTTCTAAAAGCCAATTATGAAAATTTTGACTTTTAACGACTACTAGTCGTTGGCTTATTTGCCATTTTTTTAAAAAAAGTATAAAAAATAGTGCTGTAGTCATTGGCTATATACTCAAAATTTGGGTTTTTGGTGAAAAGTGGTTTGCTATATTTGGCAGAAGATATAGGAATATGAAAAAAATAGCGTCTTTTCAATTTGACGAAAGATCATATTTCGTCGCTTCTATTTTTTTTATTATAAATATCGCGGAGAAAAAATGATTTCCCATCCGAACATTTTTTTATATAACAAAAACGATCAGACGGGGAATCATTCCCCGCCCGATGAAGTTAAAAATTTTAAAAAAATTTGCTCGGACAGTGATTGAAGCACCGTCCCAGCAATTCTCTCCCTAATAAAGCCCAGAGTTTTCGTTGTGATTATCTCTATATTATTATGCAACTTTGTAGTATTGAGATTTGTGTATATTTGGGGATCAAGGGCTAAGATGGAATGGTTCTATCAAAAATGTTATCATACATTTGCGTATAAAATTTTTTGCTTTAATCTTTCTCAAATTATTTTTTGGCTTTTTACCACTACAATTTCAACTTATAATTTTTATATCTAAATGTCAAATTTTTAAAATTTGGGTTACAACGACTAGAGATGCTCTAAGGAACAACTTCATGAAGCATGGATCACATATTGTTAGCGATTAATATTGTAAATAATATATGAGAATTTCATCTCGTACGGATTAATATGTAAATAATATATGAGAATTTCATCGTGTACGGTTCAAACAAATGACTTGTGAGGGACTAAAGTGTAAAAAGAAACAAAAATTAATTAGGCACTAATCCAGAAACACTTTAAACAGTAACTAATGATTTTGTTGGCTCTTTTTCGGAGCAGCTGCAAAACATGTGAGCTGCTGACGTGTCAGTTCGTCCTTTTCCCCGCTCTCCCCGAATTTTACAGACCAAGTACAAAACAGTCGCTGAACTCAAATTGACCTGCAGGTTTTCCCTCTCTCTCGAATTGAATGCGTGGTCCTCAACGAGCGTGCACCTTAAAACCTCTAGGCCGTGAGAATATCACTTACCGATGAAGTAATTTGAATATTGTTATATTTGTAATAATATTTTTGTTTTTTTTAATTACATGGATACACGACAAATTGAAGGTGGCATTTGACTCCGTGACTGCGACGTTGCTCAGATCTCGAATCTGGACCGTCCGATCCTGCGTTTGCACACGAGCCCCAATCTTGTTATGCAGTGGGGCCCGTGGGGAGTAATTGACGGGGGAGCCCCTACAGCTACCTACCCTTGTTAGTCTTAAACGTAAATTCCGGCCAAAACGGAGGGCGAATGGGAGAGAGAAAGAAGGTTGACTATGTTTGATTTCACATTTAGTGGCTGCCACGTCATTGAATCTAGTGACATGTAGGCAGTGCCTTGGAAAACGAAAGCGGAAAAGAATGGAAAAATAGAGAGAATCGCTACTTCTTAAAATGAACCATCTCATGTAATTAATGTCTTGAATTTATACATATAATTTAATTGACACCATCACTTATTGTAATTCATTTGACACAATCACTTATTGTATATATTATCACATAATTAAAGAATGGTAAAATTGTTTTGTAAAAAAAATTTATACACTCATAGCTTCTTTGCAAAATTAATATTAGAGGGGAGAAACTTGCTCACGCTTTTTTCAGTCACTGTATTTGCATCTTGAACCAATTAAACTGTGTTTGGAAGAATTGTTAAGTGGTATTTGCATACCGATCCATGTTAATTTTTTCATAAAATAAAATTTCTTAAAATCTATAATTTTACATGACCAAATTCATGCCATGTCTCTTACTCTTTAGTATCCATTTTTTCATCTTTAATAAGAAACATAAGAGATATCATTACATTTATGCAGACATTATCTTTAGAAATGGATCACTATACCACTTGAATACTTGATACTCTCACGTCGTCAACATAATTAAAAAACTACTACAAACAAGCAAGATCGTTTGTACACCTGTATTTTTTGAATATGTGAAAAATATTTTAACTCTAGTGTGCACCATATTTTGAGTGTTTCGTAGAACAATAACTATTTATTGTTGTTTCAGTATATGATTAGGAATAAAAAAGTTCATGATGTAAATTGCCTTTATCTTTAAATGTTCCATTTCTATAAAGATTCAAGCATGAATTAATAATCTACTTTTTAAAAAAATACTAATGTATTAACTACTTGTACCCCACTATCCCATGTTAGCTAATTCTGTGCAATATTCAACATAATCTATTTCTCGTTTTGTATTTAATGCGATGTGTCATAGATATTTGCTACTACTTTCATGAAAGTGATAAAAGCAAAATACGTGCACAAAGATAGTTAACATAACATTTTCAACAATCACACTATCAACTGGTAAATGCCTTTTCACAAATAGTACATTGTGAGGGACCAACATGAATAATTTACTATGAACCACAACACAAAATATATAGTCAATTAAGTTGAGTTAAAAGGTAAAAAGACCGCTCTCAGTTTTCAGACAAAAGAAAAGAAAACACTGATAGAGAGAGAGAAAAAGAGTAAGAGATTTGGAACCCGAATGTGATGGGGAGCGGCGTATCCCGTCACCTCCACGGCTGCTTCCGCTCCTCCGCCGTTAACCTCACCTCCGATCCCGACCTCCAACCCCTAGACGAAACCCTAGGCCACTCCTTCTGCTACGTCCGCTCCGGCACCCTTGCCGCCGCCCCCGACTCCACCCTCCCCTCCCCCCGCTCCTCCTCCGCCTCCGCCTCCGACCTTCCCGCCGCGTTCAAATCCATATCCGGCGCCTCCGTCTCCGCCAACTCCTCGGCCCCCCTCCCTATTTACGACAATGCCCCTTCCCACCCCCAATCCCACTTCCGCTCCTCCTCCTCTTTCTCCGCCATCCCCCTCCAAATCGCCACCGCCACAAACTCCGCCGTCGCCTCCGCCGCCTCCGGTCCCCTCGATCGTGGCCTCTTCCTCTCCGGCCCCATCGAACGCGGCGGCGGCGGTCCCCTCTCCGGCCCAATCGACTCCTTCTCCGGACCCCTCGTAAAACGAAAAAAGAAGAGGGGCATTTCCGGAAGATACATCAAGAAAAAAGCTTCCTTACTCCGACGAAGCTTGTCGGAGAAAAATCGGCCCTGGGTGGTCCCACTTTCCAGAAGCTTCCACGCTAAGAAGAAATGTGTTGAATCTGAGAATGAGGAAAATCAAGAAGACGTTGAGTGGGCCCACGGCAAAGCCGGTGAGGATAGAGTCCATGTTGTTGTGTCCGAGTCGCAACGGTGGCTTTTCGTCGGAATTTACGACGGATTTAACGGCCCGGAAGCACCAGAGTTTTTAGTCGATAATTTGTACAGAGCTGTGTTTAATGAGCTGAGAGGAATCTTTTGGAAGGAAGTGGAAGAATTGGAGGAGTTAGAGGAAGTGAGAATTGGGAGGAAGTTGTGGGAATATTTGGAGGAGGAGGGGGAAGGGGAGAGGCTGGAGTTTTCGGGGTCGGGGAGGTTTGCATTGTCGTTGGGGGCGAAGTTGAGGAGTGGGTTTGGGAGTTGGAGGAGGGAGGAGAAGGCGAAGGTGGTTCAGGAAGTTGTAAGGGAGAAGGTGAAGAGGAGGTTGAAGGCGAGGCCGGTGAGTGATCATGCATTGGTGTTGAGGGCGATGGAGAGAGGGTTGGAGGTTGTGGAGAGTGCGTATTTGGAGATGACAGATAGAGTGATGGATTGTAATCCGGAGTTGGCGTTGATGGGTTCGTGTCTTTTGGTGGTGTTGATGAGGGATGAGGATGTGTATGTTATGAATTTGGGGGATAGTCGGGCAATTGTAGCGCAGTATAGAGGGAAGAGGGAGGGAGTGAGTGGGGATGAGGTGGGAGAGGGAGGAGATGGGGGAAATGTAGATGGAGTGGAAATTGAGGTACCGGCTGGGGAGATGAAGGAGCTGGTGGCGTTGCAGCTCTCTACTGATCATAGTACGAGCATTGAGGAGGTACGATTTCTTGATGTTGATATAAATTTAACAAATTTATTTTACATGCATGAGGTCGATATGAGTTGAATTAGCGTGCACAGGGTTTTTAGATCGTGAACTTATTCTGTGTAGGTCACAGGTGTCTGTCTCGGTGTCTCTTAGTTAGGACTCAATACCATAGTCACAAAATTCGGTGAATTTTTGAAAAAGTCGCGAATAATTATTGTATAGGATGTCAGACGAATGACTGCACGATTTAAATGACCATTCACGTTTTATTCGCGTAGTACACAATTAATCGTAAAATCGCTAATAATTTGCGAGAAACGCGAATAATTCGTCTACCAAATCTGCACTTCTATCTCCTTATTTTATCGATTATTTGTTCATGTCATAGGTGTGTGGAGAGTGGCAGATGTATAGGATGAGGTGCATAAACACAGTCTGATTAGGATTTATTTTTAGATTCACAAACCTGCTATTTGATAGTGGGGTTTATTTTGGGGTCGCCATGGATCCAGATTAGATTGTTCACAGATTAGATTAAAAATTGTACTAATACCCTATTTTGAATATAACTTTTCTTTATTACAACTAAGTAGCTTTAGATTGACAGATAACCCCTTGAATTTACAAATATACATGTCTACTTGCATAAAATAAACATTATTTTCTCTCCAAAATTTTGCCGAATGTTAACTGAATTTACCGAATCCGAACCTTTGAACCTCTCCGAACTATTCCCGTATCCTGAATTTGTGACTATGCTCAATACTACACTCGAAAGTGTACACATGCAATTCTGTTTCGTGTCATGAATTCGGATATTTTATTCCATTGGTTTTAATGAAATGTTGGTTCTTTCAGGAAGTTCTCAGAATACGACAAGAACACCCGGATGATGATCAGTGCATTGTCAATGGTAGAGTAAAAGGTCGTCTCATGGTTACTCGGGCTTTTGGGGCAGGATATCTTAAACATGTAGGTTTTCTCTTACTAAGTGACTCATGTTATGCCTCTGTTGACGAATTACATTTGAAGTTTAGCCCCACTTGATGCAGTCGTAACATCACTATCGTCATGCGTTATTTTTAAATTGTTCATGGAATTAAAAAGAGCATGCTATCTGATCATAAATATAATCAACATGTAAGGTGCATAATTTATAGGCAAATTCCCCTGACGTCAAGTTAAACAGCGGTTATTGACCAATTGTTCTTTATTGTGTGCATCTACTCCCAAATTAGATGAAGTTATGCTTGTTTATGTGGTTTCGGATTATTGACAAAAATTTCATGGTTATTAATTTGTTGGAACTGATTGTCTTTTAATTAGCTATCCTTTACTGTGCTTCTTGATTGATTATGCTAGTAAATGTTTTTGGTATTTTGTGCAGCCTAAATGGAATGATGCACTACTGGAAATGTTCCGTAATGAATTCATTGGAACCGCTCCATATGTATCCTGTGTGCCTTCTCTTTGTCACTATAAACTTGGAACAAATGATCAATTTCTAGTCCTCTCATCTGATGGCCTGTATCAGTATTTGAGCAATGAGGAAGTAGTTTCATATGTTGAAAGTTTCATGGAAAGGTTCCCTGATGGGGACCCTGCACAAAGTTTAATTGAGGAGCTTCTCATCCGTGCAGCTCAAAAAGCTGGTAAGTCTATTTTCTTGAAACTTTCAATTGTTTACATTTCTGTCGAACTTGATGTTACTAGCTTAACTATTCTGGACTTGTTAAAATGTTTCATGTAATAGCACCTTCTTAGGCCCTTAGGTGTATTCCATCTTAGTTTATACATGCGTAGAAGCACATGCTCGTACAGATTAACACGACAATTAAATGAACATAGACAAAATTTGACTAATTTGTTTGGAGAGCATTATTCAACCTGATTTGCCACCATTTTATGAAGGTTTGTGAATATGTTACTGTTCAAGTGTTTCAGACTTATTAAAGGAAAAAAAAATGCAGTTTTCACATAAGAATAATGATTCTGTCAACTCTCTCCTTATGATGATCAACCGAAATAAAATTTTGGAAGAGGAAGAGCATGGGTGGAAGATTCCCTTAAGAGAGAAAATTGTGATTAGATGTGTCCCCATAACTTGCACAGAAAAGGCTGTATGGATTAGATCAGGCACAGCGAGGTAATAAGAGCATGTGCTGCATTGTTGGACAAGTTCTATACAGAGCATGGGTTGAAGATATCTCGTACGAGAGACAATTGCAATTAGATTTGTCATAGCTTACACAGGAAAGACTATGAATTATGTATCTGCCAAACTCTACAAACTCGTAGTTTACATGGATTACTGAATACATTACATTACTGCCCTACATTGTGCAGAAATCATTTATAAGCAAGACTACAAGTGAAATGATCTGCCAATTGGACAATTGTTTGTGAATTTTTGATTATATCTTCATATCAAGTTTTTGTGCTAGATTTGGCGGGAATGAATATGAATCATATTACATTTTCTAGTAATGAAAATACTCATTTAGGTTCAACTTTGTCTTGAGTGAATTCATTAATTGAGAACTGGGGTCTGCCTTTTTCTTAAATTGATGAAAATTTGTTTGCTGATTTTCTTCCCATTGTACTAATGCTTTCAGTTGAGAATGTTGAATATTTCTTTCATGAAACAAATTATTGGTATAGTTCACTATGTACAATTGCAGTTACACGTATACTTAGGAATCACTTGACTTGTTGCTTTAGGCAAATGTCAATAAATTAGTTGATCATAGTTACAAATTTATGTAGGGAAGCTTAATTTCATTTTCTTCCAAATGGGATTCTTCTGATATAAATGACGAAAAAACACCCATGATCTATGAGGCAAAAGTCTTTAACCCCCTGGACTATTGGTCAAAGCGATAAACCCCCCAAACTATGAATTGCAGTCAAATATCGTACCGAAACCCTAAAAACCTATGTGAAAGGTCCAAATTGCCCCTTATAACACAACATTAAAAAAAAGCAGTCTCTCTTCCCAAAATCAATTGCCCAATCTCCCACCATCATTAGCCCCGACACCTCCGACCACCACCACCATCATCACCATTGCTGACTGCCACCATCACCACCACCGATCTCCACCCCCATCGTCATTACCACCACCTACGACCTCAACCACCATCGTCATCACCACCACTGATCTCCACCACCATCGTCGTCACCACCACCGACCACCACCATCGTCCTCACCACCGTCAACCCCGACCTCCACCACCATCATCTTCGACTTCATCGAAATCAAAATAAAAAATAAAAAATAAAAATCAAATGAAAACCCTATGGGTTTGATGGGTTTAATAAGAAGATGATGGTTTGATAGATTTTGATTTTGATTTTGATTTTGAGAGAGAGAGACAGAGACTGAGAAGAGAAAATGTGATTTTGGTTTTTGGTTTTGATTTTGATTTTGATGATGGTTTGATGGATTTTATTTTGATTTGTGTGAATTTTTTTAATTTTTTGGTTTTTTCAATGGCTTTTTTCAGTTTTTTGGAGGAGAAAGAGAAATGGTGAAAAATAAGGGTAATTTGGACATTTCACAACGTTTCCGTACGGGTTTTGACTGCAATTCGTAGTTTGGGGGGTTTATCGCTTTAACCAATAGTTTAGGGGGTTAAAGGCTTTTGTCTCATAAATCATGGGTGTTTTTCGCCATTTACCCTTAATGACAATTCTAAATTGGCATAGGTTGGACAATTGAAATAGAAAAGCCTATACAATTTGTTTGTCTCTATTATTTGTAGCGTTGTTAGTTACGATCCTATTCCTGTTGCTCCTAACTGGCAATCTAGTTAATTTATGCTGCACAAGATGTCACTAGCTCATCTAATTTTACCTCATTATTTTCTTAGAAGTGGTATCCAGTATGATAAGGTCAACTATGAGAATTCCTTTCCTCATGAGCTGGAAAAGAGAGTATTTATCATTTTACATCAAATATGTAATGGTATTCTATAATTAGTATTAGGGACTACCAACTTTCTTTTACATTCTTATGATGATTAACTGAGGATCTCTGCTGGTTCACTTGATTGACTAATAGAACTGGTCAGGAGATGGAGATAGATAGCTAATAGGTATTAAAATAAGACTTCAGGAATTTGCAACTTTGACACAATTTCTTGGCACCTTGTTACTATCAACTAATGTTGGCGCTGTACACCAAAAATGAGTGCTATTGGAGCGAATTAATTGATATCCTTCTGCAGAGATGGCAGAATATTTGTATGTAAGTTTTGCTGCTGACGGGCTGCAGATTCGGAAAACTTTAGTAACCAGTATCAGAAGGATTTGCTTTACATGTTAATTAAAACACCAGGTTATATGGGATGTTAAAAGGAACATACTTTCTGCAAAAGCATTCTTATAACTTCTAATGGGTGAAGGACAGGACATCTAGTTTTCGTGCAAAAAGTTTGTGATGTTTGTGTATTCTTTGACCCAAAATGAGTGATTGCTATACAGATGTTCATCTAGTCTCCATAGTATGATAGCCTAAACCAGAAGATGGATAAAATTAGCTCTTATTAGTTATATATATATATATTTGAAACTATAATTGAAGCACCATATAACATGAAATTTTAATTGCAACACCAGAAACATTGAGAAATGAAACAACAGAGAACAACTTAGACTAGAGTGAGTATTGAAGTGAAGTAGCTTGACTATTATGTGCAGGCAAGAATTTTGCACAATATAACAAAGATCACATCGGTTTATCAGTATATCACAGCTGATGAGCTGAACACAGATAATTTCATAATTTTTCTAGGCCATACTGTACTGTATTGTTTTGATCTCATAACTTTATAAGAGATGAAATTCAAGCCTTAAAGTAGAAATTTTGGAGGCAGTGTTTGTAGCAATTTGAGAAGTCTGTTGTTCTGCCGAGGAGCGAGATTCAATCCTGCATGCACCATTTACATTTACTACTAGAAGGAAAAGTTTTGTATATGGAAATTCTCTCACAAGAAGATAAGATATTTTATACCGTTAAAAGAATAGTCTGATGGCCAAACACAAAAAACCTAATAAAGAAAAGTGGCGATTTTTAGAAGAGTAGACAATGTTGGATTCTAGTTTACAATATGCAGTTGTATTTTATTATATATCTATTACCAGAACTATATGTAGTATACTTATACTAGTGCATGGATTTTGGTCTAGGTCAAGGTGTGAAACAGTAAGTGGGCTATGCTTAATCTGCACCAAGCAACCGGGTCCTTGATATAGCACCAGGCCAAGCGTGCATGTTCAATATTGCATAAATACTAATATAGGGAATATTTTTCATGCATCATAATGGATAATAATTATGAAACAATGAAACACAATTCACAATTTTTTGTAATGTTTAGAATACTTCTGAGAAAGGCACAGCTTAAAATTGGAAATTAAGTAGCGTCTTCCAATTATGATCTTAGTATGTGTATAAGAAAACAAATACTTCCAAAATTCAGTAGCATGCCACAATGCTATCTTTTTATTCGAACTTGCTTTTTATGTGCGCCAGGTTGCTTTAGTTTCTGCAATTTTTACTACAATCTCCTTTCATGTATTAAGTTGTTTATGGTTATATAATCTATATATCAGTTGCATCCTCCAACAAAAAACAACTTAAAGAAAGTGAATCATTTTCCATATTCCACTGTGTGCAGGACTTGATTACTGCAACTAAAAGAGTTTTAGTAGTACTTAATTCTCTTGTGACCATCTAACCTAGAACTGTTCTTCTCAACTCAGAATTTTCACAAGACCATATACTGATATTCTAGGTTTCTTACCTGCAGGAATTGGGTTTACTGAACTGCTAGACATACCACAAGGAGACCGAAGAAAGTACCATGATGATGTCACAGTTATGGTCATATCACTTGAAGGACGGATATGGAAGTCATCAGGAAAATATATGTAACTTCTCGGAACTCAGCGGAACTGGCTTCAGCACATTGCTGAGTCAGCTCTCATCAGGTCAGAAGGAAGTAGCCCTTCTCTGTCTGCACATTCCAAGTTTCAGCGCTCCTCGACTGATCAAGATCAAATGCTACAAACTAAAAACAACCGAAAGCTTTCCATTTTATGCCTGTAAATGTTGCCTGTAAAGGAGGGGGGAAATTGGTTTTGGGGTGGGGATAAAGAAAAAATTGATCAATTTCAGTTTTAGGAAGATTACATGAAGCTGTCATTTGATGTCTAATTTTTCTCTTCCTTTCTTATTTTGTTACTTGGGATATGTTGTCAGGATCAATTTTCCATCTTCTCTCTCTTGGAGGTAGATGTCTTTTAGAGGGAATTCTTTTCAGCTCCAGTGAGTTTTGTAAATTTGGTTCTAAATGCTCCATTTCTTTTCTTTTTACTGAAAGTGTTGTGTATGGGGTGCTCGTTTTATGCGGAAAATTGAATGGTTTGCGAGAGTACAAGAGTTCAGTTAGAGCTATTGATCACTCCAAAAAATTAAAAAAAAAAAATGAGCACTAATAGATCAGTTAGAGCTATTGATCGTCGTCGTCATCATTATTATTATTATTATTTTTTAACACTAATGAAACTCTTTACTTATAGTGACATTATTTTGGTCCTTTTGGATTGTATCTGGTATAAATCTGAGCACTTTCATTTACTTGTCACACAATACAGTAATAGCCCAAAGAGCACCTGAAAAATAATGAACTTCAAGATTCAATCTGAAAAGAATAGTAAGGTACAGGGGGCCAAAAATGAGAGCTATTCAATCAATACAAGCTTATATTACACTATAGACTAAAATTACACTCCTATGCACTATGAACTGCAGATCCAACCCTAGAATGCATCCATGATTCCAAATCCGATTTCACAGCAACAGAACTTCCACTTCTCAACTCATCCCTTCAGAAAGGAGTAGCCAACTTCTTCAGATGCTCAGCAAATGCCACAGGCAATCCCTGCGAAAACCTGAGTTCCAGCTCCGGTATGAACCGAGAAATTCGTAGGCAACACTTCCTCATTCTCAAAAGAACTCGACAGACCCCTTAACCAGTACTCAAATGCAGTGTTAGCAGCACCAACTGAGAGCAAGAGCAGGCAGGTTCAAACCCCACTCATCGGAACTCCCTGTATCCAAACCAGAATACAATCCATAAAGATTCCCCAACCTCAGAATCTCATGAGCCCTTCGAGAAGGAAATATGTGGTTTCAGAATATACATCTATCTATCAAGCAATTGCAGAATGACCTTCTCACCTCAACACTCGCTTCATTTAATATACCACGAAGTTCTTTCTTCACTTGATAAGAAAGCTAAGTTTCTTCCTTCTCCACCGTCTCCATGAACCTGACAAGCCTCGGATTCGCCTTCTCTAAGCAAATAGAGGACTAATTCTTTCTCATCCTTTTCACTTAAAGCAAAAGCAAACACCTACAAAAGAGAACATCGGGCTTAACCCCTCTCGCCAAACAAGTCTCAAACACCTTCACAGCATCATCTTTCACCCTTCCCACCTTGACCAAGCACTGAATCAAACAAGTACAACTCATCACATTCGCCTCAACTCCACTCTCAAGCATCTCATCAAACACCTCCAACGCCCTATCCGCCTTTCCTCCGCTCCCATAGATATATTAATCATGGCCAAGTAACTCCAATTATCTAGCCGCCTGCCGCTCTTCCTCTTCTCAAACAACTCCTCCGCCTCCACCTCCAACCCCAAATTCGCGCACATACTCAACAACGTATTATACAAAATGAAATCCACCGGCCACCTATTTACCCTCATCCTCTCCCAAACCTCCAACGCATCCTTACTCCACCTCGCCTTCCCACAAATCTTGATCAACACCGTCAGGGCAAAACCCTGCTCTCCAGTCTCCACCAATCACCTCAAACAAGCTCCCCACCAACAAGCGTATTATACAACACCAAATTCGCCTTCACTTCACCCCAAAACTCCTCATCTCCCAAAGCACATACTGAATCCCATCGTAATCCTCCTCCGCCTCACCAAACATCTTGGCAAGAACCGAAAACACAACGGGGTCAGGCGTCCACCCGTTCGCCCATCCCCTCTCGTACAGCCCCACCCCAGCTTCGCATACACATAAAGAATTGCAGACTAAGTAACCTCATCCAGCAATATCCCAGTTTTATACATCCTCTCGAACCACTCAATTGCGGTGCCGAACTTGATGCATTTCTTCAAACAGGTAATGAGCGTCGAGTAAGTAACCATTTGGTGGGCGAGTTGTTCGACGTGGTCGAACTGGCCGCCACGGCGCAGGCGCTTCATGAGGACGTTCTAGTGGATGGTTGCGAGGGGGAAGGAAGAGTGGTGTGTTGTTTTGAGCCAGAGGAAGAAGAAGTGGAGGGAGTTGAGAAGAAGGAGGGCGATTTGGGGGGGTCTGGGGGGTGGTCGGGGATGGCGGCGGAGAGGTGCTTTTGGAGGGTGAGGGAGAGGATGACGGGCTTGGGTTTGGAGGGCTTCACCCATGTGGGTTTGGGTTTGGGTTTGATCGGCTTAACGGGTTCGGGATTGGGTGAGGAAGGTAAGGGAGAGGGGCTTGAGATGGTTGGTCGGAGAGAGATGGGGTTTTGAGGGTTTTGGGATAGGGAGGAGCGGTGAAGCTCATTCAAAATAGTGTTATTGTGGAAGAAATGTAATGACAAAATTTCTTAATAAGGAGGAAGGACGAAATAACATCCCAAGTTGACCCTTTACTTTTATTTTTTTTGTTTTTATTTTGTTTTGTTTTGTTTTGTTTTTAAGGGATAGAGTCAGTCGACTCCAGCCGAACCATATATATAAATAAATAAACAAAATGTACAAGAGATAATTGTGACAGTGTAAAAATGGCCTGAGGCTCAACCAGGGCCCAATACAATTCCTACTCAGAAAAGCAAAAATAACAACCTGGTTCGGCACCGGACCACTTCAGGGTCGGCGCCGAACCTCGTGTTTGCCCTCACGATGCCGGCCTCCTCGTGCTGACGAGCCTCAGTACCCCCCGGAGTCCGATCCGGAGCAGTCCCTCAAGCCGTCCCCCCTCTCTGGCGGGGCAGAAGGATGACCTGGCGCAGCCTAGGCCCTCCGATTCCCCCAGAGGCACAGAGGACTCACGATGGGCCACGTCAGCTCAAAATACTACCAGGGGTTTCGCCACGTCAGCCCTATACCACTCCTGGTATTGCCACAACCGCCCTGAACCCCCTGGGCCTTCTGCCACGTCAGGCCCATGGGCTTTCGGATCCAAACCCGGCCCCCCAAGCGGAACCAAACCCGGTTGGGATTCTCTATAAATACTAGACCCTCACCCACCTTTCGGAGGTAATCAATCTTTTGCCACTTAAATATATCTAGTTATTGCTACTCTCTCACAGAGACTGACTAGAGCGTCGGAGGGTCCGCCACCGGGACAAACCCCGGTGTTTCAGGACCGTCTGCAGGTACACAAGACCTCGGATCCGACCCTTCCGATCCGAGCCCAACCTTCAACGTCTTTTCCGAGCTCATCGTAGGCCCCCAGAAGGTCAACCGAAGGTCGGCAGACGAGCGGCAATCTCCTTCAATACAAATTGAGTTCGAACTCACACCTGGTGCTTCCACACATGTCTCAGAAATAAACAGCATCAGGTTGGCGCCGTCTGTGGGAACCGCTGCTCCAGAAGCCGATCCGACCCAGACCCTCGAAGGCCATCGACAGCCGAATCCTCATGACCTCCAAAGGCAAGGGGGCTGCTCCCTCCGTCAACCAACGGGACCCGCCCCCACCCTCTGATGAAGCCGGGCCCCGCACGTCGAAACACAAGGCTCCCCCTCGGGAGTCCCAAACGAGCGTCGGCTGGACAGCCCAGCCCGACCTACAAAGAGTAATCCTCAACCGCAAGATTACCCACAACTGGGGAAGGGCCGCTTCCAACTCGGCCCCGAACCATCCGAGGAGGACCCACAGGGATGACGGCCCACGGGATCGGCAAGGGGATAGGGACCGGGGATCACCAACCCCGAAGCCTAACCCAAACCGCACCCAGGGTCAGGATCCCGAATACGAGGTATCCCTGGATACGCCATTCACCCTACACTACATCCACGGGGGACCGGTGAAGGGAGAAAATGATACTTCCCAAGGAACCTTCACCCAGGAGACGAACGCCATTCAGTACAGCCCCTCCCCTGAGCTACAACCGCGGCCAGTCTCCTTCTCAGGAGAGGGCCCCGAAGGAGTTCACCTCCCCCACTGCGGGGGCCTCGTCGTTAGCCTCCGCATGGCCAATTGTGAGGTTCGCCGAATCCTTGTTGACAACGGCAACCCGGTAAATATCCTCTTCCTCAGAACCTTCGAAAGCCTCAGATTACCCAGAGGGAAACTCAAACCAGCAGAATGCACGTTGCTCAAGCTTGCGGGCGTCCCGATCATAGTGAAGGGAATTATTACCCTCAACGTCACCACTGGACCGGATCCTGACAAGAGGACCGAGTCCTTGGATTTCATGGTCATCCACGCCAAGGCGGCCTACAACGCCATCCTCGGCCGACCCGGGCTAAACTCCCTCCAGGCGATACCTTCGGCCCACCATCTGGAACTCAAAGGGAGAGGGGGCGTACCCCCCCTCAGCGCGGGCGTACTCCCCCTCAGCGCCGTTGAACTCGAACCCGAGAAAGACGGCCCCGCCCCCGAGCCCGTGGACGAGCTGGAGGAGATCCTATTCGACACTGAAGATGAGTCCAAATGGTTCCGGGTGAGCCGCTCACTCGCCGAGGACCTGAAGGCGGACATCATCGCTTGCGTCCGCCGCAACGTTGATCTCTTCGCTTGGAAGCCCTCCGATATGCCCGGAATCTCTGAAGACTTGATCATGCACCGACTGAGTGTCCTCCCTGACTCTAAACCGATCGTCCAAAAGAGGTGCAAAGTCACCCCGGAGAGGCAACTGATTGTAAAAACAGAAGTAGACAAGCTCTTGTCCGCTCGATTCATCCAAGAAGTCACCTACCCCGAATGGTTGGCCAATGTCGTCATGGTGAAGAAAGCGACAGGGGGTTGGCGAATCTGCATTGACTTCACGGACCTTAACAAAGCGTGTCCAAAAGATCCTTTCCCCCTCCCGCGCATCGACGCTTTGATAGACGCGACCTCAGGGCACGAGCTGCTGTCCTTCATGGACGCTTTCTCGGGGTACAATCAGATCCGGATGTTTCCGCCAGACATCTCCAAGACCTCATTCGTCACCGACCAAGGTCTTTATTGTTACCGTGTCATGCCCTTCGGGCTGAAAAACGCCGGAGCCACGTACCAGCGACTCGTCAACAGAGTCTTCAAGGACCTGATCGGCCGCAACGTAGAAGTTTACGTCGACGACATGCTTGTCAAGAGCCGGGCTGGGCCGGACCACGTCGCCGACCTCGAGGAAGCCTTCGGTGTCCTCCGACGCCACAACATGAGGCTTAACCCGGCTAAATGCGCCTTCGGCGTCTCCACGGGGAAGTTCCTAGGGTTCATTGTCAGCCAGCGCGGCATTGAGGCAAACCCCGAAAAAATACAGGCCATCATCAACATGTCCCCGCCCCGGAATGTCAAAGAAGTTCAGAGGCTCACGGGTCGGTTGGCGGCGATCGGCCGTTTTCTCTCCAAATCAGGGGAGAAATCTCTCCCCTTCTTCAAAGCCTTGCGCGGGAAAGGGGGCTTCGAGTGGGGTACCCCTCAACAAGAAGCCTTCGAACAGCTGAAACGGTACCTCGCCAACCCGCCTCTCCTCAGCAAGCCCGAACCAGGCGAGCCGCTTTGGCTCTACCTGTCCGCCTCGGACCACGCCCTCAGCGCCGTCCTCGTCCGAGAGGAGGCAGGAGTTCAGAAACCCCTGTACTATGTAAGCAAAGTGCTACACCCGGCCGAGACGAGATACGCGAAGATAGAAAAGGTAGCCTATGCCCTGGTTATGGCAGCCCGAAAACTCCGACCTTATTTCCAGGCCCACTCCGTCCAAGTTCTGACCGACCAACCACTTAAGACCGTCCTCCACAAGCCCGAAAACTCCGGCCGATTAGTCAAGTGGTCGATCGAGCTGAGCCAGTTCGACATCAGCTATCATCCCAGGGCAGCCATTAAAGGGCAGGCCCTCGCCGAGTTCATAACTGAATGCACCGTCTCCGAGCAACCTGACGTAGAAGAGCCGGATCCGACCTGGGAGGTCTTTGTTGACGGCTCATCCTGCGAAACGGGGAGTGGGGCGGGCGTCATCCTTCGTGGCCCCGACCAATTCCTACTTCAATACTCCCTGCGCCTCAACTTTCCCGCCTCCAACAACGAGGCAGAATATGAGGCCATGATCGCCGGACTGACCCTCGCCCACCGAGCCGGTGCCAAGCGAATCCGGGCGTTCAGCGACTCTCAACTCGTGATCCATCAAATCAACGGAGAGTACGAAGCCCGCGACGACCGAATGGTGAGATATTTGGCGGCGGTCCGACGACTCTTGGCGCTCTTCGACAACACTACGGTTGTCAGAGTCCCCAGGGAACAGAACGCCCAGGCCGACGCGCTATCCAAACTCGCCTCTTCTTCCTTCGAAGGCCTCGATCGTACGGTGCTCATCGAGGTCCTCTTGGAGCCAAGCATCCTTAGCCCAGAGCCGGAAGCAATGTGCGTACAAGAAAGAACCAGCCCGGACGACTGGACCACTCCCATCCGAAAATTCTTGAACCAGGCCGAGCTTCCTGAAGACAAAGCCGAGGCCAGGCGAATCAGAATCCGAGCGGAAAGGTTCGTCATAATCGATAACATCCTCTTCAAACGCTCGTACACCTTGGCCGACGGCAAACCCTACCTCCGCTGCCTCGCCAAGGACGAGGCCAGCTACGTCCTCAAAGACCTGCACGAGGGAATCGGCGGATGCCACATGGGGAGTAGGACGCTTGCCCGAAAGGCTCTGAATCAAGGGTACTATTGGCCCACCATGCTCCAAGACTCACAAGACTTAGTCAAGAGGTGCGGCCCCTGCCAAAGATTCTCCCCCATCAAAAGGCTTCCTCAAGCCAACCTCCGATCCCTGGCAAGCCCTACGCCCTTCGCCATGTGGGGTATGGACCTTGTGGGGCCCTTCCCCCCAGCGGTAGGACAGAAGAAATTCCTGATTGTCGCCATCGACTACTTCACCAAGTGGATCGAAGCCGAACCGCTGTCCAGCATCACCGAACGCCAAGTGCAACAATTCTTCTGGAAGAACATCATTTGTCGATTCGGGATCCCCCGAATCCTCGTCACGGACAACGGAACCCAGTTCCAAGGGCAGAACTTCCAATCTTTCTGTCAGGACATCGGCATCTAGCAACGTTTCTCCGCCATTTGCCACCCTCAGTCTAACGGCCAAGCAGAGAATGCGAACAGGCAAATCCTCGATGGCCTCAAAAAGCGCCTCGACAATTCCCCCAAGGGGCTCTGGGTGGAGGAGCTGCCCAGCGTACTATGGGCACACCGAACCACGCAGAGGATCCCCACGGGGGAGACACCCTTCAATCTGACCTATGGGACTGAGGCAGTCATCCCCGTCGAAGTCGGATTGCCTTCCCCCCGGATCATAGCCTTCGATGAAGACGACAACGCGTCCGCCCTGAGGGCTAACCTGGACTTCGTCGCCGAGGTACGAGAAAGGTCCGCGGTCCGAAGGAGCATTTATCAGCAACGGATCGAGAGATTTTACAACAAGAAAGTCCGCCCCACCAGCATCCGGGCAGGGGACCTAGTGTTGCGAAAGCTATCTGTCTCTGACCCGACCAAGAAGAGGAAACTGGCTCCCAACTGGGAAGGCCCATACCGCGTAGTCGAGGCTGTACGCCTTGGTACATACCGACTAACGGATATGAATGACCGACCCATCAGCCGACCCTGGAACGCTGAGCACCTCATGAAATTCCGGGGAGAGCAAGCTTAGATTCCAGCGTGGCTTAAGTAAAATAAAACTTTTGTAAACATTCATGTGTAAAGGGCCGCTTCAGCGACCCCCCCCCCCCCCCCCAGTCTGGTATAAAAGAAGTCTCTTTTGTCAAAAGTTAAATACCTCGGCAACGCCGACCCAGTACCGGGCAAGGCGGGCGGCATCTGGGTTCTCCCTCGGGTCTCATCCCCTAACGCCTCGGCAGGTTCGACCCAACTACGGGCAGGAGGTCTCCCTGTCGCCCCGCATCGATCCCTCACGAATCGGCGGAGCCCGACCTTGCCTAAACCGCCCTTCACCACCCCGATAACCAGAGCAAAGAAGGAAAAGAAAGCTTTATTCATACTCTTTTATTTTTGCACGGAGAAAACAAGCAAATACCGTTACTGAACCACTCCACTCATCTCAAACTAAAGGGGATCTCCGGCTTAGGGCCCCTCGGACCCGGTAAAGGGCGGAATCACTCCGACCAAACGACTTGGGACTCTCTCCTCGTCATGACGGTCCTTCGGCTCTGCCACCGTCGACACCCCGGCCACGGAGCTCTGGGCATCCACGGATCGAATGCGCTCCATCAGTGGCAACGCCGAGGGAGCCCCCTCTGCTCGCCGATCCCTCGAGGAAGATGTCGAAACACCCAACATGGTCCTATAGCGGTGTATCTCCATCTCCTTCTCCACTATCACATCGCGAAGAAGCTTCTCGGAGGAAGGCCTCTGCACCGAGGAACTTGACATGGTGTATCCAAGACCAACGCCCCCTAGCTCCCGATCCACCATCGCCCTCCTCAGCCGGCTCGCCTCCTCACTCAGGGCTTCAGACTTGTTCCTGTAATAATGGAAGGCCGCATCAGTGTCGCGAGCCCTCTTTCGATACCGAACCAAAGTGGCCTCTAAGGCCTCGACCTTGCCCCGAAGCCACGCCACGTCGGAACGAAGGGGGTCCACCTCAGGAAGGGGAGCCGTGACCTACAAGAGAACCAGCCCGCTCAAGACATATATGCAAAGAGGTTCAGAAATTTTTCAAAGTTGGAACACTTAGCCAGCCAGAAAACCCTCTTTTTATAAATTCAGTTTCCCCATACAAAAAATGCGGTGGCCAGTCCGCGGAAGGCAAATACAATCGAGAGAAGGAAAAAGAAGGACAAAAATTATACAGCGGGTTTTCCCACCTCGATATCAGCCGGATCCGTTGGAGGATCGGTAACCGATTTGTCATCTGACCCTTGTCCGCCAGGAGTCTTCGGTGTCCCCTCAATCTCCATATCATACTCGAAGTTGGACAGGGCGATAGTCGGATAAAAGTGCCTCACATGGCTGAGGGCCTTCGCGTAACTACTATCCTGGGCATTGATCACCAGGATCTGACACGACTTAGTCACCTCATCCTTCTCCTTCTCCGACCTCTCCTCTTGAGCCGCCCTCGCCTTCGCCCATTCCTCCTTCTCCTTGTCAAAAGCCACCTTCGTCTCCGCCTCCTTCTTACGAGAGCCTTCGAGCTCTCCCTTCAATTCCGTCACCTCCTGCTCGGCCTTGTCAGCCCGATCTCGCTCTCGCTGCACCGCCGCCTCGTAGAGTCCCCTCACATGGGCCCCCTGCACGGTCGCCTGCCAGGACCAGACACTACTAAGAAATCTTCCTTAAACAACATCACCTGAAAGCTAGGAGGTTCGATCGACTTACCAGCACCGTGGCCTGCGCAAGACGCACATACGCCTCGTCCAGGGTCTGGGACTTCATATCCGAGCGGTCCTGAGGGGTCGCCAACTTATCTGCAACCTCCACGGCCTGGCACCCCCGGACCAGGCAATCACCCTCGCGGATCGACCAATCCGGCACCCACCTTCGCCGAAGCCTCTCCTCTAGTCCGGGATCCGCCGGGGGACCCTTCCCCTTATCAGGCTCGGCGGCCGCACCCTGATCCGAACCCCCCTGGACCACTGCGTCCCCACCCGTCTCTGACCGAGTCCTCTTCATCCTCGGCTGAACGGGGGCCTCGGAGACCACCTGGGACGACTCGGTGGTCTTCGCCGCGACATCCTTCTTCTCGACCTTCTTCTTCTTCATGGCGAGCCTCAGCGCCTTAATCGACTCCTCATCCATTTCTGTAAAGAGATCCATTAAGAACAAATGAGCAAAAAAGTACAAGAAGAGTGTGAGGAAAGAAACAACCACGTACGAGGCACGGCCGGGCTAGGGCTCAGTCCGACGCTTGCCAGATGGGCCTCCGTCACCTTCCCCCAATTAATGCTATGCGACAGACGGAGGCGCTCAACGAGTCTCCACTCCTCCGCCGTCAAATCCCCTGGCCCCGGTGCTGTGTAGCTCGGCTTAGTATGGTTCCACCGAGTAGGGATAGCCCAAGGGTCCTCACTCTGGATCACCAGATACTTCTTCTTCCAGAACTTAATGGAATCCGGATGACCGTGGACAACCTTCGCCTTACCTCGAGGCGAGATATAATATACTCCTTCTGCCGATGAGCCAATCAATAGCATCGCTCGGAACACGCCCAGCCGCAGGGGTACCCTCCGTTCCGCGCACAACAGCACGAAGCAGATGATCTGCTTCCAGGAGTTCGGCCCGAACTGCATCGGCGCCAGGGACGACCAATTTAACACCTCCCGAACGAATGGGTGGATGGGCAGCCTCAGGCCGGAGATAAAGGCGTCCACAGGGAAGATACAATACCTGTCCGGCAGGGGATCGGTCGGTCGAAGAGAAGAACTCGGCAGCATAAGCTCATAACTGGGCCCTATGTGGTAGGCCAACTGCAGAGCCCCCAAGTCGCTTGCCTCCAGAGCGGTCGGGGAGGCGTCCACCATCAACCTCTTCCGGCTTGACGACGACGGCTGGACCCCCGAGGACTCCTTATCGGAGAGATCGTCGGGGTAGCAATGGAAAGGCCGGGGTTGTGCAGACGACCCTATCACCAAGTCGCTCGGGCCGCCAATCTTCGATTTCTTCTTCTTCGGAACCCTCCTCCTCTTAGCCCGTTCCGGCGAAGGTGTAGACAAGCGCCCCAGAACGGGCGGATTCAGAGACCCCGCGGAACCATCTCCCTCGGAGCCACCCTCCTCTCCGGAAGCCGACCCCAGGGTCTGGACTTCGTCTGAGCTGCCGCCCCCCTCCTCAGAGTCGCTGCTTTCTACCACGAAATGCCTCCGAGATCGCAATGGCTTCACGCTGTGTACGACCTCCTCCTTGCCTACCGGCCCCTCCCCAGAGGTCGACGCCAACGAGCCGGACTGAGCCCTATCCATCCGTGCCTAAGTTAAACAGGGTTACCAACTAACCTGAAATCACCTCGGAAACACGACCTTGCTGCCGGAAGCTGAAAGGGCGAGCGCTGAAGAGTTGAAGGATTTTTCCGAAAAGTAAGAGGCAGGAGAGAAATAGGCGATGGGAGGAAAGGAGGGAACATTTATAGGGGATAGGAACAACTCCTCGATTTTCGCAGTCACTATTCACCGATTGACGTGCAACTACCGCCTAGGAAATCACGCCGCATCCTCGAAACACGTGCTGCTGACGTCACCCAGTGCCAGACTGGCAGCACGGTACGGGGTCGGTTCGGGCAAAATAACGACTCGCCTTCGCCAGCACTAAAGTACTCTTCTTCAGAAGATCCACGGCGGGCCATCACCCTTACCAGCCCGTAATCCCCCCTCGTCTCGAGGTTCGGCTTGGCACCGGGGTACTCTTCCCAAGAAGAAACTACGGCTCGCCTTCACCCTCACCGGCCCATAATCCCTCGCCAGCTCGAGGTTCGGCCCGGCACCCGGGTACTCTTCTTCGGAAGATCCACCGACGGGCCATCACCCTTACCAGCCCGTAATTCCCCCTCGTCTCGAGGTTAGGTCTGGCACCCGGGTACTCTTCTCAGGAAGAAGCAACGGCTCGCCTTCACCCTTACCGACCCATAATCCCTCGCCAGCTCGAGGTCCGGTCTGGCACCGGGGTACTCTTCTTCGGAAGATCCACCGGCGGGCCATCACCCTTACCAGCCCGTAATTCCCCCTCGTCTCGAGGTTCGGCCTGGCACCGGGGTACTCTTCTCAGGAAGAAACAACGGCTCGCCTTCACCCTAACCGACCCATAATCCCTCGCCAGCTCGAGGTTCGGTCTGGCACCCGGGTACTCTTCTTCGGAAGATCCATCGGCTAGCCATCACCCTTACCAGCCCATAATTCCCCCTCCTCTCGAGGTTCGGTCTGGCACCCGGGTACTCTTCTCAGGAAGAAGCAACGGCTCGCCATCACCCTTGTCGACGCGTAATCCCTCGACCTCTCGAGGTTCAATCGAACACCAGGGTACTCTTCTCCGGAAGAGACAACGGTTCGCCATCGCCTTCACCTACACTGGGACCCTCGACTAGCTCGAGGTCCTATCCAAGCTTCAGGACAGCACCACCAGGAAGGCCCTGTGATCCGCCCTCCCATTTTTTGTTACAATCATGAACACTCCTCCACGGCTAGCTCCCGCACCCCCTGCAGGAGTCACTAGTAGAAAATGCTACAGTGGCAATAGAAATTTCCCTTGTAGAAGAGTACAATTCCATGGTTAGTGTACATTTGTAAGAGATTTTTCTTCATTCCCTTGTAATTGTGCTGTTGCGAAATCTCTCCTGGTTAATGTACACATTCGCAACGGAATTTTAACTATCCCTTGCGAATATTAGCCACAATAGAATATCTGCAATGGAAGTTGTACCTTGCTATCCCCATGTATAAGAGAATATCTACAACAAATTCGTCCCTTGCAAGTTTGTTTTAAAAGGGATTTTTTCCGTTGCTGATAAACTATTGCTACAGAGATCTGCAAGGTACTCATTCCCTTGCAATTGTTACCTTGCGAATGCAATTGTACACTTTTTCTCCATACTGTATTTTTTCAATCAAGAACATATAATTTTTCACATGTTGATTCGCACAATTATATAAAGAAAACACAACAAAACAAAATATACAATTTGAACATTCCGTACATATTTAGATAATAGTAAACTTAAGAACACCAAAATAAATTTTAATATTATATAATTCAGAATCTTCTCATTACAAAATTATATGTTTGTTTCAAAGTGCCAAAACAACAACAATACATTCTATAAAAAATATGTGAGTTGTCAAACTCCAAGAAACACAATAAATATTTTCAAAAATAATTTTAACCCGCTATTGCTTCCATGTATCCCCAACTTCATTTTCACGTAAAGTCTTCTGCATTTTCCTCATTATCTTCAACCTCATAGTCATCGTCACTACATGCAGACTACATGAAAAAGAAACAACACAAAATTAGAATTTGATTCAATATATATAGGTAATAATATATTATCCAATTGAGGCAATTAAATTTGTGGCTACCTCTTGTCTTATTTGACTGTTGCATGAGTCGACAGTAGTATTTTCCAACATTTATTTCAAGGCTTCCAACTTGTCAGGATGCAGCTCAGTTGATAAGCACTTGATTTTGTATTGCCAACTTGTCACACCTTTTGAATAAAGATTTAACAGCTGATCCTTCTTGTATCCTTTTACCTATTCTTGATTCCGATAGGAGAGAACCAACATCATGTTAAAAACAAACAACATGTATACCTTGTTATCTACTTAAAATGCAACTATACTTGTCTCCCATCATTATATTTACTTTGTTCAATTAAAATGTTATATTAAAATGCATTCAGAAAAAAAAGAAGTCCAATAAAATTAACATATCGATCAAAAACCTAGTTCAGCATGCCATTTACACTGTACTCATTCTCTTCTTATTTCCCAACTTATAATATTAATGACTTGTTCCCGGCCAAGAGTTGGTTTTCTACCAAATCAGATCCATTTTGGCCATTTCAAATTGGTTTATTGCCCATCTGATCTAAATCCTACCTCAAGCTCAAAGTTTTGGCTAATATATCTGTAAAAAAATGACGATCCCAGTAACAATGGTACAAAAAACAGATAACCGATGGATCTGCAAAAAACAGATGACCGATGGTACTAAAAAATGATGATCTATATTTCACATCCAATGATACCCTTCAATTTTAAAATTGGAACTTCCTGTCCTTTCTTAAAGATTCACAGGAACTTTAAGCAAGACTTTTCAAATTGTTTTGCCTTGTTTCATTTGTCAAGGCTACCATGATGAAATATTTTTGTATCACATGCATATGGTGTAATCAACATGAAACTAAAATAACACAGCTCATAGGTGATGCCATGAGGGTTGTTAGGTCAAACTCATGATGATGTCGAGGAGTCAGAAATAAAGAGGCGTAGGTAATATGCAATGATCAAATTTTTTAGAGCAGGATTAGGGGGGAAATGCAGAAGTTTTAGTTGTAAGTTATATTCTATTCAATCAATTAATTAAAGGTGTAAGGATCTATGAATAGTTTTGTTTAAAGAAAGATTAATGGCCAAGATAGGGGTATTTACTTTTAAAAATAAGAAAGGGCAGTTTTTCCTTTTAACCCTACCTATAAATTTGTTAATAGTCCATGAGGTATATACATCAACAGTTCAAGAAATTTCATTGGGAGCAGACGATCCCACCACCCCCATGCTAGATCAATTTCTGACCCTTTTTAGATGAAAACCATAAATGTTCTATTAACTTGTAGAAATCGAAGAAATGTATATTGTGTTTCAAAAAATGTTTCTATATTATGGAAAATGTATGAAAAATGCCCTTAGGAGAGTGCCTGAATTATCAATGTTTGGCATATGACTGATATGCGTATGGCTCATGATCGAAATGTCTATATCGCATAGTTCAAGGAGCAATGAGCAATGAGTTCATGCACATTTGAGGTACATACAATTAATAGTTAACAAAAAAAATTGTTGCAGTGACATGATTGATTGATCGAAGCATCATTGTTGAAGTTGTGAATTAATTCATCTTCTACAGTAATCTTCGTAATTTTAATGTAACCTTACGTTTACTTTTCTTAGTCTATATCATAAGTTAAGAACCACTACCAATGGATAAGTTATCTGTGCACATTAATTTTGCTTGTTTCCTAGAATGCTGAGGGTCCATGTTCCCCAGATGTAACGTTGAGCACCAGATGCAAAGGTATTTTGGCCAAAATCAATGGATCACAAAATGATACACATGTTAACTTGGTAGTTCGGCATTGTCAAATAGTTCTTTTTTGGTTGTTGTTGAATTTCATTCACTGAAGAGATTGTGTTATTCTTTTGGTTGTTCAAATAATTTTGAAGTTGAGAATGTTGACATACAATATCTGAACTCAGTTTCAAACTTTGGCACTATCATGCTTTATCCTATTTATTGATTTTCAGGATATGTTATCCTCACAGGTTACATGATCCTACTTTTATTCATAGCTTTTATTCATAACCTAGAGCCAAAGAGAGGGATTGAGATGAAGAAATTACTTGAGAGTGATATTAACAGATACAAGAGAATCAAAGCTTCATCTCTTTCAAACTCTATCCATCTCCTTCACTCTCTCTCAAAACGACTTCACTTGTGAAATTACTGTTGAATGCCTAGAACACAGTTCCAAATGGTCTGCTCATTCCGATCATAGTACGAAGCACTGTCCTCAATGTAGAGTTTACCATTGGCAAAATCCTTCTCAAAATAAGTAAAAACTCTATTAGTAAAATCCCCATGTCCCAAATTAATACCACTATTGATGCCATATATGGACATTGAAAAAACCAAACCATCAATTTCTAATCTAAAATTCAACTTCACTAAATCAAATCATTCACCTCAAGTATGCCCTAAACTGAAAGGAGAGAAAGAGGGAGAATGTGATACCTGACCGGTTGGATGCTCGGGAGTTGTTGGCGTGGAGAAGGACGACACAGCGATAATGATGCGTGGAGGAGGAGGACGCAGTGATGATGATGCGTGGAGTAGGACGGGGAGGAGGAGGCAGGGAGGAGGAGGCGTGGCGGAGGAGGCGTTGAGGAGGAGGAGGAGGCGTGGCGGAGGAGGTAGGGAAGAGGAGGTTTTAATTTTTTGGTTGGGGTAGGGGAAGATGAGGTTTTTGGTTGATTTGTTTTTTTCGCCCTGTTTTGGCCAGGGAAATGATGAAGTTTTTTGTTGCGTTTTTTTTTTTGCCCGCTCAATATTTGAAAAGTGGGGGTAATTTTTTAACATCAAATTTTCTAGCGGCAAAATTATCTGTGTAAAGTACGTGTTTATACTTAATTTATTTTAAAAATTAAATATTTTATTTATACTTTGGTAATGGAATATTGTTTGATACAATTGTTCCCTTGTAATTGTTAATGCTTGCAACAATTCAATAGAATCTCTTGCGAATGTCAAAAAATTTACAATGAATTGGTTTGTTGTGATTAATTTATTGTTGATGGTAGCAACAACAAGAAATTTTTGGTGCTTGCAAATAATCCATCATTATTGCAATATTTTCTACTAGTGAGTGGGGGGCTTGTGTGACAGTGTAAAAATGGCCTGAGGCTCAACCAGGGCCCAATACAATTCCTACTCAGAAAAGCAAAAATAACAACCTGGTTCGGCACCGGACCACTTCAGGGTCGGCGCCGAACCTCGTGTTTGCCCTCACGATGCCGGCCTCCTCGTGCTGACGAGCCTCAGTACCCCCCGGAGTCCGATCCGGAGCAGTCCCTCAGGCCGTCCCCCCTCTCTGGCAGGGCAGAAGGATGACCTGGCGCAGCCTAGGCCCTCCGATTCCCCCAGAGGCACAGAGGACTCACGATGGGCCACGTCAGCTCAAAATACTACCAGGGGTTTCGCCACGTCAGCCCTATACCACTCCTGGTATTGCCACAACCGCCCTGAACCCCCTGGGCCTTCTGCCACGTCAGGCCCATGGGCTTTCGGATCCAAACCCGGCCCCCCAAGCGGAACCAAACCCGGTTGGGATTCTCTATAAATACTAGACCCTCACCCACCTTTCGGAGGTAATCAATCTTTTGCCACTTAAATATATCTAGTTATTGCTACTCTCTCACAGAGACTGACTAGAGCGTCGGAGGGTCCGCCACCGGGACAAACCCCGGTGTTTCAGGACCGTCTGCAGGTACACAAGACCTCGGATCCGACCCTTCCGATCCGAGCCCAACCTTCAACGTCTTTTCCGAGCTCATCGTAGGCCCCCAGAAGGTCAACCGAAGGTCGGCAGACGAGCGGCAATCTCCTTCAATACAAATTGAGTTCGAACTCACACCTGGTGCTTCCACACATGTCTCAGAAATAAACAGCATCAATAATGAACAAAAAAGACTTTACAAACTGTAAAATCGGGATAGAAGAATATGAAGTACAACGGAAAATAAACCAATACAGAGTTACAATAGTTAATGAAAGTAAACCCAACCATTATGACCAGAACCAGACTCGGGGAGGAAGGAGAGACCCCGTGCTGCAGCGCTGGAGGCCGATAATCCCAGAACTCAGAGGTAGGGACTCGGCCGCGAAAATCAAGCAAAAACCCACCACTGCTGGTAAACAGAAAAGAAAATCACCATAGCTGGACCAGGAAGAGCCAGGCCGAAGAACCTACAAAGCAAATAGAGAAAAAAGTGGATGCCTAATAGGCCACAGCAGAAAGGGACTAAAACAACCAGTCCAAGATACAGAGACGCAAGGGAAAGAGCACAACCAGTCAGAAACCAATCCATAATAGCAAAGTTGAAACCAGCACATAAAAGGAAGATGCTAACAAAACAGAAATCAACAATTCATTATCAGCACCAATAAAAATAGAAGCAACACCAGTAAATGGGGAGTTAAGAAGACAATGTAATAAAACACAATCTTCCTAGCAATCCACTAAGTCTTAGCAGCAACACAGATAGAGAGAATGAAGGAGAGTAAAAAGGAAAAGCTACCAGGACATAACATCCCCAGAGCTAAAAGAAAAGACCAAAACTTACAACAAGCACATAAAAGGGAGCTGCTAACATAACAGTAATCAGCTAATCAACAGAACAACAAGCAAATTAGAAACCAGCACATAAAGGAAAGAAGCTAACAAATCAGCTAAACAGCAAACAATGTAGAAACCAGCACATAAAGAGGAGACGCTAACAGCACAGTAATCAGCTAATCATAATCAGCAACAACATAAAATAAATGCAATGCCAGTAAAGGGGGAGTTAAGAAGACAATGTAATAAAACACAATCTTCCAAGCAATAAAACACAATCTTCCAAGCCAGCCACTAAGTCTTAGCACTAGAAAAGATAGAGATAAGGGAGGAGAGTAAAAGGTAAAGCTACCAGAACAAAACATCCCCAGAGCTAAAAGAAAAGACAGAAACTTACAACATAGCGTGACTAAAACAAAACAAAAGTAATCGACGGGAGAACAAAAGCTGGAGAAACTCAAAAACAGCCCAAAATTGCCAGCTAAAACATCAAAGAACCCAATCCCGTCTCAGAAAGAGACTTAAATCTGCAAGAAGAAAAAAGCATTAAAAAGAAGGAAAATTAAAAAATAGGAAAAAGAATTAAACAGAAACGTTCGAAAAGAAATTGAACTAAAAAGAAGGTTAAATAGATCAAAAGACGTCATGAGCAGCAATATCCAGGCATGATAATTTGAGCTTGTTTTTTTTTTTTTCTTTCCGAAGAAAGAATACAAGACCAGAAACTGACATAGAATAACAAATCATCAATTAAACATCTAACCAGATGACATTTCTTAGTGAAGATCCTACTGTTCCTCTCGTTCTAAATAACCCAGATCAAAGCCATCATGGACAAATCCCATAATGCTCTGCGAGAATGCCTGACCCGTAAAGTTCTCCATTCATCTCACAACGAAACAATAGAACCAGGTTTTCCATGAACGCAACAAGCTTTTAGGCAGATCGTCCATAAGGGAATAATAAAAGGGCAATTGATGAATAGTGCATAGAATCCTCATGCTGAGAGAGGCAAAGAGCACATTTCTGACCAATAGTAAGATTTCTCTTGTTAAGGTTATCGACAGTAAGAAGCTTGTTATGAATAGTCAACCAGGTAAGAATTCGAATTTTGAGAGGGGTTGTACATTTCCGGATAGTCTTAGAGAAAGGGGAGATAAGCCCCATAGAGTTGAGGGAGTTATAAAAGGACCTAACCGAATAGGTGCTTGAGGAATTTTATCTCCAGAATGCCATTGATAGGAGCATAATAATTGAATAAGACGGTGAAACTGAGGATATAAGGAGATAAAGAGGTTCCTGTGGAAAGGAATGTTCCAGTCATGCTCATTGTTGACGCGAATAGAATAATCAGCCACCGTAGCTTTGGGATTAACAGCCAGGAGAAAAAGATCAGGAAAATCATAAGCAAGAGAAATATGACCAATCCACTTGTCAGTCCAGAATTTAACCGTGGTGCCATCTCCACAAATTTTAAATAAACTGCATTTGTATGGTTCAACCACTCTCCAAAGTCCTTTCCAAAAAGGAGAGACCCTCGTGGAGAAAGAAGGATGAAGCTCCCAAACTTTACGAAAAGAATGGGATTGGTGAATAATTAGACGTTTCTAAGATAAATCGGATGATTTGAGAATCTTCCATAACCATTTACCTAAGAGGGCCAGGTTCTGGTTGCGGAGATTAATAATCCCCAAACCCCCCTCCAGCTAAGGCTTGCATAATCGATTCCAATTGCAGAGATGCTTACCAATTTTCAAGGAAGCGGATCCATACCAGAAAAAATTTCTTCTAATTCTGTCAATCCGATTAATCACCCAAGAAGGAACGTAGAAAAAGAACATCATGTATAGGGGGATAGAAGAAAGTATAGAATTAATAAGAATTAATCTACCCCCTCTGGAGAGAGTAAGGCCATACCACAAATTAAGTCCGGATTCAATACGGCCAATCATCGAATGCCAGTCAGGTCAGTGAAGCTTGCCCTCACGGAGGGGGATACCAAGGTAATTTATGGAAAAGGAAGCAGACACACAGTTGAAAAAAATTAGCAACTTCACTTTGGCAACCACTGGAACCTCCGAGCCAAATAACAGAAGTTTTATGGAAATTAATAGTTAATCCAGATGCATGTTCAAATATATATAGTAGGAGTTTGAGATTACGAAGGGAGGGACCATTGGGTTTGGCGAATAAAATGGTGTCATCAGCATATTGAAGATTTAAGACCCCTCTAAAACCACGAAAGCCCCTAAGGCCCTCAATAATGTTAGCATTCCACGCACTACAAAAGAAAAGGTCTTTACCGGCGTATATTCCCCGGCGTTTTACCAGAAACGCCGGGATAGGAAGAGACCAGGAATTGGGCGTCAAACAGGATGGTTATACACCGGCGGCCTCTATAAAATGCCGGGAAATTATGATATTCACCGACGTTTTTTATTAAAACGCCGGTGAAGTCTATATTCACCGGCGTTTTAATAAAAAACTGTAACACTTCGAATTTTTAAAATATTGAAAATGTCTGTTTTTATATATTTTGAGTGGTGAAAATTATTTTTGATATATTTTATTTAAATATTGATATCAGTATGGATATTTATGGTAGATTGGTATTATTGCTATATATTAAAACCATGAGTTGAGATTTTATGTGAATAAATATTGTTTATTTTATTTTATAATTTTGAAGGATTATTGCGAGATAATTGCAATGTATTTTGTATTGTTGGTGCTATTAAAGAAAAGAGTTGGGGTTTACTTGAAATATTTTGGAGGTCTAGGGGTCTATTTATAAATATCCATTTATAAAAATATTATTATTATTATTATTTTATCTCTACTACTATAATGGGAGAACACCTTAGTGTAATTTGTCCTCAACCCAAATATTTTCGAAAGTGGACCAGTTATGGACTAACTTTGGGTAAATATTTTCGAAAGTGGATCAGATTGGTAAATATTTTCCACAGTGGATCAGTTCGGAAATTATTTTCTTATTAAAACCCCCCATTCTTCTTCTTCTTCTTCTCGGTTCTTTTCTCTCCCGATCCATACCGAAACCCATTCGGCATCATCGATCCCAACCAAATCCACTCTCATTTCTTCATAATTTTCAAATTAATTTCATGGGATGGCTAATTGAAGGGTTCTCTACAACGTGGTAGCATCGGATTTTCGAAAGGATTCCGAAAAGGTATACCCTATTTTATTTATTCGTATAAAATTAAGTGTGGTTAGTTTTATTGAGTAGAAATATTATAGTAGAGAAATTTAGAGATGTTGGAAGTGGTAGATTTGAGGAATTAATGGATTGTTAGATAAATTGCAAGTTGTTAATAAATTAGGGTTTGGGGTTGGTAAAAGAGAGTATATAGAACATATTAGAAGTTAGGATTGGTGCATATCATGGTGAAATCATGAAGTTCTAATTTTGGCATAAAGCCAAATTTTAGAATATGTGAAGTGGAGTAAGAAACTTGCTTCTAGCGAGTTTAGAAAATGTATGGGAGGTTATGGAGTAGTGTGAGAGTATTAATATGAATTTAGAATGGATTTTGTAGACTTAGAAGTTAATGGAAAAGATGGAGAATGAAAATATAAGTTTTGTGCACGCCGGGTATTCGGTGAAATGCCTGAGCGATATAGAGGTGAGAATTTGATGGGTTCGGAGGTGTAGTTGAGTTTCATTATTATTATTAACCTTAATAGGTGAGATTAGGGAAAAGAGGGTTAAAGAAATTAGAAAATATGAATTGTTCTTATTAGAAAGCCTCCAACCAATAAGGGAATGTTTGTATTGGGACCCGAATTCGAAATCCGTCGATGTAGCTCGGCTACTTAGGTCATTTGTAATGTGTGGGCGAAGACGGATTCGAATTTGGAGGTTCGTAGGTTGAGTTTTGAGTTTTAAGCTAATCGGTCCTATAATTTCCTATTTAGGTGGAAAAAGTCGAACTTCGACTGGCTACAGGACGGACGTGGGACATCGGTTGCTCGATCCGTCAGGTGATTATGTTGTGTTTATAAATATTTTATATTGTGGCCGAATTTCGTGGCCTTTTGATATGTTTTGTGGGAGTTATGCCAAAAGTAAATTTTTATTGAAAATACGGATTTTTTTAAGGATCCAAAATGGGTTTTTGAGATATGTGGTGAAAGTGACTATCTTAAATATATATAAAATCTATAGTATGGGTTATTGTGATGTGTTGAAGTATAAAAATTAAATATATTAAGCGGTTTATGCAAATAATTACCCAGTGCATGTTTTTGGGTGAATAAGCCGATATAGATGATCGGGTATATGTGGAGCCTTGTATATGGGCTAGTATGATATGGATGCCTATTATAAGATGTAGTTAGACGGAATAAGTGATTGTAGTCATTTCTCTTGGAAACTTACAAATGTAAGGTATGTGGTGATATATATATATACACGACAATGACCGGTGATGTGATAAAATATATGTTTATATTCTAATTATGTTCGACATGAATTAATGGACAATAGTAGGATATTACAATGTGATGAATTATTCATTTTGATACTTTCACGATAGGGAATAACATCCTGTAACTCTTTTATTAATGATACGCTTGGCGTATGCCTATATGTGATTTAATGAAGTAGTCAATAGCATGGTATTCATAATGTGTGATGTTGTGGATAAATCAATAACCTGGTACATTCATGATATGCAATAATATGACATGATGGTTTATATGTTAAATGACATGGTGTATGTATATATGTGATAGAATGAGATGATAATTAATATCGTGAACCCCGGATATGCATTAAATGCAAGATAAAAGATAAGATGGTAAGTGTTAATAAAATGTGTTATTATTTTCATGATTCTAGTTAAGAATGTGGCAATTGTTTAAGTAAAAGTGGTGATGCTTTATGTTGATTTAGTAAGATGAAAAGATGAGATGTTTAATGCTAATAACAGATGGCTTTGTTGACCAGTACCTACAGCAATCCTGGGGGTTTGGGCTAGACCTCCTAACGCCCAAGGACCGGCTTGGGAAAAGTGGACCCAAACTATGTTTGGGATAAGTGGTTTTTATCGCCCAAGCTATCGGCTTGAGGCCCGGTTTTCCCTCAATGACAGACGTCGCGAGGAAGCACCCTAGTGGGACTAGTGGTGAGTGTTTGCCTCGCTGGCTTCGGCTGGGAGGGAGTACCCAAGTTCTACTTGGGGGTAAGTGGTTTTTCCCTCGATGACAGACGTCGCGAGGAAGCACCCTAGTGGGACTAGTGGTGAGCGTTTGCCTCGCTGGCTTCGGCTGGGGGGTAGTACCCAAGTTCTACTTGGGGGTAAGTGGTTCCCTTGCTAGTTCGGCTAGAAGGAAGACGTAGCCTCGGACGAGTAAGACTCTGTGTGAGCATCGGGCCGCGTGTTTACTGGGCTGTCGGCTTTCAGTATGTTGGGATACTGTGGCTTACTGGTCGACAAACTAATAAAATAAATAAGTGTTAATAATAAATGTGGTAGTAAAGAAAGTGGATAGTAAATTGTGAATTGTGCATGGAAAAGAAAGTAGATAGTGAAATGTGAACTGTGTGTGTGGAAAAGAAAGTTGTGTGAATGAAGTAAATGTGAAAGTGAACGTGCTATGAGTTAATATATGAAAAGAAGTGATAAATGCAGTTTGTGATTAATTTAAGATGAAAATAATAAAAGAGATGTGTTATCATGAATAATACGGAGTAATTGTATTATGTGTGTGATCATTAAAGTAAAATACAGATTGATATGAGTTGTACCTTGGAATTGTGTCAAGGAACTACCTGCCCGCAATTTCAGTGGAAATGGTGGGAACTACCTGCCTTGGCATAATTCGCAGGGTGAGTGGATATAATAGTGGTAATGATTGATACAAATGAGAAATAAAGTGAAGTGAAGATGATAAGTGATTGAAGTGAAATTAATAATCAAGCTATCGGCTTGAGATGTGATGTGATATTACCCAAACTGTGTGTTTGAGGTACAGTGATGATTACCCAAGCTATCGGCTATGGGATGTGATATGTGGTGGCCCCAGAGTGTGTTTGGGGATTGAGTGAAAATGATAATAAGATTTATTGTTATAAGAAAAAGTAATTACTAAAGTGATATAATATGATGTGAATGAGCTATAAAACATGGTTTTGATGCAATGAGTATAAGAATTCTAATTAATGAGGTGTTAATGATGTGATGAAATGTGAGTAAATCGCATGGGCAATGAGATGTGGTAATTATGTCATGAGAAATGAAGGAATGTGGTAGTATGAGAATAGATGTATATGTTTATGAGGTGATACTTTTATATCATAATAAAATAAATACCTATTTTAAGAGATTGGGTATGACAATGGTTATTAAAGAAAGTATGTTGTGATATGAATTTGTGTACCTTGGAAGTGTGACGGGGAACTACTCGCCTGCTATTTCCGTGGAAATGGTGGGAACTACCTGCCTCGGCACAACTTCCAGGTTGAATGTGTGTGTTAATGACATAATATATGTAAATGAAATGCATGGCTAAATAGAGTTGGAGAAATGATGTAATAACATCATGTAGTTATGTTAATATAAATAGTGAAATGCTGATATGATGATAAGTGTGGAAAGATGAATATTCGTATCATGTGAATGTAAGATAAGTATATTTATATATCCATACGAGGTTGATGTGAAGTGTATTATGAAATTTGGGAATTATGGATAATTAAATAAATGAATGCAGGATTGGCAAAGTATGTGATTTATCACTGTATTGACGATGTTGTTGTGTTCAGGATTCAGGTGGCATTATTTTAATTTGGTATTTATAAGTTTAAGTATTTTCTTTATACTATTTTAATTCGTCGTTAGATTAGTAATTATACTCACACCAGAAATGGCTAACCCCTTAGTGTTTTGGGGGGTTAGGGGAGTCTGAGGACTACCCGAGATCCTCCACTGTTGCAGGTTCTCATCAGTGCAGAAGTGAGGCATGGAGTGGTAGTATAACTTTTTATTTTAAAAATTTGTATTACTTAATTATAGGAATAGTGAAATTTATGATTTAAATTGTATTATGAGTGTATAAGCCTGTATATGACGATGATGAGTATAGTGTGAGGTGGTGTGGTATGTTGGTGACCCGTACCCGTCCCGTCGTGGAGTACCAGGCCCTGTGGTAAGTTTTACAATGATTTTTTCTAAGATTTTACCTCGTTTTTCAAAGAAATTCATAGTTTTTAATTGATATTTGATAATCCGTTATGAGTTTGGCCCCCAGAGCATTATATTATATTGCCTGTATGTATCTGCTCATTTTGGCCTGGGGAGCCCATGAAAATATTATGTGGTTTGTGAGCTACGGAATTTTGAGCAGAATTCCGTAAGCTTTTTGTGTTTCGGGGCAAAATTTTGAGGGGAGACTCTGCCAAAATTTTTCCTGAAATATAACTTTTTTAGTTTATAATTAAAGTGATATAGAAATTAAAAGAATTGAATTTGGAGACTTAGTTTTGAAAAAAAAAAAAAAAAAAAAAATTTGGGGTGTTACAGTTTGGTATCAGTGCTTAGGTTAACTAGGAATTTGTTAATCCTAGTGATCTTGCTATGTGAGTATGGGTTCATTAATGCTTAGTTGGAGATAGAGAGTGTGGTTTATGTGGGTGTTTTGTTGAAGAATGGATTCTATCGTAGAATGGTGTGATCCCCACTAGACTTTGGTCTGACCTTGAGTCAGCATTTCCCTTCATGACCCTGCATATGGGTTGATTTCTGAAGAAATCCCGGTGTGAATTTACGCACTATTGGAGTATTCCATTAAATTGATTGCTATGTGCCACAAGGGGCTATTCCCAGGAGATCTGGTGTAGGTCCTATGGACGTATGTTCTATAGGTGTATATTTTATAGATTTAGGAGTGATGTGTGGTTATGATTTTATCCCATAGTTGGGGAGATTGATTGGTTGTAGAAGGTTATATAGGTCATCTGCATAGTTGGGGTATAGTGCAGGGAGGATTCGGGTGAGACAGCCCGATGAAACCCAGTTTTGATTGTACGTAGCGCCTTGGACGATGAAGATTATGCCCGTTGGGTTTGGTGGAGACATTTAAGACAAAGATTGAGATTGTTGATGGGGTTTGCAAAGTTTTTGATATATTTGAAGAGGTTTTTGGTCCCCCACCTTAGCAAACTCTGGAGTTCAAGATAGATTTGATATTGGTATGACTCCAATTTCTAAATCAGCTTGTGCTCTAGCACTTTAGGAATAGGGAGAGATGAAAGAGAATTTGAGGTGGTGTTTTTGGAAAGGGTTATCAGTTAAGTGATATGCCGTAGGGCGTACCGGTAGTTTTGTAACAAAGAAGGTAGTTCACCGAGAAGGTGTACTAAGTAAGGTGATTATTAAGTATTCATTGTTGAGAATAGATAATTGGTTGGATTAGTTGCGGGGAATGTCATTAGTCTCCCGACGAGAGTTGCACACCGAGTACTATTAGATAATCCCTAGAGAGGGAAAACATCTCAGAAATTATTTTTCGTACTCGGTATAAATTGTATGAGTTCTTAGTGATATTTTGGGGCTGGCGAACGTCCCTGCAATTTTTATAAATTTGACGAATTGGGCCTTTCATCCTTATGTTAACAAGGTGTGATTGTAATTGTAGATGATATTTGGTGTATAATTGCTGTATGGTGGAGCACTGATCGATAGGTTGGGGCCGAAAGTGGTAGGCTATGTCTGTAAATTGCCAATTATGGAGGCGAGAAGTGTGAATTTTGGGACACATTGTGTCTGTTGAAGGCGTATTTATGGATCTGAAGAGAATTACAAATGGTGAAAAGACGGGAAGTAACCATTGGATGTGTTGGAAATTCATAGTTTCTTGGTTTTAAGTGGCTATTATCAGAGGTTTATTCCTCGGTTTTCCCTTATTGTTGTATCGATAACTCATTTTATCATAAAGAAGGAGCCGTTGGTATGATCCGAACCGCGTGGAGAGATATTTTCAAGGGTTAAGGGAAGATGAACGACGGCTCATGTTTTGATCATCCCGAGAAGGGAGTGCATGTAGTATCGGATCAGGTGGAGTTTGATGCCTGAAGGCATGCTTGTGGCTTATATCTTGAGGCAGTAGGAAAATTTTTGTCATTATCGTAGACTTGTTCTTGATGTGGATGCTTTGTGGTAGCAGGTGACAGAGATTGTTCATTATATTAAGTATATTGTCTATCCTGGTGGCATGAAGATATATCAAGATTCTAGGAGAATATTTTAATGGACCGGAACAAGGAAGAATATTAATTATCAGGTGAGTATGGATAAACCTCTTTTGAGGTGTGTAGTCGACAAAAGAAAGGGTGATGCCCATCAGCAGCGAAAGCCTCTTGAAGTTAGAAATTGAAAATGTGGGTATTCTTGAAAGTATCCTTTATTCATGGAGTACGTCGTTTTAGAAACCGGGAAAAGTTAGACCCGAGGTATGATGGCCCTGTAGAGTTATAGAAAGAATGGGAACTGTGGTATATTGTTTGAAGTTTATTTTGGAGATATCGGGTATTCTGGATGTATTTCTTGTTTCTATGTCGAGAAAATTGTGAGAGATCTATCTCAAGTGGGGAGCCGTTGTAGATCAAAGACAGCTGGATGTGGCATTGGATGTGATATCCTATGAAACTAGTAGTTATTGTAAAGCCATAGTGCAGTTAACCCGACGATCAGCTGGGTAGTTGTTAATGGTGCAATGAAGGTTTGATGTTGATAATGTACCTGGAAATCCTAGGTAATGGCATGGAGGAGGTATCTTGAAATCGCTCGGGGAGTTTTCTTAACCCCTATAGCTCGAGGACGAGCTTCTTTTGAGGTGTGTAGAATGTAACACTTCGAATTTTTAAAATATCGAAAATGTCTGTTTTTATATATTTTGAGTGGTGAAAATTATTTTTGATATATTTTATTTAAATATTGATATCAGTATGGATATTTATGGTAGATTGATATTATTGCTATATATTAAAGCCATGAGTTGAGATTTTATGTGAATAAATATTGTTTATTTTATTTTATAATTTTGAAGGATTATTGCGAGATAATTGCAATGTATTTTGTATTGTTGGTGCTATTAAAGAAAAGAGTTGGGGTTTACTTGAAATATTTTGGAGGTCTAGGGGTCTATTTATAAATATCCATTTATAAAAATATTATTATTATTATTATTTTATCTCTACTACTATAATGGGAGAACACCTTAGTGTAATTTGTCCTCAACCCAAATATTTTCGAAAGTGGACCAGTTATGGACTAACTTTGGGTAAATATTTTCGAAAGTGGATCAGATTGGTAAATATTTTCCACAGTGGATCAGTTCGGAAATTATTTTCTTATTAAAACCCCCCCATTCTTCTTCTTCTTCTCGGTTCTTTTCTCTCCCGATCCATACCGAAACCCATTCGGCATCATCGATCCCAACCAAATCCACTCTCATTTCTTCATAATTTTCAAATTAATTTCATGGGATGGCTAATTGAAGGGTTCTCTACAACGTGGTAGCATCGGATTTTCGAAAAGATTCCGAAAAGGTATACCCTATTTTATTTATTCGTATAAAATTAAGTGTGGTTAGTTTTATTGAGTAGAAATATTATAGTAGAGAAATTTAGAGATGTTGGAAGTGGTAGATTTGAGGAATTAGTGGATTGTTAGATAAATTGCAAGTTGTTAATAAATTAGGGTTTGGGGTTGGTAAAAGAGAGTATATAGAACATATTAGAAGTTAGGATTGGTGCATATCATGGTGAAATCATGAAGTTCTAATTTTGGCATAAAGCCAAATTTTAGAATATGTGAAGTGGAGTAAGAAACTTGCTTCTAGCGAGTTTAGAAAATGTATGGGAGGTTATGGAGTAGTGTGAGAGTATTAATATGAATTTAGAATGGATTTTGTAGACTTAGAAGTTAATGGAAAAGATGGAGAATGAAAATATAAGTTTTGTGCACGCCGGGTATTCGGTGAAATGCCTGAGCGATATAGAGGTGAGAATTTGATGGGTTCGGAGGTGTAGTTGAGTTTCATTATTATTATTAACCTTAATAGGTGAGATTAGGGAAAAGAGGGTTAAAGAAATTAGAAAATATGAATTGTTCTTATTAGAAAGCCTCCAACCAATAAGGGAATGTTTGTATTGGGACCCGAATTCGAAATCCGTCGATGTAGCTCGGCTACTTAGGTCATTTGTAATGTGTGGGCGAAGACGGATTCGAATTTGGAGGTTCGTAGGTTGAGTTTTGAGTTTTAAGCTAATCGGTCCTATAATTTCCTATTTAGGTGGAAAAAGTCGAACTTCGACTGGCTACAGGACGGACGTGGGACATCGGTTGCTCGATCCGTCAGGTGATTATGTTGTGTTTATAAATATTTTATATTGTGGCCGAATTTCGTGGCCTTTTGATATGTTTTGTGGGAGTTATGCCAAAAGTAAATTTTTATTGAAAATACGGATTTTTTTAAGGATCCAAAATGGGTTTTTGAGATATGTGGTGAAAGTGACTATCTTAAATATATATAAAATCTATAGTATGGGTTATTGTGATGTGTTGAAGTATAAAAATTAAATATATTAAGCGGTTTATGCAAATAATTACCCAGTGCATGTTTTTGGGTGAATAAGCCGATATAGATGATCGGGTATATGTGGAGCCTTGTATATGGGCTAGTATGATATGGATGCCTATTATAAGATGTAGTTAGACGGAATAAGTGATTGTAGTCATTTCTCTTGGAAACTTACAAATGTAAGGTATGTGGTGATATATATATATACACGACAATGACCGGTGATGTGATAAAATATATGTTTATATTCTAATTATGTTCGACATGAATTAATGGACAATAGTAGGATATTACAATGTGATGAATTATTCATTTTGATACTTTCACGATAGGGAATAACATCCTGTAACTCTTTTATTAATGATACGCTTGGCGTATGCCTATATGTGATTTAATGAAGTAGTCAATAGCATGGTATTCATAATGTGTGATGTTGTGGATAAATCAATAACCTGGTACATTCATAATATGCAATAATATGACATGATGGTTTATATGTTAAATGACATGGTGTATGTATATATGTGATAGAAGGAGATGATAATTAATATCGTGAACGCCGGATATGCATTAAATGCAAGATAAAAGATAAGATGGTAAGTGTTAATAAAATGTGTTATTATTTTCATGATTCTAGTTAAGAATGTGGCAATTGTTTAAGTAAAAGTGGTGATGCTTTATGTTGATTTAGTAAGATGAAAAGATGAGATGTTTAATGCTAATAACAGATGGCTTTGTTGACCAGTACCTACAGCAATCCTGGGGGTTTGGGCTAGACCTCCGAACGCCCAAGGACCGGCTTGGGAAAAGTGGACCCAAACTATGTTTGGGGTAAGTGGTTTTTATCGCCCAAGCTATCGGCTTGAGGCCCGGTTTTCCCTCGATGACAGACGTCGCGAGGAAGCACCCTAGTGGGACTAGTGGTGAGCGTTTGCCTCGCTGGCTTCGGCTGGGGGTAGTACCCAAGTTCTACTTGGGGGTAAGTGGTTCCCTTGCTAGTTCGGCTAGAAGGAAGACGTAGCCTCGGACGAGTAAGACTCTGTGTGAGCATCGGGCCGCGTGTTTACTGGGCTGTCGGCTTTCAGTATGTTGGGATACTGTGGCTTACTGGTCGACAAACTAATAAAATAAATAAGTGTTAATAATAAATGTGGTAGTAAAGAAAGTGGATAGTAAATTGTGAATTGTGCATGGAAAAGAAAGTAGATAGTGAAATGTGAACTGTGTGTGTGGAAAAGAAAGTTGTGTGAATGAAGTAAATGTGAAAGTGAACGTGCTATGAGTTAATATATGAAAAGAAGTGATAAATGCAGTTTGTGATTAATTTAAGATGAAAATAATAAAAGAGATGTGTTATCATGAATAATACGGAGTAATTGTATTATGTGTGTGATCATTAAAGTAAAATACAGATTGATATGAGTTGTACCTTGGAATTGTGTCAAGGAACTACCTGCCCGCAATTTCAGTGGAAATGGTGGGAACTACCTGCCTTGGCATAATTCGCAGGGTGAGTGGATATAATAGTGGTAATGATTGATACAAATGAGAAATAAAGTGAAGTGAAGATGATAAGTGATTGAAGTGAAATTAATAATCAAGCTATCGGCTTGAGATGTGATGTGATATTACCCAAACTGTGTGTTTGAGGTACAGTGATGATTACCCAAGCTATCGGCTATGGGATGTGATATGTGGTGGCCCCAGAGTGTGTTTGGGGATTGAGTGAAAATGATAATAAGATTTATTGTTATAAGAAAAAGTAATTACTAAAGTGATATAATATGATGTGAATGAGCTATAAAACATGGTTTTGATGCAATGAGTATAAGAATTCTAATTAATGAGGTGTTAATGATGTGATGAAATGTGAGTAAATCGCATGGGCAATGAGATGTGGTAATTATGTCATGAGAAATGAAGGAATGTGGTAGTATGAGAATAGATGTATATGTTTATGAGGTGATACTTTTATATCATAATAAAATAAATACCTGTTTTAAGAGATTGGGTATGACAATGGTTATTAAAGAAAGTATGTTGTGATATGAATTTGTGTACCTTGGAAGTGTGACGGGGAACTACTCGCCTGCTATTTCCGTGGAAATGGTGGGAACTACCTGCCTCGGCACAACTTCCAGGTTGAATGTGTGTGTTAATGATATAATATATGTAAATGAAATGCATGGCTAAATAGAGTTGGAGAAATGATGTAATAACATCATGTAGTTATGTTAATATAAATAGTGAAATGCTGATATGATGATAAGTGTGGAAAGATGAATATTCGTATCATGTGAATGTAAGATAAGTATATTTATATATCCATACGAGGTTGATGTGAAGTGTATTATGAAATTTGGGAATTATGGATAATTAAATAAATGAATGCAGGATTGGCAAAGTATGTGATTTATCACTGTATTGACGATGTTGTTGTGTTCAGGATTCAGGTGGCATTATTTTAATTTGGTATTTGTAAGTTTAAGTATTTTCTTTATACTATTTTAATTCGTCGTTAGATTAGTAATTATACTCACACCAGAAATGGCTAACCCCTTAGTGTTTTGGGGGGTTAGGGGAGTCTGAGGACTACCCGAGATCCCCCACTGTTGCAGGTTCTCATCAGTGCAGAAGTGAGGCATGGAGTGGTAGTATAACTTTTTATTTTAAAAATTTGTATTACTTAATTATAGGAATAGTGAAATTTATGATTTAAATTGTATTATGAGTGTATAAGCCTGTATATGACGATAATGAGTATAGTGTGAGGTGGTGTGGTATGTTGGTGACCCGTACCCGTCCCGTCGTGGAGTACCAGGCCCTGTGGTAAGTTTTACAATGATTTTTTCTAAGATTTTACCTCGTTTTTCAAAGAAATTCATAGTTTTTAATTGATATTTGATAATCCGTTATGAGTTTGGCCCCCAGAGCATTATATTATATTGCCTGTATGTATCTGCTCATTTTGGCCTGGGGAGCCCATGAAAATATTATGTGGTTTGTGAGCTACGGAATTTTGAGCAGAATTCCGTAAGCTTTTTGTGTTTCGGGGCAAAATTTTGTGGGGAGACTCTGCCAAAATTCTTCCTGAAATATAACTTTTTTAGTTTATAATTAAAGTGATATAGAAATTGAAAGAATTGAATTTGGAGACTTAGTTTTGAAAAAAAAAAAAAAAAAATTTGGGGTGTTACAAAAACGCCGGTGAAAGTATATAGGTAAAAATATCTTCTCCCATTCACCGGCGTTTTTAGTTAAAATGCCGGTATAGGGTCTTGGAATAAATTTCCCCCAAACCCTCTAGCATTTTCTCATTCGATCGTAACCCCCCCCAAATTTTCCCGCTGTCTCGCGCTCTCTCGCTTTCCCCAATTTCCCCAAACCCTATACGTATACTTTCCCCAAAATTTTTATTTCTCTCCTTTCCCCATCGACGCCCCCCTCTCCCGCCGTCCTTGTTTCCCCCCTCCCCCGCCGTCGCCACTTCCCCCATCGCTGCACCTGCCCCCCTTCGCCCGCCCCCCATCCTCCATCGCAGCCCCCCGCCGTCCCCCTTCTCCCAATCTCTCTCTCCCTCTCAAAAACCGCCATCCCCTCTCCCCCAGTCAACTCAAGTAAGGAATTTCAAACCCTAATGTTTATTCTAGTATGAATTTGAGAATATGAGAATAGGTTAATTAATGATCGGTTCTTGATTAGGGTTAGGGTTAGGGTTTTGATCGGTTCTTGATTTATCGTACTAACCGGAATTGATTCTAGTCATGCTTTTGTTGTTTGTAGTTTTTTAGGGGTTAGTATGATTTTTAGATGAAGTTGTTTGAGTGTATAATGGAGAGTTTGTTTGGTTTCTTTGATATTGTTGTATGGATTTTGTTGCTGGTAGATGAGAATTAATAGAGTTGCGATCAAACATTTTGTTAGAATTTCAACATGGGTTTAATGGGAATTGGTTATTTATTTGAGATAAAATGTTATAATGTATGTAATGTATACATATACAATTCTGAATAAATGTGATACTCGTCTTTATTATTTGTGGTAATATGCGATTTCTTTTATCCTATTGTTTGTATAAATTTTTTGTTTTGGTAAATGAAATTGGAGGTTTAATGAAAGCTTCTCCACTCATCAATGTATTGGTTTGTTAATGATATCATTTAGTTGTTCTTTTGATGCTAAAGTATTAGTATGTAATTATTGTAGTTGTGTTAATTATAGCCGTTTCTTGGAGGTTAGTTATGGGTTATTGGATAGTACTGATTAATAATGGTTTTATATTGTAAAGTATCTTAACAGCGATTTCATATTTGCACAGAATGAACTGAAGAGTGATTTTGTTGTTAGTCTCATGGGAGATGCAAATCTTAACTATTGTCCAGTGAAGGGATTAAAATAGGCTTTGTTGATGAAGGATGTGATGATGAAGAAGGTAGTTGATGACAATAAGGTGGTTTGGAGGATTTGGTCAATTTCATATACAGTTAAATCATTTTGGTAACTGTAAGTTCATGCTACTTTGCTACTTTTTTTGAATCCTATCTGAGCTTTTTAATTTATGATTGTAGTTGAATTTGTAGTTGAATTTGTTTTGGAGCCACATACATCAATGGTAGTTGGGATGAAGAAGTAATAGAGAAACATAAATGCTTAGATACTGGAAATTTTGATTTTCTTTTACTGTTAAAGAAGCTGAAAACATGCATCTGATTGTCATCTTGGCATGTTTTTTTGAACAAAATGGGTTCACTGTGAACTGAGGATGCTATAGCTGTATGCCAAAATCCTCCGGATATGTACAACAATTGGGTTTTAGATTTAGTTGGGCTAAACAATTAGTACATCAACATATATGCTCAAATAACGGAAATTTTCATTTTCAGATACTGTTAGAGAACCTGATTGTCATCTTTGGCATGATTTTTTAACAAAAAATGGGTTCACTTCCAAACTAAGTATGCTGCTAGCATCCTCATCTTCTTTTACTGTTAATGAAGCTTATTTCATGCATCTGATTGTCATCTTGGCATGTTTTTTTGACCAAAATGGGTTCACTGTGAACTCAGGATGCTATAGCTGTATGCCAAAATCCTCTGGATATGTACAACAATTGGGTTTTAGATTTAGTTGGGCTAAACAATTAGTAGAGCAACATATATGCTCAGATAATGGAAATTTTCATTTTCAGATACTGTTAGAGAACCTGATTGCCATCTTTGGCATGATTTTTAAACAAAAAATGGGTTCACTTCCAAACTAAGTATGCATGCTAGCATCCTCATTTTCTTTTACTATTAATGAAGCTTATTTCATGCATCTGATTGTCATCTTGGCATGTTTTTTTGACCAAAATGGGTTCACTGTGAACTCAGGATGCTATAGCTGTATGCCAAAATCCTCCGGATATGTACAACAATTGGGTTTTAGATTTAGTTGGGCTAAACAATTAGTAGAGCAACATATATGCTCAGATAATGGAAATTTTCATTTTCAGATACTGTTAGAGAACCTGACTGCCATCTTTGGCATGATTTTTTAACAAAAAATGGGTTCACTTCCAAACTAAGTATGCTGCTAGCATCCTCATTTTCTTTTACTGTTAATGAAGCTTATTTCATGCATCTGATTGTCATCTTGGCATGTTTTTTTGACCAAAATGGGTTCACTGTGAACTCAGGATGCTATAGCTGTATGCCAAAATCCTCCGGATATGTACAACAATTGGGTTTTAGATTTAGTTGGGCTAAACAATTAGTAGAGCAACATATATGCTCAAATAATGGAAATTTTCATTTTCAGATACTGTTAGAGAACCTGATTGCCATCTTTGGCATGATTTTTTAACAAAAAATGGGTTCACTTCCAAACTAAGTATGCTGCTAGCATCCTCATCTTCTTTTACTGTTAATGAAGCTTATTTCATGCATCTGATTGTCATCTTGGCATGTTTTTTTGACCAAAATGGGTTCACTGTGAACTCAGGATGCTATAGCTGTATGCCAAAATCCTCCGGATATGTACAACAATTGGGTTTTAGATTTAGTTGGGCTAAACAATTAGTAGAGCAACATATATGCTCAAATAATGGAAATTTTCATTTTCAGATACTGTTAGAGAGTGCTGAATTTTCATTTTAAAAAATGGGTTCCGAAAAATGGGTTTTGATTATAAGAGTGATGAAATTTTTTTTTTTGAATTTTTTTTTAAAAAAAAATTTAGCTACATCGGCGTTTTTTACAAGTGCCGGTATATCTTTCAGCAAGAATTTGGCTGTCTATACCGGCGTTTTAACAACGCCGAAGTAGGCGATGGGCGGAAATGGCACCCACACATTCATCGGCGTTTTTACGGCCGCCGGTGTAGTTTTAACCATTACCGGCGGCCGTAGAAAAAGCCGGTGAATGTCCCTAAGCAACAGCGACGCACGATTCAGCGACACTTGCACCGGCGATTTATAAAACGCCGGTGGTAGCTACAGCGGCGTTTATAAACGCCGGTAAATGTGCAAAAAAATGCCGGTAAAGACCATTTCTTTTGTAGTGACGCCTTAAGGAGTAATCTACTGACGACATCGGCAACGAGAGAGAATAATAGCGGGGAGATGGGGTTGCCTTGCCTCAAGCCCCGTTTACATTTAAATTTATTGCCCTTAATGCCGTTAATTAGGATAGACAACGTACCTGCTAGAAGACTAGATTTAATCCAGGAAATCCATCTGAGGCCAAAGCCACGATGTAATAGAATGTCAAATAGGAAATCCCAATTGACTTTATCATAGGCCTTTTCAAAGTCTGATTTTAATAGGATACCTTCAGATTGAGATTGATGGCAATTAGAGATAATTTCTTGAGCGCAAGCTACACTATCTAAAATGAATCTATCCTTGATAAAATCCGACTGAGCAGGGTCAATCAGCAGGGAGAAAACAACACTAAGGCAGTTAGTCAGAACTTTCATAATGATTTTAAAAAGGGAATTGAGGAGACTAATTGGTCTAAAAGCCAAAGCTTTGTTCGCACCAATCATTTTGGGAATGAGAACAATGTGAGCATAATTGATCCTATCGAAGGCCGACTGACCGCTGAACAGATCAGTGAACATCTCCAACAGTTCATCCTTAAGATGGTCCCAAAATTTTTTAAAGAAGAAAGAAGGCAAACCATCAGGGCCCGACGCCAAATCACTATGCAAAGAGAATACAACTATTTTAATCTCTTCCATGGAGAAGGGAGCATCAGTAACAGATAAATCATGTTGTTCGGTGCCATAAAGGCTATCCCAATCAAGGAATATGGATATGGAAGAAGATGATCGCATAAGGTTTTGGAAGAAAGAAAGAAATGCAGAATAGAATTCAACATTAGAATGTAATTCAACATTATCCTCTACAATGGAAGAGATCTGATTGCATCTTTGGCGATGAGAAGCATAACGATGGAAAAAGCCGTGTTGGCGTCACCATTTTTAAGCCATTTGACCTTAACACGCTGAGGCCATTTAATTTTATCATGATGAAGTAGTGATTGAAACTCACTTTTACAATCATTTCTAGTTTTGCGATCAAAATCAGAAATCTGACCCCTCTCTTCAAGTTGATCAATAGAATGAATGGTGGAGAGGAAATGGTTCTTTAAGGTTTGGGAATACCAAAATCTTTCTTTACGCCAAATTTTGCAACCGTGCTTGATCGCTTGAAGTTTGAGAAGAATACGACCAAGCCCATGGGAGCCAACAACAGCTGAAAGGCAATTAGTGATGAGATTAACAAAAATTTGGTCTTCCAACCAGAATTTTTCAAAACGAAATTTGAAGGGTTTCGCAAACTTAAAATTGGAATGAAGCCCAATTGGGACATGAACCAATGAAGGGTTAGGGAAGACTTGGACAAAAGAGTTGTGGAACGTGGACATCCAGTCTTGAGAAACCAGAAATCGATCTAACTTTGCCTTGGAGGGGCGAAGTTGTCGGAGAAATCTACTCCCAACTCGTAGTGCTAATAGCGGAAGTGCACCACAAGCAATAGAAACTTCCAAGAAATAGATAAACCAAGAACAAGCTACCACAATATATGGATCTCACAAGAATACAACCAATATGCATAGATAACCAATACTTCTTATTTTCAAAGAAATACAAAGATTACAAAAGAGATTACAACTCTCAATCTCTCTCTCTCACCTTTGAAACACTCGGCACAATCTCTCTTGAAGTTGAATTATGATCAGCACTTACTAAACCCTAGAGTTTACGGCTATATATATAGCCCCCAAGCAAACCCTAAAAGATAAAACACAAATATAGCAATTGGACCTTTAAACTCGTAAGCCCAAAAATAATCAGCCGCCGATGTCGGTCAACCGCACCCCTAGTAACGGTCGACTGTAACGTGTAGAACCATCCCAGAGAGTTGACCGATCGACTGCACCCCCTAGGTCGGTAGACCATCCCCTCCTCTGTTGGACTTGTACACTCGAAGAACTCTCAGCCTAGGGTCGGTCGACCGCAACCCTTCAGACTATTCTTCTTCTACTTGCTGCTTGTCTTCTCTTGCTCTTTGTCTCCTTCTCTTATTTTCCAACTTCAAGTTCCTCGTGCCTACGTGTATTTGAGGCCACAATTCCTAACAGAAGACACATGTTAGACCATGTAAAAGATCTTCCGTTAATAGGAATGTCAACAAGGTCAAGAGTACAAATACATTCATTGAAGTGTTGGGAATTAAACGAGAGGGAAGGGTTTCCCAGCCTTTCATGAGAAAATCTTGTGACATTAAAGTCACCACAAAAGATCCATAATCCATGGATCAAACCAGTGAAGGAATAAAATTCAGACCAGAATTCTTGGCGGCTATCTGCAGTGGATGGGCCATAGATTGAGACAACAGTAATATGAAAGTTAAATTCAAACCATTCAAGGCAAACAATAAGGAAAAACTTGAGATGGAGAACCGAAACCATCTTAAAAAGCGATTCTTTAAAACCAAGCAGGATACATCCACAAGAATTACTAGCGGTAAGATCGACCCATTGAGTGATCAAAAAACCCCCAATAGAACGGGCGATAGAAGAGGAAAGGGAATTAAAATTAAATTCTTAAATAGAAATGATGTCACACCGCGAAGAGGAAATAATTTAAGAGATAGCTTCTTGTTTATGGGGCTATTTAACCCATGAATATTCCAAGAGAAGTTAATCATTTTGGCATTTAGACACAACATCTCTTGAAATTTCGGAATTCCGAATAGATTGAATAAGATCAAGATTGGATGAATCCAAGAGGAAACCCATGCGGGAAGCTAATTCAAACAATTCTAGATTAGAGAGTGAATCAAACTGAATCTGATTAATAGATCCGAGCGGGTTATTGGGAATCAGCTTATCATGAATAGGTGGAATCTCGAGATTCCGGATTTGCGCCGCCAAAGAAGCCTTGGAAGAAGAATTTAAGTGAGCATCTTTTTTGGCACGGATACGGGCGCTAGGCTGAATGAGGGTAGGTTTAAAACTTTTCTTGAAATGAGAAATATTAGAGGTAAGGGGAGATAGCAAGGGAGAGGAGTCATCCGATATAGATAACATACGAGAGTTATCAATCATATTCATAGCATGCGGGAGGTGAGGTAAATGATCAGCATCAGACGGGGAAGAGAATTCGATTGGAGAAATAAAAGTAGTAGGGAAATAATAGACCGCCTTTAAAAAGGAAATCACCTTAAGAGAGTTATAGCCAACAAGAACTATAGGTTGAACATAATAATTGGTATTATAACTCAAAGGAAAATACTTGAAATAACAAGAGTAAAAATGGTTAGAGAGATTGAATGTAGGCAATTTACAATACACATCAAGAGAATACAGATGCACCAAATCTAAATAAATAGAACATGAATGGGAGAAAGGGTGAAGAAGTACCTTGCACCTAGTAGAGCCATCAGCGCAGTCCTTTTCTTCATCAGAAAGTAGGCAGTCAGATTCAACCCAGTCAACCGACAGGCGAGAGCCTTTAGAAACAGATTCTTTCCTGGGGGTCTTAGAGGCACTTTCAGTATTAGGGATAGCCGAGGCTTGTACAACAGTAATGTACTTATCCCAATCCGAAGAAAAGTTTGGGTTGACTTACCAAGCAGGCCAGGAGTCGACAATGGGGTTCAAAGCATTAGAAAGGAGAGTAAGAGCTGAAGTGATCGTTGCATTCACTGAAGCTAAACTAACGGGGCAGCCACAGGGGCTGAACAGGCCGAGATTGACACAGGAGCTGAACTTCTAGGCTCGAACACAGAAGTATCCAAAGTCGGTAGCAGAGTAGGTTGCAGAAGGGGAGTAAGGACAGAGCTGGAAGAGGAAGTTGATTGATGTGGCAGTATGGAGTGGTTTGGGAAGATAGTGCGGGGTTGGTCCAGACAAGATTGGGAGGCTTCATGGGGAAACCGACGTACCTCCAATCGGTACCTTAGGTTTCCTGTTAGAGTGGTAAAAAGCCTTGTCGCGAGGCCTATCCCGCCTGCTGTTTCTGATTGACGAATAGACCTTAGCAATCCCAACATGGGGCACAGAAGAAGCTCCTTCATGAAATGTAGAGGATAAAGGAGAGCTTTTGGTCTTAATGGAGGGAGCAATGGAGATGGGGATAGGGATCACTGTAGCCGATCTAGCATCATGGTAAGACACAATGATCAGATAGGAAGAATTACCAATTCTAAGCATGTAAGCTGACACACGATCCTTGAGAATGTAACATAAGAATTCATCCTCGACTTGAAGGCAACTAGAAGCAAGAAACGAGGTAGAGGAGGTACATGTCAGATCACCAATGCACTTAGTAACATCTGAAACCCACCGAGGGTTGTCGCAGAAGGGAGGTAAACCCAAAATAGTAACTTTAGTGGAAGAGGATTGTAAAGCAGGCAGCGCATCACCTAAGAATGGCCATTTGCGGATGAGGAGATTCACTGAACGATTTTCTAGCCACTAAGTCAGTGAGAACCTTGGGAGAAGGGCACTTAATGACAATATCACCATTAGAGCAAGCATTAATAGCCCAAGTCTAATCAATTACATTACAAGTATTACAAAGGAGGGAATCGAGGGATGAGTTGGAAATAGAACCTCCACTGAAAGAAACTGCCCCAAAACAGTCAAGATGCTCTTTTTTAGAGAGGAGCTCTGGTGATAGTGCACAGCAGACCATAACTAGAGGACTTGGAGATAAGGTAGTGGGGGGAGCTGACAGAAGCTGCGTATTGGGGGTGGGAGGAGCAGACAAGAGCTGAGTGACAGGGTAGTGAGTAGGAGCGACGCAGACTCCATAAGCTTGGGGCATTTGAACTTGTTAGAATGAATATTAGCAAGCTTAGAACGTAGATCAGGGAAATCGAGAGCTCCAAGAACTTGGTTGGAGATGGGCGCTCCCATGGGAAGACCCAGCAAATGTTGAAGAGAGAAACAACGATTGCGAGAGTGCTCCAATTTATCACAAAATAGACACTTCGTTTTGTTATTACAAAAGATTTTGAGATGCCCCACTTGTAGACATCAGAAACAGTAAAGGGGAGAAAAAATAACTCGAAGAAGAAGATGAAGAGGAAATGGGAGAAGAGGAAGGTCGGCGGTAATACCCAGTAGAACTGTGTGGAAGTCTCTCGATACTGGACCTCAAAGGCCAGTAGAGCTTAAAAGTAGCTTTTTTCTTCTTTTAACTACTTCAACTCAAGAAAGCTCCATAGAGCAGCCCAAGGCCCACAAGGAGACGGAAAAAAATAAAGCGAAACAGTAGGGAATTAAAGAACTAAAGAAAATTAAAATAACTGAAGAGATCAAGTACGCTAAGCAAGGAGAAGTAAATAAACCAAAACCGTAGAGAGCAAACAAACTAAAAAAGTAAACCAACCAATATTGAAGAGAACTAGAAGAAAAAGGAAAGAAAAAGATGTAAAACTGAGAGGAAGAACAAGAAAGAAAAGTAAAGAAAGTAAGTTAACCAAAACTGAAGAGAACAATCAAGTTAGATATAGAAAACTAACCAAAACAAGATAGGTCAAGAATGCCAAAACTTCTTGAAAACAAAGAGCAAGATTAATTGAGAAAAGTACTAATAGAGATCCAATCACAGCAGGAATGGAAGCAATCGATAGAGAAAAGATAGCCCCCCCCCCCCCCCCCCCCCCCCAAAAAAAAGGAGCTGACGAGAAAAAAACTAATGAATGAGATCAGAAAATGAAGAGATACTTGCAGCGGTGGCCACCAGGAAACTCAAAAGAGGGAGAGGAGGATTGCACCTACACAGATGTCCCCCCAATGGTAGATCTGGATCACACTGGAAGATCTAGGGTGTCGACAATGGCAGATCTGAAGCGAAAATACCAGATCTAGGACTGGAATCGGAAGCGCGACAGATCGAGGACAGAAAACCCCAGATCTGAGAGCAAAAGGGAACAAAAGGAGATAAAGGAGGAGAATAAGTGAGACAATGATGGATGAAAGAAATTAAAGAGGGAAAGGGGAGGAAAAAAGGGGATTTAGGGAGGTAATAGTGGACTAAAAAAATCGCTCTTAGAGGGGAAACTCTAGTATGCTCACAGGACGAGTTAATATCAGTTAAATTGTTTACCTTAATTTTTAAATAGCATCTAAAGTTTTTACAACATTTAAATAAAACATGATGTTTTTAGTATGAACGAAAAAACACTCGACGTTAACTTTTTTTAGCAAAATAATGTGAAATTACAAAAAATACCCTCACCATCTTCTTCTTCTCTTTTCAATTTATTTTTTTTAATTTTTTTTTTCAGTGGTGATGGAGATTGTGGTCGGCAGTGAAGATGAGTTAGAATTTTAAACCCGTTAAGAGGAGTGAGCAATTTTGACATTTCACACTATTCTTAATGGGTTTTAACGCGTTAAGATGTATTATCGGGAAATATTCTATTAACTTAACGAAATACTTAATGGAAGGTGTTTTTTTCGTCCATATTTAAACACCTCAGGTGCTATTTTAAGTATTTTTTAAAAAAACTTTGGATGCCTATTTAGGAATTGGTATAAATTTTGGGCGTCATTTAATAATATTCCCTTTTAATACAATTTTTAAATTTGTACTTGATTAATTTCTTGCTAATTCTCCAACAAATAACCTACCCTGCTATGATACTAGGCTTCTGCGAAACTAAGTGTTAGGAATTGTGGCCTCAAATACACGTAGGCAGGAGGTACTTGAAGTTGGAGAAGAAGAGGAGAAGACAAGCAGCAAGAAGAAGAAGTGAAGTCTGGAGGGTTGCGGTCAACCGGTCATGGGTGCGGTCGACCGACCCAGTCAACTGGGAGATCTTCAAGTGTAGGCGTCCAACAGAGGAGGGGACAGTCGACCGGTCTGGGCGATGCGGTCGGTCAGCCCTCTGGATTGGTTTTGCACGATGTGATCGACTGGCCTGGGGAGCAGTTGACAGACACCGACGCTGATTGTTTCTTTTGGGCTTACGGGAGAAAGGCCCAATTTACTATATTTGTGTTTATCTTTTAGGGTTTGCTTGGAGGCTATATATATGACCGTAAACTCTAGGGTTTGAAAATCTAGTGCTGATCATTATTCAACTTCAAGAGAGATTGTGCCGTGTGTTTCAAAGGTGTGAGAGAGAGATTGAGAGTTGTAATCTCTTTTGTAATCTTTGTATTTTTTTGGAAATAAGAAGTATTGGTTATCTCTGCATATTGGTTGTGTTCTTGTGAGATCCATATATTGTGGTGACTTGTTCTTGGTTCATCTATTTCTTGGGAGTTTCTATTGCTTGTGGTGCACTTCCGCTATTAGCACTACGAGTTGGGAGTAGATTTCTCTGACAATTAGTATAAGAGCTTACACTAAGTTGGCGGAAGAGACTGCTTCTACTTTGGGTAAGCTATCCCCCAATCTCTTTGGTAGCAAATCACTCAATCCTCATAGTAGATGAAAGGGGTTCTGTGTGTGTGTGTGTGTGTCTATATATATATATATATATATATATATATATATATATATATATATATATATATATATATATATTTATATTTATATAATATGAGATATACATAACTAATATAAAAAAGGTTTCCAGTTCAAAACCTCATTTATATTAGTTATGTATATCTCCCATTATAATATTATATATATATATATATATATATATATATATATATATATATATATATATATATATATATATATATATATCCAGTAAAAGTAAAAGTAACTGCATGAAATGAACTCCCAACTTCAGTTGATTTCTTCACCCTTCTCCAACAACTAACTACTCACCTCAATAAGTTTATTAGGGAGGAAGGCCAGTACAACAACGATGTCGAAGATAGTAGAGAATGGATGCTCAATTCATCTGGGGAGTTCTCAGTATCCTCGATGTACAAGTGGATTAACGACACCGGTTTGCATAGTAAGGACGCAAATATTATATGGAATCTACTGATTCCATTAAGAGTAAAAGTATTTGCTTGACTAGTCATGAACGATGCTATTTTATCGAAGATCAACCTTCAAAAAAGGAATTTGCAAATTGATGTTAGATGCGGGGCCTGTGCGATTGCTGATGAGGACACCAATCATACTAAGGCCAAACTAGCTTGGGAGGTGGTATGCCTAGATTTTGGGTGTCTATAATGCCCTTGGTCTAGCTCAGATGTCTGGGGTCATTGGTGGGTAGATTTAGTTAGAAAGGAAAACAGAGAAGCCTAGGGTATCGTTGCATCAGCCACTATGAGGTGTCTATGGTTAATCCGGAATGATTTATGTTTTCGCAATATCATCTGTTCTTTTTCTGTTCTCATGCATAAAATATTGGGTCTAAATCATGAATGGGCAGGTCATATGGGGGCAATGAAATGGCTGCGTATGGAAGAGGAGGAATATGATTCATTGGCAGAGGGCAAGCAAAGGGAAGGAGTTGATTACTCTTTCAGATCGAGTAGGAGTGGCTACTGACGCGTGTGTGCGTGGCATAGTATGGGGCATTGTCTACAATCCCTTGTATCTTACTTTCTGCTTTTCTAGTATTTACATGGATGTAGTACGGCTGATAGAGGTGGTATTTTGGATCTTTTGTAATTAGTACTACTGTGTTTCTTTAATTTCGCATTAATGAAGCGATGACTGGATCATTTTTTTATCAAAAAAAAAAAAAAAAAACTAACTACTCACTTCCGGGAATACGACATTGCTTCGGAAGCCTAGCTATTGTCAGAGCATGGTAGGTTGTTTTATTTGTTGGAGAAGAGTAGCAAATAAAACAACCTACCATGACTGGAAATACTAGTATTGCGAGGGACATATATGAGAAAAAAGATATACTCACTGCCAATTTCACTACTTCTATCTTCCAGTAGGAGTGTATCACCTAAGATATACATGAAAGAAAATGATTCCCTGTCTCTATTGATTGACAAATGTCCATAATATATACATGAATTACAACCTGATATTAGGCTAAGATTGAGGAGACTAATACTACCTGATGGATACAAATCACTGCTTTCTAAATATATACATATTCAATCACAAGCTAAGATTGAGGAGAGATTGATGAGATTGATAATACCTGATACAAATGACTACTTTCTAAATATATATATATTCTGTCAACTTTCTAAATATATATATATATATATATATATATATATTACTTTCTAAATATATATATATTATGTCAACTTTCTAAATATATATATTCTGTCACACCCCCGCAGTCGAAGCGGGAGGTTGTCGTACGCTGAGACTGTCCCTGAAATCTTGAAATAACACTAAAGGAAGACCTTTTGTGAAAATATCGGCAATCTGATAACGCGATGGGACATGTAGGACGCATACTTGTCCACGAGCAACTTTCTCGCGAACAAAGTGAATATCCATCTCGATGTGTTTAGTGCGTTGATGCTGGACTGGATTCCCGGAAAGATATATCGCACTAACATTATCGCAGTAGACCAATGTAGCCTTATGGATAGGACAATGTAACTCCAGAAGAAGATTGCGTAACCAACATGACTCAGAAACCACATTGGCAACACCTCGGTATTCAGCCTCACCACTAGAGCGAGATAGAGTGGCTTGGCGTTTAGAAGACCAGGAGAGTAAGTTATCACCAAGGAACACGCAATAACCAGAAGTAGATCTCCTGGTATCTGGGCAACCACCCCAATCTGCATCTGTATACGAAATCAGAGAATTAGTCGGTGAAGGATAAAGATGCAATCCATAATGAAGTGTACCCTGAATGTAGCGCAGGATGCGCCTGAGAGCCTGCATATGATCATCAATCGGATTATGCATAAATAAACATATCTGCTGTACCGCATAAGAGATGTCAGGCCTCGTGAATGTGAGATACTGGAGGGCTCCGGCAAGGCTACGATAGTGAGAGGGATCCTCATATGGAGTGTAATACCCCAGATCTTGAGCTAACAGTCGGCTGGTACTGCCAGCAGTCGACTGGTAGAGGACAGTCGACTGGTACTGCCAGCAGTCGACTGACTATTGAGATTTGTGAGAGGATTGAGAAATATAGTCCCATATCGAAAATTTGCGAAGATAAATTGAGTATAAATACTATTGCCGAGGATCAAGATTCACCAATCCGGTTAACCACCTTTTGAGAGGCAGCCTGTGGTGGGCAGTTGTACTACATAGTATTTATAATTTGTCTGAGTATTGGGGCAGGGCGTTACAAATGGTATCAGAGCCAACTTTCGACACACCGGGTGGGGGTGTATCTGCACGTCGAGGGCCTGGGGGCCTATTCGTGGGGTACATATGTTTGCGTGTCGAGGGTTTGCGGGCCTATTCACGGAGCATGCCGGGTGCTAGAAAGGGCGGTCCTACACGAGATGTGTGCCCTGTGCTCTCAGCGAGGACGCTGATTCCTAAGGGGGGGTGTATGTAATACCCCAGATCTTGAGCTAACAGTCGGCTGGTACTGCCAGCAGTCGACTGGTAGAGGACAATCGACTGGTACTGCCAGCAGTCGATTGACTATTGAGATTTGTGAGAGGATTGAGAAATATAGTCCCATATCGGGAATTTGCGAAGATAAATTGAGTATAAATACTATTGCCGAGGATCAAGAGTCACCAATCCGGTTAACCACCTTTTGAGAGGCAGCCTGTGGTGGGCAGTTGTACTATATAGTATTTATAATTTGTCTGAGTATTGGGGCGGGGCGTTACAAGGAGTGCCAGCTTTAGCGCAAATTAAGCTTCGGTTTAGTATCAACCGGAGTAGGACAAGGCTTACAAGATGACATGCCAGCACGTTCAATAATTTCTTCTGCATATTTTTTTTGAGACAAAAATAGACCACCAGTATGTCGATTGACGGCGATACCCAAGAAGTAACTCAGTGGGCCCAAGTCTTTCATAGCAAATTCGGAGCTAAGAAGTGACATAATAGACTTGCGAAGAGCATCAGAAGACATAGTAAGGATGATATCATCCACATAAAGAAGAATGTAAGCCATATGAGTACCTTTCCGGTAGATGAAGAGAGAGTTGTCAGACTTGCTCTGAGAGAACGCAATGGAAGAAACATAATCGGCAAATCGTTTGTACGAGGCTCTAGGAGCTTGCTTGAGCCCATATAGCGCTTTTCGCAGAAGACATACATGATTAGGATGAGCCGGGTCCTTAAAACCCAAGGGTTGGTGCATGTACACTGTTTCTTTTAGTTTACCATGTAAAAAGACATTTTTAACATCCAACTGATGAATGGGCCAAGCCTTAGAGAGAGCAAGACTAAGTACTGTTCGAATAGTCGCCGGTTTAACGACCGGACTAAAAGTTTCTCCACAATCCACGCCAACCTGTTGACTTGCACCATCACCTACAAGTCGGGCTTTATGCCTCTTAAAAGAACCGTCAAATTTTTCTTTATGTCTGAAAATCCACATAGACCGAATAACATTAACATCAGGTGGACGAGGCACTAAATCCCACGTCTTATTTGTAATGAGAGCATTATATTCGTCATCCATAGCCATTTTCCAATTCGGGTCTTTGAGTGCAGACACAGGGTTACGAGGGAGGGGAGATTTTGTGACATGAGTAAGAAGGCCATGATATTTTGTATTGGGTTTGAAAATACCGTGTTGGCTCCTTGTCACGGGTTTCGTTTCTGAACTCGAAGTGGGCTGGAAAATGGGAGGAAGAGGGGGATGTTGTGTTTAGTCTAAATGTGGGTTGAGATCTGACTGACCAAAAATGGAAGATGATGGTGTTGTGTTGGAAGAGGCGGACTGGGCCGGCTGTGGAGAAGAGAGGGTTGACTGTACCGGCTGAGAAGGTGGGTGAGCTGACTGGGATGTAGCTGGCGAGCTAGACCAAGAGGGAGAAGGTGAAGGTTGGGCCTGCACTTGAGTTTGTGGAGTGGACTGCTGTTGCAAATGGTTAATCACGTAAGGTGATAAGCCATTATCAAGAAATTCATAGGATGTGGAATGAGGAGTATGCAACTTTGAGAAGGGAAATTTGGTTTCATCAAATAGTACGTGGCGACAAATGATAATTTTATTTGATGATAAATCATAGCATTTGTAACCACGATGATTTGACGGATAACCCAAAAATACACAAGGTGTTGAACGAGGTTGAAGCTTATTTATCGCAGTAGAAGGGAATAAAGGATAACACAAGCAACCAAAGACTCGTAGGTGAGAGTATGATGGGTCTTTTTGATATAGAATTTTGAGAGGCGATTGATAAGCGAGAGTTTTACTTGGTAAAATGTTTAGAAGATACGTTGCCATTTGCAAAGCATGGTGCCAAAAAAACGGAGGTAGTGAAGCATGAGCTAATAAAGTTCGAATGATATTATTAATGGAACGGATTTTTCTTTCGGCCTTTCCATTTTGGGATGAAGTATGCGGACAAGAAAAACGAAAGAAAATTCCATTAGCTTCACAAAGACTCTGAAAAGGACCATTATCATATTCTCTACCATTGTCACATTGAATATTTTTTAATTCCCGTTCAAATTGAGTTTTGATGTAGGCTCTTAATTTGAAAAAAGTTGGATAGACTTGAGATTTTTTGGAGATAGGGAAAGTCCACAAAAATTATGAATAGTCATCCAAATAGAGCACATAATATTTGTGACCTAAAGAACTCAAAACAGGAGATGTCCACAAGTCACTATGCAAAATATCAAAAGGCATATAAGTGGAGTTATGAGACTCAACAAACGGCAATTTAACATGTTTACCAAGAGGACAAGAGTGACAAAAACTCGAATGTCTAGTTTTAGTACATTCAATCAATTTATTCCGCCTAAGGGAGTCTAAAGCAGGTGCTCCCGGGTGACCTAAACGGTCATGCCAAAGGGAAGAAGACAAAGCTGCAAAAATGGATGGAGAAACGGCTTGATTATTTTTGGTGGTGGTGGTGGTGATGGGATATAGCTCGCCCCGACTATCACATCTTATTAGAGCCATCCCCGTCTGAAAGTCCTTCACAGAAAACCCAAAAGGATCAAATTCAACAGAAACTTGGTTATCCGTAGTGAATTTACGAACTGAAACTAAGTTTTTAATTAAATTTGGGGCATGGAGAATATTTTTTAACATTAATGGAGGGTGGGGGGAGGTAGATTAGCACTACCAAAACCACGAATAGGAATAGAATGGCCATTTCCAACAATTATACCATTATTTTTGCTCAAATTAAAATAAGACGAGAGATTACCTTGCGCGGATGTCATATGTGATGTTGCCCCGGTGTCCATATACCAAGACGGGTCGGGCTGAGCAAGGCTGAGTGTATGAAGGGCTGCTTCAATGTCGGATGGGTTGGGTGCAGTTGCAGTGAACGCTGATTGTTGTGGTCTTGATCCAAGTAGGCCTGGCTGCTGTGGTCTGGGAGTAAAATTGGGTCTGGCCCAATTGTAGGATGGATAGGGACATGGAGGAAGAGACCAAGGAGCCCACTGCTGCCATGGATTGAACTGCTGCCACTGTTGCTGCTGTCCACGACCGGCGCCACTGCTCCGTCCGCCCTTGCCGAAGTTCCGGCCACCGCCAGAATGTTTGTGGTTTTTCTTACCATTGTTCCCACGATAATTGTTATTATTATTATTCCGATTGTTATGATTTTGATTACCTGGAGAAGAATATTGGGTATTCATATCATCATCAGAATGTTGGGAGTTTGCAACAAGGGCAGCCGGAGATGAAGATGAGCCAGATTCACGAGCGGCCCGTTGAAGAATAGTCGACTCTTCCAGTTCCAATCTCGACTTGGCGGTATCAAAGGGTGGCAAAGGATCATGTTGTTGAATGTACGTCACAAATCCTGCATAAGGATCAGTTAGTCCCGAAATCATCTTCAAGGCCAAACGAGTATTAGAGACTGGAGCATCAACATTTGCCAATTGATCGGCTAGAAGTTTGAGGCGGTTGCAGTAGGCTTTGGTGGTAGGGAAATCCTCCAAATTCGTGTTCGTGAATTGGTTTTCGAGGTGGACAGCCCTCGAGTGTTTGTTGTCTTGGAAAATAGCAGCAATTCTTTTCCAACACTTTTCGGCCGAGTCATCTATCACAAGGATGGAATTGAGAATATCTTGTGATACGGTGGCGTACATCCATTGTAACACGGCCGCATCAAGACGATGCCAAAGATCGGGGTTGGCTGTTTTGGCATCATCTGCCGCCTTCTTATCCTTTTCATCGGTAGGAGGAACGATGTGATCAAGCACGTTATGGACACAGGCTTGAACTTTGAAGAGGGCTGCCCAAGAAATGTATAGGCTAGAATCATTGTCTAACGTGACTTGAATGAGGGATTTCACGTTGGTGATTGCTAAAGCCGAGTGAAACTTGGGTTGTTCTGTCATTGAGGGCTAAGATTAGGGAGGAGGGGAGCTGTAGAAAGTAAATAGAGGTGGTAGCAATGGTAGTTAGGAGGAGGAGAGTAAAGAAAATGGCTTTGATACCATGAAAAAAAAATGATTCCCTGTCTCTATTGATTGACAAATGTCCATAATATATACATGAATTACAACCTGATATTAGGCTAAGATTGAGGAGACTAATACTACCTGATGGATACAAATCACTACTTTCTAAATATATACATATTCAATCACAAGCTAAGATTGAGGAGAGATTGATGAGATTGATAATACCTGATACAAATGACTACTTTCTAAATATATATATATTCTGTCAACTTTCTAAATATATATATATTACTTTCTAAATATATATATATTATGTCAACTTTCTAAATATATATATTCTGTCAATACAGACGTGAGATATATACCTAGCGGAGTGCAGAGGCTTTCAAAACCAGAGTGTGAAAGAGTGGAAGGCCAAAAGGCTGATTCTTTTCCCTGAGCCTGAGACTCATTAATTTCAACGACCACAATATGGGACTAAAAGTTTATATGTTGAGCCTAAAGACAAGATGATATACATAAAGGCAAGATGATATATAAATACAAGACAATACAATATGGGTCTAAAAGTTTACAAAGTTGAGCCTTGAATGAATTTAGGGCTCATGTAAAGCTCTCTCATGTTGTGCATTTTTTTTCATCTCCAAAAAACTGTGGAGTATAACTAGCTTGTTTCATTAAAGATAGAATAACCATATATAATTTTGATAGACCCGGAAATTATTCTACATGCAATTCTTCTGCAACAGTACTTAATTACCGTACATAGGCCAATAAGTGGTTTTATGATGATGATTATTTCGTTAATAAATCGCATTGTTACAAGTCTTTTTTTCTTAGGAAAACTGATAGCTAGGTACGTATAATTCCTTAATACATAGATCAAAATACCATGAATCTAAATGCATATATATGGACCTGATAGTGTTCGCCAATGTACTAATATTATATTCTTTTGAGGAGTAAACTGTTAGAAATTTGGTAACAGATTTTCATTTCATAAATATAGAATTCGTCAAACTACCATTATATATCAGAATAAAAAGGTAGCTTTAAGGATGGAAATGAAGTAATTCTTATTCATTACTTGATACGATCGACATATATATATAGCTTCACTAGCTACCATGCATGGACCAACTATAAAAGATAGTTTTACAATAATTTTCAGATAAGATGATAGATTCACAACTTCCATGATTCATGACATTGCACAAGATAATATTTGTCATTCATCATCGACTTACTTACTTTGGATCTTCCTTATGATGCTCCTTTTTTTTTTTTTTTGGGAATTAGGCTGTACGAGGACGCTTGGTTGGGGACTTCGTCGCAGAGGGAATACCCAAAGTCAAATCAATGTTCATTGTCGCCATTTTCCTACTGTATTTAATTCCACATGCATTGCACGCGCTCTGTTTGAAGTTTTTTTTAGACAAACCAAAAAAACGACCACACTTTTAGTAACAAGAAATCAACTGTACATTAACTAAAAAAAAGTGGATCTAATAAAGTAAATATTAATGTCAAACAATCCATAAAGTAGCTAGGAGCTTATACATATGATTTGTGATGAAATCAAGAAGCGTAGACTTACATGTTTCTACTAGTTTGCTTTTATTTTCTGCCACTACTTCATATGCTCTTTGGTATGGCAGAACAACAATATAATCGACATTGTGGCTAACCTAATTATAGTCGTCACCCAAAAGGAAGAAATTTAAGCTCCTAGTCTCGAACAAGTAATAATTTACAGAAAGAATGCTCACAACAATTTATAATTATTAAAGCAAAAGTTACCAATGAAATCAAGCCCTTTACAACAAAATAGAAAATTTTCACGATATTAGGTGAAGACAAATTAAGTATATATATTTTTATTTTTATTTTTATTTTTTTTAGAAAAAGGTGACCTCGTCACCGCTTCATTAATCTATAACTATTATAATGGGAGAGATGGGGTTCAAACAAATAAACAATTTTTTATTCCTTACTGTGTGTGTGTCAACACGTGCAGCGCACGTGTTGGTAGTTTTTTTGTCCTTTTCATTCTCCCTCTCCATTTTTTCCACGTGCAACGCACGTGTATAATACATATTTTTAAAAAATACATCGCATGTTATATATAATATATATAATATATATTATATATCGCACGTGCATCGCACGTGCGATATACTAGTAATAAATTAATGACAAATTAAGTATATTAACAAAGCAATAGAGATAAATCTAGCTAGTTGATTCTGGTCACACACACACACAAAATGATATATATATCTAGCTAGTAACTACAAATTATAACTTTTAGGATAGTTTATAGTTATTGCAAGAAAATGTTTACTAATGAAAATAAGCCCTTTCTGATAAAATGGAACTTTTCTACGATAAACTACGTATGAATAAAGCGATAGATAAATTAAGGGTTGAAAAAAATAACCAACTAACAAGAATCACATTTGAGCATAAGAACGAAGTGTGAAAAGTGTCATATATCAAGGTTCTTAAAATCAAAAATTACACTAATTAATTTGTTTGCCAATTAAATTATTTTCTAAACCAATCTTATGATCTTGATGACCCTAGCTTGTACTAAACTTGGGAATCCTCCTTAAATTAATTTGTACCTTGGAAGAAACACGAAAAGGATTCAAAGGAAAAGAAGAAGAAAAAGAAGAGAAAATATTCTAGAGATAGATGCATGGAAAAAAAATATAAATAAAACTTAAATTGGCAAACTTTTATGATTGCAAAACTGTACAAGTCCCAGTACAGTAAATGAAAATAATGAGATCGATCATATATATTTTACCTTCGGGCCCTTTGGGCCATACCTCCAAAGAGGAGTATCGGTAGTGCCACAAAAGCAACAAGATTGTATGAGACTAAGATCAATATTGAACTTCTCAATGCAAGACAGAAAGTCTCTTTCCACCAGGATCGTGGTGGCGGAAGTGGAAGGGGAAGCGGAGGAGGAAGAGGAGGTGAAAATGGTGGTACCGAACAACTTAAATTTCATCTCCAAGTAATTAAATTACTATTAAGATATTCTTGTTACTTACTTTCAACAAAAAACAAATATATATATATATATATATATATATTGAAGGGAAAGAAATTAAAAGAAAAGACCCCAACATATATACAAAGATGGTTATGTTATGAAGGTTCAAGGAAACGTATTGATAGATAGTTAGATTAATTAAGATCATTTCTGATAATTTTGTATAGTGATTTTATTCTCAGTAATCATTACTCAGTAAGATTAGTGTAGGCTACCTACACGCGCCAAATGCGTGGACAAAGTGAGAAAGCTTCTACCTTATTGATATATAAGATGTTGAGTGAAAGAAAATGGGTAGAATGCAAGGAAACACTCCTAATGTTTGGCTCTAAATTAAGAAACCCCCCATCGATTATTCTACATTTACTTCACCCTTTGTCATTAAATTTTTCTTCAATCTAATATATGTTAAATGATCACTTTGTAAGAACTAAACACCTCTTCTTTCCAACTTTCTTATTATCGTAATATATTTTTACCAACTTGAAATTGACGATAATGTCATCGTTGTCATTTGACTTAAAAAATAACCCAAGTCATCGTTGTCATTTGGAGCTTAAAAAGAAAGAAAGAAAGAAAAGGATGTCATGATCATCGAGATCCTTTCCCCTTTCTAAGAGTTGTTGTATTGTTACAGAAACAAAATTATTTTTCTCTTTTTTCGGAAGGTTGAAATAAACAATAAAGAAGAGTCTAACGTAGAAGCAGATTAAAAGTTACAAGGATCAATGCGAACTTCTTCATTTTACTTTAGAAGTACTCTAGTTCATTTGCAATTTTGAAATTTGAATAAATTTTCCTTTTTGTGTACCGAAGTACTCTTGCCCTTCAAAGAGTTTTCAATACCTTTGTTTGGAAAATTCTTATTTGATGATTATGATTATGATTATTTGAATTTAAATTTGAAGTTTTTGTTAATTTTTTAATTCTAACACTTAATTAATTAAATTTTTTTTTTTATATTAAAGATGACTGACTATAGTCATCGTTTCATTAATGGGAATTCTAACACTTATTGAAAGGTAGAAACATGGTTTACAACTCTTTGAACATTAAAAAATAATAATTAATGATTAGATATTTTAGAGTAATTTAGTCGTTAACTGAAAACATGATTTACAACTCTCTGAAGTACTCTAAAAAATGATCAAATTTCATAATATAGTCCTTAAAAAGAAATAATTAGTTGGTACTTAATTTCTAAGATGGGAAGAGAAATAGTTTTTAGAAATTGAAAATCTCACTTTCTAATATATTATGTTTTCGGTTATGAATAAAATTAATCTCTTTATATAAAGAAAGAAACAAAAATATCTATGGATGAAAAATAATAACAGGAATTTGTGAGTCTTCTCCACATAAGATACGTACTGTGATCTAGCATAAGTAATATTACGTAATCTTATGAAGAATGCGTGTTCTGAGTTTTTAGAAGAGTAGAATAATGTGTTGCTCTCTGTTTTCCACTATTGAGTATTGAGCAAAAAGAAATTAAAAATAAAAAAAATACCCAGAATTCAACTATAATAAAAAACTATAATTAACTTTTTGGATCTTAGAAATTAATGTTTTTTGAAGGAAAAGGTGGAATCTCGCCACCCTGTTTCATTAAAAAGAGTTTAACGAAACAAACCCAGAGTACTGCGCCAAAGTACAACTACAGACAGAAAATAAAACATACATGAAGCAACATGACGCGTACAAACAACAAATTCCTTCAACAATCCTGGAAGGTGGGCCGACAAACCAGTTCGGTCAAGCAAAATTGTAAGTTCGTCAGTTTAGCTTCGTACAGTGCCTCCACGGCACATGCACACCCACCAGAAACAAGTCTAACAGGATTTTATCACCCGCCGATCCCTGTCTTCACCTCGCTGGGGGGACCCCATCTTTGGGCCCAAGCCCCGCAGATTGAATTCTGACCCCACGGCACATCCACAACGATCGCACCCTCCCACCATCTCTACCACTCATCCTACAAATGCGCCAATAGCTCCCACAGCCGCTACCAAAGAGATAGCCGTGAAGAGGATACCTTCACCTCTCACACGATAGTGCTTTCTCAGACAATTTCTCACCAAACACCTATCTCGCCCACCCCACCAAACACCACGCTCCAGGAGAGAGCCGTGGAGAGGATACCTTCACATCTCTCACGCTTTAGCTCTCTCCGGCGATTTCTCACAGTACAGACTTATCTTGACTCATACTCCCAATTCGAGGGAAGAGGCGATGCTGTCACTAGCCAGTGGCCTAAGTTGGAGGATGCTCAATATCCTGGTAGTAGGCACTGTGAAGTCTGCACCGACATCTTAGAAATTAATGTTACCTTGACTGGTTACCTCCCTAGCCGGTAATCCCACACATAAGTCAACTCTTGCCAAGTCACAATCGGATTATGAGCTTGTTGAAAAGTCGATTTGGGGAAAATAATTATTAATCTTGTTATTTTTCCTTTGCTGTATACATCTACCTATAGAATTACATTCTTGGGGAAGAAGAAAAGAGATTGAGAGAAGATTGGGGAGATGAAAAATTTGGGGAATCTGTTTCCTATATATTAGGAAACAGAATATACAATTGCTATATTTCAACACTCCCCCTCAAGTTGGTGCATAGATATCGAACATGCCCAACTTGTCAACAAATTTCAAGAATAGCCGAGTCGAAACAGCCTTGGTTAGGATATCTGCGAGTTGATCTTCTGACTTCACTTTGGATATCTCAATAACTTTCTCATCTAATTTTTCTTTGATGAAGAATCTGTCCGCCTCTACATGTTTCGTCCTATCATGCTGAACTGGATTAGCCGCAATATCACATGCCGCTTGACTGTCACAATACACCTTCATAGGTTCCTTTGGACTATAGCCCAAGTCCTGCAATAGGAGTTTCAACCATAAAGCTTATGTTATACTCAAAGCTACGCGATACTCAGCCTCTGCACTAGAGCGTGCAACAACATTTTGCTTCTTGCTTCTCCATGTAACTAAATTTCCTCCAACAAAGGTGAAATATCCTGAAGTGGAGCGCCTATCGATTGTAGATCCTGCCCAATCAGCATCAGTATATGCCTCAACCTTCAAGTGACCATGTTTCGCAAATAAAACTCCTTTTCCTGGGGCTGACTTAATGTATCTCATAATTCTCATTATTGTGTCCATATGGTGTTCCCGAGGTGCATGCATAAACTGACTTACCACACTTAAAGCATATGACAAATTTGGCCGTGTATGTGCAAGATACATTAGTCGTCCAACCAATCTCTGATATCTTTCCTTATCACAAGGCAGTTCTTTTATTTCGAACTCTTGTGACAAGTAGTTCTTTAATGCCTTCATCTCCTCATGATCATCTCCAGTTACTATCATATCATCAACATAAATAATGAGAGTAGTAATTTTACCTTTTTTCCTTTTTAGGAATAGAGTATGATTAGAATTACTCTGATCGTATCCGAATGTCCTCATTGATTTTGTAAATCTCCCAAACCAAGCTCTTGGTGACTGCTTCAGTCCATACAATGCTTTCTTCTGACGACATACTTTGTTGTTGTGTTGGACTGGTCTGTTCGACCCTGGTGGAAGATCTATATAGACTTCTTCTGTCAATTCTCCATGCAAAAATGCATTCTTCACATCAAATTGCTCCAACGGCCAGTCAAGATTTGCAGCAAGTGACAGTAGAACTCGAATAGTGTTGAACTTTGCCACGGGTGCAAATGTTTCATCATAATCAATTCCATAAGTTTGAGTGTACCCTTTGGCAACCAGCCTTGCCTTGTACCGCTCTATCGAACCATCCGATTTATATTTCACTGTATAAATCCATCTGCATCCTACTTGCTTCTTTCCTGCTGGCAGCTCGACTATCTCCCAAGTCTTATTCTTCTTCAAGGACTTCATCTCCTCATCCATAGCTGCTTTTCACCTTGGATCGGCTAAGGCTTTCTGCACACTGTTAGGAATAGATACAACAGATAATTGATTCACAAATGACTTATTTGATTCAGACAATTGGTGAGTGGACACATAATAACTCATGGGATATTTGGCTTTACTAGTGGGATTAGGTTCGTAAGTGGGTTTTGGGATACCTCTAGTAGTACGGTTTGGAAGTTCTCTTCTTGGAGCTTCGGACAGCGATGACGATTGGTTTTGGGGTTCTGCTGGGAGTAAAGATAGATCTGATGGTACTGGTGGTGGAGATGGTTCAGATGGTGCTGGTGGTGGAGATGGCTCATCTTCATGGAGGTTCGGCACTGACTGCAGATCTTCGTGGAAATTCTCTTCCTCAACTAACAAGTCTTCATTCGAGTGATCGTCATTACTTATATCCTGATTTTCTCCCCTTATATTTGATTGTTCAGTTTGAATAGTAACCACTTCATCATAGGCAAGAGTTTGAACTTCACTTCAGTACTCCCCCTGAAGTTCAACCTCAGAGGAAAAATACATCTTATCTTCATGGAACACCACATCCATAGTCACAAACATCTTTTGAGTTGGTGGGTGATAGCACCGATACCCTTTCTTATTCTGTGCATATCCTACGAAAACACAACGGACAGCTCGAGGAGTTAACTTATTGCGTTTATGTTGATGAAGATGAACAAATGCAACACACCCAAACACACGAGGTGGCAAGTTGACAACTTTTGGTGCATTCACAGCTTCAGTTAATGCTTAAAATGGTGTGAGAAAGTTTAGGCTTTTTTGAGGGAACTCGGTTGATTAAGTATGCAGCAGAAGCAAGGGCTTCTCCCCAATAAATGAGTGGCATATTTCCATGGATGAGAGAAGCACGGACCACTTCGAGCAAGTATCTATTTTTCCTTTCTGCAACCCCATTCTGTTGAGGTATATACGAGCATGCAGTCTGATGAACAATTCCGTGTTCCACCAAATATTGTTGCAGATTTGAACTCAGGTACTCTCCGCCATTATCACTCCGAAGAACTTGAATCTGTGAATTATACTGAATCATAACATGCTTGTGAAATTTCTGAAATAAACCACTAACTTCACTTTTCGACTTTATCAAACAAATCCAGATCATACGGGTACAGTCATCAATAAAGGTCACAAACCATTTGGCTCCTCCAAATGTAGTATTTTTGGATGGACCCCAAACATCAGAATGAATAATCATAAAAGGAAGGGAGCTTCGACTTGGACTTGGAGGAAAAGAGACACGATGACCTTTTGAGTTCACACACATCACACCGAAATGCAGATATATCCAACTTCAAAAATAAACTTGGAAATAATTTTTTCAAATAACCAAAGGAGGCATGCCCTAGACGTCGATGCCATAGCCAAATATCCGATTTCTTCTTCTCATCTTCGGATCCTTCCACACTTAGAGCTTGAGTCAACTTGCTCGAACATTCAGATTCTAAATCTAGGTAATAGAGCTTCCCGTGTCTAACCCCATAACCAATCGTCTTGCGAGTCCGAATATCCTTAAACACACAATGTGAAGGCCAAAAAACTACAATACAATGTAAGGCAGTGGTTATTTGGGCAATAGATAATAGGTTGAAATTCAAGGATGGCACAACTAGGACAGTATCTAAGGTTAGGTTGTTTGTGAGGTGTATGGTACCCTCGCCAGTAATAGTGGCAGGATCACCATTGGCAGTGGACACAGTTGATTTGGTAGAAGGTTGAAAATTTTGAACTTGTCTAGAATCAAAAGTCATATGGTCGGTAGCACCCAAATCAATTATCCATGCATTATTCATAACAGAGCCAGAAATATTAAAAACCTTACCATTATTACCTGCAGTAGCATGATCAGCAACTCCACCTGTGACAGTGAGTTGATTGCAAGTGTTCTCCTGAATATCCTTGCTATGATCCCGTATCTCCGAATAGCCGATAATCTTATAACAACGAGTTTTCGTGTGGCCGATCTTGCCACAATGAGTACACCTTTTTGACTCATATGGATATTGTTCCATAGCAATACAACAAGGAGAACAAGTTGTTAGCAGGAGGGACAACACAAGAACAGTAACAGATCTGAAGAGACAACAACGACAGTGCACAGAGATCAGCAGCGATGGGTTCTGGCCGACGTCGATGATAGGTGCGAGGGCGGGGTAGGCAGCGACCGGCGACGCGGCGACTGGCGGCGTCGAGTGGTAGAGGGTGTTCGGAGCTTGGCTGCTCAGATGTCGACGAAAAAACGGAAGGGAGGAGATCGGGGAGGGGGGTTCGGTCTGCTGTGTGGCGCTAGTAGGCGATCGGGGGCATCAGCGGGGGTGTCGACGACTAGGAAGGTCTTCGAAGGGAGGGTCACCGGAGGACGCTGGGAGCGTCCACGGAAGAAGCCAATATTGAAGAACAGCAAGTTGGGGAAGACAATGCTACAGTAACACAACGAGTGGTACTGTAGAACAGCAAGTCGAGCGACGGCTGACGGTGGAACGGCGGACGGGGGTTGGGTTACAGCTGTCGAGGAACAGAAAGGACAGCAAAGGGCTTCGGGATCTGGGTGAGGCGAAGGGCGGCGACGGGAGCTGACGGGATCGGAGTCAGAGATCAGTGACGGGATCAACAACAGGATCAGATCAAGATGGAGGTGATTAGCCTCCTCTTCTTCTTCTTCACTTGGCCTAGATCTGATTAGGCTCTGATACCATGTTGAAAAGTCAATTTGGGGAAAATAATTATTAATCTTGTTATTTTTCCTTTGCTGTATACATCTATATATAGAATTACATTCTTGGGGAAGAAGAAAAGAGATTGAGAGAAGATTGGGGAGATGAGAGATTTGGGGAATCTGTTTCCTATATATTAGGAAACAGAATATACAATTGCTATATTTCAACAGAGCTTACCGAACATAATGATATTTTTCTTTAAAAAAAAATATAAACAAAGAATATTAAGGGTGGACTAACAAGGAAGATAGGAACTCAAATGGGGGAGGAAGGCATAGAAAATGTAGAATGAGAAGCAAGTAGATAAAATTGCGCTTTATATTATATAGGAAGGAAGAGAGCAGGTTAGAACGAACTTAAGAAATGAAAGATCTAAAAAGATAATTTTCATGTTAACTGAAAGTAGTAATAAGAAAAAAAAACGTGAGTTCAGTCGGTAAGGTATTTTCACATGTTGTCTTTTTTTTTGTTGATGTAAGCGGATAGAGTCTAACGACTCCAGCCATATCAAAAAATATATAAATGAAGCAAAGTACATAGAAGTTTTATGAGCCGTAAAACCAACAAAAACAAGACGCAAAATAAAATAACAAACGAACACTAAATCCAAAAACACATAAAAGATCCAACGGCAGCAGCGAGCACAAACCGGACGAACCAAAACCGCCGACAAAAATACCGACCGAGAAGAAACATCGAGCAGCAATTAGGGGCCTAGGGAATGATGGGAAGCGATACTGGGAGGCCGACATCCCGTAGCGATCAGCCATCCGCAATAGGGAAACCGAACGTTTGCCCACGGCAAGACAACCATGACGCGCGCCGCAGGGACATGCAGGGAAACGGTCCGTAGAGAAGACAACAGCCATCGGCACATAGCTAGCCAGAGAAGCAGTACCTGCTCAAGAAAAAACAAAGCCCTCTACAGACGATGAGGGAACACAAAACTCCCACCCACGACGAAGCCACTAAAAAGGCCTGACAACCAAAAAACCAACCTTCCTGACCACAAAAGCACAGAACATCCATAACAATACATCCAGTCAAAGATAGCAAACACAACTAACCATCATCCATAAACCACAAGGGCTCTTAGAGAGCCAAAGTAAACATACACATAGGCCCCTAAGAACAATCCACTAAGGCCAAAGACGGCAACAAGGCTCGTCCAGAAAGCAGCCAAAACAGGATCAGGAAGTTGCTGAATTTGCTATATAAAAGGACCTAAGTCCAGCTAAACAATAACAAGCGAGAAAACAGATCAACTGTTACAAAAGATAGAAAGGGAGAGTGAGAAACTACAAAACACCGGTGAGACTGAGCTCAATCGGGAAACACCAAAACAGTAGGGATCATAGGATAAACTTCCCCACACTAAGAAACCAGCATGGTCCTCAACCCTACGGAAGATAGAGAAAATCATCAAAAAACAGAACAGCAATTTATAAAGCGTTAAGATTGCTAAGGCAGAGAAAAGCATCATCTAATATGTGAGCAAAGAGAGAGTTCTTAGCTACCGGATTTAACTTCAAAGACCAGAAATTAAAAAGAAAAATAAATTTGTTGATAATAGATGCTATCGACGACGAGGCATGGTTGAACAACCTTTTGTTTCTTTCCCACCAAACTATCCAAATAATGATATGAATCGAGTGGAACCACCCTTTGCGAAACTTAGGATGTGCACCCGGTGCCGACCAGCATGAGACTAAATTAAATGGAATAGTTGGATTTTCCCAAGCGAGGGAAATAATTTTCCATAGAGGAGATATGAAGGAGCATTGAACAAAAAGATGATCGACGTCCTCTCCTCCTTCCGAGCACAGGGGGCAAAGCTGTCCCCAGGCTAAGTTTCTCTTGTTAAGAACTTCCACTGTAAGTAATTTGTTGTTCAATGCAAGCCACGAAGTGATCTTAACCTTGAGAGGAGCGCAGGAATCCCAGATGAAATTAACGAAGGGGGAGAGAACTCCTCTAAAGTTGAGAAAGTTATAAAAGGATTTCACTGAGAAGGTCCCGGCTTTGGTCCATCGCCAAGCAACGTCCTCATACGCCTGCCACTCGTAGTGATTAAGGTCTAAAATGAGATTATTAAAAGAGATGCTATCTTGAGGAGGCAACTCTTCAGAGAAAGGGATGGTCCAGACCTTAATAGAATTAACCAGGGTGAATGACTCTGCCACCAAAGCGGCGGGGTTGACAGCCAAACGGAATAGGTTAGGATAAGCCGATGCAAGTTTAGAGTTGCCGATCCAGAAATCGGTCCAGAATTTGGTCCTGGAACCATCGGCACAAACACGGGTTAAACCGCATTGGAAAGCCTCCGCCGCTTTCCAAACCCCTTTTCAGAAGGGGGACGCAAACCGGTAAGTGGAGGGGTGGAATTCCCACCAATTGCTAGAGTCAAAGTAAGATCCTTTGATGTATTGGATCCACGGTAAATGGTTCTGTTTTTGAAATCTCCATAGCCATTTACCTAAAAGAGCGATGTTATGCTGCCTGAGGTTTAAAACCCCTAAACCTCCACTACTTTTGGAGGAACAGATGCGTTGCCAGTTGCAAAGGTGGGAACCAAGCTTGAAACCGGAGGATCCAGACCAAAAAAAGTTACTCCTGATTTGGTCTAGCCTCTTGATCACCCAAGAGGGAAGATAATAGATGGACATCATATACAGGGGAATTGCAGAAAGCACGGAGTTAAGAAGGATCAATCTACCTCCAAGGGAGAGCAATTTACTCGACCACACGTTGAGTCTGGCTTCAACTTTATCAATGAGCGGAAACCAGTCGGATTTATGTAATTTGCCCTCGCGAAGCGGAATACCCAAGTACGTAATAGGGAAAGACGCAATCGGGCAATTAAATAGGTTGGATGCCTCGATTTGACGATTGGGAGAGCCTCCCAGTCAGAGGACCGAAGATTTTTGGAAGTTGATAGATAGGCCTGACGCCATCTCAAAGAAATAGAGGAGAAGCTTAAGATTACGCATGGAGTGACCGTTAGGTTTAGTGAAAATAATAGTGTCATCAGCGTATTGAAGGTTTAGGACGCTGTTGAAGCGAGGGGAGGATCCTAGACCTTCAATGACCTGTGCTTCGCAAGCATTCCGAAGAAGCTTACTAAAAACGTCGACCACCAGGGAAAACAGGAGGGATGAGAGAGGATCCCCTTGGTGGAGGCCGCATTTAATCTTAAACTTGTTCCCTTCCAGTCCATTGATTAAGATAGAGGACGTGCCTGAGTAGAGGCTGGATTTAATCCACGCAATCCACTTAAGGCCAAAGCCCCTATGGATGAGGATGTCGAAGAGAAAATCCCAACATACATTGTCATAAGCTTTTTGGAAATCAAGTTTGAGGAGAATACCTTCCGATCTGGAATGATGGCAATGAGAAATAATTTCTTGGGCTGAGGCAACGCTATCCAGGATGAATCGATCCTTAATAAAACCGGATTGGGACGAGTCAATGAGAGGTGGAATCACTGCGCTGAGCCTAGCCGAGAGCACTTTCATAATGATTTTGAAAGTAGTGTTGATCAGACTGATCGGTCTAAAGTTGGATAAAGCATGCGCTCCGGCTAGTTTCGGGATGAGAACGATGTGCACATAGTTAATGCAGTCAAAAGAAAACGAGCCTTGATGAAGGTCCTTAAACAAATTAAGAAAATCATCCTGCAACCATGGCCAGAATTTTTGAAAGAAAAAGGTCGGGAAGCCATCCGGCCCCGGTGCTGCGTCGCTTTTCAAAGCGAAAACAACAGCTTTGATCTCTTCCAGGGAGAAGGGAGCCTCGAGAGAAGACAGGTCTATGGCTGGAGCACCGTATAGCTGATCCCAGTCCAGGGATAGAACATGTTGCTTATGCGAACCGATAAGGTTTTTATAGAACGAAAGAAAAGCTTGGTGGATATCAGAGTTAGAGTAAATATCCACCCTGTTATCGCAGATAGAGGAGATATGGTTACAACGTTGCCTGTGGGAAGCGAAATTATGAAAGAACACGGTATTACCGTCGCCTTCCTTCAGCCACTTGATCCTGGCCCTTTGAGCCCATTTAATATGATCTAGATAAAGAATGTAGGCATATTCACGCTTACAAGCGTGACGCTCATTGCGAAAGGAATCCAACAACGTGCCATGTTCTTCCATTTTATCCAGAGATTCGATGGTAGAAAGGAGAAAGGATTTCAGAAAGATAGAGTTTTGATGCCTCTCCTTACGCCAAATCTTACACCTGTGTTTGATGGCATGGAGTTTGAGAAGGATGCTGCCCAGACCAGAAGATCTGGTAACTGATGCCAGGCATTCCTTGACCAGGTTGACAAAAAGTTGGTCTTGCAACAAAAATTTTTCAAACCGGAATTTGTGAAAATGCGGGAACTGAAAATTAGAGTGGAGGGCGATAGGGATGTGATCGAAAGCTGGGTTGGGTAAGGCTTTAGAGAAGGAATTATGGAATTGGGTGATCCAAGCTTGAGAGACGAGGAACCGGTCCAGCTTGGCTAGCGTCGGAGGATGACGCTGAGTAGACCAGGTAAACGATCTTCCGTTAAGCGGAAGATCGGTTAATAGAAGATCCCTGATAAAGTCATTGAAGGAGCAAGATTGAGAGTTAGAGTAACTTTGATTCGACCTTTCAGACACGAACCTGGTAACATTGAAGTCACCACAAAGAAAACAGAGGCCACTAGTGTAAATGTGTAACGATTGGAACTCGGTCCAGAAAAGCTGCTTATTCAGAGAAGAGGATGGTCCGTAGACTGAAATCACAGTCAAGTCACAATCCATGGCCGCCCAGCGCAGAATGACGATAAGGAAAAAATTGAGACGATGAATAGTGATCGGAGTAAAGACCAATTCCTTAAAACCAAGAAGGATGCCTCCCTTGGAGCCAATCGCATCAAGAGAAATCCACTTGGAAATAATGGAGCCTCCTAAAGCTCTGTAGAGTCCCGGGGAGGGAGAGTCGACTTTCGACTCCTAAATCGAAATGAGATCGCAATGGGAAGAAGCAATTAATTCATAAATCGCTCTTTTTTGACGGGGCAATTGAGTCCCCGGATATTCCAAGAGATACTAATCATTAAATTGCACGTGCTCCCGGACTCTACAACGCTCCTTATGTCGGAGGGAGACCAATAGGTGAGAATCATCTGAGTTAATCCGAAAGCCCATATCCTGCGCTAGGTTAACCAATTCGACATCGGATAATGACTCGAATTGGGTATGAAAGATGGAACCTAAGGGAGTGACAGGAGGAGACTGGGGAGTGGAATTAGAGATGACTCGCGAGGAGTCCAAAGCTTGCTGCATAGATCCAAAGAAAGGACCATCAGAAGCGAGAGCAGGTTTCTTTTTAGATTGAAGACGAGCACTCGATCTAATAATGCGGTTAGAGCGATAGTTAGATGAGAATGGTTTAAGAGGAAGGCATTCACACTGAATCCGCTGGAGGGCTTGAGGGGACTCAGTCAGGTCCAAAACAGGGCTCACTGATTTAGACCTGAAGTGAGATGTATTGTCAGGGGAGCAGCGCAGTGACACTGCTAGATTAGTAGAAGATGGGTTAGCATCAGAGATAGAGATCATCCGAATGCTACGAACCCAATACAAAAGGTCAGGAGATAACCATCCATGGTATAAAGAGGAAAAACTAAATGGGGGAATAGTCGAGAACAAAAGCCGATGTGGTAAAACAAAGTCCGATAGAAAGAACTCACCATAAAGAAAGGGAAAAAAATAATCAGTTGAAATAATGAAAGATTGCCGAGATAGCAACGCAGGAACAGTAGATTGTACCTGATCGAACACGTGCTCTTTTTTCAACTCCGCTTCTTCTTCCATCAGAAATGTATCTTGATCAATCCACCCCAAAGCTTTAGAAGAACTGGAAGGCTTGCCAGACTTGCCCAGGGGAGAAGGATGCGCAGCTTTAGCTGAAGGGAAGTGAGCTTGCCTCTGAAAGACCTCCCAGTCGGAAGCAAAGTTGGGGTTAACCTCCCATGCGGGCCAATTCGCTGACACATCGGCCGGAGCAGGATTGGTAATAGTAAGCTGGGTGGGAAGATCCGGCGCGCAAACAAGAGGAGACGGTGCCTTAGAGGGAGCCAATGGAGGGGCAGGAGTCGGCTGGGGCGTAGGGGTGAGGGAGGAAGACGAACCCTTAGCAGAATGCTGTGAAGAGAAATCAGGATTGATCCACACTAAATTAGGCACTTTTGATGGTGAAATCTTCGACGTGGATGGGGAGGAGAACTTCTTGCTGAGAGGGGGAAATTTCCTCCTCGAAGGAGGTTTGTGAGGGGCTTTAACCATTTTCGAGTGCTCCTTCGACACTGCCGAGGTGCCAGGATGAAAAAGAGAAGCGGAGTCTGGTTTGAAAGACGAAAGAGCAGTCCCAGACGATGGAGAAGCAGCATCATGGTATTGCACGGAAATGGTGAAAGAAGTCATGCCATCCCTCAGGCAGAAAGCCTGAATTCGATCCTTCTGCCTAGGGCATTGAAAGAGGGCATCAACTTGCAGGCTACCAGAGGCAAGCCGCGCTATAGACGAGATGCTGACGATGTCCCCGATACATATGGTCATATCGCTCACCCATTGCAGTGAGTCACAAAAAGGGGGAAGGCCAACAAGTGAGACCTTAGTGGAGGCAGGGCCGAGCACCAATGCAGACGAATTGACCCGAACCCATTTGCGGACCGATAGAGAGATCGGACCAACTGCGAGGGAAGAGTTAGCGCAAAGATCTTCGAGGATCTTTGGAGAGGGGCATTGTATGACAAGGTCACCGTTGGAGCAAGAATACAGCACCCAGTCCCAGTCCTGGACATTACATGAGTTGCTAAGAAACGAATTTAAGGTGTAGATATGTAAAGAACCTCCGATGATAGAGATGGCTCCGTAAGAGCCAAAAAATTTTAATCTGTCGGAAAGCTCCGAACTTGGAACAAACACCTGGGTCGCCACCGGCACTTCAGAATGAGATGACAGAGCGGGAGCAACGGCAGGCCCAGATGGTAAGGAGTCGGAGAGATGAGCGGACGTCGGAGGAGTAGGTAGAATGGGTGATTTAGCTGAAGGCTTCAGCTTCTTAGACTTGGACGGAGGTAAATCAGCTAGCTTCCGTTGGAGAGACGGAAAATCCAGGGCAGAGAGCACCTGGTCCGCGATGGGGACCCCCAATGAGAGTCCCAGAAGTTTTTGAAGGGCAAAGCAGCGGTGGCGTGCGTGGCCCTCCTTGAGGCAAAACAAGCACTTCATATTGAAAGAGCAGAACTGTTTCAAGTGACCCTTTCGGAGGCACCAAAAACAGGAGAGCGGAAGGCGGTGAGAGGAAGAGAGTTGGGATGAGGAAGATGAAGAGGTGGGATGAGAGAAAGGGCGGGAGGAAGGGAGATAAGAAGATCTCCGAAGATTCTCCCAACTGGGCCTAGAGGGACCACCTTTAATTGAATTCGAACTGGGGAGCGGCCCATTCAACTCACAGACCACAGACAACTTCTTTTTCTTTTTAACAACATCAACCCAAGAATACTCCATGGGCTTGCGCTAGGAAAGCCCACCCAAGAAGAACAGAGAGAAGGGAGAAAATAATGGAGCTGAAAATGAGCAGAGACTCGATCACCCACGACCACGCACTGGGGTGGTGACGGTGAAGAGAACTCTCGAGCGGAAGGGGTGGAAGAAGAGAAGAGAGAGATACGAAGCGAGGGGGAGCAGAGTCTAGATCGATAAAGCCTCCGAAACTTGAAGATGAGAAATAGAGAAGAGTGAACTTAATATAGAATACGGAATATAGACCACACACAGCATAACAAAACTTCCCACCAGACACCTCGGCGCTAGAAACAGCCAAGACTCAAACGAAACCAAGCAATAAAAACACACAAAATACTTACAGTGGGCGGCAGATGCTCGGACGAAAAACTTGGCTGCCTACCTTGACCGAACCTGGGTAAAAAGGGGGGGGAGGCTGGAGCGGCGCGAAAACAGGAGGAGCACCAAGAACAGCTCTAGCCAGACCACCAGCACTTTCTTTCCAGCGAACGAGAACCCGCACGATAGAAGAAGACAGCTGAAAGCCGAGGAAAGGTACCTCTGAAGCGTCGCGGAGGCTCAAAAGACAGACTTGAGCACTCCCCAGGAGAGGGACAGTCGAGGATCAAGCGGTGGGGGGAAGGGGGAGCACCCAGGGGTAGTTGAGAAGGGAGAAAACAAAAGACGCCGAGGAAGCGATGAGATGAAAAGGGTATGTGGAAAAAGAGCTGGGGAGAAACTTTAATGAAGCGAGTTGAGGTAGAGGAGACACCGATGCTCTGGATCTGAGCGCTCATGGAAGAGGGACACCACATTTCAAACAGGCAGTTGGAGTAGATAACTATAGTGTTGTCAGTTAAAACAGACAAAAGTGTGTTCGTTGAGTGGATAATATTTAATTAATGCAATTGAAATGTTGTTGAGTTGGTGAGGCAATTCACGTTTTTTTTGGCAAGGCAACTCTTGCTTCGTGAGAATGGATTTAATGAAAACACAAATTAAAAAAAACGCAATTGTACTTTCACATTGTGCAAAGTAGAGAAAATGTGGTGTTGAGCCAATATGATAACTCATGCGCTGGCAACATGGAAAATAGAACAGAAATAGTTATATTTTTATGTGGCCAAAATGCCCAAAGTGCGAAAAAAACGGACAAAATGGTTTTTTGAGTTAATGGGTCTACTCCGGTGTCGGAGAGGGATGCGACGGCAATGGTCAAGAACACCGTATCTTTGGCGGGACCGAAGGTGCCGCACGGGGGGTAGTTCATCGTTCGTGACTATGATTGTGGGATCAGCTGACTGGAGCTGACGTCATCGGGGATGGCGGTGCAGATCGCAACGGTGCTCGGATTGGTGGCGTCAGACTGGTGGTGGGAGTGCTGCCTAGCGCCGGCGTGAAGCGGCGAGCGGCGAACTACGGGGTAGTCGGGACTGCCGTGGAGGCATGTGGGGGAGGTCGGGGAGAGAGTGGGGGGGAGGGGGATTTCTGATTTGGGAGTGCTGCGGTAGGGGGAGATTTGAATTTCAAATTAAGTTTTGAAATTTGAGTTGACGCGGTGGAGTCCCTAAGATCCAAATTTGTCCCTCATATCCAAATTACAACCGACTTACAATTAGCAACAAAATGTATCCTAGTTGGTGTAGGCGACGATTGTTGGGCAATTTTATAGTTTGTATTCTATTTTGACCTTGGTTAGTTAAAGTGAGGGGTGCCTTTGGTTCTTTCATGTCAGAGGGCTCGTAGGGATCAGGTGCGATGTCTACTCTCGTTGTGAGGTTGCGGTGAGAGTCATCGAGGGTGAAGCGAGGGGATGACAACGATGACTCAATCTTGACATGGAGTTGTCAGATTGGTGGAGTGCCTGCGGGTATCTAATATGGTGCTTATACTTGTCGTATGGGTCACTGCTGGGGGCGACGAGAGAGAGCGTACGATAGTTGGAGAGGATAAACGGCATACAAGCGAGGGACTGAGTAAGAGAGTGAGCCCAAATTGGCACGAAAAAGTTGTTCTGGCGGTGGTGGCCGATCAGTAGGACTAGATTTTGTTGTATTTTCGTTTGTTAGTTGGGGTGTATGAATTCCAGAACCCAGCCTGTTGGGATCTAAACTTCATAAGCCTTATTTTTGGTTGTTTGTTTTGTTAAACTTTTAATGAAATATGGGGGGGCAATTGCTGACCTTTTACGATAAAAAAAAAAACACAAATTAAAAGACATTTTTGTGTTGTCACAGTGAGCAAAATAGATTGAAAGTGTGTGTTATTTTTATTTGGTCAAAATGCCCAAAGTGCTTAAAATGAGTTGTTGAGTTAGTAAAGGACTTCACTTTCACAGAATTAATTTTTTTTATAAGACACTTTTCGAAAATATTTGCAGAAAGATGACAAGTTGCCCAAATATTTGCGTGCATGGACTCAACAACTAAACTTGCCGTTCCCAACGATAAGTTTAGTTGTTTCATCATCGCCATTGGAAAACAGCGTGTTTAGTGCTAAATTTTAGTTCAAAATTTTTAAAGAAAACTCGCTGTTCCCAACGACGAGGACATTTATACTAGACTCGCTGTGGGAATAGCAAGTTTAGTTCAAATTTTCAAAGAAGACTCGCTGTTCCCAATGACGAGGACATTTACACTAGACTCGCTGTTGGGAATAGCGAGTTTAGTTCAAAAATAAATTCTATGGAGTTTTTTTCTCGAAAATTCATTAAGTCTAACACAATGTTTTGTCAGAAAAAACTACTCCCAACTCGTAATGCTAATAGTGGAAGTGCACCACAAGCAATAGAAACTACCAAAAAATAGATGAACCAAGAACAAGCCACCACAATATATGGATCTCACAAGAACACAACCAATATGCAGAGATAACCAATACTTCTTATTCCCAAAGAAATACAAAGATTACAAAAAGAGATTACAACTCTCAATCTCTCTCCCTCACCTTTGAAACACTCGGCACAATCTCTCTTGAAGTTGAATAAAGATCATATCTATTCAGATTACTAAACCCTAGAGTTTACAGCCATATATATGTAGCTCCCAAGCAAACCCTAAAAGATATACACAAATCTAGCAAATTGGGCCTTTATCCCGTAAGCCCAAAAGAACAATCAGCGTCGGTGTCGGTCGACCGCACCCCAAGCCAGTCGATCGCATCGTGCGGATCCAGACCCGAGGGCTGACCGGTCGACCGCATCTCCCAGACCGGTCGACTGTCCCCTCCTCTGTTGGACGCCTACACTCGAAGAACTCAACTCCCAGTCGACTGGGTCGGTCAACCGCAACCCTCCAGACTTCTCCTCTTCTACTTGCTGATTGTCTTCCCTAGCTTCTTTGTCTTCTCCTCTTCTTCTCCAACTTCAAGTACCCCGTGCCTACGTGTATTTGAGGCCACAATTCCTAACATGTTTCACTCTCTGTAAAATTTCCTACATCTTTGTCGTTCCCAACATCGAGTCTAGTGTAAATGTGCTCGTCATTGGGAATAGCGAGTCTTCTTTGAAAATATTGAACTAAACTCGTTGTTTCCAACAGCGAGTCTAGTATAAATGTACTCGCCGTTGGGAACAACAAGTTTTCTTTGAAAATTTTGAACTAAAAATTAGCACTAAATACGATGTTCCCAATGGCAAGGATGAAACAACTAAACTCGCCATTGGGAACGACGAGTTTAGTTGTTGAGTCCATGAGCGCAAATACTTGGGCAACTGTCCTCTTTCTGCGAATATTTTCGAAAGTGTCTTATAAGAAAAATTATTTCTGTGGAATTACAGCATTTGCGAGGACCTATGTGAAAACAATTTAACAAAAATGAAGGGGTGTAAAATGTAAAAAGAAATAGGATAAAACCCACCCAAATCGAAAGCTTTAAGAGCATCTGTAGTCGTTGACTTTTTACCCAAATTTTGCAAAATTTAGAGAAAAAAAGTGCTGCAGTCGTTGGCCAAATTCCTAAAATTTGGGTTTGAGAGCAACAGTGGTCAGCTAGCTATATTTGGAAGAAGAAATGACAATTGCCAAAATATAGCTAATGAAAGATCATCTTTCGTCCGTTGAAAAAAAAAAGATCTTGGACGAAAGATGATCTTTCATCTCTTCTAAATATATTTTTTAATCTGTCGGACGGGATGATTTCCCGTCCAATTAATTTTTTTTTTAAAAAAAATGATCGGAAGAGAAATGATTTCCCGTCTGATCAATTTATTTTAAAAAAATTGATCGGACGGAAAATGATTTCCCATCCGTGGCTATTTATTAAAAAAAAAAATCGACGAACCGGAAATGATTTCCCATTCGTTCAATTAAAAAAAATATTAGTAAAATGAGCAGGGACGGGAGATGAAGCCCCGTCCCAACCATTTCTTACTTTCTATTTGAATTTTTTTTTGTAGAATACGCTCTATAATTATTTCTATGGGTAAAAATTAGGTTTTAATTGAAATTAATTAAAAATTAAGATTTATTTAAGCTTTAATAAGAATTAATTAGGATTAATTTAATAGTTATTTAGGAATTAATTAGGTTTTAATTTTTTTTTTATTTTTTTAAAAATACAATGGACAGGAAATGATTTCTCGTCCGTTGCTTTTTAATTTTAAAAAATAAAATAAAGATTTCTCGGACCGGAAATCATTCCTCATCCGTTCATTTTTAAAAAAATTACAATCTAAAATTTGGGTTCAAACGACTATAGCTCAAACCCATTTTTTCTATTTCTGTATGCCAAACACCCAAAATTTGAGTCGGAACGACTACAGCTGCTCTTACGACTACAAATGCTCTAAGAGCAGCTGTAGTCGTTGGCTATATACTCATTTTTTTAAAAAATAGAATAAAGTGGTCTACTATATTTGGGAGAAGATATAGGAATTTGGAAAAAAATAAGCCGACGAAAGATGATCTTTCGTCCGTTTAATCAGACGAAAGATTATCTTTCGTCGCTGCAAATTTTTTTTAATAAAATATATTGGATGGGGAATCATTTCCCATCCCAATTTATTTTTTTAAAAAATCGATCAGTTGGGAAATCATTTTCCATCCGATCAATTTTTTTAATTATAATTTCGATGGACATGAAATCATTTTCCGTTCGTTCGATTATTTTTTAAAACAAAATCGACAGACGGGAAATCATTTTCCATCTGTTCGATTATTTTTAAAAAAATCAAGAGACGAGAAATCATACATCGTCCATTTAATTTCTAATTTAAAAAATTAGTTTTTTTTGAGACGAGAAATTATCTATCGTCTGCCAATTTTAAATTATGAAAGACCAAGATTTGGGTTTGAACGACTACAACACAAAGCAAAAATTTTGTTTTTTATATGCCAAATACTCAAAATTTGTTTTCTATATGCCAAATACTCAAAATTTGAGATTGAACGACTACATATCCTCAAATCAATTTTTCATGATTATTTTAGCTGAGTTGGGCCCTGTGAGTTTTGATCCGTGTTTGTGTCCTGGTGAACTCCGCAACCCTTGTATCTTCTTGATGCTCCCTTTAATTTTAGAGAAAACTATGGAGTAATATGGTCAACTTTTTTTACTAAGCTAGGAGAAAATAAAGAAACACAATCTCAACCTACTGTGAAATTGTTCATATTTATTTTATAGAGTATGAGCTTAAATTGACACAAAAAATTTGTTCTGACAAGATCGGCCGACCAATAGAATTAGATTTTATTGTATTTTTTGTTTGTTGATTAGGGTGTATAAGTTCCAGAACCCATGTTAGATTTTCTGAACTATATAAGCCTTATTTTTTGTTGTATATTTTGTTAAATTTTTTTTTAATAAAATGTGGAGAGTATTCAACCCACCGTTTAACGGAAAAAAAATACATACAACAACACCATTGGTCTAAATGCATATATGAAATAGTGTTTGAGGATCAATTGTTTTCATTTGTGAAGTAAACAATTCTACAAAATTGTTTGTCCATTTTGATTTCATCAACATAGAATTTGATAAACAAATAAAAGGGAACCATATATGGGATGGAAATGAAGTAGTTCTTATTCATTATTGGTATAACATTGTTTCACTATAAAGTACCAACCTATCAAAGATATACAATAATTTCATATATAGATTCACAGCTTCCAAGGTCCAAAGGTCCACAGAAAACACAAGATAACATTTCTCGTTCATCCACTTGCTGGGGCCTACCCCTCTTTTTTTAAAGAAAAAAAATTGTGAAGTATAGCTGCTCTGTTTCATTAATAAAGCAATAAATAAAATATAACACTTTCAAAGAATATAGGAGGGTGAGACCAAATACAAAAAATAAAACATATAAGATCACGAAACAAGTATAACAATATATCCCTCCAACATCGCCCAGGAGGGTGGACAACCAGAGATCCTGAAGCTCCGTATCAGTCTAGGGTAGGGCCGATCGACTTACTAGGGCCTTTCTTCTCTTGTGGAATTAGGCCATTCGACGACGCATGGGTGGAGGTTCTGTTACAGATGAAGATTTTGTTGCAGAGGGAATACCCAAAGTTAAATCAATGTTTATTCTCTGCATTTTTCTACTGTACTTAATCCCACATGCATTGCAGGCAGACTGGTCAAAATTGTTTTAGGAAAGAAAAATTCTCAAGTTTAGTAACAAGCAATAATCAACATGTATTAACTAAGAATCAATGGATATAATAATAAAAGTAAGTTAAGCTAAACAATCAGTGAAGTTACATATAGAAGATTTGCCATGAAATCAAAGAATTGTGACTAACATGTTTCTACCACTAGTTCATATGATCTTTGCTATGGTTGGACAATAATATATATAATTGAAATAGTCTAACCTTTTGGTTATTACCCAAAAAAAAATGCTTATATTCTCGACAAATAATAATTTTACAGAAAGTACGTACAATTACAACCATTTATAACTGTTACAAGCAAAATTCAGCGATGAAATTAAGGCCTTTTACAACAAAATAAAACTTTTTTGACGATATTAGGTGACGACAAACAGTATATAAACAAGGAATATAGATCGAGCTGATTTATTCTCGTACCAACAAATTATTTTTACATAATTTATAGCTATTTGTTGGGTCTGGCTGGAGTCGGTAAACTCTATCCGTTTCATCAAAAAATAATTTATAGCTATTGCAAGTAAAAAAGTTGACGATGAAATCAAGCCCTTCAATGCAACAAAGGCCAAGGCAAAATATCTATAAATTAAGCAATTAATAGATATATCAAATTGATTTCCTTAAAGGTCAAAGAAAATTACTAACTAGCTAATTTCAATACTCACATTTGAGCTTAAGAAGTAGTATGAAAAGAGCTGCGCGTCTAGATTTTTTCAGTCCAAACTACACTATTTTGTTTATCAATTAATACATTAATTTTCTAAATCAATATATATCATGATCTCGCTTCATGCAATCATGACCATTGTACCAAACGAGCAGAATCTCCTTAAATTAATTTGTAGCCGAGAAGAAACACGAAGTACGGATTCAAAAGAGCACAATAATGAAAATGAGAGGTTTTACCTTTGGGCCCTTTGGGCCATTCCTCCAAAGGGGAGTGTGAGTAGTACCACAAAAACAACAAGATTGTATGAGACTAAGTTCGAAGTTGAATTTCTCATGGCAAAATAGGAGATCCCTTTCCACCACGATCGTGGTGGAGGAAGAGGAGGTCGACGACAAGGTGGAGGAGGGGGTGGAGATGGTGGTACCAAACAACTTAAATTCCATATGAAAGTAAACTATTAAGAGCTTGTTACTCTAAACAAAATATTACAAGTAGGATATACTGAAGATAAAGAAAAAGGAAAATTCCACCCCAAATATATATATAAAAGATGAAAAGAAAACTTTATACGGAGATCTCGAGGTTCTTCAGTGGTTATCCATCGGCTACAACTCTAGTACTTAATTGATTAATTTGCTTTGTTTGGATATCAAGGTTCGAGAAAACTTACCGCTAGTCATATTATTTTCCGATATTTTTGTACAGTAAATTTAATCAAAGGTAATCACTGTTAAGTAAAATTAATTTAGAGCCTCCAACAATGGCGCGCCAAACATCATGTGTGTTTCAAACAACAACAACAACAAGAAGAAGAAGAAGAAGAAGAAGCCAAACATCATGTGTGTTTCAAACAAGAAGAAGAAGAAGAAGAAGAAGAAGAAGAAGAAGAAGAAGAAGAAGATGATGATGATGATGATGATGATGATGATGATGTTAGTTTTATGAGCTGATAGATCCTTCCGCCTTTCTAAGAGTTTTTGTATTGTTGAAGAAACAAAATTAACTTGTTCAGAAGGTGAAATAAACATTTAAGAATAGCCAAAGTAGAAGCAAAGAAAAGTAATAAGAATCAATGCATCTAGTATTGGAGTTGTACAACACCTCCACCTTTGCTACTCCCTGCCATAAAGTGGATGACTTCCCGACAATTGTTCTCCCTCCGAAGCGGCATGCTTTCCTACCCCTATATCTGGTGAATGACTTGCACCACCAGTTATTCCGTTTCCTCTTCTTCTTCCACCACCATTTACTCAGCAGTGCTCTGTTCATGTCCCTTACATTCTGTATCCCCAGACCTCCATATTCTTTCCTTTTGCAGACTCTACCCCAGTTTACTAGCGGTAGTCCTTTGTTGGACTCATCTGTTCCTTTCCAGAGGAATCTTCTAGCGGTAGTCCTTTGTTGGACTCATCTGGCGGGACAAGTGGTACGGAGGCAGGAGTCTCATGAGCCTTTTTCCAGAAGCTGCAGGGGCTACGATTAATACAAACTCTTTGGTGGCAGATGTGTGGCATAATCAGAGCCTTAAGCAGGACGTTAAGGGACAGTTATCTCAGAACGCAATTTCAGAATTGACGTACCTTAATTTTTTCGTTAGGGCAGAAGGGCAGTACAATAACGAAGAAGAAGACAGCAGAGAATGGATGCTACAGCCCAACGGGAAATTCTCAGTTGCCTCAATGTACATGAGGATCAACGATGGAGGATTGTGCTCAAAGGATGCCAATAGTATATGGAAACTAGGGGTGTCTTTAAGGATCAAAGTATTTGCTTGGCTTGTCATGAACGACGCGATCTTATCAAAGACCAACCTTAGGAAAAGGAACTTGCAAATAGATGTTAGATGCGAGGCATGCTCGAGCGGAAATGAAGATACCAATCATATCTTATTCTCTTGTATTAAGGCCAAACTAGCTTGGGAAGTAGTCAGTTCGGGATTTGGGTTGATAGATTGTCCTAAGTCTAGTTCAGATATTTGGGGACGATGGGGGGTAGAGCTAGTTAGAAAGGAAACTAGAGAGGTGTGGGTGTGATGGCTACAACAACGATGTGGTGTTTGTGGTTATGTAGAAATGATTTATGCTTTCGCAATATTAGTTGTAGCTTCTCGGTTACCATGCATAAAATTATAACTCTATCCCATAATTGGACATGTAATAGGGGAGCAATGAAGCGACTCCGTATGGAGGACGAGGAATAGGGGGAGCAAGAAACGACAAAGCAGTGGATACAAGTACAATCTACCCTCAGCAGATTCTTTTAGGACTAGCAGCTTCTAGGTGGATGGTAGCTACAGAGTGGGGCATCACATTATTAGCTCTTGTATCTTTCTACTGTTTTTTTAAGCTCGTTGCATCGATCTATCTTTGACTTTAGAGGTGGTATTTTGGGATTATTGTAATTAATACTATTCTGTTTCTTTAATTGCGCATTAATGAAGCGATGACAGGGTTATCTTTATTATCAAAAAAAACAAAAAGAATCAATGCACCTTCTTCACTTGACTTGAGACTCTAGTACTTCACTTACAATATGAAATTTAATCAGTTCCCTTCTCTGTGTTTAAGTGTCAAATGTTTTCTTTGGAAAATGATTATTTAATTATTATAATTATTGGAATTTAATAATAATAATAATCATCATCATCATCATCATCATCATCATTATTATTATTATTTGGGATTAAGGTTGTAGCTACATATACACCAACACTTTACCTTGAGTATATATTAATTGGGAAATTTTGTGTGCATGGGTGTTTCGAACTCCTTACCTGTTACTCACCAACAAAGATGTTTACTAGTGAACCACACTGACACTTGATAAATTAAAAATTTTTTGTTATTCTTTTTGTTCTAACACTCGTAGTTGTGCACTACTCTTTCAACACTAAGAAAAATTAATCATTTGATATTTTAGAAGAGTAACTATGAACTTTCTCTTAATTAAAAGAACACCACTTTGTTAATGATGAATTTTTTAAACAACCTCACTTTATTAATGATGTTAATGGTGTATATGCAAATAGCAATTTCTGAGTGAGTGAGTTATATGTAATTTAAATATTTTTTTTGAATGATCTATATGCAAATAACCCATATAAGTAATATTACATAATATTTTTTAAGAATGTGTATTATGAGTCTTGGAAGAGTAGAATATGTTGCTCATTATTCATATCAATGGTGAGCAAAAAGAAATTAAAATTTAAAAATAGGTGAAATTAAAGTGAAAAATATCCAGAATTCCACTGAAAAGAAACTAATTAACATTTTGGATCTTAAAAATGTTACCTTAACTGGTGGCCGGTAATCGAATTTTTTCCCAAACTATCCCGCTTTTTGAAAGTTTTTACCAAACCACCCTAGTTTTTTATTAATTCCCAAACATTCCTACTCGGTCTTTGAAATAACGAGTTTAGTTAAAACTAACTCGGTTTTTCAAAGACCGAGTATTAGTCTTGGATTTTTCGAAGTCTAACACTCGGTCTTTCGAAGACCGAGTTAGTTTTAACTAAACTCGGTCTTTCAAACACCGAGTAGATCGTTTTGATAAATATTTTCAAAAGTATGTCAGTTTGGTAAATACTTTTAAAAAATGGGTTATTTTGGTAACAAGTTCCATCTGGATTTAAATTGATGGAAATAATGAATAACAATACATGAATTGCTAGGTAAAGAAAATTCAAAAAATACAGGGAACTAGACAAATATAAAAGAAAATAAAAGAAAATGGGAAAACTAATACAATATAAACTAAGAAATATGGACACAGAGATGTGATATTGTTGGAATTAATTTTTGTAGTTTTCCGGGCCGAATTCCGGCAAGCTCCGGCCACCGGCGGTGCCAAAAAATGAGTGGATTGTGATCCTTTCAACAAGTATTATTCCGTGGTGTACTCACTTGCCAAAAACAAATTCCGTATGAATAAGAAATATTGGTTCAAAGTTGGGTACTTGAAATGTACTAACTTGGCAACTTGGAGAAAATGGATAGTCCCATATCGGAAATTGGAAAAGAATTTTTCTAGTATATATACTAGAAAACTGGACTAAAGGGCGTGGCCCAGGGGTTACCACTAACGTGTAGTGGAGAGAGGACTTAGCCAAAATGACAAACACACACGCGCGCCCGGCCCGCCCCGGCCCCGGCTTCGGCTTCGGCTCTGGCTCTGGCTTAAATTTTTTTTTTTGTTGCCCAGACAAAAACTTTTTCCCTACTGAACTGATGAGGCTTTTCAGATTCGGTAACTGGTACCATTACTCTGTTATGAATCTGAACCACCACTCTGCTGTTGCAGAGTAGTGGACCATTACTCTGCTGTTACAGAGTAATGAGCCTCTGAAGAGTCTACATTCTCTTTTTAAAGGCTAATGAATCCAGACAGAGTTTTTTAGACAGTCAGAGTTTTATTCTTCTTCTTCTTCTCTTCTGTGTCAACTGAGAGTACATCACAGACAGCAGTTCGCTGAATCTCTAAAGCAAAGGTGCTGCTCTTCAGAGAAGGTACAGTTGTATCCTGGAAAGCAATTCACTAGCCACCGTCACACTACGGGGCGAATTCTGCTTTAAGGAGAGAGATTCTCAATCTCGACTCTGTGCAAAGCCTTTCGTTTACTGATTTTATTTCCTGCATTTCAGTTCTTCACAATTGCTGTTGGGATTTTTCATATTTATAAAATCGGGATCAAACAATCTTAAAGCAAAATTTTTTCCTCACTGATTCTAACAGTTTTTGTGAAGTTTATTTACAGGTAATGTTATCAATTCGGAAAAAACAACAACAACTAAGAGTTCTGTTTCCAACTATTTCAGATAAGAACATGGAGAATACACAAAGTGATATTGCCAGTGGGCTTATCAGTACCGAAACACCGATGACCCAAAATGTGACAGCACAATCGGTTGCGGCACATTCGGTCGTTTTGCCCACGCACATAACCGTGGGAGAAAAACCGAAAAAGTTCAATAGAACTGGATTCAAGAAGTGGCAAGGGAAGATGCAGTTCTACCTGACCACCATGAAGCTGGACAGATTTCTCACTGAATCTGCCCCAATGCTGGCGCCAATTGATGCACACTCGGTTGCTGCAGTTGATGCGTGGACTCAGGGTGACTACCTCTGCAAGAACTATATCATGAATGGCTTGGTAGACCCCTTGTACAATGTCTACTGTGTCTTCAAGATGTCCAAACTCCTATGGGGGTCCTTGGAAAAGAAGTACAAAACAGAAGACGTCGGGTCCAAGAAGTTTGTAGTCGGCAAATGTCTTGACTACAAGATGATTGACTCCAAAACTGTTGTGAGCCAAGACCAAGAACTGCAGGTTATAATGTACGACATTGCTGCAGAAAACATGACGATGTGCGAACCATTTCAGGTTGTAGCGTTCATCGAAAAACTTTCACCTAGATGGAAAGACTTCAAGAACTACCTCAAACACAAGCGAAAGGAGATGTCTCTTGAAGACCTAATTGTCAGGTTGCAGATCGAAGAGGAAAATTACAAGACTGACAGGTCCTATGGAAATCAGTCCATAGAAAAGGCCAACGTCGTGGAGCATGAACAGAAGGGCAAGAAGAGAAAGTTTCTGCCACAGGTCTCAAACAAAAAAATCTCTTGCAAAGAGGTTTGCTGGGAAATGCCACAAGTGTGGTAAGCTGGGGCACAAAATTTTTGAGTGCCGCAGCAAGGACAACAATCTTTCAGGAACAGGACATGCAAAATGGAATGAAAAATCCCACGCATACATAGCTGAGAACTTGTCCATTGGTCTCTCTGACCTGGACCTCTATGCTGTAGTATCAGAGGTAAATTTTGTGGGAAGCAACCCTCGTGAATGGTGGTACAATAATGGGGTCACCAAGAATATATGCTCAGACAAGGAAATGTTCACTTCATACCAGAAGTGCAACAAAGATGAACAGCTATTCATGAAAAACTCTTCCACCTCCAAAATTGCAGGAACAGGAAAGATAGTGCTGAAAATGACTTCAGGCAAAGAACTAACACTCACAAATGTGTTGCATGTTCGAGATATTAGAAAGAACTTGATATCAGGTTCCTTACTAAGCAAGAATGGGTTTAAGGTTGTTCTTGTTTCTGATAACTTTGTGTTGTCCAAGAATGGGGTATACTTGGGTAAAGAATATGTAAAGGCTGGACCGTTCAAGTTTAATGTAATGACAGTCATCCCTAAAACTATTGTTCCTGCTGTTCCCAATGTTAATGAAATAAATCCTATTGCCTATATTGTTGAGTCTTCTTCTGTTTGGCATGAAAGACTATGCCATGTTAATGTCAATTCTATGCGTAGATTAATTAACATGAATTTGCTACCAAAATTTAAGGTAAATAACTCCGAAAAATGTAAAGTTTGTACGGAGGCCAAACTCACTAAAACTCCATCACGTTCTGTAGAAAGAAATACAGAAACTCTAGGTCTAATTCACACAGATCTGTGTGATTTAAAATATGTGCAGACCAGAGGTGGCAAAAAGTACTTTGTGACATTCATAGACGATTGCACAAAATTTTGTTATGTATACCTGTTACATAGCAAAAATGAGGCTTTGGATAAATTCAAAGAATATAAACTTGAGGTTGAGAATCAACTTGGCAAAACGATTAAAATCGTTAGGAGTGATAGAGGAGGAGAATATGATGCACCATTTAATATGTTCTGCTCAGAACATGGAATAGTTCATCAGACAACTTCTCCTTACTCATCCGAATCAAATGGTACTACCGAGCGCAAGAACCGAACTCTAAAGGAGATGATGAATGCCTTGTTGTTGAATTTTGGCTTACCCCAAAATATGTGGGGGGAAGCATTGCTGACTGCCAACTACATTCTCAATAAAATACCTCACAAGAAAACTGGCAAGACACCATACGAACTGTGAAAAGGTAACATACCTTCGTATAGATACCTCAAAGTGTGGGGATGTCTAGCAAAAGTGGCAGTACCTAACCCGAAACAGGTCACCATCGGACCTAAGACGATTGATTGCATATTCATAGGCTATGCACACAACAGTAGTGCATATCGGTTCTTGATATACAAATCAGATATACCGGATATCCATGTGAATACAATAATGGAATCAAGGAATGCTTCCTTCTCTGAACACATGTTTCCGTGCAAGGATACGACGTACCCCAAACGTACACGTGAACAAGGGAATGCAAGCACTTCGGTTGATGAAACAGAACATGATACTGATGAGCCTAGACGAAGTAAACAGGCTAGAACATCAAAATAATTTGGTCCTGACTTTGTAACAGCCTTTCTGTTAGAGAATGAGCCCAGAAATTTCAAGGAAGCCATGTCTATGCCTAATGCTCCTATGTGGAAGGAAGCAATCAAAAGTAAAATAGACTCCATTATACAAAATCATACATGGAAGTTAGTCGACTTGCCTTCTGGATGTAAAGCTCTAGGATGCAAATGGATTTTCAAACAAAAATTGAAACCACACGGTTCAATAGAGAAGTATAAGGCAAGACTTGTGGTACAAGGATTTAGACAAAAGGAAGGCCTAAATTTCTTTGATATATATTTCCCAGTTACAAGAATAACTTCCATAAGAATGTTGGTAGCTATTGCAGCTCTACGTAACCTGGAAATACATCAAATGGATGTTAAAACTGCATTTCTAAATGGGGACTTAGAAGAAGAGATATACATGAAACAACCTGAGGGTTACGTTGTTCCTGGATAGGAAAACAAAGTGTGCAGGTTTGTAAAATCCCTGTACGGACTGAAACAAGCTCCAAAGCAGTGGCATGCAAAATTTGACGATGTTATGATGTCAAATGGCTTCAAAATAAATGAATGTGATAAGTGTATTTACATCAAATATACTCCAAATGGATACATTCTGGTGTGTCTGTATGTAGACGACATGCTCATTATTGAAAGCAATAATGACATTATCAAACAAACTAAGAGCATTCTTAGTGGCAAGTTTGATATGAAAGACTTGGAAGTTGCAGACGTCAAACTGAGAATCAAAGTTTTCAAAACGTCTGAGGGATTTACTTTGTCTCAAGCTCATTATACTGAGAAAGTCCTAGAAAGGTTCAAGAGTTACTCGAATCGAACTGCCAAAAGTCCTGTGGATCTCAGTCTTCACTTATTCAAAAATACAGGTGAAAACATATCACAATTGAAATATGCACGTGTAATCGGTAGTCTGATGTACTTAACAAATTGTACAAGACCGGACCTAGCACATTCGGTAAATGTACTGAGCAGCTACACGAGTAATCCAGGACGAAGTCACTGAAAAGGAATAACTAGAGTATTGAACTACTTGGGACATACTCAGAGTTATGCGCTGTATTACACCGGATACCCAGCAGTACTAGAAGGCTATAGTGATGCCAACTGGATATCGAACTCCAATAACTCAAAATCCACAAGTGGATATGTCTTCACACTTGGTGGTACAGTTGTGTTATGGAAATCCTCTGAACAAACGCTATTGGCCAGATCCACCATGGAATCTGAGTTTATTGCTTTAGACAAAGCGGCAGAGGAAGCAGAATGGCTTTGAAACTTTTTAGAGGATAATACTATGTAGAAAAAATCGGTGCCTGCTTTATGTGTACACTATGACAGCTAATCAGCTATAGCACGAGCACTGAATTGTATATACAATGGTAAGTCTCGTCATATCAGAAGGCGACACAAAACTATTAGACAACTGCTCTCGAATGGAGTAATCTCTATTGAATATATAAAATCGGGCGACAACCTAGCGGATCCATTTACCAAAGGTCTGTCGCGAGAGCAGGTTGTGAGATCAGCAAGAGGAATGTGTTTAAAGCCTATGACGAAAGAGGATACTTGATGGAAACCCTACCTAGAAATTGGAGATCCCAAGATCTAGGTTCAAAGGAACAACTAAATCTTGTTAAATCAACGGGAGCACTGAGAGATTAACTTCTCATACCCACTTTTAGAATGATAAAACAGTGCTGTCTGCAAAGAGTTAGGATAAGCTTGGCTTTTAATGATTCCCATAGCTTTGAAATAAAAGTGGGATATAGCAGGATACTCTTTATGGGCAATCACCTTGTGAGTGTGAAATGGGGCCATTTCTAGGTGAATGAACAGAGGCTACATTCTCCAAATTCACTCACGATTAACCAGGGATGTTCAAAGCCAAAATGAACACAACAAGAGAACTTAGTTCTGTGAGGAGATGAAACTGTGTGATAGTTATTGTCTAGGTTCACATCAAAGTCCGGGTAGTTCAAGACATCATGATCACTACCTGGTCAAGTGAATCCGATAGCTACTTACTAAGGGTGGTTCAAAGTTGAAAAATTACTACCATTCCTGATGTAGTGATTTTCCGATTGTACTTTTAGCGTTTTTCTGTCATGTTTTTTATTTTTCTGTCGTGTCTGGATCACATGATCTGGTAATTTTCATTCATGTGGGGGATTGTTGGAATTAATTTTTGTAGTTTTCCAGGCCGAATTTCGGCAAGCTCCGGCCACCGATGGCGCCGAAAAATGAGTGGATTGCGATCCTCTCGACGAGTACTATTCCGTGGTGTACTCACTTGCCAAAAACGAATTCCGTATGAATGAGAAATGTTGGTCCAAAGTTGGGTACTTGAAATGTACTAACCTGGCAACTTGGAGAAAATGGATAGTCCCATATCGGAAATTGGGAAAAAAAATTCTAGTATATATACTAGAAAACTGGACTAAAGGGTGTGGCTTGGGGGTTACCACTAACGTGTAGTGGAGAGAGAACTTAGCCTTTGGTTTGGTTTGGCTCTGGCTTAAAATTTTTTTTGTTGCCCAGACAAAAACTTTTCTCCTACTGAACTGATGAGGCTTTTCAGATTGAGTAACTGGTACCATTACTCTGTAACAGCAGAGTAATGGCTCACCAGTTATGAATCTGAACCACCACTCTGCTGTTGCAGAGTAGTGGACCATTACTCTGCTGTTACAGATTAATGGGCCTCTGAAGAGTCTCCATTCTCTTTTTAAAGGCTACTGAATCCAGACAGAGTTTTTTAGACAGCCAGAGTTTTATTCTTCTTCTTCTCCTCTGTGTCAACTGAGCGTACATCACAGACAGAAGTTCGATGAATCTCTGAAACAAGGGTGCTGCTCTTCAGAGAAGGTACAGTTGCATCCTGGGAAGCAATTCGCCAGCTACCGTCACACTACGGGACGAATTCTACTTTAAGGAGAGAGATTCTCAATCTCGACTCTGTGCAAAGCCTTTCGTTTACTTTTTTTATTTCCTGCATTTCAGTTCTTCACAATTGCTGTTGGGATTTTTCATATTTATAAAATCGGGATCTAACAGATACGACATACAATCACGAGAAGGATTTTGAAAAACTAACGTACAATATTGTTTGTCATGCCAGATTCGTGTTTGCAACACGAGTGTTTGACACATGTACGGCACAACACAGCACAGGTAGCAAATAAAAGTGAAATATGGAAAAATATCGAATAAGAATTACAGAGGCAAAACCCACTTGTTAAAAACCATGACAATGCCTCTGGCATTACATCCTACACTTCCTCCTCTAAAGGACCAAGACGAGAACAATTAATAATGTTTTTCTCTCTTAAGATTGAAGTTTTGTTGTCTAGTTAAATTTTTTTTAAAGTAAATGATTGAATTTAAGTTGCCGATAAGTTGATGCAGCATTAGGGACGAATCTGAGCCCAAGCAGCACAAGCAACTGCTTTGGGCCCCCAATTTTATTAGGCCCCATATTTTTAAAGTATTTGCCTTGTTTTTTTTTAAAAATGTAATTGTTTTCAGATACAATTATATTGTATTTTCTAAAATTTGAAACAACAGTTGGCCCATTAGCTTATGGGTCGTGCTAATAATGAGAAAGTTGTAGGTTCGAAATCTACATCGGCTAATTAATTTTTCAATCATTTTTTATTTTTAAAACCAATTATTTTTCACATAGCACACATGCCATTTTACCATTTGAATGTTGTAGGCTCCAAGTTTGTTGCATTTAAATAATTGTCATTTTTTATTTTGTCAACTTGCAGAAGCCCCTATTTAAGAAATTGCTTAGGGCTCTGTGAAACTCAGATACGCCACGGTTTATGCTTGTCCATTAAAAAAAAGTAAGAGAGTAAAGTCTAGTTATTGTCAATTTCTTCTTTTTTTATTTTCTGTAACACCCCTCCCAATAAAAGAGAGATAATGATGAAAATAGAGAGTGCAGGGTCCAACCAATTATCACCAAATGGTACAAATTTGAAGAAATCACGCCTCCATGCAAGAGGGGAATAAATTGAACAGTGGTTTGGATGGATGGTTGCAGGTTTAATGGCATTTGTAGCAGTTGGGAGTTATAACCCTTAGATCTCTTTCGGTCTTTCTTCAAATAAATATTAGTAAATCAATTTTTTTCAAAGCTTTATACCAATCAAACATCAAAACTTGAATGCATTTTTCAACTTCATAAAACCAACAAATTTACAATGTTTATTACAGATACAAACCTAGAACAACAGTGTATAAACATGACTCTAATCAAGCTTTAGACCAGAGTATTAAACCCAGTTAAGTTTTGTTTTGTTTGATCTGATCTTAGTAAATGTGGATATAAAACTTAGTTTTATCCACTAAAAACCATTAAGTGAAAATGGGTAAATCACATTAGAATTTGTAAACTCCATCTTCTACATGGAACTTGCCCCATTTAAAAATGCGGATGTAAACTTTCTGGCATCGCTACTTACTTCGATCAGTTTTGTAATGTGTTATGATTTTGTTATTTAGGCTTCTCATTGTTATATCTCTAAAATTTGAATTGTCTACTCTGTTATTTTAGATGATTGCACCATTAGTACCCTGTTTGGATTGAACTTGTTACCAAAATGACCCACTTTTTGAAAGTATTTATCAAACTGAACCACTTTTGAAAGTATTTACCAGAACGATCCACTCGGTCTTTGAAAGTCCGAGTTTAGTTAAAACTAACTCGGTTTTCGAAAGACCGAGTGTTAGACTTCAAAAAATTCAAGACTAATACTCGGTCTTTGAAAAACCAAGTTAGTTTTAACTAAACTCGGTCTTTCAAAGATCGAGTGAGTAAGATTATTTGGAAATTAAAAAAAATCTAAGACGGTTTGGAAATTTTTTTTTAAAAGTGGGACAGTTTGGGAAAAATTCCAGGTAATCCCGCACATAAGTCAACTCTTGCCAAGGTACAATCGGCCTATGAGCTTGTCGAACATAATGATCATATTTTTCTTTGAAGAGATAAAAATAAAGAATATTAAAGCCCATTGTTAGGGGTGGATTAGAGTCTACATAACAAGGAAGATAGGACTCAAATGGGGAGTAAGAGCATCCACAGTTGTTTGCTATTCTCATTGCTAAAATTAGCATTTAGCAATAGCAATCGGAGTAGTTCGCTGCAGTGGTCAAAATCCTAAAATTTAAGTAGGTGGATGAACATCATCCGTTTTTAGTTTTTTTTTTATTTTAAATTTTTATAATAGTTATCGGTGATTTTAAAAATAAAAAAAAAGTCAACAAAAAAAGTCAAAACCATTCCAAACGGATGATCTTCATCCGTTTGGATGGTTTTGCCTTTTTTTTATTTTTTTTTTTAGTTTTATATTATAAAAAAATCAAAAAAAAATTAAAAAAATAAATAAAAAAAAAGTCAGAAACTGACCAAACGGATGATGATCATCCGTTTGGTGAGTTTTAACTTTTTTTTTTTTTAAATCAGAGAAAATCAAAAAAAAAAAAAAAGTTAAAAACGGATGATCTTCATCCGTCCAAAGCCACAAACGGAATAACATCATCCGTCTTCTATATTTAGCAATCTTTATCCGCTCTCCTAACTTTAGCAAGGTACTGTATATTCCTATTCTAATTTTTGAATTTTTAGCAAACGACTGTACGCCTGTTTTCTAAATCGATTGCTAATTTTTGAATATTTAGCAAACGACTGTGGATGCTCTAATGCGTGGAAAGTACTGTAGAATGAGAAGCAAGGGAATAAAAGTGCACTTCATATGGTGAAAGAAGAGAGAAAGTATGTTAGAACGAACTTAAGAAATGAAAGATCTAGAAAGATAATTTTCATATTAGAAATAAGCGATATGGACCAAAAACGTGTTGTTCACTCAGTCAGACATTTCACATGTTGTCATCAAAACGTTCTCATGGAAGAATGAACCGGCAGGGTGACGATAGTGTATTTGTCAGCAAAAACAAACTTGAGTTGATAATATTAATGCAATTCAAACATTGTTGAGCTGGTGAGGAAGTTACATTTCCTCGATAAGGCATAAAGAAAAATAAAAACGATACTTACTTTCGTAATATTAACTGCATATTTGAGAAGATACTTCATAAAATCTTATCTCTTATTAATGATTGGATAGGTACAGCAGAGACGAGGAAGAAATCTCGTATGGACGGAGAGGAATAGTCCTGGCTAGATGTTTGCAGCCACCTTCGACCTAGTGGATGAGGCTAGTGGGGGGGGGGGGGGGGGGGGGGGGGGGGGGGGGGGGGTTACGCTATTTTGGAGCCATACTTTTGTTAGTGTCTGGCAGATGTTGTTTTTCTTATTTCAGTTAGTTTGTGGACTGGATTAAGCTGGGTTTGTAATATTTGTTACTCTATATTTCGTTAACTATTTATTAATGAAACTAGTGACTAGGGTCACTTTTAGCTTTTTAAAAAAAGCACAAATCGATGAGGCATAAAGAAAACACAAACCAAAAGACGACGCTTTTGTGTTGACACAATGAGCAGAACATAAAGAAGGTGAGCTGATACAATTCACGCGTTCGCAACATAGAAAATGATTATGAATGGTTATTTTTATGTGGTGAAAATGTGTAGTTAAGTTAGTAACAAAATTCACACGCTTTCAGTGAAGCTATTTTTTATATTCTCAAATGGTAAAAATTGAGATACAATGTGTGAATATTTTGTTGTCTAATGATTGAGTCAGTATGACAATTCCATTACTGTATGCAGAAAAGATTTAATATGTGAATTTCGATGATGAGCATGGACGGTGGTTTGTTATTTTCTCATTTTATTCGTATTATAGTTTTTTCTCGATTTTGCATTCGTTTTCTATTTATTCATATTTTGATAAAATCACTACAGAACAATGCTATATATGAGAGCAAATATAAGAATATGCATATTATAGCGGACGGATTTTTAAAATCCGTCCCAAATAAAAAAAATATTTTTTATTTTATCAGACGGATCTTTAAGTTCAACCCCAAATAAAAAATAATTTTTTTTTATATGAGACGAAACTTAAAGTTCTGTCCCAACTAAAGTCTCAAAAAACAATTTCACTATTGCCCTTGGATGGATCTTTGAGATCCGTCCCATTTTTTTTTTTTTTTTTTTTTTTTCACTATTTGGCTTTCGACGGATCTTTGAGAACAGTCCCAAATTTTTTTAATAACTTTTTTTAATTATTAAAATTATTAAAACAATCAAATTAATTATTAAAAAATTGCCAGATTTTTTTTTTCTCAGGACGGAACTTAGAGTTCCATCCGTTAACGATACTTTACAAGTTAAATAATACAAAAGTGTAATTGAAGCATCCCTTATTTCAGAATAAAATTTAAAACAATTGGCCTTAACTGTGCTTTTAGGAATTCTTTTGAAATATGGATTTAGTACATTTTGGTTAAAGACTTATAGATTCCTACTCTTGGAAGAGGAAAAAAGTAATTCTTCATTTATAACTAGTTTGACCATTTCCTAATAGATGATTTCGGAATCATAGCTATGGCTATTTACTTGCCCGATCCTATGATTGATCTTTGTTGGGATAATTGTTCTTGTACTAGTTCGAGGTATACATTTGTAATGTGTTGTCTAATTGTACCCGTCCCCTCACCCTTCTTCCATTTGTGACTTTTATTACATATTTTACACACCTTATGTCCTATACTCGGATTGTCCTCGTTTGGGATAATGCCATAAATTTTGTGGACTTCACTAGTTGGGGCCTTCCATTCGTTCCTCAATTTGTAAGATTAGTTGGGCCTGAGAGTTTTGGGCCTTGTTTGTGTCTTGTTGAACTCTACAACCATTCATGTTCTTTTTTTTGTTTTTTTGTTTTTTGAAAAAAATGGTGACCTCGTCACCGCTTCATTAATAGGAAATTAACGATGCAAGTAGTACAGAAATATTACATCAATCTGTTCCTAAACGGAACAATGGAGAACAATTACAAAGCTAAACCTACATCCCTAACTAGTCCCTCCCTAGCTAAACTTGCAAACGCTGCTTCTGACCTTGTTCTCCCACCTATCACTCCCAATAGTAATAAGGATTCCCCACAAGACTGATGTGGGATTCCAAAAACCTCCTAGAAATCACTCCACCCCCGAAACTCCCTCCACATTCCCCCAAACGTCCACATTGGCAATAACCACATCCACCATCTCTTGCCGGCATACTAACTCCTCTCCCCACGACGTTGTTGTCGTGTATCCGTCAATTCAACCCCACCGCAATGCCGTCTTTTGATTGCGTCAAATCCTGCTCTCAACAGTAATTGTTGTTCTCAACCGAAACTGAGCAACTTGAACTCGCCGAGCACTGCACAAAAGGTAATTTGAATTTCAACCGAACTATTTTGAACTTCAAATTGCCCCAGAACAATCTCCTCACACTCCTTGCCTGAAATTTGAATTTCAAAAATCTATATTAAAATTCAAAAATCAAGGAATCTCCCCCTCCTCCACTCCGCTAATTCAAATTTGAATTTCGAACCCTAACTCTAAATTCAAATTTGAGCATTACAATCATAATTCAAAATTCAAAATTTGAATTTCAAAATCTGTCTCTCCGCTTCCACCATCGTCAATTTCATGTTCACCTCCACTCCTCCAAGGATTCTCGTCGTACGCATCCCATCGTCAGCTCCACTGTATCTCCAATGATACCACTCTTGACCTCACCGAAACGCGCCTCCCGATACAGCGACGCTCTCTGCACCCTATGTCCAACCAGGCCCGACTCCGTACCTTATCGAGCCCAACTATATTTGGGAACTCGATAAGCTAAAGCACAACCTCCGGCTAGCTACGCAATTGCGCCTCTCCGACAAACCCTAGAACGAGCCTTGATGCGCTCTATCCCGAAAATATCAGCCTCTAGTAGTAACACCACTAACCTTCCTACTACTCCTTCCCCTGAAAGTCTTGAGGAATTTCGAAATCTAAGTAGAAATTCCTTAATCAAACCAATTTTCCTTTCCGAATCCCCAAATCTCCTAGTCGATCCTGATTGAAGAACATCTCAAACCCTTGCCTCCTCTCCGACCACCCCCGGCCTCCGTCGCCCTCCCCCCTCCTCGACTTTGCCATCAAACCCACCTACACTCTGGCCAACCCTCTCCATCGCCCATCCGCAGTCGAAATTAGGCAGCCCACCTACACTCTGGCCACCTTGCCATCAAACCCACCTACACTTCGGCCAACCCTTTCCGCCGCCCACCATCGGACGCTAACACCTCCAACCCCTATGAAAACACTTATCGTCGTCGTCGGTTGCCCTCCACGCCGCCTCGACCACGCTCCACTCTCGACGCTACCACTACGTCACCCTACACTGCAACACCCACAACTCGCCAGCCACTTGACGCCGTGGGTTGCGTAGCGCCGGCCGCATCTATGAGATCCGGACTCTCAAACTTCTAGACGGAGCTCCGCCGACCACTACTCCGCTCCGATAGCGGAGGGGGGAGGAGGGGAGGAGGAAGAGGTGGTGAGAGACTCCTCCCCCCTCCCCGATCGACGACACCGTCGGATCTGTTAGTTTTGTTTTTGTTTTAAGAAGTTTCTCTCTCTAGGGTTTTCTAGAGAGAAACTCTTTATGTGATTTTTTGAAATTTAAGTTGCATGTCTTTGTTTTGTTTTGTTTTTTTTTTAAAGAAAACTGTACAATATGACCATCTTGTTTAATTACGACCAAAAAAAATTATGACAAATATCCCAAAAAAGAAAAAAATTATTACTGCCTACAACACTTAATTCCCATATATAGGCCTTAATAAGTGGTTTTGTGTTGATAATTGCTTTAATAATTCACATCGATATAAGTCTTCGATCTAAGAAAAATCATAGTCACAATTCATCACTACATAGAACCACACCATTGATCTAAAAGCAAATGCATATGAACTAGTGTTCGAAGGTCAACCATTTTACATTGGTAAGACGATCTCCAACAACACTAGTTATTTCCTTCTTTTTTTAGCTAAAATGGCAGATTTAGGAAGAAATTTCTGCTCTAACGGGACTCGCCAAAACACTCGCAAAAATAGATATCTCATATTAACTCGCCAGATCTTGCGAGTTTGTATCGCTCGCTAAAGCATCTCAAAACTCAAACAAAAAAATCGCAAAGAAAAGTTTGCACGCAAATAGAAGAAGAAAAAAATTCCGAAGGATGCGCGATCGCGAACTCTCATGATTTGGATTTGAGATCGCAAACTCCTCGCATGATTTGGATCTGAGATCGCGAGGATCTGATCGCAAACTTGTGATCTGATCCACAAAACTTTCTTATTTTAAGTTCTCATATGATTTGGATTTTTGTTTGCGTTTTGTTTTGTTTTTTTGCTTGGGCTTTTTTTTTTGGGTTTGATTTTTTTTTACGCTTTAATTTACTTTTCTTGTACTTTTTTTTGGGTTTGGTTTTTTTGGGCTTTAAACTATCTATAACTAGCTAATATAGCTAGTATGGTTGGAGTAAAATTTTTTTTGGCTAGGCAAATTATCCGATTGCTCTCTATCTTGGCTATTCTAGCGAGCCAAAATAGCTAGTATGGTTGGAGATGCTCTAAGTAAACACCAGAAATGTGGCCATCCATTTTCATTTCAGAAGGATTGAATTTGTCAAACCAATCAAATGATTTTTCCCACATGGGTCACTAACAAATATGAAAATTACATATACCTCACTCAAAAATTGATATTTCTATATAACTCACGCACAATATTGATCAATATCATAAAAATGCTTTTTTCTGTTATTGTCACTCTACTTATGTTAAATCTTATTCTTAGTTTATAAATAACTATTTTATCCTCCTTTTAGGGTTAGGATTATGGATTTAGGATTTACGGTTTAGGATTAGGATTAGGTTAGGTTTAGAGTTGGGTTAGGGTTTTAGAAAAAGGAAAAAATAGTCATTGTAAAAATAGCCCTAACCCTAAATCTTAACCCTTAATTTTAAAAGATGACAAAGTAGTTATTTTAAAACTCGTGGTAAAATTTAACTATAAAAGTGAGAATAACAAGTCAGTGAGTTATATAGAAATATCAATTTGTGAATGAGGTATATTAAATTTCCATATTTGTTAGTGACCCGCGTGGAATTGGGCCTAATAAAAATGTACCATATTCATAGTTTCACTACAAGTACCCACTATCAAAGATATACAATAATTTTCAAATAAGAAGGTAGATTCACAGCTTCGAAGATCATGACATTACACAAGATAACATTTATTCGTTCATTGACTTACTAGGGTCATCTTCATGAAGCATTTCTTGTGGAAATAAGTCCTACGGACGACGCTTGGATGGAGGTTTCGTTGCAGCTGGAAATTTCGTTGCAGAGGGAATACTCACAATTAAATCAGTGCTTATAGTCTGCATCTTTCTACTGTATTTAGTCCCACAAGCATTGCAAGCGGTCAGGTCGAAAACTTTTAGGAAAAAACTTTTGTTTTAATTTTTTTTAAAGGTAGAATATGGCGACCATATTTCATAAAAAAAATTCACAAGTTAGGAACAAGAAATCAACATGGATCAACTAATTATGTAAATTATGTCGAACAATCTATGAAGTGACTTACAGAAGATTTGTGATGAAATCAAGTAAGTGGGTGATCCAAAGGATCGACCGAATCCGTAAGAGATTCCTTTGGAAAGGGGCAGACTCGAATAAGGGAGGGTACCACCTTATCAAATGGAGTATCGCCTGCATGAAGAAGAGACATGGAGGGCTAGGCATCATTGACCTCCGAGATATGAACCTTGCCCTCCTTGGAAAATGGTGGTGGAAAGTTTTTCACCACTGCGGGGAAGGATGGCAGGATTTTATTCAGCCATACCTTCGGGAAAAAGGGACGAGAAGTTTAGGCTTCCGAGTTGGATCTGAAGCCTCACGATTCTGGAAAGGAATTGCCAAAGCCAGCGAAATCGTTCAACTCAGTTGTTACGTCCACTATCGGTAATGGACGGTCCACCAGATTTTGGTGGGATAAATGGTGTGGTCCCCATACTTTAAAGGAAAGTTTCCCGGAGCTGTATGAAATAACGATTCGGCCAAATATCTCCGTACCTAAAACATGGAAAAGGGGGGTTTGGAAACCGCCACTCCAAGGTACTCTATCCCCAGGATTGCATCAGCAACTGTGTAAACTACAATCGCACATCGCCCAATCTGGGGTATTGTGCACCCAAGGCCCAGACCAGATGCGTTGGGGACTCGAGAATAAGGGGAGGTTCTCGGTAAGATCACTTTACCAACGTATCCACTACCGAGGATGCAGACCCAGCTGGGCAACGGTGTTATGGAAGGTAAAGACGCCCCTTAAAGTGCGAGTCTTCCTCTGGCTAGTGCTCAATAATGCGATCCTTACCAGAGAGAACCTAGCCAAGAGGCAACCCCACATTGTGTCTAACTGTGGATTCTGCAACGTGCATACGGAAAACGTGAACCACCTATTTATTCACTGCACAAGAAGTAAGGCTGTTATGATAGATGTTATACGAGCCCTAGGAACAAGTGACTACCCAAGCGACTATGAGGAGCTGTGGGTTGGCCCCAGATTCGCTTCAATCCGACATGACATGAAGGATGCGTGGTATATTGCCATTGCGGCAACCACATGGGTGTTATGGCTAGATAGGAACAATTTTTATTTTCGTGCTTCATGTAATTCTATTTCTGGTAACCTTACCTTCATCATGCATCTGATTTCTTTTTGGGCCACAGCTGCTGCTACAGGGGCGAGAGGGCGGATTGTAAGGGTCTTCCAGGTGGAAGAATTTGATGACGAGGAGGTAGAGTTCGGTCCGACACTGGACTGAGGAGGGGACACCTGCCATGCTCTTTAGGCAGCCACCAGCGGCCACTGCTACCTTTTGTATCTTGTTTCACTCTTTTGTACTTTTGGGTTGTATGAGGTTTGGATGATGTAACCCACCCCCCAGGGTGCTGTTGGGGGCTTATGTTTTATTTCCTGCATTGTTGTTTCGTTTTCCCGGCATGCCGGGGTTGTTTATTAATTTCTTATTAATGAAACAGGGTGGCGTTATTCCACCTTTTACCTCAAAAAAAAAGGGTGCTTTATATAGACACTACTAACTTGCACGTGCAATGCACGTTCTAATTAATTTTTTATTTATTTTTGAAAGTAAATAATAAGACGTAATCTGACCTCGAACCTGAGATCTCTCTCTACTCATACATACTTCTTATAAATTACCCATAATGGCACAAGCTTTTATTTTATATTAGTGGTAATTTTATATATAATTATGTTGTAAATAAATTTAAACTTCGAGGGTATTATGGTTACTAACAACAGTTAAGTAAATGAATGGTTAATATAACCCCCACTTTAAAATGAATGGTTGAGATTAGATTATTGAGTGTCTACAAATGACAACCCCAATTCTCCCATTATAATATTAGAGATATAGTCCATACGGAAGAGGGAGTTAGAGCATCTGTAGTCGTTGGCCATTTTGCCAAAATTTTCAAAATTTGGCAAAAAAAGGTGTTGTAGTCGTTGGCAAAACACCCAAAATTTGGGTTTCGGAGCTACAGTAGTCGTCTATATTTGGCAGACGAAATGACAATTGATGGCAATTGCCAAAATATAGCAAACGAAAGATAATTTTTCATCGGAGAGATTTTTTTCACGCGTACTTATCGGATGAGGAATTATTTTCCATCCCTTAATTTTTTATTTTTTTTAAACATTCTTTTCTCGTCCGTTCCATTTAAAAAAAAAATAAAACTATCTCAAACGAAGCTTCATCTACCGTCCTTGGATCAGGTAAGTTTTTTGTTTTTTTTTTTTGGGTATAAATGTCACTATCATAAGGCTTTAATTAATTTTTTAAGGTTTTTTTTAAAACGTCGGACAGAAAATAATTTACCGTCTATCCTATTTGAATTTCGAAAAAGCCAAATTTTGGCTAACAACGACTACAAACCAAACTTACTTTTGCTATTTGCTATTTGCCAAATACCAAAAATTTAGCTTTAACGACGACTACAGATGCTCTTCTAGGTCAGAACGAAGTTAAGAAATAAAAGATCAAGAAAGATAATAGTTCTCATGTTAAAAGAAAGTGGTAAATAGAACAAAAACATGTCAGTGGTAAAGACGTTTCAGGTGTTGTCAGTAAAATCGTTTGCATGGAAAAACGAGGCGGGAAGGTGTGTTGTCCATCATATTAATTAATGTAATTCAAATGTTGGTAAGCTCGCAAGGCAATTCACGTCTACTCAGCAGTAGGGATGTACAACTATTATCCGAACCGATCAATCCGAACCAATCAATTCTGAACGACCGGTTTTTAACCGAACCAATTGGGGGTTTGGATTGGCACGGTTCTTATCTTCAATAACCAACTGGACCGGTTCGGTTGTTGGATGAGGCTTTCAAATAACCGATAAAACCGAACCGACTGTACCTCTATGCATAAGTCCATAAAAAATATAGTTCTTCTTTAATTTCTTGAATATAAAAATTGTCATTTCTCATTTTCTTGGAAATACAAACAATCTTCTTTTATTTCTTTAATACAAACCGAACAACTGTTCTACCTATGTTTTGATTCTCCATAGTCCTGTGTGTTATATTGTTGAGAAATACATGATTTACAGTATGACTCAACTTAATAGAATCACAAAGTTGATGTAACATTTAATAGTTACTTTAATCAAGTCAAGCAGAAATTGTTTTCTAAATCTTTTTTTAATGTACCTGAAATTCAATTAACTATGATTATTAATGTTTCTTTTTTGATAAACTAAGATTACATAAGTATGCAAGTGAAAAAGTAGTTTATCTCACCCATTTAAACGTTATAAACTCAAGCAATGAGTACAAAATTCATTAACAACTTGTGGTTTTATGAATCTTCCTTTTAAATTCATTTCTGAATAACAAATAGCAGGTTGTTTCTGAAGTTTGATTGAAGTTGATCTTTTAAATTCAACAAAATTATGATGATGTTGAAGGTGAAAAGTAGCACGCCAAACCGACCATCCAATCCAATCCAAACCGAGCTTAATCGACTTGGATGGAAACCGATCCAATTAAGGTTCGGATTGGTTGCAGATGAGAAAATTAAAAACTGATCTTCTTTGGATTGGTGGTGGATGGTCCATATTAGGTCGGATACCGACCAATGCCCACCCCTACTCAGTAGGGAGACCTTGTATAGAGATAGCAATTTGGTGAATGATTGTGAAAATACAGTATTTGTGAGGTGCCTAAATGAAAGAAATAATAACAGGAGAGGGTAAAAAGGTTTTAAAAAAGAGAGATGCTACTATTGAATTCTAACTGCGGAATAACTCAACAACGACCGAGATGCAAAAACAATAGAATCAAAACAAGAGAAATCCTATATAAATTGTATTGTATACGATTTTAGAAAAAAGAGAAAAGAAAATAGAGATCTACCAGCCATCATGGAGAGAAAGGGAGTTAGAGAGAAACCCTACACCTTGGGGATGAGATCTTGAGAGATTTGTAAACATATTCTTCATATTTTTAGTAAAAATCGCAGGAGTGCCTCTGCGGGGGAAGTAGCCATTATTGTGGGTGAACCTCGAAAAAATCTTGTGTGTTCTAGTGTGTTGCTTTTTGATGTTCTTTGTTCTCTTATTTTGATTCTATTGTTCTTGCATCTCGTCGTCGTAGTTGAGTTATTCCGCAGTTATAATTCAACAAAGTGGTATCAGAGCTACAGGTTGGTAGTATTGATTGAGATGGGGGACAAGAGTAGAGTCAAGGAGTTCGATGGAACAGATTTCACAATGTGGAAGATCAAAATGATTGTGTATCTCCGACAGAAGGATCTAGATGATCCATTTTTAGTTTGAAGCACGAAGGGGCAGAGGCCGATCCGAGTGCATTGGCGGCTTGGAATAGATGGATCATAAAGCGCTTGGGTTGATTCATTTGTCTCTGAGCAGGAATGCGCTATTTCACATTGAGAATGCAAGGACCACGAAGGAGGCAATGGAGATATTGACAGACATGTTTGAGAAGCCGAATACAGCGAACCAGATTCTTCACCTTAAGAAGTTGGTTAACTTGAAGTTGTCGGAAAGGGGTTCGGTTGCTTAGCACATCAACAATTTCTGTATGGTTTACAATCAGATGAAATCGTCGAGTTTAAAGTTTGAGGAGAGGGCACAATCATTGTTATTGCTATCCAGTCTTTCCGATAGTTACGGCACAGTAGAGCAGACTGTTACAAGCACCATGAATGATACGAAAACTCTAAAGGATGTTATTAGCAGCATTATGAATGAAGATATAAGGAGGAAGAGACATGGAGAGACTTCGGTATCATATCCTAGCAATGCCGCGCTGTCAGTTGATAACCGTGGTAGTAGTAACAATAGAGGAATTTCACAAAGCAGGAATCACAGGTCCAAATCAAGAACCGAATATCGTAAAGATAAGTGTTGGTACTACAAGAAGCCAGGACACATGAGAGACCAATGCGAGAAGTATAAGAAAGCACAAGCAGGGTCATAGGTAGCCAATGTGGTAAGTATTGAACCCCCGTCTAGATGAATTGTGTTTACCTGCTGGATTTAATATTATGCATGATGATTGGTGTATAGACTTACGTGCTTCTTATCATTGTACCCCCATGAGGGATGTTTTTGAGGATTACATGACAGGTGATTTTGGTGCAGTTTCAGTTGGCAATGGGCAGATATGTCCAGTTGTAGGTAGAGGCACTGTGAGAGTGAAGGCTCGCCATGGTGGGCAATTGGTCTTGAATGACACAAGACATATTCCGAGCGTGAAGAAAAACTTGATCTCAACTAGCAAACTAGACAAAGAAGAGTTCACATCAACTTTTAGACATAGAGAATGGAAGGTGACTACAGGTGCCAGGTTGATGGCAAAAGAAAAGCGTGGTGACACGCTGTACTTACTCAGAGGAGATGATTCAAGTGATATCATTACTATAGCATCAGCAAGTAGTTCCCCTTCAATTCTATGATATGTCAGGTTGGGGCACTTTGGTGAAAAGGGTGTCAAGCAACTTTGTTCTAGGGATCTTTTCCCGAGGCTTAAGAATGTTGAGATGGATATCTGTGAGAATTTCGTGATGGGTAAACAGACAGTTAACTTTTAGTTGGATGGGCGTGAGAAGAAGCTTGGAAAGTTAGAGTTGATACATACAGATGTGTGCGGTCTAGCTCAGGAATTCTCTTATGGTGGTAAGAGATACTTCGTCTTATTCATCAATGATGCTAAAAGAAAGGTTCAGGTTTATGCAATTCATGAGAAATCAGATGTATTTGAGGCATTCAGAGCTTAGAAGGCCATGGTTGAGAATGAGACGGGTTGTAAACTGAAAGCAATAAATTCAGACAACGGAGGTGAGTACACAAGCAAAGAGTTTGTTAACTATCTGGCGAAGGAAGGTATTAGAGGAATCAAGACAGTTCCTAAGACTCCACAGGAGAATGGTGTAGTAGAAATAATGAACCGCACGATACTTGAAAGGGCGAGATGCATGAAACTTCATGCGGGTCTTCCGGTCCATCTTTGAGCCACTACAATTGATACATTAGTGTACTTGATTAACCGTTGCCCATTTAGTGCCTTTGATTGGGCCATTCCAGAAGAACTATGGTCAGGTAAAACTGTCAATTATTCGCATTTGAAAGTTTATGGTTGTATGGCATATGTACTAATTGACAGGAAAGAGAGAAAGAAGTTGGACTCTAAGTCTAGGAGGTGTGTGTTCATTGGCTACGGTGACGATGAGTATGGTTACAGGCTTTGGGATTTTGTGAATAACAAGGTCATTCGAAGTAGGAATTCAGTATTCATTGAGGAGGTCCTATACAAGGACAGGCACACAGGTCAAGACAGTACAACCAGTTTAGCGTCAGATTGGAGTTCAGACTCAAACTCAGATTCAGATTCTGAAGGCGGTCCTAGTGGTGAGGGCCCTACAGTGCAACAGCAGGTACATGTACCACAGGCAGCACAGGAAGCGCATGGTGAGCCTATTGGGAACGAACAGGTTATCCACAACGAACACGGACAGCCAGAAAAGTTTAGGGAACCTGAACCGGTCGATGAACCGGTACCCACATTGAGAAGATCAACACGAAAGAGAAGGTCAACCAAGATATTTGATCCATCAGCTAGTATTGTTCATGAGCATATTCTGTACACGGATTCAGGAGAGCTAAAGACTCATGAGGAGGTTTTGAGGGATGAGGCTCAAATTCGGTGGGAGTTAGCCATGAAGGACGATATGAACTCATTGGAACAGAACCAAACTTGGGAGTCGACCAAGTTACCTGTAGGGAAATGCACTCTTATGAATAAATAGATTTTCAGAGTCAAAGATGAGGCAGATGATAGTAAGAGGTTGAAGGCAAGGCATGTTTTGAAAGGATTCTCTCAAAGAGAAGGTGTTGATTATAGTGAGATCTTTGCACCGATTGTGAAGATGGCTTCAATTAGGGTTCTGCTTAGTATTGTGGAAATTGAAAACTTGCACTTAGAACAGCTGAATGTGAAGACAACATTTCTCCATGGTGATGTCGAAGAAGAGCTGTACATGAAACAACCCACAGGTTTTGAAGTAAAAGAAAAAGAAGACATGGTGTGTCGATTGAAGAAGAGTCTTTATGGGTTCAAACAAGCACCGCAGCAATGGTACTTGAAGTTTGATTGCTTCATAAGAGGAAAAGGTTTCGATAGATGCAAAGTGGATCAATGTGTGTATGTTCGTAGATATGAGGACAATGATATAGTTACCCTGGCGTTGTATGTGGACAACATGTTGTTAGCAGGTTCATGTGTGGAGAAGATCAAGGAAGTGAAGAAGGCGCTAGCTTCGGAGTTTTCAATGAAGGACTTGGGTGAAGCATAACAAATCCTCGGTATGAAGATTAGTAGAGACAGAGAAGAAAGAAGCTTTCGCTATCTCAAGCGGACTACGTGAAGAAGGTGTTGAAAAGATTCAACATGGATGGAGCGAGGCCAGTCACTTGTTCCTTGGCTGCTCACTTCAAGTTATCAATGGACTTATGTCATAAAACAGAGGCAGAGATGGAGGAAATGGCTGCTATTCCTTATGCCTCAGCCATTGAAAGTTTGATGTATGCGATGGTGTCTACAAGACCAGACATCGCACAAGCAGTGGGAGTTGTCAGCCATTACATGAAGAATCCAGATAAACAGCATTGGGATGCAGTAAGGTGGATTCTTAGATATGTAGCAGATACTTCATATTACTCTCTTTGTTTTGGGGGAGATTCTTTGCATATACATGGTTATGTGGATGCGAATTTTTTAGACGATCGTGATGGTTGCAGAAGTATTATATGGTATGTATTTACAATTGGAGGAACAACTGTTAGTTGGGTTTCACAGTTACAAAAGGTTTAGCACAGTCAACCACGGAGTCAGAGTATATGGCACTTAAAGAAGCGATGAAAGACATGTTGTGGTGAAACAGTTGGGCAGGAAGCAACCCATAGGTGAACTATGGTGTGACAGTCAAAATGTAGTTTTCTTGACGAAAAACTCGGCATATTCAAATGAGGTATCATTTTATCAGAATGGCGGTTAAGAAAAAATTGTTGAAGCTAACTAAAATTTTTGGCACTAAGAATCCGGCGGACATGCTCACTAAGGTGTTGGATAGCAGGAAACATCAGTTTTTTTATACCGCTATCGGATTGTCTCCAGGTTAATTGTTGAGGAGACTCGCAGAGGCACATGCCTAGACTAGACCAATGGAAGAATAAAGAACAGGTTAGAGACTTCGTGTATATGTCTCCAAGTGGGAGATTGTTGGGGTTTGTAGATCCAATACACGATAATGGGTTGAAGAAGATAGAAGGAGAGTCGAAGTGGGAGCAAGCAGGTCAAGAGTAGTTTGAGGCTACAGGCAGAGTTGCGGTCGACCGCACCCCAGGCAATGTACGGTCGACTATGCAATCGACCGTCTTGCTCACTGACTTAACCCTGTAACTTGAAGAGCCGACTGGTTGACCGCGCAGTCGACCAACCTACACTCTGTTGGACCCTGTACAGTCGAAGGAGAAATCGGTCGATTGACTTGGTGTTACGTTTGACCGTCCCGACGCTGTTTGATGAGCGACTGAGATTGAAAGTTGAGAAATCCTATATATATTGTATTGTGTACGATTTTAGGAAAAAGTAAAAAGAAAATAGAGATCTACCAGTCGTCATAGAGGGAAAGGGAGATAGAGAGAAACCCTACACCTTGAGGGTGAGATCTTGAGAGATTTGTAAACATATTCTTCATATTTCTAGTGGTAATCGCAGGAGTGCCTCTGCGGAGGAAAGTAGTCATTATTTTGGGTGAACCTCGAAATAATCTTGTGTGTTTTTGTGTGTTGCTTTTGGTTATTCTTTATTCTCTTATTTTGATTCTATTGTTCTTGTATCTCTTCGTCGTTGTTAAGTTATTCCGCAGTTACAATTCAACACTACACCCACAATTATTTTTACAACTTTTTTCCTTTACACTTTTAGGTAGCACAATATTATTGGCGGTTATTATAGAGTAGATCGTAGAAACTTTGAATTGCATTGTGCCACCTAAAATTGTAAAGAAAAATTTTGTAGAAAAGGTTGTGGGTGAGGCATTACTCTTTAAAATTTGGGTAACATGAGTTGGGCTCCGTGAGTTGGGTCTTGTAAAGGCATGAGTTGGGTCTTGTAAAAGCATCTCCTCTCTAGAACTCTACAACCCCTATTCCCATGTATCTTCTTCATGTTTTCCTCCAACGTGTGGAGAAAATTGTGAAAGTGTAGCATACATTTTTCTTACACACACTTTTGGGCAAAAGCCAAAATACCCCCCCAACGTTTGGCCTAAGTACAATTTGCCCATATAACGTTTGAAAAAATACACTAAACTCATTATTCCGTTAACTTAACTTATTCCGTTAAGTTAGAATTATTGAATTACCTTTCTATCCTTACCCTTTCATATCTCAATCTCTTCTTTCTTCCTTTCTTCGTTCCTTTTTCCTTATTTCATTTTTCTCTATTAACAACGATTTATTCAGCAACGATTTCTTTGAAACAAAGTACATGAAGAGAGTTCTATGAAACCATTGCACACTAGAAAACCAGATCTTAACTTTAGTCCTTAAAATTCAAATATCAACAGAGAAAACATCTGCAGTAAATTTAATTTAATAAAAAGAAGAGCACTTGTTTGATCGAGTAAAACTTCTTACAAATTTCAAACTAATCACAACAAATTTGGCAAATATAAAATATAAAATTAAATAATTTAACATATCCCATCCCAAATTCATAATTGGATTGACATAATTGTCTGACTATTTAATGACATTATATTCATCAAAATTGATATCATAATGTGAAATTTGGAAGAAGGTCCACATCTGATCAGAAACTTTTTTAAAATCAAATTCAAGTCGCGACCAACATTTATACTGTGGATATTCAAATTGTAAAGAACAATCTGAAAGTAACAACCCTTTCCCTCGTCTCAAAATTATAATTGTTATAAAACGAAGCCTCTAAGATTACCAAGAACTTTTGATAAATGAAGAATTTCCATGTGATCTGACTTGCTAATTCTTAAACTGCCACAGGCAATTTCATAAACATTCGTAGATCATTACATGACCAATGAAACAATTTGTATGGTTCATCTGTTCCTTTTACAAACAGATATTCATGTGAAAATTAACTTATTTAATCTTGTTCATTCAATAATACGTGTACACTACTGTAGCATCCCACTCTTCTAAAACGTTCGTGGACCGAAGAAATCGTTACCGAATAAATCGTTGTTAATTGAGAAAAATGAAATAAGAAAAAAGGAATGAAGAAAAGAAGAAAGAAGAGATTGAGATATGAAAAGGTAAGGGTAGAAAGGTAATTCAATAACTCTAACTTAACGGAATAAGTTAAGTTAACGGAATAATGGGTTTAGTGTATTTTTTCAAACGTTATATGGACATATTGTACTTAGGCCAAACGTTGGGGGGGTATTTTGGCTTTTGCCCTACACTTTTTTCGACTGCCTACAACACTTAATTCCCCATATATAGGCCTAATAACTAGTGGTTTTTGTGTTTGATAATTTCGTTGAAATTTTACACTGGTATAGGTCTTTTTTTTCCCCTTGAGGAAACTCATAGTTATAATTCATCAATAGATACAACAACATCGTCGATTGGAGTGCATATGAAATAGTGTTTGTTGATCAATCATCATCCTTTGAGAAGTAAACAAACAACTAGAAATTTTGCCATCCATTTTCATATCATTTGAATTCGTGAAACAAATAAAAGGTTTCATATATTGGATGGGAATGAGAGTTATTTTTATTCATTCATTGATATGACTACCAAATAGTACCAATTATCAAAGATACACAATAATTTCAGATTAGATGGTAGATAGATTCACAGCTTCTAAAAGATCCATGACGTTACACAAGATGGAATTTATCATTCATTGACTTACTAGAGTCTTCCTTATGAATTAGCTTCTTTTGTCCTACGATGATGCTTTCGTTGCAGCTGGAGATTTCGTCTCAGAGGGAGTACCCAAAGTTAAATCGGTGACCATTGTTTGCTTCTTTCTACTGTATTTAATCCCACACGCATTGCAAGCAGTCAGGTCGAGAAAATTATAGAGGAAAAAAAATTCCTTTTTTGGGTTTTTGTTTTTTTTAAGATAAAACAATGAGGTAAACCCCCGCCCCCCCCCCCCCCAAAAAAAATAGAAAAAAAAATCATTAATAAGTATTTAACGAAACAACCATAAGAAAAGAAAAATAAACGAGTTTAATACAATCTTACAAGTCTAATCCCTCAAAAGCGTGAAATAATTTTTTTCTTGCTCAAACACAAACAATTTCATAAATAAATCACCCGATGAGCTGCCCAAGCTTGACAAGAATTTGGTCTGACATAGTGCCCCAGCACACCTTGGTTGAATTAACACCGATCACTTTGCCACAATTTAGTGCATAATCCATGGCTTCACCAACATCGACTCAATGTCCTAGCATCCTTGACTACACTAACATCAACCCGACTTGGTGTCCTAGCTTCTTTGCTTGCACCAACATCGATCAAATATTCCTGACTTAGTGCCTATGCCCTTCTTGATTGTACCATCATCGATCAATTTGACTCGATTTAGTGCCTATGATTATATATGCTATTATTTATTTATTTTTTTGAATATCGGATAGAGTCGAATTGACTCCAGCCATGAATTTATTATTGAAATAGAATAAAGAACATACAGACATAATGCTTACAAGGAGTAAAATAAGAGCAGTGGCAGGAAGAACACAATAATACAAATGGGCCACAAAGGCAAACTAGGAAGCTGAGATTGTTGCCTAACAATCAAAACATAACCTCTAGCAATGCAGACAACCCAGGGCGCGAGACGAAACCACGCGACGGTCGCAGCCAGACTGATAAGAAGTTCCCAGACAGAGCGAAAGAACTGACAAGTAAGAAATCAGCAAACTACTAGACGAGATGTAGTGATGACACAGAAACCAACCAGAGGAGTGGCAATAAGCACCAGAGCAGCGACAATAAGCAATAAGCAAGGTGAAATAGGCCAACAACAGACCACCAAATCCCAACAAACACCAAAAACTCCTCATGGAGATGCAGGCCAAGAAGAGACCACAGCAACTCAACCAATACCAAAACTCCCAGTATCAAGAAAAGCATCTGAGCCAAAAACCAACACACAAGGAGTATAAACCAGCTTTTGGCAGTACCATGCGAGGAATAGAGACCTCCGATAGAAAACAGCCCAAAGCAACCCAACAAACACCACAAAATCCCAAAAACATAATAGTAAAAGGAGCATTCCGCATCATCACAAGGAACATTAGAGATGGAAAAATAATACCAGCATAAAGTAGAGTAGTAGCTGGGAGTGGATAGAAACGAAAACACAAAATACTTGAAAAAAAATGAAATAAAATAAAATAAAACTCTGCAAGTAAAACTACCTAAAAAAAAGGGAGCATTAAGGAGTATATATGCTATTTTTCGGGCTGAATTTATCAATCTTTTATGGTAAAAAGAATAAAGCATGTGAAACAATCTATGTAGTGACTTAAAGAAGAATTGTCATGAATCAAGAAGTGTAGACTTAACATTATTTCTACTAGTTTGCTGGAGTATTATTTTCGGCTACTACTTCGTATGATCTTTGCTACTGTAGAACAACAATATATTGGACATTGTGCCTAACCTTCTAGTAATTACCCAAAAAGAAGAAATTAAGCTCTTTGATTCATAAGAAATCAATAGTATTGGCTATTTTAGCAGACTAAATGAGAACGTTCTTTTTTTACTGTTGTGAGTGTTGTCTTCTTGTATCATATTTCTGTTCATTCATTCATTTATTTAAATGAGTGTTTCTATTATAAGGAAAGAAAAATAGAATAAAATAAAATAATTACAAAAAAGTTTCAAGTTTGAGCATATAGCTTAGATTTTGTGTGTAGATTTTGTTTCTAGTTTAGCAATATCAAAATCCATAAAGATTTCCGGCTTTTGGAATTTAAGTGAGGTTCATGTAACATTTTTTTGTAATTTGTCACTTGTGAATAATTCATTTTGGTTGAAACAAAGTTTGGCTATGTCCGGCCGCCGCTTGCCGGACCTAGTGGATAAGAATTTTTTAATAGGATCCAGATACGGTTGTCACGGGGCTGGGTTTGGATCCAATATTTGAACCTGTAGAGTGCTGGATCTAGGTTTGGGCCGGGGTAGTGCAGGACCCGATCCGATCCGACCCAATACCAGTGCTAATTTCACCACCTGCACGCACGTGCATCTGATGACGTTCAAATTATGTATTTGCACAGATTTCCTCTAAATATTTAATTTGCATATAAATCCATCTAGTTAAGGCAAAATATGAACTGCCGGTGTAAAGATCTTTTTACATGTAGGTCTGTTAAAATATGTATATTTGTACATATGGTGTTCTTAAATTGTGACTCGGCTTTGCCACACAAGAGAATGGAGGTGAGACTGGGAATTGATTCTCCCCTCTAATCTGCTTTCCAAACACATGTTTATAAGCATTTCATTAAGCACAAATCAAACATTACTTGTGTTACCAGGGATGTGAAACCCAACCTTGAAATGAAGATGTTGAATCAAAGAAGCATGTTACATTATTGTAAACTTATCATAGAGAAAGAAAGTGTTACCTTTTCATGCAGCCAATTTTGAAATTGGATGCATGCATCATTCTTTTCCACTCATCTCTATCAAAATAATTTTTATAAAAGAAAGGACATAACAAAAGAATTTGAACTATGTTTGTATTTACGACTGTTTAACATATACTACGCTCCTTTTTAAAGAAGTTTTTCACATCTTAAACTAGATTCTAATCTACTTGTAGTCTTTCTATTGGTAAACTTGTATTTGTATAATTCATAAAGTTAAGTTCATACTGTTTCACTTTATTTAAAAAGTTGAAATTTGTAAGTATGTAGATCATTTCCACAAGAATTTCAACCTCAAGTGTGAACAGAGTTCCCTCACAAAGCTGATTTATTGGTATGGAATCTGTGTGGCATGAACTGAGAGCTAATAATTTAAAAGTAGGGGGAAAAGTGCAGGGTTCTGTGGGCCTTTCTTTTCTCCTTTTCTTTCGGGGAATGCTACGCATACAATATTTTCTTACAACCTTTTCTTTTACAATCTTAGGTGGCACAATTTTATTGGAATGCATTATAGAGTAGGTTGTAGTGGATTATACACATCTCCAATGAGATTGTGTCATCTAAGGTTGTAAGGTTGTTGGTGTAGCATTACTTTTTTCTTTTTGGGTTTCTAACACGTGTAGCCTAACAAATAAACTAATATCATATATATCCCTCACAAACGAATATTATCATATTGACCTCTAATAATATGAGCATTAACAATATTTATCCCTTAGTTTAGAAGATAGTTTAGATTGAGATTGAGATTTGGGCTTTAGGGATGAAGTTATTGATGTGATTGTGATTTTTGGATAATTTTTGTGGAGGTGGGTTCGGTCAGAGGTAGTGGTTGGGCAGCCGGAATATGGCGGACTTGGATTGCCGGTAGGAATTGGTAATTGCTAGAAAAGAATACGAGGAAACAGTAATAAATTTTTACAGTCAATGGTCAAAACTAAAAAGCATCCAAACAGTAGCACCAATAATTGAATCGATACAAGAAAACACTATAATCACATGTAGATTTCTAGCCGAGTGTCAACATGAAATGGATTTGTTAGTGACAAATGTGATAATATTTATTTGTAAATAATATATATGATATTAACTTATTGTTAGGGGTACAAGTGTTAAAACCATTTCTTTTTTTTAGCATAATTTATGAGCCTTTCTACCTGCTGTTGATTGATACAATTGCAGTCAAGAGCAACTTTTCATCGTCCTCATTGTTCTCCAATTTCAAATTACTCCATTTATAGCCGCACGAGTGCCCATCAAATCAAATTCAAAGCTTGTCACCATCTCGCTAAGCTGGTTATTACAAAGATTTGCAAGTTAACCTACAAGTTATAATAGAGTAATCATTTATAAGATACTTTTCCTCCATAAATACAACTTACATAATTTTCTTTCATAATAAATTCATGTTGCAACTATAGTGTAATCTTTTTCACTTTTCAGCAATAGCTTTTTCAAAAGGCAAAATTTAAAAAAACGTCACAAATTTTAGGTCAGTTTAAAAAAAGACGTTTCTAAACCTTTTCTTTTAAAAAAACGACACAATGTTTAACTTTGAACTGACAGAGTTACCTACCGTTAACTTTCTTCTACGTGCACTGCACGTACTCTAATTATATGACGAAAATATCCTTGTTCTCCTCCTTCTCCAATTCCCTACCGTAATTTAAAAGAACTACACAAAACTTTTAGCCAGTTTAAAAAAGCTACACTAAAGTTTTTTTTTTAAAAAAAAGGACACAATGTTTAAATAAGGTCCACTGGGTTAGTTAGGGTTGGGGTTTGGGTTGGGTTAGGGTAGGGTTTAAAAAAACCACACTCATCTTTTATTTGTGTTTAAAAAAACATCACTTAACTAATCAGATGTTTAAATAAACCCTCCGAACTAACCCTAGCCCTAACTAACCCAGTGGACCTTATTTAAACATTGTGTCCTTTTTTTTAAAAAATAAAAACTTTAGTGTAGTTTTTTTAAACTGGCCAAAAGTTTTGTGTAATTTTTTTAAATTTTGCCTTTTTTTAAGGGTAATTTCGTCATATAATTAGAGTACGTGCAGTGCACGTAGAAGAAAGTTAACGGTAAGTAACTCTGTCAGTTCAAAGTTAAACATTGTGTCCTTTTTTTAAAAAGAAAAAGTTTAGAGACGTTTTTTTAAACTGACCCAAAGTTTTGTGATGTTTTTTTAAATTTTGCCTTTTCAAAATTAATGAAGTAGTTGTAATTAACAGATTTTTACAAGTTGAATGACAACTACTTCTATTCTAGAAAATGAATACCACTTTTGTATAATGGTAACAATAATTTCCATACCTTTCTTCAAAAAAAAAAAAAAAAAACAATAATTTCCATACCCCTACTTTGAAATTTTAATCTTTTACAGCCACTATAGTTTTGAGGTTATTGAATATATCTTCATTTTCCTTTTACAGCCACTATAGTTTTGAGGTTATTGAATGTATCTTCATTTTCCAAATCATATATTTAATAATCTAAATAACAATACTAAGATAGATAGATAGATATATATATATATATATATATATATATATATATATATATATATAGGGTTTTGCTCCATTGAAACGGGTATGTTTTCAATGGGTTGGAAAACACCACATCTGGCCGTCGATCTGATCTTGATCATGATCAGCGGTTGAGATCTGAATCCGTTAAGCATCCCACTAAGGCTCTCAAAAGCAGAGGGGTATTTTCGTCACTTCACGCCAAAAAACGTTTCAGACTTAGCGTTTTTTTTGGCGTGAAGTTTTTTTTTGTCGAAAAAAATGCCTAGGCCGTTGTTGGGAGCAACGACCAAGGTATGTTTTTTAAAAAAAACATACCTGGTATGTTTTTTAAAAAAAACATACCTGGTATGTTTTTTAAAAAAAACATACCTTGGCCGTTGCTCCCAACAACGGCCTAGGTATGTACAAGTGTTTTTCGAAACACTTGTACACACCCAGGCCTTCATCTCCCTCACTTCGTCACAAATGCTCTCTCTCTTTCGCTCGTGCTCTCGAAACCCATCCCCAAACCCTACTTCACTCTCCCAACTCCTTGCCATCGATTTCATAGCCTTCTCGATCTCCGCCCAACTCAGCAAAGCTCCCTATCTTTCTCTTCCTCTCCCGAATACAGCAAAATCCCAATTACAAAAAAACCCTAACCCTTACGAAATCTACCCAACCCTAAAACTCTAATCCCGAATAAATTAGCCAAACCCTACTCCCCTTCCTTTCTCTACAGCAGCGCGCAGCGGCCTCCCGAACACCCTCATTGTTAAAGGTACTAATTTGTCCTACTTGAGTAAATTGATTGGAAATTGATTGGAAATTTGTCCTAACTAGGCTAATTGATTGGAAATTTTTCTTCAATGTTTGAATGTGCAATTGCTATATTATGCGGGGATGGATTTATAGAGTAGGTAATTCTAGTTTAATTGGGAAAGTAAACGTAGTATTAGTTGTTGTTAGTTGTTATTCGATGTTAGTAATAGCGCACAAAGCGAACAAAAATTTGTGGAACTTTGCGATTACGTCGAGCTCGCCATACACAAGCCAACACAATTCGTAGAAGTTTGTTTGGATTCACGGTTTCAAGTGTACGGCCGTGTATCGCTTTCAATTCATTCCCGTGAGTGAAAGCGATACATCGGCGTATTTTGCAAACCGTGAGCCGAAACTCACCTCTACAAATTTTGTTGGCTCATGTGTTTTGGCGCCTTCCCACTCCCAAAGTATAGGAATTTACTGATCTCGTTTGTGCGGAATTGTACCGTATATCAAACAACAACCTCAGTTCAAGAGTGAGGGGAATGCGAGCGAGACACAGCCTTATCTTGCAAACCGTGGATCGGAACTTACTTGTAGAAGTTCCGTTACCTTGGGTGCGATTAGCCGTACCCAATTGATAGATATTTGTATTTATATGACGTCGTTTTCGACGTTCTGTCACTTATTATATATATCGCAATCGTTTGTTAACAAGCTATTTTATATATAATGTGTATATTAATTGACCAATAATATATTTTTACCCTAGATGAACAACGATACAGAGAGTTCTGCTGTCGGCGATAATTTTGTCCTGGCAGAACCAATCACTGATTCCATGCCGATAGTCGAAGAGCATTTGAAACCAAAGTTAGGTATGACATTCCCCACTTTAGTTGAGGCCGAGAAATTCTATTCTGCATATGCTCGTTGTGGGGGTTTTGCAATGCGTAAGGGTGGGAATAAATTAAAGGGGGGAATGGAAGTAGATAAGTCATACCTCTGTAATAAAGCTGGGTCGTCGCCGGGTCAACATAGTGATGGTAGACGTTGAATAACAAGTAGAACGGGTTGCAAGGCTTGCGTTCGTATAAAATTGAACGAAGCAAGTAATACGTGGGTGGTGTATTCATTTCACGAAGAACACAATCACGAATTCACCTCACCCGGTAGAAGGCACATATTGCCCCGTAACAGGTCCGTGTCAAATACGGACAAAAGGATTATAGACCAAATGAACCAAGCTAATATCCAAACATGTCGACAAATGCTCTTCTTCGAAAGTGCTAGCGGTGGTCATGATCAAGTAGGATTCACAGAAAAAGATGTTAGAAATTTAGTTAGAGACTCGCAAGAAGCATTGAAAGGACACGATTCTACAATGCTAATTAATTTTTTCGAATCTAAGAAACAGACGGATCCTTTATTTTTTTATGACATTCAAGTCGACCCCGAAGGGCGGTTGTCACATTGTATGTGGGTAGATGGTATTTGTAGGATGAATTACGAAGAATTTGGCGATGTAGTTTGCTTTGATGCCACGTACAATACGAACCGTTACGGAATGTTATTTGTTCCGTTTGTTGGAGTGAATCATCACTGGCAATCGACTTTCTTAGGAGGTGGGTTCATTCCAAATGAGACGGCCTCTTCATTTGAATGGTTTTTTGAAAAGTGGTTAGGGGTTATGAATCGTGCTCCATCCGGTATTGTCACCGATCAAGATCGTGGGATCGCCGCCGCAGTTAAGAAAGTTTTCCCCCAGACTCAGCATCGCTTTTGTATTTGGCACATTATGGATAAGTTACCCCAGGAGGTTCGTCTTGGTTTCGATGTCGACAAGTTTAGGGAGTCCTTGAAGAATGTAATCTACAATTCGGAATATATACATGAATTTGTAAAAAAGTGGAATATTTTGATTTCACAATACGGATTAGAGAGTAACAAATGGTTGAACGATATATTCGATATCCGTGAAAGTTGGGCACCCATCTACGCTAAAGAATCATTTTGGGCCGGCATGTTGAGTAGCCAACGGGTTGAGTCGGCACATTCTGCTCTAAAGCATCATACAAAAAAAAAGTATTCCCTGCACGAATTTGCCGTCATCTTCGACCGTTTTTTGGGAAGGCAAAGACACGATGAATTGAAAGAAAATCATCGTAACCGTGAGAAGAGACCGAAGTTGAAGAGCGAATGGGCTTTGGAGGCACAAATGGCAAAAACATATACTTTGAAAATATTTTACAAATTCCAAGATGAAGTCACAAAAAGCTTCATGTACAATGTGACATTTGTTGCCGATCTTGAGACACCGGATAGTTCAACCTTTCATGTGATACTATGTGGAGAATCAGAACCGGCTCGCCTTATTCAATTATCCAAAATCAATAGAATTATTACATGTGCATGTCACTTGTTCGAATTTGTTGCCATTCATTGCAGGCATATTTTAGTGGTACTTCGTTTCTCCCATCACACATTCCTCCCGGATGTATATATTAAAAGAAGAAGGACAAGGGATGTCATGAGAAGAAGTTACACATCAGTTCCAACCGAACCCAACACCGAGAATTTTGCTTCTCGATATTGTGAGTTGAGCTACCATGCAAAACAAATTGTTGATCTCGGTTGTTCCTCCAATGAGAGTTACAAATACACGTTGGAGAATTTGCAGAAGATCATTGACGGGGTTTCTCGGCTACAACCAAGATCAGGTGAACAACCGGAACATGCCTCACAACCACATGATAGTGTCGAAGCCGGAGGTAGTTCACAACCGCATCCAAGTGCACAACCTCATGACCAAGGGAGTGGACACATACCTACATGCATTGGTGACCCACAGCAGTGCACGACAAAGGGAAGGCCTCGCGCCAAAAGATTGAGGCCAATTAGAGAGCAACTCCGCATAAAAAAATCGAGAAGGTGCCGAAGATGCGGCATTGTCCAAATGAATCATGATTCAAGAAATTGTCCAACTTTATTTGAGGGATATGACTCGTAACTTTTATACTTGTCACTTGTTTAAATTTATTATACTTTATCTGTGGCAATTGAGTTTCTTACTAACTAAACCTAATCTTTCAATGAAGGCAAGAAGTAATTCCTTCCGAAGAAGACAGTTCCGAGTCGAGATATGACGATGCACTATGAATTGTAATTTTTAAACTGAAATTGCTGGATATATATTCAAAACTCTTCATGTCACTTGGTTAATTACCTACGATTGGTAATTTTAAATGTAATTCTTGAGACATAAGTATCGTTTGTTTGTGTCGTTTGTTAATACTGTTGTGGTACGCAAATGTTATTTTGTTACTGAAATGTATCAACTAGGGCTGTATCTTTATTTGTAAATTTTTTTTTTTTAAACTAAGGCCGTTGTTGGAGACAACGGCCTAGATTAATAAATGAATTTGGTTTTTCACTAAATATTACAAGTTTTAAAGGAGTTGATAACCTTAGGCCGTTGTTTATAGCAACGGCCTAGGTTATAGTCAAAATTTTGGGATTTTTGGAAGTGCTCTCTGACTTGGAGAGCACAAAAGCCTCAACAAGTCAGAGAGCAATCTAATTTTTAATAAATAACTAAAGCCGTTTCCCCACACAACGGCCTAAGTTATATTCCAAAAATTGGGATTTTTGGAGATGCTCTCTGACTTGGAGAGCACAAAAGGCTCAACAAGTCAGAGAGCAATCTAATTTTTGATAAATGACTAAGGCCGTTGCCTTAGACAACGGCCTAGGTTATAGTCAAAAATTTGGAATTTTTGGAGGTGCTCTCTGACTTAGAGAGCACAAAAGGCTCAATAAGTCAGAGAGCAATCTAATTTTTGATAAATAACTAAGGCCGTTGCCCCAGACAACGGCCTAGGTTATATTCAAAAAATTGAGATTTTTGGAGATGCTCTCTGACTTGGAGAGCACAAAAGGCTCAACAAGTCAGAGAGCAATCTAATTTTTGATAAATAACTAAAGCCGTTGCCCCAGACAACGGCCTAACTTGAACTCAAAAATTTGGGATTTTTGGAGTGCTCTCTTTACTCTTTACGTACAGTCTCTGTGGAAATTTATACAAAAGATAGATGATCTACACATGTATATCTTTCCGCTATATTTTTTTTAAGTGCCGATTACTACCACCTTTCAAACCAATATATAATCATGGTGGTTAAATATGTAAAAAAAAATTAATTAAAAATAATTCATAATCTTCCATTTTTTTGTTTTTTTCAATTTTCGATTCGCTCTTTGCGTACAGTCTCCCTCGAACTATATACCAAAGACAGATGATATTCGCGTATCTATTGTTTATAATTTTTTTATTACGTTACAATTTTTTCCCTCTCTCTAACCAATATAAAATTATTAAGGTAATATGCTTGGAAATATTCACAGGTTCTAATAAACTAGAAGTAGGATACATGTTAGTGTTCCATTACAAAGGGAATATGTTTACCTTTTTCCTGTTATTTTCATTACGTTAGTGATCTTTTAAGTATGATATATATAGATTTGATTAAGCTATTACAATACCCACATTTTCAAAAAATATAGGCCGGGTTGATTGTCCAAGTAATAGGTCAAGGTTAAGGTTAGGGTTGTGCTAACCCCACGATAACCCTAACCCTAACCCTTAACCCTACTCTGCTAACCGATTCAATAACCCTAAACATACATTAACCCTAGCCCTGACCTACATATCATGTTTTATTGATTTTTTGTGGTTATATACAGAACACGTACAAACTTTTTTTCACAAACTTATTACCTGAATGATCCCAACAACCATTAATTAATGAGCAGCCAAAACCAGATATTACCGCAAATATCTTTCTTACAATGAACTAGACCCTACAATAACCCTAACCAAACCCTTGCTCCCCCCTAACCCTAATCCTACCCTTAACCCTTAACCCCCGTTAACACAAATTACAAACGTGATTACCCTAACCCTAACCCTAACCCTAACCCTAACCCTAACCCTAGCCAGGTCGGGAACACCCCAATTGAAGCCTTTTTGACCTAGGCCGTTGTTGCAGGCAACGACCTAGGTTGAATACCTTAGGCCGTGGTCTATAACAACGGCTTTGGTTTTAGTTTGATACTTTTAAAAAGCAAAAAGTCATAAAGGACCCCTTCATAAAATTGCCTTAAGCCGTTGTCTCCAATAACGGCCTAAGCATGATTTTTTGTGGAATTTTTACAATATTCTCTTGACTCTTTGCGTTCAGTCTCTGTGGAAATTTATACAAAAGATAGATAATCCACACTTGTATATCGCCAAGATATCTTTGTTTATTTTTCCATTACTTCCACCTTTTAAAGTGACTCGAAGAACTGCACACAATTACTACACGACGAGATTCCACATCCCAAATTTCCACAGAAGCAACAGTTGGCGATAGTGTTTTAGAGTAATCTTTGAACTTTTTTGGAATAATCTTCACATTGGTTTATACATGTGGTCAAACATACATGTGATTTTCTGTTATGGTTTCCCATTACATGATGGTCCCTATTTACAGTTTTTTTTTTACCGAAAATAATCAGATCCAGTTCTTGATGGCCAAGTAGTTTGATCTGATTACTCTTCGCTCATAAGCGAATCGAATCTTTTTTTATTTTTGATTTATTCTTGTTCATCATAATTATTGGGTACTTTTTAATATTCGGATATGGGTTTTTTGTATTTTAGGAGGGTTTTTTCGGAAGAGTGCAATAGATGAGAAAACTACATGTGGGTTCCTATATGTGATTTTTTCAATTTTGGAGATAAAACGACATGTGGGAATGCACATATGTGTTTTTCACATATTTAGGATACATGTGGGGAGGTACATGTGGTGATGTAGTTTAGGTTTTTTCCATATTAAAATATCTAATGCACATGTGAGAATCTACATGTGCGGTTTTCCCGTTACATGTGGGGTTTTTCCTTAGACCGTTTTTTCCATAATAAACTTGTTTTATTACATGTGATCACACCTCTTCTTCCCAATCTTGTGGAATTCTTCCCAGTTGCATGTCTGGAGAATGTCTACAGGAACGTCTTCATTGTAAACAGTGTAAAAAATTAGTCAGATCCAGTTCTTGTTAGCCAAGTATTTTGATCTGATTACTCTCTGCTCAGAAGTGAATCGAATCTTTTTTTTTTTTGATATTATCTTCTCCATCATAAATACTGAATATTTTTCATACGTGGAGGTGGGTGTTTGGAATTTTAGGAGAGTATTTTCGGAAGAGTGCAATAAATGGGAAAACTACATGTGGTGGTCTACATGTGAATTAATGATAGAACTTAAATATCCATAAACCCTATACTGGAAACTTACTACCTATCTACTCCCAACTACGGAAAATCCTACCCTAACCACGACGAGATTTCACGTTCCACATTTCCACAGAAGCAACAATTTACATGAAGTGTTTATTGGTAATATATTTTAATTTTTGAAGGGTATTATTATTCAAAAATTTAATAACATACAACCGAAAAAACAGAGAAGGGTATAATATATTCTTTAGTTAAGTCCCTAAAAATGGAATTGAAAAATCAAAATAAACAAGAAAAAAGTCATATGAACGTCTATTTTGTAGAGTTCAGAAGGCAGTGCACGTAAAGAGGGGAGAGACACATGTCATTAATGATAGAACTTAAATATCTATCAACTCTCTACTTGAAACTTATTACCTATCTACTTCCAACTAAAAATAATCCTACCCTAACCCCTACAATTAATCCAAACCAAACAACTAACCTTACAGTAACCCTAACCCTACCCTTAACCCACTTTAAAACTAACCCTAGCCCTAACAAATCAAATAGTTACTTTGTAAAAATATTTTTTGAGTTATGTACATATTAAAACGACGTGATTTTGTTTAACCACACATTTTTGGCCTATAAACTATATTGAGGGGTAATCTTTGACCAGTTGCTATTTTTAAAGCCAACAAGACAGAGAGTAAGACAACTTTTCTTATTTTTTTACATACAACTTAGGCCGTTGTCCACAACAACGGCCTTGGTTATTTATAAAGTGGAGATGCTCTCTGACTTGTTGGCTATTTTTAAAGCCAACAAGACAGAGAGCAAGACAACTTTTCTTAATTTTTCACATACAACTTAGGCCGTTGTCCACAACAACGGCCTTGGTTATTTATAAAGTGGCGATGCTCTCTGACTTGTTGGCTATTTTTAAAGCCAACAAGACAGAGAGCAAGACAACTTTTCTTAATTTTTCACATACAACTTAGGCCGTTGTCCACAACAACGGCCTTGGTTATTTATAAAGTGGCGATGCTCTCTGACTTGTTGGTTATTTTTAAAGCCAACAAGACAGAGAGCAAGACAACTTTTCTTAATTTTTCACATACAACTTATGCCGTTGTCCACAACAACGGCCTTGGTTATTTATAAAGTGGCGATGCTCTCTGACTTGTTGGCTATTTTTAAAGCCAACAAGACAGAGAGCAAGAAAACTTTTCTTATTTTTTCACGTACAACTTAGGCTGTTGCCCCCAACAACGGCCTTGGGTATTTACAAAGTGGAGCTGCTCTCTGACTTGTTGGCTATTTTTAAAGCCAACAAGACAGAGAGCAAGACAACTTTTCTTATTTTTTCACATATAACTTAGGCCGTTGTCTCCAACAACGGCCTAGGGTGTATCTATAAAATGGGGGTGCTCTCTGACTTGTTGGCTATTTTTAAAGCCAACAAGATAGAGAGCAAGACAATGTTTCTAATTTTTTCACCAACAACTTAGGCCGTTGTCCACAACAACGGCCTAGGGTGTATCTATAAAATGGGGGTGCTCTCTGACTTGTTGGCTATTTTTAAAGCCAACAAGTCAGAGAGCACAACAAATTTTGTATATTTTCCTTCTACAACCTAGGCCGTTGCCTTCAACAACGGCCTAGGGTATATTTAAACTAGGTATATCCAAAAACTGGAACAATCATAACCTTCTATTAACGTAGGCCGTTGTTTGGAGCCATGGCTTAGGTTAAAAAAAAAAAACCTACAGTTATACTGAGCAGCTGAAGCTGCTACACTTGTACACCACTAAATTCCAAACACTTTGCCCTCATCTACATTCTCCGACTAAATTCATATATACAACCACCAAAATTGCCCACCATAATTGACTATCAGAAATTAATAACAACTACATCAACTACACTTACACTTAAGAACCACATTATCCAATAATTAGTTACAAAAGGTTAAAACCCACAAAATCAAAAAAAAAATTACAATCTCCCAAATGCATTGGCTAAGTACCGGGCGTGTAATGCTGTGGTGCTCGCCTCTTCCGGTAAGGGTTTCGGCGCCGCATCATGGTTGGCGAGTCGGGGATTTCATCTTCGCCACCCTCCTCTTGTTGTACGTCACGACAACCCTCTCCCCGCTCTCTTCATCCTCCGGTTCTTCGTGAGATTCTTCGTGAGATGGATGTGAAGTTGAACCTTGTCATTCTCTTATCTCACGATCCCATTGCCCCAGCAATGAACTTGGCCTACCCCTCACACTTTTGCGTCGGCCCCCCCTCGGTCCGTATAATGCTCGATCCAAACGATCGACACATCCCAAAGCATCCATATTGCTACGGCATCCAAGGAGCATCCTCCGAGCAAAAGTCTTCATAGGCGCACCCACATTACTTTTTAGTACATCCGCGCATTCTTTTGCCATGTCCATCGTGTTATCAATCTAAATTAGAAAAAACCAACAAATTAAATAATTGAAAGAATTCATTCACTTCACGTACGAAGAATTTTAAAATAAATATGAAGATTGAAGTTACCACTGTACGTATAGCTGTGGCCTTCGGTTGGAACATGGGTTGTGAACTGGAATATGCGGGTATTGGTTCAATCTCCCTCTCCTCAATTTCTCGCTGGATACCAGCAGGTAGTACTGTATCAGGAGAGATGTACAATCGTGTATATTGTTGGAACCAAGTCATGTACTTTCCTTGCAGTCTTCCATCGTACGGCGGAACATTGACGAGTACAAGTGCAAATCGTTGCTCGTTCCATTCTGCAACGTGAACACTATGGTAATCTGCCCAATCATGAGTAGGCATGCGGCCGGTACCCCTAACGGCGTGTAACTCATGATCGTATAGGTTTGCGCAGCTTGGGGGACTATCTTGTTGAAGATTGAACTGACGAAGGACTCTTTCCGGTCGCGGATGCTCGACTATACCGAAGTTGATGAGGGGAGCCGTCGTCAGCCACAACTGCGACCCGGTGGTGCATATTGGCGGTAGTCTTCCCACACGCTCGGGTGTATACGGCGCCCAAATCACGAACTTTTCACGTAGTTGGTCGAGCTCGTCTCTGTAGTACGTTATTACGCCCTTAGGGTTGTCTTTGTAACTCCTTGTACCAGCCCAATATACCCCCAATGGTGCTAACATAGCAGGATCTTCAGGTTGGGCCATCCAACCAGCCTTGGGTCTCTTAAATGCGGGGACGACCCAAGTGCAGTCGCTCCCAGGACCAATTCTGTAACAAAACCATCGGTCCGGTCATTTCTGATCCTTCTAGCGCTACATGACACAATGCCTTATATAGCGTTGCCAACGCGCAGCTTTCCCAACTGTACCGGCCAGCTATGCCTAGGTCGGCGAGCAATAGTAGGTACACGAGGTGCACCGTATCGCCTGATGAATTAGGCAATAGAACCCCTCCGATCACCGTTAGAATGTAGGCTCTGGTGTAGGACTGTACATAGTCGTCGGGCGATTCGTTGGTCAGCGTCTCATCAAAATGTTCCTTCAACCAAGATAGCCGGATTGACTGTCCTTGAAAAATGTCACCATTGTCTCCATCCGCCTCATCAAACTCTGTACCGAGCAGTTCGTTGCACATCTCTATTTTATCAAAATTAATATTGCCCGTCACGGCCAACCCATCTATTGGAAGATCGGATATCATCGCTATATCCTGTAGCGTCACCGTCATCTCACCGACCGGTAGATGGAACGTGTGCGACTCTGGCCTCCAGCGCTCCACGAGTGCCGAGAGAAGTGCTCGGTCGAGTTTAACATTCTCCATCATGCTGATTCCATAGAAACCGGCCGCTACAAGGTACTCGTGGGTGCGGGCATGCACCTTGATGGTCTCGTGGGTGCGGAAATTACACCTACGCGTCGTCCCACCCCACACTTCCGTGGATCTGTGGCGATCTTGCAAGGTTAGTTCGCCGGGATTTATTGGTCCTGGACCACGATGTCCTGTCATCGAAGAGGATGCACCAACCTGCACGAACCAAAAAACATTATTATTATTAGTCACAAATCAATATCACTAAATACAAAATTATGGACATTACAAATTATTAGTTCTCACATTCTCTGTGGAATGTTCCCCCCGTGCTTCGTGAGATGTCCTTCCCCTTCCGGTTCCCCTCATTCTAGGCATTTCTCTGTAACAAAGTTTGCATATATGACACTAATTAATCGGCGAAAATTAGCAAACACAAACCAACGAGATGAAAAAATTTCAAGAGTTCGCTTATAAGCATCAAAACAACACAAACGAGATGCAAAAATTTTTAAATTTCGCCGTCAACTAGGGCACACCAACCACAAGCCAACACAACTTGTAGAGGTCAGTTCCGACCCACGGTTTGAAATATACGCCTGTGTATCACCTTCACTCTTTAAAATAGAGCGGGAAGCGATACATTGACGTATCTCGCAAACCGTGGGTCGGAACTCGCAAATACAAGTTTCGTTGCGTTGTGAATGGTTAGCCCAACCTACGTGCACCGTTTCGTAATTTTTCAATTTCGTTTAAGCATTTTTTTATTGAGACCGAACTAAAAAAATTTCGAGGTAGTTTGAAGTTTTTTCGTATATGCGTGAAAACAACATAAACGAGATGCAAAAATTTCAAATTTTGGCCGTTGGGCCTGGCTCCCCACCCACACGCCAACGCAACTTGTACATGGGAGTTCCGACCAACGGTTTGAAAGATACGACCATGTATCGTTTACACTATTGAAAACTGAACGGAAAGCGATACATAGACGTATCTCGCAAACCGCGAGTCAGAACTCGCATGTACAGGATGGTATGACTTGTGAGTGGCCAGACCAACCTACTCGCAAAGTTTCGCTTTATTTGGACTTCGTTTAAGCTATTTTCAACTCATAACGTATTCCACAAGTTCCGAGGTCGATTAAAGGTTTTTTTATATACGCGTCAAAACAACAAAAATGATAAACTTATTTCCTAAATTTGGGAGTCAACTCTGGCACACCAAACACGAGCCGCCGGAACTTGCAGAGGTGACTTTTGACTCTCGGTTTGAAAGATACGGCCGTGTATCACTTCATATCCGTTGTATGGAATTGAAATGATAAACGGACGTATCTCACAAATCGTGAGACGTAAATCGCCTATACAAGTTTCGTTACCTTCTACGCGGCGAGTCCGACCTACTCATACAAATTTAATTTTTTCATCTCGTTTTTTTCATCTCCTATATTCCACCACTACAACTACCACTACTTCGTAGAAAATGTACACAACATACATGATCAGAGCTAATTATATACTCTCTAAATTATAGACTACACTACTACGCATATTACCAAAGAAGACAAATCCAAAATTGGAAAAAAATTCAATAGATTCAAAGAGTTCATTATAGTAGATTGGGATTAAGAAAATACCTGGTCCAAAGAGAGAGTGATAGAGAGTTGGCGAAGATGTGAGAAGCCGTTGCACGATGTTGTAGACAAAGGAAGACAATTGGTGCTAGGGTTTAGATTATTTGGGAATTTGGATGTGAAGTTAGGGTTTGCTGTATTCGGGAGAGGAAGAGAGAGGTAGGGAGCTTTGCTGAGTTGGGCGGAGATCGAGAAGGCTATGAAATCAATGGCAAGGAGTTGGGAGAGTGAAGTAGGGTTTGGGGATGGGTTTCGAGAGCACGAGCGAAAGAGAGAGAGCGTTTGTGACGAAGTGAGAGAGATGAAGGCCTGGGTGTGTACAAGTGTTTCGAAAAACACTTGTACATACCTAGGCCGTTGTTGGGAGCAACGGCCAAGGTATGTTTTTTTGTTAAAAAAAACAACCTAGGCCGTTGTTCCCAACAACGGCCTAGGCGTTTTTTTCGACAAAAAAAAACTTCACGCCAAAAAAACGCTAAGTCTGAAACGTTTTTTGGCGTGAAGTGACGAAAATACCCCTCCGCTTTTGAGAGCCTTAGTGGGATGCTTAACGGGTTCAGATCTCAACCGCTGATCATGATCAAGATCAGATCGACGGCCAGATGTGGTGTTTTCCAACCCATTGAAAACATACCCATTTTCAATGGAGCAAAACCCATATAGGGAAGATTGGGCTATAAAATTTCTATAAAAATATAGCCTAGGCCGTTGTTCCCAACAACGGCCTAGGTTATAAATATTGAAAACAAGGCCGTTGTTCCAAACAACGGCCTATGATTCAATTTTTTATAACCTAGGCCGTTGTTCCCAACAACGGCCTAGGTTATATTATTATTTTTAAAACGAATCAGGCGAAGAGTTATTTGGGACAAAATTCCCAAAATAACCCTCCGCCACTTAAGCCATATAGGGTGATGGGCGGGCTCGATCTGAGCCGTTGATCGCGATCATGATTGATCCGATGGTTCAGATTCGTATTTTCCAACCCGTGAAAACAAATCCGTTTTCAACTGATCATATCCCTTATGCTCAGTTGAAAACGGGTTTGTTTTCACGGGTTTGGAAAACAGCGATCTGAGCCATCGGATCGATCATGATCGTGATCGATGGCTCAGATCTGCCTCCCCATAACCCGTTTTAATTGTTGAGCGGAGGGTTATTTTGGAAATTTTGTCCCAAATAACTCTTCGCTGAACAGATTCTAAAAAAAATAATATAACCTAAGCCGTTGTTGGGAACAACGGCCTAGGTTATAAAAAATTGAATCATAGGCCGTTGTTTGGAACAACGGCCTTGTTTTCAATATTTATAACCTAAGCCGTTGTTTGGAACAAAGGCCTAGGTTATAAAATTCTTATAAAAATTTATAAAAATTTTATAACCTAGGCCTTTGTTTCAAACAACGGCCTAGGTTATAAATATTGAAAACAAGGCCGTTGTTTGGAACAACGGCCTATGATTCATTTTTTTATAACCTAGGCCGTTGTTCTCAACAACGGCCTAGGTTATATCATTTTTTTCAAAACGAATCAGGCGAAGAGTTATTTGGGACGAAATTCCCAAAACAACCCTCCGCTCAACAATTGAAACGGGTGATGGGCGGGCTCGATCTGAGCCGCTGATCGCGATCATGATCGATTCGATGGCTCAGATTCGTGTTTTCCAACCTGTGAAAACAAACCCGTTTTCAACTGAGCATATCCCATATATATATATATATAATAAAATACAAAGAAAGCTATCAAGTGGCTCTCCTTCAATCTTCCCAAAAATCGAAGGCCCAGATCGAACTTTACAAAACATATTTTCCCTCCAAAAGTTCCCCCCAAAGCTCAAATTCAAATCTCCCACCCAAAACAACTCCTATATATATATATATATATTTTCCTCTCTCTCTCCCTCCCTCTTCTATTCAAAAAATTAGGAAAATAAAAATTTTAAAAACTTTAAAAAATTTTAAAACTAAAAAAATTTAAAATTTTAAAAATTTTATAAATAATTCAAAAAAAAATCATATAATATATTTTTTGCTCTATGTTTGCTACCTCAATTAATTTGCTCGACCTCCAAAATTATTTTATATGATCAAACAAGTTGCATCGTTCCGAAGACGTGCCGTAGGCACATGTCAACGGGCAAACCTAGTATACACACACACACGCACACTAGATTTGTTCGTGGGTACGTGCCTACGACACGTCTTCGGAACGATACAGCATATGAAAAGCCTTGTAAACAGTAAAACAACAATTATGTAGCTCAAGTTTGAATAGTATGACAATATATTTTTAAATAAAAGTCCATGTTTTCATTAGTATATGTTGAAAAATAATTATAAAAGGGTTGTAAATCCAACTTTTTAGAACTTTGAGGATGAAAAATGATGAAATTTAACTATTGATGTGATATTTGTTATTTTCAATGTAACATGACCAATAAAAAAAGCATAACATATCTAAAAATTTGCAGACATGAAATCTGACGATCTAAATTTCTGAGTAAATAGAAAAAGAACGAGAGAGAAAAAAAAAATATGAAAAAGTGAAGAGAGAAAAGATATAGTAATAAAGTAATAAGTTTTTTTTGTTTTGGAGCGAGGGGAAAAAAGGTTTTGGGAGAAAACTTTTTGAGAGAAAAATATTTTGGCAGGGTGAATCTGAACAGCAGATTTTATTTCAATTGAAGGGGAACCACTTGATAGCTTTTTTTTCAAATTGTCTTGTGTTTTATTATATAGATATATATTTGTATCACAACAAGGAGATACATTCCATAGTTTTAAAAGCTCATTGACATATATTTGATGGGAATTTTTTTTTTCTAATAAAAGGCTTACATATCGTAACCTAGCATGAAACTAAGATCTCCATACACTAATCTCAAATTCTTTACCATTTGAGTTACAACACACTGGTTTGATAGAAAAATGTTGTTTAATTGAAAAAAGAGAATCACCATAAAATAGTTTTTTTTTTAAATGCATCGAGAAGTCGTCTATAATCTAATTTGAGGAAGAATATGTAACACTGAGAAACTTTGTCATCTAGATTAAGCTGGGAGATTCTACTTGGTTGTTCCTAGCAAAATCATTTTTTTATAGAAAACTCACACTACAAGATTCGCGAACTACACCGGTGTATATTTTCCGGCATTTTACCAATCGCACCGGAATAGGATAAGACCAGGATTGGGTCGCAAAATTGTATAGTTATACACCGGCGGCCTCTACAAAACGCCGGTGAATTGTAATATTCACCGGCGTTTTTATAAAAACACGCCGGGGAATAGAAGCGACAATATACCCCACAAATACTCTCCCATTCACCGGCGTTTATTAATAAAAACGTCGGTGAATTTACTGGGATAAATCCCCAATCCTACCGCGAAACCCATACATTTCGTTTTGGTTTTTTTTTCTTCCCCCAACCCTAATTTTTTCGCGCGCCGTCGCCACTGGGCCTCCTTCTCTTCCTCGACAACTCCTTCGCCATCGGAGTGGGTTCCACATCGATTTTCCCTTCAGGGCCGCCGTCGCTGTGCCCACGTCGACGTCCACGCCCTCTATCCCGCTCACTCATTTCTCTCTCATCGCAAGTACTCTCTCTCTCTCTCTCTCTCTCTCTCTCTCTCTATACTTCTTGATTTTGTTTTAGGGGCTATGCTCAAGAATTCATGCGATTCTGTAATGGAATCTAGTCTCTATTTTTGCTTCACTGTGCTATTCTGTGATGGGATCTAGGTTTCAATGTGTTACTCTGTGATTGGATGTAGCTAGGTTTTAATTTCACTGACTTATTGTTCTTGAGATTTTGAGGGATTTAATCTCTGTTTATGTTTGTGGGAACTTTGGGTGGTAATGGTTTGAAACTCAATTTAGGGGAGATCTCGAATCCCAGTTTACACTGTGATTGGATCTATTTTTGCTTCGACATTTTTGCTTCACTGTTTGGTAATGAGTAATTTAGGGGAGATTTGAAACTCAATTTGCCGAAAATGTGGCAATATAGTCAGATTTGGAGTTTTGCAAAAAATGTGGCAATATACTCAATTTTAGGGGCTGTTGAAGCTTTTGGAGCATTTGATATGAGCTAGGGGCTGGGGTTGAAGTGCTTGAATCACTTTGAAGTCTTTGATGTCCAGGCTCGAATGCTTCGACATCGAGTTTTGATGAAACCCATTACGCAAACAAGTGCTCCTCCAATGCATTTGGGCTTCGAGTTTAGGATTGAAGTCTCTATTTTGAAGCATCTTGTTCATTGTAACTAGGCTAGATTTGAGTGCTTTTGAGTCTGAGCTAGCTCCTTGTTGGTTCTTCTTGTTGATTTTCGGCTAGGCTAGCTTCTTGTTGATTCTTGTTGAAGCTAGAGAGCTTTAAGAAGTTGAACTAACTGGCTTGGATCTGAGGAGTTAGTGGACTTCGGAGCCAGGTGTTTCTAGCTTGGATTTTGCTAGGTTTTTGGAGCTCGATCATTTCCCATCTTGAAGCTTTATGTGAGGTTATATACAAGTTTATTTTACAGATCTCAGTTTATAGATCAACGAAGTCTTTTTGGTGAACATAGCATGTGCTTGTCAACTCGTTTTGTTGAGTTTGGTTTGAAGATCTCTTGAGTTTTCTCCCACTGAATGTTTGCTTCACTGAATGTTAGTTTTCGCCCACTGAATCTTGATTATGCAAAATGTAATGTTAGGGTATATGAATGATGGGAGAAAAAAATCAGGATATATAATAGCAAATGATTTTGCTTTGGGGGGCTTCCAGCTTTGATCTTCATATTCAGGCTTAGATTGAAGAAAGGGGTCTTTAGTTTGGGTTATTTGTATAGTATGTGCTTCATTTTTTTCACTGTTCAATACTTGAAGCTTATCATAATTAAAACAAAAATTGGGACCATGCAAGTTCATTTTTTTCATTCTTCAGTTTGAGTTTGCTTTCTTATGCATTTGGAGATGGGTTATTATGCATTTGAGTTTTAGTTTGGTTCAGAGTAAACTGGAATTATTATGCATTTGGAGATGGGTTAGTTGCTTTTTTTGTTTGAATTTGGAGATGAGATGGATCATGTATTTGAAGTTGCACACTATGATTTTTTGAGGAGCGACTAGTAATGAAAATTTTTTATCTAAACTTTATATACAATTATATCATGATGTCTACATGAGTATCAGTTTCTAACGTAATGTTCATGCTTGTTGCTTGGGTTTGAAAATGAGATTGTTCTTTGTCGTATGGTTTTAAGTGATGATGAGATGGATTATGTAACTGAAGTTGCATACTATAATTTACAGAGGAGTGACTAGTGATGAAATAATCCTGTTTGAATTTATGTTGTGGTTTCAATTGACAGTTATCTCATGAGTATTATAAAAGTATAAGTTTCATTTCAGTTAGTAACATTTTTACCTGAATTTGACAGTGAAAGTATTCTTTTCCACTCTTTGTAATTCAATAATTTAAACTCCATATTCTGGTTTTAATTGTAAGAGTGCTACATGTTTTTTTTTTAATTTTTCTTTTTTAAAAATTTATATACCTACACCGGCGTTTGTAAAAAAAGCCGGTGTAGAATGATTATAGGGGAAGAAGAGGACAGTATTGAATAAGTCATATACCGCCGTTTTTGCGACCGCCAGTGTATCTTACAGAAATACCGGCGTTCGTAAAAAACGCCGGTGCGGACCCCCGCTTTTCTGCGACGCCTTCTTCGGCGGCATTAGCACCGGCAATTTTAAAAATGCCGGTAAATTATTTACCGGCGTTTTAAAACGCCGGTGAATCTATTGTGTGTTGTAGTGTCAGTTAACTAAATATACCCAATATTGCTAATTATGGTCTATTCTCTCAAATTAATGTTGTTAATGTGCTCAATCTTTAATTCTCTTAATGGTATTGATTTGATTCTTAATCTTTCTGCTCGATAATCAGAACCTCTGCAAGAAGTATTAAACTAACAGAATCTAAAAAAGCTTAGAGAAGAAAAAAAAAAAAGAACTTTTGTTTCGTAATTTTTTCATGAATGAAATACTGCAGCGTTAATCATCTTCGAGTTAAAAAAACAAATTGAAAAAGAAAAAATAAAAAAAAAGGAAAATGAACGAAACAGTAGTATTTCTAAATCCGTTTTGGATCACCGTTCATGAATCCATCACATAATAGACACAGAATTTGCCGAAAGGTTAAGTTTGACAGCGACGTGATAAGGTTGAAGGTCTCATTTTCCCAAGTAGCTCCAATTTTGTTTTCGAGTCAAATACCTCCAATTTTGTTTTCATATCATCATTTCTTCTATGATTTGATCTTTTACGCACACCCAAAAAAACACTCGCTTTCAACTACTTGTTCTATGTGGAAAATGGGAGATGATAGGACTTTAGTTTATCTTGTCTCGACTCTTTTGACAATTATTATGAAGAGATGATAGGACTTTAGCTTATCTTGTCTCGACTCTTTTGACAATTAGTATTAGGAAGGTGCATGGGGTCATAAGTCACTTTGATATATGGAAAATAAGACCACAAGTGGTTGGAAACTCTTTTCGATATATATGTGAATTAGGGCATCGTTGGTTATTTTGTCCAAATTTTTTAAAAATAGAATTTTTAGTACTGCTGACGTTTGTTATAAATTCAAAATTTGAATTTTAGATGAACAGTTGTCTGTCAAATTCGAAGAAAAAAAAGTCAACGAAACATGATATTTCGTCCATTCGATCGGATGAAATATCATTTTTCATCGCTTGATTTTTTATTTTTTTTCTTTCCCTATCGGACGGAAAATAATTTTCCGTCCCAAAATTTTTTTTTAATAATTCGTCTGGCAGGGGATGATTCCAAGTCCTAACTTTTTTTTAATAAATCGTCGGACGAAAAATCATTTTCCGTCGATCTATTTTCTGTCCGATCGATTATATATATATATATAATTTTAAAAAAAAACATCGGACGGGAAATCAATTTCCGTCCCGTAATTTTTAATTTTTTAAAACAATTTTGGGTTACAACCACTCAAATTTTTTTTTTCTATATGTCAAATACTCAAAATTTGGATCTCAATGACTACAAATGATCTTATGAAGGAATATGAATGTCAAATGTGCTTTCACATCTTCATAGCCCTAAATGTGCTTTCACATCTTCATAGCCCTAAACAAAATGGCCGAGGAGAGATTCTTTTTTGAGGGTACTCCTGGAGTACAGCTCTAACAGTGCGTTCTCCAGTCTAAAGTGGGAGAGCTGAGATGTCATAGTTTATAGTTAGGGCTTTGAATAAGGTAATCTATACATTTTAGGAACACAAATGTCACATTTGATTTATGAAAATGCTTCAACAGAAACTGAAATTTGGTTCACCGCAACTAGTTCTTGAAATTGTAGCTAATCACAGTTGTAAATTACTTTCTAAATTTAGAGTTTGCAATACAAAAGAAACTGAAAATCTTTCTCCGTAACTTTTATTCGTAACTCTAAGATTTGGTTGCTGACAACTTTGACTAACAAACTCATTGACAATTAGTGACTTTGATCATAATCACTACATCCGGTCATTGATCCCATTAACCGTTTTGGTTGAAACTGTTGACACCAATTCTATTGCTCTACTCGTTTCACCAGTGTTGGTTGATAGTTCCAGCACTTCCAGCTTCCAGCCAGCTACTACAGGTTTGTTTTTTTTTTTTTTGGTTGAAGGAGAAGGCAGGGTAAACAAATAACAATATAGAAAATAAATATATACGAGTTTTTTTTATAGTTAACATGTTTTATTAATAAGTCGTTAACACAACAACCCATGGGACTGGGTGAAGTACAATAAACAAACAACAATACATAATATAAAATATAATACCTTCATATAACATAGCAGGGAGAGAACAAACACAAAAGAGCATACAGAAAGGAGTACAAATATAAATATATGAAGTCCCTCCAACAAATCTCTGGAGGGTGAGATCTTCGGACAATGGACGGGTGGAGCTCACTCAAGAGTCGGTCCAATCTCTATTTTCTTGTCGTCGTATTTCTCCACCTGGAAGGCTCCCAAAGCAGCTGCTGTAATCCAAAAGAAAAATGAGATGTATAATATGAGTTAAATTGCCAGAAATACTGTTACAAGTCCCACGAAAATAAAAGTTATTTTTATCGAGCCAAAGAACTCTGGTCATGGCGGTTATAACGATGTATCAAGCTTCCCTCATCTCTCTCCTCTCAGCGAAGAACTTCGGACCAACCCACAGGTCCTCGTATATAACGTGATACGAACTAGTGCAGTAGTGCCTAGTGCTATCAAAACCTCGACTACAAGCGATTTACATCTATGGCACTCAAGAAAGAGGTGCTCTCTGGATTCCATGTGTATATTACAAAAACCACATGAGGTCTCCGTATTAGGTTTTCGTTTAGATAGATTTTTCCTAGTCAAAATAGCATCATTAAGAACCAGCCATAGGAACACTTTAACTTTAAGGGGTGCCTCGGCCTTCCAGCTCACTGTAGACCACTTCGGTTTACACCCTCTAAAATGCATTTTATTGTACATTGACCACACCATAAATTTCTCATTCTTTTTCTGTCCCCATGCTTTCCGATCTGAGCCATTTGAGCATTTTACCCTAGCTTGGCCAATATGAGTTTGTAATTCCTCCTACCTTGTTTGTGATGCTTGGTTCAGTCGCCATTTGAAGCGGGTTTCCATGCACTCATTTTTCATGTTTTAGCCACTGTGACTTGTGGTTGCGTCGATTATTCATATAGATCCGGAAACAGTTCTTTAAGCGAGGTGCACCTCACTACCTGTCCCATCAGAATTTAGTCATATGTCCATTACCAATGAACGATGACACATAGCTATTAACAGGTCAAAAGTTTTAGCAATCCCTCTCCAAAACCATGAAACTCTGGGCCCTAACCCAGGTGTCGCATCCATTTCCCATGCAAATATGACTGGACAAATTCTTTCCAACCCTTGCCATTAGGATATATCACTTTCCACCACCATTTACCAAGAATGGCCATGTTCATGTCCCTCAGGTCGATAATACCCAATCCACCATGGGTTTTTTCACGCAAGCGTTTTCCCACCTGATAAGATGGTAGCCTCCTCTGTCAACATCAGCCCCCTTCCTCAAGAAGCGCCTTTGGATCCGATCTATCATGTTGATAACCCATATCGGCATTTCAAAGAAAGACATATAATAGGTTGGAAGATTGGATAGAACTGAATTGATGAGGGTAACTCTCCTCTCTATGGAGAGGGATTCACCTTTCCAGACAGCAAGCATATTCTCGACCCAGTCAATGATAGGGAATCAGTTTGCTTTCTTCAGCTTGCTTGGTCTAACCGGTAAGTCTAAGTACTTGATTGGAAATCTGTCAACCTGGAAATTAAGGATGTGGCATGTACCCAGCCTCCTTACTGGACATGGAAATGGGCATGAGTGCACTCTTATCAAAGTTGACCATCAGCCCAAACCATGCTTCAAAACTATACAGTACATCTTTGAAAACACCGGTCTCCCTCAGATCTCCATTACTAAATAGTAGTGTATCATCCACATATTGTAAACTGGTGCATCCATGGCAATTTCTTCCACTCGCCACTAGATTGATCCACCCTGCTTGCCTCCAATTGTCCAACAAGACTCTTAGCGCATCCGCCACAATAGTAAATAAGAAGGGAGAGGGGGCCCCCTTGTCTCAGCCATCGTTTGGACAAGAACGGCTGCCTCACTGTTCCATTAACAACAATGGTCGTTCTGCTCGTAGTAAGACAGTGTTGGATCCATCTGATCCATCTATCTCTGAAGCCGCGACCATTCAGAGCCTCCAGTAAACACTCACAATCCACTGAATTCGGCAAATAACTCTTATCGTTAGAGATATGACATTGATGGATGGTTTCTTCTGTCGTAGCTATGCAATCCAACGTACATCGGCCTTTAATGAAACATGTATGTCTGCTTCCTACTGATCAATCAGTCCATCACCTGTCCATGGCGGTTGGCGAAGATCTTAGTAACTATCTTAAATGAGCAATTAAGCATATTGATAGGACAGAAGTCTCCCACATTAGTAGCTTCTTCTTTTTTGGGCATATAGAAAACTTCTACATAGTTTAGTCTACCAAATCTAAGTTTGTGGTCATAGAATTCTGACAGTAAGACCATTAAATCATCTTTGATTTCTTCCCAAAACGACTGGTAGAACATGATTGGAAACCCATCTGGGCCTTGAGCTTCCTCCCTCCCCATCTGTGAAATCACCTCCTTGACCTCTTCTTCTGTGAATGGAACTTCGATCGCCCGCAACGCATGACTCGCTTCTTCGGAATTATCCTGCCAAAAATCCATTCTAAGTGGAACTCAAAATTCTGCTTTACGCCCAAGTAAGTTTTTATAATAGGCCCGAAAGGTCATTTTCACCTCCTCCTCGTCATGGGTCACCCCATTCTCTGTGTAGAATGCATAAATCTTGTTCGATCATCGGCATGCACTAACAACCCTGTGAAAAAGGCAGTATTTGCATCTCCTTCCTTAAACCACGAAATTTTGGATCTTCGTTGTCATTTCCTCTCCTTTAGCTTGTACAATTGGACGATGTCCTTCCTTAATTTTAAAAGCTTATATCGCTCATCTTGAGATAGATCTACTGTTTCTGTCTTCTCTAGGACATCAATATCCTCTAGAATCGACTTTTTAGCTCTTCAAATCTGTGCAAATCTCGTTTGATTCCATTTTCATTGTCTGAAGCGTAATCTACGAATTTTTCACACAAAATTACTACCGCTTCGAAACCCCGTGTTGACAGAGCCCGACTTTCCATGACCATGTGATAAAATACCTGAATTTCCAACCAGACCTTTTCAAACCTAAATTTCATCGGTTTTCTAGCGTATCGTTCGCCAGTTGACATGACTAAGGGAATATGATCTGAAGTAGGTCTCGGCAGGGACTTAGCGCAAGCTAACGAAAATTTTGCTTCCCAATACAGTGAGACCGACACACTATCCAGTTTTGGCAAGATAGGGGTTGCTTGCATGTTGGACCATGTGAAGAACCTATCTGGCACTGAGATATCAACTAAATCTAGGTTCGTAATAATACGATTGAATTCCTCTCTATCTGCCTCACTAGACCCTCTACCACGGTGTCCAAAAATCTGGTGATGTTAAAGTCCCTACCCACAATCCAAGGTAGTTTCCATCTTAAGAGGGATGGATTGGAGTTCATTCTAGAACATCGGTCTAATATTGGCATTGCTAGGCCCATAAACAATTGTGACTTGTTCTATCCAACCGCCTCGGCATTGAAACAGAACCGATAATGAGAAATTACCCATGAGATCATCTAAACAGATGAAATTATCAATATTGAAACAAATAGTGATACCTTCCGAGGCCATGTTGTTAGGAATTATGGCCTCAAATACACGTAGGCACTGGGTACTTGAAGTTGGATAAGAAGACGAGAAGACAAAGAAGCAAGAGAAGACAAGAAGCAAGTAGAAGAATAGAGCCTGGAGGGTTTCGGTCGACCGACCTGGGGGTGTGGTCGACCGACCCTAGCTGCTGAGAGTTCTTCGAGTGTACAGGTCCAACAGAGGAGGGGACGATCGACCGGCCTTGGGGGTGCAGTAGACCGGTCAGCTCTTGGGTTTGGTTCCACACGTTGCAGTCGACCGACCTTGGGGGTGCGGTCGACCGACATAGACAGCTGATTGTTTTGGGCTTACAAGTTTAAAGGCCCAATTGCTATATTTGTGTTCATCTTTTAGGATTCACTTAGGGGCAATATATATGGCCGTAAACTCTAGGATTTAGGTATCTAATCTGAATAGATCTGATCATTATTCAACTTCAAGAGGGGATTGTGCCGAGTATTTCAAAGGTGAGAGAGAGATTGAGAGTTGTAATCTCTTTGTAATCTTTGTATTTCTTAGGGAATAAGAAGTATTGGTTATCTCTGTATATTGATTGTGTTCTTATGAGATCTTGCTTTGTATTGTGGTGGCTTGTTGTTGGTTCTTCTAAGTCTTGGAAGTTTCTAATTCTTGTGGTGCACTTCCGCTATTAGCACTACGAGTTGTGGGGTAGATTTCTCCGACAAGTGGTATCAGAGCAATTGGTTCGAGATGGTCGATAACAAGATGAAGATCGGGAGAATTGATGGGAGTGACTTCGCGATGTGGAAGATTCAGATGATAGCGTATCTTCGTCAGAAAGATCTTGATGGTCCGTTGTTTGATGAGAAGTCGGTATGTGTAGACAAGGATGCGAAGGTCTTGGCGGATTGGAATCGTTTGGATCAGAAGGCGCTGAGGCAAGTTCATTTGGGACTGAGTAGGAAGGTGTTATTTCATATCTCGAAGGTAAAGATCACAAAGGAGGCTATAGAGATTCTTACGGATATGTATGAGAAACCGTCGACATCTAATCAAATTCTTCATCTGAAGAAATTGGTTAATATGAAGTTGAAGGAAGGGGGTTTAGTAGCAGAGCATGTGAACAATTACTGTATGGTTTACAACCAGATGGAAGCTGTAGGTTTGAAGTTTTCAATGAGAGGGCAATCATTGTTACTTCTATCTACTTTACCTGAAGTTATGGTACGGTGGAACAGACTATTACAGGCGCTATGACAAATTTGATGAATCTACAGGATGTGGTGAGTAGCATTCTAAACGAGGAGGTGAGAAGGGTGAAAAATGGGGGATATCCATCATCATTTTCTAGAGATTCCGCCATGTACGTTGTGAAGAGACGTGAGAGATCTAAGAGAAGTCGAAGAAGAAAGGATCAGAGTAGTTCATCCGAGAGTGGGTCTGATGACAGCGATGGGGGACATAGGCCTGAGTACTGGTATTGTCACAAGAAGGGTCACATGAAGCGCAGTTGCAAGGCTTATATGAAGAAGAAGCAGGAGAAACCGAAGAAAGATAACCCAAAAGAAGTTCAAGGAGGACTTATTGAGGAGTTATGCTTATCAGCTCGGGAGGAGTTGGGCACTCAAGATTGGTGTATTGATTCGGAAGCTTCTTTTCATTGCACTCCGATGAGAGAGATGTTTGATGACTACGAGGAGGGTCTTTTGGAGTTGTGATCGTGGGGAATGGTCACCAGTGTCCTGTACGTGGGGTTGGTACTGTTCGTGTGAACACCATTGATGATCAAAGTGTTGTCTTGCGAGAGACAAAGTATGTTCCAGACTTGAAGGAAAATCTTATCTCGATTGGAAAGCTAGACAAAGAGGGGTTGTCTACTACAGTTGGTAGTGGGGAGTGATGTATAGGTGCAGGTTCAAGGTTGATTGCAAAAGGAAAGCGTGAGGGAACGCTGTATTTGCTTAGAGACGTGAGGGGTGTTTCTCTTGTAGTTGACCCTCAGCCGGAATCGAGTAGTAGGTTGTGTGGGGTGCAATCGAGTTCTTTCAGTTGTGGAAGGGATGTTACTAATTTAGTGGGAGCTGCTAGCCATGGAAGTGATCCTAGAGGGCAAGACGTTATTGCGGTGAGGGTACTTTGCGAATTGGAAGTTGAAGCTTCAAGTCACTCTTGTGAAGTAGAGAGCATTGGTATCGATATACGGGGTGATGTCGATGAGGGTAATCGAATTGGGACGATAGGGGTTGAACAGTCTGCAGATTTGTGGAGGTGTCGTCCACGGAGGTTTCTAGTGCAAAGGGAGCATTGAGAGGCTTGGAACCATGTCCGGTGTTGATGGATATCTTGCAGGTGGAAAGTCTCATAACACGGAATCCGACATGGGAGATTGTTTCTCCGGTATTCATGCTCCATGCAATTGGTGGAGCATATCCTTCATGAGGCGATGAGGGGTGGTTGGTGCACTCCACGTGGTGGAGTGGCGGAGGTGCTCTTCATGAGAGTGGGGAGTACTTGGGTCTTCCATGAAAGTGGAAGATGGCAGATATAATGCGAGAAAATATTGCAATAACTTTGAAGCGTGGTGTATTTGGTCCAGGTGGGAGATTGTTAAGAATTGTGGCCTCAAATACACGTAGGCACTGAGTACTTGAAGTTGGAGAAGAAGATGAGACAAAGAAGCAAGAGAAGACAAGAAGCGAGTAGAAGAATACAGCTTGGAGGGTTGCGGTCGACCGACCTGGGGGTGCGGTCGACCGACCCTAGCTGTTGGGAGTTCTTAGAGTATACAGGTCCAACAGAGGAGGGGATAGTCGACCGGCCTTGGGGGTGCAGTCGACCGACATCGGCGGCTGATTGTTTTAAGCTTACGAGTTTAAAGGCCCAATTGCTATATTTGTGTTTATCTTTTAGGGTTTACTTAGGGGCTATATATATGGCTGTAAAATCTAGGGTTTAGGTATCTAATCTGAATAGATCTGATCATTATTCAACTTCAAGAGGGGATTGTGCCGAGTGTTCAATATAAGAAATTTGTCATATACCAACGGACACCTATAGTGACAGATCACTAAAACCGTGGGTACAGACATTGTATACCTACAGACGTATAGTAAACTGTGGGTATAGGTATCCTATAGCTTTAGAGTTTTTAATCCGTAACTATAAGTTTTATTTTCCCCCCAACTTTTTCATTTCCCCCCCCCAAATTCCAAATACCCCCAATTTATACAATATCTCTCACGCTCACACCCATCTCTCCCTCTCTCTCTCTCTCTCATCTCTATCTCTCACACCCGAATCCCTCTCTCCCCAAACCCAATCTCTAAATCCTCCTCCTCCCAGTCGCTTCCCCCTCTTCTCGTTGTCGTCGCCCCTCTTCTCGCTGCCGATCGCCGCCCTGATGGTAGTTCTTCTTCTTAGATCTAGGGTTTCCTGATGGTACGGATCAAGAAGATGGCCGTACCGATCAAGAAGATGGCGCTTTAAAAGTCATTCATCGATCGCCGCCCTGATGGTATGGATCATCTTAGAGGTTTCAATACAGATGGGCATTTCAGCAGTGAAGATGATATATGGGGTTACTGGAATTGATCCTTAAAGGTGGGAGGAATTGATCAAGGCACATGTTTCCTCTCTTCTAGTCAGTGAATGCTTCCATAGATTTTCTTTGTGATTCAGTTTTAACATTCAAATGGATTGCATATGTTGTTTTTGCCTCAGGTCTTAGACATAGACCTATCATGGAGAATGCACAAATCATCAGATGGTCAAAGAAGAAGAGTTCAGATCTGTATGGGTCTTCTTAGACCTTTTAAGGTGTGTCAGCTTTCTTGTTCGTAGTAGTGACTCGCCCTTTATTATCTTCAAAACTCACCCACTAACTGAGTATATATCAAATAATAAGTCATTTTTATTCTTTAGGTTCTCCTCTTTTATGAGATTACAGTTGACTTGGATGTGCTTGCAAGGGAAAACCTTTTGAACTATTTGAAGAAGGAATGTGAAGAACGTGGTGCAACGGTCATTTGTGTAACACATATCTTTGATGGCCTTGATAATTGGCCAACACATATCGTAAGTTATATACATGATTATTTCATGAAGTTCATATAGAGCCTTTTGCATTTAAACTTATCATAAGCTTCCAATTGCAGGTGTATGTTTCGCTCGGTAAATTGCAGTTAGCATTGCCTCTGGAGTAAGTTAAATAGAGGAGCAATCTGTCTCTGATGGTGAGTATTCTATTTAATTGTCAATTATTTGTTGAATCTAATTGTATAAATTTGCAACTTGCTAACACTATAGAAGTCTGGCTTCCTTTGAATTTGTATAGGCCTGTAAAGATGCTACTCAGATCGTTGCAAATTTGCAACGGCAACAATTCCATTCTCGGTTGATTGCCTCCGATTACTTGGAGAAAAACAAAGATCTCATGGATATTTTAATATCTGGGTCAGTTGCAGTTTTTACTAGTTTCTTATTGGACATATAATCTGAAACTGATTCTTATGGTTTATAAATCAAATTTATTGTTCACAATCTTGAAGACATCTAAATTCTTATGTTTTTCTTTATACAAGTAACACTGATTTTAATTATGTCAAGCTAGCAATTCAGTAACACTAATATTATTCCAAATTGTTATGGGAAAGGTGTTAGGCTTACAATGGTGTCATCATTTAATTGATTATGAAATCAATTGACTGTTTATGAAATCAATTGACTATGCCAAAATAGCTAGATAGGATAAAATTCTGAGGAGTTAACCCATTTGGTTGTTTTTAGAATCTACTCATTAGTATTGGCATCTAGCAGAACTTCCAGGTATATGGTCAATTAGATAAGCAGTTCACAGATATTTGGTTTCATCTAAAATTTTAGAAATATTTATGAAACAGGTGATTTGTAGAATTCAATAATTTATCCACTTTTTTATGCCCGGATATGTGTGCCAAACTTCAAATTGGTACCGAGCGTGGCCATCTTGTTAAATGTACTTAAGGTCTTGTTCTTTATTCCTTTCCATTTTGTCATTGATATGGTGAGATTTTCTTTGCCACCTAAGTGACACACGGACCAACGTTACCAAGAATGATGATTGCTTTGGTACGTGGAACGAAAATGAGAGCGCGGAGAGCTACCTGACCTGAAACGTGGTATACACCAGGAGTAGGTTTCTTCAGGTCATGTGATCATATAGGAATATAGTATATACAATGATTTGTAGGGTTGCAAAGGAGCTATGTATGGGTTATAATATAATATCTAGAACACTTAGTTTGATTATATAAAAAAGGTTTGAGGTGCCTTGTTTTAATAATTGATAAATTTTGATTATTCTTATTGAATTCCATCACTGTAATTTACTATTAATTAAAAAAATTAAAATATATGCAACACAGTCGTGAATGATGACTCGACAATTCCAACTCTGTTGTCTTTAGACTTGTAATATGATGATCTGCTATAGTGCCAACAATCTGAAGTAATTGCTATATATGAATGAATCTTTATCAACTAGTCTAATCAAATATTAGTTTGGAGCAACTGATCCAACTACTTATTTATTAGATGCATGCATCGTACATAACTACAGTCTACAGACATGGGTTGCTCACTTCAGATTCGGGTTAAAATGTTTTAAATTAGACTTCTACATATTTCTTTACCTGACTCATTTTTTATTTGTCCAAATGACAATAATTGCAAATATTCATGTTTGGGTTATGTAGCTTAAAATTGTTTTAATTGATGTCATTTGAATTACATTTATGATCATCAAAAAACTTGAATGTAATATATGCACAGTTGTGCTAGATTATATTATAGAGTGTAATATTGTGTCTGTGTTCCCATGTGCATACTTTCAATCTCTTACCTATGAATCCAACTTCTTTCTTCCATACTAATTTGATGGCGCATTAATCAAACAGGCTTCTCTTTTCTAAGCTTACTTTTGAAAATCATTAAAGTCAGGAGTATATATGCTAGGATATGATACATAAAAATGCACTGAAAATGTATCCAGTATATGTAACTGTTTAGGACAATGGTGGCAACTTTCCTTAATGGTTCAGGAAATTACTTTCTTCCTTTTTGTATTTGATTAATTCCTTATTGTCATTATCCAATCAGCATATATACTCTTGCGTTATCTTTTGCTTCAATACATTATTCTCTGAATTGTCTCAACAATTTTTGTAGGCCATTTTACCACTAAGAGGTAAGATTTTGAACATCGAGAGAAAGGATGAAGCAGCTATGTACAAAAATGAAGAGATCCAGAATCTCATTCTTGGTCTCGAACTTGGAGTTAAGGTTGTTGCTTTCTATTCTTAAGTTTCCCCCATTTTCTTGAATTGGTCGGGGCCCTTTTTTTTATATTTATCATTTAGCAGGGTGAAGACTTCAAAAAGGATGCATTGCGCTATCACAAGATTATCATTCTAACTGATGCTGGTGTGGATGGAGCTCACATTATGTAACATCCCGAATCCCAAATACAACTGAATTCGAGAATTCTACAGGATCTTTTCATCTCATTCGGTACAATTTTACAAGGAATTGAAAACTTTCCATTTTACATCAGAGTTACAAGAGATTTTACACTTTATATTTTACAGCGGAAGCATATACATCAATAATTTACATGTAATGACAGTGGAAGCAATTATAACATTATACAAAAGATGCAGCAATAAATAATGATCTTCGGGCATTGGCTTTCCTTTAACCTTTATCAAACCAATTATCCTGCATATAAAACTGTGGGTACGTCAGTTTATTCAACCGAAAATAATTATACATGGCTATCCTCTCTATGCCAGAAACAGTATAACGATTCTCATTTCTTAACAAATCACAAACTTGTTCACATATCAAATTAAAGGGAATACCCTATTGATGTCGTGTTGTGATTGTGCACTTAGTCCTTAATGCAATTATTTATATTATATGACACTAATGCGCACTTGTTCGGATTCTATGCATTCCATACTACATAGGTCTGAGGGCAAGCCCTTAATCGTACTTCATCTTGTAGGGTTCAATCCCTCGTCATGATTTACTCTACTACTGTAACTACGGTAAGTATCCTAGATGTTTTCTGACCTATGAACTCATGTCTAGGCGCCCTGGAGGGAATCCCAACGCACTGACACATGACTCATCATGCAGGCATCCTGTGGTAATTCAGCTCCTACCATAGACATGACACCACCCATAGTCTTCAAACATCCCACGAGCGTCGCTACCGGGACGGTACTCTGGAGCAGTATCCTCGCCCTGACTCATCATGGGACATCCTGGGATACGCTCTCGCCGCTAATCCAATGACCCTCATACTCGGTGTTTTTCTCTTACTTTCATCACATCTTCATTATGTAACTAATCCTTAATTCTAATGAAATAGAATCATGAACAAAAATCAAAGCACTAGAGTTAGCCTCTCCACTAAAGCGGACTTATTCATTTATTCAAACATGACCAACCTTGGTCTTTCATTTCAAATTTCATTTCATTTCTTTCCAATTGCCGGGGGAGACTTAGCTACTCTTTTGTTTCAATTCCAATTCACAATTACTAAAAAATAATCTGAGCACTTCCAGCTCATGAGTTCATTTTTTATAATCACCATGGATTTTCTTTTTCATGTTCATAGTTCCACAATTATAACCTTCATAAATTCAAATAAATGATTCACTTCATATTAATTCATGCAAAGACAAATAGAGTTTACTGTCACAACCAATATTCAACATAAGATTCACAATCTTTATCATAAAACAATTCATAGAATTTCTGAGATGTCAAAAAGTGCTCTGAACAATCGACTTAGAACTCATCCAGTCGACTTGTTCAGTCAAACAAAGTCCTTCAGTAAACTGCTCGGAAGAGTCGACTGCTGCACATGGCCAGCCGGCTGTTCCGCAGCGTTTAAAATTCCAATATCATTGACAGTGCAGTCGACTGTCAATCAACCCAGTCGGCTGTTCAGCAGAGTTCAATTATGTAACCTTTCAAGTTCAGTACAGTCGATTGTTACATACATTCGGTCGACTAAGCAGATTAAACTTTCAATTTAAAGAATTCCCTCTTTATTCTGTTCTCACATCATTTCTTTTTTTTGTCACACTACAATGTGCTCATGCCAACGTAAACATGAAATTCTTATATGTTTATTAACATCACAACATAGTTTTCGATTAAATGTAAATTCCACATAACTAGTGTTTTCTTTTCTCAAAAGAAAATGCTAAACATATATTTTTCCTTTTACTCATCATTTACTCACGGAGATGACTACTAATCCCAATTTAACATGCTAGAACATCAAGTTAATAATTCACATTAAAAAGTACGTCGTTTCATGAAAATCCGAACTGTATATATTTTCTTTCAATATACCAGTCGACTGTTCATACGACCGGTCGACTGTAAAGGTCATTTCCAGTTCTCTAATTATTATTAGTCCTTTTTCATCAGTTCATAATTTCTACACTATGTACAGCATGGGAGATATCAATTTAGCAATCATTCTATCACTTCAGTTTGCACATACTTACACAATTAAATCCTCGACCTTAACATGAATTCTAATTTAGTGGTCATGGGAAACATCCACCTCGTACCAGTCGACTTATTCACATGACCGGTCGACTGTACAGGTCAGTTCCGATCTTTTAAATTTCATTAATTCCGCTCATTCATTCACATCTTTCATACTAAGTATAGCACAACGCATTTTAGTATAATGATCACCATATCAATCCACATTTCACAAGCATGATAACAATCAAAATTGTCCTAGCATGATCTCTATATTAGAAGTCCTGAGAAACACCCACCTTGTTGACGAAATAAACGAAATCCCGAAAAGCCTTCTAGTGATAATGTGACTCTTCCTCCTTGCTCCTTGCCACTGAGAATCTTCTGAAGTAATGCCGGCCTCCCAAGACTAATCACACTCACAACTCTCTTGCAAATATATCTTCTCTTTTCAAATAGATTTTTTTTTGTGTAGATTACACTTAATTGGGGGGGGGGGGTATTTATACACAAACTTTGGGTAAAATGGAGGGCTAGGATCTAGTGGATGGTTATGAGATGGAGGGCTAAGATGAAAGTAGGAGTTGCATTAACTACCCACAACTAAGTAACCACTCATGCATGATCTCCATTTGAAAATTTCCAATTCCCTCCAAAGATTAAAAAAAACGGGCCATGGAAGGAATAGTGTGCAACGCACACTATGTTGCATGCACGTGCTATTCTAGTCTCCATATAAACAAACTTGTACACATACATTTTTACAAAATAATCTTTTAAAAGAGTTTTACTTTACAAGTTGTTATTTAAAAAAGAGAATTAATTCTTGGGCTTAAATTAATGGGCCAAAACATTAACTTTTACAAAATAAATAATTTAGATTTTGGGCTTAAGTTTATTTGAAACAAGGACCCTTTTAAAAATAAATAATTTAGCAAACATATATACATAGACATGTACTCATCATTCATTATAAAATTTCATAAAATGGTACGTGCACACTACGTGCAAAATAATGAAATAAATAACTAATTTTCATGAATGAAAATTCAGGGCATTACACATTAGGACTCTTCTTCTGACATTTTTCTTTAGATACCAGGTATCTAAACACAGTATATACTGATTTCAGTAATCATACTTTAGTTGTTAGTTGGCTTGCTAAAGCTTTCATATATGCAGAGAGCATTATTTGATGAAGGTTGCATTTATGTAGGCGTTCCACCACTTTATAAGGTTTGTTTTGGATTTTTAACCTATCCTTTTAACATAAAATACTTTTTCTTCTCTTCTCCAGAAATTACCACTTTTTCCCTGGATTTTCAGGTAGAGCGAGGTAAACAGAGGTGCATTACTGCCGCGATGATGCAGAGCTTAAACACCTCCAAAATACATTCCCTGCTAATGCTTCTTATAATATACAAAGGTTTAAAGGTATGTCCAATTATACCTAGTTTATTTTTTGTCGTCGAAATAATTTAGCAAATTGAGGGACCTTATAATATTAGCATTTGTTTGGAGACCTAATAGAAATTACATGCAAATTGAGACTCATTTGGGAGAAAAAATCTCTAGTAAGAATTCCACCATTTTAGCCATTTATATGTTTTTCAGGAGTAAAATTAGCCATTTATAATTATTAACTATGATGTCTTTAATTTGCAGGACAATGAACAATGATAATCAAGACAATGAACAGTACCTTATAATATTAGCCATTTATAATTATTAACTGTGATGCCTTTAATTTGCAGGACAATGAACAATGATAATCAAGGATGCACTACTCTGCTTTGAGATTAGAGTCTGATTGATTCATTTTTTTTTGTGTGGCTAAATACACTACTGTCCTGATAGGAAGGGATGAGAAGATGTAATAAGCTGTAAATTTGGCATTCTTTGTTTGTGTCAAAGTTTTAGTTGATCGATCAGTATCAGAATGTAACAAGCTGTAAATTTGATTACCTGTATGAAACAATATCCCAATATTTCCAATTCTGAGTTGATTACTGTATTGGTTATGAATCTGTGATTAACATGATCGATGTTGATCTCTTGTAATGATTATATCTGATGATGAAGAACTAAACAAACACAATAATGACGCTGGAACATCTCAATTAGCCTAAAATACACAAAAAGAACTAAACCAATGGAATAAACACGGTGGGTATATATTCAAATAATTGGATGCGAAAACCATCGCTAAAACCTATAGCAATGGAGTTTCAACCGTGGGTATAGGAAAGCAAAAGGTGTCTTTAAAACCTATACCAACAGATACGAAACCGTGGGTATAACACCGAGGTTTTGTCCAACGGGTAAAAAAACCGTCGCTATAGGCTATAGTGACGGCATTTTGCCGTGGGTATAGCTAATTAAAAACGACGGAAAATTATGTCCGTTGGTATAGGTTTTACGGGCTATACCTACGATTTTTCGCCTTTTACCCACGGATTTTTGCTGTCACTATATGTCAAATTCCTTGTAGTGGTTTCAAAGGTGAGAGAGGGAGATTGAGAGTTGTAATCTCTTTGTAATCTTTGTATTTCTTGGGGAATAAGAAGTATTGGTTATCTCTGCATATTGATTGTGTTCTTGTCAGATCTTGCTTAGTATTTTGGTGGCTTGTTCTTAGTTCATCTAAGTCTTGGGAGTTTCTATTGCTTGTTGTGCACTTCTGTTATTAGCACTACGCGTTGTGGGGTAGATTTCTCTAACACCTATTAGATGGAAGACATCTCCATTCCTTAATCCTACTACCACCCTGCCTCCTAAGTCGGGCTCCATGGACAAGCTTTGTCTCTTGTAAACCCACAATGTCTGCTTTAGCATAAGAGATTAGGTCCCTGACTATTTCTCGCTAGTCCTGCTCCCGTTCCCTTAGGTGTCTAACATTGCAGAAAAGAAGACTCATTAATAACATGATTGGAGTTACATAACGGGTTGGGTAAAATGTGTGAGCCTAATTGTTCTCTTAACAACTCCAACCTTCAAATCTTTTTAAGGAGAAAAGTGTCACTACAAAAGATACTCGATTTCCCGGCGTTTTTTTATGTCTTTCCCGGCGTTTTTTTACGTCGGTGAAACTTTCACCGGCGTTTATAATAGCGCCGGTCCAAATGCCGCCGAAGCGAGCATCGCGGAAAGGAAGGGGTCTACACCGGCGGTTTTCGTGAACGCCGGTAAATGTGATAACTACACCGGCGGCCAGAAAATGCCGGTGTATGGGGGTCTCTGAGTGCCGTTCTTTTACCCCAATATACATTCACCGGCGGTCGTAAACCGCCGGTGTTTATCAATTCACCGGCGTTTATAGAAACGCCGGTGTAGAATGAATGTATACCGGCGGTCGACGACCGCTGGTGTATGTGCGTTTATGAGTGCCCGGTTTTTCCTACTTATAATCACCGGCGCGACCAAAAAACGCCGGTGTAGTTAGGTATACCGGCATTGGTAAAACGCCGGTGTTCCTCGGTGCCGTTACAGCTGACGACATACACCGGCGTGTGTGGGAACGCCGGTATATCGCACACTCCAACAAATTGATTAGATAGACCGGCATTTTTTAAAACGCCGGTCTAGCTATGCCCGTTTATTTTCGATACTCCGGTTTTCCGTTCGATTTCAATTCACAGTTTCATTTACAAAACCTGTAAACTAATTCACAACTTATTCAACCAATTTCGTTGCATATTACTGCGCAAATCACAACCAAACACAAGAATAATTAAACATAATAAAGTTTCACACGTATCATATCAACGTCCAAATTCATTGATTAATTAACAGTGTCATAATCAATAAATTAATATAGGGACTAACATCCTAAATATCCAAACAAACCAGTCTGACAAATATCCAAAATATCCCAAATTAAAAGTCTGACATAACTCTCATAAAAAAAACCAGTCTGACATAACAACAGCAAGGAGGAGGACATAAGAACAACAACCATACAGCAAGGAGGACATAAGATGTAGCGCCCCGAATTTCTAATATGAGAACTTAGAAAATACGCGGCACTTTCCCAGCGATCCACTTCAATGTAACAATATACATAGACCAAAAACTCAAGTCATTTTATTCCAAATTCTTATTACAATATTCTTTTACAATTGCAGCGGAAATACAAAACACCTTAAAGTACATTTAACTGTTACAACCCTTTTTCTTTACAAATTTACCCAAGGCTCTATTATATCACTCTCTAAAATCCAAAGCTAATCCAAGCCTCCAACTCTAAGCAACCTGCATCACATGAGGCTAGAGTCGAACCCTAACCCCCAAAACTACGGGGTCAGCCATAAATGGTGTGAGTGATATAAACAACAAACATAAACAAACAAATAAACATAAGCAACATGTACTGAACAAAATACATAAATTGAACATGTAATCTGAAACAAGAACGATAGGCCAGTACATGAGTGAAGCCGAGTCAAGAAACAATACCAACGATCAAGTATCAATCAATCACTCTCAAAATATGTACAGCTTAACTGTACGGTACAGTCGACTGTCTTATGAACCAGTCGACTGTTCTGAACAAACAGTAATCCTCACAACTCAGAATATGTCCAACTGTCAACAATTCTCAGTACCACAATGTATGTCCAACAATCGATCACCAATAACGCCATAGATCGGATAACAATATATCCATCTACAAAACTAAAGATAATATAGATCGAATACGAACCCGGTATGCCAAGACACCGACGAACATATCCATCTACAAACAAACTAAGAAGGTATAGATCGAATACGAACCCGGTATGCCAAGACACCGACGAACATATCCATCTACAAACAAACTAAGAAGGTATAGATCGAATACGAACCCGGTATGCCAAGACACCGACGAACATATCCATCTATAAACAAACTAAAGATAACAAGAACCCTCAAGATCATGAAACTCATCAACACCGGTCGACTTATTCTATAGTAAGTCGACTGCCCCGAGAACCAATATCCAAGATTTTAACAAGTGCAGTAAGTCGACTCAAGAAAACCATCAGTCGACTTACCCGAGACAATTATCAATAATTTTCAAGAAACATTCCAAACACTATAGTCGACTTAAAGAAATCATCAGTCGTCTGTCCCGACGAGAAACTGAGACACTTTACAAACCAAATATTCAGCAGACCAGTCGACTGAATAGAGTCTCAGTCGACTGTCCCGAACGAATCCTCAAAAGACTGAAGGTACAATATTATGGTCGTACCAGTCGACTGATACATAGTCCCAGTCGACTGTCGGCCTACAGATCTCACAAATTAGGTCTGTAATCAATACTCAATACTGGAGTTTATCTCAATACCAAATCTCTTCCTCAACTCAAATCTAATCCAATTCGTAATAACAAGGTCCAGAGAATCCCCCATCCAATTTCTTATCTTCAATAATCATAATCAAATCTTTAACATGTTTCAAGCAATCAAGAATTGTCAATCGAGATCTACTAATCTTTCATGGATTTCACATGCATACTACGAATAACAACCATGGCATCGATTTCATACCAGATACGAAAACATCAAACAAAACAACATGCAAATCATACACATAAACAAACAAGTCTACATCACTCACCTTTAGAATTGCAAAGATCCAATGAAAAGCTTTCTTCTTGCTAGATCCAAGATCTTCTTCTTCAATCGCCAAGAGAATAAGAGGTACAATAAAATCTGAGTTGTGCAGCGAATGACGGCTGCAAACTCTCTTATATAGGCCGGGATTCAAGTATTAGGGTTTAGGATTACATTTGCAAAACCATCCCTTCAAATACAATTATATATATATATATATATATATATATATATATATATATCTTCTCTTGGAAATTCATCCAAAATTAGGATTTATATGAAAATATACTTCTAAATCTTAACCAATACCGTTCAAAACGTCCAGAATACCAATTTTGCATTTTAGCCCTTAAAAATGTCAATTTTACAAAAATGTCCTTCTTTATCAGAAATTGCAATTAGATCAAATTAATTTCAGAAAAATCTGGAAAAATATTACATAATTCCAAAATAATAAATAATGATTTTCCATAAAGAAAACATAATTTTTCAAATATCTCAAAGTCATTTGCACGTGTTTTGCACGTGTACAAAAGATAAATCTTTTAGAAAATACCAATTAAATCAACAAAATAAATTTAAATTCATTTTCAAATAATTAAAATAATATTTGAAAATACGGGGTTCTACATAAGAACAGCAAGGAGGACCGCAGCTTCATACCCCTCGAGTAGCTTCAGTTCTGATCATCAGAATTTTCTTCATCTGGGCGACCGCTCTGTGAAAAAAAAAACAATAGTTTAATTCAACAGTAGACCACAATACAGAATATACATATTTTTTGAACTTGCAAAAAGATCTACCTGTATCTTAAATTATAAGATCATAGTGCCAATTGCAAATGGAATTGTTAATGATATATACAGAGGTAAAATAATTACATTGCAATACTAAAAATCTAGTACTTAATTTTGTTTTTAAATATATCTAAAATAACAAAACAAATGAAAATTCAGTATCTAACTTGAAACCTTTAAATTCTCCTCTGATTGGGAATATCCACTATCTAAAACAGTAAAACAAATGAAAATTCAGTATCTAAGCATTTCTTTCATGGATTGTTCAGACAATCCATGAAACTGTCATCGTGGACGGAAACCAAATATAAGAAAAATAAGAAAAAAAAGATAGGGCTCATATCAAGTGTATTTTTAGGGAACTGTCATCGTGGAAGGAAACCAAATATAGAAGCCAGAAATGGAAACAGAAAGAAGAATGGTAGAGACTTTGGATACACCAGGCTAACATAGCGGCATTTTCCTCATCTCTCTCTCATCCCTTGTTTCCCTTCAGCACACGAACACAAAGAGACATCAGCAACAACAGCAAGAGCGACAAGAACAACAATAATAATAAATTATTATGAACAAGATGTCTCTATATGGGTTTCCAGATCTCCACTCGAGCCCTCTCTTTCTAATCACAGCCCAATTAAGAACATAGACAACAGCCACTAAACAATCCAATCACAGCCCAATCAAAATTTGCCATCCTGGATCTTAATGAAATAAGCTTCATTAACAGTAAAAGATAATGAGGATGCTAGCAGCATACTTAGTTTGGAAGTGAACCCATTTTTTGTTAAAAAATCATGCCAAAGATGGCAATCAGCTTCATTAATAGCATCTGAAAATGAAAATTTCCATTATCTGAGCTTATATGTTGCTCTACTAATTCACTGTGCCCAACTAAATCTAAAACCCAATTGTTGTGCATATCCGGAGGATTTTGGCATACGTACCTATAGCATCCTCAGTTCACAGTGAACCCATTTTGGTCAAAAAAACATGCCAAGATGGCAATCAGATGAATGAAAATAAGCTTCACTAACAGTAAAAGAAGATGAGGATGCTAGCAGCATACTTAGTTTGGAAGTGAACCCATTTTTGGTTAAAAAATCATGCCAAAGATGGCAATCAGGTTATTTTAGCAGTATCTTAAAATGAAAATTTCCATTATCTGAGCTTATATGTTGCTCTACTACTTCTTTAGCCCAACTAAATCTAAAACCTAATTGTTGTGCATATCCGGAGGATTTTGGCATACAGCTATAGCATCCTCAGTTCACAGTGAACCCATTTTGGTCAAAAAACCATGCCAAGAAGACAATCAGATGCATGAAATCAACTTCATTAACAGTGAAAGAAAATGGGGATGCTAGCAGCATACTTAGTTTGAAAGTGAACCCATTTTTTGTTAAAAAACCATGCCAAAGATTGCAATCAGGTTACTTTAACAGTATCTTAAAATGAAAATTTCCATTATCTGAGCTTATATGTTGCTCTACTATTTCTTTAGCCCAACTAAATCTAAAACCCAATTGTTGTGCATATCCGGAGGATTTTGGCATACAGCTATAACATCCTCAGTTCACAGTGAACGCATTTTGGTCAAAAAAACATGCCAAGATGACAATCAGGTGCATGAAAATAAGCTTCACTAACAGTAAAAGAAAATGGGGATGCTAGCAGCATACTTAGTTTGGAAGTGAACCCATTTTTTGTTAAAAAACCATGCCAAAGATGGCAATCAGGTTACTTTACAGTATCTTAAAATGAAAATTTCCATTATCTGAGCTTATATGTTGCTCTACTACTTCTTTAGCCCAACCAAATCTAAAACCCAATTGTTGTGCATATCTGGAGGATTTTGGCATACAGCTATAGCATCCTCAGTTCACAGTGAACCCATTTTGATCAAAAAACATGCCAAGATGACAATCAGGTGCATGAAAATAAGCTTCACTAACAGTAAAAGAAAATGGGGATGCTAGCAGCATACTTAGTTTGGAAGTGAACCCCTTTTTTGTTAAAAAACCATGCCATTTTTTGTTAAAAAACCATGCCAAAGATTGCAATCAGGTTACTTTAACAGTATCTTAAAATAAAAATTTCCATTATCTGAGCTTATATGTTGCTCTACTACTTCTTCAGCCCAACTAAATCTAAAACCCAATTGTTGTGCATATCCGGAGGATTTTGGCATAATCTAAAGCTTATTTCACACTGAACCCATTTTGGTCAAAAAAACATGCCAAGATGACAATCAGGTGCATGAAAATAAGCTTCACTAACAGTAAAAGAAGATGAGGATGCTAGCAGCATACTTAGTTTGGAAGTGAACCCATTTTTGGTTAAAAAATCATGCCAAAGATGGCAATCAGGTTACTTTAACAGTATCTTAAAATGAAAATTTCCATTATCTGAGCCTATATGTTGCTCTACTACTTCACTGTGCCCAACTAAATCTAAAACCCAATTGTTGTGCATATCCGGAGGATTTTGGCATACAGCTATAGCATCCTCAGTTCACAGTGAACCCATTTTGGTCAAAAAACCATGCCAAGAAGACAATCAGATGCATGAAATCAGCTTCATTAACAGTGAAAGAAAATGGGGATGCTAGCAGCATACTTAGTTTGGAAGTGAACCAATTTTTTGTTAAAAAACCATGCCAAAGATTGCAATCAGGTTACTTTAACAGTATCTTAAAATGAAAATTTCCATTATCTGAGCTTATATGTTGCTCTACTACTTCTTCAGCCCAACTAAATCTAAAACCCAATTGTTGTGCATATCCGGAGGATTTTGGCATAATCTAAAGCTTATTTCACAGTGAACCCATTTTGGTCAAAAAAACATGCCAAGATGACAATCAGGTGCATGAAAATAAGCTTCACTAACAGTAAAAGAAGATGAGGATGCTAGCAGCATACTTAGTTTGGAAGTGAACCCATTTTTGGTTAAAAAATCATGCCAAAGATGGCAATCAGGTTACTTTAACAGTATCTTAAAATGAAAATTTCCATTATCTGAGCTTATATGTTGCTCTACTACTTCACTGTGCCCAACTAAATCTAAAACCCAATTGTTGTGCATATCCGGAGGATTTTGGCATACAGCTATAGCATCCTCAGTTCACAGTGAACCCATTTTGGTCAAAAAACCATGCCAAGATGACAATCAGGTGCATGAAAATAAGCTTCACTAACAGTAAAAGAAAATGGGGATGCTAGCAGCATACTTAGTTTGGAAGTGAATCCATTTTTTGTTAAAAAACCATGCCAAAGATTGCAATCAGGTTACTTTAACAGTATCTTAAAATGAAAATTTCCATTATCTGAGCTTATATGTTGCTCTACTACTTCTTCAGCCAAACTAAATCTAAAACCCAATTGTTGTGCATATCCGGCCGGAGAATTTTGGCATACGTACCTATAGCATCCTCAGTTCACAGTGAACCCTTTTTGGTCAAAAAAACATGCCAAGATGACAATCAGATGCATGAAATAAGCTTCATTAACAGTAAAAGAAGATGAAAATTTCCAGTATCTAAGCATATATTTTTCTATTCATTCTTCATCCCAACTAAACCAACTAAACCATTCATGTTAAGGAAATCAAGATGCATAATCTGAAAAAACATGCTTTTTTTGAAAAATAAGGGAAATCAAGAGATGATACCGAAGAGAGAGAGAGAGAGCGGGGCGACGAGCGCGGTGGGGTAGGAGAGAGAGAGAGCGGGGCGACACGGTGGTTTCCGATCTCCGAATCACCTCCAAATAGAGAGAGGGAAGAGGGAAATCGAAAATGACGAAGGGAAGAAGGGACGATGACTAAAGATCGAAGGCTGTCGAAGAGGACGAAGCGGCAGAGGCAAACGCGCGGGAAGTAGAGCGAGGAAGGAGGGAAAACGAAGCGCCCCTTTTTTTTTTGGGGGGGGGGGGGGGGGGGGTTGGGAAAATGGCGAGCGAAAGATTAGGGTTCGCGGTTTTTATCGCAACTTATTCACCGGCGTTTCAGTTAGACACGCCGGTGAATGTGTCGGCATATTCACCGGCGTATATTATCAAAACGCCGGTGAATAATACACTTCACCGGCGTTTTAAAATAAAACGCCGGTGAATACGAAGATCGCCCGGCGGTTTAAAGCGACCGCCGGTGTATAATCTTCCCATCTGGCGCCCCATTCCTATTCGCTCCCTACCCCGGCGCTACTAGTAAAACGCCGGGGATTATTCGCCGGTAAAACAAGTATCTTTTGTAGTGTGTAAATGTGTGAGCCTAATTGTTCTCTTAACAACTCCAACCTTCAAATCTTCTTAAGGAGAAAAGTGTTTCGGTAAACATCAACTTCCACAAGTTTGTAACCACTACTGATTATCATCCTATTTGGTGGTTGTTTTGGAAGGCAATAATTTTCGGGCACACTTGAAATAGAAGATGACCCTACAAGAATGTGTCATATTTAGAGTGAATGTGATTACATATTTTTTTGTCACTCTTCATCTTTAGTATTTACTTCATAAGTTTCTTATAATGAAACATGGTAGACTATATACTTCACATCTCTCTTTAAAAATTAGAAATAGTGGTCGGTGGTCACATCCGCATGTCGAATTTGCAGATAGGCAAAATTTAAAAAACTACACAAAACTTTTGGCCAGTTTAAAAAAACTACACTAAACTTTTTTTTTTAAAGAACACAATCTATATAATAAAACACAAAGAAAGCTATCAAGTGGCTCTCCTTACAATCTCCCCAAAATCAAAGGCCTAGATCTAACCTTACAAAATACATTTTTCCTCCCAAAAGTTTTCCTCCAAAACTCAAATTCAAATCCCCCAACCCAAAACAACTCCTTTATTTATTTAATTATTTTTATTTAATTATTTCTCTCTCTCTCTCTCTCTCTCTCTCTCTCTCTCTCTCATTCAAAAAATTAAGAAAATAAAGATTTAAAAAATTTAGAAAAAATAAAAACTAAAAAATTTTAAAATAATTCAAAAATTCAAAAATTCAAAAAATTCAGAAAACCTATAAAGTATTATAAAAAATTACAATAAAAATTTATAAAAAACTTTTATAAAAAAATTTCAAAAAAATCAATTTTCTTAATTAAAAAAATATTTTTTTATATTAAAAAAAATAGAAAATTTCAAAAAAATTTAAAAAAATTTAAAATTTAAAATTTAAAATTCAAAAATTTTGAAATTTTGAAAATTTGAAATTCTCAAAGCAAATTCAAATCCAAACCTAATGTTGAACCCCAATCAAGAGGTCGTCGACGATATCTAATCCGCTCCTGATTCCATATCGGTGACTCCACCAAATCGAGCGCGGATATCAAGCGACTTCGTATCGGCGACTCCCCTCCTCCGAATCGAGAGCCTCTATATGTAAGTTCAAGCTAATGATAAAAAAGGCGATGGTTGAGCTTAAAGGTAGATATACTGCTTCCTCATATAATATGTTTGCTACTTCAATTAATTTGCTGAACCTCCAAAATTATTTTATATAATCAAATCAGGTGCACCGTTCCGAAGACGTGTCGTAGGCACGTGTCAACGAGCAAACCTAGTGTTTAAATAAGGTCCACTGGGTTAGTTAGGGTTAGGGTAGGGTAGGGTTTAAAAAAACCACTTTCATCTTTCATTTTTGTTTAAAAAAATCACACTCATCTTTTATTTGTGTTTAAAAAAATATCACTTAATTAATTAGATGATTAAATAAGCCCCCCCCCCCCGAACTAATCCTAAACCTAATCCTAACCCTAACCCTAACTAACCCAGTGGACCTTATTTAAACATTGTGTCCTTTTAAAAAAAATAAAAAATTAGTATATTTTTTTAAGGGATATTTTAGCAAATGCCCCCATTCAAAATGTATAAACTAGCATATACCCCCACTATTTTTAAAAACTAAGAAATACCCCTAGTTTGGATGGAATCATTAAAATTCCGTTAAGTTAACTTACGTGCATCACATGTAACACAGTAAAATGACCAAAATACCCCCAATAAAATTATTTTAGCAAATACCCCTATTCAAAATCTAAAAACTAGCATATACCCCCACTATTTTAAAAAAAGGGATATTTTAGCAAATGCCCCCGTTCAAAATATGGAAAGTAGCATATATCCCCATTATTTTTAAAAACTAAGAAATACCCTTAGTTTGGACGGAATCGTTAAAATTCCATTAAGTTAACTTACGTGCATCACACGTGACACAGTAAAATGACCAAAATACCCACTACATAAAGTAAGGGTTTCTTGAAGCAAATTTGAAAAGAGAATGAACCGTCTCCTTTCCACTTTGCAAGTCCGTATAATTTTTTCTCTGATGGCCATCTACCCCACCTTGTTATATTAGGGTTTTTAAAGAAGAAATACCCCAACTCTAATCAGTCATTGACTCATTGTAAGCATCTTCTCCACCTTGTTATATTAGGGTTTTTGATAGATTATGTTTGTTTGATCGTTTCAACTTGATCAATTTTGTGATGTTTTTTCCTGAATTCTTTTTTAAGGAAAATTGGTTGTAGGAAGAGCCATGAATTCGAGAAGGTTCGCATCTGAATCTTTGTTCTATTATTTTGTTTATATTTTTATTATTCGGATGCGAACCTTCAAAAATTCATGGCTCTTCCTACAACCAATTTTCCTTAAAAAAGAATTCAGAAAAAAAACATCACAAAATTGATCAAGTTGAAACGATCAAACAAACATAATCTATCAAAAACCCTAATATAACAAGGTGGAGAAGATGCTTACAATGAGTCAATGACTGATTAGGGTTGGGGTATTTCTTCTTTAAAAACCCTAATATAACAAGGTGGGGTAGATGGCCATCGGAGAAAAAATCATACGGATCTGCAAAGCGGAAAGGAGACGGTTCATTCTCTTTTCAGATTTGCTTCAAGAAACCCTTACTTTATGTAGTGGGTATTTTGGTTATTTTACCATGTCACGTGTGATGCACGTAAGTTAACTTAACGGAATTTTAACGATTCCGTCCAAACTAAGGGTATTTCTTAGTTTTAAAAATAGTGGCGGTATATGCTAGTTTCCATATTTTGAACGGGGGCATTTGCTAAAATATCCCTTTTTTTTAAATAGTGGGGGTATATGCTAGTTTTTAGATTCTGAATAGGGGTATTTGCTAAAATAAATTTATTGGGGGTATTTTGGTCATTTTACTATGTTACATGTGATGCACGTAAGTTAACTTAACGGAATTTTAACGATTCCATCCAAACTAGGGGTATTTCTTAGTTTTTAAAAATAGTGGGAGTATATGCTAGTTTTCACATTTTGAATGGGGGCATTTGCTAAAATATCCCTTTTTTTAAACTGGCCAAAAATTTTGTGTAGTTTTTTTAAATTTTGCCTTGAAGATACTTTAATGTGAGCTCCTCAATTTAGGAGTAGGAAATCGGTCTGGCAGATGAATAAAAAAGATATACTTTACTAATTCTTTGAATTTTTTACAATTAACTCTCCAGTATGCGTGTTTTTATATTGGTCCCCCTCCCCCAATATAATAACATTAGAGCATCTGTAGTCATTTGCTAAATATGCATAATATGCATATTTGGTCAAAAAGAGCGCTGCTGTCGTTGGCCAAATATGCATATTATGCATAAATCGCTACAGGAGATTGCTATAAATGAGAACGGAAATGAGAAATATGCATATATGAGAGACAGATTGAAGTGTCGTCACACAAAAAAAAATATTTCTTTAATGGTTGGATGGCACTTGAAGTGCCATCGCCAAAAAAAAAAAAAAAAAAAAATTGAATGGTCAGACAGCACTTGAAGTGCCTTCCCTTCAAAAAAAAATTTGTAATAAAAAAAACCAAAAAACCCCCCACTTCTCTCGGACATTGCCGTCCCACCCTCTATGTAGTTTTTTGTAATTTTTTGTAATTTTTTTGTAATTTTTGTAATTTTTTTATAATTTTTTTTGTATTTCAAGTACGATTTTTCCGTCGAACGGCACTTCCCACCATTTATTTTTATTTTTTTTCTCTCCAACGAAACATGATATGTCACCCATCTTTTAAAATAATTTTTTGTTTTTTTTTCTCTCCGACGGAACATGAAGCACCGTCTGTTATTATTTTAATTTAAAAAGGTAAAAAATAGCATTCTACCAACTGCAGCAAAACGAGAGATTATTATATCCATTTATCCATTTATGCATATTTATACCATCAACGACTGTGGATGCTCTTACACTTGTTTTAAAAATGTAATTTTTTTTAAATATAAATCATTAATTTATGTTATTCTCGTGAATTTTTCTCCTCCTAAATACTTCCATAGACATCTGGGGATAGCGAAGAACTATTTTCACGGGGTTCCAATTAAACAAGGGTTTCTTCCATTTATCTCTTTTCTTTTTCATGATATACTTAATTTGGTCATGTAGACTGTTAATTATATCTCGAGTATAAATCGGTTATCGTAGCTGGAAGAAATTTTCATGCATGTAAAGTATGACAATATTTTAATTTGTGTTGTAGAATTTGGGGTGCATTATGATTTTAAAATATGGAGAAGGGCATTTTGAAAATAAATCATGTTCAATTCCCTCCACAATTTTAGTTGGATGACATTAGAATTAGAATGAAAAGTCAAAAAAGGAAACTAAATCGGTTAAATTATACAAAATTCAATGAAATCAGTAGCAAATACTGCAATTTGGGAGACCTTTCTGAGTAAAATTACAGATCCACTTACAATTGCAACTGTTTAGTTTATAGTAGGCTAAATTTAAAAAAAAAACTCTTTTAACTATTACCTTTATGAAGAAAACCTCACTGAAAATCACACTTAAGTATGGTTGTACCTCAGTTGAGACTTATATTTGTTTTGCCATCCGTGGTTTAGGCAGTCTGTCTTAGCCTCCGTTGTGCTGCTAGAGTTCCATGGGACTGCTAGTGGAGTTGGTGGTTTTCGAGTAGGGAGGTTTGGTCTTCTAGCTCCTGGCGCTCTCCTGTCGTCCTGATATTCCTTCGGGTTCGGATTGTTTGGTTGGTTCCATCAGAAGCTTGGTTTTTTTCCTGGATGATGACTCCGCCCCCGTCCTTGTTTTTCGGTGTGGCGCTTCGTTTTGATCTCGCTCCCTCCGCTAGGCGTTGCTAATCAGCCTTTTTTGTATTATTTGTGTATTCTTATTTCTGTTTTACTCCTTATAAAACCATTGATTATTGCCTGTAAATTAACTGTTTTTATTGATATATATATGTTTTGATGGCTGGAGCCGTTTGGCTCTATCCGATTCATCAAAAAAGTATGGTTGTACCCCTCTCTGGAAGTATATTTTCAAAAAAATTGCTTCTAACTTTTCTGCTTGTATTTGATAACTCTATTCATTTTTAAAGTTGATTCAGAAAACATCATGTATCTTTCTCATTATTTTCAAAAAATCTCACTCAACTTTAGCATAAAGCTCGTGCCGTCAGAGTGAATTTTTTACAAATATATTCGAGTGTGGTTTCCTTCCAAAAAAATTTAGTGAGATTTTCTGCATAAAAAAAATAATTCAAGAAATTTTTTTCAAATTTAGCCTTAATAGTAGTTCATACAGTCAAATCATAGATTAAGAAAGTGGATTAATCAACAAGATCTATATATATATATATATATATATATATATATATATATGGCAGCATGAATCATCTTTCTCTTTTTATCATGTACACTTTTTATCTCCTGCACTTTTGATCTAGACTTTTCTTTAGTTGAAGTCAATATATTAAGCAGTTAGAATGAAGGATGACTCAAGCTGAAGTGTATACAATTAGATCAAGATTACTGCAGCTAACCATATAATTTTTAAATTTAAACCCTACTAATTAATTAATTAAATGGAATATTCCAGTTACAATAAAGCTTTACCGACATCTTAAGTATTAGTGTAAAGTATGGCTTCCGCAAGCCACTAAATTTCAACTTTTTTGACTCTTAACCAAACTGACAAGTAAATTAAGTGGTTTAGCTCCTTCTCTTTCCTTTTTTTTTTTTTTTTAATTTTTTCGGAAAGCCAAAAACATGTTTGGTTAGGGTGTTTTGTAAAAAGAGTTTTCATAAAACTTCAATTTCAGTCATACTCTCTCTATACGAGCGCAACCTTACATTTTTAGAAAAGCATTTTTTGAAAACTCTAACTTGTTTGGTTAGAGTTTGGTTATGGTGTTTTCAGAAAACTATTTTCAAAACAACAAACCAAACGCACTTAATAAACTTTTGTTTATTTATCATAATTAAGCTACTAAGATCTTCTTTCACTTTTTAGATATTTTTTTTTTCAAAATAAATAATTTGTTTTCGCATTGAAAATCCATACCATTCATTATGATCAGGATAACCAAAAATTATATTTAGGGGGGGGTGGGTGGGTGGGTGGGTGGGTGGGGGGGGGGGGGGGGGGGGGGGGAGGGGGGGAATGATGAATTTGTCCCTTAATTAAGTGAACAATGATTCATTAACAGCATAAAATTAAATAACTTGCAGTTACTTTATTTTTTATAACGATGATAGAGTCTTAGACTCCAGCCCAATATTATTAATAGAATAAAAAGTATACACAGGAAAACAATTTTATGTTAGGTTTTGTGAGAAATTAACAATTGGGAATTAGGGTTTATCTCTAGATCTAAGTTGCTTGAAATATTCACCCTAGATATCAAGATTGGAATACCTAGACTGCTATCACAAGCCAGTATTTATTCCTAAATACTGGTTTGGATATCGGGTTATAAGCCCACAAACCCGCGTTCCAATATCCAATCAATTGTACGTTCATTACACGTGTTACACATATGCACGTGCTATATTTATATAGAGAGAATATATCAATATATCCAACAATCTCCTCCTATATTCTCAATATATAAAGTACAGAATGATCTCATCAGATCAGTATACAACTGACTGGCTGATAGAAGTCCATAAAGGAAAAGCATCATAAAGGTATAGTTTCATAAGAACCAATAGAATTATAAAACTGAATAGTTCAATCAAGACTAAACCAATATAATTAACTAGTTCCAAACCATATCCAATTCAGAATAGTTCACAAAGACTAAACCAACTGGAATAATCTGTCATAGTTTCAAAATCAAACAAAGCAAATAAACTTCAAGAACAAAATATGAGTTTTAAGCTCATGAACACAAGAGTCTTAAACTCAACAGAAGTTTTACCAAGCAAGTGACTAATTTATTCTCAAAAGAAATAAATTGAAATTCTATCATTGCACACTGCTTTATGTTTACTCCTCTATTTTGAGCAAATCATTATTTTTGAAATCTATGTTGACAGATTCATCTCCTCCATCTTTGCTACCTTATTGAAAACTAGAAAATCAAAAGACACATCTCTAAGAATTCCAACATATTTCACAAAGTATCTAGTTCCACAAAAGAACTTAGTACAATTCATAATTAGCATAGCAAAAATATAACGCAAGCATCACAATCAAGTATCTTTAACAAGTAAAGTACATGAACTTTATAGTTTCTACACAAGAACCATACTATGTTTCATATTGGAATGAAAAGATTGCCGTTTCAATCATGGTTTAACATTGAATCATCAAAATTGGAATGAAACATGTATCCATAAAAGACATATCATCAAAATTGGAATGATATTTAGGACAATTTAATCATCGGAAACACATCGACAAGTTTTCATGTTTCGTATTGGAATAATATGATTATTCTAAGTAAATTTTCTAGATATATAATACCATCAAAATTGGAATGACATTATATATTTGTGGAATTTATGTCGAATCATCAAAATTATCTAAAACATGTCAACTGCCTAAAATTGATGCTTAAGTTTGAACTTCTCTATGGCTCCAATTGGATTCTAAATTTCAAAACTTGTTGGATGTTAAAGCTTTGACTCAATAGCTTTTAACTCCATTTTCCCACAGTTTTGATAATTAGATCACTTTCAAGTCTCTTAGTAAGAGCATTAGCCATACTTGTCACAATTGCACTTTATCTATGAGAAAGTTCAACTAGGCTTCTTTAAGCCTTAATATACTCCTCTTACTATTATAGAGTGAGTTATGAGCTACAGTGCATTGTAGTTTGATAGTCGCATAACAGAATTAGAGAGTTACTTAAACTTCTTAATGGATAACTAGCAATAATTTCTTCAATCCACTCAGTCTTTTTCCCTGCAGAGGATTACACATAGAGGTCTGATTTCATGGATGATAGCACAGTGCCCGTTTGCTTTTTATTTTCATAACATTTCTGTTTCTCCTAGTGTAAACACATATCTACTAGTTATTGACTTTCACTAAATTCTGAGCATCATAATGCATCAGATCAGCCATTCATTCGAAGAATGACTAGAGTAGCATAAAGCAAACTCTTGAATACCACTCAGGTATCTCATTAGCCTCTTAAGGACACTCAAATGTGTATGAAATTATTAGTGAATCTGCAGATCATACATACCTCAAAGGCTATGTCTATTCTAGTGCAGATCTTTGTATACATGAGATTGTCAATTCCTTTAGAATGATCTACATGTCTCATAGTTGCACCATCATTAAGTGTTAACCTTTTATCATAATCAAAAGGTGTGTTTCAAAACACACTTTCAATCACTATATCCCCACTTTTGAAACACATTTTAATTTGATGAGTTTGACTAAGAGTTATTCCTTGCCAACTGAAAACTCACCCTTATACCTATGGTGTCCACAGTACCTAGGTTTTCATATTGAAATCTTTGGATAGCACAATTTTAACTTCATTTGTAATAAAGATGTCACTTCCAAGAACATGCATATCAATAGAATAAATAAATAATACCCACTATATTTGACACACCACAAAGTTGAAGGCACTGATCTGAATTACTTGATTCATATACTAGGCTCTTTCAAAAATTTGTCAAATTATTTATTTGTTGGCTATACATGTTTTAAGAATATACAATGATTTTACTAAATTGTAAATCTTGTTCACTAAACATATTAGTTCAAAACTTTCCAGTACAAAACTGTTCAGTACAAAACATCAAGTACAAAGCCTTTTAATTATCCTTTATGAATGACAAAATTTTCAATAGATGTAAGGGTAAGAAGAATACTTATTGTAGCAATATGACAAACATGTGAGTAGACATCAAATAAATCTACTCCATTTTTCTCAGTCAATCTGTTGCTACTAAAAAGTATTAAAATTGCTACTGAACAATCAAAATTAAGTTTCTTCTACAAAACCCTACTTACTTACTATAGTTTTAGCCTCTTTCGGCAGATCAACTAAATTAAAGTATTATTGTATGACACAGAATCATCTCATTGTCTACTAAAGACTCTTCTTAGCTCATTTATCATTCAAGTTTTCAAGTGTTAGTAAGGCTAGTTCTTGATTCCAACTGTGAATCATTGAACATGTCTGTAGGACTAGATTATTTCATACATTTATCTTTGATGAACATATCCTCAAAGAACTTTGTAAGTCTAGATTCTTCTAATCACAAATTAGATAGATCCAACATCTGTCCACAGAGCTACATTCTGCACTTTCTAAGCACATAAATATTTGTTGTAGGTCCTACTTTAGGCCTTCTAGGGTCATGTACTCTAACAAAAGTGTCACAACACACATTTTCACTTTAACAAAACTGTTTGTGTTTTCATACCATGATTTACAAGGTGTATTCAATTTAGAGTGTAGTAACACATTAGAGATATGATTAACAATACAACATCACTCATAATTACACAAGACAAACAATAGTCAATAATATAGAATTCAACATTTTACTAAGTGTTTGATTCTAACTTTTATCAATACCGTTTGACTGTTGTAAGTAGAGTGCGGTAGAGATTATGCACAATGCAAACTTCTCTAAAGTTGTTAAAACATATTCACCACCTCTATTAAATCTGAACCCTTGATTTTTAGCATTTAACTATAATTTTTAATTCGTTGAGAATAACAAGTGCTTCATTCTTCATATATATGACAGACTTATATTAATCAACTACAAAAGCGATTAAAATACTTCTGACCAACAATTGTCTCATCTAGTCACAAAGCTACTGAGATCATAAATATCAAAATGTATTGACTCAAGAAATTTTGTGCTCCTAGAGACCATACTAAATGATTTTCTAGTGATCATAATCTGAGCACAACTTTCATATTTGTCATATTTAATGGAGTGTCATTTAGTAGAGTTATGAGTTTTAACAAGATCAAACAATTTAATATATAGTTCATAGTGATTCTAAATTTCAAAACAACTTGGATGTTAAAGCTTTGACTCAATAGCTTTTAACTCCATTTCCCCACAGTTTTGATAATTGGATCATATTTTCTTACAAACAATTGAATATATAGTTCTCAAATCTTAGCCAATTATGCTATGTTCAAGAACACAATTAGAACTATTATTATTAATTGTCTCATTTGTTAAACTCAACTTATACATACGATTGACAATATATGCACTTTATAAGAGTTAATACAAAATTACTATATCCCATTTTACAAAAATTATTTGCTTTATCTAATGGTTCTAACAATGTCCACTTGCTCAAACACATTGAGCGAAGAGTTCTTTTCTTTATTCGTTCTTCATCATCTTGATAACGCTAAATGAGATAATGATTAACATATTATAATTCAACTTTGCACATACAGTACAATGAACGAGAAGGAACAAAACGTAACTAGTAGAGTCATATTCTACATTAAGAGATGCTCTCTCCTAAGTTACAGACATTTGTTATACATCTTATACAATTTTATTTTATTTTAAATTTTAGAAAAGCAAATATGTAATCTCACACAAACTGCAAACAATGGATTTGTCAAAATATCTATACACATAGTATGATAAAACACTTAACAACCCTAAACATGCTAGTTTTCCAGAGTGAGAATAACTATGATCTAAAACTCTCATTCATATGATCAAACGCACAAAACGTTAACACATTCATCACATGAAAAATACTGAGAAAATTAAAATAGATCATACCGACACTTCAAGTTAGAAGTGTTTTTCCAAATTCGATGGAGAAGCCTGCGTAGTGCAGACTTATCATACCATGATGCAAATCCATCGTCTCCAACATACACAATTTGTAGGTAACATTAAAGTTCCTACATTCATCAAATTGTTAAAGATTAGCCAATTAAACAAATTATTAGCGCATCTAATTCTAACAACAATTTAATTGGAGATCCGAATTATATAGTCAACATACTGTTTAATAAAATAGATATTGTGTTTTAGCACATAGCCAAAATAACTGTTCAACTTGTATTAAATTAAACAAATGATTAATACAGTCTTGAACTTAACCACTCTTAGCATCATAGTAATTCTATAATTCAAAACGTAATCTTAGAACGAGTGTTTTGAACTTCCAGCACATAGCAAAATATTTAATAGAAATTTAATATGAGGAAAGTAAAGAACTTATCTTTCACCATCGCTTCCCCTTCAATTGATTAGACTCATGTCTATTGGGAACAAATCCAAACAACAAACCATTCTGCGCTAAAGAGATCCAGCATTGAACAGCTTGTGTGCGTCTAAACAGATTTGATGATGAAATACAAAAATCCCTTCACTGTCTTCTTCAAATTAGGGTTCCACACAGACCCAATCAGATCTTGATGAGATACAAAATTTCTCTTCACTGTCTTCTTCAATTAGGGTTCCACACAAGACCCAATCTGTTGAATGGTGAAGAAGAGGGAGGATCTCAGAGTCAGCGCCTGAGGGAAGGCTACCGTCGACTGCGATCGGGAAGAGAGAGGGCAGAGTCGGCGCCTGAGATGCGACTGTCGTCGACAGCAATCGGGAAGAGATGGGGTTCGTGGGTCGCGCTTCGACCTCGCGACAGATCGGCGAGCGACGGATCGTCGAGCGACGATCGACGAGCGATAGGCTTCGGCTTCGCGACGTAATCGACAGGGAGATCTCGACCTCGCGACGCGATCGTCAGGAAAGAAGCGATGGACGGAGTTAGGGTTCGGACGTCGACTTCTTCGTTTCCGATGTGATCGGCGGCTCCAACTGAATCCGACGGGATTCAACAACCACTGGCATCCCTCTTAATTAATCTTACAAAATTGACTACTACTATCTCAAGATTGTTAGGTTTTGTGAGAAATTAACAATTGGGAATTAGGGTTTATCTCTAGTTCTAAGTTGCTTGAGATATTTACCCTAGGTATCAAGATTGGAATACCTAGACTGCTATCACAAGCCAGTATTTATTCCTAAATACTGGTTTGGGTATCGGGTTATAAGCCCACAAATCCGCGTTCCAATATCCAATCAATTGTACGTTCATTACACGTGTTACACATATGCACGTGCTATATTTATATAGAGAGAATATACCAATATATCCAACATTTTACACAGAGAGTAAAACTATTAGCAACAGAACCGACACGGACTCAACCACTACACAACAAAACAGATAAACAGTAATGGAGCGCATTGCCAAACAAGCATGACGCCACACCCACACTCAACGACCGGATCAAAGATGAGCTAGGCCAAAAGGAGACGATGCTGGCTGGGGAAGATGAGCAGTCGGCAGGAGACGACCAGGAGAAACGAACCCCCCGACAAACAGCCTCCCAATACGACCAAAACCGAGCAATGTCGAAGCCACCACGCCCTCCAACCATAATGCACTCAGTCCAGCTAAAACCACTGGCTGACAATAGCCACCGAAGCATTTAAACAGAGCACAATGGCAACGGGGCTCCAGGAGGGAGAAAAACAACCAAACTAATACTCTAGCCACTACTAAGCAGCATGAGGAAAAGACGAACTCAGCAACCGAGAGCGCAAGCTACCTGCAAAATTAGAGCAACAAAAAAATGAACATAACCAAAGTAATTGACTACTGAATTACTAGAAGAACGAAAAAAATGCCCCACACAATTGGAGCTACAAATAAAAGAGCAAAGCCAAAGTAAAACCAGGCAACAACTATAAATAAAAAATGAAGTAAAAAGCCTGGCAACAATCGCAGCAAACGACAATAAAAGATCAACCCCATCCACCCACAACCTGAAATCACAGCACCAAACAGCATCAGCGGTATACCCACATCCTTGATCGAAATGATTAGGGTAATAACTGACTACTAAATGACCAAAAGAACAAAGTCACGCCCCAGAAAATTGGAGCAACATAGAAATGAACAAACTTAAAAAAAGTAGGGAGGTAAAATGCATTGCAATATTCGCAGCAACCACCAGGAGACGGTCAAAACCGTCCTCCCACAACCAGAAACCACAGAACCAAACCGTAGCAGTGGACAACCTGCATCCTTGCTCGAAATGAACAAGATGAACAAATAGAAAATGAACACATAGCTTCAGTAAACTAGAAAATCCAAAAACTGAGTCGAACTTGACATAAGCTGGTATACAAAAGGGTAGAACATAAGAAAACCACCATAAACAACAGTAGTCCATGAAAAGCAGCCAAAAATCTCGAACTGCTAGAATACAAAAGGCATCATGGAAACAGATCTAATCCTGTATTTTTGACAAGCTAGCCAAGAACAGAGAGAAAAAATATGAAGATACCAGAGGACTCAGCTCTGCAAGAGGAAAATAAGTAGAGAATTACAATCTAAGAACAAAGACTCAATGTAAAGTAGAATTAGATGAACGAAAAAAATGCACCGCCTCATCGAGACGAAAAAGGTGCAGGGCCTCCACTTTATCTTGAGATAAAGTGGGCGGCTAATGTTTAGTAAAGAAAATAAACTCGTCAATAATAGTGTCAATAGGTCTTGAATTTTTTGAAAAAACTCTATTGTTACGTTCTATCCATATTACCCAAATGATAGCCATAATTGAAAGCACCCAAGAATTACGAAATTCTTTTTTAACTGAATTGGACTTCCAAGAGGAGAAGAAGGTGTTAGGGATGGTCGGGGCCTGCCAAGCTGCCACGCAAATAAGCCACAGTGGACGAGTAAAGGTGCAATGAAGAAAAAGGTGCTCAGCGTCATCATGACATATGAGACATAAGGCGCATAATTGGCCAAAGGCGATATGCCTCTTGTTAAGAACTTCCACATTAAGGAGTTTGGTGTTAAAAGTGAGCCAAGATAGAATTTTGGACTTCAACGGAGCACAGCTACTCCTGTAATACCCCGTATTTCTGAATTATATAAATGGTTTGAAATATATAATGAATTTGTGACTTGGTCCTATAGAGATTTCTATAGGAAGGGATTTATAAAAGAATTAAAAATGGATTTGATATGGGAGGGATTCTTTGAATCCCGGTTTGTAAAGTGGTGGAGGGTCCCACCCGATTTAATCCAAGCACAGCATGTATGTGCTGTGTTTGAAGGACATGACGTGGCATCTAAGGAATGGTTATTTCCTTGGTGTGCACGGGGTATGGGAAGGGAATTTGTCCCATATCGCAGGTTTCAAGAAATAATATATTATATAAATATAATTGCCAATGATCATTAGTCACCAATTCGGTTAACCACCTTTTGAGAGGCAGCCTGTGGTGGGCAGTTGTACTACATAGTATCTAATTTGTCTATAAAATTGTATAAATTGTCCGAGCCCGGGGCAGGGGCGTTACAAATGGTATCAGAGCCGACTTTCGACGCCGAGGGTGTGAGAGCAGTGAGTTATGGACTCCAGAATGATCGGCGGAGTGAGACAGATGGACAGAGATCCACAGAATGATCCCGGCGGAGTGAGACAGATGGACAGAGATCCACAGAATGATCCCAGAGTGGGGTCGGTCTCCAGGATTCCAATGGGATCGGTCTCCAGAATTCCAAAGACGAGAGTGACGCTCACAGAAATGCTCTACATCGGCTAGAAAGTAGATCCTGCACTAGATTGTGCATGCCCCGTGCTCATCAGCGAGGACGCTGATTTCTGAAGGGGGGTGTATGTAATACCCCGTATTTCTGAATTATATAAATGGTTTGAAATATATAATGAATTTGTGACTTGGTCCTATAGAGATTTCTATAGGAAGGGATTTATAAAAGAATTAAAAATGGATTTGATATGGGAGGGATTCTTTGAATCCCGGTTTGTAAAGTGGTGGAGGGTCCCACCCGATTTAATCCAAGCACAGCATGTATGTGCTGTGTTTGAAGGACATGACGTGGCATCTAAGGAATGGTTATTTCCTTGGTGTGCACGGGGTATGGGAAGGGAATTTGTCCCATATCGCAGGTTTCAAGAAATAATATATTATATAAATATAATTGCCAATGATCATTAGTCACCAATTCGGTTAACCACCTTTTGAGAGGCAGCCTGTGGTGGGCAGTTGTACTACATAGTATCTAATTTGTCTTATAAATTGTATAAATTGTCCGAGCTCGGGGCAGGGGCGTTACAACTCCAAATGCTTTTGCGACCGGAGATTTGACACCTCCAAAATTAAGAAAATTATAGAAGGATTTCACAGAAAACCCGCCTGAGCTGGTCCATCTCCATATAACATCTTCTTTGGGATGCCAGTTGTAATTGTTTAAGTGAGATAAAAGGAGAGTGAAATTAGGCATTAAAGAGGGAGGTAGATCACTACTGAAAGGAATATTCCACTCCCTAAGGTTGTCATGAACAGTAAGGTATTTTGCCACGTTGGCAGAGGGGTTAGACGCCAACCGGTAAAGGGTAGGGAAGGTAGATGCGAGCTTAAGATCCCCAACCCAACGGTCTTTCCAGAACTTGGTCCTTGAACCGTCTGCACACACGTGGCTAATACCACTTTGGAAAGGAGCAGAAACTTTCTAGACTCTCTTCCAAAAAGGGGACGCCTTGTAGGAAAGGGAGTGGTGAAAGTCCCAAACCCTCCGCCGACTGTAACATTTACTGGATATAAGTCGAGCCCATGGAAGGTGATCTGCTTTCAGCATTCTCCATAACCATTTACCCAAAAGTGCAAGATTTTGATTCCTGAGATCTAGGACTCCCAGACCACCAGCATCCTTGGAAGTACAAACTGTCCTCCAATTGCAACGATGTGTACCGGCTCTATACAAATTAGCACCCGACCAAAAGAAATTTCTCCTGATCTGATCTATCCTCTTAATGACCCATGACGGGACATAGAAAAAGGACATCATGAATAAAGGAATAGAAGAGTGAACTGAATTAACTAGGATCAATCTTCCTCCTCGAGAAAGATGCTTACCAGACCATATGTTGAGTCTGGATTCAACTTTTTCAATCATCGGAATCCAATCGGATTTGTGCAACTTGACCCACCTCAAAGGAATGCCTAGATACTTAACTGGAAAGGAGGCGGAGGCATAGTTGAAGAATTGAGCAATCTCAAGTTGACGATTGTTAGACCCACCGAGCCAAAGGACCGATGATTTATGAAAATTAATGGATAAACCAGAAGCACTTTAGAAGATATAAAGAAGGAGTTTGAGGTTCCGTAAGGTACAGTCGTTAGGCTTAGCAAAAATAATGGTGTCATCGGCATATTGTAGATTAAGCACTCCCCGGAAGCTGTGCGATCCGCCAAGGTCTTCTATGACATTAGCATCCCAAGCTTCCCGAATCAGTTTAATGAACACATCAGCAACTAGAGAGAAGAGAAGGGAAGAAATAGGGTCCCCCTGACGGAGTCCACACTTGCACTTGAATTTATTGCCTTTTGATCCGTTAATGATAACGGAAGAGGTGCTAGCAAAAAGGCTGGACTTAATCCAGGCGATCCACCTCGGTTCGAAACCTCTATGCAAGAGGATATCGAAGAGGAATGCCCAACTGACTTTATCGTAAGCTTTTTCGAAATCTAATTTTAAAAAAATCCCCTCGGTATCGGATCTGTGGCATTCAGAGATAATTTCTTGAGCGGATGCCACACTGTCCAGAATGAAGCGATCTTTTATAAAACCTGTTTGGGCAGGATCGATTAGCGGAGAGATGACTAAGCTTAGGCGGGTAGAAAGAATTTTCATGACAAGCTTAAATGTGGTGTTGAGGAGACTAATAGGTCTAAAATTAGTGATCGTATTAGCTCCCATAATTTTAGGAATGAGAACAATGTGAGCGTAATTGATGTGATCGAAAGAGAAGGAACCTTGATGAAGTTCCGCGAACATCTCTAATAGGTCATCTTTAAGTAATTCCCAAAATCTTTGGAAGAAAAAAGCCGGAAAGTCATCGGTCCCCGGCGTCGAATCTCCTTTTAATAAAAAAACAGCGGTTTTAATCTCTTCCATGGAAAAGGGTGCTTCAAAACTAGACAAATCATGAGCATCACGCTCATATAGCTGATCCCAGTCCAGTTGGATGGTTTGGGGTTTAGACTCCCCCAAGAGATTTTTATAGAACGTAAGAAAGGTAGCATGGAATTGAGAATCAGAGTTAAGCTCAATGCCATTATCTGTAATGGAAGAGATGCGATTGCAGCACTGACGGTGAGAAGCAAAATTATGGAAAAAGTGTTGTGCGGAATACAAATCAAACCAACAATCAAACCAACGCGGAAACAAAGAGAGAACCAGCGAGAGAAAAACAGAAAAACAAGCAACACAAGAACACAAGATTTACGTGGTTCGGCAAAACGATGCCTACATCCACGAGGGCGGTTGGGGTTTCTTTACTATGATCTCCAATGGGCAAACAAAGCCTTTACAAGAGATGACGGCTGCAAAATCCGAATAAGGTGTTACCATTTACAAAACCCTAACGGGTGTATTTATAGGGAAACTATTGGGCCTTTCGAATTAGGCCGAATCTGGATCCAAAACCCGCCGACAGTCGACTGGTCTTCATACCAGTCGACTGATTCCTTCTGGACGGTCGACTGACTCCCACGTACAGTCGACTGCTGCTGCTGTATACTCAGTCTTCGAAAACTCCTCTCTGGACAGTCGACTGCTCCTCCATCCAGTCGACTGAAGCTCTGAAACTTTCGAACACTGCAGATACCAAATACCAGAATCGAGCCATTATCCTACAATCTCCACCTTGGCGAGATCTTCCAAGTCAAGTATCCAACAATCTCCACCTTGGTGAAATCTTCCAAGTAGCCCAAGCAATCTCCACAAATACTCCAAAACAACTGCTCATCACCAAATGCAACAAACGAACCCAAACTCCACCTTAGTATGATATCACATACTAAACAAACCAATAGCAAAGCACTATCCCAACTGCCCATGCCAAATTATCAAACATGCAAAATATTAGCCAGGTTCATGCAATGCTTGAACTTGGCTGCCCCAACAACTTTGGTCAACATATCAGCAGGATTATCAGCTGTTCCAATCTTCACCAAATGAATATCACCATCCTTTATCAAATCACGCACAAAGTGATAACGAACATCAATATGTTTGGTCCTCGAATGATGAACTTGGTTCTTCGCTAAATGAATAGCACTCTGACTGTCACAGTGTACCTCCACCTTCTCCCGATGAATTCCCAAGCTCTTCAAAAGTCCATGTATCCAAATGGCTTCCTTCATGGCCTCAGCAACCGCCATGTATTCAGCCTCAGTAGTAGACAACGCTACAGTGGACTGCAAATTGGACCTCCAACTTATAGGTGCTCTAGCCATAGTAAACAAATAGCCTGTAGTAGACCGCCTCTTATCTAGATCACCTGCATAGTCAGAATCAACATACCCAACCAATAACCTGCTAATATTGTCATCCCTTTCAAATTTCAAACCCACATCTGTGGTGCCACTTATGTACCTCAAAATCCATTTAGCTGCTTGCCAATGCTCTTTGCCTGGATCATGCATATATCGACTAACCATACTCACCGCCTGAGAGATGTCTGGTCGAGTACAAACCATGGCATACATCAAACTGCCAACCACACTAGTGTAAGGTACATTAGCCATATACTGTCTCTCTTCATCTGTACTTGGAGACTGAGAAGCACTAATTCTGAAATGACTGGCTAAGGGTGTGCTAACTGGTTTAGTTTTCTCATCTATACCAAACCGTTTCAGCACCTTCAAAAGATATTGCTTCTGTGTCAAACTCACTATGCCCTTTGCTCTGTCTCTAGCTATCTCCATCCCAAGTATCTTCTTGGCTTCACCAAGATCCTTCATCTCGAACTCAGAACTCAACTAATTCTTCAAATTTTGAATCTCCTTAGCATTTTTAGAGGCAATCAACATGTCATCCACATATAATAACAGATATATGAAAGAACCATCCTGCAATTTCCTGAAGTAGACACAATGATCAAACTCACTTCTGGAATATCTCTGCACCTTCATAAACTGGTCAAACCTCAAATACCACTGCCTTGGAGATTGCTTCAACCCATAGAGAGACTTCTTCAACCTGCAAACACAATTTTCCTTCCCAGCTGTCTTAAACCCATCTGGCTGCAACATATAAATTTCTTCATCTAGATCCCCATGTAAGAACGCAGTCTTCACATCCATCTGTGTCAATTCAAGATCAAACTGTGCTACCAATGCTAACAAAATCCGAATAGAAGGATGCTTCACAACTGGAGAGAACACTTCATTATAGTCAATACCTTCCTGTTGAGCATACCCCTTTGCAACTAGTCTAGCCTTGAACCGAACACTGCCTTTTGGACCTTCTTTCTTCGTATACACCCACTTGCAACCAATTGCTTTCTTCCCCTTTGGTAGTTGCACTAGATCCCAAGTCTTATTCTTATGAAGAGAGTTCATCTCTTCATCCATAGCAACTTTCCAATCTGCATTTTCTGAACTTCTAGTGGCTTCTTTGAAGTTGGAGGGAACTTCATCATCCACAATGGGAAGAGCAAATGCAACTGTATCTGTAAAGCGAGACGGTCGTTTGATATCTCTTCTTTGCCTTCTTACTGCAATTGATTCTTCCTGCTGGATAGGAACTTCTTCATCATTCTCAGTATCAACCACATCATCTTCATCTTGGACAGGAACAGGATTTTCAACTGACAACTTTTCTAACTCCACCTGTTGGAGAACTCTCCTACCAGTCGACTGGTTATTGCCAACAGTCGACTGTCCCGAGCTCCCACTCTTCTGCTGTTCTAGACCACCAGTCGACTGCTCCTGTACATCAGTCGACTGTCCCGAGATTCTGCTACTTACCTGTTGGAGAACTGTCCCACTCTTCTGCTGCTCACCAGTCGACTGTCCTATACCACCAGTCGACTGTCCCGAGCTAATCATGCTGGTCTCATCAAAAGTCACATCCCTGCTGATTACTAACTTCTTCTGTTCTGGACACCACAACCTGTAACCTTTGACACCAGTACTAAAACCAACAAATATAGCCTTTTTGGCTCTTGCATCAAGTTTAGTTTCAGTTACATGAAAATAAGCAGGACAACCAAATATATGCAAAAAACTATAATCAGATGCAGGTTTACCACTCCATACCTCAATAGGCGTTTTGCCTTCAAGTGCTGCTGATGGTAAACGGTTGACAATGTGGCTTGCATATATAACAGCTTCTGCCCAAAATGTCTTCTTCAATCCAGACTGTGCTAACATACATCTCACCTTCTCAAGTAAGGTTCTGTTCATCCTTTCTGCAACCCCATTTTGCTGTGGAGTCTTCCTAACTGTGAAGTGCCTCTGGATCCCTTCATCTTCACACAACTTCAGAAACGGATCGTTCTTGTATTCCCCTCCATTATCTGACCTCAGAACCTTAATCTTCCTACCAGTCTGATTTTCAACTTTCTTCTTCCAACTTGTGAACAATGTCAAAACTTCATCTTTGTGCTTCATGGTATATACCCAAACTCGTCTGGAGTAATCATCAACAAAAGTAACAAACCAGTGTCTACCACTCATAGAAGGTGTCTGAGTAGGGCCCCAAACATCTGTGTGCACATAATCGAGGATACCCTTTGTCTGATGTACAGCTGTACCAAATTTCACCCTAGTTTGCTTACCCAAAACACAATGTTCACAGAATTCCAACTTGCACCCTTTAGCATCTTTAAGCAACCCTTGCTTCACAAGCCCCTGCAAGGCCTTTTCTCCTGCATGCCCGAGTCGCATATGCCACAACCTAGTAGAGTCGGGAACAACCTGTTTAGGCCTTTCAGTTACACTGGCAGCCTCACCCAAATATGTTTTTTCCTGCAAGAAAAACAAGTTCCTTTTCCTTTGCCCTTTCATCACCACGAGTGATCCGCTAGTCACCTTCAGAATGCCACCTTCACTAGCAAATTTCAATCCACTGGCCTCCAAAGCACCTAGTAAAATCAGATTCTTTTTTAAATCTGGAACATACCATACATCTGAAAGCTCCCTAATAAGACCATCGTGCATTAGCAATTCAATCTTCCCGATTCCTACCTTCTTACAAGGCGCATCATTTCCCATCAAAACTACACCACCATCCATATACTCCAAAGAAGTAAACCACTCCTTTTTCCAAGACATATAATAGGAGGCTGCTGTATCAAGAAACCATACTTCTTGATAAAGTGAGGGACTAGAAGCAAGTGCAAAAGAAAAGTCCTCGCCACTTTCTAAATTATCAACAGTCACATTTGCAGTCGAGTTTCCCTTATTTCGTAGCTTTGGACAATCCTTTTTCCAATGCCCCCTCTCATGACAGAAAGCACATTCATCTTTGGCCGGTATTTTCCTGTCCTTCGAAACTCCTCTCGATTTGGAACGAGATTTGTTTCCCTTTTTCCCAGATTTGGACTCAGATCTGGTCTCAGTCCTGCCCCTTACAATTAAAGCTTCAGTAGTTTCTCTATCAACCATTTTATCCCTTCTCCTAGTTTCATTATTCAACAAAGCATTTGCAACATCTTCATATTTCACAGTATCTTTTCCATATAGTAAAGTAGTTGCTAAATGATCATAACTTTCAGGTAATGAATTCAACAGAATTAGGGCTTTATCTTCATCCTTAATTTGCTCATCCAAATTTAATAAATCAGCCAATAATTTATTAAATGATTCAACATGAGCATTCATAGACATACCTTCCGTATAGGTGAAGCGAAAAAGTCTCTTCTTCAAATACAGCCGATTCTCCAAACTTTTCATCATGTATTTGTCTTCGAGTTTCTTCCACAACACCGCAGCAATGGTATCCCTCATCAAATCGTACTTCTGAGCCTTCTCAATAAAGAGCCGAATAGTCCCACACACAACTCGATTCAACTTCTTCCAATCTGCTTCGGACATATCCTTAGGTTTTTCTACCTCCAAAGCAACATCTTGTTCTTGTTGAACAAGAACATCCAACACCTCACATTGCCACATCCCAAAATTGTTTGTCCCATCAAATTTTTCAACTTCAAATTTTGCGTTGTGAATCGTTGTTCTTGACGAACTTGATCCCACAACATCCTTGGTTGCATCTGCATCACCCGCCATCTCCCTCTAGGTCGAACCAATAGCTCTGATACCACTTGTTGTGCGGAATACAAATCAAACCAACAATCAAACCAACGCGGAAACAAAGAGAGAACCAGCGAGAGAAAAACAGAAAAACAGAAAAACAAGCAACACAAGAACACAAGATTTACATGGTTCGGCAAAACGATGCCTACATCCACGAGGGCGGTTGGGGTTTCTTTACTATGATCTCCAATGGGCAAACAAAGCCTTTACAAGAGATGACGGCTGCAAAATCCGAATAAGGTGTTACCATTTACAAAACCCTAACGGGTGTATTTATAGGGAAACTATTGGGCCTTTCGAATTGGGCCGAATCTGGATCCAAAACCCGCCGACAGTCGACTGGTCTTCATACCAGTCGACTGATTTCTTCTGGACGGTCGACTGACTCCCACGTACAGTCGACTGCTGCTGCTGTATACTCAGTCTTCGAAAACTCCTCTCTGGACAGTCGACTGCTCCTCCATCCAGTCGACTGAAGCTCTGAAACTTTCGAACACTGCAGATACCAAATACCAGAATCGAGCCATTATCCTACAAAAAGGAGGTATTACCTCTCCCTCCTTGAGCCAGCGAACTTTAGCCCTCTGCGCCCATTTGATATGTTCGTTATGAAGAATATCCGCAAACTCTCGCTTGCAAGAACTGTGATCGCTACGGAGAGAATCTGAGATAGGGCCAAACTCTTCAAGCTTATCAATAGAGTCAATGGACGTGAGGAAAAATTCCTTAAGAAAATGAGCATTTGAAAATCACTCTTTATGCCAACTCTTGCAACCGTACTTGATTGCGCGAAGCTAAAGCAAGATACGTCGAAGACCGTGAGAGCCCGTAACAGAAGAAAGGAAATCGGAGATGGGTTTAGAGAAGTTAAAGTTAGAATTCAGTGCAATAGGCACGTGATCAGAAGACGGATTAGGCAACGCATAAGAGAAAGAGTTATGGAAGCGGGAGATCCAATCAAAAGAAACATGGAATCTGTCGAGTTTCGCCATAAACGGCCAAAGACACATATTGGTCCAAGTGAAGGGTCTACCGGTGAGTGGAAGTTCGGACAAATTAAGTGAACGGATGCAATCGTTAAAGCGGGAGGAGTCCCCGCAACTAGATGCATTACCAGATCTTTCATAGGAGAATTTGGTGACGTTAAAATCACCACAGAAAAAACATAAGCCGTGAAGGTTGTTTTGGAAGGAGTCAAATTCGTTCCAAAACAAGTTACGACGGTCAGAGGTAGACGGCCCATAAACCGAAACGACGGTGAGGCTACAATTGAATTCGGTCCAATGAAGGCAAACAACGAGGAAAATAGTTAAACGGTGCACAGAAATTAGAGAGAAACGAGAGTCCTTATATCCAAACAAGATTCCGCCCCGCGTACCAATAGCGTCAAGGGTAATCCACTTTGAGATAAAGGATCCACCAATAGAACATAAGATAGCGGGGAAAATAGAGTCGAGTTTTGATTCCTGTATGGAGATCAAGTCACAATGGGAAGAAGAAATTAGATGGAATACTACTTGTTGTTTAGAAGCGCAACGAAGGCCTCGAATATTCCAAGAAATACTAATCATAAAAACTATGCGTCTCAATAGCTCTTGAAATTTCTCGACTCCTAATGGAATCAAAAATTGCCATGTTGTCAGAGTTGACAGAAAACCCCATGTCCTCCGCAAGACTAAGCATGTCGGAGTTAGATAACGAATCGAAGTGAACTTGGTTAATGGATTCCAGCGATGAATGAGCAGACGACACCAGAACCGGGGGGGTTTCCAGATTACAAATCTGGGCAGCCAGGGAAGCCTTCGACTCCGTAGATAAATGCGAGTCCTTTTTCGCTCGAATTCGAAAATTTTGTTACTTTATAGGGAAAAAAACTTCTAAAATTTTGTTTACATCCAGTATCGTTTTTCCAGATACCCAAAATTTAGAAAATGACAAATGAGTTTCAGAGAGAGAGAGTCTGCTATAGTTAAAGCCAAAATTTTGCCAATAAAAATAAATTAGACAGACATAAGAACTATTTTTTTTCTTTTTCGGACGGCACTAATTATATGTTTATCTTTTCAGTATACTTCGGATGACTATTGTATCAAGTGTATCAAACTATGATTTTTCTAGATCTATATATTCATTGTAATGACTCCAAGAAACATAAGATTGTATTGAGTGTCAAGTTATCCCCGCAAACTAATCGAGAGATAATTTTTTGATCGTACAAGGTTGGAAATTGCCCCCCTACCCCGTGTTTCATTAAAATCTTTAACAAAACAAACAACCAAAAATAGGCTTATGAAGTTCAGATCCCAACAGGCTGGGTTCTGGAATTCATGCATCCCAACCAACAAACAAAAATACAACGAAATGTAATCCTACTGATCGGCCACCCCCGCCAGAACAACTTTCTCGTGCCAATTTGGACTCACTCTCTCACTCAGTCCCTCGCTTGTACGTCGTGTATCCTCTCCAACTATCGTACGCTCTCCCTCGTCGCCCTCAGCAGTGACCCATACAACAAGCAATAACACCATATTAGAGACCCTGTAGGCACTTTACCAATCTGACACTCCATGTCAAGATTGAGTCCTCGTTCTCATCCCCTCGCTTTACCCTCGATGACTCTCACCGCAACCTCGTAACGAGGATAAAGGTCGTACCTGACCCCTGTGAGCCCTCTGACACGAAAGAACCAAAGGCACCCCTCACTTTAACCAACCAAGGTCAAAATAGAACTCAAACTATAAAATTGCCCGACAATCGTCGTCTACACCAACTAAGATACATTTTGTTGCTAATTGTAAGTCGGTTGTAATTTTGGATATTAGGGACAAATTTGGATCTTAGGGACTCCACCGCGTTAATTCAAATTTCAAAACTCAATTTGAAATTCAAATCTCCCCTCTACTGCCGCACTCCCAAATCAGAAATCCCTCCCCCCCCCCCACTCCCCGACCTTCCCCACATGCCTCCACGACAGCCCCGACTATCCCGTAGTTCGCCGCTCGCCGCTCCACGCCGGCGCTAGGCAGCACTCCCGCCACCATCCCGAGGCCACCAGTCCGAGCACCGCTGCGATCTGCGTCGCCATCCCCGATGACGCCAGCCCCAGTCAGCTCATCCCACGACCACATTCACGAATGACGAACTACACCCTGCGCGGCACCTTCGGCCCCGCCAAAGATGCGGCGTTCTCGACCATCGCCGTCGCATCCCTCTCCGACACCGGAGTAGACCCCAAATGACGACCTCGCCATCGCATCCCTCTCTGACACCGGAGTAGATCCCGAATGACGACCGGTGACACCATTTTTTTTAAGATCTAAAAATAGAATATTCCCCCGAATCTTCTAGAACGTCCACTTCCAGATCGTGATGTCGATCTCTATTTCTAGCGGAATCATGCTCCTCTTCCTTAGATCCACCGCTGCCGCCGCATCAAGATTCGCGCCCATGTCTGTCACCGTCGATTTCAGTATTGTCGTGTTCTTCGAACCGTGAACGAACGCCGGGAAAGAACTGGTTCTGATTCCAATACCGTTAGAAGTAACACCGAGAAAGAAAAGTAAGGATTTGGGGAAAGAAATAAGGGGGAAAGAGAAGATGAGAATTGGGAGAAAGAGGTTGAGAGGAAGGGGGGGAGGGGATGAAACCCTAGCCGTCGGTCGTTCCGAAGCTCAGATCTAGGGTTTTTGGTTTTTGATTTTTTTTGGGAACCTTGAGAAAGTCGGTTAGCATACCGCGAGGTTATTACTAATCGAGAGATAATTAATCCTGAATAGGACATAAAACTGCTTTTGTGTATAAGAAGCCCTAATGCCACGAAGGATTATGCCCTTTAATCATTGCTTAGATAATTTATAACATAATTTGAGTGCTTTGCTGATAAGCCTGGTGTGAAAACCATCATGGCAGGCTTATGTATACTAAATATTTTGTTAATCACACTTAATTAACGGTGCGTAAAGGTTAGATTAGTCATGAGCATTTGTTACAAGAATTAAATTGCAAATTTAAGGTGCAGGTGCACGGGCTAGTTCAGACCATTTTTTTTATTTTTTTATACATGGATAGGTTCAAATGACTTGGATAGAGTCAAAGACTCTAGCCGAAAAATATATATAAACAAAATATACAAAATAGAATTCAAAATAGAATTTTGTTATAAAAGAAATTAGATAGGCTGGCTACATAATATTACAACATCCCTAAATAAGCATAACTATAAAAATCAACTTTCTAGAAATATGTTGATATCATGATATATAACTGTGAGTTGGGCTATTAAGTTTGTATAAATCATGATATATAACTGTGAGTTGGGCTATTAAGTTTGTATAAATCATGATATATAACTGTGAGTTGGGCTATTAAGTTTGTATAAAATTCTTTCATCTCATGTAACTTTAATGAGGACATTTTTCACTTGCTATCCCTAACCAATAGCAATACATATATATCACATTAATATCCCAATAATGAAACTTTTTAGAGTGTCATTAAAAGTTTTTTTCCCTTAACTTAAGAATACAATATTCTTAATCCCTTTTGTCGGAGTATTCGAATCTCATGCCCATGCTTCATTCCTACGTTTGGCATCCAAAAGAAGATTTATGTTGGCGATGGACAAGCTCTGGTCTCTTCATTGTGAAATCCTTTTATAATTTTCTCAATCATGGGGGTGTCAACTCACCTCTCGCGGCTTACATTTGGAGTTGTTGTGCACCTTTGAAGGCCAAAATTACCGCTTGGCTGGCAATTAATAACAGACTTCTTACCGTCAAGATCCTCAACAAGAGGAACTTAGCGATAGGTCAGTTTTGTGTGTTGTGTCAACAAGAGGACATTGATCACCTATTTTTGCAATGCGCCTTTACCGAGCAGATTTGGCATATTTGTCTTTTGGCTTGGCGGGTTCCCTCTCTTCCTTCTACTTTCCTTGATATCTGGAATTGCCATTTTGTCAGCAAAAAATACCGCAAGTCATGGATCCTTTCGACCATAGTCCTTATTTGGGTGGTCTGGTTGGAGAGACATAACTGCCTCTTTAAGCACTCCTCTAAATCCATTGACACGATTATAGATGAGTTTATTTTTTTGGCGAATCATTGGCCTTCTTATTTACCTACAGTCAAGATTCATTCTTTATGGCTTTGCAGATTAGATGATGCTACTCTTTTTATGCGTTCTTATAACTCTTACCCTTCACTAGCAAATTTGCTAAATCTCTAATTCTAGTATTATTGCCTTATTTTGCAGAGCTGATCCACAGGATTGGTGTCTCTCTATTCTTTTGATGGCCTGGTTGCTTTTTGAACTGCCTAGCCTTCTTTGGCCTGATTGCATTTTGAACCGCCTAGCCGTCTTTTGGGTCTGATTTCGGTGAATGCTATGGACTCAACAGTGATCCATTAAGTTCCACTGCTACATATTTTGCTTTTCTTTCTACCTCGCTCTCTTTATTGTGATAACTGCTTTAGTTTTTACACTTCTTATGCTTATATCTAGTGGTTTCATGTTCCTGTCTTGTGTTAATTCTGAATGCAGTCGTTTCGTCTCCTCTGAGGGTGTTTCTTAGCCTTCTCTTCAGGTTGGGTGCACTGTTTTTATTTGTGCGGTGGTTGCTTGTGCTAGCCAATGTTTTTTAGCAGTAGCCGCCACTTTATGCTCCTATGGGATATATGTCGAAGAGTGACATCCCTGGCCATTCTTGTCGTGCTCTCAGAGCATGTTTGGTTTTGGAGTTGCTTCGGGCAGCTCTGGGCGATCCTTCTAGTTCATCTGCCACTTGAAGATTCCTTCTCTCGTTTATTACTGGTGGTTTGTTTTTATGATGATTTTGCTTTTTCTCTCTTCTTGCCTGTGTTTTGCGTGTGAAGGTATGGTTTCTCCAGGTTTTCTTGGTGTTTGTTAATTATACTGGGTCTCATGGTCATTAGTGCTGGAGTTATGGGGGTTTGCTCTCCCTGGTTGGTGGTTTTGTGAGGCGTATTCAGTTTTGGTGGATGTTTTTGGTCCTAATTTTTTGGCTTAGCTTTCTCTTTTCCTAACATTGACTATTGCTGTGATATTCTATTGGTGTTACTACTGTGTTGAATTGCGCGGTGTCTCGGTCCTTGCTTTCAGGCGGTCCCCTACTGGGATTCGGGTGGCTTTGACCAGTTTCGATGTGTCGCATCGATAGTCCTCGGCATTGTTTGTTCCTGCGTCTCGCTTGGCGATCGCCTTTTCGGCTCTCTGCGAGCGGCAGCTCCCGAGGACCTCGTGTTCTTCCTCCTCAGGATACTTTAGTCTGCAGTGGGCTTACCTCCTTTGGATGGTGCTGTTTGTAACTGTCAGTTGTGTTTATTTTGTGTTATTTTTGGTAATGACTTCCATTACTGTTTGTGGGGAGGATCTTAGTGGGTTTGTTTGACTTTACAGCGTGTAAATTTACTTTGTATTATTTCTTTTTATTATTGATTGGGCTGGAGTCTTTCGACTCTATCCGCGTTATCTCAAAAAATAAAACTTAAGAATACAATATTCTTTTAAAACAAAACACATTTTATATCTTATTCTTCACACACATATATTGATAGGTAAATAAAATTTAATTCTAAATGAAATGAGATACGGGTTAGATAAGAAATAAAATCACTATTCGTACAGCAATGCTAATACATCTAAAAAATATATAGAATGTTTTTTTGCATGTAATGTTGAAATACAGCTTGTTTGCATATCTCATTTCTTTTTTTTTTGTGCATAGAATGTTGTTGAAATTAATTAATACTGCTTGTTTCCGTATTTTCTGGCACGATTTTTTTGTTCACTTTTACAATATATGTGCGGCAAGTTATCTATCTATCTATACTATAATGGGAGAAGGGCTTAGTGGTCAGCGACTGTCATTTTGAAGACAGCACGTGCAGCGCACGTGTTGGCAAAATGACCCACTTTGGTAAATATTTTGGGTAGTGGGTCAGTTTGGTAAATATTTTTGGTAGTGGATCAGATTGGAAATTATTTTCTTTTGGATTATGGCCTAACTTTGGTAGATATTTTCGAAAGTATACCAGATTGGTAAATATTTTCAAAAGTGGATCAGTTTGGAAATTATTTTCTTTTTTACCTTACTCATTATCCCTACAGTTTTTACCACGTGCACGTGTGCACGTGTCTAATACTAGTATGTCATAATTGAGATGTATGCTAGTCTGAGAAGCATGCTAGTTTGATGATGTTTGTCATTACAAACCAAATAACCAAATCAAGCAAATATTTACTTCCTTAGAGCATCCGTGGTTGGCTATTTTGCCAAAATTTTCAAAAAATAAAAATTTGTGTGCTACAGTCGTTGGCTATAAACTTAAAAAATGGGTTTAAGATGAACAGCCAAATTTGAAAAAAATAACCAACGAAAGATGATTTTTTGTCCATTCGATCGGACGAAATATCATTTTTCGTCGCTTGAATTTTTATTTTTTTTAATCCCATCCCAAAAATATATTTTTTAAAAAATCATCGGACGGGGGATGATCTCCCGTCCCGTTTTTTTTTAATAAATCGTCGGACGGGAAATCATTTCCTGTCTGATCAATTTTATTAAAATATATATATGGGACAGGAAATCATTTCCTGTCTGATCAATTTTATTAAAATATATATATGGGACAGGAAATTCCCACAAATTTTTTTATAAAAAAATCGTCGGATGATTTCCCGTCGCAAACTCAAAATTTTATTTTCCATATGTCAAATTCCCAAAATTTAGGTCTCCACGACTACAGATGCTCGTACTCTCTTAGAGCATCCACAGTCGTTGGCTAAAGCTATTCTAATTTTAGCAATGAGATTTTAGCTTTTAGGAAATGCCGCTGCTATCGTTATTTCTAAATTTTGAAAAAATATTATATTGAACGGATCTTGTTCATCCGTTTAACGTTTTTTATTTTTTTTATTAAAAAATGAGTAGACGGTGCTTCTTCATCCGTTTTAGAAAAAGAACGAAGCAACATCCTCCGTCACTATATTAATTTATTTATTTATTTTTCGTTTACAAAAAAAAATTCAAGTGAACAGTGCCAGAAGTATGAAGATCATCCTTCTGGCACATTCACTTGAATTTTTTTTTGTTTTGTCACCTATATGAAAAGTCGTTAATACCCTTTACCTTTGAAAACGGACCCCATCAACGGTTGAACATTAGGGTTAAAAGGGTAAATGCACATGTAAATTATTGTTTAGCAAAAGTGAGGGACAGATGAAGTTCATCCGTCTCTCACTTTCCTTTTTTTTATAATAAACTTTACCTATTTAATAAACTAATTTTATATATTAAAAATGAAATTGACGAATAGACGGAACAACTTCATCCATTTTTTAAATTTTTATTAAAAATCGAATTGAGACGGATGATCTTCATCCGTCCCTATCTGAAACGGATGAACATCCTCCGTTCCCTATATTTAGCAATCGTCTAAAGCGGCTCCTAACTTTAGCAGTTTACTGTACATTTCTATTCTAAATTTTGAGTTTTCAGCGAACGACTACATGGCTTTTTCCTAAAGCTATTTCTAATTTTTGAGTTTTTTGCCAACTTACAGTAATGCTCTTACTGAAGAACAAATTTTGCTAATTTTAGTTTATATGAAATATAGCAGACAGGAAGGCATGGCTGTGGCTCAAATCTTACAGGTAAATATGCAAAAGTGGGTCCCACATTGGTTGTCAAGTTATTGGCGGGAAGCAGGATTCAAGCTAAGTGTGAAAACTACCTTTAAGACTTTTGAAGGCCGGACACCAGGAATTTTTTTTTTTGGCCCACCCCTTTAGGTTGCTTCATCATCCCTGCATGCTTCCAATTTTCCCTTTATAAACACCTACCATTTTGTGATCTCTTCCTCCTCTCTTCCTCCTCCACTTCTCATTCTCAAAACTCCGAATTTTAAGCAGAGTTACACAAATTTGAGAACAACTAGCTCTTAGATAGGGGATTCAATAGCTTGCTTTTCGAAGCTGTATAGTTAATTAGTTATAGTTGGAGATAATAATTTTAGGGTTGTGTCGCAAATTTCAAAACAGTGTAGTCCTGAGATAATGAGCGTGCTCTACGTTGGTTGCACTCTCAAATTCTCTCTGGATTCAGAGAAATTTCGCCTTGCCAAAAGCTTCTACTTTTGGATTTTTCAAATTTTCAATAGATACTTTATGTTCCTGATCACAACTAGTTTCGTTATCTATTATTAACACTTGGTATTTTTTTAGAATCGAGCAAATTTTTTTCTTCTTCTTCATCTTGGATTTGGATCCTTCTAAGTATTAAATGATGGGTCCAATGTCTCTTCCACCTGGGTTTCGTTTTTGCCCGAAAGATGATGAACTTGTAGGATATTACTTAAAGAGGAAAGTTGATGGTTTAGCAAATGAGCTCGAAGTCATCCCAGTTGTTGATTTGTACAAATCCGATCCTTGGGATCTACCAGGTGCATGATTTGAAACCATTCTGTTTGTTAAAGTTTTGCTTCTGTTCTGTATTTCTTCGTTCTATAATTCATTCATTCATTCATCGCGCGCGTTCATGAATAATTTCCAAATCTGAACAGAATAAATACGAGCATCTAACCTCTTTTTCTAATAGTCGATCGGTAGTAGACCAATCTCTTCTATCAGATTCTTCCATCAATATCTCTGATGCAATTAGGTGGAGTCAATCATATCATATCATCTACTAAATTCCCTGACATATATACCGTTTTATTCTTTTGTAGAGAAATCATTTCTTCCCAAAAGAGATTTGGAGTGGTTTTTCTTCTGCCCACGAGACAAGAAGTACCCAAATGGATCACGCACAAATCGAGCTACAGCTTCCGGGTACTGGAAAGCCACGGGCAAAGACCGTAAAATTTTCTGCAACTTCTCTGTTCAAGGGCTAAGGAAGACCCTTGTGTTTTATTGTGGAAGGGCTCCTGGTGGGCAGAGAACTGATTGGATGATGCACGAATACCGTCTTTGTGAAGATCTCTCTCATCCCAATCCTAACTTCCTAGTAAGAAATTAGTTACAACATTACACTTGGTTCAAAATTAAACAATCTTAATTATGATGTAGCTAGCTATATATATATGTGACACTAGCTATTATTTCAATTTCTAGGGAGGCTTTGCTTTGTGCCGAATAGTCAAGCGAAATGAAGTACCGGGATTGAGGATTGGTGATTCTTTAGTAGAATCTAAAGGGAAGAGAAGCCTCTCTTCTGTCAATACTGAAATCAGCTCCAAGAAATTTTTTAGCTGCAGGGGCATGACCAGTTCAGAAAGATGTTCAACTCAAGCAATTACAAGCCTGTTTGAAATCAGCAGTGAGATGCAACCAACTGCAAATTCAGCAATTGATCATCAGACTGGATGCTGGGGAACTGATCAGGCGCACAACAATGATCCTGAGGTATAATGCATATTGAATACCTTATCAAAGAATTATATATCAATTCTAAAAATACATAGGACGTTTTCAATGCAGAGTAATTATTTGGAAGTGCATCCAACGTCGTATCAGAACTTGAGTGAATCCTTCATCAACACAATTTCTGAACAGAATAGTATCTCCCCTGTTTCATCCTATGCAAGTCTCGCTGAAGAGGAACTCAATGCATCAGGATATATCTCATCTTTTCTGAGTCCTTCGGATAATATGAGTGCATACATCAATGAGAATGAGATGGCTTTCCCGAGGTATGAATGGGAGATGCCGATGGATGTAAACACCAGCATCAATGGTACTATTATGACTATACTTTACAGTCCCTCGAACATAATAATTTACTGTACTTGCAGTTTTTGTTATGCTTTCATAGTAACTTCTAGATATTAATGTATTGAGTTTCATTTTTGTCTTTGAATTTCAGGTATTGAAGCTAGTAACATATTATTATCTCCATTACTATGTCGGCAAGCAAGTGACTGTAACGAGGACACAAACTTGTGGTATCAAGACGACATCTTGCGTGTTGTGATGTGATCTGTGTAACCAATCCTCATAAAAATGTTGAAGTATTTTAGTCTGCATAGGATCCCTGAGGCGTCGCCTTTTAATTGCTCTCAGGGTCCGTAGTTAAGAATAAAGTCCTCGAGTGCAGCTCAGCTTATTTGATGTTTGTGCTTGGGCATATGCATGATCGTCTGGCTCTTGCTACTATACCTATATCTACTTCTATATGAAGAAATTTGTACAAGTGTGTAATGAAGTTGTGTATTGGCAATATATGAACATCTGTTAACTGTGATGTTATGCTATAATCATAAAATAAAGTTTATTAAAAATATAGTGTGTTTTTTTTAAGAATGAACTGTGACGATAACGTATCTGCATTATATGAACAACTGTGTCAATTGACGTGTTATGTCGTAAGAATGAAATTAAGTATGAAAAGCAGCATAAATAGCAAGCACGCTTCTTCCAAGATCAAAGAGTTCGAGCACAATAATACTCAACAAAAAGATGTATACAAATTAAATAAGCATGCATTTTCCATCATTGTTCACCAATGACATGGCCAATTCTTATATCGAAATGGTAAATTAAATAAACATCTTTTGAATATACATTAAAATAAAAGATACTAAATTGAAATATCAAGTAATGTATGATTGTAGTTGAGATTCCAGGGCAAAATAAATTGATTTCAGAAACTGATGGCTTATTATTTAAAACAGAGTAAGATTAAAGATGGTTGTATTCTTTGCTCACAACTGAAGCAAACAATTATTTTCAGAAGAAATACCTTTGCTCAAGCTTCAGAACAAGTTGAAGATGGTGGCAAGAGAACATATCGATGACTTTCACCGACAAATTCGGTTTTTTTTCTTCTTTCAAATACAATAATAACTAGTTAAAAGGAAGAATCTTCGAAAAGGAAGTAGCCAATTGCTTTCATGAGCCTCTTAATGCAGTTTAATGTTGAAAGGGATCAAAGCAAGCATACTATTTTCATGCAGGCAGTATCATATTCCCTCACATCAGATTTTAACCTACATAATTCTGTCCTACCGTCTTAGTACCGAAGAAAATTTTATTTGTTCGTATCCATTTAGGAAAGAAAAAGATCGAGATTGTTAAAGTACTAACATACTAATCTACTCAAATCACAACTGACACTTCTCCCTTCACATCAATAAGTTATCATTTGTACATGTCTAGTATTTGTATCTGTTTATGAAATTACCAACACTTCGACCGCTGCATTCACGTCAATTTCACATCAATAAGTGATTGCAGGAAAGATATTCATGATGACGACGAAAAGTTTTAGCAATAATTGCTGCACCAAGAAACGTAAAAATCTTACATGTAACATTGCATGAAACGAGCCTTTTGCATTCAAGAAATATAGAATTTGATTAGAAAATAGGCAAGGTTCAAGTATAGGTAAGACTTGGACCAAATCATTCTTAATATCAATGAGATCATGCAAGAATATGCTTTTAAAAAGCATGCACTCTGGAAGTCTACAAATGTTGAGATCAAAAGACATTATTCCTTTTCTTTTGAAAGAATTCAAAAGTCTTTATTCTAACTTGTAAATCTTATACTTTAAGGGGCAGTTAGTTTTACATATAATATGATGAAAAATAAAGAAAGTGCGGTGGGAAAAGTAGAAAGGAGAGCCAAAACAATTAACCACTCTAAAGAAGAATGAAAACAAATCTAAAAGCAGAGACTATGTGACATTTTTTATTGGTTCCACGAAAAAGTTTTAAAATGTTTTCTAGTTTTACATCCAACCGAACAATAGTGTCACCTCCTTGTCCCCCTCTTGTCCCCAACTGAATATTTTCCAAACCATTTCAACTTTTTTTTTAATTGAAACAAACTATCAATAACACAAATCTTCTCAATTTTGCATGTTATCTCCTAAAATGGTAAATAACCACTTTAGAGAATCTGGGCTCCAAAACAACAATAATGATGTCATTGGTGATGATAAGGGTATTATCACAACCTCTTCCTTTCTCTTTTTTTTTTTTCAACTTCTGCAGTCGTTTAATAAATACTTCAAGATTTTAAAATGCACGTCAGTCCTTACTACCCACCATACATTCGATGAAATTCCTAACCCATTATTGAACCAAACTTGATGCCTTATTATTTGATTTGGATTCCTACGATGTAAATTAGGAAATATAGTAGCCATATCTTGTGGTTTGAGGGGTTTTTACTATTTAAGATGTGAATCCTAATAACTAAAGAGACCATTCGATGTCGTTCATAAAAGAGTAGTAGAACCCCCCAGAAAAACAGCAACAACCAAGCAAGAAAAAGAAAAAAGTAGAAAAGGAAGAACAACATTAACCCATATGCGTAGTTTAAAGAAATGACGTTATAAACACGAAGTTAATGAGAAGAGCACCTGAGCAACCACTACAACACATAACACTAGTTCCGGTGTTTTTTTTTTTTGCGCCATCCTGGCATTTATAAACACCGGAATAGACTGTAGCGGTGTTTTTGAAAACGCCACCAGAAATAATGCTGTAACGAGCATTAGGATAGATATAGTGTTTATCACAGCATTTTTTGGAAACGCCACTATAGACCACGTCTATCCCTGCGTTTTATATAAAAAATGTTGGTATAGAACGTTTACTAAAAAAGGAAGAATGTTACCTATCCCGAAGTTTATTGGTTTTTTTTTTTTTTAAACAATAACCTATCCCAGCTTTTTGGCCAAAAAATGCCAGGATAGAGTTCTTTTTTAAATAAAATAAAATTTTTAAAAATCTTTTAAAAAAGTTTTATTTTTTCTTTGATTAAAAAATATTCTAGATGAAATAGAATCCCACAAAATTTAGTTCCAATGCGATATTTTTTTCTTCCAAATATATTTCTTTAGTTCCAATCCTTCATTCCCAAAGATGACGCATACACCAAAAGCAATAGCAAATCCTTCATTCAAGATTTATAGCATATAATCAACAATTTATCAAATACAGACATACAATAGTTCATACTACAAATTTGAGTTTCAGTGGGTCAATGGCAAAGTAGAGTTTCAATCAGTGGCAACGACGATGGAGGAAAATCGTTAAATGTCTCAGCTATGCATCGCTTGTATGGCTGCTCAGTCTTAAATATTGTTGCATGTGGCAATTTTGACTTTTTCCAGTACTGCTCTGAAGGGGATCGACTTAACAATGCAAGGAAATAGCAAAAGCTTACCTGGTTTGAATTCTAAACTACACCATCTGAAGACCTCAAACGGCCATATGCTGAAGTGTGCTTGGTTTTTCTTCAGAGAATGGATGCAGACATTTTAGTTCCAAGTTGTATCATAGCGTGCATATATTTGTCTGTGAGCAAATTTTCTGCATTTTTAAGAAGTCAGAAAAATAACAAGTAAATGATAAAGACAAAGATGTGCATCTACATACAAAGCTTCAGATATGTATTATACCAAATTCATCTGACAATCCATCTAGGATATTAATCTCATGTACTAATGATGCAGAACCGCCAATTATATAAATACTTAATCGAGAACGTTATATAACAAGAGTAAGCAGTTATACTTTACCACCATTTGCATTTGTGTCCATATAACATATAACTGGCGTCCATTGCCAAACTACAAATAGGAAATGTATAAAGAGCTCATAATTTCTATCCACTGTCATAATTACATCTTTACCAAAATGCACAAGAAAATTTATGCAATGGCAGAAACATGGACACAAGTGTTTTATGATTTCATCTTTTACTAATAGTGGACAAAACTCTGCAACAAATGAGCTGTTGTGAATAAAAACTAGTTCATTCCTACTGCACCTCACCCAGAGCCATCATGCAACAATTCACCAGTGGCCTATGCTTTACTAGGATCCATGGAATTGAAAGTGGTAAGTGTAAAGAGGGGAAAAGTAAAGCTTCTAGCCTCAGTTTAGGAGAAACTTTAAGATGAAGGAAAATCCTTGACTATGAGGAATCAATTGCATCTCTATTACTTCAACTAGATATAGCGTTAAAGGTCCTTGGTTGTCTTGCCACTTGATCAGGCATATGCATTCACAGAAATTACTGATTAAAAACCCTTGGACCCCTCAAGCTCAGGCTTTAATATATACTAGTATAATGTACGTGCGATGCGCGTCTACAAAAAGTAGTCATCAAATTAAAAATATATATCGAATACGAAAAAAAATAGTTTATATTCGAATGTTTTGGTTTGGGCTACACGTGCGGTGTACATTTATATTTGTTGGATATAGTTTTGACGTGTATTATACGTGTTTATATAGTTACAAAGTTAGGGTTTGTTTGTTACAAACCCCAACTCTCCCATTAAAATAGTAGAGATATAGAGCAATGCTCCATTGCAAACTATGTTAACCCTAAAACCATTATTTCCAACTACGGCTTAGGTTATAAATTTTTATAAAATTTCAGTGGTTTTCATACCCGTTTTCATGGGACCCGCTTGCAATGGAGCATTGCCCATATATATATATATTAGGTAATGGCTTATAAAACAAAAGTTTGTAATGGTGAATCAAGAGATCCGTTATTAACGGTAGGTAAATAGTATAGCACCAATTGAAGAATAATTCTCATTTCCTTCTTAATCTTATCTCCAAATGATGTAGTTAATGTAATTCTCATCTCATAATGAAGCAAGATTAGTAGACAATAGTGTGAAGTACATACATGCAGTGCTTAGTCAGAATTGTGTCAGCACAAAATGACTGGATAAAAAATGATCTTGTAGAATGGAAGGCAATAAGTCTATATAAAATCCTGAAATTTTATGTCTGTTTTTTCTCGACAGAAGATATAACACCAAGATGGTGAATTTGCAAATCCGATAATGTAAAGCAACCAAGCTAAATTTCAGCAGAACTTACTTCCTGGGCCTGTTCCGGGGTTGCAACCTTGCCGGTTCCAATAGCCCATACTGGCTCATAAGCTAGTACAACATTAGTCCAGTCTGATATCCGATCTGCGTAAGAAATAGTTAAACATATTAACTAGGAAGTGGCAGATGGTATCAGAGAATGAATTGACAACTAAAACATATATAAGCAAAACAGAGTTTTGAAACTGAATTTAGCACAACATATGAAATACTTGATCCCCTTAGTCTTGAGACTGCCATGCCTTGGTCATAATCTGACTGGAAATTGCTTTTGTTTGTGCAGCAACAACATCCATAGTTGATCATGCTTCTCGCTGCTTCAGAGTTTCACCAACGCTTGCAATCACCTTCAGACCTTGAGACAGTGCATATGCAACTTTCTTACCAACAAACTACATTAAAACCAAAGTAATCCGAGAACACTATATGAAAACTATGAGTCTACAGGCAAAATGTGAAAAATAAATAAATCTAAGAAAGGGAGAGCCGGTCATTAGGTTGTCTATACATTTTCACAATCAATTCTCGAGTATTCTCATCACAAACCCATGTATGGAATGAAGTTTTTTTTTGATGAATCGGATAGGATCTTGCGACCCCAGCCATCACGCAAAAATATTATTAATGATAATAATCGGTATTTTACAAGCCGTAAAATGAAGGAGCTAAACTACCATAAGCATACAGAGAGCGGAAAGAAGGACAATAACAAACATGAGCTAGAAAACAAATAATCTAGGGGACCGGGGAACAACGCAGCGAAAGACAAAGGGCTGCGAGGATTCACACGACGCTGGCTCCTTCCACCCTGACAGAAGAGACTCCTGGCGTGGGACGAAGAGCGCACCCGGTGAATAGTTGAACAAAGCAGGCTGAGAGAAACATCGCCGAGACCAAGCAGAATAACTTCCCGCGAACAGCAATAATGGAGGCATACAACGGCAATCACGGCGGCATACAGCCACCCCCAAAAGCTCGATGAACTAGCCACCACAACTTATAAAGCTTTAGTGTGGAGTCCCCTTGAGGACTGAGGGACAAGCCAACAATGAGAAAAAAAGATAACCAGACATCAACAGTGAGGAGAGAACTCCATCACACAACAAATGCTCTCACAAACAAAAACCAGAGCAAACTGGTAACTCCAGCCGCGGCCAAGAAACCAAATATCAACATAGTATCAGCACAGAAAATCTAGCACTCAGAGAGAGGATCAGAGCAAACTGAGTATCGCAACCATGGACAAAAAACAAACTACCAGCATCATTAAACCCATCAAAATGCACCATATATCATGAAGATAAACAACTACAGACCCATCAGTAACCACAAAACAAACAGCTAAACCACTTATGGGCAAATAGAGAACCAAGAAACATAGTCTCACAGAACAACAGAAGAATATAGTAACAAGATAAAGAACATAGAGATTAAGAAGACAAGTACCTCCTTGTGGTGAAATATGTCAGCTGCAATGGCAGCTGAAGCATTAGTTTTCTCAAAGACCTCCGAGAAATGTTTCACAAAACCAGCACCGCTGCTCGCAAACACAGGTATCGTAACATCATGATATCAGCTTAATCAAGTTTATATCAAATCCCTGCCCCTGACCTGTCATACTAATAACCACCTGTTAGCTTATTTTCAAGCAGTCACACAATTTACAGACCTGTCAGACCTTTATTTTTTTTGCTAATACAGACCCTTTAAAGGTTTAATGTTGTGTACTATACAATATTACTATCGACATACCATCGCAGTCAATGCAATTACGTTAAATTTCCCCAGCCCCAAGATGCTCAAAAGCTTTTGCAAGCTCATACACTCCAGTTGGTCGACCCTCATGTCTACCTGTTAACCTGTTTCCAAATAATAAGAATGGCTCATGTAGGTGCAATTTTTTTTAATTACACATAATGTAGGTAGTTATATGACAAAGCATAAATTACACCAATGTCAACAACAACAATAACAAAGCCTAAGCCTTTAAGGCTCCGAACAAACTCTTTACTGTCAGCTAGATAATAAAAAACTCTTTGACTCCATTCACCTCTGTTTAGGGTCATCTCCTCTTACAAATTAACTGTCATGTCCCTTATAAAAACCTCAAGTAGATTTCTAAAATGAAATTTATGGACTAAAAACCAAGCCACTTAAGCACATTGCAGACTACAAAAGAAAAATATACTACACAGAAGCCTCACCGTGCACTGGCACCAAGCGTATTCTTCTCCTAGTGGACCTGAAGTCAGCAAAGTAAGAACTTTTTGGAGCTCGAGGAAGTCTCTCCCATCTATGCATATCAAGTTACAAGATGATGTGCTTCCTCAATAACATTGCGCAAACAATAAATGCATGCTTGAATTCGAAGATAGATTAGTAAACCTACCTATTAATACATCATAATCATAACATTCACAAAACCTAATTATTCTTCTCTCCTAAATTTTTTTCGCACAATCAAACAAACCATAATTTTCTTCCAATTCCACAAACCATAATTATTCTTCTAACAATCCCAAATTCACAAATCCATAAGTTAACCTATTATCAAATTCTCAAATTCATACCTAGGTTTAAGAGAGGAAGGAAGATGACGATGATCGGAGTGACGGCACGGGAACAACGATGGCAACATGGGGGCATGGTGGTCGGGGCTAGGGTTTGTGAGAGAGAGACGTGGGGGCTAGGATGGTGGGGGGCAAGCAACATGGGGGGGGAGGGGGGGAGGGGGCACGGCCACGCGAGGCGGCGGGGTACGGCGACGGCGAGTGTGGGTTTGGGTTCGTGAGGGGGAGAGGGAGAGCGCAAAAATTTAGGGTAAGGAAACAAGAAAATTTGGGGTAGAATAAAATTTTTGAAATATTTTATAAGATTTTACTCTCTATCCCGATGTTTTTTTATATAAAACGCCGGAATAGCCCCGACTTACCCCGGCGTTTTTTGTAAAACGTCGGAGTAGGAGGGGCATTTTGAATTTTTTTTAATACCAGGGTTCTACCCCGGCACTTCTACCAAACGCCGGGGTAGCCCATTTTTGTTGTAGTGAACTGCCGAGCCAGATGACAATAACTTACAATCAAAAATCCACATCAACACTCAGACCATACCTCAAATGACCAAAATAGAACGACAACCACCATTTCACATTGTTGAACACATTGACTTCACAATTTTGCTGCTTAAAGATCAGATAAAACAACTAAAGAAATCCTAGAAAAATTGAAAACCTAGCATACATGCATACTACAAAGGGCAGTAAAATACCCCACCCTTGTACTTTATAATTTAGTGATAAGACATTATCTAATTCTTTTAATATATTTATGATGAGGAAAGCCTAGAAAGGGAGCCTCATACTTATAGGAGAAAAACTCTTATATACAGTAGTTACACTTGTTATAACTTAAGTAGACAAATTTAATTTTGTAATGAAAATTAATGAACACGAATTAAATTCCTACTCGAATTTAATTACAATTATACTGTTACAACACTAAAATTCACTATCAACAAAGAACAAAACGAAGATAAATATATCTTCAATTCGAACCTTGATAATTGTGAATTAAGAAAACTGTTTAGCAAACAGTGTATTTCACAATGGACAAAGCACAGAAAGAAGATACTTTTATCTTCAATTCCGACCTTGAAGATTGTGAACAGACAGACTGAGGCTTTCTAATAAACAATGTCCTTAAGACGTTATTTTCGCCACTGCTACGGTGTATACAGATGATTAGGCGATCGTCTCCCAAGATACAACAGTCAGTACTTTGTTAACTTACACTAGAAAAACGATGGCTCGGCCGAGATGGATATGATTACAATGATTAATTAATTAAGTTAGCACTGATACAGGGTGGTAGGGAACATGTAAATGGGGCACCGATTTGATCAGGATCGGTTCCTATTTATAGCCCTCTGCCCAGCCTGGTTGCACAACTGTACATGATACAACTGTCCCGACAGTTGGCAACTGCATAATTTTTTCAAAATAAAAACTGGCAAAAATAAGTTACTGTTTTAACCCAGACCCAGACCCGAGCCCGGCCCAGCGGGCGCGTGTGTTTCAAACCAAAGCCTATGTAGGGTGTGTTCTCCCTCCGGATAAAATATTTGTACCCCTAAGGGCACAACCCTTAGGCTAGAATTTTAACTTATTAACTTGCTTGCTTCTTTGCCCTTTTCAGATATGAGACTAACATCACATACCAAAAGTCAAAATTTTCATTTGAACATGCTAACTTCATAGGCGAATATTTTATTCATCTGAAATCCGTTTTGGACATGTGAGTACATCATTTTATTCGTCTTGATGAGTAGAATATGATGGAACCGATTTCCAACATTATATTGTGGGATTTTATATGGACAGTTCAAACTGATCATTAAAATTCATAATATCATAAAACGCGTGTATAACAAAAATCAAGTTGTTCAGAGGTTTCTTTCTCATGCATCATATAGTGCCAATTATTATTGAAAAACTATTTATTTTGCGACCACTTCAAGTATTGATCAATGAACTCCAAATGACTTGATATTTTATAAGTATACATATTATGACACAAAGAACAAATTGAACGGTGCGGATCATCCATATGAAGGTCCACAACGTATATAGCTGCCTTTCCTTATTTATAATAAGCTACTTTTTTCTATATAATTGGAAAATACAGAAAATATCAACTACAACCATTCATACTGAATGCCACATGCCACGCACACCAGCCTCAATAAGTTCAGCTATAACTACATTATTTAAAATAATAAGAGACTCTCTACTCACTCATTTCCTCCACTTCACCGAATGGTCACCGAAGAAATTCTTCTCGTGGTAAATATCCTCCACTGAAGTCACTAGGATTTTGTCAAAGTAAGCATAGCACATCATATTAATTTTTTTCACAAAATCAATACAAATTTGTTATGGATAAATCTTAAAAAGTCGTACTATAATTCACAACAAACTTGGGCCAAGCCCATGAATAAATTCTAAATTATAACCCGTTTAAGCCCATTAACCCGCAAAATTAAAGTATATAAAATAAATAAATTAAATTAAAGTATAAAGTAAAGTAGATTGTCGCAACTTGCATACCTCCTATAAATAGTCGGAATTTTTCCCCGTAGTAAGCCACCTTTTGGAACTATTTCACTTTATAAGCCACTTTGCAAACTATTTCCATCTGTAAGCCAGTCGTTGCCAAGTCAGCCACCATAGACGCAGTTAGGAACTGCAGCTACAGCTATTTTTAAAGCCGTAGTTCTCAACTGCAACTTGTTCATTTCATATTTGGGTTAGACTTGCTTCACCACTTAGACAAAAATTTCTAAGTTAAAATGTATAAACTTTAGGCCGCACTAGCCATATGTAGTTTAGATATAGTAGATGCCGCAATCCCCAACTTAAAAAATGAAAGAATGTAGTAGCACTTTTCATTAGGTAGATGTAAAACAACTTGAATTGAATCTAATTGATTCATTTAGAAAGAACTTGAGAATAGTGGGATGCAAAGTGAAGTGGAATGTAAGGGGGCAGGGGGACAGAAGTGGTGGCTTGATCCACCAGAATTACATTTGGTAACTCTCATATTGGAATTTTCACATGTCAAACATCTAGAATTTTTTACCAAACTATCCCACTTTTTGAAAGTATGTACCAAACTATTCTTGTTTGAAAGTTGAATACCAAAAAGTCCCTACCGCTAACTGAGATAGCGTGCCTGGTAAAAATCCACGCGCTAACCCCGTTAGCATGCTATGGGACACTAGGGGGGCACTACTCTCAAGTAGGGGTGTGGGGAAAAAATCACCAAGTATAGACACGCTAACTCCGTTAGCGCGCCTATTTAAACCAGGCGCCCTAACGGGATTAGCGTGCTAAGGGGAACACTACTCCTTAAGTAGAGGGTGTGGAAAAAAATGCCAAGTATAGACACGCTAACAGAGTTAGCGCGCACCTAGCGCGCCCGTTTAAAACAGTAGGGGGACACTAGGGGACACTACTCCTTAAGTATGGGTGTGGGGAAAAAATGCCAAGTATAGACACGCTAACAGAGTTAGCGCGTCCATTTAAAGCAGGCGCGCTAACGGGGTTAGCGTGTCCATACTTGGTAATTTTTTTCCCGCACCCCTACTTGAGAGTAGTGTCCCCTAGTGTCCCGTAGCACGCTAACAGAGTTAGCGCGCGGATTTTTACCATGCACGCTATCTCAATTAGCGATAGGGACTTTTTGGTATTTAACTTTCAAACAAGGATAGTTTGGTACATACTTTCAAAAAGTGGGATAGTTTGGTAAAAAAATTCAAACATCTAACACTTTGTCTGTATTTCACAAGTTGAGAGATATGACCCATCTCAACTGTATGTGGTAACAACCTTTTTCCACATAAGCACGCCACCCCTTTTTATTTTATTATTATTTTTATTTTTTCTAACGATTTTAGCACTGCAAAATTTATTTTTAATATATGTCATTTTTTGAAATTATTTGTAGAAAGAAAACAACTGTCAAAGTAATTGCACTCGAAGACTCAACAACTACACTCGCCGTTCTCAGCGGCGAACTTAGTTATTCCGTGCTCGCCATTGGGACACGGCGAGTGATTTTTTTTGTGAGAACGGCGAATTTAGTTTAACATTTTTCAAACAAGAACGGCGAGAAAATTTACACTAAACTCGTTGGAACAGCGAGTTTAGTTCAAAAAAAATTTCTATGAAGTTATTTTTAGAAAATTCACTAAGTCCAAACTCTTTGTAAGATCTCATTTATCCTCACCGTTCTCAACAGTGAGTAGTATAAAGAACCTCGTCATTGAGGACAACGAGTCTTTGTTTGATAATTTTGAACTAAACTCATCATTTTCAAGAGCAAGTCTAGTATAAAGAACCACGCTATTCCCAGTGGCGGAGCCAGACGAATCAAAATGGGGGTCCCAAATTTTTTTTTCCCCGGCATCGACATAATTGAGCCTTTAATAAGAGGTGGATTAGACTTGGGGTCCCAAATGTTTTTTAACTGGGGGGACCAAATAAAAATTTTGGTCTATATTAGGGGGTTTTACAAAATTTTTGGGGTCCCAAATGTCCCCCCTCCTCTCCTCCTCCCTCCGCCACTGGCTATTCCCAATGGCGAGTTGTGTATGATAATTTTGAACTAAACTCGTCGTTACCAACAGCGAGTTTCTCAAAAAAATTAGAACTAGACTTGCCGTTCCCAATGGAGAGCACAAAATAACTGAACTCGCCGTTGAAAATAGTGAATCTAGTTGTTGAGTCCCCGAGCACAAATAGTTTGGCAATGTCCACTTTCTGCAAATAATTTCGAAAAATGACATTTTAAAAAAATTCTACAAGGGCAGCCCATTTTCTGATATAAGAAAAATAACATTGTTATATGTCTTAGGAGACTAAATACCTACATTTGTTTCCCTGTTCTTTATTTGTGTCATTCATCCATTCATTTTTAAAAAAAATTTATATTATGAGAAATACTACACATACCTCATTTTCTACCCCAAACTTACATAGAATGTCTTCTAGTAATTATTGGGTCTTACATATTTATCTTTTAGTGATTAATGGACCCAATAATCACTAAAAGACAAATCTCATATAAATTTGGCATAGAAAATGAGGTATATATAGCATTTCTCTTATATGTAGTATGGGAAAGGTGAAAATTAGCAAAAAAAAAAGTTATAATTTATAAATTTTTCATTTAAGTTCATATAAACAGGTTATTCTGTATGAAAAACAAAACAAAAACAAAACAAAACAAATTAAATTAAATAGCTTTTTTTTTCACAAGTTGACCGTAAATCGACAGCCTTGACCCAACCGTCTAAATAGCTTTTTTTTTTTTCGCAAATAGGGTCCCCCATTACAGTATGGAATGCATATACATGGTAAAGCCTGCAGTTAAGACATCTAATCCGTACAAAACCATCGTAGCCATGTACCAAAAAATACAAAACCTATACAGGTCAACTATATGAAGTATATGTAAAGTACATTGTTTGAAATTTTTAAAATACATATCAGAAAATATTTTAAAATACAGGTGTAAACTACATTGTTAAAAATTGAACACTAAAAAGGTTCAAACTGTCCAACTTCTCTAGGTGATCTGAAGTAAATCATCACCTTCTAGCATGACTACATCAGTTAAAAATTCGGAGTTAAACGCACCCAGTCCCAAAAGCCTCGAAAATGAAAATAACCACCAAATTAAACAAGAAGGTAGGCACAAAAAATTGGGTACATCATAACAGTAATTTTCCGAAATATTTTGATAACACGGATAGAGTCATAAGACTCCAGCCAAATAAATATTAATAAAAATAACTACAACGTTCAATTTTACAAGAGGTAAAAAAACAAGAATAACAAAAACTAAAAATACACGAAAATGAAAAGGACCACCACACAAAGGAGAGCGAGGCCAAAGGGCAACAGAAATACACATTGTTCGACCAAAATGCCCATCAAACTCAGAAATGGCTGAAGCAGAAGTGGCAGCAGCAAAAGGCGCAAACAAGAAGAACGATAGTCTCCCTAAAGAGCCACAGCCAGCACGACAACCGGTCCGCAGCTAGCAACCAGCGTCGACAACAGCTAGCTCAGTACTGCACACCTCCACAGATGATGGGATCCCTGGAAACATCCAAACCAAAAAAACAAGAAAACAGAGCCAAAACTTAGCCCTGGCCAAACTAAGCCAGCAAGCAACGAGATAGGGGGGACATGCCAATGCAGCCACCAATAGCCAGGAACAAACAGAGCCCAAAATAACAGAACGAGGCTACACCAACCAGATCATGTGATCAACACTAAAAACAGCAAAGTAAATGAGAGCTGAACCGCTCAAAGATAATAAAGGTGCTTGCTGTCGGAAGCAAAAGAGACAACTTCAGTAAATAATAAGTTCAAGAACAAAACAAGTTAAAGAACATATACACTAAGCAGGAAAGAAAAACATGCACACTAAGAAGAGCAGTAAACAGATTGGTGATAGGCACAAAAGATGCCCACCCTCCAGAACAAGGAAACACCACGGCTGACCACAACAGGCCAGCGCCCTTAAGAACAAGGCTGAGCTCCCCAAGGGGGCAGTCCAAAAACAAAAAGACCGAGAGACATAACATCTAAGTAATTCAGCCCTGCAAAGAGTAGCAATGGACCAAACCAATTAGGGAATATCAGAAGTCGATTGAATAACAATAGAGTTCACTGAACGTAAATAAAAAGTAGCCTCATCTAGGCGATGAAGACAGAAGTTGTGAGCTTTGTGAATAGGGAGATAAGAGGTCCAGTGCATAGCGAAAAAAATAAACTTATCAATAATAGTGTCAATAGGTTTAGTAAAATGATTAAAAATGCAATTATTTCTTTCCTTCCAGATGACCCAAATTATAGCCATAGTCGAAAGTAACCAAGACTTACGAAATTTCTTGCAGGCTGACTGAATGTTCCAAATATTTAGAAAAGAAGAAGGGAGAGAAGGTACCTGCCAGGCCAAAAGACAGATTTGCCATAAAGGCCTAGTAAAAGCGCACTTTAAAAAGATATGATTGATGTCTTTGAGACTATGATGACACAAAGAACAAAACTGACCTATAACCAGGTTCCTCTTATTAAGAACCTCAACAGTAAGGAGTCTGTCGTTAATAGCAGGCCAAGATAGAATTTTAGGCGTTTAGCCTTCAACGGAGCACAACAGCTCCAAATGCAATTCGCGAACGGGGAGTTCACACCTCCGTGATTGATGAATTTATAAAAGGATTTAACAGAAAAAGAACCAGAGCTGGTCCAACGCCTAATAAAATCTTCTTTGGGTTGCCAAACGTAACTATTTAAGAGAAAAATAAGGTGCAGGAAATCCGGCACAAGAGAGGGAGGGTGGACGCAAGAGAAAGGAATATTCCAATCCCTGATGTTGTTAAGGGACGTAAGGTAATCCGACACAGTGGCAGCCGGATTGAGAGCAATTCAAAAGAAAGCCGGATAAGCCAATGCCAGTTTCTGGTTGCCTATCCATAGGTCACTCCAAAGCTTAGTCTTAGAACCATCAGCACAAACATGTAAGATACTACAACGAATGGGATCAACCACCCTCCACACTCCTTTCCAGAACAAGGATGCTCTAGACGAGAGAGAGGGACTAAACTCCCAAACCCTCTTACGTCAGAAGCATTTATTCGAAATCAGGCGAGCCCATGGTAATTGCTCCTCCTTAAGCATTCTCCTAACCATTTAGTCAATAAAGCTAGATTTTGGTTTCTAAGATTAAGGACACCCAAACCTCCAGCTGCCTTGCAGGTGCAGACCTTCTTCTAGTTACAGAGATGAGAACCAGCTTTAAAAATATCGGATCTCGACCAGAAGAAATTCCTTCTAGTCTGATCAATTCTGTTGATAACCCAAGAGGGCACATAGAAGAACGACATCATATATACGGAATAGAAGAGAGAACTGCATTGACGAGGATCAGTCTGCCACCTCGAGAAAGGTTCCTTCCTGTCCACACATTAAGTCTGGACTCAACTTTATCAATCATCGGAAGCCAGTCCGATTTATGCAGTTTGCCCCATCTCAGAAGGATCCCAAGATACCTAACAAGGAACGAAGAAGCATTACAGTTGAAGAATTGGGCAATCTCTAATTGACGGTTGTGGGAACTGCCACGCCAAAGGACGGAAGATTTGTGGAAATTAATCGACAAACCCGGCGCATTTTCAAAGATATAAAGGAGTTTAAGGTTACGAAGGGTACACCTGTTGGATTTGGCAAAGATAATGGTGTCATCGGCGTATAAAAGGTTGAGGATCCCACGGAAGCTGTGAGAGCCGCCAAGCCCTTCGATGACATTAGCATCCCAAGCATTCTTAAGCAGTTTACTGAAGACATCAGCAACGAGAGTGAAAAGTAGCGAAGAAATAGGGTCCCCCTGACGGAGCCCACGCTTACACTTGAATTTATTGCCCTCCGAACCATTAATGAGAATAGACGAAGTGCCAACAAAGAGGCTGGACTTAATCCAAGCGATCCACTTCGGGCCGAAGCCGCGATGGAGCAGAATATCGAAAAGAAAATCCCAACTCACCTTATCATAAGCCTTTTCAAAATCTAATTTTAACATAATTCTCTCCGAGTTAGATTTATGGCAATCAGAAATAATTTCTTGGGCCGAAGCCACACTATCAAGAATAAATCAATCTTTAATAAAACCTGACTGGACGGGATCAATAAGAGGAGAAATGACCTGGCTAAGGCAGTTAGATAACACTCTCATAATGATCTTGAATGTGGTGTTAAGGAGGCTAATAGGTCAGAAATTGGCAACAGAATTCGCACCAATAATTTTGGAGATGAGAACGATGTGAGCATAGTTAATACGATCAAAGGAAAAAGATCCTTGGTGGAGATCAACAAACAAATCAAGGAGGTCATCTTTAAGAAAATCCCAAAATTTTTGGAAGAAGAATGAGGGAAAGCCGTCTGGGCCAGGAGCTGAATCGCTTTTTAAAGAGAAAACAACAGATTTTAATCTCTTCCAGAGAAAATGGAGCCTCCAAGCTAGACAAATCATGAGATTCTTGCCCGTAAAGCTGCGTCCAATCAAGATAAATGGAACGAGATTGAGAAGAGCCAAGAAGGTTTTTATAAAACAGAAGAAAGGTCGCATGAAGGTCGGTATCAGAGGTAAGCTCAATACCATCGTTAAGAATGGTAGAAATGCGATTGCAACGTTGGCGATTCCCTCTGCAAAGTTGTGGAAGAAGGCGGTGTTACCATCACCCTCCTTGAGCCAGCGAACCTTGGCCCGCTGTGCCCATTTGATATGCTTATTGTGAAGAATGGAAGCGAAATCTCTCTTACATGATGACCTTTCGTTACGGAGGGAATCAGAAATCGGACCAAGCTCTTCAAGCTTGTCGATAGATTCAATACTAGAGAGAAAGAATTGCTTAAGATCATTGGCGGAGGCAAGTCTTGCTTTGCGCCAAATCTTGCATCCATATTTTATAGCGTAAAGCTTAAGCAAGATACGCCCTAGACCGTGGGACCCCGTAATAGAGGAAAGGCATTCGGAGATTAGATTCACGAACAGTTGATCTTGCAGCCAGAATTTTTCAAACCGGAATTTGATCGGTTTAGAGAAGTTATAGTTCGAGTGAAGAGCAATGGGAACGTGGTCTGACGAGGGGTTAGGCATAGCACAGGCGAAGGAATGGTGAAAAAAGAAAATCCACTCATTCGAAACAAGGAACCGATCAAGTTTGGTCATCGTCGGTGAAAGACGCATATTAGACCACGTGAATGATCTACCATTAAGAGGGATATCAGATAAATTAAGCGAGCGAATGCACTCATTAAAGCCGTAGAAATCTAGGTTATGAAAGACGCTCCCACATCTTTCGTTGAAAAATCTGGTAACATTAAAATCTCCACAAAACAGCCAGAATCCTTGAATAATATTATGGAAGAAATTAAGTTCATGCCAGAAAAGATTGCGCCGGTCGGCTGAAGAGGGACCGTAAACCGAGACTACAGTGAGTTCACAATTGAATTTATGCCAGTGAAGAGAAACTAAAAGAAAAAAGGTTAAACGCTGAACCGAGATTAAAGAGAAACGTGAATCTTTATAACCAAACAGGATTCCACCTCGCGTATCAATTGCGTTAAGGGGAATCCAGTTAGTGATGAATGAACAACCGATGGCACGAAGGAGAGCAGGGAAAGTCGAGTCCAGTTTCGATTCCTGGATGGAAATCATGTCATAGTGAGAAGGAGATAAGATGAAGAAGAGCTAGTTGTTTAGACGGCCAGTGGATGCCCCTAATATTCCAGGATAGACTAATCATAATAACAATTGGACTCAAAAGCTCTCGAAATTTCACGACTACGAATAGACTCAAATTCGACGAAGTGACTAGCGTCAACAGCAAACCCCATGCTAGCCGCAAGATCAAGCATGTCAGGGTTCGAAAAGGAATCGAAGTGAACTTGGTAGACAGATCCAAAGGAAGAAAGATTGGAATCATGTAAGACAGGGGGAGGGATTTCCAAATTACGAATTTGAGCAGCTAGAGAGGCCTTCGACTCAGACGATAATGGTTATTATTTTTCGCCCGAATTCGAGCAGTGGAGCGAATGGTACGGGGTGAAGATTTGAGCTTTGGGGAACGAATTGGACTAATAGACCCTCTAAGGGATTTGACGCTAGCAACCTGTACAGGTGCAACCTGAACATAAGGTCCTTTAGGATGTGATGCATCAGCACAGAGGAAAGAGGGGGAATTAAATATCTGCATTGGAGTATGATAATCCGAGACAGTCGCAGCCTGAAAATTGGAAGGGAAGGATGGGCCAGCGATTGAAGTAGAAGAGAAGGAGAAGTTTTTTTTTGGGGGGGGGAGAGAGAAGAATGTTCCTCCTCTATAAGTTGAGGAGGAAAGCGAACACTAAAGAGGGGATAAGGTGAACGACAGCTTATGTTATCGTGGAAAAACGTAGCAAGACAGAAATTAAGAGCAAACTTAGCGGGAGAAAAGACGTTGAGCTTTAAACTAAAATCGCAGTGGCAATAAGAGACAACAGAAAAGTAAAAGACCGAAAAAACAAAAGGACAATTAAAAATGGTTACCTTTTGGAGGGGAGAAGGGTTAGCCAACTCCGCCGGTGATCGTCTTGGTCAATCCAAGCATCCGACTTCGTCGACTCAGGGATAGCAGCTTTCTGAGTAGCCAGATTAGCAATAGGCGTCGCAGAGGACGAACCTAGGACCCCTTTAGTGAATTTGTCCCAATCCGCCGAGAAGTTGGGGTTAACATCCCAAACAAGCCATTTGGATTCAGATATAGCCACATGCTTCTCAGAACTAGTAAAAGGACGACTTTCAGCAGTAGGGAGAAGTGGAGAACATTAGGGAGGATTGCCTTCGCAACAAGAGAGGGAGGGATAGAGGTTTGCTGACCAACTGAACGCCCAGTAGTGGGGGTCTGTTGCTTCACAGCAGAGGAGATGTCGGGGTTGATCCAAAACAAAATTTGGTGCCTTGGAAGGTGAAATTTTGGGGGTGGGGGAGGAAGCGGAACTTTTACGGTGAAAAGAGAACTGCTTTCTAGCAAGTGATTTATGCCTGCCCTTGGGGTTGGCCAGTGAAGAAGCTGGAAAAGAGGAAGCACCCGCATCATATTGATTTGAAGGAGCCTTAATAGCTAACGGGGCTAAGGGAGGACCTGAGTGAGCAGGAGCAGGAGCAGTAGACACAGAGAGAATGTCGTGGTAGTTGACTGTGATATGGAAATAGGACTGACCGATATGCAGATTGAACGCCGCGACTCTGTTATGAACGTGGGGGCAAAGGAATTCCGCTTCAACAAGAAGACAGCCAGAGGCCAGAAGATAAGTCGAAGAAGTTTGGGTAAGGTCTGGCACATTTGGCCATGTCAGCGACTAGTCGTGGGGAGTCGCAAAAAGGCCGCAAGCCAAGAAGAGTCACTTTGATGGAAGTAGGTAAGAGAGTTGATGGAGAAGATTTCTGTAGAATCCATTTGCGAATTGGGAGGTTGACGGAGCCATTGGAGAGAGAATTGATGGCCACTAAATCTTCAGGAACTTTGAGAGATGGGCAGTTGATAACAATGTCTCTGTTAGAGCAAGCATTTACTGCCTACGTCCAATCAGGGACGTTGCAAGTATTGCTAAGGAACGAATCCAGAGAGTAATTGGAGATGGATCCGCCAATGAACGATACAGCCCCATAGCAATCAAATTTATTTATTTTGGCAGACATGTCCGGGGAGGGAACATAAACAAGAGACACTTGTGACTGAACTGTCAGAGTAGTGTAAAGGTTGTACAGTATTAGAAAATGCTGAAGATGGGGGATTAGAAGAAGCAGCGTATGAGGGAACCGTGGGAGAGGGAGGGACCACCGCCGTTATGCGTTGAGACGCTGGGGGGTGGGGAGGAGAGGGGAAGCAGCCGACAGTTTGGCTTTCTTAGAAGTATGAACATGAGCGTCTGAAATCCTAGCTTGGAGAGAGGGAAGGTCCAAAGCTGCCATCACCTGGTCGGAGATAGCGACTCCCACCGAGAGACCCAGTAATTATTGAAGAGTGAAGCACCGGTTACGAGAGTGCCCCGGCTTGAGACAAAACAAGCACTTCATATTGAAGTAGCAGAATGCTTTGAAGTGCCCCGGTTGGAGACACATAAAGCAACGGAGGACGTTAGAGGAAGAAGAGGGAGAGAGCGGAGAATGTGAAGGGGCATAAGACTGAAATGAGCGGGATTGAGGGGAGAACCCTAGAAGGTTCTTTGAACATGGAGGCCCAAGGGGGAGGGGTTAGAAAAAAAATTTTGTTTTTTTTAACGACTACAGTCCAGGAAGGGCCCGTATAGTGGCCCAAAGACAAAAACAGAAAAAAAAGAAGAGAAGAACACAGTGCGCAAATAGGTACTGTAGAAATCAGAACGTTGGGGCAAAACGATCCCCACTACTGAAGAATGTAGAAGAAAAAGAAGCAAGAGCAGGTGAAGAACAAACAGATCAAAACTAAGAGAAGCAAAAAGATAAACTTTGGCATAAAGAGATCAGCCGCCGCTAATAAAAAGCCCCACAAAAACAGCCAACACTCACACACGATTGCAACCAAAAAAGTCCCAAAAAAGAGCAACGAAATTAAGGAAATAACACAGAAAGAATCACCGAAACAAAGGTAAAAAGGACTAAAACACCGCTACACGTAAGATCCAGGGAGATAAGTAAAAAAAAACAAACAGCGATAGAGAACTTACAAAGCTGAGACCTCGATAGGAACTTACAAAGAAAGGCCTCTGATCTACCTTGATAAGGGCAAACGGGAGCGTCGCAGGGAATATAGATGCTTCCTGGAGAGGTAGACCCAGCAAGAGGGAGCGAAGGCCTCAGGAGAAGAGGAACACACGCAGCGACGGTACCCTTGAGAGGCGCTGAGGAGGATCTCCGAACAAAATGATGGCAAGAGATACATAGGGAGCTTGGGAGTGGTATACAACCACTAGAGCAGCCGGAGAGGCGGGCGTTGGAAAACTGAGGAACCTCCAGAGGTGAAAAAAAGGATATGGGTGTGTAGAGAGAAGAGAGATCTACACTTTTAAAGAAAGGAGGGGGAGGAGGGAGAAAGTGCTTCGATCGGATCTGGGGGAGTAAACTCAAAATAGTGTGGGAGCCGGGAAAGAAAGTTTAGAGAGCTGGATCTACACGTTCTTTTTTCTTCAATTTTCCGAAATATTGGAAAATAAAAGTAGGAGATATTTCTTTTGGCTCAGTTATTTCCTATGAAAAAAAATTGGGTACGTCATAAGAGTAATTTAGTAATTTTGGGTACGTTGAACTAAATTTTAGTAATTTAGGGTTTAGTTGTAGTAATTTTGAGTCAAGAAATAACCAACGACTGAGATTAAAAAATAAAACGATCATCCACCGTTGAACTAAATTTTGGGTTTCAACGACTACAACCCAACTCAAAATTCCTATTTCTAAAAGTCAAATATAGGAAATTTTGAGTCTAACGACTACAGATGCTCTTAGAGTGCCATATTCACCAATTTCGGGTAATCAATAGGTATTTGACGATGTCCCCACCAACAATATGAAATCTCTTTTAGCAAAAAGAGTCCCCCGGTACAGTATATAATGTGAATATACGTTCAGGTCTGCTCCCAAAGCATCTACATTCAGAAAATCAGCACTAAACCATCATGGTCATATACCAAAAATAATAAGTAATAAATCAAAAGCTGTAAAAAGTACCTCGAAAAATTGAATAAAGGTGAAGTAAAATGTATAACACAATTTAAGAATATATTGTTTTTTTAACACTGAAAGTACATTGTAAAGTAAAATGACATTAAAAAAGTTTACCTGGTTCCAAACCCTCTAGGTGATCTAAAATCAATTAAATTCCAGAGTAAACGTACCCAATCACAATAATGTTAGATAAGAAACATAGAACGGCGTACAGTTAAGACATCGTTTTGTGGAATCTGCACTACATCATAGCCATGGACCAAAACTGAAATGAATCAGCTCCTCCACAACTATAAATCAGTTGAGTTCCTGGGGTAAATAAACATCACCCAATCCGAACAGCCTAGAAAATGGAAGTAATCCCAAATTACCAAAAAAAAAACATAGGCTACTTCTTTTAGCATAAGATACAATATAATTTGCCTATAAATTGTGAAATTTTAAAACAAGTAGGCTACTTCTTTTAGCTCAGTTTGGAGTACCAACAAACCGACAATCCAGGTCAACCATATATCAGCCTTTGGCAGTCTCACCCCAACCATATTAAATAGTACTGTACTAGCTTTTTCTGCAATTAAAGTCCCTCAATATACTACTATACTATGTACATATTTGGTCAGGACTTCCGTTAAAGCAAAAGCATATGCGTCTGTGAAATTGGCATTACACCATCATAGATAGCCATGTAGTACCAAATATGAAATAAATCAGAAGAAGTAAAAGTACCTGAAACAAATATAAAGTAAATATTTGACAAAATTGAAAGTATGGTTTTCGAATAATCTGAAACTACATTATATGGCATATAAAACTACCTTGTAAAGTAAATGCAGTACAACATTCAAACTTTTCCTGGTTCCAACACCTTGGGTGATCTTAAGAAAATGCAGCTTCTCCACAACCAAATAAGTTAATTCTGGAGTAAAGTACCAAATTCCAACAACATAGAAAATGAAAATAACCACCAAATTATCCCGACAAAAAAAAAACCCAACCGTAGGCCAAAAACCAAAGGACACATTACAATTCGCCTATATATTGGCTAATAAAAGTAGGCTACTTTTTTGTCACAGTTGAGTGCCACAAAACCACCAATTCAGGTCAAGACAGCCTCTCCGCCAAACCATATAAGAAAACTTTTCTCGCAAGCAGTGTCCGTCCCCCAATACAGTCTGCAATGTGTATATATATAAGGCCAGGGCTGTTGTCAAAGCATCTATGTCTGTGACATTTGTTGGGTTATGTCTTACATTTGGAAGGACTCAAGTAGTTGTTTAAATCCATCCAGACTTGTGGCAAAAAGGTTTCGGTTTCAGGAATTGAATATCCCATTATTTAATCCGGAGTGGAAAATTTAGCAAGTATTCTTGAATTATTTAGCTTGTCTTGGGCTCCAAGTTCAGTTCTTTATTTGAAAAGAAATAATTGAGAGTATAACCTAGGATTTTCTTGATCTCTATAAATAATTGTAATTTTTTGAGTTTTCAATTGTAAACAATAGAGTATAGCGGAGTATTTTTTAGTGAGCTTTGGGAGATAGATTCTTGATGCGAGTATTCTAACTCTTGTGTTATCTCTAGTTGAATAATTTCTTGGTTATTTTTTTCCCGGATTAGGTTCGCCGAACCGGGACAAATTGTGTGTACCTAACAATTGGCACTAAACTGTCGTAGCTATGAACCAAAATCAGTAAAGAATCACAAATAGTAGAAGTATGCGAAGAAATTAACCAAAAGATGAAATAAATTATTTGACAAAATTTAAAATACACTGTATGATAAATCTGAATGTAATTTTTGACTAGTATAAACTACTTTGTCGAGTAAAATGACACTAAAACATTCCAACTTCTCTAGGTGATCAATGTAAATCATCACCTTCTTGCACGACCAAAATCAGTTAAATTCTAAGGTAAATGTACCCAATCCATAAGCCTCGAAAATGAAAATAACCGCCAAATAACATGAAAATTGGGCAAAAAACATAGAAAACATCATAACAGTAATTTAGTAATTTTCGAAAATACTGGCACATAAAAGAAGTAGGGTATTTCTTGGCTCAGTTTGAGTGCCACATTCACCAATTTAGATCAACTGTAATCACTAAGTATTTGACAGCCTCCCCACCAACCACATGAATAGCTCTTTCAGCAAATAGAGATCCCCAGTATATATTGTGTTTATATGTTCTGGGCTGCTGTCAAAGCATCTACATTTGTGAAATTTGCACTAAACCATGTGGCCATGTACCAAAATAAGTAATAAATCATCAAAAAGTAAAAGTAGCTGAACAGTAAATCACATTTCCACACAGAAAAAAGATGACCAAACAAGTTTTTTAAAAAAATTGTATTTCTTCAACATTAAAAAACCCATCAAAATGAAACCATCAAAGAAGTTTATCTAAAAAATTATTAGAAAAAGTAAACCTCATAGTCAAAAGCTTTGCCTAAAAGCATGCATCTCTATAGATCCCCTTTTCTTTTGGTGAGTGTGAACCCAAAATAGAAAAATGGTCATCTCACAAAATTCCTTGAAAGAAACAAATCAAGAGTTGAAAACTGTGCAAACCCATCTTTTCCTTTTTCCCAAACACCCACAAGATCGTGGAAGGAACCAAACATCCCCCAATTAACCTTACAAAATATGGTCTACGTAATCCAAACCAACATTGAAAAAAAAAAGCTTTAATCATGAGTTTCTTAAGTCTATAAACAACCCAAAGTTAGAACAATTAGACGTGTTCACTGCCTGTTGTCTTAATCTAACCCCATATCTAAATAAATCTCAAGCCAAATCAAGAGGAAACATGAAACCGAACAAACATTACCAATTCATAGGAATAATGCCAAATTATGAGGCATTTGGTGACAAAATAGAAAAACATATATGTAATCTTCCAAGTGCAGGCTATAATATATCAAACAAGTAACTTATCACTGAGTTGGAATGAGAAAACAACTTTAAAAAATGCATACTCAGCTTATAGCACAGACATGGGCTTTCTATCATGCAAATTAATTTGTTAATAACCCAAGTTACGAACATGCTATCTCTGTGGATTAATAATTTCAGGTTTACCTGCTTTATATTCATTCAATTTCAAGGTATTTCCCTTCTTATTATATTGGTTCCATGTAGCTATGTCCCTCCTAGAAAACAGGTGTCTAATAATATTGAATATTGAACTGATAGAATTTTTAGAAAGTTCTTTAAAAACTATAGTCAAGTTCAATGCACCTTCACCAATCAAATATAAGCCAACCAGGTCGATTGATGACTAACTGGAGATTTCCACGACTCTGGTCTATACTACAACAATGTAGCACTCCTTACGATGGTCCTTCTGTTTTTATATGCATTTGTGTGAAGACTTCTCTCTTTCACTATTAATCTACTGTATGAAGTTGTACTGGTACTTCAATTCGCTAATTTCTCTCCAAAATTGGAAGGAGGCATAGTTGATGGCAATAAATAGGATGGCACGATAGACTGGGTCTTATCCCTGTCCTACCATAATTAGTAAAATCTGATGGTCATGTGATGTCAGCCTGCTGACTTTGATCTCTTTTATGAGAGAAATGGTAGAGCAATCTCACAGTAAGATGATAGAACAAATACATAGACTAAATTCAAGAATACGTAAGCATCTCTATCGGTAGTAAATGCCAAACTACTATGACTATAGGTGTATGAGAACATGCTGACAAGAAGAAAAAAATCCCAAATTTTGTAATGCCATCTTACAACTTTGTTATCATTGTGATTAGTTAAGCATGCTGTTCGATGCAGATTCGTTGTGGACTAGCATGTGCGATATGTAGTGGACTAGCGTGTGTATTTACATATGATTTACGTAGAACTAGTAAGAAACAAGGAACACAGAAGCAATTAAATGTGATTTTACCATAATATTGAAGAACAGAGTTGGCATCTGGGCCCACTGCACGCCATCTCTGTGATTAGCAGTCATCTTCCTGTAAATAAAAGAAAGCGAGACAATCACTTGTACTTTAATTGTAACTGTTTGAATTAAAAGTAGGGTAATGCTACACCTACTACCAAATCTACTATATTTTTCTTTTACTACCTTAGGTAGCCCACTACTATTGGATATTTCTACCACCTACTCTACAATAACCTCCACTAATAGAGTACTAGTAGTGCCACCTAAGGTAGTAAAAGGGAAAAAGTAGTAGATTTGGTAGTAGGTGTAGCATTACCCTTAAAAGTAAATCAAACAATCTTATGAAAAAAATCATATACCTCTTGCTTCTTCTCTGGCTCATCTATTTACTCTGAAATCCCCCAATTTCGGCCATTAGCACTGTTGGCAGTATAAATATGAGAGATAATCAGGTGTTTGTAAGTGAGTTTTTTGCTGTAATAGGCCACTCGATTATGGGCCAGTTTCGAAACTAATAGCGTTCGTGGGTACATCGTGCCACATCAGCAGCGGCCGCTATTCTCATGAGCGACCTCTTCATTTTGAAACCCGCTAATGGAAATAACGGCCTCTGTTTTAAAATATTTGGAATTTTTGTTGTCACTATTCTCACTAGTGACCTTAGTATATATGAGGTCGTTAATGGGATTAGCAACCTCAAATGAATGTATCAAGACACTTAACGATTTCTATAGAGTTTTTTTTCTCTTTAGAAGAAAAAAAAATTTAAAATTATGATCGCTACTGGGAATAGCGACCTTAGTATATATGAGGTCACTAATGGGATTAGCGATCTTTAATGAATACTTAGCAAAATCTAGAGAGCTTTTGCTCACTGAAAAAATAACAATCAATTTTTTTTTAAAAACTAAGGCCACTATTCCGAATAGCGACCTTAGTTGTACAAAGGTCGCTATTCGAAATAGATGCCTTAGTTGTGTGACTATTTGGCAAATTTTTACAAAGAACAAGCAGATTGTGTTCCTACTAAGGTCGCTATTGCAAATAACGACCGAAGTATACTAAGGTCGTTATTCCCAATAGCGCTCTCAGTTTTACTAAGTGTCTCAATACATTCATTTGATGTCGCTAATCCCATAAGCGACCTCATATATAGTAAGGTCGCTAGTGGGAATAGCGACAGCAAACAAAAAATCCAAAAAAAATTAAAACATAGGTCGCTATTCTCATTAGCGACTTTCAAAATGAATAGGACGCTAATGAGAATAGCTGCCGCTGCTGATGTGGCACAAGATAGTCCACGAGCGGTAATAATTTCAAAACTGGCCCATAATTGCAAATATTTTCAAAATGTAGCCTATGACAGGAAAAAAAATCTTTGTATGTTAAGCAAGTAAAAAGAAACAAACTTATCAATAAAATAACCACTTACATTTCCTCTTACCATCGCTGCCTTCCCCAATTTCCTTTCATCTGTTTTGCCTTCTCTGCTTCACTCAGAAAGCCCCCAATTTTTTCCACCATCGCATCTGAAATCCCCAGTTTCCCGTAGCAGGTGACTAGAAACATAGGAAACAATGAACCAAATAGAAATCAACAACATTATTATTAGGGTTTTAGTTTGAAAATAACTCATCTTTACGTACGAGTCAGAATCAAATTAGGGTTTTCCCCTCTAAAAATAGTTACATAACGATGGACAAACAAGTGTATGATAATAGTAAGCATTTAGAATTTTTAGAAAGTTCTTTAAAAACAAGTCAACAAGTTCAACGCCCCTTCATCAGTCAAATTTAAACTAGCTCTCCTTCATCAGGTTGAGCACGTGTCCCAAGTCCTGGGCCCTTCTTCCTTCCTCATCTATTTACTCCTCTCTGAAATCCCCAAATTTCCGCTGCCATTAGGTGTTTGTAAGTATAGTACTATGTTACGAAAGGACAAGTAAATAACCACTTACATTTCTTCACCGCCTCTTCTCTGTTTGCCCTTCTTTTTTCATCTGAAATCCCCCAATTTGCCTTCTCTGGTTCAACTATTTGAACAACAAAAAATCAACAACACCATATCAGGATTTTTAGTTTCAAAATAACCCATTTCTTATATATGAATCTGAATCAAATTAGGGTTTCTTTCTCTAAAATAGTTAGAAATCGATCGACTGAATCTTTGAAAATAAGTACAAGTTTTTAGGGTTTTATTTTTCATAAAAACCTAGAAGGAAAGGCAATTCAAAGTCCATAATTAGAAATTGACAATGAAATTACAAACAAAATCAGGAATTCCAAAAACCCTAAAAATCAAAAAGAGAAGAATGTCTTACCCGATAATGCTGCCGCACAGCACTAATCGATCAATCGCTCCGCTTCGTATCCAAAGTCGACAACTTCCGTCCCCATAATCACAAATCCAAAATTAGGGTTTCAGAATTACTAGGTTACAAACAAATTCAGGAGTATTAAAAATCCTTAAAAACTAAAAAGACGCTTTTTTTTAACCGATCGAGTGCTCCGCTCCCCTTCAGCGTTCGGCTTTCGCCATACATCGATATTCGAGCTGTCCGTATATTGAACCGTACGTACCGAAAAGGAGGGAAAGATAGAAAGTTTATGGGGGGCATAAAAATTCAATAAAGAATGGGTGGGTGCCTTTGGATCTCCTCAAAAGTTGTGCTAACACAATTTTCGAAGAAAATCCAATGGCGGTCCTGCAATTTTATAGAACTTTTCTATGCCCTAGCGAGTATAGAACTATTTTCCAGGAAGAGGGCCTTATTTATAATTAAGATCAGGTCGGGAAGCGTGTGAGAATAGCCGTACAAACCGTGTGAGCTTACTATCTAAGCTACATTAAACCGCGTGCTAAACGCGTATTAATTGCCAACCCTGTAATAATATTGAAACGCGTAAATCATAATTAAGCTGACATAATATAAATAGCCCAACTAAAGATAAGCCTGGGCTTGGGCCGTAGTCTTGAAGATGTGATTAAGGGAAAGCTGTGATAAGACCACCGGATATGATATAATATCTAATGAGTAATGCTAGAGTCACTACCAATTTCACTACATTTTTCTTCACTACCTTAGGTGGCACACTCCAATAGGTAAGGGATGATAGAGTAGGTGGGAGAACTCTCCAATAGGAGTATGCCACCTAAGATAGTGAAGGAAATGGTAGTGAAATTGGTAGTGGCTAAAGCATTACTCAATATCTAATACTATATTTGCCCGTTGACACGTGCCTACTTCGGAACGGTGCACCTACTTTGATTATATAAAATAATTTTAGAGGTTCAGCAAATTAATTAAAGTAGGAAACATATTATATGAGAAAGAAACATATCTACATTCAAGCTCAGTCATCGCATTTTTTATCACTAGTATCATGCACGTGCGATGCACGTGGAGGAAGAAGGAAAAAGAAGAAAAAAAAACCTACCAACACGTGCGCTGCACGTGTTTTTTCGTACGTGTGGAAAATGGGAAGGAGAATGAAGGGATAATGAAAAGGATAAAAAGAAAATAATTTCCAAACTGATCCACTTTCGAAAAATTTACCAAAATGGTCCACTTCCGAAAATAATTACCAAAGTGAGTCATTTTGTCAACACGTGCGCTGCACGTGTTGACAAAATGACATCCGGTGACAGATGACACTAACCCCTTCCCCCATTATAATAGTAGAGATTAGCTTGAACTTACCTGTAATGCATATAGTTGTTAGAAACACTGCATAGAGCATTTTTTTTTTACTTCAGAACCACTTTTAGATGCTTGTAATAGTTATGCAAGGACATGAACATATAGGTTTTATAGAGCTTATTTTAATCTCATATCACTATGAACATGTCTAAATACAATGGTAACCCAAGTATAGGCGTGAAGGTATCTACAATACCAATAATCTAAATATTTATTTGTCTGATACTCAGTTTGCAATTGAAATACCTCTTATTATTATTTCAACCAAAATGTAATACATGAAGTTTTCAAAACTCTAATACAAGCTAATTATTTATTTTATCTCCACTTTGTCTCCACATTGCACATTTATAAAAAAAATCAAAATGGATCAATAACAAATTTACTTTCGCTGTCTTCCTTGAGTGGAGAGCTTACACCCTTCACTGATAAACTTCAGTAATCCCAATCCTATATATCCAAACATACACTAAAAGTTCTTGTATGTTATGTTATTCATGGTTTCTAATAACCAGTGAAGGGAACACTTCACGATAGTCTATTCTCTTGTAATAAAGAAATTAATGTTGCATATTTGTCAAGTTATTTTAGGTTGTTGATCAGCTTACCTGTCCTGCTATAGTTTGGAAGCCCAAATTGAGACCACCAAATAATCAATCTCTCACTTGCGTACACATTAAATCAAAACCAATAAAAAGCTCATTAAATAAATCATCAAATTAAAATTTTTCAAACCCAAAAATAAATCAATCATACCTATAACTCCTATTTTCCGTATTTGTATTTTTATACTTTATTTTGCCCCATTGTACTCTTTTATCAATTTGAGATCCCGTATTTTGTTCCGTTCTAATAAAATCATTATTTTGTTTCAACTCAAATTTTTGTGCCAATGTCTAATTCAATTGTATATCCGTCCTGCTCTTTTGTGTCGTTCTTCTTGAAGAAGCGGACTATTCTTTACGTCAACCTCTTTTTTCTCCCATTTTAATACATTTTTGACCAATTTCCTAGTTGGATCCCTCTTAAACCGAATACACTAATATCGAAAAACCCGAAACCCACATTATTTAAACCCTAAAAACCCTAACCTTCTAACCCTAACCCCGTTACTGTGCAACCCCCCTAACAACCAGCCGCTCTCCTTCTTTCTCCATCTTCTTCCTCCCGTCTCCTTCTCCAACGCACGAACCCGGTACTCCCATCTCCATTCGCTTCGCCTCCCTCTCGTCTTCACCACCTCGACCTCCATCGTCGCCGCTCCTCGTCAACCCCACCATCACCACCACCGCCATCATCCACCATCATCCTCCCGAACCCATTTCGACCATTTCCCAAACTCTCGATCTCCACCATTACCCCGCCTCCGACCACCTCGACGCCATTATCCATCACCCATCGCCTCACCATCGCCCCCCGATCACCCTCGACCTCTACCAGCCGCCGCCCTCACACCGAAAGCCCCCCGAACCCAATTCTCCGTCCTCCTTCGCTCCTCCCCTGCTTTCGAACCCACGAACAGAGTCGCCGCCATCGCGCCTGTCCCCATCGCTGTCGATGCCCCTCGACGACAGCGCCGCTACCGTCGACGTCGCCTCGTGCCGCACCGCCGCTCGCCGGTGTCGTCGCCATCCTCTCTCTCGCTCTTTGGTTTAGTAAAAGAAGGAAGAAGAAGCAACAGTTGGCGCCATTTGATCTCAGCCATTGGATTTGATCAAGATCTGATCTTGATCAGATCTGATCTTTTCAGCCAGATCGGATCTCAGCCGTCCATCTGATCGTGATCCTCAGCTCAGATCTAAGCAGATCCAGCCATCCGATCACCTTGATCTTGATCTTCCATCAAGATCTGCTCCGATCCGATCCATTCGATCTCGATTGTCGATCAACGCCCCATCCCATCAAGGCAAGTATTCATCTTGTACATATTTTTGTTCTAGTACAAGCCTTAATTTGAAAATACCGCAAATAGTTAGTAGTTATGACTCTTCCTTGACTTGTCGTTGTTAATCAAATATTAATCCTCATAAATTTCATAATCTTAAGAGTCACAACAATTTTATTGTATTATATTACAACTACTTGGACTCATTTTATTCCCTAGACACATGAATACATGAAATTAAGGAACCCTAAATTTGTAGATATGTGTTATATCTTGTATGTGATGAACTTGCACCAATTTGAATTGAGTAATAAATATTACTTGCTGTTTTGATAACCATTACCCCGTATTTGTGTCGTACATTAATTTAGACGCCTAATAACCAATTATCATGCAACCTATACACGTAAGACATTCCCATATGTTGCTGTCCTGAATCTTACTATACTGTTTTGACCCATTTAACATCAGAACCTGAACCTGAGCCCTGAACAGTAAATGTAGCTCTAGATGTCTAGATGTCGATAGCCTCCGGAATTTTCGAATTCGGAGTTACAGTCTAGGAGTTATCGCAGTTTTACTGCTGTTGTGTTGGTAGTCGCAGATTTATAAAACTGCTGCACATCTTTAGTTTGCGAATTAATTAAACTATGTTAACAGTAAGCGTTTGACTTGAAATTTTATATGTTGTTGCTGGACACCCTAGAGAACCTTCCCAAATTTTCATAGAATTAATTAACAATATTTCAATCCTGTTTCACATGTTTAAACTTAGGAACACAAATTTTGCCTGAACACATTAGCTGTGTAGTTCGCTGTTTTGACATATGTTCCCACCACTTTCATGTACCTTAATTATATGTGTTGGAACCGGACAGGAGTCTAGTTCCTAGATCTCCTGACGGATCCACTTTTGCTATTTCGTAGCAACGGGAAGCACAGTTTTGGTACAGCAACGTCGTGCTATCCAGATTTAGGACTTCGTTGTTCGTGTTATTCTTATTCATGTTAATCCTCGAATATGCCATATAAATATCTCAGACTTGTCCCATGTCCATGATTACGATTTCTTGACTTGTTTGATACACTTGTATGCTTGCTTGACAAAAATTAATAAATGTAATAAACCGGGATTTAAGGAAAAGATCATAGTAGTGGACAACATAGGTCATGTACTCGGAAGGGAGCCCGTGTTTTCCATAATTTTATGTTAAATGGAACTAAGTGCCACGCCATGAGTGATGGGAGCCACCTCTAGAGTCTACGGGGGCCACCTCTAGAGCCCATTATATGAATACATGATATATACTTGAGATCACATGGAACTAAGTGCCACGTCATGGGTGACGGGAGCCACCTCTAGAGCCCATAGTTTGATCACTTGTTTAATACTTGATACCTGAGTACGCCGCCCTATAGACTCCATTACTAGGCCTAAACGAAATTGTGTTGACTGTAGCAACCATGTAGTAAAAGAATGGATGCATGAAGTGCTACCTAAGTACCTAGATAGAAATAACTACAAGACTTGAACATGATACATGATTACACGATACATGAGACTTGAAACATGAAACTTGAACTTGATACATGTTTACTTGATACTTGATGACATGTTATATGAGACTTGATACTTGAATAATAATACTTGACATTTACAACTTGATACTTGAGACCTGACAACTTGACACTAGACTTGAGGCTTGTTACCTGACACTTGTACTTGATGCCTGTCACTTGAGGTTAGATATCCCTACATGTTCACTTGTCACTTGCTTCACCATTAGCATTTGTTATCCAGTCTGTCTACTTGAGGTGTCCTTCTTGCTAGCTAGTTCTTCGATTTTCACTACTTGTTGTATCCATGTTACATTCTTGATTCCAATTCTTGTTCCCCATTACTTGTACTCGTTTTTACTATTTGTGGCCCTAACTTGCACTGAGGGCATTTTCTCTTGTTTTCCCTATTTTTCTCTTTTGTATTTATTAAGCAGACTTTGGAGACGAGCTACCTGCTAGGATTGGTAAGCAGAGGTTTTAGACTTCAAGTGGAGAAAAGACCTGCTTAGAATATTTGTTTTTCTTGAATTATTTATTCTTTCTGTTTAAGAACTTGTAACGGGCTGATGTTCCCGAGTTTTAACTTGATCCAGACTTGAAACTATTTGGATGTTATTATTGTGTTTTCAATTGTTTCTGTTGCTAATAAATTATTCATGCATGCTTGGTTATATATATCTCTCTTGTTATGTTCTTGTTGTGATGCTGGGTCGATCCTACAGCTTATTAATGATGTTAAGATCATTCGTTGGGCTTCATCATGCGCTCGTATTCCATGTTTTTGGAAAGCGGGGCGTGACAATACCTCTCTGAACTTAGATCTCATGCATACACAAAATTTGAGTTAGCAAAAAACTGAGTAATCCCCTGCAAACACAAAATTAAAAATTAGAATGAGAATTCGGTTAATAAGATGAAATTAGAGTCGCCGCATCGTATGTAGACTCTCGATTCGGTGGAGGGGAGTCGCTGATACAGAGTCGCTTGATATTCGCGCTCGATTTCGTGGAGGGGAGTCGTCGATACGAAATCAGCAGCAGATCAGATATCAGTGACAACCACTTAATTGGGGTTCGACACTAGATTTAAATTTGGATTTGGATTTGGATTTGCTTTTGCATTGAGATTCAGCGTTTGAAAGGACGATGAAGGCTTCGCCAATGGAATGAAAGCGAAGGTTTAAGAAAATGGTTTTAGGAATTTGGAGTTAGCAGCTTAAAAACCCTAGGGGAGAGAGAGAGAGAGAGAAAGAGAGGGAGAGAGAGAGAGAGAAATTAGAGCTATCTGGTTTAGGAAATAGAGGGAACAAACTGATCTGAATAAGAGAGAGAGAGAGATAGCGAGCGAAATAATTTAATAAATAAAGGAATTGTTTTTTTTTTTTTTTTTTTGGGGGGGGGGGGGGGGGGGGGGGGGGGGGGGGGGGGGGGGGGAGATTTGAATTTGAGTTTTTGGTAAAAACTTTTGAGGAAAAAATATCTTTTGGAAGAAAAAAATGTCTTTTGGAAGCTTAGATTTGAACATTGATTTCCTTGCTATTGAATGAGAGCCACTTGATAGCATTTCTTTGTGTTTTATTATATAGATATTTGGACCTTGACCGTATTGCTTGCCAAAAATATTAAATTTAAAATAAAAAAAACTGTACATCTATATAATAAATTACAAAGAAAGCTATCAAGTGGCTCTCATTCAATCTCCCATAAAATCAATGGTCTAGATTGATTCTCACAAAACATATTTTTCCACCCAAAATTTCAAACTACAAAATTAAAATTTTTCCTCCAAAACTAAAAAACTCATTACTTATTACTATCTCTCTCTTCTCTCTTCACTTTTTCATATTTCTCTCTCTCTCCCTCTCTCTCCCATTACTTAGAAATTTAGATTTTAAGATTTCAGGTTTGTAAAATTTTCAGAATTTTTATGTTTTTTTATTACACATGTTATATTGAAAATAGCAAATATCTCTTTAACAGTTAAATTTCATCATTTTCCACACTTAAAGTTTCAAGAAGTTGGATTTTACACCCTCATTTATAATTATTTTTCAACATATACTAATAGAAACATGGACTTTTTATTTACAACTAATTATTATCAATACTATTCAAACTTGAACTGCATAATTGTTATTTACTGTTTACAGGACTTTTCGTGTGTTGTATCGTTTCGAAGACGTGCCGTAGGCACGTGCCCACGGGCAAATCTAGTCTATATAATAAAACACAAAGAAAGCTATCAAGTGGCTCTCCTTCAATTCTCCCAAAAATTAAAGGCCCAGATCTAACCTTACAAAACATATTTTCCCCCAAAACTCAAATTCAAATCTCCCACCCAAAACAACTCCTATATTTTTTTTTCTCTCTCTCTCCCTCCCTATTCTATTCAAAAATTTAAGAAAATAAAAATTTTAAAATTTTTTTAAAAAATTAAAAAACTAAAAAAATTTAAAATTTAAAAACTTTAAAAATAATTTTTAAAAAATCAAAAAAATTATATAATATGTTTTTTGCTCTAGGTTTACTACTTCAATTAATTTGCTGGACCTCCAAAACTATTTTATATGATCAAACAAGGTGCACCATTTCGAAGACGTGCCGTAGGCACGTGTCAACGGACAAACCTAGTACATCTATATAATAAAACACAAAGAAAACAATCAAGTGGCTCTCATTCAATCCCCATAAAATCAAAGGCCTAGATATCTATATAATAAAACACAAAGAAAGCTATCAAGTGGTTCTCATTCAATTGGGTTGAAATCAATGGTCCAGATCTAACCTCACAAAATATATTTTTCCGCCCAAAAGTTCCTCCAAAACTCAAATTCAAATCCCCAAAACAATTTATTTATTTATTTATTAATTTATTTCTCTCTCTCTCTTTCTCTCTCTCATTCTCTCTCTATTTTCTCAGAAATTTATATTTTTAAATTTCAGGTTTGTAAACTTTCAGATTTTTTATGTATTTTTTTATTGCTCATGTTACATTGAAAATAGCAAATATCTCATCAACAGTTAAATTTCATCATTTTCCACACTCAAAGTTCTAAGAGGTTGGATTTTACACCACCATTTATAATTATTTTTCAACATATACTAATGGAAACATGGAGTTTTATTTACAACTAATTATTGTTTTACTATTCAAATTTGAGCTACATAATTGTTGTTTTACTGTTTATAAGACTTTCATATGATGTATTGTTTCGAAGACGTGCCGTAGGCAGGTGCCCACGAGCAAATCTAGTAATCTCACAAAACACATTCCCCCCCCCCCCCCCCCCCCCAAAAAAAAAAGTTTCCCCCCGAAACTCAAATTCAAATACCCCAAAACAACTCCTTTATTTATTTAACTCTCTCTCTCTCTCTCTCTCTCTCTCTCTCTCTCTCTCTCTATATATATATATATATATAATAAAACACAAAGAAAGCTATCAAGTGGCTCACCTTCAATCGCCCAAAATATATATTTATTATTTTTTTATTTACTATCTTAGGTGGTACACTATGGTACTGTTCTTTTTTTTAACTCTTATAAGAGGTTATAAGAGATTTATAGTAAGAGCCTCTTGTAAGAGCATCTTTTTGAGGTGTTCTTTTTATATAAAAATAACCTCTTATAAGATATTTCTGTTTCTTTTTTCACCTCTTACAAGAGCCTATATTACCCCAAAGTCTATATTACCCCAAAGTATAAAAATAGTGAGATGAAGGACAAGAAAAGAAGAAAATTTGATATTGAATGTGGCGTTCCAATAAACTGAATATAAAAAAAAAAAAAAAAAAAAAAGTTAATTAATAAGGAATACATCACAATCCTCAGAAGGTATGCAAAGGTTGGAGGTGACACTTTTATCAGTGCAATACAACCTCAACAACACTATAGAAGGAAGTCAAATATACAGTATTAATATAATATAGATAGTAGCTGCTTTTAAACGTCTAAATCATTTACTTACATATGATGCTGAAATGAATGTGTATCTACACTTCTAAATCAATTACTTATAATTGACAGGCCCCATCTAAAGTAAAATCAGCAACATTGAATTCAAAAATATTAGAGGCGAGTCAAGAAGTGGCAGTCAGATTGAAGAAGCCATGAATTACAAATAATCAAAACATCTAGATGGAATCCTATGATAACAATTGTGATTCTAACAGCCGCTAATGTGCCCTTCGAAAAGAAAACAATGACATAAGCAAAGTATAAAAATAGTGAGATGAAGGAAATTTGAGATTGAAATTAGTAACAATTATAATATAGACTTTGGGATAATATAGACTTTTTAAGTGATAAAAGTCTTATAAGAATTTGAAAGAGGCTACTAGAAGTCTATTAGGCTTATAAGAGATTTTGAAAAAATGTCTTATAAGAGGTAAAAAAAGAACGCTAAAAAAACTCTTATAAGAGGTGAACCACCTCTTACAAGAGGTAAATCACTTATAAGAGGAGAAAAAGAACACTACCTATATCTAAAGGATATTGTAGAATAGATGGTAGAAACTTCCAATAATAACATGCCAGCTAAGATAGTAGATGAAAAAATAGTAAATTCGGTAGTCTGCGTGGAATTACTCTACTGCAATTGTAATATGCATTTTTTGTGAAATTAGTACTCAAAGATATTGCTTTTGTCGTCATCATGCAAAGAAAATATTGGATGCAAAGAAAATATTGGTAGTGAATGTAGCATTACTTTATTAAAATTGGATCGGCAGAAAAGCTGGCAGTCAAAAAGGACAAGCGGCACACGGATCTCGATGCAACTGACCCTATATCTGGCGGTTAAAAGGGAAAAGAAAAAAAAAGTCATGACAAAGAGGATATAGATACACAAGTATTGATTTGACAAAAAAGTCTTTTTTTTTTTTTTGATGAATAATTTGACAAAAAAGTCAAAGTAGAGCTCGAAAGTGGGGCAAATATCAATGGTTAAGATTTTTCCCCCATAATCCATTCCGTGTTTTTTACTCAAGACAAAAAGAAACTGGTTGCAGGGCCCATCGGCTTTTATCCACTGAAACGGAATGGGCCCAATAATAATACACAACTGAGATACTACTACTAGCCCAATATAAGAATCAAGCAGAAATAGTATCCTGTATACAAACACTTGCGAATGTGTATTTATATATATCACAATACAAAATCTAATCAAAAGATAATAACAAGAGCTTAAACCACCAAAGCAAAATCAAAGGCTAAGCCAAAGAATTTGACATGCAGTAGTAGAACTATGGAAAAACATAAATATTGTTTTAACAGTTTTAACTACACAGTAAATGAGGCTCTCTTTCCCGGACACGGTTCTTCAAAGCATACCAATAATCTACTTTCGTCTTTAAAAAGTGTATTGAATCTTGACAAAAATCCGGTGGATCACAAGAGACTCAACAAAACGTGGACAACACAAATTCAAAGTAATTTTGAATAAAATAGAGCGTTAAAAACTTCTCTTTGTGAAGTAGTTTCTGCATTAATTGTTGCAAGAGTTCATTGCCATGAGGCAAATAGCTGTCAAACAAAAATTTGTATGTGTAAACTGTATAGGCAGCAAAATAGAAAATCACCGTACTATTGTGATGATTATAACAAATTTCCAAAACTTGCAAGCGCTAGTATATGTTGACACGACCCCATAAATGAATGAGTGAATTTGCAGCAGTTATCCTCACAACATGAGATAATTTGAAATTTGAACCGTCACACATGTCAACAATGGAATTCCCTAAAGATGCTAATGGTGAACCAATGTGGAGGTACAAGTATACAAACTCACTGGAGATTTAATATTATCAGATATATTTTGGACATGTATTATAAATGAAATTTACCACTAATAGAATTAAGATTTGTATGCAGTTGCTCTACATTACTTGATTATTATTTTTCAATAATTCTTGCTGATAATTACATGCATGCATTGAGAATTTATAGACAGATTTATGAATCTGATGATTCTCATTTTCCGACATTGTAAGAACTTCCAGGAGTAGAAAATGCAGGAAGAACAAACAGAAACAAAAATCTGGAATGTCGGACAATTTTCAATCGAAAATTACTGCTCATCCAGAAATTTAAATTATAAAAAAAAAAGAATTTACTAATGTAAGTTATGCCATGAATACCTCTTTGAACTTGTATTTTCAATTGAACATGATGACATATCAAGTTTGAAAGTTTAAATATTCGATCCTCAAATTAGATATAATATAAGTTCTCAAAACAAAACAAAAATCTATAAGATGACAAACAATTAATACTATCAGGAGAACTGCAAAACGCTAAAGAACTTTCTAAAATCTATAAGAAAACTATCTTAGCCAAGCTATGTATGATACGTAGACCCAGCATTTACACAATGGGAATGGCTACAAGGGTTGGCATTCGGGTCGAACGGGCCGGGCCGGACCGGACCTGCCGGGTTGGATGTTGACTTGGGCGGGCCGGGCCGGGTCGAAAAGTGGCAATGGCGACCCGCCCAACCCGTGAACCCTTTTGGGTCCAATCCGGGTCGGGTCGGATCGGTTCACGGGTTGATCCGTTTAGACAGTTTTTTTAAAAAAACTTAAAATAATAATAATAATAATAATTAAAAATCGTAATAATAATAATAAGATTAAAAGAGTGAAATTGGCAAAAAAATTTGAAATATTATTCATATGATTTTAAGTTATACAAGTTTCACAATTTCTAATGAAATAAAGAATTCAATTCACAAGTTTGTTTTATACACTAACATATTTCTTATATACAATTTCAATTTACTTCAATTTTTCTAATTTGAAATAACAAGCACAGATATAATACAATTTTTTATATCTATTTACAATTGTCTTCAAGTTGATGGCCTTAAATTTATTGTTGTTGGTCTTGAATTCTTCATTTTGGTTGCTATTGTTGTTGTTGTTGTTGTTCTTCTTCTTCTTCTTCTTCTTCTTCTTCTTCTTCCGGCGAGTTACTCCCACTTGTGGACGTAGATAATGCGTTCCCTTGTGTCCTATCTTTAGCCTTCAGCCAGTCTTCTGTGCAAACGAGCATCTCTAACGTGTCGGGCTTCAAGCGATTCCTGTAATCAGTTAGAACTCTGCCACTTGAAGAAAATAAACTTTCAGAAGCAACTGTAGAGACAGAAAGAGTTAGTAAATCTTTAGCCATAATTGACAGAATACTATAAGTGTGTTCATGGTCTTTCCACCATTGTAAAATATCTAGTGGAGAAGAAGAAGACTCAGAATCTTGTTGGTTATACCAATTTAATTCATTTGGTTGATTAGTCCTAGATTTTTTGGATTGAATTTGTGGAAGTAAATTAAATGTTCTATCATCAAATTTACTCTTACTCTTACCTTTGGAACTACCAGATGAAGAACTAACTACAGACGTTGTACTACTAGAAGCAAAAGATCGATCATAATAATCATACAAATTATTTAATATAGATTCAAATTTAACTAAAAAAGAAGCACAATCAATTACTATTTTTACATTTTCCCCAAGTAATGCAAAAAACATTTCAATCAAACTCTTCATACCTTCTAATTTGATACGAGGATCCATAACGGTAGCAACACAAATCAACATAGAAGAAGGATAATATTACTTCAAAAAAAATTTGTATGCAGGTTTTACAATATCACCAACATAAGTATCATTTAACATTTCGTTAAATATTTGCATCATACTAACTAATGAAATAAAAATGCTACTAGAAGTAGATTCATATGTTTTTGAAAATTTTAAAGTTGCGGTTTTAAAAGGTTCTAAAAATTTCAACAAAGATTCGGCATAAAACCAATCGGTATGAGTCATTTCAAAATTTGGCATATTTTTTGCGATACAAAAATCATTTACAACTGCTTTATATTCGGTAACAACATGTAGTAAATCAAAAGTAGAGTTCCATCGGTATTTAACATCCTTTGGAAATCTTCTAAAAGGTACATTTGAAATCCTACACCAATTTTTCCATTCTTGAAATACGCTGGGACTTAATGCAATGAAATGTACATAATTTCTAATTTTAAGTATATATGGATCGGCTATTTTTAATGCATCTTGAAGAAATAAATTTAAAATATGACATGCACATCTAATATGAAAAATAGTCAGATGGAGGGATTAATGCAGATTTTAAAGTAGTAATTGCTGCATTGTTATTAGATGCATTATCAAAACTAATACACATAATTTTATCGCGAATATGAAAACATCATAAATTTCTAAAATACGGCTTGCTATTTCAGCGCCACTATGGGGCAACGCGACAAGTGATATGATTCTTTTTTGAAGAATCCAACCATTGTCGATCCAATGACAGGTTATTCCCATCGTTGGAATATTGTTGACATCCGTCTAACAATCCGAAGTTAAACTAACTCTACAAGTTAAACTCCATAAAATTGCAATCAAAGCGTCCTTAATTTCATTGTAACTTTAAAACAATCCGTTTTGCAAGTATTTCTCGGGATTCTTCTAAAATGAGGGTTTAAGGCCGTTTGATTAAAATTTTTCAAGTCCCTACTCTCGGGATAGGAAAATGGTAACTCTTCCTTTACTACTAATCGGGCCATTTTCCGACGAACAAGATCAGGATCATAAAGGTGGCTATCAACTAGACCGGTCCTAGGGTTGATTTTTTTTTGGCCGGGCAGGTCAACAAGAAGGTCTTTATGGTTATTTTGGATGTGTCTACTAATTGTACCGGTGCCATCACCCCTCTTGAATTTGTATCCCTTAGAATATATTTTACAAACTTTCAAACCTATACCTGGAGTTTCTTCGTCCGGAATATAATCGTAAAACTTAAGCCAATCACTACTTTCCCCTCGACTTTTCCTACTACGGGGTTGTGTTGTTTCGGTTGGTTGTTGTTGTGGTTGTTCTTCTTCTAATTGTATGTCTCCTACAACCCATCGTGTGTACCCCATTGTTGGGTAGGAGGATCATGGTACTCTTCAACGGGCTCACTAATTGGGACAATTGGTAGCCTACGGGAAGTGCCGGTGGAATCTTGCTCACTTTGGCTACGACCGCTACCGCGTGATCTAGACATAATGTAATAATGTATGTAAAAAAAACTACACAATGTAGGAGCGATGAGTTATAAAAAAAATCTAGAAACAAGAGGGTTGAGATAGAGAAGATCAAAAAACCAACAATAATTATAACTACAACAAAAATAAAATAAGAAGAGATGTATGAAATTTTGATACCGTTCACCGTGGATACGCGTATATAAAAAAATCCGTGAAAATAAGAATAGAAGTAGAAGTAGAATTCCTTAAATCCGGAATTGAAGAGTTGGGAAAAGCTTGTAGGAGAGTTGAAGACTTGATCACTTGGAGTTGGACGAGAGTTGAAGAGTTGAAGACGTTGAATTTTGATTTCGATACGATCAGAATTTGATCGTGTATATGCCTTGAACACTTATTTATTCAATACTTCAATTGTTCACAAATTGCTTAGAAATGAGTAATAATAGTAGAGAGAGTAAGAGAGTAAGGTGTGATTTTTTTGAGAGTTTTGGGGGGGTATTTATAGGCTAAAAATAAAAAATAAAAAAAACCCAAAAAAAAAAGCAAAACGGCTCTAAGAGCCGTTTGAGCTCTCTGGTGAACAGTGCCCAATGGCACGTTGATCCGCGGGTCAACGGTCGGCCTGTGGCGGGTCGAACGTTTGACCCGTTCGGGTCAAACGGTTCGTAACCCGCGGGTTGGCGGGCGGATTGGGGTATTTTTAACGAGTTCGCGGGCTGGGTTAGACGGGTTCGATTCGGTATTTTGGCGACCCGGGTCGACCCGTTACTGTTCACGGGTTCGACCCGAATCCGCACCGCACTTACACGGGCCGGGTTAACCGGGCGGGTCGCGGGCGGGTCGCGGGCGGGTCGGCGGTTGACCCGGCCCACTTGCCATCCCTAGGCTACACTACACCAAAGACAACTGGATTAATTATGCACAACCACAGTGTATTTAAAAAATAACCAACAGTTAAAAACTGCTGATATTGTCACAAGAAACCATACAAGATGTAGACAACACAAATTCAAAGTACTTCTGAATAACATAAGAGTATTATAGGTTAGAACTTCCTCTTACAATAAGACTCGGGGCAAGCTATCTTAGCTAGATATTAGCACAGGTCTTCTTGAAGATTTACAGTTAGCAGTCAACATAACAAGATCAGTGCTTTTAATTAGTCAACACATAATAAAGGATCCAGCAGTCCTATGAAATAAAGTGGAGCCATGAATTTTAAGGATTTCTAATGAACTTACGGGGTTTTGAAGAATAAAAAAATTAAGACATAAAAATAAAGAAAATAGGAACAGCGAGTGAAATGGAAATAAAAGGCAAAATCAGGGTTGATACTATAAATGGTACCTTGTAGTTTAAAGAACGGAAAGCAAGGAGAGCTACAAGGGGAAGATTAGAGCTTCTCTAGTAAGCTGGCCTTCGCTAGACGTACATTAGCAGGCCCAACTCCTGTCCTTCCATTAGAGATGATTTGGGCATATGCTATCAATGCAGCTATAGGTGATGGAACCGTGCTTAGACTGCAATTACATGGATCATAGATTCATGTCTCTAGGCAAGCATGCAGGAGACAATCTGGCCAGTCAAATATCTCAATGTAAGATATCACACAGTGTCACAAATACCTATTAGAACTTATATTTCAACAGAACATGATGAATAAGTAAAAAGTATAAAGTATAAGTATTAGTCCTCAAAACAGTAATAATATAAAGTCATCAAAGAAGACAGTAAAATTAGTTTTTTTATAAAAAAAGAAAAGAAAAATCATATGAAACACAACAAGCAATTTCTATAAAAGAACTGCAAAAAGCTAGAAAACTTTCTAAAATCTATAAGGAAATATCTTACCCACGCTATGAAACATATACCCAGCAGTTTGACAATGGCATTGGCTACACTGACAATGAATGGAGTTAGTTGTACACAGAGTCACATAATGACTGGAGTTAATTGTGCAATCTTATCAAGATAACACCCAAACTGATTAAAACTATTAGATGGTTGTACATGACATCCATTTATGTTCCACCAAGACAACTGACAAACACACACTGGTGTGCTTTGAGAAGACACAAATAAGCTTCAGCTTTTAGCCATAAGTTGTTCAGGAAGTAACACAGCAATAATTGAAGTTAAAAGCCTTTTGCAAACGTTCAAAATCATATCCTAACTTAGCAGAATTTGTTTGGAAAGTTAAGCCAAACAGGCCCTAGGTGGAAAAGAGCTTCTCCCCTCTCAAAGAACACTTCTTATCAATGGAAAACCTCAGCCGAAAATACATGGGTTAAAAGAAAAATATTACGTTCTCGTCTTCTCTGACAAGTATATATCTATATGCAGGAAACAATAGTTGGTTGACAATATTAGCGCATGCAGTACCCATTGACATGTGAATCCTAGATTATTTACCCCTACCTTATTTGCCTTTATTGTATCAGATATATTTAAAGGGATTTAAACATACCATAACAAATTTGAAGGGATGGCTTAAGACGGATGGTTATGCCAGTAGCAAGCACATGAGGATGTTCAAAATAAGTGATCTTTATAAAATTTAGATGAATGCCACGATTAAAAGACAATGGACAGTCCATAAAGTGTCATTGTCCAACATGGCTTTCGCCCTTAATGTAAGAAATATCCTTGCTACTCAGGTTACAGCTAATGTAAGTTCAAAATGAAAAACCAAAGGTCCATTCCCATTATGGCAAACACTATCAAAAACTTTCAATTGTAGTGGGAAAAAAATTCAGTATGTGCAGAAAATATCAAACCTTCAAACCAAGAAGCAGAAGATTTGTAACCACAATGTACTCTCATTTGTCGGAACACTGGACCAATCATCAGCACTCACAAGGAATGAATTTCCTCATTACTGCACAATAAGGGCCAAGAAGGCTATAAAAGAGATACAAGACTGAGTATTTTATTACTCAGTTGCACGCTTTGCATTTCTGTAAAAGCGAACTCAATAAATAATGTATGTAACATAATGTTTGAAATATTGATTATATTAAAATAGCTCCATCTATAAACTGAATATAGCAACTTCAAGTTCAATCTTTAACTAAAATAAAAATTTGAACAATCTGAACTGTAAAGCAAAAACGTGCAATATCAATAACCGAGATGTTTCACAGTGCTCCTATGATGATTCCTTCAATAGGGACCAGTTTAAAATCAAAGCCCAAACGTACACTGACAGAGAACCCTAAATGAATAGCTAATATTGCAGGTAATAGTCAATCAAAATTTATGTATTCATTAGATCCTGGAGGCACAAATTACATTATAATAGATATTTTAACTATAGCAAATAATACCATCTTACCTAAGAATTCAAAGAACTCTTCTACATGACCAGAAAAGGTATGGCTGGGAAATGGTTATGCTGAGATACTATCCCGGCCCATTGTCCAATTGATCATGTTCCAATACAGAGGTAATCAGGTAATTAACTGTAACTTCAAGAAGGAACGGATTAAGATTTTAAATGAACACTTTAGCTAAATATCCTACGAGCCTATTTGCTATCAACTTGTTTATCCCTTCCAAAATGAGGCCTATTTTATGAGGATCTAAATGGCAAATGCATGGAACACCCACTTGTATGCAGGGGTGGCTGCAGCCAAGTGCCAAAAACAATGTTACTAGGAGAAGTATGAAAGAATGCACTTATAATACGAGATAAGTATGTAAATAGCTGGGATAATCTTGAACTCATCGTACCGTCAATTCTGATCATCAATTACAATCAATTTAAGTAATTTAACAAGAAGATGAATGCAGTGCCCATGTCACAACCTACACATTTTAGCAAAGGTAGTCTGAAAATTCTCGTAGTGAAGTAGCAAAAGAGTATGTAAATTTTAGGAGTTTCGAACTATTTGATTAATAATGCATTGGAGTGCTGTCCCAAATAGGCCACCCTGCAAGCATCTTCTCCATTAGGCTGGAGAATCAAGTACTAAAGATACCAGGGAGAATTGTTCCCACATGCAAGGTGTCAAGCTCCACTCACCAACTCGTCTAATAACCCTCAGCCATTCCCGTGGTCACGACCCAGTATCGCCACGGCCCTGCCACAAGGCTAAAGTCTCACCTAAAAGACTAGCTAGTTTGGAAGGCAATTTGGGATCATGGACTTACAATATAAGTATTAAAGTAATTATGCTAAGTTTGTAAGGGTAGTTTAGTTTAATTTTTTGTTATTTTAGGCTATTAATAGCTCTCTTAATCTCTCTCTTTCTCTCTCTCTTGTAACTCTGGCAACGAACACAATGTAGCCCCCAATCTCAAACCCTAGTTTTCCTTTTCTCTCCACTATGATTTCTCTTTGAGTTTGGTTTTAGATCTTGATTTGGTTTTAACATGGTATCAGAGCGGGTTTGATTCTTACCTGCGTTCATGTTTGCTATCCCCGCCGTCGAATCTGGACTCGAACGCCGTCGGATTCACAGTCGAAGCCCTTCGCTGCCGCCACTCTTGTTTGCTGTTGTCATGCTTGCTGTCTTCGAGGGGTAATCTATGCACTCTCTCAGATCTTGAATATATATATATATATATATATATATATATATAGGGAAAAAGGGGTATGAGCAATTTGCTCATTTAGTAAATGAGCAAGTGATGAGGTGGCATGCATGTGATTGGAAAATGCTAAAAGTGATTAGATACTCAATGTATCACATGCATGCCACCTCATCAATTGCTCATTTATTAAATGAGCAAGTTGCTCATATCCCTTTTACCCATATATATATATAGAGTAAAAAGGATATGAGCAACTTGCTCATTTAGTACATTAGCAATTGATTATGTGGCATGCATGTGATATATTGGACAACTAACCCTTTTAAAGATTGTCCAATCAGATGTATGCCACATAATCAATTGCTCATTTACTAAATGAGCAAGTTGCTCATATCCCTTTTACCCATATATATATATATATATATATATAAATTGGGTAGTGATCCGGTGAGAACCGTTCTCACGATAAGCTTCGTGAGAAATCCACGCCTATCCATCCTATGGATAATCCAAACCGTTCACATTGTTTAACATAACTAAATTAGTCTAGAAATATAAAATCAAGTCATTTGATATTCATTTGTCCATGCATCATGTCACTATAAAAAATAACGATTTTTCAGCCACATAATTTGTAACACTTCAATGCATGGACAAATGAATCTCAAATGACTTGATTTCTCATCCATAGACTAATTGAGTCGTGTAGATCAAAATGAACGGTTCAGATCTTTCAACTAATGTCCCAAACAAAAGTTCTCACGTGGTTCTCACCAAAAGAGTTCTCACTCGATCATTTTCCTATATTAATTTGTTGGGTAAAGAAGAAGAAGAAGAAATAAAAGAAACGGGTTTAAGTTTTGATTTGAGTGGAGTGGAATTAAGAAGAATAAGAAGAAGATGACGAGTTTTGTTTTGGAAATGGGTTTTGATGGTGTTGGAAGAAGAAGAAATAAAAGAAACAGGTTTAAATTTTGATTTGAGTGGAGTGGAATTTAGAAGAATAAGAAGAAGATGACGAGTTTGGTTTTGGAAATGGGTTTTGATGGTGTTGGTGGCTGAAATGGGTTTTGATGGTGTTGGTGGCTATGGGTTTAATTTGAAGAAGAAGAAGAAGAAGATGATGATGGGTTTAATTTGAAGAAGAAGAAGAAGAAGAAGAAGAAGAATAAGAAGAAGATGACGAGTTTTGTTTTGGAAATGGGTTTTGATGGTGTTGGTGGCTATGGTGTTGGTGGAAAAAGAAGAAGAAGAAGAAGAAGAAGATGACGAGTTTTGTTTTGGAAATGGGTTTTGATGGTGTTGGTGGCTATGGTGTTGGTGGAAGACTATAGGAAGGGATTCAAATGAATAAGAAATTGACGAAGATAATAGAAAAAGAAGAATGATTTAGAAGAGTGGAGATTGACTAGGATTAGTAAGACGACTATAGGAAGGGATTCAAATGAATAAGAAATTGACGAAGATAATAGAAAAAGAAGAATGATTTAGAAGAGTGGAGATTGACTGGGATTAGTAATTGAAAAGTTTTTTATTTGTTGGATTAATGGGTAATGGCTTGATTTGGAAAGTGGAATTAATGGGTTAAGAAGAAGAAGAAGAAGAAAAGGGTTGGTGAAGAAGTAGTTTTGTTGAGTTTTTAATTTTGATTTTGGTATTGGTGGCTGTGGGGATGGATTTGTAGTGAACTCATTTGATGGGTTTTGAGTTTGTTTGCATGAAGCAATTTGCATGAAGTTTATTTGCAATGGAAAGTTATTTGGCAAGTTGAAAACATGCTGAAGTCATTAGAAGGTAATTTGGGAAAATGGGAGTCACAATTTGGAATAACAACTTGCAGGGGTAGAACAACAATTTGCAGGGAGTGAACAACAATTTGCATGAGAATAACAATTTGCAAGCAGTAGAACAACAATTTGCAGGGGAGTAACGTTTGCAGGGGAACAACAATTTGCAGGAGGAGATTTGGTATTGTAGAGATTCCAACAACTACTATTGACATCTGGGGTAGATGGAGGTACACTCTCATTAGGAAAGAGAGTAGGAGAATTTGGGACATTATGGCGGCTGCTATTATTTGGATCTTATGGCTTGATAGAAATGATGCATGTTTCTGTAATATTCATTGTAGATTTTATATTATGTTTTATAAAATTGTGGAGCTGATCAATTTTTGGGCAGGGCACCTGAGGGTGAGGAAGAGACTCCGCACTGAAGAGGAGATCGGATGGTGGTACCGGTCGGGGCCTATCTCTATTGACCCAGATTGTTGAGAGTTTTTGGTCTTTTGGTTTCAGGGACGTTGGTTTTGTTCTTGTGGTTCCGTCTGGAGGAGTTCATGCTGCTTGTATCTTGTATCTTCTTTCTTTGTTGATGCTTTTAGATTTCTCTCTTAGATGTGTAATATTTTGTACTGGTTGGTTCGTTAATTCTCATTAATGGAATTGGTAATGCTAGTCACTATTATTATCAAAAACAATTCCAAGAAATATTTTGTAATTTGAGTAGACTATAAAAGAAACATTTTGTAATAAGAAAGGGAACCCAATCAGCAAACTAAAATTTGAATGCAACGTTGTAGCCAGAATTAAAATATGCATAAGAAATTTACATACAGTAAAAATATCAAAATACAAGTGTTTTACAGTTACCAAAATGTAAATGAGGCTCAGGTTTCACGGTCAATATCTTCTCTAAGAATAACCAACAGTTGGAACTGCTAATATAGTCATCATAAAAATAAAAATAAAAATAAATAGATGGAAAGGTAGCATAGGACCTTTGCCACCATAAAAATTCCTACCCCTCTCAAATGCATAATCCACACCGTTCAAAATGTTCAATATGTCATAAAACATAAGAGGATGAAACAATATCAAAGTTGAATATGTTTCATCCTCTTATATTTTGCCCATGCATTAAGTGATCACAATTGTTGTATTACTGAAAAACTGTTCATCTTGCAATCTCGTGATGAATGGAAAAAACATATTCAAATTTAGCAATCCTTTCATCACTCTATATTTTATGATACGAAGATCAACTTGAACAATGTGGATCATGAATTTTGTTTCGTGGATATGGGTTTTCAGTGCGCGCTATATAGGAGGAAGACGGAGGACCCCCGGTATCCTCTTTAAAAAAATACCAACATAAATAATATAATCATAAACTACAATATTTTGAACGTAACAGCAAATTAGCATCGTACAAAACTGAACTTCACTCAGTGGAATAGCCTACTACAGCATTTGCATAGTGGGTTTATGGTATACTAAGCCAAGGGTTTATCCCCTTAGAGTGTACATGACAGCTTTAAAACTGCTAGAATAGCCTAACTACTAATTCTTGTTAAGATCCTCACTACAAACCAAGGGGGTTTTCCCGGTGAAACTACTGCGGCATTTGGGTAGTTGCGCCGGGATGCCCCCAGAGTTATTAAAAAAGCGCCGGGTAGTTTAGGCTACCCCGATGTTTGAAAACACCGGAGTAGTTTAGGGTACAAATAACCAAAATCTCCAACCCTAATTCCCACAATCCCCAAATCTAGACGAGAACGACCATCGCTACGAGCTCGCGAAGCATCTAGAAGCCTGCGGCATGTGGCACTCCTGACTTGATGCGTCCTCCTACTCCACCTTCCTCCTCTTCCTCTCCTCACCGTCAGCTTGGGACTCCATCCTCATCTCGATCTGGACGACAACATGAATCTCAAAGCACATCTTCATCTCCAACTTTGAGCTCGTGCATTGTTGTTTGATAAGGAGTCGATTGCTCTCTTCCAAACGCCGAGCCTGAACTCTAATTCGTCCAAATGCGGAAAAACAACGAATGGAGACAAGGCAACGAATGATACTCTCTTTCTGTCTCTCATCTTTGAGGTTAAAGGGTTTTGTCTTGTTCAATTAAGAATTTGCATGTGCATTTTATTGTGGTGAACACAAAGTGTTATGAACAAAATTTGTTGTGAAGCTAAATTGTTTGGAGTAAGATTATTTTGAGATAACAAAATATTTTTTAAAAAAACAAACATAACTTGGTCTATTGGGGGGAAAGGGGGAGAGGGGGGGAAACCTACTTTAGAAATAAGCTTTGGGTTCAATACACAGATTTTGTGCCTGAAAGTGCTTCTAGAATCTAAAAAAAATATTGTTAGCCTCTTCAGAAGCCACCAAATGCCTAAGCAACGGTGAAAATTTTAGCATCCATCACCAAATGTTCCTCACAAAATACCCATTGCATTAGAGTGGTTACTTTCTTATGCCCACTTTTGTATTGACTATACTTATAATATTCCCATTCTTAGTCAAATGGGAATTTTTTACTTTTCTTTGGCCGTAATTGTACTGCGAAGAGCATATTACAAAGAAGTGATCGCCAAATTGGATTTAGAGATACAGTAAAACTTATAGACGTTGCAGCTAGCTAAGAAAAAAACTGCTCTGATGTTTGTAACTTTTTTTACAGTCCCGGAAATTACATTTTTTTCAATATCCTTAATAAAAATTGTTAACGTTTACTTTTTAGTAAATTATGTATATATGTGGAATTTGAGGTCTATGGTGGGTGCAGTGCAATTGAGGACGTTAGTACATCACTAAGAGCTGGATGATGGAGGAGAAAGGCCCAGCAATCAAGCACATGCTCAACCTGTACAATGAGATAAGAACCACATGGATCAAAATCATCATCATATGTGCAAGGAATAAGTTATTTAGAGGTGCCGCTCTCAAAGGATGGCTACTTTGGGTGGACCTGAGCTCATCTTGAGTTCTGTATCTCTCTGCTACCGTAATTCATAATTTTTTATGCTCTTTTAATCTGATCTTTATATTACACATCCTTTTTCCAGCCCTATATGTCATACTTATCTTTAGCAACCTTGGAAATTAACGAGCCTAGACTAAATAAGACTCTTGACAGTCATATCAACTATAGATAGATCACCACCGCAAAGTAGTTCTGCTTGTAGTATGAGAATTTAGAAGGAAGAGTGTCATGCACATCAAAGATCCATGCATCGATGCCGATGATACTTGTTCTTACCTCACTTGTCTGACAATGACAATTCATGGATCCATGCTCCAAGGTCCATCCCTGATACTTCTTACATGCTTATTATATTAATAGGATTTCGTACTCTATATACAAGAGTTTTATAGTTCTACTCTTCCTTCGTTTTGTAAAATAGAATATCCGTTGATGATGATATGGGGGAAAAAACTAAAACTATTATTAATTAATCCTAAGTTCATAACAGAATATGAGGAAATATCGATGATCTGATCTAATTAGCACTAATTGGAAGATGCTTTTCAGTGTACTCCAGCAGGTCTAAATGATCCCTCTATGAGTGGTTGATGAAATGGTGAGATCTATTTACCATTTTGGTATGCTTTACGATTTACTTAATACATAAATTGCTATGGACATTTAAGTAACATGCAAGTATGCAACCTGTCAGGTTATGTTCTGGGCCTTCTGGCCTTCCGAGTTTGGCTGGTTTTATTTTGGACTGGTTTCTGTTGATGCTAGACTCTTGTTTTTAACTATACATGTACAGATGTACTCTAGAAAGCCTCTATTAGTTGATCTAAACAAATAGTTTTATGTAGGGAAGTCAATTTCCATTTAGTGAATCAAGTGTAGCTCTTTCTTTTGTAGTATGAATGTGCATTAGAATACTCTTTTTTCCTTTCTACACTCTATGAGTTTATTACAGGAATACTAAAATTGCTTTGATTGCAAATTTGGTCTCTGATCAATCAATAGTTTCTGTACATGGTGTTATTCTTGCTTTAGCTGCTTCTGTACTATCAGTGCGTGAGGTGTTTCTCTTTCTCTTGAAGTGAATAGTAGTCATTTGATTAAATCTGTCATAACAGTTGTTAGATTTAGTCCTTTTGTTTGAATAGCTCATCATCAAATATAATTATAATACAAGTATTTTCTTACACATTAAAGAAAAGGTTTGAAAAGGATAATTTCTTCTGGTTGAGTGGTTTGTAATTATTTGTTTATTTTCTTACCTACGAGATGTATCGGAGCAAGAAACTAGATGATTCGTGGCAAGAAAAGCCTGCCATCTCTTCTTTAGGTTCGGTCAATTGATTTCTAGATGGTTTCTCTTCTATTTGCACTTGGTATCTTTTCAGTTTAGAATGCTTGGCATCTTTTCAGAAGATGTATTATTTAGAAAGTTTAGAAAGCTAATCAATGAATCGTTTGCAATTGGTATCTTTCCAATTTGTTATTTCACAACAATCCAAAAAAATCAAACTACCGATGAGCATGCAAGTAGTGGAAGCAACCGATGAAGGCGTCCACTTGGGGTTACGCACTTTAAGTTTTTGTAATTTTGTGCTTTTAAACACTTGTACATATATGTAATTCTTGGAATCAATTGAATTTTTTGATGATTTGGACTGAATTGTTTAATTATTATGCTTGATTATTGAAATGAATTTATGCTCTAAAGTACTTTTCTAATGCTTATTATGTTTGATTCATAGATTTTTGTGGAAGATTATTAGAATGAATTCCTGAAAATAATTGTGAATTGAATTACATATATTTTTATTTGATATAATAAACAAAAACAACAACACCAACCACCCAACCATAAAATAATAATAATAATAATAAATAAATAAATAGCCTGTTCCGGCATTTGAAAATAAAAATAAAAAAATTGTAAATTGGCCTATCACGGCGTTTTCAAATGCCGGGATAGCTAATAAGGCTACCCCCAAGATATCCCTTTTGCATCCCTGACAAGGGTATCCCCGGCGCTTGCGACGGCATTTTTCGAAACACCACCCGTATCAAGTCCAGCTTTTAAAAACGCTGGGATTGGCCAAAAAATAACACCGGAATTGCCCTCATCGTTTGTAGTAGATCAGAAGGATCGAAGGTTGTGATTGGTTTATTCACTGAATTAATTCATATTCCATGTAGGAAGGATCAATTCACTCTCCACCTATAAAAAAACCACACTCCCTGATTCTTTGTGGGGAATTAGGACTTTTATGTGTCGAAACTGCATCATGTTGATGCTACTGGTTGAGGCTCCATCTAATTGCATGCCATATTACCTGGAGGGCCATTTGGATGGATATCGAATTTCATGGCTCCACAATAGTTATGGCAATAGTACATAGTTTGACGCTTTCTACAACAAATTTGGACATTTTGCAATTCAGGGTTCTGTGCTTTGTATAGGACTCTTGTATACATTTAGAACAGTCCTCATCTTCTAAGGTGAAAACTTTTGTATGCACAACAAAGCCACAGGGAATTAGTTCTATTCAGTTTCCCTTTGTCCTCTCACCACCCACAGCCAGGATTAGCAATGAAAATAAGTGATTTCACATTTCCCGCAAGGTCGGTGATTTTTATGCCATAAACTCTCCAATTCATGAAGCAGTCTTTCATCTTACGAAATTCAATCCTCATACTCATCTGCATCCTAATGTCCACCCTAATATACTCGTAGTTCCAAAATTCCAGTAAATTATGCACACACACATATATAGGTTCAAACAGTAGCTGATATTTATGCAGCACATCATTGCAGAGATTAAACACACTTAATAACAACAGTAAACCTAATTATCGAAAAAGAAAAGAGCGACCTAAATTGAAAATTATAATGTAAAAGGGAAATGAAGAGACCATACCTTGTTTCAAAAGGACTGCTGACATTAAAATATTTAGCCCCTTGAGAAATCCTATACGTACAGAAAAATTAAGAGCGATAAGAAATATGCAGAAATTCAAATTAGAACTCAAAAAGGGAGAAAAGGAGAAGGTAAGATGACCTTCCTTCTTGAGTTGCTAGGGCTTCGACGATCGCTGGATTCCTGCGAATGGTTGTTCTTAAGAGACTCAAAAAGGAAGAAGACGAACGACGACGACATTAGAATTGGGGGAACTCAATAAATCCAATGATTCTCACCATAGAAATCAAATTCATCTACATTCAATCCCCTTCCTTACCCATACATTCTCATTTCAGCGATAACTACTATTTGAGATTCCAATGTCCGCCAAATACTGAATAATATTATGCATCCTAATTAATATACTCATTACAGAGATTAAACACTTATATATATATACTTAATGGAAACTGCCACAATCAACTTGTAACTCAAATTTATCCGAAATAAAACTCAAATTAGAAACTGAAACAGAAATTAGAAACTTGTAACTCAAATTTAACCTTCATGAATTTCGTCAAACATCCATAATTTGGTCACTTCTCTCATTCAAGCATTTGAGCAAACACCGTCCAGGCAAGAAGGGCCTAAAAGAAAAACGGAGTTCAAGGGGGCCTAAAACGAATTTACCCAATATTATAGTCAGGTCTAACTTCCCAGCTGGTCCAAAAGAAGGCTAGAATTTTTTCCCAAACTGTCCCACTTTTTGAAAGTTTTTCCCAACCTGTTCCAATTTTTTTTTTTAATTCCCAAACCATCTCACTCGGTCTTTGAAAGACTGAGTGTAGTTAAAACTCACGCGATCTTTCAAAACCGAGTCTTACACTTCGAAAAATCAAAGAGTAAGACTCGGTCTTTGAAAGACCACGTGAGTTTTAACTTCTCTTCTCGACTTCATTCTTCTTCTCTACTTTTCTTCTTCTTCTCTATATCCCTCAACGCAACCCATCGCGCCCTAGCTAATTTTTTGGTCGATTTCCCCTTAAATTGATCGATTCACTCCCCAAAACCGAGTCATCTCTCATCGTTTTTCGATTTCCCCATCCTTTGTCCCCAAATTTGAATCTTTCTTTAAACCCTAAAATCCTAAATCCCAATATCTTAGATCTCGTTTATTTCGTCTTCGGTGGGGGAAGATCTTGGTTGAAGGATCTAGAAGTACTCTACATTGTCACTATCAAGCTTTATAATCTCCTACTCGAAAGGTATATTTATCAAGCTTTTGATAAGTAAATTTTGTGTTAATTTTGGGTTATTGTGAAAGTCCTTAGTTGAATTTGTATTATTGTTGACAATGTAGAGTAGCAAATACCAATTGTTGTTGACAATGTAGAGTATCAAATGTTGTTCATTTTAGTTCTAATTAGAAAATGAAAAAAAAACAAGTAGAGTAGCAAATGGCAATTTTGTTGACGATGTTGGTCATATATATGACTATGTTGATGATTTTCTTGACAATGTAGAGTAGCCATTGTTGTTAATTTTAGTTTTAATTAGAGAAAGAAAAAAACAAGTAGAGTAGCAAATGACATTGTTATATAGCAATTGTTGTTAATGTCGGTTTTGATATCTAGGTTATGTGTAGTTAATAACAATTTTGTTGAAGTTGTAGGATTTGTATTTTATTGTAAATGGCACGCACAATAGGGAACATGGAGGAAGGAGAAAGTAGTAGACCTCAATGTGGCGATGGAGCACGTACTCACGGTGGACGTGGTCGTGCTCATACCGAGGGTACTAATGTTAGTAATTAATTGTTGATTCTAATACAATTATATGAAATTTCGGTGTATTGATGTAAATGTTATTGTTATGTAGGTTCAAATCAATCCAAATGAGGCGAGCACTTCTTCTGCAGTTCCTTCATCATCGTATATCCCTTCTGGAGGCCCAGGACCCCTCGACCTTTCACTCCTCACTCTTCAATCGTTGTATCGATCGCAAAATGTGTGGAACGGTGAGTCTGCGGAGTGCCACTTTAGGACCGGTCATCTACTACCTATGCACCCACGGATACACGAGATACTAAGAGACTGTAGGTTATACGGTATCGGTAGGATGAGCTCCATCAAGTGCTATCGACCTCTTTTGGAAGCACTTCTTGAAAGATGGAGACCTGAGACACACTCCTTTCACCTGCCATTTGGGGAGATGACAGTGACTCTGCAGGACGTCTCCTTAATCACCGGGCTTCAAATCGATGAAGAGGCAGTCACAGGTACAATGGATTTCGACCCGGTTTATATAGTCGAGGAGTACTTAAGTGTCGTAGTTGAAGCCGGTGCGATTAGTAGTAAATTTATTTGTTTGAAGTGGTTGAAGGACACCTTTATGAATATATTGAATGTAGGTTCAACTGCGGCGGAGGTGGAGTGCTATTGCAGGGCCTACATCCTCACACTGTTCGGCACTGTATTGTTTCCAAATTCGTCAGGTAATGCCGTCTCGTTAATGTTCTTACAACTAATCGTCGATCTAGAAAATGTTAGCCGTTACAGTTAGGGTAGTGTCGTACTGTCATCACTGTACCGGAGTTTGTGTTTGGCCAGAATAGGTTCGGTACAGATGAATGAGCCTATGATTTTACTTCAAATCTGGAGTTGGGAGCGCATTCACGTCGGTCGGGCCGTAGTACGGATCCAATCTCCGCACTGGATACATCTTCCCGATGACGTGGACATGCTAACTCCTATCGGTGTTACTGGACCAGCAAACTTACATGGATAGCCAACCCCAACAGGTGCTTAACGTACTACCGCGATGAGTTGGATAGATTGGCAGCTGACTGTGTTGTGTGGCTTCTTTACACGGAGGAGCGTGTACTTCGACTGCCGCCTAATTGCACGTATAGGCGTGATTTATGGCTTACGAAAGCACCTTTAATCAACTTTGGGGTTGTTGAGTTCTACTACCCCGATAGAGTGCTACGCCAATTTGATCTCCACCAAAGAATTCTGGTTGCCGAGCCATTCAATGCGGAGATGCACAATATTACAGGAATGGATCAAACCCCTGGACACAATTGGGTCGCTTGCTTCGCTACGTATGTTCAGAAATGGAATGTACACTGGTTCGACGAAATCATCGGTGACATTCCTCCGTTTGATCTCTCAGTGCATGGGGCGTACATGACTTGGTACGAGAGAGTGACTAGACAGTATATCTCTCCAACGTTGCAGACTCCTGCTGGAGTGGTAGTCCCGATCTGTCGACCAGGGGCCGAACCAGCAGATCAACATTCCATGAAGTTGCCGATGTACCAACCAAAGGGATCCACTGTTTGCAAATTTGTAAGTTTTAAAGTTTCATTATATTTTTTTAAGTTTTGTCCATTTTTTTTTATATGTATGTGTATATGTAAGTACCATAATCTTTCAACTTTTCATGATTGTCAGTTGAGCCAGACTTAGGCCATAGCAAAGAAATGTGCTACTTTGTTGAATAGCAACGTCGCCGATCAGACGAAGGAAACCATACAGGAGATGATTACATGTTGCCGTGCACAAGCTGATCTTGTGGGCGATAGAGCAACATTAGATGCAATACTAAGGACTCCTACACATCGAACCAGCGGCCGTTCTGGTCTCCGACGAAAGAGAGTTGTTCGAAGGCCCCCACCTCAACCTCAAAGCGAATTAGGAGACGAAGAACAAGCAGGGGCTGAGATTCAAGGGGAGGGGATACAACAACAAGTTGGGGGTGAGATTCAAGAAGAGGAAAATATCCTGTTGTCCGGTGTCACACAGGCTACTCCACAACGCGGTAGAAGACAACGGAGTCCCACTAACTTCTTCACACCCAACCCTTGATTTTTGTGACCATGTAGGAAATCAGGTGCATTTAAGCGTTAGTTTAATTTTGTTGATTTTTATCACCGTAAATTATGAGTTAGTTGATTCATGTCTGTAACGCAGGTTCGGTAAATATTTAGTGAACGGAACAAGATGAGGGAAGTGCTTAAAGATATCACCTTTTCTGAGTTATCTTGTCTATAATGCATGTTATCTTAAGTTATCTTGAAGACATCACCTTTTTTTTGAAGACATCACCTTTTTTGTAATATTTTAAGTTAGTTTGATATTGTAATATTTTAAATTAGCTTGATATTTGAGATTGTCGTTTGATGTTGTAATATAATGCATGGGTTGATATTCTCTGAGATGTTTGAGATTGTTGTGGTAAAATAAGAGATGTTTGAGATGTGTATGAGATGTTTGAGATGTTTATGAGATGTGTTTATGAGATGTGATAATGAGATGTTTATGAGATGTTTGAGCTTGTGGAGAAGTTGTTTGAACCGAATGTGGAGTGCATTGAACTTAAATGTGGAAATGAATGTGGAAGTGGATTGAAAATTTGTTTAAACTGTATGTGAGCTTGTTTGCAGCGAATGTGAAGGGGAAATGCATGTTCTTGTGCCCCTGTAAGTTTTTTTTCAATTAAACTCAAGACTCGGTCTTTCAAAGACCGTTCTCATTATAACTAGACTCGGTCTTTCAAAGACCGAGTCTTGAAGCTGATTGATAAATAGAACTTACAGACGCAAGACTCGGTCTTTGAGTTATAATAAGAACGGTCTTTGAAAGACCGACTGTGGACTTCACTCATTTCCAGAGAACATCTTGCTTTCTGGAAAGAAGTGTACTCAAAGCTCGGTCTTTCAAAGAACGGGCTGGTTATAACTAGACTCGGTCTTTGATTGAAAGACCCGAGTTTTCAATCTGATTGAAAAAGAAACTCACAGGAAGAAGACATCAAAGACCGAGTGAAGTTAAAATTCACGCGGTCTTTCAAAGACCGAGTCTTACTCTTCGATTTTTCGAAGTGTAAGACTCGGTCTTTGAAAGACCGCGTGAATTTTAACTACACTCGGTCTTTCAAAGACCGAGTGGGATGTTTTGGGAATTAAAAAAAAAGTGGGGCGGTTTGGAAAAAACTTTCAAAAAGTGGGACAGTTTGGGAAAAAATTCAGAAGGCTAAGGAAAGATTAAGGAGTGGATGCCTTGATCGACCAATGAGGTTGAGTCTGTCAGGGGAGGATATTGATGATGTCGACAGGGAGTGGTTTACCTCGATATGTGGAACTTAGTTATGCATCTTTGTCAAAGACCATACCACTTGAGGCTAAGGATTTAGTATTTATATCCTAGCAATTTGGTAATTTGGTTATATAATTGTCGTTTTTATCTATTACTGGTCGTTTTTTTGAAACTAAAGCATTCTACTTATTTTGGGCTAAGGCAGGACCGGCCCAACACTTATTGAGGTCTAAGGCGAACTTCGAAATGAGGCCTTTTAAAAGCTTATACCAATATTTTGTTAAAATTAATATATTTTTATTTAAATGTTATCTTTCGGGCTTTTTGAGATGCAAAATCATTTATTATATTATTGTGATCAATTCCAGTTAACATTTTATTTTTCAATTGATAATAAAGTCAATCCATTTAATCTTTGTTGAGACATTGTTGATCTTAGATAAGATTTTATTAATTTTAGTTTTGAAAATTTCTTTCCGCCAAAGCAACAGTTACGGGAATCGTTAACATTATTCTATAAGCAATATATGCATTTGGAAAAAAATCAAGTCTTTTAATATAATTCAGTATGTCAATTGGTGTATCATTTTCCACTTGTATAATTTCTCTTAAAATTTTCAGTTCTAAAAATAAATCTAACCCATAAATATCGGAGTTATCGTTATGTTTTAATGATCGTTCAAGGTTAAGACAATCTTCTTTTAAATTTTCAATTTCCAATGACCTTAATTTCTCAATACTAAATAGAAAACCAAAAATATCTTGATATATTTTAAATTGTTCAAATCTACTTTGGAATGAAGTAATTGCTTGATCTATTATGTACAAGAAGTAGTCAGTTTTAAATGATTCTTCAGGAGATTTTAAAACTTCATTGTCCAGAATCTCATCAAATTGTTTCTTTCTACGAATAACATGTTTTTCACGAAACTTGGGTTCTATATCCATTTTAATAGCAATTTCTTTAGCAGAAATTATAGCATTTTCAAATCCATCTTCCCTAAATTTTTAAAAAAAAAAGAAATAAGACCTTTCAATTGTTCTATAGCAACATCCATACGCATATCCTTTGATTGAAAGTTTTTTTTACTAACTGAATTTACTGTGAACAATATCTCATACCAAATAGTCATGCCTAACAAAAACTCAAAATTTTCAAGCTCATAAGTCGCTAAACATTCAACTTCACTTTTTATTTTAGGTTCATCATTAACTTCGCCAAATTTCAGTAACGCATCTTTTATTTGTGAAGTTTGATATCTTAAAGCTTTTACACTTTCAACACGACTTTCCCAACGTATTTGTGACAATGATTTAAGAGTTACGATAAGGATAAGATCTTGTAGAATTTTTCATCTTTTAGTAGAAGAAGAAAATAGTGTATATATACGTTCTAACACTCCAGAAAAAGATGTAGATTTAGAACAATAATTAGCCATATCACAAAGTACCAAATTTAAACTATGACAACCACATGGAGTATAAAATGATCTAGGATTAATGTCTAAAAACCTTTTTTGAACACCTTGATGTCTTCCTTTCATATTAGACACATTATCATAACCTTGTCCTCTCAAGTTACTAATATCAAGTCCAATAATATTTATTTCATTAATAATAGCATAAAAAAGACCTTTTCCAGTTGTATCATCTACTTTTAAAAATTCTAAAAATATTTAATGATTTGTACTGAGGTTGAAGAAATATCCACACATTGTAATACAATAGACATTTGTTTATGATGACTTATATCGGAGTACAATCAAGTATGATTGAAAAAATTTTGCGTTCAAAATTTTTATTAAAATTTTTGTTTTAATTTCATTTGCTAGCAAATTTATTAATTCATTTTGTATTCTATGTCCAAGATAATGATTATGAATTTCATTGTCTTTAATTTGACGAATGTGTTCTTGCATTATAGGATCAAATTCTGCAAACATTTCATTTAGGCATAAAAAATTTCCATTATTTTCTTGATAAATCTTTTTGTTTATCCCACGAAACACCAAGTTATTTTTTCCAAGAGTTGTAACAACTGCAATAATTCTAAATAATGCATTCCTCCAATGCTCCCCATCTCTATTTATTCTTTCGTGAACATGTTTGTCAATTGTTTTATTTTTTATCAATTTCATTTCTAAATCAATCCATAAACTCATATTAGTAATATGTCCATTACTTATCTCATGACTCTTCAACTTAGAACTAATATTTCTCCAATCCCTACTACCTTCACTTGCTAATTTACTTGTACTAGAAAGAGAATTAAATAATTTACAACAAAAACAAAATATTTTATTCAAATTTTGGGAATATACCAACCACCTTCTTTCATGCTTTTCTCCGTTGGACAACTTTTGAATGTAAATTGATGAAGAAAAATGTCTTGCAAATTCATCCTTAGAAAAATTTATATCGGTAAAGGCACTGTTTGGTTGGAGGGGAATGGAGGGAAGGGGAGGGGAGGGAAGGGATTTTTTTAATACTTTTCTTGTTTGGTTCAATTTTTAGGAGGGGAAGGGAGGGGAGGGAAATGGGGGGGGGGGGGGGGGGGGGGGTGCAACACCCCTCCTGAGCCAATTTTGGCTCCCCTCCAAAAGTGGGGGGATTTGGAGGGAAGAGAAAATAGGGCTAATTTTTTAAAGTGGCTAGACTAAATTGCCCTTTAAAATCTAAATTCTAATATAATAAAAAAATCTCTCTCTTTCTCCCTACTAGTTGCCGACTGTTTCTCTCCCGCTCTCTCTTTCTCCCTATCCTGGTCAAACTCTGCAGAGTTTAACCTTAACAGAAAATCAAAGACAAAAAAAGAGGAAGCTTTTATACTCTTGTTCCATGAAGATTTGGTATTTGTGATGTATGATGAGAATGGAAATAAGAGGAGGAACTACCATCCGAAGGCACCAAGGTCATTTCCTGTGTCGCGAACGAATTCTTTTGTTGTTGATGATGATTTAGCCCCTGCTAAAGTTGCATCATTGATGTACGGGGGGGGGCGCTTTGAAGTTAAATAGCCAGTGACTCTGCTTTGATTATAGCAAATTCCTTAGAATTAGTACATGTATGTTATGATATAAAAGACTGTTAGTAAATGTATACAAAAAGAAAGAAAGGTTTTGTCAGTTTTCATAGAGTAATTATTTTTTAGTATATAATTAATCATTTCAAAATTTGGTGGTTGTTATGCATATAGATAGAGTTGTAGTTGGATTTCGCAGTCTGTTGGAGTGTGATCTGGGAGCAAAAAAATATATCAGGAGACTACCAAATGCATGCAGGCTTTGTCATGAAATACGTCGGATATATATGACCACATTAAGAGGAATAGTCTGAGTTTGCTGCTGTTAATTAGTGTAGTGCTGAATCTCTTGCGGAATAAAAAAAGAGAAATTATGAGCAATTCTTGCTTCTTGCTGTATGTACTGAAATGATACCCTCCTAAAGATTGAATGATGAACTAGAAAAAGAAGAAAAAAAATTTCTCTAAATCGTTGTTGTTTCAATTCTTATTGTATGAAGTGGTTGTACGAATTTCTTATTATATGCAAAAGGGTATAAAAGTAATTTTATTATAAAATCCATTCTTTCCCCTTGTGAACCAAACAAGAAAATTATTATTTTCCCCCCCCCCCTCCCCTCCTTTGAACCAAACAGAGTTTTCATTAAATCCCTCCCCTCCCTTTCCCTCCCCTTCCTTCCCCTCCATTAAAATCCCTCCCTTCCCCTCCCCTCCCCTCCCCTGAACCAAACAGACCCTAATAGGACCATTTTCTACTAATAAATCTCTCAAATTTGTATCAATATTTGTCCATTGACTTGGATCAAATATATTTTTGGTAGTGGGTTCTTCTAATATTTCTTTTCTATCTTCACTATGAGTATGAGAATCAATACAATCTTGCTCATTAACCAATACTTCTTCTCTATTTTCATTTTCATTTGTATCTACATTGTTTTCTTGTTCATTAACTAATACTTCTTCTCTATTTTCATTTTCATCTTCATTTGTATTGGTAACTTGTTCATTAACTAACACTTCTTCTCTATTTTCATTTGTGTCTACATTGCTAACTTGTTCATCTCTATTTTCAATTTCATTTGTGCCTACATTGTTAACTTGTTCATTAACTAATTCTTTTTTTGTTTGTTTTAACAAACTTATCTAAAGCCCCTTTTGCGATTCGATTAAAGCTTTAACTCTTCTCTTTTTTGGAGTTTTGAATAATCTGATTCAAATTTTCGAGTTGACATTTATATATTTAAAAACAAAACAATGAAAATTAAGACTAAATAGACTATATAATTCAAATAAAACAATAAAGATTAGAAGTTTAGAACAGTAAAATCGGTCACTGGTGAGGTGTGGCATCAGGCAGTCGACGGCATGACTCGACGGCAATCAGAGTGGCAACGGCGTGACTCGACGGTGATCGAAGTGGCGGCGGGCGATCAGCGATGCTGGCTTACGATCGGAGTGACTTAAAAATTTGAGGAGAGAGGAAGAGGAGCAAGCGATACTGGCGATCAGAGTGACTCAAAAATTTGAAGAGAGAGGAGCAAGCGATGCTGGCGATCGGAGTGGCAATGTTGGCATCGGGCGACGGGCAATGAGGTGAGAGGAGCAAGCGATGGGTGGAGACGTGGAGTTGCAGGTGACTGGTAGAAGATGAAGATGAACAGGGTAGAAGATGAAGAGTTGCTGAGTTGGTTCAAAGTAGATAGAAGAAGAGTTGCTGAGTTGGTTTAGAGTAGATAGAAGATGAACATGGTAGTCTGGTAGAACATAGAAGATGAAAAGCCAGAGGAGGCCTTTATTAATTATTCTTTAGATATATATATATATATATATATATATATATATATATATTTTTGATGCCTAATAAAAGACCTAGTTTTTTTAGGCTTAAAGCCCTTGCTTGGGTTGCTTTAGGCTTGGGCCGGGCCTGGGATAGGGTATGAGAATCAATCCCCCGTACCTTATATATATAAATCTATATCGCATACTTCAACCTAGATATCATGCTACAGCAGATTCTCTTATCACATTCTGTTAGATCACAAGTTGTCGTTTATGCCTAAGGTGCCAAACTGTATTCCAAGCATCAGATAAGTTCAAGAATGAATAATATACTTGACAACCACTTTAAAATTGATAACTTTATAGTTCTCGCTTCGATTCCTACGCCGACGTCCTGTGTCGGGACTCAGCCTGTTTGGAGCACATCTAGCCCTGCTATCGGGGGCAGTTCCTGCAACACAGATAATGGGCCCATGATGGGGTCCAGTCTGGTTTCCTGCACTTATGAGGATGATGAATGTCTTAATTTGGAGGATGATGATCCATATGTTGAGGATGATTTCGAGTTTGAAGAGGAGTTTGTGTGTGAAACTGTTGCTGAGGTACCCAAGGTGGAGGCGCCTGTCTTGCTCGCTGCACCACATTCTGGGGGTAGGAGTCAGCGATTTTCAAGGAGTTTCATATGTCAATCTAATCATAAGATGAACCATCCTGAGTCTCTTAATGACTACCTGGAGTTTGCTGCGGTGAAAGTTTCCAGATCTGACTGCGGAGGTATGCGTTCTTGTTTATCGTCCATTTTTTATTTCATGCCTGATTCTGAAGTATTCTGTCTAGCCAAAACATGTGATCTTGAAGTTGGGGACATTGAACGTAATGCTCTACTCCTGAATAAGATTAGGGGATGGGAATTGGAGTAAGGGACATTTACTCCTGTCCTCGCTAGCTCACGTGCAACATGATCGGTTCCTTAATGAATACACTATTCTGGAATGTTAGGGGTTTGGGGGACCCTAGTAAATGGGGGATGGTGATAGATGTTATCCGCTCATCTAAGGTTGACATTGTAGGTTTGCAGGAGACCAAGTTGGCTCATCCGTCCGGACTCTATAGGCTCGGTAGGGCTAGGGTTTCAGACTGGCGGTTTTATTCCTCCACCCGGGCGTCTGGCGATATTGCTATTGGGTTTAATCCCAATCTTTTTTCCTGCTTGGAGGAATTCCACGGGGAATTTTCTTTGTCGATCAGGTTACGTTGACGGTCGAACAACTGGTCTCATGTGGTCTCAGTTGTCTATGGCCCTAACCTCCATAGCCTTAGGCCTGCATTCTGGGCCGAGCTGCGCTCTATTCGGTCACGGTGGCTTGACCTGTGGGTAGTGAGGGGAGATTTTAACATTACTAGATTTGCGTTTGAGCATCGGGGCATGGGCTCTAGTGATGCCGATAGGGAAAACTTCAATTGTGTTATTAATGACCATGAGCTCGTCAATATCCCGGTCTTGGATAGATTATTCACCTGGTCCAATATGCAAGCCTCTCCTATTTTAGCCAAGCTCGATAGGGTTTTTGTCTCGACGGATTGGGAGACGAAATTCCCACTGCCTTTGCCAGATCTCACCCCAAACCAACTTCTGACCATGTCCCCTTCATCCTCTCGACGGGTGATCCTTTCACTCGGAAGAAGGCTAAGTCCATATTTGAAAAAGCTTGGTTGGATATTTAGGGTTTTCACCACATGGTCATGGAGAACTGGTCTCTCCCTACCCGGGGGACTGAGGCGGCTGCTATCTGGTGCGAGAAAATCAAACGACTGAGGTCTAAACTTCGTAAATGGAATCGCACCAGATTTGCTTCCATCTGACGTGCAAAAGCCCTAATCCTGGAGGGCATTGAAGAATTGGAGAGATTGGAAGAGACTAGGGATCTCTCCCAAGAGGAGCGTAACCTCTTACTTAACCTCATAAAGGACGTTGGCCATTTGTACAGACTGGAGGAAATTAAATGGAAACAACGCTCTAGGATTTCGTGGCTCAAAGAGGGGGACGCGAACACGGCCTTCTTCCACAAAATGGATAACGCTAGGCGACGATCTAACCTCATTCCATCCATCCAAACAGAGGCAGAAGAGATCCATGAGGAGTCCCGTATCCATCTAGCCTTCCATTCGCACTTCAAAAAGTTGTTCTAGGGTAAGCAAGAGTTCAGGAACCCCCTCCAGCCTGATTTCTGGGAGGGCAACCTTGGCAGCATGGAGCTAGGACTTAGGTCGATGGAGAAGCCGTTTACTGAGTTAGAGATCAATGAGGTGATCTCGCATATGGGAAGTGACAAGCCCCGGGCCCCGACGGTTTCCAGATCTCATTCTACCAAACTTTTTGGGAAGAGATCAAAGATGATGTCATGGCTCTTTTGACCGAATTCTTTGATCATAAACTTAAACTTAGCACACTCAACTTTGCGGAGGTGGTGTTGATCCCAAAGTGCGGTGAGGCTAATAGGATTGGTGATTTTCGCCCTATCAGTCTTCTAAACTGTTCGGTCAAGATTATCATCCAAACACTTGCCAATAGACTGGCTGGCCTCATTGACTCTTTGATCGGCCCTCAGTAGGCAGGCTTTATTAAAGTGAGATGTATTTTGGGTTGTGTCGCCACTGCTGAGGAAGTGATTCATTAATATCACGTCTCGAAAAATGATAGCTATCTCCTAAAACTGGATTTCGAAAAAGCCTACGACTCTGTAGAGTGGGAGTCCCTTCTGGAGGCGCTTAAGGGCAGAGGTTTCGAGTCTCGGTGGATTAGTTGGATTAAACACTGTCTTTCCACGAGCAGGACGTCTATTATGGTTAATGGAAAGGTCGGGGCCCCCTTCCAGTGTAAAAGAGGTCTGAGGCAGGGTGATTCGCTTTCACCCCTCCTGTTTGCTATTGTGGCCGGCGTGCTTAAATGCATGATCGAGAGATGCCAAGTAGCGGGTTGTATCCGTCCGGTAGCAAGGGGTGTTAACCGTGCGGGTTGCACGATTCTTCAATATGTTGACGATACGCTGCTTTTTGGTAATGCCATGCTGGAGGAAACCATCTCTTTCAAAGGAGTGCTTTACTGCTTTGAAGCATGGTCGGGACTACGGGTTAACTTCCATAAGAGTGAACTTGTCCTTATTGGGCTGTTAGATGAGGAGGCACTCCTACATGCTTCGGTCCTGAATTGCAAGATCGGTGATTTCCCTCTCAAATGCCCGGGGCAGCCCATTCGCCATGGGAAGCTCGAGAAAGCAGATTGGCTCCCAATCATCGATTGAGTGGAAGCCAGACTCTCTTATTGGCAAGGCAAATCCCTGTCCCTTGGCGGGAGGGTTACCCTCATCAACTCGGTCTTGTCGAATCTCCCTACTTACTTCATGTCTGTTTTTGAAATGCCTAAATGGGGTTATCAAACGGATTGATCAGATCCAGAAAAGGTTCCTTTGGAAGGGAGTGGACCCGGACTGACGGGGTTATCACCTAGTCAGATGGAAAAAAGTTTGCATGAAAAAGTGTCACGGGGGACTAGGCATTATTGATCTAAGTATTGGGATTTGGGCGTCAACAAACGCCGTCTGGTCGCAGCGGAACTAATTAGAGCAATGAGGAAGACGAAGTAGACGAGGCAAATAAATTGAGCAAGCAAGTAGATCTACCAAATAAACACAAACACAACAACGATGACTTATCCCGGTTAGCTTTTGCTTAATCCGGGGAAAAATATAGGGAGATCTGATATTCAACTAGAAGAGATTACAAGGAGTTACTGATTCACTTGACACAAGGAATTAAACTCACCTACCAAGAACTATCTCTCTCTCTCGAGCCTCTCTTTGCAATGGAGAAAAGAATCTACACTACAAAAGAAACTAGATTTACCGGCGAATATTCCCCGGCGTTTTACTAGTAGCGCCGGGGTAGGTAGCAATTAGGAATGGGGCACCAGATGGGATGGTTATATACCGGCGGCCGAATTAAAACGCCGGTGAATCCGCGTAATCACCGGCATTTTATTTAAAAATGCCGGTGAAGTGTATTATTCACCGGCGTGTCTAATTAAAACGCCGGTGAAAAGCTGCGATAAATCCCATCTACCCTAATCTTTCACTCGCCATTTCCCCAAACCCCAAAAAAATAAAAAACAAGTGGGCGCTTCGTTTTCCCTCCTTCCTCGCTCTACTTCCCGCGCGTTTGCCTCCGCCGCTTCGTCCTCTTCGACGGCCTTCGAACATTCGTCATCGTCCCTTCTTCCCTTCGCCATTTTCGATTTCTCTCCTCCCTATCCCGATTTGGAGGTGAATCGGCGATCGGAAACGACCGTGTCACCCGGCTCTCTCTCTATCTCCTCCCCCCGCGCTCGTCGCCCTGCTCTCTCTCTCTTTCTTCGGTATCATCTATTGATTCCCCTTATTTTTGAAACTTAGCATGTTTTTTCTGATAGATGCATGTTGATTTCCTTAACATGAATGGTTTAGTTGGGATGAAGAATTAATAGAAAAATATATGATTAGGTAATGGAAATTTTCATGTTCTTATCCTGTTAATGAAGCTGATTTCATGCATCTGACTGTCTTCTTGGCATGTTTTTTTGATATAAAATGGGTTCACTGTGAACTGAGGATGCTATAGCTACGTATGCCTAAATGGTCCGGATATGCACAACAATTGGGTTTTAGATTTAGTTGGGCACAAGAATTAGTGGAGCAACATATATGCTCAGATAATGTAAATTTTCATTTCAAGAAACTGTTAAAGTTACCTGCAGATTGCCCTCTTTGGCATGATTTTTTAACCAAAAATGGGTTCACTTCCAAACTAAGTATGCTGCTAGAAATTTCATCTTCTTTTACTGTTAAAGAAGCTTATTCCATGCATCTGATAGTCATCTTCGCATGTTTTTTTAACCAAAATGGGTTCACTGTGAACTGAGGATGTTATAGCTACGTATGCCAAAATCCTCCGGATATGCTGAACAATTGGGTTTTAGATTTAGTTGGGCTAAAGAATTAGTAGAGCAACATATATGCTCAGATAATGGAAATTTTCATTTCAAGATACTGTTAAAGTAACCTGTTTGCCATCTTTGGCATGATTTTTTAACAAAAAATGGGTTCACTTCCTAACTAAGTATGCTGCTAGAATTTTCATCTTCTTTTACTGTTAATGAAGCTTATTCCATGCATCTGATTGCCTTCTTGGCATGTTTTTTTCATATTAAATGGGTTCACTGTGAACTGAGGATGCTATAGCTGTATGCCAAAATCCTCCGGATATGCACAACAATTGGGTTTTAGATTTAGTTGGGCTCAAGAATTAGTAGAGCAACATATAAGCTCAGATAATGGAAATTTTCATTTTAAGATACTGTTAAAGTAACCTGATTGCCCTCTTTGGCATGATTTTTTAACCAAAAATGTGTTAACTTCCAAACTAAGTATGCTGCTAGCATAGTCCTCATCTTCTTTCACTGTTAATGAAGCTGATTTCATGCATCTGATTGTCTTCTTGGCATGTGTTTTTGATATTAAATGGGTTGACTGTGAACTGAGGATGCTATAGCTACGTATGCCTAAATGCTCCGGATATGCACAACAATTGGGTTTTAGATTTAGTTGGGCTAAAGAATTGGTAGAGCAACATATAAGCTCAGATAATGGAAATTTTCATTTTAAGGTGCTGTTAAAGTAACCTGCAGATTGCCATCTTGGGCATGATTTTTTAACCAGAAATGGGATCACTTCCAAACTGATCGAGTATGCTGCTAGAATATTCATGTTCTTTTACTGTTAATGAAGCTTATTTGAAGCATCTGATTGTCATCTTGGCATGTTTTTTTAACCAAAATGGGTTCACTGTGAATCCTACTAATTTTTTAAATTTTTGAAGCTCAATTCTCATTTTTTAAATTTTTTGCCACTTTGAAGCTTATTTGAAGCTCAATTCTCATTTTTTAAATTTTTTTATAATTACGTTGGTTTGTTAATCCTACTAAAGTACAAATTTTATTATAGTTGTTACAAACATGTTATTAATTAAATTTGGACCTCTAAAGAAGTTATTGAATCCTTCACAGGTACAACATGCCGAGGCGTGGAAAGAGGTTAAATATAAATGATGGCAACGAGAGCCATGGGGATGAGCAGCCACTACATAATAGTGGCAGTCAAACAGAAGAGGGTGAGGGTAGCACGCCGCCCACTGTCAAAAAACATCGTGGGCGGACTAAGATGACGAATGTTTGGAGGCTTCAGAATGACGAAAGGATCGAGGTGGAGGCGAACGGTGTTGGGCAACCGGTTGGCGATAACGCCAGCAAATTTTCTTCCTTCATTGGGGTTATAGCAAGGAACCCCCGCATACTTCCTTTGTCATACGAGAATTGGCCGAAGGTGCCAACCACCACAAAGGCCACTGCTATTACGACAATCAAGGTATTTCTCATCTAAAATACATAATTGGTCGGTGAAAAATTATTATTGAAATATGTATTATTAGTGATGGGTAATAAATTTTGCAGCAATACTTCTCGTCCGCCGACTCCCTTATGCCTTGGGTTGAAAAGTCACTCTCCAAGAAGTGGAGGGACCACAAGAGTGAATTGAAGTCGAAGTTTTATAACAAAGACCTTTCAGAGGAGGAGAATGCAATGAATGTGCCAGAAAATGTGGAGCCTTCAGATTGGCAATTTCTTGTGCACTACTGGAGTTCGGCGATCGATCAGGTATTTACATTAAACACACAAAAATCTAATGAGTATGTGGTTGTATGGCGGCTGTAATGAATTTTTCTGCTAACTTCATTGTGGCATGTACAGAAAAGGGCGGAGGTAGGAGCTGCCAGTCGGTCAAAGCAGCTAGTGCTGCACACTGCTGGTACACAGAGCTTCGCTCTGGTTCGGGAAGAATTGGTAGGCGCAATAGTATTGAACAATTTTTTACTTACAGTTATTTGTTTATAACCATTTCATCTTACTAATATATAGGCAGAAGATTTGGGGGGGCCTACGGAGTTTGGGGACATTGACTTTTTTGATGCCACCCACAAATCAAAGGATGGGACGTATGCGAGCCCTGAGGCAGCACGGATTCTGGTAATTTGTGAACTAATATCTAATGAGTAGTCGAAATCTCATCTGCTTTTAACTCTGATTGTTATGTCCTTTTACAGACTAACGCTCGGAAAAGGTATGATGAAATCTCCTCTGCTTCAGATTCTGACCCTACGGCGGCACGCACAGATTGGCGTACCCGGCAGAGAGTTGCCTTGACCGATGTTAGGGGAAAGGAGAGGCATGGACGTGTCTGTGGTATGGGCCTAGGACCAACCCCCTCGCGGCTATTTGGACGGAGTGAATCTAGTTCAAGTGGCAATCGGGACGAGGAGATGACTGCCTTAAAGGCACAAGTTGCACTCCTCCAAGAACAAATGGCCAATTTAATAGGGCAGCAGTCCCAAGTCCCACCCAGGGTAAGTATTTAAATTGGTTTTTTTAAAGAGATTATGGTCTTGAATGCATGAAAGACACGTACTAGTGTTTGTGAGTGTGCATTGTGGCTGTCGTCTATAAGTATTTCGTCTATGTTTCTTAAGTGGGCTGTGATTAGAAAGAAAGGGCTGGAGTGGAGATCTGGAAACCCAAATAGAGACATCTCGTTTATTATAATCTATACTTATTGTTGGACCAATCCCCTCTTGTTGTTGTTGTTGATGTCTCCATGTGTCCGTGTGTTGAAGGGAAAGAAGGGATGAGAGAGAGATGAGGAAAATACCGCTATGTTAGCCTGGTGTATCCTCATTCTCTACCTGCCCTCTTTCTGGCTCCATATATGGCTTATATATTAAATGGGTTTCCTTCCACGATAACAGTCCGTAACACTACACTTGATATGAGCCCCGTTCATAGCTGCACCCTATTGCATACTCACAAACAACTAATACGTGTCGTTCATGCATTGTATTACCAACCCCCCTTTGGCACATAACATGCTTAGATGATATTGTATGACCTGCTAATAAGGTTTGTTCAGCCGCGTTGTTGTACTGATTTGGAGGATTTTGGTATGCTAGCAGCATACTTAGTTTCACAGTGAACCCATTTTTTGTTACAAAATCATGCCAAAGATGGCAATCTGCAGGTTACTTTAACAGTACCTGAGCTTATATGTTGCTCTACTAATTCTTGAGCCCAACTAAATCTAATTTTCTTAAGTGGGCTGTGATTAGAAAGAAAGGGTTGGAGTGGAGATCTGGAAACCCAAATAGAGACATCTCGTTTATTATGATCTATACTTATTGTTGGACCAATCCCCTCTTGTTGTTGTTGCTGATGTCTCTATGTGTCCGTGTGTTGAAGGGAAAGAAGGGATGAGAGAGAGAGATGAGTAAAACGCCGCTATGTTAGCCTGGTGTATCCTCATTCTCTACCATTCCTCTTTCTGGCTCCATATATGGCTTATATATTAAATGGGTTTCCTTCCACGATGACAGTCCGTAACACTACACTTGATATGAGCTCTGTTCATAGCTGCACTAAATCTAATACCCAATTGTTGTGCATATCCGGAGGATTTTGGCATCCGTACCTATAGCATCCTCAGTTCACAGTGAACCCATTTTGTTTAAAAAAACATGCCAAGATGACAATCAGATGCATGAGATAAGTTTCATTAACAGTAAAAGAAGATGAGGATGGCAATCATGCCAAAGATGGCAATCAGGTTACTTTAAAAGTATCTTAAAATGAAAATTTCCATTATCTGAGCATATATGTTTCTTTAACAGTGACTGTGACCAATTGTTCTTAATTGGGCTGTGATTAGAAAGAGACGAGTTGGAGTGGAGATCTGGAAACCCATATAGAGACATTTTGTTCATAATAATTTATTATTATTGTTGTTCTTGTCGATCTTGCTGTTGTTGCTGATGTCACTATGTGTCCGTGTGTTGAAGGGAAAGAAGGGATGAGAGAGAGATGAGGAAAATGCCGCTATGTTAGCCTGGTGTATCCTCATTCTCTACCTGCCCTCTTTCTGGCTTCTATATTTGGTTTCTTTCTACGATGACAATTCCATAAAACTACACTTGATATGAGCCCTATTCGTCATTTTCGATTTCCCTCCTCCGCTCTCTCTCTCGCTCTCTTCGGTATCATCTCTTGATTTCCCTTATTTTCCAAACTTAGCATATTTTTTCAGATAGATGCATCTTGATTTCCTTAACATGAATGGTTTAGTTGGGATGAAGCATTAATAGAAAAATATATGCTTAGATACTGGAAATTTCCATCCTCTTTCACTGTTAATGAAGCTCATTTCATGTATCTGATTGTCTTCTTGGCATGTTTCTTTGATACTAAATGGGTTTAGTGTGAACTGAGGATGCTATAGCTACGTACGCCCAAATTGGTCTTTGATTTGCACAACAATTTGGTTTTAGATTTAGTTGGGCACAACAATTAGTGGAGCAACATATAATTAAGCTCAGATAATGGAAATTTTCATTTTAAGGTACTGTTAAAGTATCCTGCAGATTGCCCTCTTTGGCATGATTTTTTAGCCAGAAATGGGTTCACCACCAATCTGAGTATGCTGCTAGCATCCCCATCCTCTTTCACTGTTAATGAAGCTCATTTCATGCATCTGATTGTCTTCTTGGCATGTTTTTTTGATACTAAATGGGTTTAGTGTGAACTGAGGATGCTATAGCTACGTACGCCCAAATTGCTCTTCGATTTGCACAACAATTTGGTTTTAGATTTAGTTGGGCACAACAATTAGTGGAGCAACATATAATTAAGCTCGGATAATGGAAATTTTCATTTTAAGGTACTGTTAAAGTATCCTGCAGATTGCCCTCTTTGGTATGATTTTTTAGCCAGAAATGGGTTCACCACCAATCTGAGTATGCTGCTAGCATCCCCATCCTCTTCCACTGTTAATGAAGCTCATTTCATGCATCTGATTGTCTTCTTGGCATGTTTCTTTGATACTAAATGGGTTTAGTGTGAACTGAGGATGCTATAGCTATGTACGCCCAAATTGGTCTTCGATTTGCACAACAATTTGGTTTTAGATTTAGTTGGGCACAACAATTAGTGGAGCAACATATAATTAAGCTCAGATAATGGAAATTTTCATTTTAAGGTACTGTTAAAGTATCCTGCAGATTGCCCTCTTTAGCATGATTTTTTAGCCAGAAATGGGTTCACCACCAATCTGAGTATGCTGCTAGCATCCCCATCCTCTTTCACTGTTAATGAAGCTCATTTCATGCATCTGATTGTCTTCTTGGCATGTTTCTTTGATACTAAATGGGTTTAGTGTGAACTGAGGATGCTATAGCTACGTACGCCCAAATTGGTCTTTGATTTGCACAACAATTTGGTTTTAGATTTAGTTGGGCACAACAATTAGTGGAGCAACATATAATTAAGCTCAGATAATGGAAATTTTCATTTTAAGGTACTGTTAAAGTATCCTGCAGATTGCCCTCTTTGGCATGATTTTTTAGCCAGAAATGGGTTCACCACCAATCTGAGTATGCTGCTAGCATCCCCATCCTCTTTCACTGTTAATGAAGCTCATTTCATGCATCTGATTGTCTTCTTGGCATGTTTTTTTGATACTAAATGGGTTTAGTGTGAACTGAGGATGCTATAGCTACGTACGCCCAAATTGCTCTTCGATTTGCACAACAATTTGGTTTTAGATTTAGTTGGGCACAACAATTAGTGGAGCAACATATAATTAAGCTCAGATAATGGAAATTTTCATTTTAAGGTACTGTTAAAGTATCCTGCAGATTGCCCTCTTTGGCATGATTTTTTAGCCAGAAATGGGTTCACCACCAATCTGAGTATGCTGCTAGCATCCCCATCCTCTTTCACTGTTAATGAAGCTCATTTCATGCATCTGATTGTCTTTTTGGCATGTTTTTTTGATACTAAATGGGTTTAGTGTGAACTGAGGATGCTATAGCTACGTACGCCCAAATTGCTCTTCGATTTGCACAACAATTTGGTTTTAGATTTAGTTGGGCACAACAATTAGTGGAGCAACATATAATTAAGCTCAGATAATGGAAAATTTCATTTTAAGGTACTGTTAAAGTATCCTGCAGATTGCCCTCTTTGGCATGATTTTTTAGCCGGAAATGGGTTCACCACCAATCTGAGTATGCTGCTAGCATCCCCATCCTCTTTCACTGTTAATGAAGCTCATTTCATGCATCTGATTGTCTTCTTGGCATGTTTCTTTGATACTAAATGGGTTTAGTGTGAACTGAGGCATCTTTGGAAATTTTCATTTCAAGATATTGTTAAAGTAACCTGTTTGCCATCTTTGGCATGAATTTTTAACCCAAAATGGGTTCACTTCCAAACTGAGTTTGCTGCTAGCATCCCCATCTTCTTTTACTGCTACTGAAGTAACCTGTTTGCCATCTTTGGCATGAATTTTGATTGGGCTGTGATTGGATTGTTTAGTGGCTGTTGTCTATGTTCTTAGTTGGGCTGTGATTAGAACGAGAGGGCTCGAGTGGAGATCTGGAAACCCATATAGAGACATCTTGTTCATAATGATTTATTATTATTGTTGTTCTTGTCGCTCTTGCTGTTCTTGCTGATGTCTCTTTGTGTCCGTGTGTTGAAGAGAAAGCAAGGATGATAGAGATGAGGAAAATGCCGCTATGTTAGCCTGGTGTATCCAAAGTCTCTACCATTCTTCTTTCTGTTTCCATTTCTGGCTTCTATATTTGGTTTCCTTCCACGATGACAGTTCCCTAAAAATACACTTGATATGAGCCCTATCTTATTTTTCTTATTTTTCTTATATTTGGTTTCCGTCCACGATGACAGTTTCATGGATTGTCTGAACAATCTATGAAAGACATGCTTAGATACTGAATTTTCATTTGTTTTACTGTTTTAGGTAGTGGATATAGAGTTTTCAAGTTAGATACTGAATTTTCATTTGTTTTGTTATTTTAGATATATTTAAAAAACAAAATTAAGTACCGGATTTTTAGCATTGCAATGTAATTATTTTACCTCTCTATATATCATCAACAATTCCATTTGCAATTGGCACTTTGATCTTATAATTTAAGATACAGTTAGATTTTTTTGCAAGTTCAAAAAATATGTATATTCTGTATTGTGGTCTACTGTTGAATTAAACTATTGTTTTTTTTTTCCACAGAGCGGTCGCCGAGATGAAGAAAATTCTGATGATCAGAACTGAAGCTCCTCGAGGGTATGAATCCGTGGTCCTCCTTACTGTTCTTGTGTCGTTTCTGTATGATTGTTCTTATGTCCTCCTTGCTGTTATGTCAGACTGTTTTTTTTGGATGAGAGTTATGTCAGACGGTTTTGTTGGGATATTTGTCAGACCTGAGATATTTGGGATGCTCGTCGATATTTTAATTTGTTAATTATGACTGTTAATTTTGCGGTGAATTTGGTTGTGATTATGACACTGTTAATTAGTTTGTTGAGATATTTGGGATATGACACGTGTTAGACTTTATTATTCTTGTGTTTGGTTGTGATTTGCGCATTAATATGAAATGAAATTGGTTGAATCAGTTATGAATTAGTTTACAAGTTTTGTAAAAGAAACTGTGAATTGAAATCGAACGGAAAACCGGAGAGAGGAATACAAACGGGCATAGCTAGACCGGCGTTTTATAAAACGCCGGTCTATTTATTGAATTAGTTGCAGTGTGCGATATACCGGTGTTCACGCAAACGCCGGTGTATGCTGCTAGACGCCGGTTAATGCCGTCAGATGTAACGGTAAAAAGAAACACCGGCGTTTTATAAAACGCCGGTGTAGTTGGATTTACCGGCATTTTTTATCACGCCGGTGCTTGTGAGTAGGGAAAAGCGGACACTCATAAACGCACATACACCGACGGTCACAGACCGCCGGTGTACGTTCAGTATACACCGGCATTTCTATAGACGCCGGTAAATTGATGAACACCGGCGGTTTATAACCGCCGGTGAATGTATATTGGGGGGTATAAGACGGTACTCAGAGGCCCCCATACACCGGCATTTTTATGCCGCCGGTGTAGGTGTCACATTTACCGGTGCCATGTAAAACCGCCGGTGTAGACCCCTTCCTTTCAGCGACGCTCGTTTCGGCGGCATTTGGACCGGCGCTATTATAAACGCCGGTGAAAGTATCACCGGCGTAAAAAAACGCCGGTAAAGACTTAAAAAAACGCCGGGAAAGTGAGTTTCTTTTGTAGTGCTATGAAGTACTCTATCTCATATTGGAGGAGTTTACAATATATATAGAAGAATAGAGAGAAACCCTAGGTCTAATCTTGATCCTCAGTCGTCCGATATAACCTGGAAAAGAAGTAACTGAATAGGAACCGTACGATCTAACTTGGAGTTGAAGATTTGGCTAAAACGACCTAACAAATCGAGGCCCAAAACTGAACACAGCGGCACGGGCGGTCGACCATCCACCAAGACCGGTCGACCGTACGCTCTCTGACTTACCAGTACAAATAGCGGTCGGGGGTGCAGTCGGGGGGTGCGATCGACTGTCACCCAGACCGGTCGACCGCAACTAGCTCACCTGCTGCTGCTGCTGCTATTCTCCTTCTACTCGCTTCGACGTTTCGACCTCCGTGCTTCATATTACCTTCTTTTAATCTGAACAACGAGTATACAAGACACAATCATAACAAACTCCACCTTCGATTGCATACGAATGCTATCACATGATATGTTACTCATATCCAAACTCTAATAATTTTCACTTGCAAAGAAAACTTAGAACAATAGCTTCTTCTTCTAATTGAAATGATCTCTACCCAATCTCAGTGAATCCAGTGCAGCCCCTCAAAGGCCCACCTCCGTAGATGTACTCACGAAGTTGCCAAACTCCGCACGAACTCCACCTACCCTTAGGCTTTCTCAACCTCTCGACGATATTCGAATGTCGTGGTCTCGTCTCGATGAATCTAGTTACGGCAAACTAGCTGAGCTTGCAGGAATATCGGGAAAAGGAGCAACACTTGCGCAAGTATTTCGAATTCCCCAAAGCTTGTAGAGATTGTTTTGGCTTAGTCCAACCATTCTCATACCTCTAATCACCTTATGACGATCTTGAAAAACAGACATAACTCCACATCGAGCTGTGTATCTGCAGCCCCGTGCATCAAGCGTTCCCAAGAAAATCAGATTCTGTTTCAGCAGAGGAATATGCAAAATATTCCTTAAAGTGAACATGTGTAAACCTAGCATCTTCAACTCAACTGTCCCCTCACCCACTACTTCACAAATCTCTCCAGTTTCCGTTGTCATATAACGCCCCGTAGTAGACTTATAAGTAGAAAACAACTCCCTCTCGGAGAAAATATGAGAAGAACTCCCTGATTCAAGAAATCAACTAGAATCCACTTCTAAAGAATTTGAAACAAGAAGACACGAACCACCTGAATCAAAGGCACTAACTACATTAGCGGTTGAACTCCCATTCTAGACACTCTTGATTCTGTAATTTCCAACAGTTTTTCTTGATATGCCCTGGCCTTTTGCAATATCGGCAACGGATCGAATCCTTTTGCAAAGCACTTTGTCTTCCCCCCGAAGGACCATCCACTGCTAGACAACTTGTAGGAATAGACGATGCAGATTTATGGGTCTTCTTCCTAAGTTGATTTTCCTTTAATGCTTTGATTACACCATCTACCGAAATACTTTTCTTGGCAAATCTACCGTGTATCATGGTCGTGATCAAAGGCTTGTACGAATCCGGCAGTGAATATATCAGGTTGAAAGCTTTATCTTCCTCACACACATCTGCATTGATCGCCTTAAGTTCAGATAATACCTTATTGAACTTGTAATGTGGTCTTGGAGATCAGTACCTTCCTTCATAGATAAACGGAATAACTTCCTCTTCCAATGCATCCGATCGAATAACGAGAAACCAGAGTAGTTAGTTATGAGTCTTTCCCACAGACTCGCCGCGTCAGTTTCTTCAAGAAATCTGCACTTGACCTCGTCCGCCAAGGATAGTCGGATTAGACTTATGGCTCTTTCACGAATATCTTTCCAATCGTCATCCTTCATATCAGTTGGCTTTTTCTTCTTCTTTACTGCTGACTGCAACTGCTCTTGAACAAAAACATCATACATGTCTGTCTTTCAAAGATTGAAATTGATCTTACCATCAAACTGCTTGATCTTTAAAATACTGTGGCCTGTCATCTTAACCAAGGAACTCGACAACCTGAAACTCTGATACTAGTTGTTGGGATTGGGGCATCAACAAATGCCCTCTGGTCGCAGCAGAACTAATTAGAGCAATGAGGAAGACGAAGTATACGAGGCGAATAAATTGAGCAAGCAAGTAGATCCACCAAACTAACATAAACACAACAACGATGACTTATTCTGGTTAGCTTTTGCTTAATCCGGGGAAAATATAGGGAGATCTGATATTCAACTAGAAGAGATTACAATGAGTTACTGATTCACTTTACACAAGGAATTAAACTCACCCACCAAGAACTATCTCTCTCTCGAGCCTTTCTTTGCAATAGAGAAAAGATTTAATGAAGTACTCTCTCTCATATTGGAGGAGTTACAATATATATAGAAGAATAGAGAGAAACCCTAGGTCTAATCTTGATCCTCAGTCGTCCGATATAACCTGGAAAAGAAGTAACTGAATAAGAACCGCACGATCTAACTTGGAGTTGAAGATTGGGCTGAAATAACCTAACAAATCGGGGCCCAAAACTGAACACGGCGGTGCGGGCGGTCGACCGTCCACCAAGATCGGTCGATCGTACCGCTCTCTGACTTCCCAGTACAAATAGCGGTCGGGGGTGCAGTCGAGAGGTGCGGTCGACTGTCACCCAGACCGGTCGACCGCAACTAGTTGCACCTGCTGCTGCTGCTGTTCTCCTTCTACTCACTTCGACGCTTCGACCTCCGTGCTTCATATTACCTTCTTTTAATCTGAACAACGAGTATACAAGATACAATCCTAACACTAAGGGACATGAATATGGCCCTATTCGGTAAATGGTGGTGGAAAGCCTTTCACCCCAATGGGGAGGGCTGGCAGGGGATCGTCCAGCGATACCTCTGTGGTAAGGGATCGCGTGAGTTGGGGTTCAAGGTTGGGCCTAAAGTTTCTTGGTTTTGGAGGATTTTGTCAAATGCTCATGATCCTTTCAACAACGGGATGACCTCCTTCATTGGTAATGGAGTGTCTACGAAGTTTTGGTGGGATAAATGGTGTGGGCCTCATCCGTTGCGGGAGCTTTTTCCCGACTTATACAGACTGGCTGTCCACCCTCATATCTCGGTGGCCATGTCCTGGAAAATGGGCACATGGAAACCACCCTTCAAGATGCGGCTGAATCATGATGGCATTCCTCGCTTAAGTGCACTGCAGGATTTCATTTCACAGTCGGGTGTGCGGTGCTCACATGGCCCGGATCGGAAATCGTGTGACCTGGAACGGTCGGGGTGATTCTCGGTCTATTCCCTCTACAATCGCATACACTTCCGGGGTTGCATTCCTAGTTGGGCATCGATAGTGTGGAGGACGAAAGCTCCATTAAAGATTAAAGTCATCCTATAGTTAGTCCTGAATGATGCCATACTGACCAGGGAGAACCTTATCAAGATGTTACAGAATGTTGGGGCGCACTATGGTTTCTGCAGGGCGGACTTAGAGTCGAGAGATCATCTGTTCATTAGGTGCCTTAGGAGTCAATCGCTACTGGTTGAAGTACTTAGAGCGCTTGGCACCTCTAAGTACCCACATTCATATGAGGAGCTGTGGGTTGGCACCACGTTCGCCTCTGAAAGGGAGAACATGAAAGAAGCGTGGTTTATCGCTATTGCAGCGACGACCTAGACTTTAATGGCTAGACAGAAATAACTTTTATTTTTGTGGGTCATGTAATAGTATTTCTGGTAATTTAATTAATATTATGCATCTCATTTTTTTGTGGGCCTCAACTGCAGTGGTAGGACCGAGGGAGAGGATCGCCAGGACCATCTGGGTGGATGAGTACGATGATGAGGAGGTCGTGCTTGGAGCTACTATCGAGTTAGTAAGGGTCCTTATGTACTGGTGTGTTTTCCTGAGTGTACTCTGTATGTTGTTGTTTCTATGTTCCTTGTTTAGTCCCACCCTCCAGGGATTTGTTGGAAGCTTAGTGATTACGTTTTATTTTTCTGATTGTAGGACTTGTAATTGCACCAAGTACACTGGGGTGTTTTGTTAAATTATCTTTAATGAAATATTGTAGCTATTATTCCACCTTTTCCCAAAAAAAACAAAAAAACAAAAAAACAAAAAAACAAAAAAAAAAAACTGTGATTTGGCAGTCGATGGATCACCAAAGTAACAAACCGCCGCCGTGGACCATTGAGTAATCTCTGTAAGCATAAAGGAAAAAGGGGGAAAAAAGTACTTAGAGCATCCACAGTCGTCATTGTTGAAAAAATGCATATAGCATTTGCTAATTCACTGCAGTCGTCGATTGGTATTTTTTTTACCAATTCAATAATAAAATAATTCAGACGGAACTTCATGTTGCGTCGGACGATTTTTAAAGAATTTTTTGAATTTTTTTAAAATTTAAAACGTTATTTAAGTTTTTTTAAAAAATTAGTGGGCCCCTCCGTTGGACGCAACATCAGGAGGCCCAGGTTATAGTGTTTGTTTAAATGTTTTTAATTTAAAAGTCGTCGGACGCAACATGATGTTGCGTCTGACGAATTAAAAAATTATTTTTTTTCGTCGGACGCAACATCATGTTTCGTCTCGTATATTATGCATATAGCTATATCTTCTGCCATATATAGCAATCTACTGTAGCTATTTATGCATAAAATGCATAAATAGCAAACAACTGCAGCTCGTCGTTTGCTACAAAATGCATTTTATGCTTAAATAGCACACGACTGTGGATGCTCTTAGAAACATTACAGTAACCTACTGTAGGATAATGTAAATGGTGTCATACCTTCCAAAGAACAGAGACGCTACAGCTTTTCCGACATAGCATGGCCATATATTGATGGAGCAGTCGTCATATTTGAAGAAGCGTATCAAAACATAAGCATCATCGAGCAAATTCGATCTTTAAATTCCATCTCCTGCATGTACAAACAAAATTATCCATAATAACCAAACAGGGCATTATAATCAATATTGGGCACAATTTTTTCACACCACGAGAGAACTTACCTCATCTAGTATGACGGTAAAAGGACCACTGGAATTTCTTTCGCAAGCTGCACGTTCAATTCCCTTGACTCTAAGAGATAGTTGTTTTACCACTGCAATAGTCCGATTGCATTAACACACTGTCAGGTCTTCATTGGAAATAAACAGCACAATTTTTGTAATTAAAGTTTAATTCTTTTAATACCAAATCAATATCAAAGGTTGTACCTTTTTTGATTCCGAAAAGACTGCCGACTTCGAAAGATTGGTCCTTTGAGAAACCCTCCTGCAAAGAAAAAACAGTGCTAGTTGAAAAAATACCAATAGAAAAACTAATGCCAGAACACCAAGTTACTTAACAATCTTCCTTCTAAGACTACAACAGACAAGGGCCGGCCCCCACCTTGAGGCAGGCGGCCCCCGGATTTATTGCAATTCTAGAAGCTCCAAATTTGTATTCCTCTTGTAAATATAGGTCCAAACCTCTTTTATCAAATTAATCTTCCAGAATGCACTATCAGCTTTATACATTTCTTAAAGCTTATTTCAATTTTCTATACATTTAGAACATAGAAACGTTATCTGTAAGAAAATAAATTGTGTATGAAGTGCAGGAAAGAATGAGGCACAATAAATTTCCCATCGTATGATTCGTAAGGAAAGTAATTTTCGCTGTCTGAAACATCCCATACATATATATGACTTGAGGCACAGTATATAATTGATCCAAGCAAATTCCACTCTCTTAGAGCATCTGTGTAGTCGTGGGCTAAATACCCAAATTTTGCAAAAATTTGGGAAAAAGGAGCTGCACTCGTCGTCCAAATACCCAAAATTTGGCAGTACGATGAATAGTGCCTTGCCAAATATAGCAGACGATCTGGCCAAATGCAATATATAGCTAACGAACTATTATCTTCCGTCCGTCAGAATTGACGAAAGATTAAATTTCGTCTCGTAGGTGAGACGTACAATAAAATAAAAAAAAAGCAGGGACGGATGATTATACATCGTCAATCTTATTGGAGGAAGCATAATCTCTCGTCCCAGGGATTTTTCCAATTTTTTTTTTCTGTTTTTGTTTTGTCTTTTAGTGCTTAAAAAAAAAAAATTTAAAACAAATTTGGGACGAACGATTATACCTTGTCATTCTTAATGGACGAGTGATAATCTCTCGTCCAGGGATTTTTCCAATATTTTTTTTTGTTGTCTTTTAGTGCTTAAAAAAATTTTAAAAATAATAATAATAATAATGGGACGAATGATTATACCTCGTCAATCATACTGGACGAGTACTAATCTCTCGTCCAGGGATCTGGCCAATATTTTTTTTTTTATTATTAAATTTTTTTTTTGTCTTTTAGTGCCTTAAAAAAAAATTTTTTTTTTTTAAATTTGGGACGAGTGATAATCTCTCGTCCGGCTATATTTTAGTTTTTAACGACTGCAGCTCGCACTCATATTTTCTATTTCCAAAAGCCAAATACCCAAAATTTAGAAATGAACGACTACAGATGCCCTTATTCAACTACACACACTCTCATGTCCCATCCTTGAGGTTCCATCAGGATCCAATGTTACAGTAACTTATATATGCAGAGACATTATTTTATGCACCCTAATAAAATGTCAATTCTAGAAACCATGTGTGTGTTTATTTTTTGGGGACTATCAGTTTAAAGTTTGTACCTTTTCTGATATATATATAGGGCTTAAAAAAGACTGCTGGCTTCTTTGGAAGTTGATGGACCACCAAGTAACACAACATCCCACAGGTTGTCTATCGCTGTAAGCATATAACTGCAAAACGAAAATATTACTTGAAAGCATTACAACATTATAACCTGTTGCGTACGTAAGATATGTGTATGTAGATGGCCACAGTACCTCGTTTGATCCTCCAAATAACAGACGACATCCACTTTTCAACACGAGCATGCGCGCACCTCCATATTTTCAGACTGAGCATCAACTAGCAAATTCTTAAAATTCCATCTCCTACATGGCTACATGTACGTACGAACAAAAATATCAATAATAAACAAACAGGACATCAGAATCAATGTTTTACGCTAAAAAATAATTTTCATTCCATGTGGGAACTCACCTCATCTAGTACGAGAGTAGAAGGACTACTGGAATTCGTTCCTCGACCTTGTTCCGTGTGCTTGCAACTCTATTGCAATGCGGGGTTGCATATTCTCTACCTGCGATAACCTGTAGCAAGAACATGCATGCATTTGGGCTTTCATTCAAAAGTAAATTAATAGTGCGAATTTTGTTATTTTTTATACCCAATTCAATATCAAAGTTTGTAAAAACGAACTTTGATATTGAATCCTCTTTGAGTCTTGCCTTCTCGTAGTCTTCCTTGATGTAGGCTGTGCGTTGCCTCTGTTGCGCCGCTAAAATCCTCTTTGGCATGTTAGTGGAGTTGGTAGTTTTCGTGGGGGGAGGTTTGGACCTCCGTTTTCTTGGCCCAGTCGCTTAGATCCTGCTCCTCTCTCTCGGGTGCGGCAGTCTGGCTCTGACTCCTTCAGCTTGCTTGCTTTTCCTGGCCGTTACTTTTGCCCTCTTGCATCGGTGTGGAGCGTTTGGTCGTGGCGCCGCTCTCTGGTTTGCTGGCTTTTTAGCCTTTTATTGTGTTTCTTTTTGTTCGCTTAGTTCTGTTTTACATCTTGTAAAGCCTTTGATTATTTATTTGTAGCTTAACTGTATTTTGATTAATATATTTTTTGATGGCTGGAGCCGTTTGGCTCTATCCGATATATCAAAAAAATTATATCTCAAAGTTTGTACCTTTTTTCGATATCTGGGGTTCCCAAAAAGACTGCCCCCGACATGGAAAGATTGATCCTTTGAGAATCTCTGCAAAAGAAAAACAGGGTTAATTAAGGAAAGCCGAAAAAGATAACTAGTTACGTACCCTTCTCTTCAGTTGCAATACTGCTAGGCTGGGGCGGAGCTTAGTGAGGGCCCGGAGGTGCCCGCCCCTTCCGGAATTTTTAAAAACCTCCTTCACACTATTGAAAATTTTATATACCCTTCAAAAAAATTATGATTTAACCCCCATGAAAATTAAGTTTTATTGTTTGGTCTCCCTAAAAATTATGAAAAAATCTCTATAATTTTATATGTAATCATAGAATTTTACTTTGGCCCTCCCGGTAAAATTTTCTAGCTTCGCCCCTGCTGCTAGGGTTTCGGAAGGATTGCGCCCAACTCCTGCGAGTGCTGTGATCTTTGGAAACCCTAAGAAGGGGACCAAAGTCGACGTACATTAGAATTGGGAAGAAAAACTCATAAACCAAAATCTCGAATTAGGGTTAGAAAGAAGAATAATACCTGACTGACTGACGTGACGTGTTGTTTCGGAAAAATATCGGCGAAGATGTCATCATCTTCCGATCGCATTCGCCCCCAATCTCTCTGACAAAATCGTCAAAAAAATTGATGAGAGAATGTACGGATATGAGAAATGTATTATATAAAGGTATGAGCGTATGAGCGTACTATCGTCAAAAAAAGGTATGAGCGTATAACTACCTGTTTCTTAGCAAAAAAAGGCGATACAGAATCCAAATTTTTCTTCTTCCTCGGCATCTTCTCTCCCCAGATCCCGTTGATCCACACTCTTTCTCGCATTCTCCCTTCAATCAAGATTGTAGATCTCCCAAATCCCTTCCGACCCATCTCAGCCTTTTCGATTTTGAATCGAAGCCCTTCTTCCTCTCTCTCTCCGCTGGAGGCCTAGACTCCAGCGCCTCCCTACCTTCCGGCTGCGCTCCTTGGGCCTCTCTTTGCGTTGCGTGGCGCCCCTCCCCTTGCGCTCTCCTATCGGCCATCGCTGTGGTTGCCAGCCCCGAGTTTCCATCTCTGCTCAGCATCTTCTCGCCTTCCATCAGCTCTGAGCGACAAGTCTCACCATCCAATCTCTGGCTGCGTCGCGCCTAGCCACTGCCTAGCGCAGCATCGCAGCTCCGGTGCTCTCTTTCTATCTCCAGCAAATCGAGTTTCTTCTTCCCTTGGCTGCGCTTCCTCTGGCGTCCCCCTCCAGGTGTCGCTACTCCGTCCGTTCGCCAGTGTTCCCATTCAGAGAGAGTTTTCCAGCCAGGCGCGTCCCCCCCCAGCTGCGATCCAGTCTCCCATTTCAACCGCTCTCTGTGAGTTTTTCGTCCGTTTTAACCTTTAGTGTTAGACTCGGAAGTTTTGTTTCACTACAAAAGATACTCGATTTCCCGACGTTTTTTTACGTCATTGCCGGTGTTTTTTTACGCCGGTGAAACTTTCACCGGCGTTTATAATAGCACCGGTCCAAATGCCGCCGAAGCGAGCGTCGCGGAAAGGAAGGGGTCTACACCGGTGGTTTTACTGGACGCCGGTAAATATTACAACTATACCGGCGGTCAAAAAATGCCGGTGTATGGGGGTCTCTGAGTGCCGTTCTTTTACCCCCAATATACATTCACCGGCGGCCATAAACCGCCGGTATTTATCCATTCACCGGTGTTTCTATAAATGCCGGTGTAGAATGAAAGTATACCGGCGGTCATAGACCGCCGGTGTACGTGCGTTTATGAGTGCCCGGTTTTCCCTACTTACAAGCACCGGCGTGACCAAAAAACGCCGGTGTAGTTAGGTTCATCGGCGTTTTATAAAACGCCGGTGTTTCTTGGTGCCGTTACAGCTAGCGACATACACCGGCGTGTGTGGGAACGCCGGTATATCGCACACTGCAACAAATTCATTAGATAGACCGGTGTTTTATAAAATGCCTGTCTAACTATGCCCGTTTGTTTTTCATGCTCCGGTTTTCCGTTCGATTTCAATTCACAGTTTCATTTACAAAACCTGTAAACTAATTCACAACTGATTCAACCAATTTCGTTGCATATTACTGCGCAAATCACAACCAAACACAAGCATAATTAATGATAATAAAGTTTCACACGTGTCATATCAACGTCCAAATTCATTGATTAATTAACAGTGTCATAATTAACAAATTAATATAGTGACTAACATCCTAAATATCCAAACAAACCAGTCTGACAAATATCCCAAATATCCCAAATAAAAAGTCTGACATAACTCTCATAAAAAAAAACCAGTCTGACATAACAACAGAAAGGATGACATAAGAACAACAACCATACAGCAATGAGGACATAAGAACAGCAAGGAGGACCGCAGATTCATACCCCTCGAGTAGCTTCAGTTCTGATCATCAGAATTTCCTTCATCTGGGCGACCGCTCTGTGAAAAAAAAATAATAGTTTAATTCAACAGTAGATCACAATACAGAATATACATATTTTTTGAACTTGCAAAAAGATCTACCTGTATCTTAAATTATAAGATCAAAGTGTCAATTGCAAATGGAATTGTTAATGATATATAGAGAGGTAAAATAATTACATTGCAATGCTAAAAATCTAGTACTTAATTTTGTTTTTAAATATATCTAAAACAACAAAACAAATGAAAATTCAGTATCTAACTTGAAACCTTAATATTCTCCTCTGATTGGGAATATCCACTATCTAAAACAGTAAAACAAATGAAAATTCAGTATCTAAGCATGTCTTTCATGGATTGTTCAGACAATCCATGAAACTATCATCGTGGAAGGAAACCAAATATAAGAAAAATAAGAAAAATAAGATAGGGCTCATATCAAGTGTATTTTTAGGGAACTGTCATCGTGGAAGTAAACCAAATATAGAAGCCAGAAATGGAAACAGAAAGAAGAATGGTAGAGACTTTGGATACACCAGGCTAACATAGCGGCATTTTTCTCATCTCTCTCTCATCCATTGTTTCCCTTCAGCACACGAACACAAAGAGACATCAGCAACAACAGCAAGAGCGACAAGAACAACAATAATAATAAATTATTATGAACAAGATGTCTCTATATGGGTTTCCAGATCTCCACTCGCGCCCTCTCTTTCTAATCACAACCCAATTAAGAACATAGACAACAGCCACTAAACAATCCATTCACAGCCCAATCAAAATTTGCCAAAGATGGCAATCAGCTTCATTAACAGTATCTGAAAATGAAAATATCCATTATCTGAGCATATATGTTGCTCTACTAATTCTTTAGCCCAACTAAATCTAAAACCCAATTGTTGTGCATATCCGGAGGATTTTGACATACAGCTATAGCATCCTCATTTCACAGTGACCCCATTTTGGTTAAAAAAACATGCCAAGCTGACAATCAGATGCATGAAATAAGCTTCATTAACAGTAAAAGAAGATGAGGATGCTAGCAGCATACTTAGTTTGGAAGTGAACCCATTTTTTCTTAAAAAATCATGCCAAAGATGGCAATCAGCTTCATTAACAGTATCTGAAAATGAAAATTTCCATTATCTGAGCATATATGTTGCTCTATTAATTCGACTGCCCAACTAAATCTAAAACCCAATTGTTGTACATATCCGGAGGATTTTGGCATACAACTATACCATCCTCAGTTCACAGTGAACCCATTTTGGTCAAAAAAACATGCCAAGCTGACAATCAGATGCATGAAATAAGCTTCATTAACAGTAAAAGAAGATGAGGATGCTAGCAGCATACTTAGTTTGGAAGTGAACCCATTTTTTGTTTAAAAATCATGCCAAAGATGGCAATCAACTTCATTAACAGTATCTGAAAATGAAAATTTCTATTATCTGAGCATATATGTTGCTCTACTAATTTTTTAGCCCAACTAAATCTAAAACCCAATTGTTGTACATATCCGGAGGATTTTGGCATACGTACCTATAGCATCCTCAGTTCACAGTGAACCCATTTTGGTCAAAAAAACATGCCAAGATGACAATCAGATGCATGAGATAAGCTTCATTAACAGTAAAAGAAAATGAGGATGCTAGCAGCATACTTAGTTTGGAAGTGTACCCATTTTATGTTAAAAAATCATGCCTAAGATGGCAATCAGGTTCTCTAACAGTATCTGAAAATGAAAATATCCATTATCTGAGCATATATGTTGCTCTACTAATTCTTTAGCCCAACTAAATCTAAAACCCAATTGTTGTACATATCCGGAGGATTTTGGCATACAGCTATAGCATCCTCAGTTCATAGTGAACCCATTTTGGTCAAAAAAAATGCCAAGATGACAATCAGATGCATGAAATAAGCTTCATTAACAGTAAAAGAGGATGAAGATGCTAGCAGCATACTTAGTTTGGAAGTGAACCCATTTTTTGTTAAAAAATCATGCCAAAGATGGCAATCATCTTCATTAACAGTATCTGAAAATGAAAATATCCATTATCTGAGCATATATGTTGCTCTACTAATTCTTTAGTCCAACTAAATCTAAAATCCAATTGTTGTACATATCCGGAGGATTTTGGCATACGTACCTATAGCATCCTCAGTTCACAGTGAACCCATTTTGGTCAAAAAAACATGCCAAGATGACAATCAGATGCATGAAATAAGCTTCATTAACAGTAAAAGAAACTAAGGATGCTAGCAGCATACTTAGTTTGGAAGTGTACCCATTTTATGTTAAAAAATCATGCCTAAAATGGCAATCATGTTCTCTAACAGTATCTGAAAATGAAAATATCCATTATCTGAGCATATATGTTGCTCTACTAATTCTTTAGCCCAAATAAATCTAAAACCCAATTGTTGTACATATCCGGAGGATTTTGGCTTACGTACCTATAGCATCCTCAGTTCACAGTGAACCCATTTTGGTCAAAAAAACATGCCAATATGACAATCAGATGCATGAGATAAGCTTCATTAACAGTAAAAGAAAATGAGGATGCTAGCAGCATACTTAGTTTGGAAGTGTACCCATTTTTTGCTAAAAAATCATGCCTAAGAGGCCAATCAGGTTCTCTAACAGTATCTGAAAATGAAATTATCCATTATCTGAGCATATATGTTGCTCTACTAATTTTTTAGCCCAACTAAATCTAAAACCCAATTGCTGTACATATCCGGAGGATTTTGGCATATGTACCTATAGCATCCTCAGTTCACAGTGAACCCATTTTGGTCAAAAAAACATGCCAAGCTGACAATCAGATGCATGAAATAAGCTTCATTAATAGTAAAAGAAGATGAAGATGCTAGCAGCATACTTAGTTTGGAAGTGAACCCATTTTTTGTTAAAAAATCATGCCAAAGATGGCAATCAGCTTCAATAACAGTATCTGAAAATGGAAATTTCCATTATTTGAGCATATATGTTGCTCTACTAATTCAGTTAACCCATTTTGGTCAAAAAAAGGTGCCAAGATGACAATCAGAGCATGAAATAAGTTTCTTTAACAGTAAAAGAAAATGAAAATTTCCAGCATATAATCATTTATGTTTCTCTATTAATTTTTCATTGATGTTTGTGGCTCCAAAACAAATTTTGATTGGGCTTTGAATGGAGATTGTAGTCATAGATCAATTCTTCATTGAAGAAAAATACGAATAGGGCTCATATTAAGTGTAGTTTTAAGGAATTGTCATCGTGGAAGGAAACCAAATATAGAAGCCAGAAAGAGGAATGGTAGAGAACGAGGATACACCAGGCTAACATAGCGGCATTTTTCTCATCTCTCTCTCATCCCTTCTTTCCCTTCAGCACACGAACACATAGAGACATCAGCAACAACAGCAAGAGCAACAAGAACAACAATAATAATAAATTATTATGAACAAGATGTCTCTATATGGGTTTCCAGGTCTCCACTCCAACTCGTCTCTTTCTAATCACAGCCCAATTAAGAACAATTGTTCACAGTCACTGTTAAAGAAACATATATGCTCAGATAATGGAAATTTTTATTTTCAGATACTGTTAAAGAAGCTGATTTCATGCATCTGATTGCCATCTTTGGCATGATTTTTTAACCAAAATGGGTTCACTGTGAACTGAGGATGCTATATCTGTATGCCAAAATCCTCCGGATATATACAACAATTGGGTTTTAGATTTAGTTGGGCTAAAGAATTAGTAGAGCAACATATATGCTCAGATAATGGATATTTTCATTTTCAGATACTGTTAGAGAAGCTGATTGCCATCTTAGGCATGATTTTTTTAACAAAAATGGGTTCACTTCCAAACTAAGTATGCTGCTAGCATACCAAAATCCTCCAAATCAGTACAACAACACGGCTGAACAAACCTTGTTTGCAGGTCATACAATGTCATCTAAGCATGTTATGTGCCAAAGTGGGGTTGGTCATACAATGCATGAACGACACGTATTAGTTGTTTGTGAGTATGCAATAGGGTGCAACTATGAACAGGGCTCATATCAAGTGTAGTATTACGGACTGTCATCGTGGAAGGAAACCAATTTAGTATAGAAGCCATATATGGAACCAGAAAGAGGGATGGTAGAGAATGAGGATACACCAGGCTACCATAGCGGCATTTTCCTCAACTCTCTCTCATCCCTTCATTCTCTTCAACACACGCACACAAAGAGACATCAGCAACAACAGCAAGAGGGGGTTGGTCCAACAATAAGTATAGATTATAATAAACGAGATGTCTCTATTTGGGTTTCCAGATCTCCACTCCAGCCCTTTCTTTCTAATCACAGCCCACTTAAGAAACATAGACGAAATGCTTATAGACGACAGCCACAATGCAGACTTACAAACACTAGTACGTGTCTTTCATGCATTCAAGACCATAATCTCTTTAAAAATACCAATTTAAAGACTTACCCATGGCTCTCGTTGCCATCATTTATATTTACCCTCTTTCCACGCCTCGGCATGTTGTACCTGTCAAGGATTCAATAACTTCCTTAGAGATGCAAATTTAATTAATAACATGTTTATAATAACTATCATAAAATTTGTACTTTAGAAGGATTAACAAACCAACATAATTATTAAAAAATTAAAAAAATAAGATTTGTAACAAATTAAATTACAATGATAGTTTGATTCAAATGACACTAAGCATAGTTTAATATAAATAACACCAAGCAGTAGAAAATAGAAAGATAATTAAACCGGTGTATTAAATTCACATTCAACATGTTCGGAATTACAGACATAATATTACAACAAGATTTAAGGCACGAAAATTACAGACATATAATATTGAGATTGAAAATCAAGTCAACTACAATACGACATCTTCCAATACATCGCCCTCTTCTCCATCCTTGCGGAGCCAAGTCCCGCAAATTTCACCGTCGGTTGTGTTTACATCAAACACAGGAAACTCAGAAGCAATGTAACTGTTCATGACTTCACCGTCTTCATCTTCTGAAGTATCGCCCAGTTGGAATACATCTCTTGGTTGCATAGCGAGAGCCACATACGATTTTGGCAGGGTTGGATCTTCAATGTAGAACACTTGTTGCACTTGGGATGGAAACACAAATGGCTCATGGCTAATGTGTGAACCGATGTGAATCAATTTTGAGAAGTTACAACTGTGAAGCCAAACTTATCCTTGTTGTTAGCAAAATTCCTATCAAACTCAGCCCAATCCCCACGAAATAAGACAACATGGAAATGACCAAAATAATTCAACTCAATGATATCCGTAAGCACTCCATAGTAGTCGAGATCTCCATCTACAGGCCTCGTGTCCGATTTGGAAGCATAACTTCTAGTCTTAGACGTCACTACCATTCCACTATTTTGAAACTTCAAATTACATTCACGATCCTTAGTACGAAATCTAAAACTATTGAATATGTATTCTCCGTATCTTTTGACCATCTTATAGGGACCTTTGGCAAGTACTTGTATTTCAGAGGACACACCTTCAGGACCCAAAGAATGTACCTATTAATTTTGTGCAAATCGTATCAGCACCATAGAAAATGTAGATATAATGAAGATTAACTTGCATAACTGTAATTCACCTACATGAGATTCAAACCACTTATGAAATTTTTCATTCATCAACTTGTTTTATTCACGTGGTGGTAGTCTTCTTGGTCTAGCCCTTCGTTTGATGTCCCTGACAAATTCGCTAAAAAATAAGCAATTGAAATAAGGAATAACAAAAGTAAGTTAATATCGAACTCCGCGGTTTTCACTGTATTCGATTTAAATTCAAAAGCAACTTACTTTCAAAATGGTTCCACTGATGCATGGTGGTCTAGCACATATCGATGTGCCTGTTCTCACGCTAAGTTATCTAGCTCAAATGCATCAACTTTACCAACAGTAGTGCCAGCGGTATCAAAAAGATATTGAGCACCATTAAGGTTGGAAATGTCTGGATTTCTACGTAGTCTACTCGAAGATGTCTCCACACCCGGCAAATACCTGGAAAAAAAATGTGAACACTCCTCTGATAGATATCCCTGAGCTATTGACCCTTCAGGATATGCTCTATTTTTAACATAACCCTTTAGCCGGTATAGGTACCTGAACATGTACAATTAATGAATTAGAACGGATTAGGGGATTAAAAGAAAATGAGCTTTTGAAAATTCAATTTTGTAAAATGAATGAATTCTTTTACCTCTCAATGGGGTACATCCACCGATAGTGAACAGGACCGCCAATTCTGGCTTCACCAGCAAGGTGGATTATCAAGTGAATCATTATCCATTTTACTAAGTGTCATCTCCATTTTACTAAGTGTCAATGCCGCCTGCTGCTCCAATTGGTCAATATCTTCAACACGAAACATTCTTGAGCAAATACCTTTATATATGCTGCAAAGATCTTTCAGGACAGTAGTGACTTGCTCACACATTGAAGACCTTAGGGCCACAGGAAGGAGATCCTGCATTAGGATGTGGTAGTCGTGTGACTTTAGACCCTGAAACCTTTTCTCTTTAAAGTTGACACATCTTGCTATGTTAGAAGAATAGCCATCAGGAACTTTAAGTTCCAGTAGTACTTTGCAAAACAATTCCAACTCCGATTTTGACATTGAATAGATTGCAGGAGGTAGGAGTACTTTCCCGTTCGGTAATTCTTCTGGGTGCAACTCATGTCGGATACCCATTGACTTCAAATCAAGTCAGCTATTGAGATTGTCCTTTGTCTTTCGGTCATCTCCCATAACTGTTCCTATACAATTTTCACCAATATTTTTTTCGATATGCATCACATCTAAATAACGTCACAATAAGTTGAATTCCCAATACGGCAACTTGAAGAAAATACTCTTCTTCTTCCATGCACCTAAACTCGTCATGTTTTGATCCTCATCTTCGCCACATAGATCGGTCTCCTCACCTTGCTCCGGCCTTGCCCTTTTCTTACCCTTTGTCCTGACTTCTGGTTCTTTTCCATATTTGAATTGATGACCATCTACCCGCCTCAAAATATCTGAACCAGAAGAAGATCCAGGAGCATGTTCCCACTCGTCGGTACCATCAAATGTTGCTGTCTCTGCCCGATATATATGTGTGTCAGGCAACCATCTCCTATGACCCATATAGCAAAACTTTCTGCCATTGTACAACCCCCTTGAACTAGTTTGGTCAGCACAACATGGACATGCATAACGTCCTTTAGTACTATATCCAGATAAATTTGTATATGCTGAAAAATCATTGATTGTCCAAGACAACACGGTCCGAAGAGAAAATGTTTCTTTAGCCACAGCATCATAGGTTGGAACGTCCACCCACAATTTCTGAAGTTCATCTATTAACGGTTGTAGGTACACATCTATATTATTTTCAGGACCTTTCGGTCCAGGAACTATTATGGACAAAATAAATGAGGACTGCTTCATGCATTTCCAAGGCGGCAAATTGTATGGTATTAACACAACCAGCCATATGCTGTATGTACTACTCATTTTCCTGAAAGGGTTGAAACCATCACTAGCTAGTCCAAGTCTCACATTCCGAGGATCTTCCGCAAAATCAGGATATCTTTCATCAAATTTTTTCCAAGATTGAGAATCAGCAGGATGTCTAAGAATCCCATCATTAGTGCGACCTTCAGCATGCCATTTCATATCAGAAGAAGTTTTCGTAGACATAAACAACCTTAGGAATCAAAGAAAAGTAACGCAGTATTTTGGCAGGCTTCTTTTTCCTACTTCGCTTAGTAGATCCACTGGCTCCCTCGTCTTGATTTGGTCTTTCTATCCATTTTGAAGAACCACACACTTCGCAATTCTCCAGACTTTCCTTACCACTCGTGAAAAGCATACAATCATTTGGACATGCTGCTATCTTCTCATACCCTAGATCGAAAGAACTTAGGAATTTTTTGATTTTATAGGCTGAGTTTGGAATACAGATTTCAGGAAATGCTTCATTCAACAATTCAAGTAGCATAGTGAAGGACTTAGCAGACCACCCGTTTAAATATTTAATCTGAAATAGTCTGACAATGAATGAGAATTTAGAGAATTTGGTGCAATCGCGGTACAACGGAGTACTAGCATCTTCAAGTAACTTAGCGAAAGATTCTTGCTGCTTATTATTTTCAGGGGCGGGGCCAGGCATTTTCTCGTCCACCCCACCACCAATGTGTGATGTTTCTGTTGACTCATTGTGAACTTGGGTTGTTGGGTTATTGGTGTGGAAAGGAACATTATGAATCCCCATGGCATCTTGCAACAAAGCATGCATCTCATCGGAAACGCTTGTCTTCGTTCACTAAGGGCTCATCTTCATTTTCTAATACAACCGGACGAACAGGAGCTGACGTATGATCCTCTCCATGACAAAACCACCTTGTGTACCCTTGAAGAAAACCGTTGACAACCAAGTGTGTATGTACTACATCACATGTCCTCAAATTACAATTTGTACACCGGAGGCATGGACAAAGGATTAGGTTGGGATCATGGGAATGTCGTTTGGCAAAGATAATAAAATCTTTAATACCATCACGGTACTCCTAGGATAATCGTGGTTTACTAATCCAACTTCCATCCATTATAACAATAGCACACAATCTGAAATTAAAATTTGATATATTAAATAGTAATAACAGTAAAAGGCATTTTGTATATTAAATTTCACATTTTTGAAAACCATCCCTAGCTGTAAATAAATAAACGATATAATCTTTAACTGTAAAATAAAGAAATTGTGGTTCCAAAAAATGTACAAAAAAAAATTAAATCTTAACACAATCTATTCTATTCACATAACCCTAAACTACCTTTTGTGGAAATTATCACAACCACCTTAGTGGTATTTTATCGCACACCCTGTGTTCGAGTGTAATATCAATTCGACTATAGTCTCCCCTGTATTTGGCTTTCCGTTCAAGGAGATGATGATGGTAAAGGGTATTTTGCTGAGGAAGAGGAATCGGACGAATAATGAGCGCGTCGTGCTGTAACTACGGTAACAAGAAGATCTGATGACTCATGAACTATTCTGTTCATGGCTACTAATAATCACTTACTTATCTCATAATAATAATAATAATAATAATAATAATAATAATAATAATAATAATAATAATACTAAACAAAAGAAACTAATATGGCTACTAATAAGTTTTTCTAAAATAATTCTTCATCCCAACTAAATCATTGATGTTTGTAGCGCCAAAAGAAACCTGCACAAGGTTTGTTCAGCCCAATTCTTGTACAGATTTGGAGGTTTTGGTAAAAAACATGCCAAGATGCCAATCAGATGCATGAAATAAGCTTCATTAACAGTAAAAGAAAAATGATAATGTCCAGTATGTAAGCATATATTTTTCACAGTGAACCCATTGTTGTACATATCCGGAGGATTTTGGCATACAGTTATACCATCCTCAGTTCACAGTGAACCCATTTTGGTCAAAAAAACATGCCAAGCTGACAATCAGATGCATGAAATAAGCTTCATTAACAGTAAAAGAAAATGAGGATGCTAGCAACATGCTTAGTTTGGAAGTGAACCCATTTTTTGTTAAAAAATCATGCCAAAGATGGTAATCAGCTTCATTAACAGTATCTGAAAATGAAAATTTCCATTATCTGAGCATATATGTTGCTCTATTAATTCGGCTGCCCAACTAAATCTAAAACCCAATTGTTGTACATATTCGGAGGATTTTGGCATACAGCTATACCATCCTCAGTTCACAGTGAACCCATTTTGGTCAAAAAAACATGCCAAGAAGACAATCAGATGCATGAAATAAGCTTCATTAACAGTAAAAGAAGATGAAAATTCTAGCAGCATACTTAGTTCAGAAGTGAACCCATTTTTGGTTAAAAAATCATGCCAAAGAGGGCAAACAGGTTACTTTAACAGTATCTTAAAATGAAAATTTCCATTATCTGAGCTTATATGTTGCTCTACTAATTCTTTAGCCCAACTAAATCTAAAATCCAATTGTTGTACATATCCGGAGGATTTTGGCATACGTACCTATAGCATCCTCAGTTCACAGTGAACCCATTTTGGTCAAAAAAACATGCCAAGATGACAATCAGATGCATGAAATAAGCTTCATTAACAGTAAAAGAAAATGAGGATGCTAGCAGCATACTTAGTTTGGAAGTGTACCCATTTTTTGTTAAAAAATCATGCCAAAGATGGCAATCAGCTTCATTAACAGTATCTGAAAATGAAAATTTCCATTATCTGAGCATATATGTTGCTCTACTAATTCTTTAGCCCAACTAAATCTAAAACCCAATTGTTGTACATATCCGGAGGATTTTGGCATACGTACCTATAGCATCCTCAGTTCACAGTGAACCCATTTTGGTCAAAAAAATATGCCAAGATGACAATCAGATGCATGAGATAAGCTTCATTAACAGTAAAAGAAAATGAGGATGCTAGCAGCATACTTAGTTTGGAAGTGTACCCATTTTATGTTAAAAAATCATGCCTAAGATGGCAATCAGGTTCTCTAACAGTATCTGAAAATGAAAATATCCATTATCTGAGCATATATGTTGCTCTACTAATTCTTTAGCCCAACTAAATCTAAAACCCAATTGTTGTACATATCCGGAGGATTTTGGCATACAGCTATAGCATCCTCAGTTCACAGTGAACCCATTTTGGTCAAAAAAAAATTGCCAAGATGACAATCAGATGCATGAAATAAGCTTCATTAACAGTAAAAGAAGATGAGGATGCTAGCAGCATACTTAGTTTGGAAGTGAACCCATTTTTTGTTAAAAAATCATGCCAAAGATGGCAATCATCTTCATTAACAGTATCTGAAAATGAAAATATCCATTATCTGAGCATATATGTTGCTCTACTAATTCTTTAGCCCAACTAAATCTAAAACCCAATTGTTGTGCATATCCGGAGGATTTGGCATACAGCTATAGCATCCTCAGTTCACAGTGAACCCATTTTGGTCAAAAAAACATGCCAAGATGACAATCAGATACATGAAATAAGCTTCATTAACAGTAAAAGAAGATGAGGATGCTAGCAGCATACTTAGTTTGGAAATGAACCCATTTTTTGTTAAAAAATCATGCCAAAGATGGCAATCAGCTTCATTAACAGTATCTGAAAATGAAAATTTCCATTATCTGAGCATATATGTTGCTCTACTAATTCTTTAGCCCAACTAAATCTAAAACCCAATTGTTGTGCATATCTGGAGGATTTTGGCATACAGCTATAGCATCCTCAGTTCACAGTGAACCCATTTTGGTTAAAAAAACATGCCAAGATGACAATCAGATGCATGAAATCAGCTTCTTTAACAGTAAAAGAAAATGAAAATTTCCAGTATCTAAGCATATATTTTTCTATTAATTTTCAGCCCAACTAAACCATTCATGTTAAGGAAATCAAGATGCATAATCTGAAAAAACATGCTAAGTTTGAAAAATAAGGGAAAACAAGAGATGATACCGAAGAGAGAGAGAGAGAGAGAGCGGGGCGACGAGCGCGGGGGCGTAGGAGATAGAGAGAGAGCGGGGCGACACGGTGGTTTCCGATCGCCGATTCACCTCCAAATAGAGAGAGGGAGGAGGGAAATCAAAAATGACGAAGGGAAGAAGGGACGATGACGAAAGGTCGAAGGCTGTCGAAGAGGACGAATCGGCGGAGGCAAACGCGCGAGAAGTAGAGCCAGGAAGGAGGGAAAACGAAGGCGCCCCCCCCCCCCCTCTTTTTTTGGGGTTTTGGGAAAATGGCGAGCGAAAGATTAGGGTTCGCGGGATTTATCGCAGCTTATTCACCAGCATTTCAATTAGACACGCCGGTGAATGTATCGGTATATTCACCGGCGTTTATTATTAAAATGTCGGTGAATAATACACTTCACCGGCGTTTTTAAAAAAAACGCCGGTGAATACGAAGATTGCCCGGCGGTTTAAAGCGACCGCCGGTGTATAACCTTCCCATCTGGCGCCCCATTCCTATTCGCTCCCTACCTCGGCGCTAGTAGTAAAACGCCGGGGAATATTCGCCAGTAAATTGAGTATCTTTTGTAGTGTTTGTTTGGGTGGATCCCTGGGGATTTTCTTTTGCATTGCCGCTTATTCTGTGCGCTGAGTAGTGTACCATTAGCTGTAATATCTTTCGGGTTGTCTGATTGTTTGTTCTGGCATTGTGCTCCCCCTTCCCTGGGGATCTTTTTGCTAGCGATTATTTCAGCTCATGTCGGTGTTCTGACCGAGATTTTCTTCTAGATTGACCATTCTATCTATCCTCTCATTCTCTCTATTTTCTCCATTCTTTTTCTCCCGATTGGAGACTGCGGCTTCTCCTCTTTGAGAGGCGCTGTTTTGTTATAGCACTGGTTACGATTATTCTTGTGGGAGTATTTCCATTCTGTTAGTGGTTTCTTTATACACTACCTTTCCTTTATTGGAGCTTTGTTTTGTTCCATTCTTGGAAAAGTTTTCTTCCATGAATCTTATCAAGGCTGTAGCGAGCTCTGTTTGTTCAGCTACGGATCAGGACTCGAAGAGGGAATTATCTTCTTCTCCTTGGGATATCATCTACCCCTCTCAGGGTTCTCCCATTTTCTTTCACTCCCCTTCGCCTTGTAGGCCCGATCAGCATCGGGTCTGCTTCAGGTGCCTCCTTCCTGGGCATCTTAAGCGTGAATGTATAAATAAAATGAAGTGTTTATTCTGTAATAAGCTCAGTCACTCTCGTAGTCGATGCTTTTCCCTTCAAAAACTTCTGGGCTTGCCCAGAGGTCATCCCTTACCGGCCAAACTCCTCACCTTTCTTAATTACCCCTTTTTAAAGCTCAAGCTTCTGAATAGCTTGGTTAGTAAGCACAGTAGGGATAAGAGCAAGGACCTCGACTCCTCTGTCTTTGTTGCTCGTTCATCGTCGAATTCCTCCACATCTATTTCTTCTCCTCGCGCATCTCTAGTCCCTCTTCATCGGCCTAATATTGCTTTCCTTTTTAAGGATCGTAAAGTATTTACGAACCTTGTCTCCAACCCTCGCCGGGACTCTTTCAAGGCTCGCCCCCACCCTTTCTCAGCGGCTCCGTCATTGTTCGGGATATTGGGTAAAAATCCTGACTGGTTTAAATCCTATTTCTCGTATCTTTCGTGGTCTCATTGTGCGAGGGAGACTGCTCCACACTCCCGCACTTCTGACCCCCTTATGCATCCTGACAGAGCTATTGTTAATTTTAAGGCCCCTTCTTTATTCTATAACTATCCTTGTGCTTTGAAGATCACTGATCCCTTATGTTCTGCGTTCTCGTTTCATTATCCAGGCTGCCTATACTCTTGGTATCAACTTTTAGGGGTTCAGTCATGGCTCTATCAGGTCCTGAGGGCTTTAAAACTTTTCTTGCTCTCCCCTCCCCTCAAGTATTCTATAAGTCTTGATGTCCCTTCATTTCCCCGTTGGGCCGGCACCACCAAGACCATCCCATCTGCCTCATCGGCTGCTCCCAGCAGTCACAGTTCCCCTCCGTGCCCCATCATTGTAGACGCTTCTTCATCTGACCTTGAGGCATTTTCGCCCCCTTCTGCGAGGGCTGCCCATCCCCCCGTCAAGCGAGGTTACAATAAGAAAGTTTTCGATCTTTCGAAGATTCGAGTGAGCGCTCGCCTTCTTACGAGGAAAGCCGGTTCCGTGTCAGCTTTTCAGCTAGGGCACAGTTGAGTATTGCCTTCTCGTTGACATTCCTGGTGTAAGCAGTGCATTACCGCCGTTGTGCCACTAGAGTCCCTCTAGACTGCTAGTGGAGTTGGATGTCGTCGTGGGGGGAGTTTAATCCTCCAGTTTTCTTGGATCGGTTGCTTAGATCCAGCTCCTCTTTTGGGTTCGGAATTTTGATTTTGGTCTCCTTATAGCTTGCGTCACCGGGCCGTTTGCTCCGCTCTCTGGTATCGGGGTGGTGCTTCTTGCCGTGATTTTGCCCTCTGTGTTGCTGCTTGTTATTGTATTTCTTTTTTTGTTCGCTTATTTCTGTTTTACCTCTTGTAAAACCATTGATGCTTGTTTGTATTAGTACTGTTTTATTGATTAATATATTGGAGCCTTTTGGCTCTATCCAATGTATCAAAAAAAGGTATGAGGGTATATATAGTTATTAGTTTATACATATAGGAGTAGCTTACTCTTTACGCTATGCTGATTGGTATAATACCGCGTATATGTAGATGCAACGCTCCGCGGTATTCACACTGGATATACGCAGAGCCGCTTAATTTTTTTGGGTTTTTTCGGTCCGATAAGACATCCCGATCCGACCACAAGTAACGGGTTTAAATGGCTTGTGAATGGCAGGCAGTTCAAATGTATAAATCAAGAAATACTCACTTCTATACAATATATGATGTTAAACCAAGTTCAAAGATTTTCTCCTTTTTCTTTTTAAAATGAAAAAAACGAGAACAAAAATAGGAGACAACCATTCCACTTTTTCTTCATCCAAATTTTGAATTAAAATCATATCCCTTAATCAAACACTAGTATTATCCCTATGCAATATTGCATAGAATTTTCAAAAATTAGAAAATAACAGTTTTTTTTTTTTTTGTTGAAAAATTCATATAATAACATGTACAGTTTTGCAATATTTTTAGGTTTGATTAACATATAAGATTCTAGTTTAAAATTTCTACGGACAAAGAGCAAGTGGGAGGTTTACCTCTAACACTGTTATCGAGTCAGTCAAGTCGGGTCCTACACTAACGAACCCGAACCTGCTTTTGTACTGGTCCAAATATTGAACCTAGACCCAACCAGTGAGAACTAGATCCAGGCCCTATTAAAAAATATACTACCCATCGGGCCTGCGTAGCGGCGAGCTGGTGGTCTCGGGAAGGAAAGTGAGGTTGGGCCTGCTGCTTTTTTGGGGGGGGGGATTTAATTGGGATGTTAGATTTTTTGTCCATTTTGAGCTAAACCATACCCGACCCGAAAATATAAAAGGGCCCTATTTTAGGACCTGGTTCAGGTACGAGTCGAGTCCATTTTTAGCGGACTCAGACTCGAACCGCAAATATGAACCGGTCTTATTTTAGGACTCAAACCCTACCAGCAATAGACCATGTTGATTTCGGTCTAATATTGTGTCCTGATCGGTTTCGGATTTCATATTTTTGTGACATTGCTAGTTACCTCCTACATATGCGTTCTTTTTTAAAATTTTAAAAAGAAACATTCGGATCAAAAGTGGTCATAGCATAATATAGTGTACAAATAATATAACTATGTAGCGCCCCGAATTTTTAATATAATATCTCAGAAATACGCGGCACAATTCCCAGCATCGACCTCAATGTAATAGTAAATATAGCCAAAACACAGATAAATTTTTCAACTTTTATTACATAAATTCTTTACAAAGCACAACGAAAATTAAAACACCTTGAATTACAATTTCTTTTTTTTACAATACTTTCTTTTACAATTTACACAAGCCACAATATCATTCTAGCACATGCATCCAAATCCCAATGCTATGGGTACCTACCTATAAAACATGAGGCTGGAGATAACCCTAACCCCCAAAACTACAAGAGTCAGCCATAACGGTGTGAGTGACATCAAAAGAGACGCGATAACATGAAGAATAAAGTTACAACAACACATGCCAAAAGTAATAATGAAAGGAATACGAAATAACAATAAATAAAGTATAAAAACATCAAGTGAAACTAAACTAAGAGTCAAGTGTAGAAAAACAGAAGATATTATGCATAAAACCAAGTCAAGAAAATACAAATGCTATATGCTCACTCTCTAATGCATACTTGTCAGATTCTATGCATTCCATACTATATAGGTCCGTTGCAAGTCCTTATCGTTCTCCACTTTATAGAGTTAAATTTCTCGTTATGTAACTAATCCTACTACGGTGATGGAAACAAGATCCAGAATACTCTATGAATAGGCATCACAACCCTCGACGCGCAAGCATCATGTAAGAATAGCTCAAAATTCAGAGAATTACCTCCCTGCCGTATATCCCATGAATAGATTTGCGAGACCATCGACATGCACATACACAAGGTACATCCCGTGAATAGGCTCGCAGACCCTTGACACGCGAATGCACCCTGCATGCTCCGTGAATAAGCCTGCAGACCCTTGACACGCGAACATATAAATGTCCTCTCGAGATAGAACAACACACAGTCCTGGAACGCATCCGTTGGACTACTAAACCCCAAGAGCATGTACTTACGTTTCCCAAGTTCCATCACATCTCCACTATTTTCTGTCCTTAGGTTGATTATTATTAGAACACAAATCCCCCCCCCCCCCCTCCCCTTTAGAGTTAGTGTATCCTGTCGGACTTAATTCCACGAAACAACCCCAATGACCCCAACTGATCAAAATTCACATAATCTCATCTGCCGGTACACAGGAATCTCACTCTACTCCTAGAGACTCACAAAACGAACATCATAATCAAAAGCTTCCAATTAAAACTCTTATGTTTATCAACAAAACACTTACATCAATGAAAACCTCTTAGGTTAATAAAAATCCAAGTTCATTCAATATGCTCGCAAATTCCAGAAATGAAATACGGTGTTAAATCCAGTAAATAGTTGAGAATTATGTTTTGAAATCGTAGGAAGTCATGAAATACCAATTTCTTCGAAAACCATATATAATTCACTTTATAAGGTCATAGGAATACGATTTAAATTAAATTAAAATTAAAATACAACTCTCTGTAAAATACTGAAATCTGTAGCAAATACTTCATCTAAAACAGTTATCAATTACCCATAATATCGAAGAATCAAATGTTAAAAAAACAACAGAAAACTCAAAAAAACAACATCAGCCAAGCACTGACAGTCGACTGTCGAAGCCAATTCAAAAATGACCGGTCGACTGTCATACGAAAATACGAAACTCAAGAACGGACAGTCGACTGTCGACTTCAGTTCGAAAACGAAGCGGTGACTGTCGATCCCTACAGACTGCAGTGCAGTTTGAAAACCTGTGCATGTTTTTATGATACAGCCATAGTTCTTTGTAAAATCTTAAATTTGCAAAACTAACTTTCTGAGATAATTTAATATGACTTGTATAACATATATGAGTTTACAAAACATCTCCAAATCACATCAATTTCGTAAAATAGCATGTTCTCATGAAACTCTTCAAAAATAGAAATGAATATACGTATATATGGACATAAGGTGTTTGTGCATTAATTTGAGTAACAAAATATATCAGTTAGGAGTAATAAAATGTTTAGGCTCATCTTAGTATCAAACAATTGAAATCCAACCAAAATTTCATCAAAATCCCAAAATCTTCAAAACAGCGAATGTAAATGTGCATGTGTATGTATGGGTGTGTCTACATCAGATAAAGCTTTAAATTCATCAAACAAGAGTAGCACAAAATCTCAAATCAACTCAGTTATCAAAACAACTCAAAGATCTATCGAAAACTTCATGAAAATCACAAAAACCAAGTTTTGGCCAAACACCTTCAGACCCGAAAACTGATACTCATCCCCAACCTTTGAAATTTGATTCTTTTTCATTCAAAACTCTCTTACAACTGATCATACACATGCCCCACTACCCACATCAGTTATCTCATGAATACTATGCAATTATGACATGTATTAATCAAGTTTAGCTCATCAAAATCCAATAACAGGGCATATTTGCATATTTACACAGTGAAGAATCCTACTATGCTTACTTTGTGCACCTTTACAACATATGACTTGTCATAAGCAATCAGATTAACAAGAACATGATACGAGGCAACTTACTCATGGGTATAAGCACTTACAACATATGAGTAATCAAGTTGCACCCCAAAAATTTATCATACGGTGTATATTCATACATACTCAATAGCAGGTTAGGTTTTATTAAATTTTTGCATTTGTTCACCATACTGACATTTCAAAACTGTAATTTACTAAGGAATGTAACATATCCATGATCTTATTAGGTTCTTTAACAATCTCAAGTCATCTATGTGAAATTTTTAATCTTCAAAGCATAGTTTTCATGAAAAGATTCAATTTTTAACTCATCCATCCATCCATAATTCAATATATCAACATACAATCCCTAGCATGCCTTCTACTAGACAAATCATCACATACAACATGCTGAGAACAATAAGAAAACAAACACACATCACTCACCTTATTGAGAATTCAACCGAAGTTAAAAGAGAATAAGAAAATCCTTTCTTTCGCAAAAAAATCCAAAATCCTCGCTTCGAAACTTCAAGAAAATAATAATAATAAAGAAAACCCTTTGTGTTGTGCAGCGAAGACGGCTGTACCCCACCTTTAATAGGCACCGGAAATCAGGGTATCTAGGGGTTTTGAATATATTTGCAAAATATCTCTTTTAAATACATTTACATATATAAATCCTTATTCTTGGAAATTAGATAAAACCAACTTAATCGAGATTTAAAAACAAAAAAAAACCTACCCCAATATTGGCCGGCACTAATTTAAAATTTCAGAAAGTAAAATTGTACTTTTTGCCCTCTAAGTGGCAATTTTGTAAAAAGACCTTTCTTTATCAAAATTTGCAAAATAAACCAAATTTATTAAAACAAAAGGTAAACTCTTTACCTTTGAGTTGACTAGGCATCATGCACATTCCAAAAATTTGAAAAATCTGGAGTTTTCACTCCAAGTAGTAATTTTGCACAAAAGTCTTTTTTTTGTAATATTTGCAAATAGGTCAAATAATTACCAGAATGATCCAGAAAATTCACAAATAATATCTAATAATGAATAATGAGTTTCCCTAAAATAATTTTTGGCTATGAACTTCCCAAGAAAATATTTACACGTGTAAAAAGGTAAATTTCAGAAAAATGTTTATTAAATCACCAAAAATCATTTCAATTCATTTATTAATTTTAAAAGCATTATTTAAAAATCTAGGGTATTAAAAACTATGTACATTATTGTTCATAACTTTTAAAAATGAGAAAATTACAAAACTGTTTTTGAAAAATTCTTCTAATACCATCTATACATTATTGTATGATTCTAATTCAAAATTTGGATGGAGCAAGAGTGGAGAGTTGTCTCCTACATTTGCTCTCCATTTTTTATTTAAAAAGAAAAAAATGAGAAAAATTATAGACAAAAGTGGTTTAGCATAATATATTGTATAGATTAAAATTTGTGCATTATTATATAGATTTTATTAGATGAATTTAATTTTCCATAAAAGTTCTATTATTTTCTTATTTTTTAAAAATTATGTACAATATTACACAGGTTATACTACATATTATATTATATTACTAGATTTGCCCGTGGGCACGTGCTTACGGCACGTCTTCGGAACGATACAGCATATGAAAGTCTTGTAAATAGTAAAACAATAATTATGTAGCTCAAGTTTGAATAGTAAAACAATAATTAATTAGTTGTAAATAAAAGTCCATGTTTCCATTAGTATATGTTGAAAAATAATTATAAATGGGGCTGTAAAATTCAACTTCTTAGAACTCTGAGTGTGGCAATGATGAAATTTAACTGTTGATGAGATATTTGTTATTTTCAATGTAACATGAGCAATAAAAAAATGCATAAAAAATCTGAAAGTTTACAAATCTGAAATCTGAAAATATAAATTTCTGAGTAAATAGAGAGAATGAGAGAGAGAGAGAGAGAGAGAGAGAGAGATAAATAAATAAAGGGGTTGTTATGGGGGAATTTGAATTTGAGTTTTGGGGAAAATTTTTTGAGCGGAAAAATATATTTTGCAAGGTTAGATCCGGACCATTGATTTCAACCCTATTGAATGAGAGCCCCTTGATAGCTTTTCTTTGTGTTTTATTATATAGATATTATATAAGTTTATACAATATTCTACAAGGGTACACTAGTGATCATTATTTATAAAGACAACAAACTCCAAATCTCCAATACCTTCTCCAATACCTGCAAGCATGTGGAGGTACTTTGAGTCCTGTTATCTCTAATCTCTAATATTATTGGTTGAGGCAACATGCATCCTGCCCTTCGTTGCTTTTTGATTCATTAATTTCTCTACGATGTAGTAAAATGTTAATCTCTACTACTATAATGGGAGAATGGAAGAAGGCCTTAGTGTAATTTATCTGCCTACCAACCCGTACAACGCACGTGCATAACTATTGTAATTGAGATTTTAGATCAAATTCAGACTACGTCTAAATTTTTTACTTTTAAAAAAATTATATTTATTAAGACGTGTAAACTACTAGTAAAATGATAATATGTATAAAGGTTAAAATTAAATTTTCGCAGAAAACCGAAACATAAAGTCAATTTTAATCTCTTCAACTCCTTTTTCTGATTGGGCAAATTGCCAGTCATGTGTTGCTGTAAAAAGCGTGATATTTTCTACAGTGGAAGACTTCACTGTAGACTTCGTGCACACTATGTATACACTGATAATTCCTTGGCAAGAGAGAATTGCTGAAAATGAGAGGATGATAATCAAGATTCCCAATGCCGCATTAGTTGGTTTGGTATAACACATCTGCATACCTACATGGGAATCTTTATTGGTGCTATTTTTGGTATGTTCGTATTTCCTGAAATGCGCAATAAGAATCCAACATTCCTTTCAAATATTTAGACATCCACAAGGGTACCCTGCCCTTGCACATTGTTCAATTGATAATGCAGCAATATATATACCAACCTAACAAAGCAAACATGAGAAATATTACAGTTCCAAATATTGTGCATATAAATACAGGGAAGCAAAATCCCATATCTTCCAAACCATGGGTACAAAAGACCCCTGAGCTAAAGTTCAATTGCACATTTCAATCCTGAAGTCTTTAATGAAACATAATAGACTAGCAGAATTTAGACAGTCAATTGATAACAAGCAACAATCTCACCTCTATTACAAAAATCAGTATGCGAGTAAAATTGGAGCTATGCAATGATATATATCTATCCCATTTCTTCTATTTCAGAGCACAGAATAAGAACTGCTGAAAAGAAGAAGAAAAAATTCACTGTAGCCCAGTTGGAATTGATCAAAAGTCATATGTTTCCCAAATCAGAACATATATGAACCACAATCAAATTTCAGTCTCTAGAAGCTTGTGCTTCACCTCAAGGTCCTCAACAATCCTTGTCGATGAGTCATGATAATATAGTTCTAGTACATTAGACAAAACTATTCTGGGACAAACAGTTGCAATTGTTTTCACGCTCAACATAACAAACAGGGACCGACAAAGTTTGTCTAACCAAATATATTCACTCGTAGAATTTTGAGTTTCAAACTCAAAGTATTGTACACCATCCCCTCTCTTCTGCAGTAGGAGCTGCTGGTTTCTGGAGCCTGCTTGAATCTGATGGGTTGTAGGAGAACTCGGACGTGTCAAGTCCATACTGTTCAAATGGCAGAGAAAGTTAGCTAATTTCTTTAATTTAATTAGAGAGGACAGCAAAATGTGAAGTTCTGCCACTATTTGGTTGGGGTGGAACAAGTCGTGCCTAGCATAGCCCAGGGATACATAATTCGTTCCAACCCATTACTAATCGCGATCTGGATTGGGCGAACCACATCAGATTTGTTTCAGGATCCAGATAGCTACCCTAAGCGAATCCGCGGTATCTTTCGTTCCTACTTTGTAGTCGGTATTTATTTGATTACGACCAGCAAAAGAAAAGATTTATCACACACAAAAAAAAAACTAACTTCATAAAAATAAAATAATTTTTTAAAAGAAAATTAAGAAAAGAAAAGAGATGAATACTAATAAGATCTCTACCTTATTTATTTGATTTTTCAGTTGGATATTTTATCCTTGTATTTGAAGATCTTATCATCTCACTACAGCTCAAGAATCAAGTATGAGACAATGAGTTAGATGAGTTCTTTGTACTTAATCCAAAAAACGTATCTTAGCGAATTGCAAACCAAAATAGCAAAACCAACTAAGCCTACCACCGACGAACCATGAATTTACAAATTACCGAACAGCGAACTCGTACCTGTAAAGCGAACCACGAACTAGGTAACATTGGCATAGGGCCTTGGTATAAATACCCAATACCCAGACCCGATCCGGACCCGAAATTGGATCAGAACCGACCTGATCTATACAGGTTCGGGTCCAAGTCCTAAAATAAGACCCAATGCACTTCTGGATCAGGATCCGGGTCTGCTCAAAATAGAGCCGACCCAGACCCCGACCGGTTAAAAATACCCAAAAAAGATGGAATTTGAATAATAGGGTTAGAGCATCCACTATCATTTTATAAAAAAATATGCATATTTAGCGATTGGAAATAGCAATGAAGGGGAGCGCCACTATCATTAATTGCCAAATTTGCACAAAATGGCATTTTCGTAATTAAATCAATGGCATTTTCGTAATATGTGGGGGAAAACGAAGAAGTTGTCGGATGTCCGACATTTTTTTGATTTTTTTAAATTTACAAATTGGCACTTTCGTAATTATTTGAATCACATTTTCGTTATTTTGTGGGAAAGTTTCTGAAAAAGTTGGTGGATGGATGATCTTCATCCATCCGTCGTATTAAAAAATAATAAAAAATAAGAGACGGATGATCTCCTATATTTAGCAATTGCTAAATATAGCGATCACTGTTCATTTCTATTCTTATATATGCATATTTAGCAAACGATAGTGGCCATTTTTTTCTCAAAATATGCATATTATGCATTATTAGAAAATGATAGTGGATGCTCTTATAGGGATATACATGTAAATAATAATTGTTGAAGATAGATGTGTAAATACAATATTTATTCATGTACTTAAGTACAAATATTTATTCCCCGCCACCAGACCCGACGAGTAAGTTTTTTTAAATTGCTAAATATAGGAGATCATTGTTCATTTCTATTCCTATATATGCATATTTAGCGAACAATAGTGGCCATTTCCCCCCCTCAAAATATGCATATTATACATTTTTTGAAAACAATAGTGCATGCTCATGTAAATAGTAATTGTTGAAGATAGATGTGTAAATACAATATTTATTCATGTACTTAAGTGCAAATATTTATTCCCCGCTACCAGACCCGATGGGTAGGTTTTTTTAACTAAAACCCGAACCCGGACCCGGTTCTCACAAATCCAGGTCCAGGTCCAATTTTTAGACCCGTGAGATACCAGGTCCGGGTCCGGGTCCGGGTAGTGGAGGACCCGACCCGATAGAACCCGACACCAGCTCTAGGCATAGCCCAGCTAGATCCATATACAAATGTTTTGTCAGAAACCTCGTCAGATGTGGGCCTAAACCTATTGGCCATAGACCATGATCTAGTCTTTTTAGATTGTGCTAGCACGCATGCCTATTAGATACATTGAATCATTTGTTTGTGCCTATTCTCGAGCATCCAATCATGGCTACACTAGTTTAATGCATAGAAAGTCTGGGATTTTCTTACTGTATAATTGAAAGAAAAGCATATCTTTATAAAACAGTTTTACGGCAGGTGAAAAAACTCCAGTAGTCAGATGTTCGAATTCAAGAAGCCTCAGCTTACTAGCTTCACAATCAGATATTTGGATTAAATGATTTCGGTTGACTGGATTGTAATTTCTTCATCATTCTTCCCAACAATACCTCCAACGGTTGAGCACAATTTTGTCTACTAAATTCAGTCAACTTGAACTAATACTGTATATCCTCCCCATTAATCTAAAATGATAAATAGAGGATATAACAAATCACATTCATAGAGGATAGAACACTTCGTGTACTGCCCCTACCCAAATACAACTGTATAGGCCGTGCCATGGGTTAGGTCTATATGGGTCATGTCATGCACAGCCAGGGCCGGCCTTGAGTTCCCGGGGGCCCGAGGCGAACTCCCGAAATGGGCCCCCCCATACAAAAAAAAAAAAAACATGTATACAAAAAATTTGCACATTGTTGAAAGCAAAATATATAAATTTGTTTTAAATCACCCAAATTAAAAGTCTCAAATTCAATTCAAGTCTTCAAGCCTAAACCCAAGTAATTTAAAATTTTTTTAAAAGGCTCAAATAATTATTTTTTGGGGCCCCTAATAACAGTATTTTTTACACGTAAAATACGTACCTATATTTACTAGGGAATTACAAATTTGGGGGCCCCTAGAATTGCAAAAACGCCAGGGGCCAGAGGCGGCCGCCTCACCCGCCTCAAGGGTGGGGCCAGCCCTCTGCACAGCCTATATATACTCGGTGCAGCTCAAAATAAATGTAGGTCTCATATCTGAGCTCCAGCCTACGACAATGCAAAATGATACCAGCCCATGTACAAATTGATTGTGTGCTGCTCCAAAGGGTCCAAACCGACTTCCAACCCACGACATATAAATTATATACGGATCAAAGAAATATCTACAGTAGGTAATAGGACAATACCTTCTCTCTCATTCGCTGACTCCAAGCATCGTTCCTGCTTGGCCTTTGTTCAAGAGTGGGGCCTGCAGGCACACCAGTTGCTGTAACTGGCTGCCTGTTGATCAATGGTTGACGCACTGTTGACCTTGGGGCACTGTACTCATCATCGCTATCATATTCTGCAGGTTGATTTGCTGCTCTAACTGCAATAGCAAGCAAGAATACCAATGCCTGCACAGTAAAAGCATTTTGAAATGCATATATGTTTGCAACTTTTTATGAGCATGACATGAAAATTATTAAATTGGTATGTCAAAAGTATATAGTGGTATGTTGATAGACTGGCACTATGAAATGGGCAGAGACAAAACACTATTCTCTATTTCAGAATCATTCATCTGCACAATAAAGGTTGTAACTTAAGTGCATATTCATTATCAGGCGAGGGCTAACCTGTGATGTATCAAGTCATTTTTTGATAAGCCTATACTGCCTTTCCACATCTGTGTTCGGGTTCGGCTATAGAGGTATAGAATTAGAATTAGAATATAATTATAGTCCATATCGAACGCATTGAAGTTCCACTATGGACAAAAGTACACATGCACATGAAACCAGTGTTTTAGCCATCACTGAAACACTATACCACATTAAGCTGACCACAAGAAGTTAAGACCTTATTATTCTCAATAGAGATAAATTTGTCTAAATAAAAGAGTAGGGAATTTTCAGGCTTTCAGCTAACTCCATATGAATAAGAACACTTTTTAGAACTTCTATTGTGGTTAGAGGTCCAGGATCAGAATCTTTAAGGGAAGCAGAAAAGGTATCATTTCTGATAAGATTCACATGCTGACCAAAATAGTTGCGACAAAGCTTGTTAGTTGTGGTGGTGTAAATTCACAGACAAGGCTCACTGCTCTTGATGGAAGAATCTCTACACAAACATGAATAGAGTTACTAGGATAATGCAAAAATAACTGGCTATTCATATTTCTTAAATTCATGCTAAGTCTATTATAAACTTATACTCCCCATTTATCTAATAGAAATGCTTAAGTAATTAGAAAGGCAACCAACAAACATTAAGTTACAGAATAATGGTGGATAACTTAAAATTTCAAATTTCACCATTACAACTTTAAGAGCATTTTAGGAAACAAAAGCTTTAACAGCATACAAGAATTCCAAATTATATAAAAGACCAATCATCAGGAGGGCAACGTTTTTCCAGCGGAATCTACCATTAACTTTGTTGATAAACAGTACCTATCGAGTTTCCATGAAGAGGGATACGATGAAGTGATGAACTGTCACAGGATACAGTAACCATTGAGTTCCCACAGACTGTATCTGGTATTACCAATGTTGGCACTTAAAGCATATCAAGAGTGCATAGGTTGAAAAGCTGAAGATGGATAGCAAGAAGAAAATATAGGGTCAATCTGACAAGGAATTAAGATTATCAAAACTCGGGAAACGTAGTAGTCCAGTTTGTCCATGCAAGTTCTAATTTTATATAAAAAAAATCCTCAGACTATCTGTAAGTGACCTGAGATATAGCTGAGACTTCATCTCTGCCAAAAGACTGGGGGTGATTAATTTGAGGGGCCAAAATATTGCTTCACTTGGTAAATGGCTATGGAATTCTCTCGAAAATGATAATTAGGTTTGGACCAGGGTGGTTATAAAGAAACTTTTTGAGGAGAAAATTATGGGATCTTAAAGAGAACCCTCCCTATGTGTGCTCCTCATTTTGGAAGGGCATTTGGAAGGTAGCTACTCCATTCAAATGTGGCCTTCAAAAGTTATGTGAGGATGGGAGCACAGTTAGCTTTTGGACTGATATTTGGATACGAGAGCGTCATTTATCTCAAATTAATCCTGGATTGTTTGATTTAGCTAATAACCCTCATGCTGCAGTCTCCTCTTTTATTATACTAATAATCATGGTAGATTTCTGGATATCCCATTTGAAGACCACTTAGTCTATCAGAACATCATGAATATATGAGATACGAGTGCCGTAGTGCATTAGTGGTATGCATCTTCGCTTGTGAGTAAGAAATTTGGGGTTCGTACCCCCGCTTGCTACCAAAATTATGGGATAAGAGTGCGAGTGTGTAAGGGGTGGGTGTGTGCCTACAGCCTTGTTAAAAAACAAACATCAATAATATATGGGGCTTATTCACATTCTCAGTGCTTACTCAGGACCAGAAATGGGGTAAAATGGAGAAGGTCCTCTTCTGAAGTCATCACTGTAAAACCATTTTATCAATTTTTAAATTTTGGGAGAGACGTGTGTTTTTTTTACGACATATTCGGCAATATATAGTTCTCTTAAGGTAAGAAATTTAGTGTGGCTTACTCTTCATAATAGGTTACTAATTATTGATAATTTAAACAAGAGGCAATTGGCAATTGGACGAAATTGTGTATTTTGTGGGACTGGGGCAATGAACTGCTGACGTATTTTTCTTAAATATCCCTTTGAGATCAGGTTTGGCTTGTTTGTAAACTTGTCTTGAAAGTGGAAGACTTTTATTCTACTATTAAGTCACGGTGGGGATCAAGCAGAAAGTAAAGTGTTTAAGTTTACCAATAGAATAGGATGGGATATGACAATGGCATTAATATAGATTATATGGACTGAAAGAAACGGTAGAGCTTTTGCTAAGAGATCTTCTATTTGTTCAATACTGGATTATATTTACGAAATTATTAATTTTGAACAGTTTACCAGCAAGTAAGAGGGACAAACTGGAATTTTATTGCATGGAGGATGCAATAATTCAATTTGTACCAACTTCAGCCTCATCTTCAGTTTCATCTTCAACTTCTAGGGGGAATGGATCTGCTTCAGCTTCTAACACTGCTCCATCAAACATTATGCCAATTGCAACCCAGACTGGCAACACTAATGCTGCTCAGGCTGACTGGATTATGGTACCTTTTGTTCACGGCACCTGATTTAATGGTTAATGCAGAAGAGTCTATTGGGAATCTACTGCCCTGTTGCAATGTTTCTTTATCTGAATTGTTCTAAGGGGGTATAATAGAGTGAAGTGGATGAATTTCTTGTAATAGGATCATTTCTTTCTCTGTTTCTATAAGCACATGGCCTGGGTCTTCCGTACATTCCTATTTGAAAGTATTTTTCTGTATGAATTTGGTTCTTTTGGTTTATATAAATTTGGCTGGGGTTTCCCCCCATCTATTTCATCAAAAAAGAATAAAAACAAATAATCATAAGATGACTTTTACTATGCCTAGAAAAGGTATTACTTATCAGCACATGGAAGAAAAGAGAGACAGACTTCATGTAGTTCCCATATATACGATTATATATTACTACCTGTGACCACTATTAAGCAATTTCTATAAAAAAAGCGAAAAGGTACTTTCATTTATGTAAACGGTGAGGAAATTGAATTATTAATCACTTATTCATCACTTACCTCGAAAATAACAGCTCCCAAAGCAACCCACTTAACAATCTTCCAGTTGTCATCCAAAAAATCATATATCATTTCGAAGTCTCCAGTTTTATCTGCTGGAATCACCTGCACAAGTAGCCATTTCTACTTATCAGTAAAATAAATTATATATGACAGCCATTGAAATAATAATATAGATTAATAAATAATTAAATATATAATGCATGAAAACAACTCACATCTTTCCAGCTGTGGTCAAAGAATATGAAAGCTGCAACCCCCAGTTCAACTAGAAGCAAAAGGAACAGCAATAAAGCATACTGTTTGGGTTAAGGAAACCAACAAAGAGGGAGAAAATATATGGAATATTCTTTGCAGCACAAATAAGTTCAATATAAGGAAGTCGTATGGCAAACAGCAAACTACAGAGTAGAAAACTGGCAACAATAAATGAATCTCATGAGTTTCTGATTCTCACTTAACCTTGCTTTGCTATGCAACACCATCAATGTGTCAATATGCTCTACCGCAAAAGGCAAGCTCGCCTATCATAAGCTATCAATCACTAGTGGCTTTGCTTCTAATAGATGTGGAAATTTATAATGCCTGAAGTACATTGTAAATTGGAAAATGCAAGGAACTTGCATAACTAACAAGACCAAAATGCACCTAAATCCTAATTAGGAATTATTGAATTCTACACATAAAAAACACTACAGGACACCTTGCCACATGTTGGCTAGGCGTCTTCGTATCATCTCATTACTACTCCAAGAAATTGGACAACTTAAGTTTAGGCATTTGGCATTATTTCTGATGCTTGTAGATATCAGGAAAAATTAGTATACTTCAGTTTGCAAATTCATCAAGACGATTGAATATGACTACGACAGAAACAATTTTCACCCTTCCCTGGTTACTAGTTAACATTCCAACTGACAAGGATGGATCTCTACGTCTAATAAACATTTCAAATTTTCAATATGAATGTTAGGTAAGTACCTCTGTCCTACACACAGTTTGATGTACTTCTTTCATTAAAGGAGTCAATAGTCTCTTATTCCTTCTGTTATAGGCATAAAAGGGAAAACTCGGTAATGTAATCTTCACTTTGTACTTAATACTACACGCAAAATGCTTGCAACAAGATGAAGATGATCTGACATACGATTACAAGTGTACAGGATCCATATGCTGATAAACATTTGGTATATGATTGTTCAAATGTCCAAATCTCTTAACATTAGAATCTTCACTTCATCACTTTCTATAGAGTGATTGTATAATCATCTCCTTCAGCTATCCTAACCACAAAGACTATTGACTACCTAAATCTAATGCTATAAGGTTACAACATTACTACTTAAACTCCCCGAAAAAGTTGTCATCGATCCATATAGTCATAGTTCTTCTTTATGGCTAGAGATTAACCACAGAAGTTCAAGTTCACCTATTCACATTCCCATACAAACCATCTCAAAGATAAGCTGAACATGTACAAGATCTACAATACATCAGTTAATAAATCACACAGATTATGAAGCCCCAACTGCGAGTCTGCGACTAGGTTTAAAATAAAATGACATTTTCCAATGCCACTTAATGAGCCCATTTACACCCTACTACTCCAATTCCTAAACATCCCAGCCAACCCAAGCCAAACATAACAAACTCAAGTTTACAAACTCAAACCAAAATTAACATAATTCGTCGCATCAAAATTTAACCTTTTGCAATTATGTGAATTGAACTGCAAATCAAACTAATAATCACTCAACAAACTAAGGACAAGAAACATAAACAAATTGGAATTCAGGATACACAAGAAAGGCAGCACCCATTTCGCGTTGCAGCCCCAATACAACCAAAGAAAGATATTATAAAAATGAGGACTCCAATTCCAATGAACAAATATATAAACCTGCAAAAAATTATCGGAATTTTAAAATAAAAACACACACACACACAAAAATAGTCCATGTTTCCGTTGCTGTAAAAAGCGTGCCAGAACATCAAAATCTTGCACGCTTTTTACAGCAAATCGTAAACGAAATTTCAAGAACCTCACCAAGCTTTGGGGAGCTTATCGACGATACTCTCCGACACCGCCACGAGCATCAGCATCGGCCGGCCGAGTTTCAAGACCTCGTGGTTACTGCTCTCCGGCGATATCGGATCGCCGCCATCTCCGCCACCTCCTCCTCCGGATATTCTGTTCCACTCGACGAACAAGTAGATTCCGTAGCCGACCATCACCAATCCGGTGATCGACAGCACGAAATTGAGCAACTTCAAGAGGCACTCGAGGCACCCTCTACACGCCATTACCGAATCGAATCGATAGAGGTTTCGATTTGGGGATTTGCGATCTTCTTCTTCTGCTTCTTCCTTATTCTCTTTCCCAAAACTTTTTTTTAATAATTAATTAACTTTTTTGGAGGAAAAACGACTATTTATCGAATCGCGCCACGTGTTGAGTGGAGGAGAGAAGGGTGGGAGAGATGGACGGTGAATGTTGGCCGGGATACGACAAGAGAGAGTGGTGGTGTGAAATTACCTAAAAGGATAGCTGTTTAACTTAAAAGGTAGCAGCTTTAGAGGGGTAGAATGATAATTGCGATGAGGACATATAAAAAGGGTATATAATGTGCTGGACTGGGCCCGGTAGGCCCCGCTGATGCGAGCAGCGAACTACCAGTCAAACAGAAATAGAAATGATTATCCAAAAAGAAAAAATAATAATTGAGGATAAGATGGACCGGATTTGGGGAATTTTTTCCCAAACTGTCCTACTTTATAAAAGTTTTTTTTACACTGTCCTACTTTTTTTTTAAAAAAAAAAACTTCCAAACTGTCTTACTCGGTTTTCAAAAAAACGAGTTTAGTTAAAAATCACTCGGTTTTTTGAAAACCGAGTGTTAGTTTTGAATTTTTCGAAGACTAACACTCAGTTTTCGAAAAACCGAGTGAATTTTAAGTAATTTTGATAAGTACTTTTGAAAGTGAGTCAGTTTGGTAAATACTTTCGAAAGCTAATTTTTTGACTCATCAAAAAGTAAAACTAGAGAATAATCTTGTTCAAATTGGGAGAGTCCATGCAAAGTGCACTTTCACATCGAATTCAAGCACAAATGATTATAAACAACGAACGATTCATGTTGGAAAAAAAAAAATAATCTCTACTATTTTAATGGGAGGGTTGGGGTTGTAAACAAACAAATCCTAATTTTGTAATTGAGCAAACCCGTGCAATATACGGCCAAACTATAACCACTAAACATCCCCATGTCATGCACGTTAAATCAAAAAATTCCTCATCTTCTCTTCTCTGTTTTAAAAAAAAAACCCTAAATTCAGAACCTCAACTCATCTTCTCCCTATTCAACTCCTCTCTGCCATATCCCTCACACTCCCGTCGCCAGCGCACAGTCATGTCGCCGTAGTTTGCCGTCACCACAATTCGCCTTCGTCGTTGCGTACCCGCACATTTATATTTGTTGGCGACACGACTAGGGGAAACAAGCAAAGAAAGCCGAATTGAGAAAAATCCCAGACCAAGCTATCCTGTTCGAGGTTCGCCGCTTGGTTGAGGAATTGCAAAAACAATTGAAATCTTGAAGGAACTGTAAGTTTAGCAAGAAGACTATTTTTTTTCTATTCAGCTGCTCCCTTTTCTGATTTATATGCTCAGTCTCAGACTCTTAGATGTTCTACAGATGCTATAGTCTAACTTAAAATGATCACAGCTAAGTACTGCATGTAGCTCTGAAAAATGAACACTTTGATTTAGTTTCAGTATAAGGGTTTTGTGGGAATTCTTCTTTCATCTTTGTCAGCAAATTTTGTTTGAATTTTGGGCTTTATGTAGAAATTAATCCGAAGTCCAATATCTGTTAAATTTTATCTCATGGAAATCATAGTAGTGATTAAAAATGAGACTTTTAATTGATTTAATTGTTGTATATATACACCATATATATCTAAATCTTGCAAGTTCCCTTTCCTAAATAAAAATTCATCTTTTTCTTTGCTTGGAATTTAGCATCAGCATCGCCAGTTCAAATTTATGTTGTAAGATTGTCAAATTTTCCAAGAGGCACTCTTCAAAAAGTAAAGTCATCAAATTAAATGAATATATATCGAATAAGAAAAAAAAGTTTATATTTGAATATTTTGATCTGAGCTACACGTGCGATGCACATTTATATTTGTTGGATATAGTTTGGATGTGTGTTATACGTGTTTATATAGTTACAAAGTTAGGATTTGTTTGTTACAAACCCCAACTCTCCCATTAAAATAGTAGATATCAGATTATTGGAAGAAAAATTAAGTTGCAAATTTGATTTTAGAAGCTTTCAGTTTCATTGATCACTAAAGTAAGTGTTTTGCTTCTTGGTTTGTTTGATGAGTTTTCAGATTAAAAATAAGACTTTGGTAAACCTAACATTGTTTATAAACACACTCTTTAGTAGTGGATATGGGTAACAGCTTATGTAATTTGAATCTTAATTATAAATACAAAGTAATTCATATACATATAATTGTGTCCTTGCATCCTATTTATGAGAAAAGTCATGTCTCTGTAATGTCGAATTCATGTAATATAGTTTCTCTGTCGAAATTCGAGAGCTACACCACAAATCTGCCGTTGACTCGTAGAATCCCAAAGGGCGTCGCCGTTTCGCCGTAGAACCAAGGTACCTGTCGAAACTCGACTGTTTCTTTGCTTTTGATAATTTTTAATACTTTGCTTTTGTAATCTTTTAAAAAAGCCAGAACAGTTGACAATTTCCTTATTTTTGTTTCATGGGTTTTCAAATTAGTGGAAATCAGATTATTGGAAGAAAAATTAAGTTGCAAATTTGATTTGAGAAGCTTTCAATTTCATTGCTCACCAAGGTAATTGTTTTGCTTCTTGGTTTATTTTATGGGTTTTCAGATTAAAAATAGGACTTTAGTAAACCTAACGTTGTTTATAAACACACTCTTCAGTAATGGATATGGGTAACAACTTATATAATTTGAATCTTAATTATAAATGAAAAGTAAATCATACACATATAATTATGTCCTTGCATCCTATTAATAGGCATGCCCCTCTCTCTCTATTTTCTCCATTTTGAAATAGAGAAATGAGAGTCAAACCAGGAATTAACACGTGCTCAGCACGTACTTAAATATAAAAAAAAGAAAAAAAGAAAAAAAATTTGAGTTGTCCAATTTAGAGTGATGGCTGGATGAATCAATTTGCACCAAAATGATTGGAATAATATTGCTGAGGTTCAGTTAAGTTTCAAGTTCCTGATTCGTTAGAAACAAATTAATTTGAGGGTGTTGTTTGGTTCAGTAGCATGGTTTGCTAAGGAGGGTGGTGATGGTCATAGTTCGATTGGCCTTATCAAGTTTATGGTTAGGTCAAGGCTGGCCTTCATTAAACGGTGCCTGACATGTTTAATTCACGGCAATTTAATTCAAACTAATCATTAATTTAAATAAAAAAGAAAGAAAAAAGAAAAGAAAATTGAGTTGTTCAGTTTAGAGTGATGACTGGATGAATCAATTTGCACCAAAATGATTTGAATAATATTGCTGAGGTTCAATTAAATTTAAGTTTTTTTTAATAATCAAGAGTACAACGTTACAAACGCTCATACTGAATGCCACGCACGTCAACCTCAATAAGACCATAAATTCCACATTATTATTCAAAACAATAAAAAAAATTCAACTCGCGCATTTCCTCCGCTTCGCTAGATCGTCAGTATAGAAATTTTTCTCACGATAAAAATGCTTCACGTATCTCACTGTGATCTCATCAAGTGGCTCAAGCACAACATTATAACTATAACTTGCCTCCTTTCTGATTAACTATGTTGTTCCATAAGCTACTGAACTGTTATATATGTAAGTGTATCATTTATCATTGTTTTTACGTTCGTTTGGATCTTATGAAGTTGGAATAGAATTCGCGAGGAATTATGGGACGACAGATTATGTAATATTGCACCGAGAGGGTCATTCGTGGTTGTTAAGCTTCTAGCAGCGATATTAAGTAACTTACATCCTTTCTGATTAACTATTTTGTTCCATTATGTACATATTTAAATAAAATAAATAAACTCACGTAACATACCATTTAAAAAAATTATGTAGATAAACCTTATTACTGATTTTGGTGTAACAATTTGAATATGTGAGAGGATAAAACTCTCTTCTAGATGGGAATTATTATAGTGCCAAAATATGCAAGTGCTATTACTTTAGTGCCAAAGTAGGCAAGCTCCCTTATGTGGTATTAGTTCAACTTTTTTTCCATTACTATTAGAGTTCACATTCGGTTGATCCATAATCCCCTAAAATGTTATATTTGCAAGTGTATCTATTATCTTTGTTTTTTATGTTTGTTTGGATCTTATGTAGTTGGAAGTTGATTGCCTTGTAGAATAACCACTTCTTGAAATTTTGAATTTTTTTATAATTACTTTGTTAAGTTCTTTAAGAAAAAAAAATCTTTAATGTCTCAAGTACTAAATTTTGATCCTTTGAATTCCATCTTTTTTTAATAAAAAATTACTCTTTCCTCATGTTTGGGAATGTATCCTCATGTTTGTGAGAAACACATTTCTATTTAGTAGGGAGATTTTAGCATCTTGGAGGTTGACATGGTGATTGTTGTATCTCCCGAGTCCTGACTCTTTTTTTCTTGAGATTGTTTCCGGCTGAGGGAGATTTTCAGACTGCTGGGATAGAGATTGACTACATGCTGTGATCGTGGCGGATTGGCCATTCAGGAAGAGCATCACATTTCGACTCTGAAACGAGGTTTCCAATTTTTTATTTACTATTAAAAAAAATAATGCAACATTTATTTCATATTTCTTTTTTCTTTTTTCCTTTTCTTTTGTTTTATACTATTTTGGAGGGGATGAAGGGTATAAGGTTAATAAAGGAGTGCAAACTCTTTTGTGACATCTCAAAGGATTTGATTCTTCTTTTATCTATTTCCCTACAAAGAAAAACCAAGGGGACATCCCAAGTGACCCAGAGGGTTTGACATTAAATTATGCATGAGTCCAAAGAGAAATAGAAAAAAATTTGCTATCTTTTTGGCTTCTTAACAGCCGATCATGATTTTTTGCACACATTTTTTCTTTCCTATTCCCCTATGAAATCAACTAAGAACATATGACTGAAAAATTATGGGTTCTTATAAAAATTTCCTATTCTCCTAGGCATGTGAATGTTTTCTTATAAAAATTTAAATTAATCAAAATATTATATGTTCATCTCAATTTTTATCTTATTGTCTACCTAGCTATAAACTATGGTTGGTTAGGAAATTTTACATTTTAGCTGTTTGGATTGAAGTTCTTTATTATCATGGATAATTAATTTAAGCCGTCTGTTGGATATAATTCAGATTTGAGTATTTGGACAATTGCATGAATATTGTAATTGAGTTTGGAGGTGTCTTATTGCATCAAATGCGTAAGTTTGGAGGTTGTATTTTGTGTTAACATCTTTACTATATTGCACCAAATCAGAATTCCTATTAGATATTTGTTGAATGTTAATATGGGATGATATTTATACAGGGAAAAAACTGTATGTACGGGGTAAGATCCGCCGAATTTTTTATTGATTGTTAATGATGTTCTAATATACCTTTTACATAATTTAATTGAATTTGAGACATGTTTTTGTTGTGCGGAATACGAATCAAACAACCAATCACAGAGAGAAATAGCGAGAGAAAACACAGAAAAACAAGCAAGCACAAGGACACACAGATTTAATGTGGTTCGGCAAACAAGTGCCTACATCCACGGGGCGGTTGGGGTTTCTTCTTCAAATAATCACCAATGGGCGAAACAAACCCTTACAAAAGATGACGGCTGCAAAACCGAATAGAGGTCTCTAATTTTCGTCACTACTTACAAAACCCTAACGGGTTGTATTTATAGGGAAACTATTGGGCCTTTCGAAATGGGCCTATTCTGGATTAAAAACCCGTCTACAGTCGACTGATCATCTTACCAGTCGACTGATAAATACTTCGGGACAGTCGACTGAACCCACATGCAGTCGACTGACTACTGCTGTATCCTTAGCCTTTGAAAACTCCTCTCTGGACAGTCTCCTGATCCTCCAACCCAGTCGACTGATGTACTGGAACTTTCGATCGCTGTAGATACAAACCAGAATCGAGCCACTATCCTACAATCTCCACCTTGGCGAGATCTTCCATGTAGCCCGAGCAATCTCCAATAAATACTCCAAAACAAATGCTCATCACCCAATGTAACAAAATTCCAAACTCCACCTTAGTATGATATCACATACTAGGCAAACAAATAGCGAAGCACCATCCCAACCGCCCATTCCAAATCATCAAGCATGCAAAATATTAGCCAAGTTCATGCAATGCTTGAACTTGGCTGCCCCAACAACTTTGGTCAACATATCAGCAGGATTATCAGCTGTCCCAATCTTCACCAGAAGAATATCACCATCCTTTATCAAATCACGCACAAAGTGATAACGGGCATCAATATGTTTGGTCCTCGAATGATGAACTTGGTTCTTCGCTAAATGAATAGCACTCTGACTGTCACAGTGTACCTCCACCTTCTCCCGATGAATTCCCAAGCTCTTCAAAAGTCCATGAATCCAAATAGCTTCCTTCATGGCCTCAGCAACCGCCATGTATTCAGCCTCAGTAGTAGACAACGCTACAGTGGACTGTAAATTGGACCTCCAACTTATAGGTGCTCTAGCCATAGTAAACAAATAGCCTGTAGTAGACCGCCTCTTATCTAAATCACCTGCATAGTCAGAATCAATATAACCCACCAATAACCTGCTAATATTGTCATCCCTTTCAAACTTCAAACCCACATCTGTGGTGCCACTTATGTACCTTAAAATCCATTTAGCTGCTTGCCAATGCTCTTTGCCTGGATCATGCATATATCGACTAACCATACTCACCGCCTGAGAGATGTCTGGTCGAGTACAAACCATGGCATACATCAAACTGCCAACCACACTAGTGTAAGGTACATTAGCCATATACTGTCTCTCTTCATCTGTACTTGGAGACTGAGAAGCACTAATTCTGAAATGAGTGGCTAAGGGTGTACTGACTGGTTTAGTTTTCTCATCTATACCAAACCGTTTCAGCACCTTCAAAAGATATTGCTTCTGTGTCAAACTCACTATGCCCTTTGCTCTGTCTCTAGCTATCTCCATCCCAAGTATTTTCTTGGCTTCACCAAGATCCTTCATCTCGAATTCAGAACTCAGCTGATTCTTCAAATTTTGAATCTCCTTAGCATTTTTAGAGGCAATCAACATATCATCCACATATAATAACAGATATATGAAAGAACCATCCTGCAATTTTCTGAAATAAACACAATAATCATACTCACTTCTGGAATATCCCTGTACTTTCATAAACTGATCAAACCTCAAATACCACTGCCTTGGAGATTGCTTCAACCCATAGAGAGACTTCTTCAACCTGCAAACACAATTTTCCTTCCCAGCTGTCTTAAACCCATCTGGCTGCAACATATAAATTTCTTCATCTAGGTCCCCATGTAAGAATGCAGTCTTCACATCCATCTGTGTCAATTCAAGATCAAACTGTGCTACCAATGCCAACAAAATCCGAATAGAAGGATGCTTCACAACCGGAGAGAACACTTCATTATAGTCAATTCCTTCCTGTTGAGCATACCCCTTTGCAACTAGTCTAGCCTTGAACCAAACACTGCCTTTTGGACCTTCTTTCTTCGTATACACCCACTTGCAACCGATAGCTTTCTTTCCTTTTGGCAATTGCACTAGATCCCAAGTCTTGTTCTTATGAAGAGAGTTCATCTCTTCATCCATAGCAACTTTCCAATCTGTATTTTCAGAACTTCTAGTAGCTTCTTTGAAGTTGGAGGGAACTTCATCATCCACAATGGGAAGAGCAAATGTAACTGTATCTGTAAAACGAGATGGTCGTTTGATATCTCGTCTTTGCCTTCTTGCTGCAATTGATTCTTCGTGCTGGGGAGGGTTAGGAACTTCTTCCTCATCCTCAGTGTCAACCACATCATCTTCATTTTGGGCAGGATTTTCAACTGAAAGCTTTTCTAACTCCACCTGTTGGAGAACTCTCCCATTCTTCTGCTGCTGTAGATCACCAGTCAACTGATCCTTTACACCAGTCGACTGTCCCGAGCTTCTGCTGTTCACCTGTTGGAGAACTGTCCCACTCTTCTGCTGCTCACCAGTCGACTGTTCTCGTCCACCAGTCGACTGTCCCGAGCTGATCATGCTGGTCTCATCAAAGGTGACATCCCTGCTGATTACTAATTTTTTCTGTTCTGGACACCACAACCTGTAACCTTTGACACCAGTACTAAAACCAACAAATATAGCCTTTTTAGCTATTGCATCAAGTTTATTTTCAGTTACATGAAAATAAGCAGGACAACCAAATATATGCAAAAAACTATAATCAGATGCAGGTTTACCACTCCATACCTCAATAGGCGTTTTGCCTTCAAGCGCTGCTGATGGTAAACGGTTGACGATGTGGCTTGCATATATAACAGCTTCTGCCCAAAATGTCTTCTTCAATCCAGACTGTGCTAGCATACATCTCACCTTCTCAAGTAAGGTTCTGTTCATCCTTTCTGCAACCCCATTTTGCTGTGGAGTCTTCCTAACTGTGAAGTGCCTCTGGATCCCTTCATCTTCACACAATTTCATAAATGGATCGTTCTTGTATTCCCCTCCATTATCTGATCTCAGAACCTTAATCTTCCTTCCAGTCTGGTTTTCAACTTTCTTCTTCCAACTTGTGAACAATGTCAAAACTTCATCTTTGTGTTTCATGGTATATACCCAAACTCGTCTGGAGTAGTCATCAACAAATGTAACAAACCAGTGTCTACCACTCATAGAAGGTGTCTGCGTAGGGCCCCAAACATCCGTGTGCACATAATCGAGGATACCCTTTGTCTGATGTACAGCTGTACCAAATTTTACCTTAGTTTGCTTACCCAAAACACAATGTTCACAAAATTCCAACTTGCACCCTTTAGCATCCTTAAGCAACCCTTGCTTCACAAGCCCCTGCAAGGCCTTTTCTCCTGCATGCCCGAGTCACATATGCCACAACCTAGTAGAGTCGGGAACAACCTGTTTAGGCCTTTCAGTTACACTGGCAGCCTGACCCAAATATGTTTTTCCCTGCAAGAAAAACAAGTTCCTTTTTCTTTGCCCTTTCATCACCACGAGTGATCCGCTAGTCACCTTCAGAATGCCGCCTTCACTAGCAAATTTCAAACCACTGGCCTCCAAAACACCAAGTGAAATCAAATTCTTTTTCAAATCTGGAACATACCAAACATCTGAAAGCTCCCTAATAAGACCATCGTGCATCAGCAATTCAATCTTCCCGATTCCTACCTTCTTACAAGGTGCATCATTTCCCATCAAAACTACCCCACCATCCCTATACTCTAAAGAAGTAAACCACTCCTTTCTCCAAGACATATGATAGGATGCTGCTGTATCAAGAAACCATACTTCTTGATAAAGTGAGGGACTAGTTGCAAGTGCATAAGAGAAAACATCATCACTATCTACATTATCAACAATCACATTTGCAGTCGAATTTCCCTTATTTCGTAGCTTAGGACAATCCTTTTTCCAATGCCCCCTTTCATGACAGAAAGCACATTCATCTTTGGCTGGTATCTTTCTGTCCTTTGAAACTCCTCTCGATTTGGAACGAGATTTGTTTTCCTTTTTCCCAGATTTGGTCTCAGATCTGGTCTCAGTTCTGCCCCTTACAATCAATGCCTCAGAAGTTTCTCTATCAACCATTTTATCCCTTCTCCTAGTTTCATTATTCAACAGAGCATTTGCAACATCTTCATACTTAACAGTGTCTTTTCCATATATTAAAGTAGTTGCTAAATGATCATAACTTTCGGGTAATGAATTCAACAGAATTAGGGCTTTATCTTCATCTTTAATTTGCTCATCCAAATTTAACAAATCAGTCAATAATTTATTAAATGATTCAACATGAGCATTCATAGACATACCTTCAGTATAGGTGAAGCGAAAAAGCCTCTTCTTCAAATACAGCCGATTCTCCAAACTTTTCCTCATGTATTTGTCTTCGAGTTTCTTCTACAACACCGCAGCAATGGTATCCCTCATCAAATCATACTTCTGAGCCTTTGCGATAAAGAGCCGAATAGTCCCACACGCAACTCGATTCAACTTCTTCCAATCTACATCGGACATATTCTTTGGTTTTTCTACCTCCAAAGCAACATCTTGTTCTTGTTGAACAAGAACATCCAACACCTCACACTGCCACATCCCGAAATTGTTTGTTCCATCAAATTTTTCAACTTCAAATTTTGCGTTGTGAATCATTGTTCTGGACGAACTTGAACCCACAACATCCTTGGTTGCATCCGCATCACTCGCCATCTCCCTCTAGGTCGAACCGAAAGCTCTGATACCACTTGTTGTGCAGAATACGAATCAAACAACCAATCACAGAGAGAAATAGCGAGAGAAAACACAGAAAAACAAGCAAGCACAAGGACACACAGATTTAATGTGGTTCGGCAAACAAGTGCCTACATCCACGGGGCGGTTGGGGTTTCTTCTTCAAATAATCACCAATGGGCGAAACAAACCCTTACAAAAGATGACGGCTGCAAAACCGAATAGAGGTCTCTAATTTTCGTCACTACTTACAAAACCCTAACGGGTTGTATTTATAGGGAAACTATTGGGCCTTTCGAAATGGGCCTATTCTGGATTAAAAACCCGTCTACAGTCGACTGATCATCTTACCAGTCGACTGATAAATACTTCGGGACAGTCGACTGAACCCACATGCAGTCGACTGACTACTGCTGTATCCTTAGCCTTTGAAAACTCCTCTCTGGACAGTCGCCTGATCCTCCAACCCAGTCGACTGATGTACTGGAACTTTTGATCGCTGTAGATACAAACCAGAATCGAGCCACTATCCTACAGTTTTGGTGAAGCAATTGCACAGACTAAAATATGTTTCTCCAAAATATGTTTCTCCCAATTCTTTCACACTTCTTTAGAGTTCTATATAATTTTATAAGTTCCTCAAAATTAATTTAGTTTGTACAATTTGCACAGGGTAACACTAGTTTACCTGAGTGAGAAAGCCTTGACATTATCCCTACTAAGCTTCACATCCAAATTAGGATCATCAGCAACTTCCAGCATCACATCCCCCATATCCTTAGCTTGAAAACCATCCCCTTCCTTGCTCCTCCTCGCATTATGCTCATCCAAAACATGCTCCAAAAACCTATCAAATTTCTTACTCACCTTCTTCATCCTCTCCAAATACCCTTGCAAATCCAAGCAATCCAACCAAGGGATCGAGTCCCCGATATTCAACACCCTATTCAACAGAAACAACTCATCTAGCATCTCCTTGAACTCCTCACGTGTAACCACCCCTCCTTTCTCCTTCAAATACTTCTTCCCCAAAACCATCCTACTAATCACATTCAAACTAAGTGTGGACAGTACATCTTTCAGTAGTATCACCTTCCTCGAATTCTTGAACATGTCTTGTACAACCCTGAAAAGTTCTTCAACCCTAATGTACTCGTACGACTCCAGTCGTTTCGCGCTGAATAACTCCATCAAGCACATTCTGCGCGCCTGTCGCCACAGTCCACCATAAGGGGACCAAGTGATGTCGGAGTAGATGTAGGTTGTGTATTTCCCAGAAGCAGTTTTAGGGCGGGAGACGAAGTTGAGATCATGTGTTTTTAGGAAGAAGCGGGCTGCGGGGACAGAGGATCCAACGACAACGGGGAAGGACCCGAATTTGAGTCGCATAATTGGTCCATATTTGAGGGAGAGTTCGTGGATTGAGCGATGAGGGAGTGCGCCAATGAGGTTGAGGTTGCCGATTATTGGCCAGGATTTAGGGCCAGGTGGGAGGTTGAGACGACGACGGCGAGTGAATTTGAGGAGGAGGAAGAAGACAGTGAATTTTGAAAGTATTTACCAAACTGACCCACTTTCAAAAGTATTTATCAAAACAATCCACTTGGTTTTCGAATAATTCAATTTAATTAAAACTCACTCGGTTTTTCGAAAACCGAATCTTAGTCTTCAAAAAATTCAAGACTAACACTCGGTTTTCGAAAAACCGAGTAAGTTTTAACTAAACTCAGTTTTTCAAAAATCGAGTGAGACAGTTTGAAAATTTTTAAAAAAAAGTAGGGCAGTTTGGAAAAAACTTTCAAAAAGTCGAACAGTTTGGGAAAAAATTTGGATTTAGGATGAACACGTCACTGGCAGAGAACTTTAATAGAAGTAAGCCGCCGTGAAACATTATCCATTGAATTGCAATTTTTTTAGTAACAAATTTGTTGAATTACATATCCATAAGGGTTTGAGTAGTTAACTGAAAGAGCTAAGTTGTTAGGAAATTAGCTAAATAAAAAGAAACTATCTTAAATTATCGATATGTTATAATCCTTCTCGAGTTTCAAATTTTTTTCCCCCATGGGCTACTCTAGTATTAGGTAGTCTTTTAGAATTAAAATTTGGTAATATTAGTTTCATTGAAATTAAAGTTTGAGGAATCTAATGTTAGAAAATGAGTGTTTTAGACACCATTTATGAACCGATTTTTGAGCAATTTTTTGAGTAAGATCCTCAATGAATTATTGAGAGATCTTGATTGATTTGTGTTCTCCTTCGTGAGTGGATCAAAATCATATATTGGTTTGCTAAAATCGGTTAAGGGGTGAATGAGAAATTGTCTCTCAAAGTGAGACGTTTTCATTCTTGAAATAGGTTAAGGGAACATAGTCCCATATCAGAAAAATCAAAGGAAATAGAAGAGGATATATAGTAATCTCCTTCTAAGTATTATAAGATGGCTAGAAGAGAGGCTCTCTCTCGCGCGCGCAAGGGGTGCAAATCACGGACCGGATTACATGCGACTTGTGTGCACCCGCACTGAAATGAATGCAGAAACGGTTCTGTCTGCCGTTACAGTGTCGGCATTCAACTCGTTGTCTGCCGTTACGGTTTTAACCCAGCCCCTATAAATAGAGGCCTCCCCTCTACTTTCTTCCCTGCACAAGAAAACAGATCTTCTTTCTCTCCTTCTCTAAGTTTCGTTCGGTACTATTCTTCGGTTCTGGTTTTGTTGGTAAGTCGGTGATAGGTTCAAGCGCTTATACTCAGTTCGGAAGTGGTACGTGGTGCCTACGGGATCGCTCCAAGTCGTTGCATCCCGGGAGACAGACGCCTCCGTTCATTCCAGCAACCGGAAGAGGCGAAATCTGTTTTAAGGACACTGTGTGATACACAGGTCTCGACTTCTCAAAATTGTAATCTGAAATTACTTATTGTAAGTTGTTTACTTAATTTTCCTTTTTCTTTTCTTTCGGCTTACCCTCTTCTGTTCCCTTCTCGGTTTTTCCGTGCCTCTCTATCTTCTTTGTAAAAAGGAATTTTGTAAACATTATTTGTAACATCTAACATTAAAACATGTTTAGGATAGTCAATACATACTTACCTTATAGGTGTCATTGTGATGCAGTAGTAAATCTTTCTGTTGGTGAATAAGATGTTAAAAGTTTGAATCTTCGTTGGCACAGAAAAATCCACAATTAATACATATTTGGGGTGTGCATGGCGTCAGAGAAATACCACATAAACATGATATTTTACCCCCCAACTTATATGAAATTTGTCTTTTAGTAGGGGTGGACAACTATTATCCGAACCGACCAATTCGAACCAATCCAAGCCGAACCAACCGGTTTTTAACCGAACCAATTGAGAGTTTGGATTGGTTTGGTTCTTGATCTTCAATAACCAATTGGATCGGTTCGGTTGTTGGATGGGGCTTTCAAATAATCGATGAAACCGAACCGACCGAACCTCTATGCATAAGTCCATAAAAAAATATAATTCTCCTTTAATTTCTTGAATATAAAAATAGTCTTTTCTCATTTTCTTGGAGACACAAACAGTCTTCTTTATTTTCTTTAATACAAACCGAGCAATTGTTCTATCTATGTTTTGATTCTCGATAATCCTTTGTGTTATGTTGTTGAGAAATGCTTGATTCACAGTGTGTCCCAACTTAATAGAATCATGAAGTTGATATAACATTTAGTAGTTACTTTAATAAAGTCAAGTAGAAAATGTAATCTAAATCTTTTTTTATTGTACCTGAAATTCAATTAGCTATGATTATTTAATGTTTCTTTTATGATAATAAACTAAAATTACAGAAGAATGCAAGTGAAAAAGTAGTTTATCTCACCTATTTAAACGTCATAATCTCAAACAATTAGTGCAAAATTTATTAACAACTTGTGGCTTTATGAATCTTCATTTTAAATTCATTTAAGAATAACAAATAGTAGGTTATTTTTTAAGTTTGATTGAAGTTAATCTTTTAAATTTCAACAAAATTATGAATGATGTTGAAGGTGAAAAGTAGCACGCCAAACCGACCATCCAATCCAATCCAAACCGAGCTTAATCGGCTTGGATGGAAACCGATCCAATTAAGGTTCGGATTGGTTGCGGATGAGAAAATTAAAAAACCGATCTTCTTTGGTTCGGTGGTGAATGGTCCATATTAGGTCGAATACCGACCGATGCCCACCCCTATCTTTTAGTGATTATTGGGTCTTACTCATTTGTCTTTTAGTGATTAATTGACCCACCAATCACTAAAAAACAATTATCGTTTAAGTTTGTGGTAGAATCTTATGTATATGTAGCATTTCTCGTTGCTTCAACAACAACAAAAAATTACATACTCCGTACACAGTCCCATTACTAACGACAGTGATATGTGGTTTAGTGTTTTTGAGGCCTGCTGGATTAGGACGTGGTAGAATGGCTAGGTGGTTATAACCAATGTGATTTTTTACAAATTTCTTTTATGCCTCTAACAATTAACATGCTTTTTTTGAACTCCTCTAACTTTTTAAACTACCCTTTTAACTAAGTATATAAAAAAAACTTAGTGCGATTTTTTTAAAATGGCCCAAAGTTTAGTATGGTTTTTTAAATTCAGCTATGTTATTTATACAAGGGTATTTTGGTAAGAAAATAGTCACGTGCATCGTACGTGCAAAAAAATAACGAATTGAAACTCTGTCTGTGTCTATTTTATTAAATTGAAGTTTTGTGCATTTTATTTAAACTTTGTGCGATTTTTTAATATATAAAAAAATTTAGTACGGTTTTTTTAAAGGGAGAATGACCTATTGGCACCTAAAGTTAGTATTAATACCCTAAACACACCTAAAATTTCTATAATATCATAAACACACCCAAACTTGTTATAATTGGACCTATAGCCACCTCCTGTCCATTTCTGTCCATTTTGTAACAGTTAAGAAGTAAAATGACTTTTTTACCACCATGCTTTAATAACTTCTTAAAAGTTCGTTAAAATTCATAAAAAAAATTCTTTAAATTCCTAAAAAAAAATCCTTAAAATTTCTTTAAAAAATCCTTCAATTTTCCTTTAAAATTCCTTTAAATTTTCTTAAAATTTTCTTTTGAATTTCTTAAAATTCCTAAAAAATTCATTTTAAATTTCTTATAATTTCCTTAAAACTTACTTTTAAAATTCCTTTAAAATTCCTTTTAAATTTCTTTTAAATTTCTTTAAAATTCCTTTAAATTTTCTTTGAAATTCCTTTAAAAATTCCTTAAAATTTCTCTAAATTTTCTCTAAAATTTCTTTACAATTAATTTTAAAATAGAACAAAAAGTCCTTCAAAATTGAGAGTATTTCTGCAACTGAGAGTGCTAACTGAACCAAAAATCATTAAAAATTTCTTTAAAAAATTGTTCTCTAAATCCTTAACAGGGGCCATTGTTTGTTCGGAACTAAAAATATTTAGTCATCATATATTAATATATCATAACATCAAGAACAAACAAATTATTCAGAACCAACATAGAGCAAAGAGTTTATTGAGATATTTTTCATCTCTAGATCATAAGTATCCAACAGATAAGAAAGAAAGAACTGAACAATATAGATATAATCCTAAATGCATAACTATTTTATATACTTGAAATGCACAATCAATATTACATAATATGAAACAATTACATAACATGAAACAGCAATTACAAGACATGAAACAATTACAAAATCAATATTACATAACGAAGCATGCTGCTGCTTCTTCTTCTTCTGCTGCTGCCAACCAAAAAAAAAAAAAACAGAAATAATCATGTATTTGGATGTACATGAAACTAAACAACACATGAAATAATTACTAGTAGGCTCTGAACACAACTTTCAGCAAGGATTTATTAAATTTGCCAAATATTCAACCATCATCGTAACAATGAGATAAAAAATTGTGTCACTAGGGCTGCATTGAAATGCCATGCCAAGTAGTTCAAATGCAAAAATAACCCTCCATCATATTGAAATTTACAATTGACTAATAGGAAGTATCAAGTCCAGATTCCATGACAAATATGAAATTCACAATTGAGTAACATGAATGATTGACTTAATCTACTCATGAACCATTTAACCTACAACAGAATTTGATAAAGCATAGTTTTCTGTTAACAGGTTTAATAAAACAAAAGCAGAAAATATGTACTAGACTGTTTAAGAGTGACAATGCATATAAGCATATAAGCATAGCATAGCATATAAGCATATAAGCATAGCATAGCATATAAGTAACTGGCATATAAGTCAGCATAGCATACTAGTAGGCTCAGACTGTTTAAGCATATAAGTAACTGGCAATGCATATAAGCATATAAGCATAGAGATCAGGTAATGCTCCAGAGTAATACTCCAGAGAACCAAAGAACTAGGTAATGCTTCTATGAGAACCAAAAAACCAAAGAACAAGGTAAAGATCTCAGGTAAGAACCAAAGAAGCAAGTAAAAAATAGATAATTGATATTTAAATGATCAGAGATGTATCTAGTATTCATAAAAGCAGATACTTCATATTCATTCATCCATTCATTCATAATAGCAGATAATTGATGAAAGCAAATTAATTTGCTCTTACAGCTCGTGCCACTAGTATCAGTGTATCGCCATCGGATGAATCTCCTTTCCAAATATATTACACTTGTTTCTTCTCTAAAACCCACAAGATTACCTTTCAGTGTATTTATAAGATTTTTTTTCCTCTAAGTTAAACAGGTAACATAATATTCAAATCCCTAATCCTTTAATGGAGATGTTAGACCTATTTGTAAAGTCTGAAATCGCAAGAACCAACTTGATGAAATTCCAGTTTAGAGATTGCAAGAACCAACTTATATCCAACTGTGAATCATCATTGCTTACACACACAACCAAAATAAATCATACGAAATTGAACCAGATGCTTAAAAGCAAGTATGAGAATAATACCCTATAAATGCCTGAAGTTAATAATAATGCCCTATAAACACCTGAAGTTACAGTAATACCTCAGTGACACCCAAAGTTTTGGAAATTGGACTTATAGGCACCCGCCGCTCACAAATCAGTTTTTTTAGAGGAGTATTTTTGTAATTTCACATGCCTCTTAACGGGTTTAAGAGGAATATTCCCAAAATATTTCACTAACTTAACTGAGAATTAAACGGCGAGGGCCTGTAGGTCCAATTTATAAGAGTTTGGGTGTGTTTAGGGTATTATAGAAACTTTAGGTGTGTTTAGGGTATTAATACAAATTTTAGGTGCCAATAGGTCCTTCTCCCTTTTTTAAAATGGCTCAAAGTTTATTATGGTTTTTTTTTAAATTTAGGCTACTTGTTAACATTAAAATAAAAAAAAAATCAACTACGACGGCAGTGTATGCTACTCTTTCCATCAATGACTGTCAACGTAAGGCTGATTTTTTTCCCTTATAAAACCATCAATCGATTGTTTGCACAAGTTCCTTATTGCATTGATTGTATTTCTTTCATATTAAAATATAGTACTTGATTTCGCTACAAATCTCTTATACTTGATTTGCTTCGAGAACTTGACTGTCAATGTTTTCGGTATTTTTTTCTATCCAGAATAAGACGTTGATTACCGAGGGGGATTGTCAAGATTATAGAGATAAAGTATGCCAAGATGCTAGAGCAACAATGAAATATTACAGAACATATAAACAAAGAATTTGCTGTGAAGATGCAAGACCAAATCATTGGGGATGCAATAATAACTATAGATACACAAAGAAGAATAATCACAAATTCCAAAATATTAACCAAAATATAGGAAAACTTTTAAGAGATATAGAAAACCCTTTAAAAATACTTTAGAAAAATGAAGAAAAATAAAAATAGGCAGTATACGAAAAATCCAAAAAAATGTAATTGTTACATATCTGGAGAGGTAGGACATATATCACCAAATTGTCATAAAAGAATGAAAAAAGAAAATGTAAAATACGTAGAATAAATTGAAGAAATGAATAACATAAATTACGAACCCATAGAATATGATGAAGAATGGTCAGAAATAAGTGAAGATGAAGAAATAATGGTAATGGAAGAAGATAGTGAAAGTAGTGAAGGTGAAATAGAAGAATGTGAAATAAACATGTTAACTGATCTAACAGAAATAGGGAAACCCTCAGAAAGAGAAGAAAATAATGAAGAACTAAGAGAAAGAATGTGCTTTGACATACAAAAATACGATAAAATAAGAGAGACTAAATTAGATATGAATCCAAAAGAAATCTTTAAACTACCAATATTTGAAAGAAAAGCACCATAGTAATAACTAGGAATAATGAACAACCTATAGACATTGAACAAGCACAAGGCAAAACCATCCCATTAATAACAGAAAGAATAATAAGACAAGAGATGGAAAAGATAAGCGAAAAGACCAGAAAAATATTAAGACACATACATTTAGGAGCTGTACAAATAATAATAAAAGCCTATTTTAAGGAAGTAATAAATACACCCCTTCAAATATATCTAATGGATGATAGGATAATATCAAGTACACAAGACGCCTTAATAGGAATAGTGCAAGAAAACCTAATGTACCAAAAGATAAAGTTCACAATAAAACCTAATTTCTCTATAAGCATGACAGAAGAAAATAAAGATAAAAGTCAAGTCATGTATCATAGGTTATCAGTTATAGAAATGATAGAAAAAAGCAAAGTTACGAGCATACAAATAAGAAATATTTACGCTTCCACTAGTAAGCACGAAGTAAAGAATAGAAATACAGACAATTTTAAAATAGAGCCGCTATTCACCGAAATCATAAGGTACAAACTAGCCAGAGAAAACCCTGAAATGACTATACCAAATTATATAGAATTCACCTTTAATAAAGCAAAAGAAACCGCAAAAGGAAAAGCACCACAAATAATGTTCGGAAAGAGATCACTATCAATAAGAAATAAACAACATGCATTGGAATTAATACCAATAGTAAATACATTAGAACACCAAAACAATAACCAATTTAAAATAGAAATAGAATATTATGACAACGGAAAAGGGAATAAAAAAATAGCCTTAGTTGACACAGGAGCTACCAATTCACATATTAAACAAACGAATATAAAAACCACTGAATTGATAACATTAGATAACCCATATTATTACCTAGATTATTATAATAACAGACATCCAATTGTCCATAAAATCATACTACCACTAAGGATAAATGGTAGAAAGGAAATGTTGTTACACTTACATGTAGACCCAGAACAACATGTTAATGATATGTTATTAGAAACTGACTTCCTTACATCAGTACAACCTTACTCAATTCAAGAAGAAAAAATCACAATAACAGTAAACAATGAAAGCATGGTAATAAATAGGATATTGGACAAATGAATCCATTAACAGCAACAAAAAACACATTATCACTACAAAAGAGACTCGATTTACCAGCGTATATTCCCCGGCGTTTTTCCAGTAGCGCCGGGGTAGGGAGCGAATAGGAATGGGGCACCAGATGGGAAGGTTATACACCGGCGATCGCTTTAAACCGCCGGGCAATCTGCGTATTCACCGGCGTTTTATTTAAAAACGCCGGTGAAGTGTATTATTCACCGGCGTTTTAATAAGAAATGCCGGTGAATATACCGATACATTCACTGGTGTGTCTAATTGAAACTCCGGTGAATAAGCTGAGATAAATCCCGCGAACCCTAATCTTTCGCTCGCCATTTTCCCAAACCCCAAAAAAAAGGGGGGCCGCCTTCGTTTTCCCTCCTTCCTCGCTCTACTTCCCGCGCGTTTGCCTCCGCCGCTTCGTCCTCTTCGACAGCCTTCGACCTTTTGTCATCGTCCCTTCTTCTCTTCGTCATTTTTGATTTCCCTCATCCTTCTCTCTATTTGGAGGTGAATTGGCGATCGGAAACCACCGTGTTGCCCCGCTCTCTCTATCTCCTATGCCCCCGCGCTCGTCGCCCCGCTCTCTCTCTCTCTCTCTTCGGTATCATCTCTTGATTTCCCTTATTTTTCAAACTTAGCATGTTTTTTCAGATTATGCATCTTGATTTTCCTTATTTTTCAAACTTAGCATCGTCAAAGATGCTGAAATCATGCATCTGATTGCCATCTTAGCATGTTTTTTTAACCAAAATGGGTTAACTGTGAACTAAGGATGCTAGTTGTATACCAAAATCCTCGAAAATGGGTACAAGAATTGGGCCGAACGCACCTTGTGCTTGTTTCTTTTGGAGCCACAAACGTGAATGGTTTAGTTGGGATGAAGAATTAATAGAAAAATATATGCCTAGATACTGGAAATTTTCATTTTCTTTTATTGTTAAAGAAGCTGATTTCATGCATCTGATTGTCATCTTGGCATGTTTTTTTAACCAAAATGGGTTCACTGTGAACTGAGGATGCTATAGCTGTATGCCAAAATCCTCCGGATATGTACAACAATTGAGTTTTAGATTTAGTTGGGCTAAAGAATTAGTAGAGCAACATATATGCTCAGATAATGGATATTTTCATTTTCAGATACTGTTAAAGAACCTGATTGCCATCTTTGGCAAGATTTTTTAACAAAAAATGGGTTCACTTCCAAACTAAGTATGCTGCTAGCATCCTCATCTTCTTTTACTGTTAATGAAGCTTATTTCATGCATCTGATTGTCATCTTGGCATGTTTTTTTGACCAAAATGGGTTCACTGCGAACTGAGGATGCTATAGCTATATGCCAAAATCCTCCAGATATGTACAACAATTGGGTTTTAGATTTAGTTGGGCTAAAGAATTAGTAGAGCAACATATATGCTCAGATAATGGATATTTTCATTTTCAGATACTGTTAAAGAACCTGATTGCCATCTTTGGCATGATTTTTTAACAAAAAATGAGTTCACTTCCAAACTAAGTATGCTGCTAGCATCCTCATCTTCTTTTACTGTTAAAGAAGCTGATTTCATGCATCTGATTGTCATCTTGGCATGTTTTTTTGACCAAAATGGGTTCACTGTGAACTGAGGATGCTATAGCTGTATGTCAAAATCCTCCGGATATGTACAACAATTGGGTTTTAGATTTAGTTGGGCTAAAGAATTAGTAGAGCAACATATATGCTCAGATAATGGATACTTTCATTTTCAGATACTGTTAAAGAACCTGATTGCCATCTTTGGCATGATTTTTTAACAAAAAATGGGTTCACTTCCAAACTAAGTATGCTGCTAGCATCCTCATTTTCTTTTACTGTTAATGAAGCTTATTTCATGCATCTGATTGTCATCTTGGCATGTTTTTTTGACCAAAATGGGTTCACTGTGAACTGAGGATGCTATAGCTGTATGCCAAAATCCTCCGGATATGTACAACAATGGGTTCACTGTGAAAAATATATGCTTACATACTGGAAATTATCATTTTTCTTTTACTGTTAAAGGTTTCACCGGCGTAAAAAAACGCCGGCAAAGACGTAAAAAATGCCGGTAAATCGAGTCTGTTTTGTAGTATATATACATCCTAACAGAATTTGTTTACGAAGGATACAAATCAATAAACTATCACAGTCTAATAGACACCGGAGCAGGTACTAGTTTATGCCGCGAAAATATACTACCAAAATGGAAACAAGATGGTTCTAATAAAAAATCCATAACTGGATTAACTGGACAAACTATCATACTAGACAAATATCAACAAAATATTAATGTACAAATAGGAAATTACATCCTAAAAATACCTATCATATACCAGTTTGACGACATGAATAATGATGTACTCTTAGGAAATAATTTTTTCCAACAATACTATCCCATAACTATATCATATAAATCAGTCATATTTACAACACCTTGCAGATGCCAAGCAATAGCAATTAAAATAACCCAACCTTATTCCAGAACTGACCTACCACACATCAGAGTTTCTTTAACCCAACGTGGTGAATACCAATACTTACCAAATAAAACTAGAATACAACAAGTTCAAGTAACAACTACAAAAGAAATTTTACAAAAACAATTAGAAGATCTGTGCGGAGAAAATCCTTTGGCAAAATGGAACTTAAGTGAACCCACGGCACATATAGAGTTAATAGATAAGAACAAAATAATTAAAATTAGACCAATAAGACATACTCCAACAAACCTAGAAGAATTCAAAATACACATAAAAGAATTAGTGGAAAATAATTATATAAGGAAATCACAAAGTCCACATTCATCACCAACATTCATAGTAAAAAAACATTCAGAAGAAAAAAGAGGTAAATCTCGAATGGTAGTAAATTATAAGGAATTAAATAAAAATACTAAGAGATTTGGATACCCACTATCAGACATGCAAATACTACTTAACACAGTAAGAATAAGAAAAATATATTCGAAATTTGACTGCAAATCAGGATTTTATCATGTAAAACTAACAGAAAATTCAAAACCTTTAACGGCATTTAGCACACCTCAAGGATTTTACGAATGGAATGTATTACCATTCGGTTGTAAAAATAGCTCAGGAATATTTCAAGAATATATGGATAAATTTTTTGAAAAATACAACAATTTCATATTAGTATATGTAGATGATATTCTAATAGGATCAAAAAACGAGAAACAACATAAAGAATATCTACTAAAATTCATAGAGATAGTGAAAAATGCAAGCATTATACTATCAAAAAAGAAAATGGAATTATTCAAAACCGAGATAGAATTCTTAGGAACAAAATTATCAGACGAAGGAATAGAATTACAACCACATATAGCAAAAAAAATAAAGACTTTTCCTAATGTCTTAAAAGAAAAAAGAAAAGTGCAAGCTATAATAGGATTATTAAATCAAATAAGAGGTTACATACCAAATTTATCAGCAAAAACAAATTGGTTGCAACAAAAACTTAAAAAGTTTAAGAAATGGGAATGGACCTCGGAGGATGAAGAGAAACTTAAAATATTAAAACAACAAACTTCAGAGTTACAAAAGCTAAGATTACCCGTTAAAGAATGTTTTTGGATAATAGAAACTGATGCATGTGAAACCAATTGGGGAGCAGTATTAAAATTTATTGAAATAGGAGAAAGTGAAGAAAAATTAGCTAGATATACTAGTGGATCTTTCACACAAACCCAACAAAATTACCACATAAACGAAAAAGAACTACTAGCAATCTTAAAAGCTATAAAGAAGTTTGAACTATTCATAATACATACGAAATTTACGGTAAGAACAGATAATACCCAAGCAAAGAGTTGGATTAATAAAATAATAGACCCAAACATAGCAAATAAAAGATTGATAAGATGGCAGATGGAGTTAGCACATTACAATTTCTTAATAGAAAACATAAAAGAAAAACTTAATATTTTAGCCAATTTTCTATCAAGAAATTAACTATTTCACTTGTTGCCGAATGGAAACCAGAGTTCAGCAAATAGAAAAAGATATAATCTACCTAAAAGAGACAGTGGAGCAATTAAAAGGAGCATTTAACCAGTTACAATTACAAATATGTGGACTCCAGAGTCTGTTCTATCAGCACATAAGCCAGCATGTAACCACAGAACATATGGCGGACAATAATAGCGAAAAAATAAGTGAGATAAGTGAGCCTTCTCAGTCAGAAAAAGAAGAAGCAATTAAAACCACATACAAGGAGACACTTCTTACTGAAAAAGCTCCTACCAAAGTATCAAAGAAAATATTATTTTTACAATATATTCAAAAGCTATGCCAAGTAACAGAGGTAAACCAATTCATCAAAACCATATCTCAGCAGCACATGAACAAGGCCATCATCCTACCAGGAGCTAATCCCAGAACAATTAGGGCACTGTTCGAAAGAGGACTTATTCATTGCATTTACCCATCCAGAGAATGTGAAGAACTAATCCACCTACCAAGAGAAATTTACAAGGCAGCTAAAAGTTATTTTGAACTCACAAAGACCTCAAAAATATACGTTAGAATGTATTCAGCCATCCCTGAGTATCTTAATGATGAAGAAGAATTCCCAACGGAACATGTTATAAAAATAGGGATGACCACCCAAATAATCTATGGAGCATCAAACATTGTACCATTTAAAGCTGAAGAATTTTAAAAAATTAATCACAGAAAGAAGGGCAATGGGCTTTAGGAATATGTACTGTGAATTAAAAGACCTAAAACAAAGAGATAGCAATATATAGATCTATGACAGCCCAGATCCAGATAAGATAATAATGTATAGTATAGCAAAGATCAAACAGCGACAAGATAAACATGAGCTGTTTGACAGCTGGTATCAGATACTATCTACTGGAGCAATGACAGTGACAGTAGAGACAGCTGTACATTACTGTAGCCTGATGAAGATGGAGCACCAACATAAATGTGCAGCATGTGAAGATGTCGGCCAAGAGGAATCTCTTTTCCTGGAATAGGCCAAAATGTATTCAGAGCATTTATTGCAACCTGATGTAAGCACTTACGTATTCACTATAAGAGAACTTGACGACGATGACGACAATATTCCCATCATTCCTGATTACTTTTTCAGAATTGACAATATCCATTATTTCGACGAATATTATTTTTCACCAAACTTTGATCTTTATTTCAAATCTTTAGACTTTACTCTTTAGACTTTTAAAGTTTTTGATACTCTCTTCCTTTTGGTTTTCAGGTCTCCAGAAGATTACGCGCTACTCACACCTACAAGTTAAGAAATTTCACGCACCCACCACAGAGTGGTATCAGAGCCATTAAGAAACAGTAAGAAACTCTTACATAATTTTCTCAAGATTTTAGTAAATTATTTAATACAATTTAAGCAATTAAAAAATCAATTATGTAAGTAAAATAGAAATAATTGCAAAAACAAATTTTAAAATTACAGAACGGTCATACATCCTATAAGAAATAGTATACAAAAAGAAGTATAGAAGTTTATTTTAAAAAACTAACCCTTAATCGCAAATACTTTTGAAAGGCTAGGCCTTCATCGCAAATACTTTTGAAACTAGGCCTATTCTGCAAATAATTTCAAAAGGAAGCCTAAATCTCTAAACAACTCCCAAAAACCTATCAAATTTCTTACTCACCTTCTTCATCCTCTTCAAATACCCTTGCAAATCCAAGCAATCCAACCAAGGGATCGAGTCCCCGATATTCAACACCCCATTCAACAGAAACAACTCATCTAGCATCTCCTTGAACTCCTCAGGTGTAACCACCCCTCCTTTCTCCTCCAAATACTTCTTCCCCAAAGCCATCCTACTAATCACATTCAAACTAAGTGTGGACAGTACATCTTTCAATAGTATCACCTTCCTCGAATTCTTGAACATGTCTTGTACAATCCTGAAAAGTTCTTCAACCCTAATGTACTCGTACGACTCCAGTCGTTTCGCGCTGAATAACTCCATCAAGCACATTCTGCGCGCCTGTCGCCACAGTCCACCGTAAGGGGACCAAGTGATGTCGGAGTAGTTGTAGGTTGTGTATTTCCCAGATGCGGTTTTAGGGCGGGAGACGAAGTTGAGATCATGTGTTTTTAGGAAGAAGCGGGCTGCGGGGACAGAGGATCCAACGACAACGGGGAAGGACCCGAATTTGAGTCGCATAATTGGTCCATATTTGAGGGAGAGTTCGTGGATTGAGCGATGAGGGAGTGCGCCAATGAGGTTGAGGTTTCCGATTATTGACCAGGGTTTAGGGCCAGGTGGGAGGTTGAGACGACGACGGCGAGTGAATTTGAGGAGGAGGAGGAAGAAGACGGTGAATTTTGAAAGTATTTACCAAAATGACCCACTTTCAAAAGCATTTACCAAAACAATCCACTTGGTTTTCGAAAAACTCAATTTAATTAAAACTCACTCGGTTTTTCAAAAATCAAGTCTTAGTCTTCGAAAAATTCAAGACTAACACTCGGTTTTCGAAAAACCGAGTAAGTTTTAACTAAAATCGGTTTTTCGAAAATCGAGTGAGACAGTTTGTAAATTTTTATAAAAAAGTAGGACAGTTTGGAAAAAACTTTCAAAAAGTCGGACAGTTTGGAAAAAAAATTGGATTTAGGATGAACACGTCACTGGCAGAGAACTTTAATAGAAGTAAGCCGCCGTGAAACATTGTCCATTGAATTGCAATTTTTTAAGTAACAAATTTGTTGAATTACATATCTATGAGGGTTTGAGTAGTTAACTGAAAGAGCTAAGTTGTTAGGAAATTAGCTAAATAAAAAGAAACTATCTTAAATTATCGATATGTTATAATCCTTCTCGAGTTTCAAATTTTTTTTCCCCATGTGCTACTCTAGTATTAGGTAGTTTTTTAGAATTAAAATTTGGTAATATTAGTTTCATTGAAATTAAAGTTTGAGGAATCTAACATATTAAAACATGTTTAGGATAGTCAGTACATACTTACCTTATAGGTGTCATTGTGATGCACTGGTAAATCTTTCCGTTGGTGAATAAGATGTTAAAAGTTTGAATCTCGTTGGCACAGAAAAATCCACAATTAATACATATTTGGGGTGTGCATGGCGTCACAGAAATACCACATAAACATGATATTTTACCCCCCCAACTTATATGAAATTTGTCTTTTAGTAGGGATGGACAACTATTATCCAAACCGACCAATCCGAACCAATCAAACCCGAACCAATCGGTTTTTAACCAAACAAATTGGGAGTTTGGATTGGTTCGGTTCTTGATCTTCAATAACCAATTGGATCGGTTCGGTTGTTGGATGGGGCTTTCAAATAATCGATGAAACCGAACCCACCGAACTTCTATGCATAAGTCCATAAAAAAAATATAGTTCTCATTTAATTTCTTGAATATAAAAATAGTCTTTTCTCATTTTCTTGGAGATACAAACAGTTTTCTTTATTTTCTTTAATACAAACCGAGCAATTGTTCTATCTATGTTTCGATTTTCCATAATCCTTTGTGTTATGTTGTTGAGAAATGCTTGATTCATAGTGTGTCCCAACTTAATAGAATCATGAAGTTGATATAACATTTAGTAGTTACTTTAATCAAGTCAAGTAGAAAATGTAATCTAAATCTTTTTTTATTGTACCTGAAATTCAATTATGTATGATTATTTAATATTTCTTTTATGATAATAAATTAAAATTACAGAAGAATGCAAGTGAAAAAGTAGTTTATCTCATCTATTTAAACGTCATAATCTCAAACAATTAGTGCAAAATTTATTAACAACTTGTGGCTTTATGAATCTTCATTTTAAATTCATTTATGAATAACAAATACCAGGTTATTTCTTAAGTTTGATTGAAGTTAATCTTTTAAATTTCAACAAAATTATGAATGATGTTGAAGGTGAAAAGTAGCACGCCAAACCGACCATCCAATCCAATCCAAACCGAGCTTAATCGGCTTGGATGGAAACCGATCCAATTAAGGTTCGGATTGGTTGTGGATGAGAAAATTAAAAAACCGATCTTCTTTGGTTCGGTGGTGAATGGTTCATATTAGGTCGAATACCGACCGATGCCCACCCCTATCTTTTAGTGATTATTGGGTCTTACTCATTTGTCTTTTAGTGATTAATGGACCTACCAATCACTAAAAAACAATCCTCATTTAAGTTTGTAGTAGAATCTCATGTATATGTAGCATTTCTCGTTGCTTCAACAACAACAAAAAATTACATACTTCGTACACAGTCCCATTACTAACGACAGTGATATGTGGTTTAGTGTTTTTTAGGCCTGCTGGATTAGGACGTGGTAGAATGGCTAGGTTATAACCAATGTGATTTTTTACAAATTTCTTTTATGCCTCTAACAATTAACATGCTTTTTTTGAACTCCTCTAACTTTTTAAACTACCCTTTTAACTAAGTATATAAAAAGACTTAGTGCGGTTTTTAAAAAATAGCCCAAAGTTTAGTGTGGTTTTTTTAAATTTAGCTATGTTATTTATACAAGGATATTTTGGTAAGAAAATAATCACGTGCATCGTACGTGCAAAAAAATTACGAATTGAAACTCTGTGTGTGTCTATTTTATTAAACTGAAGTTTTGTGCATTTTATTTAAACTTTGTGCGATTTTTTAATATATAAAAAAACTTAGTACGGTTTTTTAAAGGGAGAATGACCTATTGGCACATAAAATTAGTATTAATACTCTAAACACACCTAAAATTTCTATAATACCCCAAACACACCCAAACTTGTTATAATTGGACCTATAGCCACCTCCTGTCCATTTCTATTCATTTTGTAACAGTTAAGGAGTAAAATGACTTTTTTACCACCATGCTTTAATAATTTCTTAAAAAATCGTTAATATTCATAAAAAATTTCTTTAAATTCCTAAAAAAAATTCCTTAAAATTCCTTTTAAAAATCCTTCAATTTTCCTTTAAAATTCCTTTAAATTTTCTTAAAATTTTCTTTTGAATTTCTTAAAATTCCTAAAAAATTCGTTTTAAATTCCTTATAATTTCCTTTAAACTTACTTTTAAAATTCCTTTAAAATTCCTTTAAATTTTCTTTAAAATTCCTTTAAAAATTCCTTAAAATTTCTCTAAATTTTCTCTAAAATTTCTTTACAATTAATTTTAAAATAGAATAAAAAGTCCTTCAAAATTGAGAGTATTTCTGCAACTGAGAGTGCTAACTGAACCAAAAATCATTCAAAATTTCTGTAAAAAATTGTTCTCTAAATCCTTAACAGATGCCATAGTTTGTTCAGAACTAAAAATATTTAGTCATCATATATTAATATATCATAACATCAAGAACAAACAAATTATTCAGAACCAACATAGAGCAAAGAGTTTATTGAGATATATTTTCATCTCTAGATCATAAGTATCCAACAGATAAGAAAGAAAGAACTGAACAATATAGATATAATCCTAAATGCATAACTATTTTATATACTTGAAATGCACAATCAATATCACATAATATGAAACAATTACATAACATGAAACAACAATTACAAGACATGAAACAATTACAAAATCAATATTACATAACGAAGCAAGCTGCTGCTTCTTCTTCTTCTGCTGCTGCCAATAAAAAAAAAAAAAAAACAGAAATAATCATGTATTTGGATGTACATGAAACTAAACAACACATGCAATAATTACTAGTAGGCTCTGAACACAACTTTCAGCAAGAATTTATCAAATTTGCCAAATATTCAACCATCATTGTAACAATGAGATAAAAAATTGTGTCACTAGGGTTGCTTAGAAATGCCATGCCAAGTAGTCCAAATGCAAAAATAACCCTCCCTCATATTGAAATTTACAATTGACTAATAGGAAGTATCAAGTCCAGATTCCATGACAAATATGAAATTCACAATTGAGTAACATGAATGATTGACTTAATCTGCTCATGAACCATTTAACCTACAACAAAATTTGATAAAGCATAGTTTTCTGTTAATAGGTTTAATAAAACAAAAGCAGAATATATGTACTAGATTGTTTAAGAGTGACAATGCATATAAGCATATAAGCATAGAATAGCATATAACCATACAAGCATAGCATAGCATATAAGTAACTGGCATATAAGTCAGCATAGCATAGCATAGCATACTAGTAGGCTCAGACTGTTTAAACATATAAGTAACTGGCAATACATATAAGAATATAAGCATAAAGATTAGGTAATGCTCCAGAGTAATACTCCAGAGAACCAAAGAACTAGGTAATGCTTCTATGAGAACCAAAAAACCAAAGAACAAGGTAAAAATCTCATGTAAGAACCAAAGAAGCAAGTAAAAAAGAGATAATTGATATTTAAATGATCAGAGATGTATCTAGTATTCATAAAAGCAGATACTTCATATTCATTCATTCATTCATTCATAAAAGCAGATAATTGATGAAAGCAAATTAATTTGCTCTTACAGCTCGTGCCACTAGTATCAGTGTATCACCATCGGATGAATCTCCTTTCCAAATATATTACACTTGTTTCTTCTCCAAAACCCACAAGATTACCTTTCAGTGTATTTATAAGATTTTTTTTCCCTCTAAGTTAAACAGGTAACATAATATTCAAATCCCTTATCCTTTAATGGAGATGTTAGACCTATTTGTAAAGTCTGAAATTGCAAGAACCAACTTGATAAAATTACAGTTTAGAGATTGCAAGAACCAACTTATATCCAACTGTGAATCATCATTGCTTAGACACACAACCAAAATAAATTGCAAGAAATTGAACCAGAAGCTTAAAAGCAAGTATGAGAATAATACCCTATAAATACCTGAAGTTAATAATAATACCCTATAAACACCTGAAGTTACAGTAATACCTCAGTGACACCCAAAGTTTTGGAAGTTGAACTTATAGGCACCCGCCGCTCACAAATCAGTTTTTTTTAGAGGGGTATTTTTATAATTTTACATGCCTCTTAACAGGTTTAAACCCATTAAGAGGAATATTCCCAGAATATTTCACTAACTTAACTGAGAATTAAACGGCGAGGGCCTGTAGGTCCAATTTATAAGAGTTTGGGTGTATTTAGGGTATTATAGAAACTTTAGGTGTGTTTAGGGTATTAATACAAATTTTAGGTGCCAATAGGTCCTTCTCTCTTTTTTAAAATGGCTCAAAGTTTATTATGGTTTTTTTAAAATTTAGCCTACTTGTTAACATTAAAATAAAAAAAAATCAACTATGATGGCAGTGTATGCTACTCTTTCCATCAATGACTGTCAACGTAAGGCTAATTTTTTTCCCCTTATAAAACCATCAATCGATTGTTTGCACAAGTTCCTTATTGCATTGACTGTATTTCTTTCATATTAAAATATAGTACTTGATTTCGCTACAAATCTCTTATACTTGATTTGCTTCGAGAACTTGACTGTCAATGTTTTCGATATTTTTTTTCTATCTAGAATAAGATGTTGATTACCAAGGGGGATTGTCAAGTGATAATGTAGCTAGAACTTCGAGAAATTCCCGATGAAGTGTAAAAGAAGATTCTTGAGTTCAAGGTGAAATGTGTGAGAAAGAAAACGAGAGTGTGATGTGGTACGGATGACTTGGCCCAATCAAGGCCGTCAGATCTCCTCAGATTTTGCTTATTCCAGATCATCAAGTCAACAAAGTCCAACAGGCTTCTGCCATTTCAGGCCCACCGGCAAACGACCCGGCCCGTTACGGCATCAGACCAGTTTACCACTGCCTATAAATACTAGACCCCCTTATCCCATCTCCAGGTAATAAACCTTTTCCCCCTGAACCCTAGCTAATGTTGTTTTCTCAGTGACTAACTAAACCGTCGGAGGGCCTGCCACCGAGAATTCTCCCGATATTTCTAGGCATTGTGCAGGTATGGAGATCCGAGCTGAGACTCTGAGATCCGAGCCGAGCACCCAGCCTCTTCTACTCTCCAGCTACTCCGGAGCCGGTCCCACGGCCAAGGGTCAGATCAGTGTCGCGCCTTCCACTATACAAAATACAAGAACTCACACCTGTTGCCCCCATGCCCAAAAACAAGCAGCATCAGGTTGTCGCCATATGTGGGAAAAGACGACACTGACACTTATCCGATCCCGTACGAGAACGTCACCTCGAAGCCAGACTTTCTCATGGTTCCCAAAGCCAGAAAAGCTTTCACAACTGGACGTCGTCCAGATCCTCCTCCCTCTCATAGCCATGCGAACGCCCATGACCCTCATCAGCCTCGACCCAATGGTGCGGTAGGACCCGAACCGAGCACTTCACACTCAGTCACTGCTCCCGATTTACGGCACGTAATATAGAACTGATAGATCAGCCGATCTAGGGGAGGGGCCACTTCCAACTCAATCCCGAACCATGGCAAACAGCCGACCCAAGAATGGGAACAAGCATATAGCCACTAGCACAGGGGACCTCCGCCTTCGTGCGGCCTAATAGAGAAGAACCCAATCACAAGGCCGAGTTCCAAAACTTTAGGAACGAGGTCCTCCAGGCTATCTGAGGCGGTCCTAAGATAGAGGCGCATAGCGACTCCTACCCTCAGCCAGATGCAACCCCCATTTTTGCAAATACGTATTTTCTGACTATTTTCCTGTATTTCGATATTTATAAATTTGTTATTGTTAAATCCATTTTGAACTTATTGTTAAAGCTTTTTCTAAATAATAGTTAAAACTATTTTGAATAAACATTGTCTTTATTCCTACTTGATCAACTATTTACATTTAAACTCAAATCAAAATATGATTACTGTTTGGACTATTTCAACAAATTCTTATTTTTATATATATTGATATTATTCTGATAATTGCTATTATTATTGTTGTTGGTATTTTTATTCCTATTTGTCATTACTATTATTAATGTTATTATTAGTATTATTATTTTCATTGTCATGTTTATTGATAGTATTTCTGTTCTTATTGTTATTATGATTATTTACTATTATTATTGATTATTAAACAAATCAATTCTTATTTAATAATTGTGTTTTAATTGTTTGTTATAATTTATGTAATGTGATACAAATTATATTTTGTTATGAACACATTTTATCAGATATCCTATTCCTTTGTGTTTGGATTTATAGTGATCTTTGTATTTATATTCCAATCTATTTTATTTATTGAATTTATACCCAATTTCCCAATTACCCAATATCTCATCTTTTACCCAATATATACTAATCATCTCTTAATTAACCCTAACCCTAATCTATTCATTTAACCTACCTGTCACCCCTTAACCCCTGTTACTGTGCTTTCCCCTCCCCCGTTCCTGTTCATCCACCCCCCCCCTCTCATCTCTCCCTGTTTCACTCCACCGAAGTCCAATCGCCCTGTCACCCACCCGTCATCTCGTCCATCTCTCCGTCTTCCACCATCGTCTTCTTCACTATCCCGTCGTCTCCACCACCTCATCGCCCGCCATCTCATCCCCATCCTCATCCCAACCCCGTCATCATCCCCATCGCTCGACTCAACCGAACCCATTGCCTTCGCCATTATCAGTCTTCGCTGCTCGCCATCGCCCCACTGTGATCCCTCTCCGTGCACCCCCTTGACCCTTCGAAGATCCCCGTCGCAGTCGTCGCCGTCCAAGCACCGTCCAAGCTCCCGTCGCTCGTCTCTCTTATTTTCGGGAGCGAAAACAGAGTACCACCGAGCCACCGTTTTCCCCATCGCCGCGTCGCTCCTCAGAGCACCACCACCACCGGTCATAGCCGCCCTCGGCACTGTTGTCGCTAGATGCCACTACAATCACTGAAGTCTCTTCCCCCAACTCTCTATCTCTGTCGCTTTGGAGAACACGGAGCAGCAATGGCCAAAATTGGTGTACTCTATTTGTGTGTGTGGGATTTGGTTTCGCTATTTGGTGTTTGTGGAGTAGCTGATCCAGTGTTGATCGTGTTGCTGTTGTGCTGATTTGGGTATTTTGGTTGTTCTGTTTACCACGTGGTTCACACGTGCTTGCGTGCTCGCCCGTGTTTCAGTTCCTCGCCCGAGATTCTCATCCCGTTATTCTAAATTATTCGAATTAACTAATTAACAGGCAAGTCTCTTTTTGAACTAGCATTTTATTTTGTTCAAGATTAATTGATCTCTCGCAAATAAATCCAGTCCCTTTCGTTATCATACTGCTTTTGAAATTCCGTTAAGTCTATTGAGGGTTTACACGAGCTAACCCGATATACTCTTAACATCATTGTAACACTCCGAATTACAAAACAGACCGAATTTGAAGTTCCACAGGATCTTTACACTTCTCTTCGTACAATTTTATAAGGAATTTTAAAACTTTTATTACATCAGAGTTACATCTTTAAATTACATTTAAACAGCATAAGCATTTTACAATAATTACATGAATAAAATGTGTAACACTTGAAACATTCTTTAAGCTGCATGCATACTTATTCTTGTCTATCTCTTTACTCTGCATAAAAACTGTGGGCTCGTTAGTTCATTCAACCGACGCAAGGATATAAAACATCAATTTTCTCTTACTTAGAAAACACACACTTGTCACAAGCAAAACTACGGGGACTATCCTATAGATGTCGTGTTGTACTGTGCACTTAGTCCTTAATGCAATTGTTATGTTATATGACACTAATGCGCACTTGTTCGAATTTTATGCATCTCATACTACATAGGTCCGAGGGAAAGTCCTTAATCGCACTTCATCTTTTAGGGTTCAATCTCTCGCCATGACTTAAACTACTATGGTGATTACGGTAAGTATCCTAGATGTTCTATGATCTACGAGCCCATGTCCAAGCAGTCTAGAGGGGAATTCCACACACTGATATAACGCATCAAGCAGGCAGACTATGGACAATTCAACCTTCACTATGAAACGATGGCACCACCCATAGTCACCAAACACCCAACAAGCGTCGCCACCGGGACGATAATTCCGGAGTAGTGCTCAGGCCATATCATGACGCATCAAGTAGGCAGTCCGTGAATCACTCTCACACCGCCAATCCGATGGCCCTCATACTCGTGTTTTTCTCTCACTTTCGTCACATCACCACTATGTATCTAAATCCTTAGTTTATTTGAATCATGAATAAAATCAATCTCTAGAGTTAGGTCTTTCCTCTATACTGGTCTTAATCAATAGCATGACCAACTTGGTCTTTCATCTCAATAATTCAACTTTACAAATTTTAATTCATTTAGTTGCCGGTAATAGGATTTTAGCTACCCTTTAGTTCGAAATCTCATTTCATGTAGCACCCCGAATTTCCAATTAATATCTTAGAAATACGTGGCACAATTCCCAGCATCAACTTCAATGTAATCGTAAACATAGCAACCAAATACAGGAAAAATTAAAACTTTTATTACATCAATTGTTTACAAAGCACAGCGGAATACAAAACACCTTAAATTACAAATTTCTTTCTTCACAACACTTTCTTTTATAATTATTACACAAAAGCTCTATTACATCAATTTATCTCAAACGTACAAACCTCCAAGCTCTAAGCAACAACTTGTAACATATGAGGCTAGAGATGATCCCTAACCCCCAAAACTAAAGGGGTTACCCATAATGGTGTGAGTGACATAAACAAGCAACATAAGTAAAGCATAGATTTATCAACAACAGAACAGAACAAGAGTAGATGAAATTAGAGAAATCACGAAATGCGAAAAACCATACAAGTGAAACTAAACTAAGTGTCGAGTGTAGAAAACAGGAAAACACATACATAAAACCAAGTCAAGAAACACAATTCTATATGCTGACTCTCTAATGCGTACTTGTCGGAGTCTATGCATCCCACTCTACATAGATCCGGTGCAAGCCCTTAACGTCTCCACATTATAGGGTTCAATCCCCGCTATGCAACTAATCCTATCACGATGACTACTACGAGATAAAGATAAACTGTGAGTATTAGCCCATGCCCCGATAATTCCGGAGGTCAATCTCTATCCACAGATAATTCCGGAGACTATTTCACTCACACCTAGAAATCTTCGAGAATATACCACACCGCAAGCAATGGCACCTCATCACACGAATACCACATGTGCGTCGCCCCGACTCCGATAATTCCGGAGACCAATCCCACACCACAGGTAATTCTTGAGACTATTTCACTCACACATGGATAATTCCGGAGATTGTCTCACATCGCAAGCCATACTGAGGTCCATAACTCATGTTCTCGTTCATCATATCACCACTAGTGCCTGTCCTTATCATTTAGGTTATTTAATTACTTAACAAATCTCCTAGAGTTGGTGTACCCTACCGGACTTAATTCAACAACTGATCAACTAAATGCCTCAACAGGCCCAAACATAAACAACTCAACTGCCGGTATACTAGGGACACACACACCCTCTAGAGACTCAAACTCAAATATCCAAACCAACTTTCCAACATAAATTGTTCAACTCAACTTATCATCTTGAAAACATATGTTCAATAGAAGATAAAGTATAAAATAATAAGTTATAGCTTAAAACATTTAGAGAATAAATCATTTGAAAGAACATTCAAAATTATAAGAATACATCAGTATAAGTCGACTATAGAAAGCATAAGTCGACTGCCCAGAAAGAGAATTCTATAGTTTCAAGGAAATAAGCTAAGTGTTATAAGTTGACTTATAAAAGTCATAAGTCGACTTACCAAAGTATTATAAGTTGACTTGTAAAAGTCATAAGTCGACTTACCAGAGAGAAATTCCAGAAATCTTTAAGAAAATATTCTAAGTGTTACAAGTCGACTTGTAAAAGTCATAAGTCGACTTACCAGAGAGAAATTTCAGTAATCTTTAAGAAAATATTCTAAGTGTTATAAGTCGACTTGTAAAAGTCATAAGTCGACTTACCAGAGAGAAATTTCAATACAACTAAAGAACATAGCAGTCGGATCGTGCCAGTCGACTGAGAATTCACAACAGTCGACTGTCGGCCTACAGTGTGCAGAATTTAGATTGTGCATATGTTCAAACTAGGATTTTTAAGAATCATTCATATATCAAATAACTTTGTCTTATTTTCCAAATCTTATTAATACCAAAATAATTAGATTTAAACTTAGCATTTGAGAAATCCAAATTTAGACAACATTTTTCACAAAAATCACAAATCCCCAATTTAAATCCTCATAACTCAAATCCTCAAAATATGGTCCTCTAAACCATTAACCATTCACAAAATTCCTCAACTAAATCTCAACTATTCTCTATAGTTGATTCATAAACAAACTAAATTCATCCTCAACATGGCCAAGTTATTTTTATCCAACTCACCAATAGTCCAAAAATGTCATCTTTAATTTAATTAATGCATAACATCTCTCAAACTCAATCAAATCAATAATCCAAAAGAAAGTCTACTCACAATTTATATTGGGTTTCCAGCAATCTAAAATCATTCACATACGAATATCTAGGGTTCTTCTCAAAGATCCAATTTTTCATCCATCCAACATGTTCAACATCCAAATAAATCTAAACATTCATATCATTCTTATACGACACACACAAATCAAAGAGAAACAAACAAAAAAACCAAACAGTTATATCACTCACCTACAACATACACAAAACAAAATAAAACAAAACAATGTCACTCACATAGTTGGAGAGATCAAGCGAATATCACTTAGCAAAATGAAGAATCACCTCTTTGCAAAGAATCCAAGATCTCCTCTTCAATCACCAAGAAAATAAAAATACAATAAAACTTGTGTTGTGCAGCGAATGACGGTTGCACACCCTCTTTTATACAGGCCGGGATTGAAAGGAATAGGGCTTTGAAACACTTTTGCAAAAGAATCCTTCCAAAATATAACTTTACATATATAACCCCTTTCTTAGTTAAAATAGGTTAACTAAATCAAAACCAAATCAAATCTTTTTATCACTGAGTTGTCTAGCAATCCAGTACAGTCCAGAAATAAATAAAAATTCGGATTTGTGCTCAGGGTGGTAATTTTGCATAAAAGTCCTTCTTTTTGTAATATTTGCAAATACATCATAAAATATTAGTAAAAATCCAGAAAATTCAGAAATAATATATAATAATAAATATTAGATTTTCCAATTAAAATATCTAACTTTTACCTTATAAGAAAACATTTGTACCAGATCCAACATAAATTCCATATTTGCAAAAATACCATATTTGTTTAAATCTTTACCAAATCAAATCTAAATAAAATTTAAATATATTTTAAATTTCCATGATAACCATGGAAAGCCTAAAAATTAGTAAAAAAGAATTTTCATTATTTATTTGAGATCAAAACGGCTTTTTACATAAAAGCCCCTCTCTTTCGAGATATTTATAAAAATAGTTTCTTTATTCAGAAAAATCCCAAAATTTAGGATAGAATCAATTATAATTAGGAGAATTTAATAAAAATATAAAATTGGATATTTGCACCAAAAATATTTGCACGTGTAGAATTGACAAATTTGTAAAAATAGTCAAATTAATTTAAATAAATCTAAAAATTAAAATATCATAAATAAATAAGGAAAAATCAATTATTAACCATAACATTTTAAAAATTAAAAATTCATAACTTTGCACGTGCAAAAATTGCAATTTCAAGAAAATAGTCAACTTTACAAATTTAATATTATTTACTATTGCAAAATAAATCATTTTATTTTGCGGGGTATTACATTTCATGTCCATAGAATTTGTGTATTTATATTCAAAAGACTTCTCATAATTCATCAGGATATTTGATTTTACTTTCATGCTCAATTTTATGCATAAGACAAATAAAATCATTTTCTAATTTGTCACATTCATAATTCATTCTTTCCACATTATTCTCTTATTCTCTTTGCCAATACTAAATCAAACATTCATACCTTCAATTTTTTTTTTTATCAAAAATCTCTTTTCGAACTCTTTTAAACAATACACTTTTCTTTATCCAAAAATACTTTAAACTAACAATTTAGAATAAGTTCTTTCTTGCAAAAGTCTCGATTTCTCCTTTACACAAGGCTAAGGGTTATAGAAAAATTTTCTCATGAAATCTGGGTATCAATTAAATCATTAGGACAGTCGACTGTTAAAGCATAGTCGGTCGACTGTTCTGTGATGATTAAAAACTCAAAATTAAAATAGTCAGGACAGTCGACTGTTAGGATATAGTCAGTCAACTGTTTTGTGATGATTAAAAACTCAAAATTAAAATAATCAGGACAGTCGACTGTTAGGACATAGTCGGTCCACTGCTTTGACGATTTAAAAACTCAAAATTAAAATAGTCAGAATAGTTGACTGTTAGGACATAGTTGGTCGGCTGTTCTGTGATGATTAAAAACTCAAAATTAAAATAGTCAGGACAGTCGACTATTAGGACATAGTCGGTCGACTGTTCAGTAACTTAAGTCCAAAATTTGGAACTTATACAGTAACTCAAGATTTTCCAAAACACAATTTAACTCTCATTTTCCATATGAAGCACCACTTTTTTTTTCTTCAATTGTACATAAAAAAAGTCACATAATGTTCTATTAACAATTTCATGTTTATTTCTCTCCACAATTAACATACAACTTTAGAATTATTTAGCATCAATCACACTAATCATGAATAAGTATAATTTACTAACCACTTTTATTTTAATAATGTAGAGATTCTCACAATTAGCATTTTTCACATACAAATATTTTTTCAATATTACACTTTTTCCCTAAACACAAATATTTCGACATGGAGAAACATTCATTCTAATTTAGCATGATATATTAATTTTCCAAATATCACAACAACAAACATATCATTCAATCAAATTCACTTGTTCATTTCATGCAATTTCACATATATTCCATTTTCACCTTAATCATGGTATTATCAAAGAGCAATATTTCCACCTATTTAATCTAGCATGATTAGCACACCACCTAGCATGATACTACTTAGAAGTTAGATAAAATTGCCCACCTTATTGGAGAGAAAACGAAAAGAACTCCTAAAACTCCTAGATTGATCAAAAGAGGCATTCTCCTCCTAGTTTGCGCCACCAAAAAGTCTCCTCCTCCTTGCACTTAGTGAAACCCGAGCCTCCCTTTGGTGAAGTAGCCGGCGTCCAAGGTGGAACACACACTAAATGCTCTCAATCTTTTACTCTCTCTCAATCTGTTTACTCTCCTAGATATTTCTTTTTTTCTTTACAAAAAATTTCTTAGTGTTGTATGCATAAAGGGTGGGGTATTTATACTAGTTTTAGGGTGGAATGGAGGGCTAGAATTGCATTAGGTGGTTGTAGATGAATGGCTAGGATACAATGGGAAATTGTAGCAACCACCCATGAACACAAAAACTACCACTCCACTAATCCACACCCCCACTATCTCCCTCATGCAATCCGGCCAAGAAGGGTGTGCAAAGCACACACACGTGCAAGCACGTGTCCCAACTAGTGTCCCCCAATTAAAGTTGTACATTATAAATTAATTAATTGTCTATTAATTGAGTCTACACTACAAGTTAGACTAAAATAAAGATTAATTAAATTACCTGGGCTCACTAATGAGCCAAGAGACTATGGGCTCTACTAATTTAATTTAATTAACTAACTAATGTGAGCTACAAAGGACAAAATAGGCTTAGGATTAAATTAGGCTTTCTAAAAGAGAAAATAAATGAAGATGATATATATATATATATATATATATATATATATATATATATATATATTAGAAATGCATGCATAAATTTTTACGTGAACAACACGTAAAATCAAATAATTCCAAATATAAATAAAATTTGAAAATCCAGGGTGTTACACTCGAGCCCATCCCGCAGCACCATCTGCTGCTAAACACCACAGATCCAAGCCACCTAACTCAAGATTCCTCGTTGTTGACTGCCTCCCTCGCCATCGTTTCGGTGGTGGGGTGAAGGATGGGGGGAAGGAGGAGGAGGAGGAATCCTCCCCCCTCCCCAATCCGATCGCACTGTCTCTCTCTTTCCTTTTTGAGTTTTGGAGAGTTTCTCTCTCTAGAATATCTAAAGAGAGAAACTCAAAAGCGATGGGTCTTACCAATGAATTGTTTACTACAGGATATTGTTAACAATGTTAGATCGCTGGCATGGGGGACTGTCGATTTTCGGAATACTAATTCCTATATAAGGTCCTATGTAGAGGCAACTAGAGGGGACCTTCATTATCAGGAGAAGAGAAAGCACCATAGAGAGAAATCACTGACGGAGGTGGAGATCATCAAGAGAAAGGAAGATGATGAGGGATAATGGATTTTGTACAAGCCTAAACGGGTCAAGAAAGCCGAGAAGAGATTGGAAAAGAGTTCCTCCCATTCGTCAGCAGCGGCGATCTCAACTACGAAGCGTCCTCAGTGTCACAAGTGTGCAGCTAGAGGGCACACTATCCATGAGTGTATGAGCGATTGGTTTTGCTACGTGTGCAAGAAGCATGGTCATATCTCGAAGGTGTGTCCTACTGTGGCCGGTGCGGCCAAGGTGCCTTACAAGGAGTATGAAGATAAGGAGCCAGGGAAATAGGAGTCAAGCTCCAAGAAGGTCATTATGTCTCAGGAAAGCGTGGACGCAGATCAAAGCATTATCAAGGCAGTTCTTACTCCAACGCCGATGATGGCAGAGCTCGAGCATAGATACATAGACAACATCATCATTAAAATCCACACTGGGAACCCTCCATCGAAGCTATCTCTGAACTTCTCCTCATTAACACCGCTTTCAAACCGGATTGGGAGTGGGTTATCAAGAAAGTGAGGCAAGATGTGCTCCTCGTCCATTGTAAGAATGAAGAGAGAGTTAGGGAGGTCCTGTTGTTAGCAGGCATCGATGGTGATGACTTCTATATTACCTTTAGTAGGTGGAGTCGCAGCTTTGGTGCGTTTAAGGTTAAAACGCTACCATCGGTGTGGATTCATTTGTTTAATCTTCCTCTCCAATGCTGCTTTAGTTTTGGTTTTCGCAATGTCGTCGGTGGCTTTTGTCACGTCCTAGCCATCGACCAAAATACGCACCACCACTCGATGATGGAGTATGCGAGAAATCTCATTGGGATCAAAAATCAAGCATCCATACCTTCGATCATTAAAGTCATGTTCGAAGACATCTGCCATGAAGTTAAGGTCATTGTTGAAAGAAAGAAAAGGGTATCTTTTCGTGAGTCGTCGGCAGTATCTGAGTCGAGTTCGGATGTGAGATCGAAAATTAGGGGTCTGGAGGTTGAAGATGCAATCGAGCCATCCATCGTAGCAAACGCAGAACTCATCCGTTTGATCAAGAATCCACCAAAGAAGCTAGTAGCCGATTATCATCCTTTCAATCGAGCTCCATTACATCTGAGCCGTTCAAAACACAGCACAGCAGATCTCATGCTGTTAGGGAATCCAGTAGAGGGACGAGGTGACAGCTCAAATGACGTGACAAAAATTCGTACAGGGGACGAGTAAAAGAAGGGATGGGACTGGCGAGGAAAGGGGAGTAGGCGCAGTGCTATGTGCGGCGCCTCGTGCGCCGTGCATTCGAGGTACTGTTACTGCTACAGGTCACACTTCTTTGCAGGGGGGATTCAGTGTTAAGGGTTAAATCAGAAATGAGGGAGAGTCTAGGTTAGTTACGATGACTAGGAAAGAGTTTAAAGAGGCTTTGGAAAGGGCTGTCAAAGCTGTCTCTACCAATATTGAGGCCCTTGGGTTGGGCCCATTGCTAGGTGGGGGTCAAGCTACTAGAGCGGGGGATATTGGCCAGTCAGTTAATAAAAAGTTCGGTTTGGAACATGAGATTGACGACACAGAGCTGCATGGGTGCCATTTGTTGAGAGAAGTGGCGTGGGGAGTTTCTGAACCAATGGAGGATGAGCAACTGGGCGTGGTGAATAAGGGAGGCAACACGATGATAGGGGCTCTTGATGATATGGAGGAGGAGGAGCCCGAGTCGGAGAGTGAGGGGGTAAAGGGTGCTAAAGAGATCAACAGCTTAGTAGGGGGCAAGAGTAAAATGAAGCATACTTCTCGAGAAGAATCTACCAGAAAAAGCAAGCGACAGATTGACAGATGGGGAACGACCGGACCTAGAGAGGAGGACCTTATCAGATCGGCCGCAAAACCAAAAGAGCCTGCATCTGCATGTGCAAATACTTACAGTTTTAATGTCTCGGTTTTAAATGCTATCTCGGATAACATGCTTATGTATTATGCTACACTTTTTGGTTTGGCCATGGGAAACACTAGAAAGGAACAGATATAGAAAGTCAGGTTGATTAGGGGGGAAGCATATAGGCTTAGTCTTTAGTCTCTCGTTGGGTCGGTAGAGTAGATGTGTGCAGAAGCCCAATTATCAATGTCACACATCTTCTGGAAAGTTAGAGGGATGCGGTCGAGGGTGAAAAAGAGGCTAGTAAATGACACTATAGCGAGGAAAAAATCGACGTTTTGCGCCTATTCAAGAAACGAGAATTGTTAATCTGATTTGTTCGGATTCGAAGCCTAGATCATTAAGGTCTTTCCAATGGCAATTTTTGTCTGCTAGAGTTATGTCAGGGGGTATTGCGTTGGGTTTTGATGCTGACCTGTTTGACATTGTAGATGATTTCATAGGTATTTTTTCGGTTACTATTAGGGTAAAATGTAAGAGTGATGGCTGGGAACACATAATCTCCATTATTTATGGAACGTACTGTCCTACCCTTAGGAACCTTTTCTTGGCAGAACTAACTCAGATTCGTGGGAGATGGGTGGGTCCCTAGGTGGTGGGTGGGGATTTTAATATCACTATATTTCAACATGAACACAGGGGTAGGGTTTCTAACGAAAGGGATAGGAGGGCATTCAACCAGGTTATTAATGAGCTGGAACTAGTCGACGTTGTGGCAACAGATAGAAAATATACGTGGTCTAATATGCAAGAGTGCCCAATTTTTGCTAAGTTGGATAGGATTCTTGTGTCCTATGTTTGGATACAAGAATTGCCACTGGCAAGAGCGAAGACTATTCCTAGACTAACATTTGACTGCACACCTTTGAGCCTAGATTGCAGGACGGATAGAAGGCTGAGTCAGCGCAAATTTAGATTTGAAAAAGCTTGGATTATGAATGAGAACATTCGGAAGGTAATTGAGGATTCGTGGGAGAAACCAACAAATACGTCCAATGGGGTCTCCAAATGGATCATCAAGATGAGGAGACTGCGATTGCATCTCAAAACTTGGGCGAAGAACGAATTCGGTGAACTTAGAAAGACTAAAGAAAGGATAAGTAAGAGTGGGCAAAAGCTAGAAAAGATTGAAGAAGATAGGAACCTAGGGCCGCTAGAACTTGAGGAGCTAGAAGGCGGCAGAGTGGAACTTCATAAGCTAGGTGATATGGAGGAAACATATTGGAGACAAAGAGCAAGGGTTCAATGGCTTAGAGACGGGGATGCCAATACTGCTTTCTTCCATAAGGTGGCAAGCGGGAGAAGAAGACACAACCATGTGGCGGGGCTTTTTGTTGGAGATACTTGGACTGACGATGAGGCTCTAATTAGGCAATATATCGATTCCTCCTTTAGGGAGCTTCTGGGAAAGAAAAGACGGGCTCAGTGTAACCTGTAGAAAAATATATGGGAGGAGTCGAGAATAGATGGTAGTGAGGGGTTGGAGGGAAACTTCACAGAGGATGAGATTTTGAAAGCCATGAAAACTCTAGGACAGGACAAGAAACCTGGTCCTGACGGTTTCCCAATTTTTTTCTATACATTATACTGGAATATCATCAAGGCAAATCTGCTAGATATTTTCACGAAACTTCACCAAGGTGGGGCACAGATTAAGAGATTAAATTATGCGAATGTGGTCCTGATCCCGAAGAAGAATGAGGTCTAGAGAGTGTCTGACCTTAGGCCCATTAGCCTGTTGAATGGCTCTTTCAAAATAATCACGAAGGTACTTGCTTTGCGACTAGCCCCACAGTTGCGTGATATCATAGATGAAGCACAGAGCGGGTTCATTAAAGGAAGAGACATCATGGATAGTATTGCGTCAGCACAGGAAATGATTTTTAGAGGGTCCAAGGATAAAGTAAATGGGTTTTTGCTGAAACTTGAATTCGAAAAAGCTTATGATACAGTTGAATGAGATTGTGTTGACGAAGCTCTGGAACTAAGGGGGTTTGGGCAAAAATGGAGATTATGAATGTGAAAGTGTGTGAGGGATGGGAAATCATTCACTCAACTCAACAGAGAGTATGGAAGAGAAATTAGGTGTTGTAGAGGGCTTAAACAGGGAGATCTGCTCTCCCCTTTGATCTTTACCTTAATAGCGGATGGACTGGCAGAAATGACTAAAAGAGGAAGAGAGTCTCAAATTATCAAAGGGGTTCACGTTAGAGGTGTACCTTTGCCTATGTCGTTATTACAGTATGCGGACGACAAGTTGATTTTTGGACAAGGCAAGATTGAAGAAGTTATCTCCCTGCAAATAATGTTGAAATGTTTTGAGTTCTGGTCTGGGCTAGCTTTTAACCTTAATAAGAATTCTGTGATTCCTCTCAGTAATGAGGGAACCATTCGGGTGCAAGAATTTTCTACTACGCTAGGCTGCGTAGTAGGAGAATATCCGATCAAGTATCTGGGTACATCAATCAGACCAGGAAAATTGAGAAGAGAATACTAGATTCCTCTTGTTGAAAAGATAGAGAAGAAGCTGGCAGGTTGGAAGGGAAAGTTCTTGTCATTAGGGGGAAGAATTACCCTTATAAATGTGGCTCTCAGTAATATCCCTACATTTATAATGGCAATATATGAACTATCAAAATGGGTTATCGAGAGGATAGACAAGTGTAAAAGATGATTCCTATGGAAAGGTAACCATGAGAACAGCAAAGGTTTTCATTTGATAAGATGGGAAAGGGTCTGCAAGAAGAAAGATTTTGGTGGCCTAGGAATTATGAACCTTAAGGACATGAACAGAGCTCTTCTAAGCAAATGGTGGTGGAAGATGAACAAGCACAGAAATGCGTGGTGGGGTGACTCATTCCACATCTACAGGAGAAGGAAGAAGTTCCGTTTTGGGGGGAGGAGCTCCCAGGGAAAGGCATCCTCTATTTGGAAAGGGATAACTAAGGTTTGGGACATATTTCATTTCAACACCAGGACCAGGATTGGGAATGGTAAAGATACAAGATTTTGAAAGGATAAATGGTGTGGAGAGAACACGTTGGAGGCTTTGTTCCCTTGATTGGCTTGTGAAACTATGAACGATAACCTTCTGGTGGGGAAGGTATGGAATAATGACAGACTGCGGATTAAGTTCAGGGGTACTATATCATCAGTCACTGTGGAGGAATTTCTGAGACTACAATCCTGGGTGGTTGAGAAGGGAAAGTACTCGAACGAGGATATAGATATCAGAGATTGGTCTCTTGACTGTAGTAGGAATTTCTCGGTAGCTTCTATGTATCGGTTACTGAATGACGGGGGTGTGATGTTTCTGGAGAATAACGTTATTTGGCTGACAGAGGCACCAACTAAAGTGAAGGTCTTCCTTTGGTTGGTTGTGAATGATGCCATTCTTTCAAAAGTTAATCTACGAAAACGTAATGTCCCCATTGATAGCAGATGTCCCAGATGCAATGTAGAGGAAGAGGATATCAAACACATTTTCTTAGACTGCCATAAGGCCAAATTAACGAGGGAAATTTTCGGGATGAGTTTCGGAACGTTAAAGTCTTCTAAGCAGGTTAAGGTTTTTTGGGGCTCCTGGAGAGCAGTGCACATTAGTACGGATTATAGGTGGGTATGAGATATTACGGTAGCTACTTGCGTTTGGACACTTTGGCTAGACAAAAATGATGCATGTTTTCGCTCTGTTAACTGTAGATTTACAGTGATGTTCTATAAAATGCTAAGTCTTATCAATGATTGGATAGGTAAGGAAGGAGTCAGGAAGAAGCTTCGTGTGGAGTATGAGGAGTAGGGAGGGATCCGGTCTGGCAGGTCATCCACTCTATGGTGCTGATACTACCATTGGGATTTCAGGAGGACGACTGGGGGGACCTTGACTACTTGTATTTGCTACTTTGTTATTTGTTATTAGTAATTTATTTTAATGTCTAGAGTGTGAGTTCCAGGGCTGGTCCTGAGGTATTTTAGGCCCTGGGCAAAAAATAAAATTGGGGCCCTATATAGACATGCAAGTATTTTTTATATATATTAATAAAATATACTATAATGGCGGGGAACATAAAAATAATACTCAGAAAAATAAAGATTACCTTTGTTTTACTCAATGACATCAAATACTCCATAATTTTCATTAAGCATAGTGACAACAACTCTTGTACCTGCAACAAAAATATAAAAAAAATCAATCACATCTCATCTAAATGTTTTCTTCTTGCATTTTTAGAAGCAAAATCATCAATTATATGTTCAACCTCAATATTTTTCTACATATTTTTTTCAATACTCAAAATTGCTAATCCATTTAACCGATCTTGTGTCATAGTTGTTCGTAAATAAGATTTTAATCATTTTAATTTTGAGAAGCTTCTCTCCGCAGATGCCATGGTCACAGGTACAGTCAATAAAATCCTATAAGCAACCAAAATATTTGGAAACATATCCATTTTTTTTTGCAAACTCCATAATTTTAATTGAATGCCATGGTTTATCTGTTTCATATGCTTCACTTGGTAGTATTTCTTGCAATATTTGTAATTCTGAAAGTAAATAATTTGCACCAATATCAGACACATCATCATGTTTCAAAGCAATTTCAAGTTGCAAACAACAATTTTTCATTTCATCATCATCCAATGAAACTAACCGTGATGCATCAAATAAGAAGCCAAATATAGATTCAAACATTTGCATTTGTTCAAATCTACTCTTCAATTGAGAAAGAGCCATATCAACTAAAACAAGAAAATAATCAGTTCTAAAATTTTCTTGAGCAAATTGTTGTTCTCTATCCGTAGCAGGAATTTCATCAAAATGTCTCTTTCTAAAAATTCTACGTTTTACAGAAAATAATGGCTTAATTTCCATTTCAGATGCAATTTCTTTAGCTTCAATCATGGCAGAATTAAATCCGTTTTCTCTATATTTTTCAAAAAATGAAACCAATCCTTCCAAGTTTTTAATTGCAACATCAAGAAGCATATCTTCAGTTTACAACTTTTTACTCACTAAGTTTATCTTATACAAAATTTCATTCCAAATAACCAAACTTAAAATAAAATCAAAACTTGAAAATTCACCTGATGCTAATTTCTCAGCATCCCAACTCACTTTAGAATCATCAGAAATTTCTGCTAATTTAATTAAAGCTTGTTTTTATTTTGGGAGCTTGACTTTTTATTACTTTTACGCTTTCAATGTGACTTTCCCAGCGTGTAGTTGATAAAGATTTCAAAGTTAATTCATCTACATATTCAAGTAAAAGATTCCATCGCTTTGTTGAATTAGAAAACACATTATAAATGGCTTGACATGCTCCAAAAAAAGATTTTCCTTTTAAACAAGAGTTTGCCATATCACAAAGTACTAAATTGAGAGAATGACAACCACATGGCATATAAAAAGCTCTGGAATTTATGTCAAGTAACCTTTTCTGAACACCTTGGTGTTTTCCTTTCATATTAGAACCATTATCATAACCTTGCCCCCTCACATTATCAATATCTAAATCAAGAGAGTTCAGAGCAACTTGTAATTCATTAAAAAGACTCAATCCAGATGTATCTTCCACATTTAGAAACTCTAAAAAAAATTCTTCAATTTTTATTGGATAACTTGCGATATCGAAACTTCGTATAATCAGAGTCATTTGTTCTTTGTGACTAGCATCAGGAGTGCAATCAAGAATAACAGAAAAATATTTGGCCTCTTTAATTTTTTTTATAATTGCACTCTTGACACTTGATGCTAACATTTCTATTAATTCATTTTGTATTTTATGACTAAGATAATGATAATGAATATTTTTATCTTGAATTAGTCGAAAATGTTGCATCATTACGGTATCAAACTATGCTATTGATTCAAGAAAGCCTAAGAAATTTCCATTAGAATCGTCATAGATTTTTTCATTTGTTCCACAAAATGCCAAATTATTCATAGCAAGACGTTTTACAACAGCAATGATTCTAATCATAACTTGTTTCTATTGGTTTGTATCTTTCTTGATTTGCTCTTGTAATTCTTTATCAATTGTTTGATTTGTGTTCAATCTGACTCGCAGTTCAACTAAAGCTTTAAGGTTAATAAGGTGTTCATGACTATTTTCATGTTGTTTAAGCTTATTCCCAAAATGTTTCCAATCATTAATTCCTTCATCTGCTAATTTACTCCTAGTATGAACTTTTCTTACCGCTTTACAACAAAAACAAAACACTCTATCTAAATCTTTTGAGTAAACCAACCATTTTCTATTAGAAAGTTCTCCGTTTGTTAATTTTCGATAATAAAAGTCATAAGAAAGCCCCCTATTTTGATTATCCTTAGGAAAATTAATATTGGTCTCTATAATAGGACATTTTTCTACAAGAAAATCTCTCATTTTTTCATGTAAACTATCCCAAACTCTAGGATCATATACATTCAAAGATGTTGTAACTTCTGAACATTCAAGCACATTGTTTATTTCTATATTATTTTCAGTGTTCTCATTTTCAGTAACATTTGTTGTTTCTTCCATATTTTTGGTTTGTTAATTTTCATTTTCAACCAAATATTGAACTTCTTCGTTTAACGCATTTTCAGTTTCATCTAAATCTTGAACTCCTTCGTTTAACTCATTTTCAACTTGGTTTTCTGAAGAAACATTTATTTTCTTCAAAATTTTATCTAAAGAACCGCTTTGAGATTTTATAATATCTTCTTCCCTTTTCTTTCTTTTTCTTTTTTCATACCCAGATGCTTGTTTCTTAGGAAACATTTCTTTTAATCTAGAAATTAAAATAAAATTAATAAAGCATAAAAATATAGAACAATAAAACCTGGAAAGTGAATGTAGACTTGCAATTTGAAAATTCTCAACTCAGCATTCAAATCAATCGGCTAATCTGAAAAATATAAGAAGCTTGAGTTAGTGTCAATTCAATCTTAATTAATTTACAGCCAAAAAACAGTCTTAGAACAACTAGGCACACACCCTACAAAGCATGTTAGTCTCAAAAATGGGTGTGACAAAGAACCACACACTACTAGAACTTGTAAGGTCAAGAATTTCACCCTTTATTGTTGCTGGCAAGCTTAATTAGCATAAACAAACTAAACAAACGATTGAATATATTTATTTTATTTTTTTATGCCCAATATATAATTTTCTATGCCCAATTTGGCAGAAAAATAATTTTCCCCCGCATCCAATTAAGAGCTAGCAACCATTTTTAATATGTTTTATCCATGAAAGCAATAGTCTAGAGAACATAAACTACGGATCTTCACCCAGACCCAGGTTGACCTGAGTTGATCTCAAGTTCTTGGTCTTTTCAGGAATCCTCACTTAGAAATTAGAATGATGGATTTCTCAAATCAACCATCAAAGAATTAAGCATCTTACACATATTCTCTACAACCAATATCATAATTTCAATAACTCTACTCTCACAGTATTAAAAACAAACATAAGAGAGCTTAGAGAGATGTAAGTTAATAAATCAGGGATTAGGGATATTCAATGATCTACCATGACAGTATGACTGATTTATATACAAACTTATAAATCAGTGATTTATATCCATTAACAACATGATCTACCATGATCAGATCAGTGATTTATATACAAACTTACCATGAATGGCTGAATCATCCAGTGCAAGATTGAAGAAGCCAACTAGCCAAGTGAACTGACTGTGACTAACTGAGTGCTTGCCTGCTTGGAACTTGGAAGGTAGGAGATCTGGAGGTGTTTAAAAAAAAAAATTTTGAAGATGAAGAGGCGTACGAACTACGAAGTATAGAGAGAGACAAAGAGATTAATTCATGTTGGCATGCTGCATGCCAATAACATCTGCATTGGGCCTCCTAATATTAATTACAAACTGTTATTAACATTTATACTCAAAAACATTCGGGCCCCTCCCTAAAGTTGGGCCCTGGGCGGCGCCCAGCCCGACCTGGGCCAAGGCTGGCCCTGGTGAGTTCTAGATATATTGTGATGGACACGACATTTGTAATATTTGGTACTGTTGTTGCATTAATTCTTTATTAATGAATCAGGTGACCTATTGAGTCACTTTTTATTCAACAACAAAAAAAAAAAAAAAAAAAAAACAATGTAAAATTGACTGAAGGTTATCTTACCCTTGCCCGTGATGTTGAGGTCAGGGAACCTAAGTCGCCAGACGACATTTACAAGGTACTAACATTTTGTATGAACTTGTAAAAAGAAAAACTGATTGTGTCTTCACTTGTTTACACAAGTGTGCATCTTCAGAAATCTGAACATAATGAAAATTTTAGGATACTAGTATAAAGTGTCAGCAATATATAGAAATTAGGATAGATGTACAGTACATTTTCTGCATCTTGTTACAATATTTGCTTGCATTTGTGTTTAGTCACCTATCTTATATTCAGTAATTTAATTTAATTTAATTTAATTTAATTTATTTTGTTACTTTTAATAGGACCATATTTGTCTGAAGTTAAGGTCGTTCAGATCTGTATTGTCCGAGACAACATGCCAGACACATGGTTTGGTCACTCTTTCTTAAAATTAAAAAAAACATGCCAGACACATTGTAGTTTTAATTGTTATTAATAAACTAGTAATTTACACGTGCGATGCACGTCTTAATATTTTTTAAAAAATAATAATAAAAACGCTGACGCAATGAGAACTCGAACCTGAAACATTCTTCACATGCGTTGATAGATTTACAAAAGACAGATTCGAACTTGAAACCTCATTTATATTAGTTATATACGTGCATCACACGTGCTGGTAGATTGACAAATGACACTAAGGCCATCTCCCATTATAGTATTACTAGTTACATGCACGTGCGATGCACGTGGGGAATAAGGAAAAAGTAAAAAAATGGAAAATAATTTCCAAACTGATCCACTGTCGAAAATATTTACTAAACTGGTCCACTTTCGCACGTGCACGCGGAGAAAGAAGGGAAAAAGACAAAAAAAGAAAATAATTTCCAAACTGATCCACTTCCGAAATATTTACCAAACCGGTCCACTTTCGAAAATATTTACCAAAGTGGGTCATTTTGTCAACACGTGCGCTGCACGTGCTGGCTTCAAAATGACATCAATGACAAATGACACTAACCCCTTCTCCCATTATAATAGTAGAGATAATAGTAGAGATGTTCTACTGAAATTATGAGGCCTGAAATGTATAAAGTGGGGAAATTTATGGTTTGAAATTGACCAACAAAAAAAACACCGTGTGAATAATTCAGTGTTTTTACAAAAGTGTCACTCATATAAAATAAAAGTTTGTGTCACTATAGATAATTTGTAAAGAATATATAATAAGTAAAGAAAAATCTCAAGTTTGAGGTCAGATTACGTCTTATTATTTACTATATAATAACTAAAATAATTAGAACTTGCATTGCACGTGCAGATTACTAGTTTTTTAAAATAATGAGAGAGTTGAAGTCGTACATGTGATGCACGTAAGTTGGTAGTTTTAAAGTGTATAATGGAAGAGTTGGAGTTAAACGTGTAATTCACGTAATCTTATAGATTTACAAATGACAGCTCCTTTTCTCTCATTATAATATTAGAGATTTTTTTTCATGAGCAAAAACTATTGCAAGAATATTTTTTAAGGGTAAATCAAGAACCCCAAAACTTTTGCTCCAAAAATTAAGAAACATCATGTTTCCGCTGATTTCGGTGTGAGGGCAAACAGATGAATTTGTGGGTTCGTGAGGAATCGAATGGGTCAAACCTGAACACCTCCTTCACTGTTTGACTGGCTCCTTGCTGCTGCCGCTGACCTGCACAAAGTTCGAAACACAAGGGTTGATCCCGGTGACGAACCCTCTGATGCTCTTGTTAGTACTCAGAAAAGAATATGAAAGAGCTTTAGGTTAGCAAAGAGTGATCACCGTATAACGGTAGAAGGTAGGGGGTATTTATAGTCACCGTGGGGATCTATTTCGAGATAAGAACAAATCTCTACTCCCCGGTGTGGATGGATAGAAGTGGTTAGAACCACCTCCTAGGGATAAGTACGAGTCAGGATTTCTACAAATCTTTATGAACTGGCTCTTAACTGGTTGGGACCCGTACCCAGTTGAATGGATCCGTTCACGGGTTATTGGGCCCTGGAGAAGGGACCCAGTTTTCATTTCAGACCCATTTGTAGGTGAAATTACCATCTTGCCCCTGTAAACTTTAAGATTCGTGCCCGATTTGAACGGTCCCTATTTAATCTCATTTTTAGCCATATCACGAGCCCCCCACTCCTAAATATTGTTAGCTACAGCCTTTGGGGAGTAGTTTTGTTGTTTCAATGGCGTACAGGATTTTATCGAAGTTCTTAAAGGGGGTTCGAATCTTGTTCGAGAAGTAACGGTATTTTTCTGAGCTGGCAACATGCCCAAGATCGTTCTTAGGCTTTTCTGGACTTTTGGTGATTTTTTCCTATTTTAAAACTATTTTTCGAATCATTTATTCAATTTTGAAAAGTGATGATTTATTTTTCAAGAGCACTAATTAACCATTCTAACTAATAAAATTTATTTAGGGGCTCGAAAATATTCCCCAAATTTATAATTACTTTTTAGAATTTTTAATTAATTTTCTGAATTTTTAATCTTTTGTTTGCAATTTTTAAATATATAATTCGAATTAATAAATAAGAAAAAGGATTTAATCATGGTATTTATGACGTGGTGTGATCTGGGACGTCCATCGCTCATTGGCACGAATTTCTGAAAAATCAGAGGGCGGATAGCACTTTGGCAACGTGGTTGAATTTGGGGCGTTCATCAGGCGTTGGCGAGAATTTCTGAGTGATCGGACGGTTCTTCTGACGCGAATGCATTTTCTTCGCATGAGCAGCTCATTGCCTTGGTAGCTACGTGACACAATCAGGGCTGTATGATGAAAATCAGGCGCGAATCACGAGGAATTAGTGGTTTTTTGCCAATACGTAGCTCGGTGCTCGGTTGCTCAGATTTGGTTCCGACCGACGTAGCACAATCGGGGCCGTCTGATGAAGATCAGGTGCGAATCACGAGGAATTTGGGGAATTTGTGATTTTTCGCCAATACGCAGCTCGGTGCCTCGGTTGCTCGGATTTTGTTTCCGAGCGACGTGGCACAATCATGGCCGTCTGATGAAGATCAGGGGTGAATCACGAGAAATTAGTGATTTTTTGCCAATACGTAGCTCGGTGCGGCGGTTGCTCGGATTTTGGTTCCGAGCGACGTGGCACAATCATGGCCATCTGATGAGGATCAGGCACGGATCATGAGAAATTTATGATTTTTTGCCAATATGCAACTTGGTGCCTTGGTTGCACGGATCTTGGTTCCGAGCGACGTGGCCCAATCATGGCCGTCTGATGAGGATCAGGCGCCAATCACGAGAAATTGGTAATTTTTCGCCAATGCGCAGCTCAGTGCCTCGGTTGCTCGGATTTTGGTTCCGAGCGACGTGGCACAATCATGGCCGTCTTATGAAGATTAGGCATGAATCATGAGGAATTAGTGATTTTTTGCCAATACGCAGCTCGGTACTTCGGTTGCTCGGATTTTGGTTCTGAGCGACGTGGCAAGATCGAAGCCGTCTGATGGAGATCAGACGCGAATCACGAGGAATTAGTTGTTTTTCCCCAATACTCAGCTCGGTACCTCGGTTGCTCGGATTTTGGTTCTGAGCAACGTGGCGAGATCTGAGCCGTTTGATGGAGATCAGGCGCGAATCACGAGGAATTAGTGATTTTTTGCCAATACGCAGCTCGGTACCTCGGTTGCTCAGATTTTGGTTCTGAGCGACGTGGCACGATCTGAGCCGTCTGATGGAGATCAGGCGCGAATCATGAGTAATTAGTTGTTTTCCCCCAATACATAGCTCGGTACCTTGGTTGCTCTGATTTTGGTTCCGAGCGACGTGGCGAGATCTGAGCCGTCTGATGGAGATCAGGCGCAAATCACGAGGAATTAGTGATTTTTTGCCAATACACAGCTCGGTACCTCGGTTGCTCGGATTTTAGTTCTGACTGATGTGGCGAGGTCTGAGCCATCTGATGAAGATCAGGCGCGAATCATGAGGAATTAGTAATTTTTCCAAATACGCAGCTCGGTACCTCGGTTACTCGGATTTTGGTTCCGAGCGACGTGGCACAATCATGGCCGTCTGATGAAGATCAGGCACGAATAGCAAGGAATTAGTGATTTTTCGCCAATACACAGCTCGGTACCTCGGTTTCTCAGATTTTGGTTCTGAGCGACGTGGCGAGATCGGAGCCGTCTGATGGAGATCAGGCACGAATCTTGAGGAATTAGTGATTTTTTGTCAATACGCAGCTCGGTACCTCGACTGCTCAGATTTTGGTCCTGAGCGACATGGCGAGATCTGAGCCGTCTGATGGAGATTAGGCGCGAATTACGAGGTATTAGTCGTTTAGGCTTCTGATGGGCCTTTGTAGGGGCTCAAAACGTTTGAAAGCCCACCCGAATCTCCATTAGTGCTGTAAGATCTTACCCTTCTCTCACCACTCCCCCATTCTTCACTTTTCACTTTCACTTTCACTCTCTCAGTTAGTTTTTTGCTCTCGAGTGGCGCTGCTATTCTGACCTTAGCCATCACGTCAAGGTAATTATATATCTTAACTCATATCTAAAAAGATGTCTAGAGTTTCATCGGGGAGTGAAACCTCCACCTCGGACCAAGAGAGCGACCGACCGTTAGTGTTCTCTTCGGTGGTGAGTAAGGGGAAGGGGGTATCTGGGTTGGCGATCGTAGAAACGATCGTGGAAGGTGTGAGGGGCTGGCACGCTCGGCAGGCTACCGTCCATGTTATCGAACCTCGGGAAGGTGAGGGAGTACTCCAACGACCTTCTGTCTAAGGTTGTGTACGGGATGTTAGCCACATACGAGGAGAATGATCCGAGGGAACGCTTTGAAGTCGACGACATCCCCTTAGTTCTGACCGAGGCGGATCTACAATGCCTCAGAAAAGGATTCAGGATCCCGAAGGAATACACCTTACTCCTCCCCGGTCCAGGTTTCCGAGCGTGCTTGAGGACTTCTCCGGACACGTGCGTCTTCCCCTACGATGTGCTGAATGCCGGCCTTCGTCTGCCGCTACCACTGTTCGTGACCGAAGTGCTACAATGGTATGGACTGAGCCCAATCCAGTTCATGCCGAACATGTGGCGGCATGTCATCGGATTCATCCTCCAGTGCCAGGCGATAAGTGTCGAACCTCGGCTCATCTTGCTCTACATCCTTTATCGAATATGCCGTATGAACAAGATGGAGTACCGATACTATCTATCTCCGAGGAAGGGGGTCAAGCTGATCGATAATTTGGACTCCATCATCATTGGAAAGAGAAATACTTTCTGATTCGTGGTCCTGAGCCGTGGGGTTTCCCGATGAGGTGGAAGGAGGACGTTCCGAAGTGGGTGGAGGTCGAGCCTGTGTTGACCAAGGAGGAGGAGGAGATCGTCTCGAAGCTCGTCGGTCTTCCGACCCTGAGTTGGAAGGATATAACCTAGGGGGTCCTTTTCGGTGGGGGTCTCAATCCGATCGACCCTAGTATGCTCTGTATGTTGTTTTTTTTTTCTTTTTAACTATCGTTCTCTTCTCGCGCTAACCTCTTCGGTTTTTTTTTCCCAGAGGCCCCCGGTATGGATTTCCGAGCTATGTTGGTGAAGCGAGGTGCGGGCACCACAAAGGGATCTGACAATAAGAAGAGGAAGAGGACGATGACGGGACCCTCGTCCGGTAGGGCTGCCCAAGCACCTTCAGTGGCAACGCCAGTTGTGGACTTGGTCTCCGCCTCTCCTTCTGCTCCTCAAGCGGTCCTTCCCTCAACCATGGCTTCCGACCCTTCTGCCGGGGCATTCTCCGTCGGAGCTGCGCTAGCGCTCGAAGCGCCACCCCTCACTGCCAAGGCAGAAGTTATCCTGACCGAGGAGCACAAGAAGCTCTTCGCCCCCAATTGGAGGGTGATGAAGCTCGACACCTTCCTCGGCGACGCCGCAATGAGCATGCAGGCCGTGCACCACCTACCGAGCCCAAAGGACCGAGCGGCACTGAAGGCGGGGACCGTGGGCGACGATGTGCTCGAGATTGCCCGGGCCACAATGTCGGTAAGTATCCTTGTTGTGCCTTCGGGATTTCTCAATTTGTTGCGTTCGATACTCACGTCTTTTTTCCTTCGGTTTTCAGATCACATGTCACTTTAGTCACCTGCTAGAGCAGTTTGCCAAGCAGGAGAAGGAACTGAAGACATCGAGCGACAGGGACCTGGCCGAGTGAGCTAAGGCAGTGAAGATGTACGAGGCCGAGCAACGTCTCTTAGAGTCTCGAGCTGCTCAGATAGGCGTTCTTGAGGCGGCGCTGGCCAAGGCAAATGAACGGATCGCTGCGGAAGTGGCGAGGGAAGACGAGGAGAAGGCCAGAGCCGAGCGGGAGAGGGAGAAGGCCTTAAAGGCTTCGGAGGATATGCAAAGGGAGCAGGAGGCAGCAGTTGCTGAGGTGGCAAAGGCAATCCAAGCAGAGGCGGAGGCCCACATGCTCATGAATATAGAGGAGTCTTACGCTCAAGCGCTCAAGCACGTCGTAGCTCGCATCCCCGACTTCGATGGCTCGGGATACAGCCTGTATGCCCCATTAAAGGCAAGGAGGTAGTAGCCGTGGCCGGGGCCGAAGCTGAAGGAGAAGAAGAAGAAGAGGATGCAGTGGTGGTGGCGAACCCGAAGAGGGCGCTCGTGACGGTACAGAGTGAGAGCACGAAGCAGCACCCCGAGGTGGCTCCTTGACTTTGTTTTTGTTTTTGATTTCATTTTGTATCGCCTTGTAGCAGACCGACCACCGCATTTTGTACTCGTAAATTTTAATGAAATGAAAATTTTTGACTAAGTGTTGCACTCGTGTCTGAGCTGTCCCATAAGAGCTTTGTTTAAACTTAGTGTCTTCATGTTCTGGCCTTTTCAGATCGCTGAAGCACATCAAATTGTTGAAGTGTCTCATATGGTCGAAGTATTGTGCCTCCGATCTGGTCTAGGGGTCGCGAGGTGGGGCCTCGAGCGAACTCGAGAGAGGCTTTTCAAAGCCGAGTCAGAGCTGAACCATCTTAAGCTGACGTTGGACCGTCGAGACTCCGAGCTGAAGCGTTTAGAGGAGAAGGCTTGTGAAGTGCCCCCTGAAGAGAAGGAAACATGTCCCTCGATGGCCTTCAGCCAAGGCTTGAGACTCAAGTACCTTCGTCAGTCTCTATTCTATGTCCGGGTCGAGAGAGAAGGGTTAAAGAACGTAGTGCTCGAGAAAACCTTGGAGGCGGCGCACCTTCGGAGGGTATATTCGAGGCTTCACGTGGTGGCAGCTCTAGTTGAATGCCTCGTCTGAAGATCAGAGTGACGGACAACTCGTTAAGGGAACAGGTCATGGAGCTAGATGCCGAGAACCATCGACTACGACGGCTTTCTGAGAGGAGTAATGTCAGGAGCACTTCATGCCCCCGAGGGGAGTATGCATAGGGGAGGTCGTTCCATGAGTTGGCGCTACGCTCGCCCCCCCGTATTGAGGCACCCCGGCGACACACAGAGTGGAGTAGCTAGCTCGTTGAGTGGAGCATTTGCTGGGGTGACATTTAGGCTCCTAGGTGCCGAGGATGCAACTCGGCTCACTGGTTTGGAGACCTCCACGGAAGTAAGGCTAAAGCAACACGGCGCTCGCCAGCCTCGCTTATCTCTTAATAGAAGTATCCCACTCCCTAGGAGGGGTTAGGGATGATCTTTGTAATCTTGTAGTCTTTGTTTCTCTTGAGTTTTGTATCTCGATGTAAAGATGAGTTGTTGGTCTATAATTAGACTTGTACCTCAAATTTTAATGAAATAGTACACTCATTTCTCGAACTTGTGTATGTTTTGCTAGCATTTGCCAGCGTCAACATTTGTAGGAGCAATTCCGAATGGTGAGATATTTTGTACTTGCTCGTTTGCAGGTAGCAAAAGTTGCGTCGAACCAAGTGTTGGACTCCGAACGTATCGTTTAGAGGATATCAACAGTTGTGGGAGCAATTCCGAATGGTGAACCGCTTCGTACCCGCTTATGAGCAACTAGTTAAAGAGGAATCGAACCAAGTGATGGACTCCGAGCCTGTTATTTTTAGAGAGTTTCTCGCATCTCAAAGCAAACCAACTAGATTATTATAGACAAAGAATTCCCAGGAAATATCTCGCCTTTATTAAAGATGACTTAAGTGGCTGCTTCTGAGTTGCAAGCCACTCTTACATTTTGAAAAGAAAAATAACAAGGTAGATAAAAACACAAAATAGAAACTGCTCGACTCAGGAGTTGCTTGAAGTTGCTTGGAGCGGTGTTAAAACACCATCTTGGTACTTCATCAAGTGGTCAGCATTCCAAGTCTTCGGTATTCTCCTGCCCCCCGGGTCTTCGAGTTGGTACGCACCCGGGCGAATAACTATGGAGACCCTATATGGACCTTCCCAGTTGGGAGCTAGCTTGCCCTTCTTTCTTGGAAGAGATATTGACAGCTTCCAGAGCACTAGGTCCCCCTCTTTAAGATTAGCGGGGCGGACCTTCTTATCGTAAGACTGTGTTATTCTACATCGGTAGGTCTTTTGTTGGATGGAAGCTTTTTCGCAGATCTCATCGATGAGGTCCAAACTGTTGTGAAGCTGATTCGCATTCTGCTCTTCATTGTAGGCGATCAATCGGGGCAAAGGTAGGCCGAACTCTAGGAGGAGGATGGCTTCGGAGCAATAATTGAGATTGAAGGGGGACTCTCCTATCGGAGTTCTCTTGATGGTGCGATAGCTCCATAGCACGTTGGGAAGTTGTTTGACCCATAACCCCTTGGTGGATTTATCGAGCCACTTCTTTAGGCCGGAGAGTATTTGTCGATTAGCGTTCTCCGCTTAGTCGTTGGATTGAGGGTGGGATATTGAGGACAACCGCTGTTAGATGCCGAGGTCGGTGCAGAAGTTGCAAAAGGTTGCCCCTGCGAACTGGGTTCCGTTTTCGGTTACGAGGATACGAGGTACGCCGAACCGACAAATAATGTTCTTCCAGAAGAACTTCTGAATCTTGTTCTCCGTAATCGTTGCAAGGGGCTCGGCCTCGATCCACTCGGAGAAATAATCTATTGCCATGATGAGGAACTTCAGTTGGCCTGGCACTGGGGGAAACGGTCTGAGCAAGTCCATCCCCCACATTGCGAAAGGGAGCGGACTGGCCAAGGAGGAGAGCTGGGCTTGTGGTAGGCGAAGGATCGGAGAAAATCTTTGGCAGGATCCGCATTGGAGGACATACTGTTCAGAGTCGTTAAGAACTGTGGGCCAAAAGTAGCCGTAATTTAAAATTTTACGGGCTGGAGATCTTGCTCCAAGTGCGCGCCATACATTCTGCCATGAGCCTCTTTCAGGGTATAGTGTTCTTCTTTGGGGGAAGAGACATTTTAGGTAGGGTCTGCCTTCTATCTGAGTATAGGAGCATTTGTACATGACTCCTTCAATGAGTGTATACTGCTCGGCTTTGGTCCTGACTCTTCTTGCCTCTCTGGGGTCAGCTAGAAGAACTTCGTCTCTGAGGTATTCGAGTAGGGGTTTCATCCAGTTCTCCCCAAGTGTTAGGGGTAGGGATTCCATTGGTTCCGGGCTGTCTTCCTCGATGCTGGGTCTCAGGAGGATCTCTATCAAGACGGTCCGCTCCAAACCTTGGCGGGAAGAGGAGACGAGCTTCGAGAGGGCATCTGCCTGTGCATTTTTCTTTCGGGGGACTCGTTGGAGTTGAGCATCTTCAAATAAAGCTAGTAGCCCCTTCACCTTTGCCAAGTACTTGGCCATGCACTCGTCTCGTGCTTCGTACTCCCTAAACTCTTGATTCACGACTAGCTGTGAATCACTAAAGACCTTGATACGTTTAGCCCCTGCTTTGTGAACCATATAAAGTCCTGCTATAAGGGCCTCGTATTCAGCCTCGTTGTTCGACACGCGGAATCTTATACGGAGGGAGTATTACAGAACGAAATATTCTGGACTGGTCAAGATGACCCAGCCCCGCTTCCGTCGGTGCACGAGGACCGGTCAACATAGACGGTCGAGAACGGGGGTTCCTCAACCGACTTACAGGGGTCAGGAATGGTGCTCTCCACAATTTACTACCATTCATGATGCAGTGATTTTTCGATTGTACTCCCAGTCTTTTCTGTCATGTCTTTTTCTGTCATGTCTTTTTTCTGTTGTGTCTGGATTACATGGTCTGGTCATTTCCATTCCTGTGGGGGATAGTTGGAAATAGTTTTGGCATATTTTTTGGGCCGGATTCCGGTTGGCTTCGGCCATCGGCGACGCCGGAAAGTGATTGGATTACTTTCCTCTCGTCGAGTACTATTCCGTAATGTACTCACTTGCCAAAAATGGTTTCCGTATGAATGAGAAATGTAGGTCCAAAGTTGGATCCTCGAAATGTACTAACTTGGGCAGTTGGAATGGATAGTCCCACATCGAAAGATGGGAAAGATTTTTTCTAGTATATAAGCTAAAAAAATAGACTAGAGAGTGTAGCTCTGGGGTTACCAATAACGTGTAGTGGAGAGAGGACCTAGCTTGGGTTATGAGATGGTCTGGTCTGGCTCGACCTCTACTTCGGCCTCGGCTCGGCTCGGCTTTGGCTTGGTTTGGCTCATCAGTTACGTTTTTGAACCATTAATCTGCTGTTACAGAGTAATGAACCCTATTCTTCTATAAAACCAGTAATTTTTGTCTGCCAGAAGACAAGGTTTTTCAAAATCCGAATCTCCTTCGTCTTCTTCTTCTTCTTCTTCTTCCTCTGAGTCAGAGTCTGAGAGTACAACAGAGCTACTTGTTCACTGAGATCTCTGAAGCTAGGGTGCTGCTCTTCAGAAAAAGGTAATACAGTTGTATCCTGAGAAACAATTCGTCAACCACCGTCACACTACCCGCCGAATTTTGCTTTAAGGACAGAGATCTTAATCTCGACTCGGTATTGAAGTTTCTGGTTTGTTGTTTTATTTCATGTAATTGTATTTATTCACAAACATTGTTAGCAGTTTCCTATTTTATGAAATTCAAGTTCTAACATGTATATTTATAGGATACATCTCAATATCACTAGGTGTCATAACACATTTGACATGCTAGCTAAATAAAACCCACAAAAACCAATAGACTATCAACATCCTAGAAACCCACATTCATCACAAGAGTATCATCCATCAAAGGATAACAAAATCCATTACTCAGTCGTTCAACTTCATGTGATCCGTAATGCTCTTTCCATTCAGTTTAGCAGAGAAAAATAGTTTCTGAAGATCTCCGTAATTCACTGTCATATAATTTGCCTTGTTGCCTCTCATAATATCTGGATGGGGTCCAATTGAACAATCCTTATTTGGGCTGGAAAATGCTGGTATTGACAAGCGCTCTTTCTCTCTGTCTACTGATGATCTGTGTTCAATACTTTTATATATTCCATTGCTTATTATCCACATGAATTTAAGAAATGGTGCACTAGGGTCAGGAATGGTGCACCAGGGCTTGTGCCTTGATAGCTGTTCGGGGTTGGTAGCTGATGTCGTGCTAGCTCAGCTTTATGGACCATTTTCTTAGACGTCCCAATGTCTCGGGCTTGTTGAGAACTTGCTTCAGCGGCTGGTCGGTGAGAACAACCACCGACTGGGATTGAAAATAGGGGCAAAGTTTCCTTGCCGCCATGATCAACGCGTATGCCATCTTTTCGACCTTCGGGTAGCGGAGTTCTGCGTCCCTAAGGACCTTACTCACTTAGTAGATTGGGTGTTGCATCTTATCTTCCTCACTTACCAGGACGACACTAAGGCTCTGCTCCGAAGTTGCCAGGTATATGTAGAGGGTTTCGCCAGGCTTCGGTTTGCTCAAGAGTGGGGGGTTTACCAGGTAAGCCTTCAGTTGGTCAAAAGACTCTTGCTGTTGTTACCCCCACTCAAAGTCTTTCGGTCCTCTCAGGGCTTTGTAGAATGGGAGGCATTTCTCCCCTGACTTGAAGAAAAAATGCCCTATAGCTGCGAGACATCCCGTGAGCTTCTGCACTTTTTTAACATTGGAGGGAGGAGCCATATTGAGTATGGCTTTGATCTTCTCAGGATTGGCTTCTATGCCCCTTTGGCTCACCATGAATCTGAGAAATTTTTCGGATGAGACGCCGAAGGCACACTTGCTTAGATTCAATCTTATGTTGTGCCTTCTCAACACCCCGAAGGCTTCCTGGAGGTCAAGGACATGCTCCTGCCCGCTGATGCTTTTGACCAACATGTCGTCCACATAGAATTCCATGTTACGGCCTATCTGGTTTGGGAAAACCTTGTTAACAAGGCATTGGTACGTAGCTCCGGTGTTCTTCAACTCGAAAGGCATAACCCGGTAATAGTACAGGCCTTGGTCGGTAATGAACGAGGTCTTCGGAATATCCAGAGGGAACATCCGGATCTGGTTATACCTCGAGAAGGCATCCATGAAGCCGAGGAGTTCGTGGCCGGAGGTAGCATTGATTAGATCATCAATGCTCGGGAAGGGAAATGGGTCCTTCGGGCACACCTTATTGAGGTCAGTAAAGTCGATACATATTATCCAGCTCTCGTTGGCCTTTTTGACCATCACTACATTGGATAGCCACTCGGGGTAATTCACCTCCTAGATGAACCGAGCGTTCAAGAGCTTCTCGACCTCTTCTTTGATGGCTTGTTGGCGCTCGGGAGCAAACTTATGTCACTTTTGCTGGATAGGTTTGAATCCTGGAGCAACGCTGAGGTGATGCATCAGGAGCTCTTCTGAGATTCCGGACATATCAGTCGTGGACCAGACGAAAAGATCGCGTTTTTCCCTTATGTATTGGGAGATGTCTTCTTTGATGGAGTGTAACACCTCGAATTTGTAAAATACCGAAAATACTTGTTTTTATATATTTGGAGTGGTGAAAAATTATTTTTGATATATTTTATTTAAATATTGATATCGGTGTGGATATTTGTGGTATATTGGTATTATTGATATATTGAAGCCATGAGTTGAGATTTTATGTGAATAAATATTGTTTATTTTACTTTATAATTTTGAAGGATTACTACGAGATAATTGTAATGTATTTTGTATTGTTGGTGCTATTAAAGAAAGGAGTTGGGGTTTATTTGAAATAGTTTGGAGAGTTGGGGGCTGAATTGTTAATATACCTTTATATGTTTATATACTAATATTACTTATTATTAATTTTTTTCAAAAACCCCCTTCTCCCCTCCTCCTTCTTTCCTTTTCTCTTCCCTGTGTCTATCCCGACCGGAAGCAAAGAGCCCCGAAACCCACTTCGGCTCTCTCTCTCCGCCCAATCCACCCAAATACTCTATAATTTTTCAATTAATTTGAGGGGTAGACTAAGTGAAGGGCTCTCTACATCGTGGTAGCGTCAGATTTTTGAAAGGATTTCGGGAAGGTAAACCTTAAACCATTTTATTGTATGAAATTGAGTTGGGTTAACTTCTATTGAGTAGGAATATTACGGTAGAGAGATTTAGAGATGTTGGAAGTGGTAGATGTGAGGAATTAGTAGATTATTAGAGAGATTGCAAGTTGCTAATAAATTAGGGTTTTGGGTTTGTAAAAGAGAATTGTATATGTGAGAATTTTCTCTTTCACAGTAGTAGAATTTTAGTAGAACTATTAGAATGAGTTGGGGGTGATTTTAGTAATTGTTTAGGGATAAACATCCCGTAGGAATTTAAATATTACGTGCAACGCGCGTGTGCATCCCAGACGTTCGATAAAACGCCTGAGTGATATTAGAATTAGTGTTGTTATTTTCTGTGGTTGATTTGGATGTTTTGAGCCTTAATTGCTTTGAAACTTGATAATAGGAGACGTTAGCGACTTTGGATGCGGGATGGAGAAGTGATGTCCCGAGTCTTCCCGGGCGGTTAAGTGAGTATGAATATATTTACATATTTATTGTTTTAAGAAAATCTTAATATAATACGAACGATTGATATGAATTACGGAATAAGGTGTATTTATATATGGGAATTAGTGTTTGGTGTTGGTGTGTAATATGACGATTAATTACTCATGTCCCTTGTGTATTGATATAAACTTATAGATAATGGAATAGATATATATATATATATATATATATATATATATATATATATATATATATATATATATATATATATATACGGGGATGAGTTATATTTATATAAGATGTCGGTATATGGTGAATTGTTGTGATTTTGAATATCCAGGGTGATGGTCACGTATTGGGTGTATATATATATATATATGATGTTGTGATGTGTTGATCTACTAGGCGTATGCAAACCTGTGATATTGAGATGATAAATAGTATGATATACTCATGATGTGTGGGGTAATGATAAAATAAATAATACGGTACAGTTGTGATGTGTAATATTATGATGTGATGATTTTTATGTTAATTATAGTGATATTTCTTTTGTGAGATGCATTGAAAGGGGTAAGTGAGTTGGTGATCATTGTTTGTGCGAATAAGTAAATAAAAGGGGAGATGCTATAATGATAAAGGGTGATGTTAATATGAAAAGAAAATGTTAATAGCAATAATTTCGGTTGACTTGAGTTGATACCCCAGGATGGACCTGGGAGTGTAGATACCTCCGGATAGACCGGAGAGAGATATGATACCTCAGGTGGGACCTGAGAGAGAGTTGATACCCCAGGATGGACCTGGGAGTGTAGATACCTCCATATAGATCGGAGAGGGATATGATACCTCAGGTGGGACCTGAAAGAGAGTTGATTCCCCTGGATGGAACTGGGAGAGCAGATACCTCCGGATAGACCGGAGAGAGATATGATACCTCAGGTGGGACCTGAGAGAGAGTTGATTCCCCAGGATGGACCTGGGAGAGAAGATACCTCCGGATAGACTGGAGAGAGATATGATACCTCAGGTGGGACCTGAGAGAGAGTTGATTCCCCAGGATGGACCTGGGAGAGCAGATACCTCCGGATAGACCGGAGAGAGATATGATACCTCAGGGTAGACCTGAGAGAGAGTTGATTCCCTAGGATGGACCTGTGAGAGCAGATACCTCCGGATAGACCGTAGAGAGCGTTGATACCTCAGGGTAGACCTGAGAGAGAATTGATACTTCAGGCTAGACCTGAGATACAGTGAATATGATATGAAATGTGAATGAGAAAGAGGATGAAGTATTTGGTGTAAGATGAAATGAAATAGTGAAGTAAGTGTATTTTGAGTTAAGAATAAAGGATAAATAAGTAATTATGTGATGAGACTCAGAAAATACGAAAGTGTATTATTGTGGATTAAATGAATGAATTGTGTTATGATAATGAATACGGGAAGTAGAAAGAATGCATTATGTACCTTATAAAAGAAAGAAAATGAGATATGAGTTAGAGTATGAAAGGAAGTGATAAATGTAGTACGTGGTTAAATTAAAATGAGAACAATAAAAGATACATGTGTTGTTATGAATAGAACGTAGTAATTGTATTGTGTATGTGATCATTAAAGTAAAATACAGTGTGATATAAGTTGTTACACCTTGGAATTGTGTCAAGGAACTACCTGCCCACTATTTCTGTGGAAATTGTGGGAACTACCTGTCTTGGCATAATTCGCAGGGTGAGTTGGTATAATAGTGATAAGGCTTGATGGAAATAAGAAATAAAGTAAAGTGACGATGATAAATGATTGAAGTGAATTAATAACCAAGCTATCGGCTGGGGATGTGATGTGATACTACCCAGACCACGTGTTTGGGGTGAGGTGATTATTACCCAAGCTATCGGCTTTGGGGTGTGATATATTATTGCCCAAACTATGTTTGGGATATGGAGTAGAAACTGATGAGAATGAAAGTGAGATCAATGATAATTTAAGTTATGAGTGAAGATGAAAGTAAGTTATCAATTAGATTGAATAATAACTAAATGAAATACTGAGATGTGAATGAGCTATGAGGCATGCTTTGGATGCAATGAGAATAAACATTCTAATTAGAGAGGTGCTAATGATGTGATGAAATGCAAGTCCCTCGCATAGTGAAATGAAATGTGATATTTATGTTATACGACATAAATGAGTGGGATATTCTGGAAATGTGCGTATGTTTAGGAGGCTATAAAAAAATAGATAATTGTAATGTTATTCATTAAATTAATTACTTGTAATGAGATGTCATGATGATGTAGATGGTATGGTTGTTTGTATGTGTGCAGTGTGTGTAACGAGAGAAAGGTGGTGAAAATGATTATTAAAGAAAATATACCGTGATATAATACTAGTGAATGAAGTGTGTGGCTTATAAAGATGAAGAAAAGATGTAGTAAGATCATGTGTGTGTATATATATATAAAGAAATGCTTCTGTGGCAATAATTGTGGAAGGATCGATATTTGTGTCAGGGGATTCAACCGTAAAGGTAATGGATCGTATGTGACTTTGTCTTATGCTAATATAGGATATATATGTCGTTAGTGTGATGTATATAGAGAATTGGGTGAAGTTATGGATATGTATACAGTTGAATGCAGATTTGAAGAGTAGTTGGATATAAATCATATTGGTGATGTTTGTAAGTTCAGATTTCAGGTTGCATCATCTTAACTTGCTATTTGTAAGTTAAAAGTATTTTCTTTATACCATTTTAATTTATTTATTAGATTAATAATTATACTCACACCAGAAATGGCTAACCCCTTAGTGTTTGGAGGGTTAAGGGAGTCCGAGGACTACCCTAGATCCCTTACTGTTTCAGGTCCTCGGCAGTACAGAGGTGAGACGTAGATTTCGTAGAGTGAAGTTATTCACATTAAATTTTATGTATAAGATTAGTGATGTGAATAGTAGAATCTATGGTTTAAATTGTAATTTGAATGTATAAGCTTGTAGATGATGATGGTGAGTATAGTACGAAGTGGTATGGTATGTTTGTGACCCGTACCCACCTCGTTGTGGTGTACCGGGCTCTGTGGTAGGTTTTACAAAGGTTTTTCTAAAATTTTTACCTCGTTTTCAAAAAAAATTATGGTTTTTATTTGATATTTGATATTCTATTATGAGTTTGGCCCCCAGAGCATGATATTATATTGCATGTGTGATTCTGCTCATTTTGGCCTGGGGAGCCCATGATATTATTGCGTGTGATGTGAGCTACGGAATTTAGAGCAGAATTCCGTAAGCTTTTTGTGTTTTGGGGCAGAAATTACAGGGGAAACTCTGCCAAAATTTTTATTGAAATATAAATATTTTAGTTTATGTTTAAAGTGATATAGAAATTGAAAGATTTGAGTTTGGAGTCAAAAAAAAAAAAAATTGGGGCGTTACATGGAGGGGGAAAGGGCCTTGCTGATCTGAAATGTCTTGGTGGCATCTCCTTCCGAGAAGGCAACTTCTTCTAGCTCGTCCACCAGCTCGGAGATGGTCTGACTACTTCCTTGTGGGAGTTCGAGAGCTTCAAGGGAGAGGACCGGCCCTCCCAATGAGGTCATGTAACATTTACGAGCCACTTCCTGGCTCCCTCTTACTTCTCCCACTTCTGCCGAGGTGGGGAACTTTATTTTCATATGATAGGCCGATTGTATGGCCTGGAGGGTGGCCAAACCTGGTCGACCCAAGATGACGTTGTAGGCGGCCTTGACGTCTACCACCATAATGTCCATCGGCTCGGTCTGGGTAATCGGGGTTTTGCCAGCGGTCACGTCAAGTGTTATTACTCCCTCGATCGTCACCGGCACTCCGGTGAATTCGTGAAGAGTGTAACCAGCTGGCTTGAGCCGATTTCTTGACAGTTGAAGGCCCTGGAACGCCTCCAAGAAGAGAATATTGACCGAACTGCCATTGTCCACTAGGATCCGGTGTACGTCGAAATTGGCCATTCAAAGGTTTATAACAAGGGCATCGCAATGGGGCGTGCGGACGCCCTCTAAGTCCCTATAAGAAAATGTAACAGGAACCCCAAGGCCCCTGGGAGGAGGATGGCTCTGTACGGCGTTCACTTCTCGGACGAAGGATTTTCGGGAGGAGTTGGAATCCCCCCCCATTGGGCCTTCGTGTATGAGGTGCAGGATGGCCTCGTCTTCGCCATCCGGAGTCTCTGCACGTTGTTCGGCTTGTCTGTTAGCACCCCTGGGAGGCAGAGGTAGATCGGCCCTGTCCTTCCTCATGAACCTAGCGAACTGCACTCTCTGAATGAGGGCCTTGATCTCGTCCTTCAGGGCCCGACAGTTATCTGTGTCGTGGTCGTGGTCCCTATGGAAGCGGCACCACTTATCCCAGTTTCTCTTCTTCCTGGGGGTGTTCATCTTTGGAGGTGGCGATAGAGGACCCTCCTTCCCAACTTCCATCAAGATGGCCGAGACACTCGCATCGAACGGAGTGAACTTCTCGAAGCGGAAAAGATGGCGACGTTGACCCCCATTGTCATTATGGAGCTTCTTAGCTCCTTCTTCTTCAGCAGTCTTTCGTTTGTTCCCGGAAGATGACCCTTCAAAAGTGGGGCAGTTGAGGGCTTCTTCAGCTCGGATGTACTTCTCACTCCTGAGAAGGAGTTATGAGAAGTCCCAAGGTGGCTTCTTGGCCAGGGATGCCCTGAGATCGGGGTTAATGACATTGGACAGGAAAGCAGCCGAGGCCACAGACTGATCCAGAGAGGCGATAGATCTGGCCTCCGCGGTGAACCGCTTGACGTAGTCCCTCAGCCGCTCGTCCTTCCTTTGACTGAGGAAGAGCAAAGAGGTGCTTGTCTTTTCGGAGCGGCGGCTGCTCGCGAAGTGGGTAAGGAAGAGACCTTCGAACTGGTTGAAGGAGAAAATGGAGGCTAGAGCAAGTCTGGAATACCACTCCCGAGCGGGCCCCTTGAGCGTGGCTGGGAATGTTTTGCAGAGAAGGGCGTCGGAGGCACGATGGATCATCATGAGAGTTTTGAAACTCTCAATGTGATCGGCGGGGTTCGACACCCCGGTATAAGACACAAAATGCAGAGGCTTGAAGTTCTCTGGGACGGGGGCTTCCATGATAGTGCAGGAGAATGGGGGTCTACTCGGGCAGAGGTTCCTCGCCCGTTGTTCCTCCTCTATATCGAGTTGACCGAGGCGCCTCTCCATCTCGTGGAGATGGTGGTAGACCGAGTCCTCCCTTCGGTCATGCCTCGGTGAGCCCCGAGACTCGTCTTCAGGTAGAAGTGGGCTGGGGCTGCGGCGGCAATAGCTTGGAGTAGGTCATGGACTGGGGGTGCGATGGCGATGGCTCAGAGCTGACTGAGGACTGGGAGAGCAACGGCGATGGCTCGGAGCCGGCTGAGGACTGAGAGGGCGACGGCGACTGGGGGCCCATTAGTCATTGTTGGAGGCGACGTTGAGTGCCCGAAGGACTGCCTCCTGGAACTGTTGGAACTCCGCCCTCGTGATGGGGGTCTTCTGCTCCCGATGAGCTCGAGGGGCAGGACGGCTAGCCGGGGAGCGACTTCTTCTCTTGCGGTGCTGGGGCGACTCTCTCCGTCTCCTGGGAGAGTTGGACCCTCTGCGATCTGTCCTGCAGGATGACCGGTCCCTCTGATGCTCTCGGCGAGGGTTCCCATCATGGGTCCGCCTGTCGTCCAGGCGGATCCAAAGATCTGTCTCGTTCTGCCGGTAGTTGAGAACATCTCGTAGATCTTTAGGTGTCAGTATGGGAGGCCATGGAGTCGGAGGAAGGGTTGTGTATGGAGACATGGATCTGATGAAGGGGTTGCTTTTGGCGACTTCGGCGAGAGGGTTCTCTAATAGCCACTTGAGGCCCTTGAGGTTGCTGAACGGGTTGAGGGATCGGTTGTTCGAGCTACTGGACTGGCTGGACGGGCGGAGGGAGACCCTCTGGAGGCGGAGGTGGGATAGAAGTTGTTCTACGGTTGGAGACCACAGACTTTCCTTTCTTCGGAGGCATGGCTAGGAGTTGCTTTTGCTGATGGAGTAGGGTTGGTGTCACGCCCGGCTTCCCAAAAAGAATAAGGAATATGGATACGAGACAAAATCCCAGCGAATGATTTTCATCATCCATAAGTTGTTCAAGAATCTTTACAATATTTCACAAGATAATCAGAGTCGGAAACAAAAGATACAACCAGGCATGCATAATTGAAACAAGATACCAACAGAAATTTCTTGAAACCAAATATAATAATCTCAAATAATCAAATTCTGAACAAGTCAAATATCCTGGGTCACATCGCCCAAGTACAAGATAAATATCTAAGTAATCAAGTATATCTTATTCAAGTTCAAGCAACAATAATAATAACAATTAAAGCAGAAAATTCAGCACTAGTATCTCATATCTTCAATGCCATCGGGCAGCTGACCATCCTGATTTGCAATTAGTAAATTTCAAGAAAAGGAAAAAGAAAACAAGTACCCGTCAATTGTAAGTTACGGGCCACTTATAATGTAGGATACAATTACATGGGATAGGTAAATCTAACTAACAAGCCTAGCATGATATAATCATGATAACAGAATATAAATCATGGCATAGCAAGATGAGCAAGTATAATAGCATGTGTCGAGTGTCAAGTAAACAAATGTCATGAATCAAGTAACCAGTATCAAGAATCATGTAATCATGTAGCATGTATCAAGTATCAAATCTCATGTATCATGTAGTCAAGCATCAAGTGGGCATGTATCATATTCAAGTGTCATGTATCAAGTCTTATAGTTATTACTATCTAGGTAGCACTTCATGCGCCCCAAAAACATAACACATGGTTGCTACAACAAACAGTTTCGCTTTAAATTTCATAGGGGACCATACAGGACAGTGTACTCAGGGACAAGCTCCAAGTATCATGTAAATAAGCTCCATTGTCATGTGTGTACGTGTCATGTATATCGTGTTAAGCTCCACATGTATACATGCTCCAATAACCACCAGTTTCTTCCGAGCACACATTTCTGCACTATCCACTACTAGATCTTTCCCTTAACCCCGGCTTGGTTATTTTATTATTATTGTCAAACAAGCATGTATAGGTGCAAAACATATCAGGAATAACATGGCATGATCATGTAAGAAGTTCAAGTTGCAAGATAAACATGTGTGGGTACAAGATAACATATAACAGGGTAAAACGACTATCTTTCTAATTCATGACAGCAAGATAGCGTTGTACTAAAATAGTGATTCCCGCTAATACAAACATGCAAACCTGAATCCGTCGGAGAATCTGGAAAATAGACTTCCGACTGAATCCAGCAAGTATAATCAAGTCATATGTTGTTTCACAAAATCATAACTCAAAACTGATTTAAATCCAGAAAAAGAGTTCAGGCAGAATTCAGAAAATCAAATTCTCAGTCAGGAAAACAGCATCAAAACTCAATAAATAAATCCACAAGAAATCTGGGGTATTCCCATATCTGTCTAGTATCAAAATATAAATTTTCATAATTTTTCAGTAAAATTAGATTAGTCATCAAAAATCAGAAAACATCAAGAAACGATAGTTTGGCAAATCTGAAATTTCCAACATAGCTGTACGAAAACTATAATATCTCGCAAATCATGAAACGAAATCCAAATCCGCCAAAGGGATATGAAAATAGAAAATAATAAATAACTTTCATATTTCACAAATATTTTTCATACAGTCAAAGAAATCAGGGTGAAAATACGATTCTTTACAGAACAGCGAGTAAAATACAACAAGTATAATCTTTATAAACAAGCGCGAGGGCATATAAAATTCATCAATAAAATCCACCAAAATTCTGGGGAATCTCTAACTAGATATAGAAATACTGACCAAAGTTTCAGATCAAAATAATATGTGTAGCACAAGTATCAAAATAATTTAGTCATCAAAATCACCAACAAACGAAATATGGAAAAGATCTACACCTCTGTAGTAAAACAGTCATATCTCACACATACGAAAACAAAATCGATTAAAGTCAGAGGGGTTGGAAAAGACGAAATCCTCTACAAATCATGTTTTATACAGAAATTAAAATTCTGATCTTAATATGGTCTAAATTGCTGATCAAGACAGATCATCGACAAAACACAGAACTTCCTCAAAAACCTAAATCAATATACATCCAACGAAACTTGATCCAAACACAACCAAATATGAAATTGAGTCTACCAAGTGTCCAAACATCATGAAATAGGGTATACGACATGTCCACAACAAGTCTAATACATGGATCTCAGCAAATAGTCAAATTCTCACAAATAGTTCACATACATGATCAAGTCAAGAACGGGCGAAAACCTAGTTGTTTCATATCGAATTTGTGTCGTAAGTCAACTATGGTCAAATAGCACTATACAGACAAAACCCAACAAGAATAACACAAGTGTCGTCTCTAGAACCCAACTACATTATAGGTGGTATTTTTGACTTGTATCATACAAAGAAATTTGAGTACAAGTTACTTGGCCTATCCGAAGACGACGAACGACGAAAATCAAGAATAACGGGAACGGATCCCGACAACGAGAAAAACCCACGAACGAAAATTCATGAACGAATAAATCCAAGCAAACTTGAGTGAAAATCTCCACACAAACAACTCCACAAAAGAGAGATGATCAAGAGAGAGGCGACGGCAACGGTGGCTTGCGGCCATGGGGTAAATCAACGCTGGCGAGAGGATGAGAGAGACTAGGGATCATATAGTGGTGATGGTGCGAAGGGTGATCAGCCAAGAGATGGGGGCTCTCGAGTATGGGGAGATGGTCGGGATGCCCAGGCCGGGAATGAGGGGTCTCGACCTGGGGTGATCGGGCTGTGTGTGCGGGGTGGCACAAGCAAGGAGGAAGGGGTCGGGGTTTAGTAGATGGAGGCTAGGGTTAGGATTAGGGTTTAGGGAGAGAGAGAGGTAGTATATATATATGAGGGAATTAGGGTTTAGTAATACAAGTTGGGTTATTGGGTTGTGGGTACATTAGGAGTAGTAATAGCATTTGTTTAATTAGGCTTTAATTAGGATACAAATTGTATAGGATATCAAATGGATTGTGGATTTAATTTGGATTTGGTAATTCTATTAGGGATCAAACAATTGGATTGGGAATAGGATGAGCAACCAACACCACCATAAGCACCCAAAAACACAAAATAAAGAAGACATGAACCAAATGAAATAAAGAACAATAATAACGAAGAACGAAACAAAAGGACAACCAATCAACCACAAGGGCTAAAAAATAAAATAAAACGAATATATATTGAAAACAACTCCAATATAAGGTTCAGAAAGAATACAAGAGAGAAAATACACAAAAACGAAAAATACACTCAAAAATACACAGAATAAAAAATAGGGGTTACAGTCGGATTGCTATTCGAGTTCCCACAGACGGCACCAATCTATTGCCGCTGATTTCGGTGTGGGGGCAAACAGATTAATTTGTGGGTTCGTGAGGAATCGAATGGGTCAAACCTGAACACCTCCTTCACTGTTTGACTGGCTCCTTGCTGCTGCCGCTGACCTGCACAAAGTTCGAAACACTGGGGATGGACCCGGTGACGAACCCTCCGACGCTCTTGTCATTACTCAGAAAAGAATATGAAAGAGCTTTAAAGAGTGATCAGCTTGTAACGGCATGAGGAAGGGGATATTTATAGTCGCCGTGGGGATCTGTTTCGAGATAAGAACAAATCTCTACTCTCTGGTGTGGATGGATAGAAGTTGTTAGAACCACCTCCTAAGGATAAGAACGAGTCAGGATTTCTCCATATCCTTATGAACTGGCTCTTAACGGGTTGGGACCCGTACCCAGTTGAATGGATCCGTTCATGGGTTATTGGGCCTTTGAGAAGAGACTCAGTTTCCATTTCGAACCTGTTTGTAGGTGAAATTACCGTCTTGCCCCTGTAAACTTTAAGATTTGTGCTCGATTTGAACGGACTCGATTTAATCTCATTTTTAGCCATATCAATCGTAATCTACCAAATGACCTCCTACATGATGTCATTGTTTCTTTTCATAATTTTCAGATACAAGAAATGACCAAATACCCTATACTATATTCAAAAGAAAAAAAATGAAATCTTCACCCTTACACTATAATTTCCTGATATATGAAATGACCAAAATACGCATATACTATATGGTGGTGATGGGGTGTTTGGTTGGTCGAGAGTGGGAACGCGAGAAGGGGATGAGTAGGTGTTATTACTACTACAATTAGCAATCTGCACGTGCAGTGCACGTTTTTTTTCTTAAGCTTATACATATATCAAAGTGGATTTCTTTGCAGTCATCAAATGTTATAAAATAGCAAAGGTGAACAGAATTTGATCGGATGAAACTTGAAGTTTCGTCTAGCGGAAAAAAAAATTGTATTTTTTTATATTTTTTGACCGAATTAAATATTTTAATAATTTAAATCGGCAGACAAAACTTAAAGCTTCGTCGGAGCGAGAGAAAAAAAAAAAAAATCCCCACGGACCATGGGTTTTCAAAAATTTTCAATCCCCCAGGTGGCTTCATCAAACCCACTAACCATCGTAAACCCACTAACCATTATTAACTAAGCATCTAATCAATTATTAAATTGGCTAATTAGATACTAAGTATAATTAACTAATTAATTATTAAATTAATTAATTAACTTAATAAATATGCTCAATTCACGGGCAAAAGTTCAAGTTTCGTCCGAGCGCTTTTCACAATTTCGAGGGTTTATTAATTTTAAAAATGTCTCTATTTTGATCGGACGAAACTTGGGAGTTTCTTCCGATAGATTAAAATAATATAAAATATTTCGGATGAAACTTGAAGTTTCGTCATGTATAAAATGCATATTGCTATATACTCTCTCATATATAACAATCTACTGTAGCGATTATGGTAAAATATGCATAAATAGCAAACGACTGCCGCAATCGAAATGCAAAAATATGTATATTATGCAAATATAGCAAGATGTTCTTACGAGGTTTTTCTTTTTAATCTCAAACAGCAATACTTGTAAATATTTTTAAAATTTTAAAAAAATCAACTACGATGGCAGTGTATGCTACTTTTTCCATCAATGACTTTTAACGTAAGGCTGATTTTTTTCCTTATAAAACCATCAGTCGTTGGGATTTGGTTGTTACTTCAATTATGTGGAACCTTTGGCTAGATCGAAATGATTATTGTTTCAATAGTGTTAATCATAGATTTTTCTTTCTGATGCACAAAATTCATTTATGTTGTTATGAATGGACAGGACCAGGAAGAAGATGCGATTGGGAGAGGAGGAGGAGTAGTTCCATCGGAGGTTGGGATAGCTCCTCCAAGAGATGGAGATGGAGGCATCAAAGCTTTTTGGTTTAGTTGTTGCTATGTATTTTGATGTAGCTTGTTCTTTGCTAAGACGTTGTATCGTAGGTGTGTGATTTTCCATATTGCTTGCCTACGGCCTGCTTTTGTATCTTTATGAACTGTTTCGTTAAATTCTCTTTAATGAAGCGATGACCTTGTCATCTTTTAATTTAAAAAAAAAAAAAAAAACATCAGTCGTTGTTTGCGCAAGTTCCTTGTTGCATTGGGTGTGTATTTCTTTCATATTAAAATATAATACCTTTAATCCTGAAATTGTTGTGATGAGATTTGAAGTTCGTGGCAATGCTTTACCGACTTGGCTCGCTACAAATCACTATACTTGATTTGCTTCGAGAACTTGACTGTCAATGTTTTCGGTATCTGATATGGGTCAGGAATAAACGTGGCTCATTCTGGGCCACTGGATCCCCTCAGGATACGCGCTCTTTCTGATCCTTCAGATCTGCCACGTCAGCGCCGGAAAACTGCCCGGAGCTCTGCCACGTCAGACCGGAAACCGCTCCGGCGCCTGCCACGTCAGCCCTATACCGCCCGGATTTCCACCGCTTCAGCCACTCGGGTAATCGGGTCCGGCCCAGCCCCAAACGGGTCTGGACCCGATTGGCATCCCCTATAAATACCAGACCTTCCCCCCTATCTGCAGGTAATCAATCTTTTCCCACAAAAACCCTAGTTACTGTTACTCTTATCTTAAGTGACTGACTAGATCGTCGGAGAGTCTGCCACCAGGACCAACCCTGGTGTTTCGAGACCGTCTGTAGGTACGCCAGACCTCGGATCCGAGCCACCTGATCCGAGCCGAGCATCCAACGTCACCTCACTCCCGCCTGTCACAGGTACCGTTCGGCCAGCCGAGGGTCGTCAGACCAGTAGCTTCCTCCTTCAAATACAAATCGAGTAAGAACTCACACCTGGTGCATCCACACGTCTCCCAGAAACAAACCGCATCAGGTTGGCACCGTCTGTGGGAACGCTACTTCAGAAGCCGACCCGAGCCCGACCACCAAGGTACCTCAGCAGCCGAGCTCTCATGGCTCCCAAAGCCAAGAATGCTGCTACCTCCGCACCCCAGCGGGACTTGCCCCCGTCGTTTGCCCCCGTCGAGCCACGCACATCTAAGCAAGGGGCCCCCCGTCAGGGACCCCAGAGGAGCGCCACCCGTCCAGTCCAACCCGACCTACGAAGGGTAATCATCAACCGGCAGGTTAGTCGCAGCGGGGGAAGGGCCGCTTCTAACTCGGCCCCGAACCATCCAAGACCACCGCCCGAAGGACGTAGGCCAGAGCTCAGCCGCGTCGGACGGCAACCTTCAGACCGACCGAACCGGGTCGACGGAGCCCCAGTCACTCACCAAGAGTTCCAGGACTTCCGAAAGGAAATTCTTGGGGCTCTCCGACGGGCCCCCAGAGAGGAAGTCCGCCATTCCCAAACCAGGTCGGACGCCGAGGCCAGCATGTCCCGCCCATCAACAATCCCGCCAGAGGACGATGGCGAACTCCTAAGGCGCCTCCAAGAAATGGAGGATCACCTCGATCACATAGGCGACGACGGCCACGCAACGGCTCTGGGGTACAGACCTGTCCGACCTCCTTTCTCCGCCCTCATCCTCCAAGCAGAAATACCACAGAATTTTCGACCTCCTCAGTTCGAGACCTATGACGGCGAGGGGGATCCTGCTGATCACATGGAGGGTTTCAAAACCCTGATGATGATTCACAGCGCTTCAGATCCCCTGCTGTGCCGAGCCTTCCCTGCCACCTTCCGAGGTTCAGCTCGTGAATGGTTCTCTAAACTGACCCCCGGCTCCATTTATTCCTTCGACCAACTAGAGGCTAATTTCCTTGCCCACTTTGTCACCAGCCGGAAGGCCGAGAGGACGAGCGCCTCTTTACTCGGACTCAGACAGATGGAGGGGGAGTCACTCAGAGTGTTCGTCCGAAGGTTCACTGCAGAGGCGAGGTCGGTTTCCTCCTTAGATCCTGGCGTCGCCTCCGCGGCATTTCAGCACAACGTCCGTCATGGACAGTTGAAGGCCTCTCTGGCAAAGAAACCCCCCATCGACTTTCCCGACCTCCTCAACAGGGTCGAGAAGTACATTAGGGCAGAAGGGGCCCTGAATCCTGAAGATCCCAGGGAGGCACCCGGGAAGGGAAAGCGGAAGTCCAAAGAAGTCGAGCCATCAAAAAAGGCTCCAAGGGACGCGGGCGCCATGAAGAAAGTCCCACCGGTCCCTCGCTTTGAGAGGTATACCCCGCTAACCCAAAATGTGTCCTCCATTCTCTTGGAAATCAAGGACAGGGACCTCGTTCAATACCCCCCTCGTCCGTCCAACAACACCAACAAGAAAAGGGATCAGCGGTTCTACTGCCGCTTCCACCGGGACAACGGGCACGACACGGATCACTGCCGTGCCCTGAAAGACGAGATCGAGGCCCTCATTCAACGAGGGTACCTTCGGGAGTACAAGCGAGATGAAGCTCAAGGGCAGAGGGACACGAGGAATAGGAGAAACCCACCTCCTCCTCGAGCTCCCCTGCAGCTCCTCGAGCGAGAGCCTAAGCTCGAAGAGCCTGACGGCCAAGCCATATTACACTGCGTCCACGGGGGACCCATGGAAGGGGAGTCCAATACTTCCCGCAAGGCGTTCATCCGGGATGTCAACGCCGTCCAAGGTCCTCTCCCCCCTCAGATTCAACAACTCCCTGTCTCCTTCTCAGTGGAAGAGTTGGAGGGGGTGCGGCTCCCACATTGCGACGCCCTCGTTATCAATCTCAACATGGCAAATTTCGATGCTCGGCGGATCCTTGTAGATAACGGGAGTTCGGTTAACATCCTGTTCCTCGAAGTTTTCGAGAACCTAAAGCTGCCCCGTAGCAAGCTCAAGCTGGCGGGGTACACCTTGCACGGATTTTCTGGAGTCCCGGTGACGATCGAGGGGATCGTCACACTGGACGTCACGGCAGGTACAACCCCAAACCGGAGAACCGAGTCCATGGACTTCATGGTTGTCAACGTCAAGGCAGCCTACAATGCAATACTCGGTCGTCCGGGCCTCTGCTCTCTCCAGGCTGTCCCCTCGGCCTATCACCAGAAGATGAAGTTCCATACCAGTACCGAGGTAGGGGTGGTCCTAGGGAACCAGGAAGCTGCTCGCTCATGCTACATGACAGCAATCGGGAGTGGCCTGTTTCCCCTCGACGCCGTCGAGATGCAGCCCCATAGGACCCAGCCAGAGCCGGAGTCGGCAGACGAGCTAGAAGATGTCTCGTTCGAGACAGGGGATCCGTCAAAATTGTTTCGAGTAAGTCGCTCCCTCACCCCTCACCTTAAGTCCGACCTCATCACCTGCATTCGCCGCAATGTCGACTTCTTCGCCTGGAAGCCCTCTGACATGCCCGGTATCTCCGAGGATCTCATCATGCACAAACTCAGCATGATCCCCGGGTCGAAGCCGGTTGTCCAAAAGCAACGTAAGTTCGCTCTGGAGCGACAACAGGCAGTGAATGCGGAAGTCGACAAGTTCCTGGCTGCACGCTTCATCCAAGAAGTCAGCTACCCCGAGTGGCTGGCGAACGTCGTCATGGTCAAGAAGGCGAGCGGGAGCTGGAGGATCTACATAGATTTTACGGACCTCAACAAGGCGTGCCCGAAGGATCCATTCCCCCTCCCCAGAATCGATGCTCTCATCGATGCAACATCGGGTCACGAGCTCCTATCCTTTATGGATGCATTTTCGGGCTACAACCAGATCCGCATGTTCCCTCCCGACATCGCCAAGACATCCTTCGTTACAGACCAGGGGCTGTACTGCTACAGGGTCATGCCCTTCGGGCTGAAGAACGCCGGCACGACCTATCAGAGACTCGTCAACCGGGTCTTCAAGGAGCAAATCGGGCGCAATATGGAGGTATATGTGGACGACATGCTCGTCAAGAGCCAGCGGGGGGGAGGATCACGTCGCCGATCTAGAAGAGGCCTTTGGGGTACTTCGGACCCATAACATGAGACTCAATCCGGCCAAATGCGCCTTCGGCGTCTCCGCGGGAATGTTCCTTGGCTTTATTGTCAGCCAGCGAGGCATCGAGGTGAACCCCGAGAAGATCCAGGCCATTTTAGACATGGCTCCTTCCAGGAACATCAAAGAGGTCCAGCGGCTGACGGGGAGACTGGCGGCCATCGGCCGTTTCCTCTCCAAGTCTGGAGAGAAGTCTCTTCCGTTCTTCAAAGCCCTGCGCGGCACCGGGGGGTTCGAGTGGGGTACCCAACAGCAAGAGGCCTTCGCCCAATTGAAGGAGTACCTCGCAAACTTTCCCCTCCTCAGCAAGCCCGAACCAGGATAGCCACTCTGGCTCTACCTTTCAGCCTCGAAGAAGGTGCTCAGTGCCGTTCTCGTTTGGGAGGAAGAGAGATCACAGAAGCCTCTGTACTATGTTAGCAAGGTCCTGCTCGATGCCGAGACCAGATACTCTCGGATGGAGAAAGTTGCGTACGCCCTGGTCATGGTCTCGCGAAAACTCCGCCCATATTTTCAATCTCATTCCGTCTAGGTACTGACTGACCAACCCCAGAAGGCCGTACTCTACAAGCCGGAAAGCTCGGGTCGACTCGTCAAATGGTCGATTGAGCTCAGCCAGTATGACATTGGCTATCAACCCAGAACAGCCATCAAGGGGCAGGCGCTCGCAGAATTCATTACGGAGTGCACCATCTCCGAGCACCCTGCAAGCAAGGAAAGCAACCAGACGTGGGAAGTTTACGTCGATGGTTCCTCCTGCGAGGCAGGCAGCGGAGCTGGCATCATACTGCGAGGCCCAGACGATTTTCTTCTATAATATTGCCTCCGCCTCAACTTCCCGGCCTCCAACAACGAGGCCGAGTATGAGGCCATGATCGCCGGGCTCACCCTGGCTAATCAGGCCGGCGCCAGACAGATCAGGGCTTTTAGCGACTCCCAGCTCGTGGTCAACCAGATCACCGGGGAGTACGAGGCCCATGACGATCGCATGGTCCAGTACCGAGCTGCAGTTCAACGCCTACTGACGTCCTTCGACGAGTCAGCCGTTTTGAGGATCCCCCAGGAGCAGAATGTCCAGGCTGACGCCCTGTCAAAGCTGGCTTCCTCTTCCTTTGAAGGGTGCGGTCCTGATCGAAGTCATGTTAAAACCAAGCATCGACATCTCGGAGGTCATGTGCATTGAAGGTGGAGCTCTCCCCGAAGACTGGACCACTCTTATTAGGCAATTTCTCGTCAAGGGAGAGCTCCCCGAAGACCGAGCCGAAGCAAGAAGGGTCAGGGCCCGAGCGGAAAGATTCACAATAATCGACTCGACACTCTTCAAAAGGTCCTACACTACCTCGGATGGTCGACCCTATCTCCGCTGCCTCACTCCCGATGAAGCCAAATATGCTCTCAAGGAATTACACGAGGGGATCGGCGGATGCCACATGGGAAGTCGCTCGCTCGCGCGAAAGGCTTTGAACCACGGGTACTACTGGCCCACTATGTTGCAGGACGCTCTAACCCTTGTCAAGAAATGTGGCCCCTGTCAAAGGTTCTCGCCCGTCAAAAGGGCCCCACAAGCAAACCTCCGCTCGATGGCCAGTCCAACCCCCTTTGCCATGTGGGAAATGGATCTGGCAGGCCCCTTTCCAAAGGCAACAGAGCAGCGAAAATCTCTTATAGTAGCAATCGACTACTTTACCAAATGGATCGAAGCAGAGCCATTAGCAACGAGCTCCCCACATCATCCGGCTGGGCCTCAACCAGCGAGAACGGCGACGACCGTCCCGGGGTGGAGTTGCTCGCCTCTTCAACTAGGCCCGCGCCCAATATGAGCTTCAGCCGACGAACCTCCAATTCTTTCTCCATGACGGCCTCGCGAAGAAAAGACTCGGAGGCCGAGCGCCCACTGGAGGTGCCCGAGACCGACCAGTCCGTCCCGATGACCCACCAGTCCCGGTCGACAACGATTTTTCTCAACCGAGCCACCTCGAGGCCGAGCTCCCTTGACTTGTTCAGAAAGTAATTCTTGGCGGCCTCTCGATCCCGAGCCAACTTTCGTTGACGAGCCAACATCTACCAAAAGAAAAACAAACGTCACAAAAACGCAAGTGTTGAAGGGTCGGCACAAAAAGTATATTTCATTTCATCCCAAAATTTTGATACAAAAAGTCGCGGTGGCCAGTCCGCCGAAGGCATTCACATCAAAAAACAAATACAAAAACATCTATTCTTGGGGGTCGAGTGGCACCTCTTCATCGCCTTGGCCTTCCTCGGCGCCATCACCGCCAGGGGTCGGAGGCAAGTCCGGCTTCCATCCGAAGCAGAGATGGTCGACGTTGCACTCGGGGTAGATGAACTTAAAGTGGGACTTGGCCTGCTCATACGCCTCGTCCTGCGCTGCCACCAAGGTCTCCCCTAAAACCCCTTCCAAATCCGCCACGGCCTTCTTCGCTTTGTCCTTCTCAGCCGCCTCGGCCGCGACCTTCTTCAACAGATCCTCCCGGTCCTACTTGTGAATCTTAACAAGAGACTCTAACTGAGCCTCATGAATGAGCACTTGGTCCCGGGCCTCCTTCAAATCATCCGTCGCCTTATTCAGCTCTCGAAGGAACTTCTCCGCCTGCTTCCGCTCGTAGAGAATTTCCTTCTCCAGGCACTTGTGGAAGTGCTGGCCGTGAGCATCGACTGTTTCAAAGAGACCAAGATTAGTGATAATTACAAGCCAAGTCAACAAACATATCTCGACCGACTTACCGAGAGATTGGCTTGGGCCCATCGCATATAGGCCTGGTCGGCCGTCTGCGCTGCCAAGGCCATTCCATCACGATCGGTGATGGCCTTCGAGACGAACTCCATCGAGACGGGTCTGTCGAGGAGGGTGTCCCCCTTCAAAATCGACCAATCGGGAACGAAAGGCATCGTAGCCATCCTCCCCACCAGCTCCGCGGCGTCCGGGCGTACAGGGGGAAGCTGTTGCGACGGGGCTTCCACGGTCTTCCCCGAGCCACCCACTGTGTCTCGAGCCGACCTCGACGTACGAGAGGGATGCTGATGGTGCTTCTTCTGCTTCTTCGCTGGCGATTGCCCCTCGGGCGCTGGAGGTGGCGCCTGTGAGGTCCTCTCGGCTTGTGGAGCCTGGGCGGCCAACTTCTTCTTCTCGGCCGCAAGACGATCCTGCTCCTCTTTCTTTTTCTTCTCTTGTCTCGTCTTCTCGGCCGCGGCGAGCAGTATCTTCTTGGCTTGCGCCTGTTGTGCCGACATCCCTACAACAAGATAAGAAAAGAAAGGCTAAACGTTAACACGAAGGCAGAAAAACGAACAAATATGGTAAGAAACATACTAGGGTTGGCGGGACTTAGTCCGGCCCTCGCTAGGTGAATCTCGGTCACTCGAGGCTATGCAATGCTGTGACCCCCAACTATCGCCTCGACCGCCTCCCACTCCTTGGCAGATAATTTGCTCTTCTTCGGAGGCTTGCGCTTTGGCTTCACGAAGTTCCACTGGGTCGGAATCCCCCATGACCCTTCTGTCTTAACAACAAAGTACTTGTCCCTCCAATTCTTTATCGAATCCGAGTGGCCGTGCACCACCTTCTTGTGCGGCCTCGGTGAGAAGTAGAATACCCCCTCGATGTCTCCGAGCGAACCAATTTCGAAGATGGTCCGGAAGTACGACAGTCTCGGCTTCACCTCCTTCTCTTTGCATTTCAGAATGAAACAAACAAGATGCTTCCAAGAGTTCGGGCCGTACTGCATGGGGCACAGTTCTGCCCAGTTCAAGACCCTCTTAACAAAAGGGTGCAGGGGCAGCCTCAGTCCCGAGAGGAAGGCGTCCTCTGGGAATATGCAGTAGCCCTGGGGCAGAACAGTGGTAGGGCGAATACCTGGGCTCGGAAGGAGGAGCTCATACTCCCGTGGAATGTAGTAAGCAGCCCTGATGATGTTGAGATACTCCGGTCTCAGGATGCTCAGGGTATTATCCGCGCGGATCTTCGTCCGTGTGTTCTCGCCCGGCACGGGAGGGATCGGTTGGATATCCTTGATGTCGTCAGGGTACATGCGTATCGATACGGGATTCCGGAAGCTGACCGGGGGAACATCAAGGCCCGTTCTCGGTGCATCCTCGTCAGGCGAAGAGGGACTTTGGGGAATTGTCATGACTTTCTTCTTCCGACGTGGTCGAGGCTTACGCTCAGGGGACGGCGTCGACAAAAGGGGCAGCGGAGGAAGATCTTCTCCGACCCCAGCTGTCCCCTCGGGCATGCTCTGACCGGCCTCCTGCTTACCAACCTCTTCTCCCTCGCCTTCCGCGTCAACCTGCTCGTCTTCATCCCCCTCTTCATCATCATCACCCGCCCCTTCCTCATCATCACCTGCCTCCTGATCTGTTTCCTCTTCGTCCTCATCCTCGCTGCCCCCCACGTCCTCCTCGCCGCCCTCTTCCATGGGCTCTTTTCCCGGCCTCCTCGACCTCAATGGTTGCACCACAAAGACTACATCATCACCACCGTCTGAGCCAGGGTCGGACAGAACCTCCTCTTTCACCTTGTACTTACCTAGGGACGAGGACGTTTCCGACTCCGACTCCTGCCCAGAGAGACCGAACGAGCTAGCCTCGGATCCAGACTGAGTTTGCGACATGGCTAAAAGAAAATTACTAACCTGATGCGTGGAAAGTTACTTTCACGAGAAAATCCGCCGACGGCGATTAAGATTCCTGCTCTGGCTAAAAATTGGAAAGTGAGTAATGAAAATGTAAATAAAGAAATGAGAGGGGGGTGGGGGTTTTTAAAGAGAAAAATGACTCCTCGATTTTTGCAAATGAGGATCTAGCCGTTGGATCTTATCTGACAAGATCTAACGGCCACCAAGATCTAAACAAATTTTGATCTTTGCGCCGTGACGTCAGCAATAAAGTGTAAAATTACCCCACTACCCCTTCCCCTTTTCTAGACAGGAAAAATTTCACCAAGTGAGAGGGATCGACGCTCGGATGGAAAAAGAGCCAGGCCACCTTCTCAGGATGCTCGGAGCTCGGATAGCAGCGCGAGCCGATTACCTTTCTCTTCTTCACAGAGGGCTCAAAGTTCGGATCGAAGCGCGAGCCAGGCCACCTTCTCCATCCTCAGGTGGGGCTCGGAGCTCAGATAGCAGTGCGAGCCAATTCCCCTTCTCTTCTTCACAGAAGGGTCGACGCTCGGATGGAAGCTCGAGCCAGGCTGCCTTCTCCTTTCTCAGTGGTTGCTCGGAGCTCGGATCGCAGCGCGAGCCGACCACCTTCTCCATCCTCAGGTGGGGCTCGGAGCTCGGATAGCAGTGCGAGCCAATTCCCCTTCTCTTCTTCACAGAAGGGTCGACGCTCGGATGGAAGCTCGAGCCGGCCGCCTTCTCCTTTCTCAGGTGGGGCTCGGAACTCGGATCGAAGCTCGAGCCATGCCACCTCCTTTCTCAGGTGGGGCTCGGAGCTTGGATAGAAGCTCGAGCCATGTCACCTTCTCCTTTCTAAGTGGGGGCTCGGTGCTCGGATCGAAGCGCGAGCCAATTCCCCTTCTCTTCTTCACAGAAGGGTCGACGCTCGGATGGAAGCTCGAGCCAGGCCGCCTTCTCCTTTCTCAGTGGTTGCTCGGAGCTTGGATCGCAACGCGAGCCAACCACCTTCTACCATCCTCAGGTGGGGCTAGGAGCTCGGATAGCAGCGCGAGCCAATTCTCCTTCTCTTCTTCACAGAAGGGTCGACGCTCGGATGGAAGCTCGAGCCAGGCCGCCTTCTCCTTTCTCAGGTGGGGCTCGGAGCTCGGATCGAAGCTCGAGCCATGCCACCTTCTCCTTTCTCAGGAGGGGCTCGGGGCTCGGATAGAAGCTCGAGCCATGTCACCTTCTCCTTTCTCAGTGGGGGCTCGACGCTCGGATCGAAGCGCGTGCCAATTCCCCTTCTCTTCTTCACAGAAGGGTCGACGCTCGGATGGAAGCTCGAGCCAGGCCGCCTTCTCCTTTCTCAGTGGTTGCTCGGAGCTCGGATCGCAGCGCGAGCCAATTCCCCTTCTCTTTTTCACAGATGGGTCGACGCTCGGATGGAAGCTTGAGCCAGGCCGCCTTCTCCTTTCTCAGTGGTTGCTCGGAGCTCGGATCGCAATGCGAGCCAACTACCTTCTCCATCCTCAGGTGGGGCTCGGAGCTCGGATAGCAGCGCGAGCCAATTCCCCTTCTCTTCTTCACAGAAGGGTCGACGCTCGGATGGAAGCTCAAGCCAGGCCGCCTTCTCCTTTCTCAGGTGGGGCTCGGAGCTCGGATCGAAGCTCGAGCCATGCCACCTTCTCCTTTCTCAGGTGGGGCTCGGAGCTCAGATAGAAGCTCGAGCCATGTCACCTTCTCCTCTCTCAGTGGGGGCTTGGCAATCGGATCGAAGCGCGAGCCAATTCTCCTTCTCTTACCTACAGAGGGGTCGACGCTCGGATGGAAGCTCGAGCCAGGCCACCTTCGCCTTTCTCAGTGAGGGCTCGGGGCTCGGATCGAAGCAAGAGCACCAATCGCTCCCCTTTCTCACTCTAAAAAGCTCGGTGCTCGGATCGCATCCCGAACACCAATCGCTCTCCTTTGCCTCAGTATGGCTCGGCAGTCGGATAGCGTACCGAGCACCAATCGCTCCCCCGTAACACTTGGGGGCTCGACGCTCGGATGGAATCCCGAGCGCCAATCTCTTTCCAAGAGCCCAGTGTGGCTCGGTGCACGGATCGCATCCTGAAACACCAAATACTCCCCTCGCTCTTCCAACTAGCGAGGAGATTGTCCACCGACCCGAGGAGGTCGTCTGCCGATCCCAAAGCGCTCAACAGGCCAACCCCCAGGGTCTCAGCCGCCGATCCCTAAACGCTCGGCAAACACGCCCCGACGAGTGGCCTTGACGTCCCCTCGCTCTTCCAACTAGCAAGGCGGTCGTCTGCCGACCCTCACGGGATCGTCCACCGACCCATGACGCCCGGTAGACAAGACCCAACGGACGGCCTTGACGTCCCCTCGCTCTTCCAACTAGCGAGGCGGCCGTCTGCGAACCCTTAGGGCTCGTCAGCCGACCCCATGGGCTCGTCCGCCGGCCCCAGGGGCTCGTCAGCTGACCCCATGGGCTCTTCCGCCGACTCCAGGGGCTCGTCCGCCGACCCACAGACCTCGACATACGCCCTTCCGGCTCTCCGCTCTCCTAAACTTAACCTCCCGCCCAAATCCAACGAAGGGACCCTTCCTCCTACCCCTGGCCTCTTCGGGAAACAACCGATCCTACTTCTTACCCCAACATCTGCTCTTCCCCTAGGGGCAAAGAGTCACTCCTGCACGACTGGTTCACCCAGCCCCGCGGGAGCGTGGGGCTTGTGATATGGGTCAGGAATAAACGTGGCTCATCCTGGGCCACTGGATCCCCTCAGGATATGCGCACTTTCTGATCCTTCAGATCTGCCACGTCAGCGCCGGAAAACCGCTTGGAGCTCTGCCACGTCAGACCGGAAACCGCTCCGGTGCCTGCCACGTCAGCCCTATACCGCCCGGCTTTCCACCGCTTCAGCCACTCGGGTAACCGGGTCCAGCCCAACCCCAAACGGGTCTGGACCCGATTGGCATCCCCTATAAATGCCAGACCCTCCCCCCTATCTGCAGGTAATCAATCTTTTCCTACAAAAAACCCTAGTTACTATTACTCTTATCTTAAGTGACTGACTAGATCGTCGGAGGGTTTGCCACCGGGACCAATCCCAGTGTTTCGAGACCGTCTGCAGGTACGCCAGACCTCGGATCCGAGCCACCTGATCCGAGCCGAGCATCCAGCCTCACCTCACTCCCGCCTGTCACAGGTACCGTTCGGCCAGCCGAGGATCGTCAGACCAGTAGCTTCCTCCTTCAAATACAAATCGAGTAAGAACTCACACCTGGTGCATCCACACGTCTCCCAGAAACAAATCGCATCAGTATCTTTTCTCTATGATCCAGAAGAAGAAGTTGATTACCGAGGGGGATTGTCAAGTGATAATGTAGCTAGAACTTGGAGAAATTCCCGATGAAGTATATATAGAAGAAGATTCTTGAGTTGAAGGTGAAACCGTGAGAAAGAAAATGAGGAGTTGCTTGCTCGATTTAAAGGAAATCTATTTGGAGGGAGCAATTCAGTAGCTAATTAAGGTAGACAATGTCAAAGAAAATCAGCAAATACCTTGTAGAAAGTTACAGTATCTTAGACTTTTTGGGTAATTGCCCGACAAAATCTAACTTCATGTTAAAGCATTTTTGGCATTGTTAGTGTTTCTTTCGATATTTTATCCAAACTCTTTCATCTTTCTCATTTGATTTACACAATTAAGGGTTTTAAATCATATCGATCGGTTCTTTGAATGCCCAGCTGGCGCACACGCTTTATACTGGACTGGTTTGTGATGTGACCGTTATTTTCACTTTACAGCCTCACTCTATGCCCCCAACATGTCATTAACGAATGGAATGGAATCGATCGATCGTATCACAGTTCGAGCGATGAAGGTTTTGATTTGGGATCTTTGTTCTTCTTCTTCCTTGTTTCCTTACCAAACCTTTTTTTTTTTTTGGATTTTGGATCGATTTTTTTTTTTTTTTGAAGAATGGGACCTGGGCTGGACATGTTAGGTGGAGGGAAATTACCGAAAGGACAGGTGTTTTGTTGAGAGGAAAGGAGATTTAGAAGGGGTAGAATTGGAACTTTCTAGTATGGATTTTATTCCCAGAATCTTAGCACAAAATTTTTGTTCCGGTTAGGCTACACCTTAATTCGAGGAAGAAGAAACCAATATATTATTAAACTTGCGGCATTATTAAACTTGTGGCGCTCAATGAAGTTGTGCCTCTCAAAAGGTGATTAACCGGATTGGTGACTTTTGATCATAGACTATTATATTTATATAATATTTTATTTATTTAATCTCCCGATATGGGACTAAATACACTTAACTTCTCCCGTTCTCTCTTTGGCGAAATACACAGCGGTAGGTGGGCCCCCATTCAAAGGTGAAAATTTTGCCGTACTGCCCCACTTTTTGAAAATATTTAGCGCTCTGCCCTACTTTCCAAAATAATTAGCGATCTGCCCTTGTTTAGGACACGCCAGCATAAACCGTTATTGGAAATAACGGCATAGGTTATTTACGTGCCGTTGTTTTCAATAACGGCATCTATTTTACTTTTTTTTTTCATACCGTTATTTGGAATAACGGCATCAGTATATTTCTCTTACAAGTGAGAATCTTCTAACTTTAAAAAGTTCTAAGTGTGAAAAAAACTTATAAATAATGCCGTTATTCTGAATAACGGCATTCGAATAACTGATGCCGTTATTGGAGATAACGACATCAGTTATATATAAATATGAACTCTTGCCGTTGTTTGGAAACAGAGAGAATGAATAAAAAGTTTATATATATATATATATATATATATATAACTGATGCCGTTATTTGGAATGATTATGGACTGAGATATGGTCATGAAGATGATGCTGTTCTTGACAGCTTCGTTGGGAGCCCCCTAGCGCAGTTCCTCTGGACGTGAGACGAGTCTGTTGAGGAGGCGGCTGTTCAGGTTGAGGCTGCTGAACTTGTTGATTTTATTGAGGGGGAACATCCTCAAGTGGATGTGGAGGAAGAGGGGTGGCTCTTCAGCTTTGACGCCTCCGCATTTCCTTTTCCCTTTGGAGGCATGACTGAAAACTGCTTTTACCATCGAGTCTGGTCGGATTGCTTTTTCTAATTTCCACAGACGATGACAATCTGTTGCTACTAATTTTGGTATGGGAGCAAATAAATGATTTGTGAATTCTTTTAGAACCAATAAAAGTTAACTTTTTTACTACTTGCCGATATTGACCGTTCTTAATGTTGCTGCTGACCTGCAAAAAGTTTGAAACATCGAGATTGATCTCGGCGACGAACCCTCTGACGCTCAAGTCAATAATCTGAAAGATTATGTGAGTTTGTGGAGAAAAATACTGATTACATTTTTTATGGTGGGGGTAGAGGGGTATTTATAGTCACCTTTGGGACCAGTTTCGAGATAATCATTTATCTCTAATTTCCGGTGTTTTTGGATAAGAAATATAGTTTAAATTCCTTCATGATAAGAGATTTGGTTTAAATCTGTCTCTTAGGGATAATCATGGGTTTAAATAACTCTTTAACTGATCTGAGTTTATTTATAATGGGCTGCCATCATAACCCAGTAATGCAGATCCGTTTTGGGTTATTGGGCCTTGGAAAAGACCCAGTTTCTATTTTTGAACCCGTCTGTAGGGGAAATTACCATTTTGCCCATAAGAGCTTTGAGAATCGTGCCCGATTTTAACAGTCCCGATTGGCTTCTATTTCTAGCCATATCACTTGGGTCAAGCATTTGTTTAGTGAGTTGGGGGTTGTCCAACATAAGTTGATGCATCTGTATAGTGACAACTAATCTGCCATACATATAGCCACTAGTGTTGTGTTTCATGAACGAACCAAGCATATTGATGTTGACTGTCATTGGGTTCACAACAAAATCAGTGGCACTCCGTATGAGTTTCCGTAGATAGAGGCTAGACATATTAGCACTGATCATCATCTAGCTCATGCTCTCACAAAGCCCCTTTTCAGCGCGTTTGAATACAGTTCATCAATGATAAATTGGCCATGTATGATATATATGCTCCAACTTGAGGAGTATTATATATATTGTTGTAGATGTATGAGTTATTATATTCCGAGTTGAGCCCATGCTCATGTAGCTTGTATATATATATATATATATATATATATATATATATAAGGAAAGCTTCGGTTGAGCACTCCTCTAGTGCTCACCGCATGAACACTAGGCCTTCGGGCATTCATATCAAAAATCCGAACCGTTTACATTGATCTACACATCTAAATTAGTCTAAATATGTAAAATCAAATCATTTGAAATTCATTTTCCCATCCATCATGTGACTATAAAAACAATAATTTTCAGCCATACAATTTTGTAACACTTCAATGAATGGACAAATGAATTTCAAATGATTTGGTTTTACATATTTAGATTAATTTAGATGTGTAGATCGATGTGAACGGTTCGGATTTTCGATATGAATACCCGAAGGCCTAGTGTTCACATGGTGAGCACTAGAGGAGTGCTCAACCGAGGCTTTCCCTATATATATATATATATATATATAGAGAGAGAGAGAGAGAGAGAGAGAGAGAGAGAGAGTATGTCTATTAAGAGCTGGGAAGCTGAAATCCTTATCGGGAGTTGGAGATCTCAGCCATCCGATCGATCTTAATCGCGATCGGACGGCTGAGATCGATAGCCGCTTATCTTCAAAAAAGAGCAGGGGTAAAGGGGTAAAATCATTCCCCCTATCTCTTATCTTCTCACGCTCTCCTCTCTCCCGCTCTCTATCTATCGAAACCCCTCTCTCCCGCTCTCTATCTATCGAAACCCTAATCCCAGCTCTCTATCTTCTCGCGCTCTCCCTCCCGCTCTCAAAGATCGGGAGCTCTCTTCGAAACCTAATCCCTATCTCATCTCTTCTCACGCTCTCTCTCCCGATCTCTATCTTCGAAACCCTAATCCACCTCTCTTCGAAACCCTAATCGAAGAGATTGAAGTGCAGCTCTCTCTTCCGCTCTCTTTCTTCGTCACCTGTGTAAACCCAACTCCACGATCAACGAAATCTCCAGCCGCTTATCTTCAGTTCTGTTGAGTAGTAAAAGGGGTATAATCGATCAACCCCTATCTCCTCTCTCTCTCCGACGGAAAACCCAAACCGCGAAAAGGGGTTTCGATTTCTCAGCTCATTGGGTTCTGCCTTTCTCAGATTCCGGAGGGAAGTGTTTGATTCTCATAAATGCTTTTATGATTTATGTTTAATTTCTTGCATTTTCATTTGGTTTTGTGTGTAGGCAATGATGAGATTGATTTTGATATAAGTTGGTTACAAAATTTTTGGGCATTGAAATTATTGTTTTGAAGCGTATTTGGTTGTGTGGCATGATAATTATTGTTTTGAAGCTGAATAGAGCTTGGGGTATGTGTCGGAGAGTAGATGGTGAAGAGATGAACATAAAGGTGTCTGCCATTATTGTTCTTTAATACATTATAGCACATTTATTAAATTAACCGTTATGTCTTCATTGTGTGCAGGTAAAATAATGATGGAAATAAAATAGATGCTCCATAAGAATTTTATTCCCCAAAAAGTTGGTAAAAATATTTGGTTTATAGTTTATAATTCCAAGTTAGTAGGCAATGATGAAAAGTTTATGCAGTTTGAATTTTTTTTTGGACGCTAGTCGGCGTGGCTTAATAAAGCAGTCCTAGTAACAAATTCAAAATTTCACATTTGACTCACTTATACTTGATTTATTATGCGGCAGTGATGAAAAGTTTATGCATGATTTTGTTTATTCATGATTATTGGATGGTGTTCAACTTCATGTTCAATTTGGGTTTGTTTTGAGCTGGGAAGCTTAAATTATTTGACACTTCACCATTTTACAAATTTTGAGGTTCATGGTGGTGTTATTCTGAGCCGGCATGATTTTTGCATCCGAATCTACAGTTTTCTGTTTTTTGTTGTACTTGTTTTGAGGCTACAAAATTTAACCATGTTCAACATAAATTCTCCAGGAACATACCACATACGTACTTGCATTTTTTCTATTTGATGAATCATTTTGTGCAGGAATTCAAGAGGGAAAACAAGAAGGTCGTTAGCGAAGAACCAGAGATACCTTCAGAAAAGTCTCCGACAAATGGAATTCTTTATTGTGTAACCAATTGTAACATCTGTTTTTTTTTTAATTCCTTAATTATTTGATTTAAATTATTTTTAAATATGTTTCTGAGTATATTTACCTCTATTAATTGATTTTATTAGTATTAGAATGATTAAATTGATATTTTGGGGTAAACAGGAAAAATTGAAAATATAGGGGTTTTGAGATGAGTTTTCTCGGAGGAGACGAATCCGATTTGGCCCGAAATTTTTCTGGGGCATTTTTACATTATAGGGGGTTTAAATTTTCGAGTTATTAAATTATAGTTTGAAGTTGAAAGTATTTTTCTGAAATATTGTGATATTCGTATGTAGACATATTTATATGCATTGCTATCGTTTATAACTATTGATTTTGATTACAATTATACATAAAAATGCATTTCTAATTTTATTTTATGTTTGGGAGGAATTTAAGTACATTAGGGATTGATTTTTACAAGAAAAACCCTAGAAAAGTTGACTAGAAGGGTATATATATAATACTATGGTCATATAGGGACTTATAAGCAATTTTACCACTTTATTTACCTCTCCATAACCTTCTCCCTCCCCCCTCCCACTTCAGTCCGGCCAGAAAAAGAACCCACCATCGGCCAAGACTTAGGGTTTAAAACCCTAGCCATTTTCCATTTGTTTCTTCACAAAAATTTGAGGGTTTTAGCTAATTTGGAGGTGCTCTACTCATTTCCGGAGTCCATTTGCAAAGATAAGGTTTGGAAGGTAAGAAATTATGAAGTTTATTTTATGGGAATATATGATTTTGAGTTTTAGTGCTAGAAAATGATATAGTAGGGTAATTAGGTGATGCTAGTAATTATAGAGAATGAAGATTGGTAAGAAATTGAGTGGGTTGTGATGTATAAATTAATTAGTGTGTTGGCTTTAGAATTTGGGTAATAAATAGAATAATTGATAAGGATGAGTTATAGAAATTGTTGTGTATTAAGGGGAAACAATTTAGAATAGGTTTAGTGAAAATTTTATGGAGTTAGAAACCCGTCGGAATCTCAAAAAATACGGGTACACTATTTATGCATGACAGGTGTTTGGTGAAATTCCCGAGCGAGGTTTAGGTGAAAATTTGATGGGTTCGGAGGTATAATTGAGTTCTATTATTATTATTAACCCTAATTTGAGAAACTAGGAAGAAGGGATTAAAGAAATTAGGAGATAGAAAATTTTCCTAATAGGAAGCCTCCGATCTATAAGTGAGTTTTTGTATTGGGACCCAAATTCGAAATCTATCGATGTAGCTCACCTACATATGTCATTTGTGAAGTGTGGGTGAAGACGGATTCGAATTTGGAGGTTTGTAGGTCACGTTTTGAGTTTTAAGCTAATCGGTCATATAATTTCCTATTTAGGTGGAAAAAGTTGAACTTCGACTGGCCACCGGGCGGACGTAGGACATTGTTTGCTTGATACGTTAGGTGAGTATATTGTATCTATATATATTTTATATTGTGGCCAAATTACGTGGCTTTCTGATATATTTTATAGAAGTTATGCTAAAAAATCGATTTTCAATGAAAATACGGATTTTTAAGGGTCCGAAATGGGTTGTTGTGATATTTAAGGAAATTAACTATTTTAAGTATATAAAACCTATATTATGGGTTAATGCGACGTGTTGAAGTATAAAAACTAAATATATTAAATGGTTTATGCATATATTTACCCCGTGCATGTTTCGTGCATGTTTTTGGGCGAATAAGCCGATATAGGTGATTTGGTATATGTGGAGCCTTGTGTATGGGCTAGCATGCTATGGATGGATGTTATAAGATATAATTAGACGAAATTAGTGATTGTGGCCATGTTTTGGAAACTCGTGTATATATAGTACATGTTTTGTGCATATTTTGGGACATATAGGCCCTTATAGGTGATTTTAGTTACATAGAGCATTGTGTATGAGCTTGCATGCTATGATTGGTTGTTACGGGGTTCATTTAGAATAAATAAGTGATTGTGGCCCTCTCTCTTGGAAACCCGCAATGTGATGTATGTTTGTGATATATATATAGATGTTTATGGCTTGTGATGCAATAATTGATGAAATTAGTAAGTGGGTATATGTTTACAGTCTAATTATATTTGAAGTGAATTAATGAGCAATAATATGATATTATAATATGATGAAGTATACATTTTGATACTTTTACGATATGGAATAACATAATGTAGTTCTTTTATTAATGTTATAACTTGGCGTATGCCTATATATGATACAATGAGGTAATGAATAACATGGTATCCTTAATGTGGGATGTTATGGCAAAATAAATATCTTGGCGCATTATTATTATGCAATAATATGATATGATGGTTTTAATTGTTGAATGACAGCGTGTATGCATAATGTGGTATAATGATATGAAGATTAATATCGCGGACACTGTATATGCATTAAATGGTAAGATAAAAGATAAGATGGTATGTGCTAATAAAATATGTTATTAATTCACGTGCTTAAAGTCAAGGTTGTGGCAATTATTGAAATCAAAAGTAAAAAGCTTGGGTGATAAAGCAAGATGAAAAGATGAAATGGGTAATGCTAATAACAGATGGCTTTGTTGACCAGTACCTACAGCAATCCTGGGGGTTTGGGCTAGACCTCCTAATACCCAAGGATCGGCTTGGGGTGCGGTGTTTTTCCCTCATGGCTTTGGCTGGGAGGAAGTACCCAGTTTATCTGGGGTGCGGTGTTTTTCGCCCAAGCTATCGGCTTGAGGTCCGGTTTTCCTCGATGACAGTTGTCGCGAGGAAGTACCCTGTTTACCTGGGGTGCGGTGTTTTTTCCTCCTGGCTATCGGCTGGGAGGAAGTACCCAGTTTACCTGGGGTGCGGTGTTTTTCCCTCGATGACAGCCGCCCCGAGGAAGTACCCAGTTTACCTGGGGTGCGGTGTTTTTCCCTCCTGGCTTCGGCTGGGAGGAAGTACCCAGTTTATCTGGGGTGCGGTGTTCCCTCGCTGGCACAGGCTGGAAGGTAGACGTAGCCTCGGACGAGTAAGACTCTGTGTGAGCATCGGTCCGCGTGTTTTATTGGGCTGTCAGCTTTCAGTATATTGGGATACTGTGGCTCACTGGTCGACAAACTAATAAAATAAATAAGTGTAAATAAGAATGTGTAAGTAAAGAAAGTGGATTGTGAATATGAAAGAAAGTGGTTGTGAATGAAATGAATATGAAGAAATACGAGTTATGAGTTTGTGTATGAAAAGAAATGATAAATGCAGCATGTGGTTAATTTAAAATGAAAAGTAAAAGAGACGTGTGTTAATATGAATAGTATGAAGTAATTGTGTAATGAGAATGATTATTAAAGTGAAATACAGGATGATTTGAGTTGATACACCTTGGAATTGTGTCGAGGAACTACCTGCCCGCTATTTCTGTGGAAATGGTGGGAACTCCCTGCCTTGGCATAATTCGCAGGGTGAGTTGGCATGATATCGGTAATGCATAATGGAAATGAAGAATAAAGTAAAGTGAAGATGAATAGTGATAGAAGTAAATTAATAACCAAGCTATCGGCTTGAGATGCAATGTGATATTACCCAGACTATGTGTTTGGGATGCAGTGATTATTACCCAAGCTATCGGCTTTGGTGTGTGAGATATTATTGCCTAAACTATGTTTGGGATGTGGAGTATTAATTGATGAGAATGAAAGTGAAATTAATGGTGACTTGTGATATAAGTGAAAATGAAAGTAAGTTTAATTCTCAGTAAGATTGAGTAGTAACTAAGTGATATAATGAGATGAGAATGAGCTGTAAACATGCTTTTGATGCAATGAGAATAAGCATTCTAATAAGTGATGTGTTAATAATGTGATGAATTGCAAGTAAATTATAATGTGTAATGAGACGTTATGTTTGTGTTATACAACATGAAGGAATGCGGTATTATGGGAATGAATGCCTATGTTTATGATGTGATACGTGATATAGTACAATAAAATAAATATCTGTATTAATGTTATGAAGATGGTTATTAAAGAAAGTATGTTGTGATATGAGTTTGTGTACCTTGGAAGTGTGTCGAGGAATTACTTGCCCGCTATTTCCATGGAAATGGTGAAAACTACCTGCCTTGGCACCACTTCTAGGATGAGTGAGTTGTTGATATAATGCAAGTAAATGAAGTGCATGACTAAATAAAGATGAAGAAAATAAGTAATAGCATCTTGTGATTATGGATTTAAATAAAGAAATGGTGATATGACGATAATTGTAGAGTGATAAATATTTGTGTTAGGGAATTTAAATTGATAAGTAATGGATTTAATGTGAATCAGTATTATGTAAATGTAAAATAAGGATATATATATCAGGTTAGTGTGAACAATATAGTGAAATGTGTGAGGTTATGGATAATTATATAGTTGGATGCAGATTTGAAGAGTATTTTGATATAACATCGTATTGGTGATGTTTTTATATTCAGATTTCAGGTTGCATCTTCTTATCTTGATGTTTGTAAGTTGAATTTATTTTCTTCATACAATTTAATGATTTATTAGATTAATAATTATACTCACACCAGAAATGGCTAACCTCTATTGTTTTCTGAGGGTTAGGAGAGGTCCTTCCCTGAGGGTGGACAACCCTAACTCTTCTGCAGGTTTGCTAGCAGCCCGGTGAGGTAGTTATAGAGTTAGAAGCTATATTTTGTTGAAATGATAGATTATTTATGTATTTAGTATATAAAGATATATGAACAGTTGATGTATTTATTTGTATTAAAGTGAACCTATATAGATATAGTGCTGTGATGAGGTGAGAAAGCCCGTACCCACCTCGTTGTGGAGTATTGGGTCCTGTGCTTGGTTTTGGAAAGTTTTTCTTTAGTTTTTCTATTACTTATATAAGTTTTTAAAGGAAATTTATGGTTTTAAATTGATGATTGATATTATGTTATGAGTTTGGCCCCCAGAGCATGATATTTATATTGCCTGTGTGATTCTGCTCATTTTGGTCTGGGGAGCCCATGATTATAATGCCTGTGTTGTGAGCTACAAAATTTAGAGCAGAATTCCGTAAGCCTTTTGTGTTTCGGGACAGAAATTTCAGGGGAGACTCTGCCAAAATTGTATTTGAAATATATATATCTTAGTTTATGTTTAAAGTGATATAGAAACTGACAGAATGGTATTTAGAGGTTTAGTTTTCTATAAAAAAAAATGGGGCGTTACACCAATGTATGGACTGTAATGAAAATAGTTGAAACAAAATTTGATGTGTCATGCTCTGTCTCTGTTTGTATCATGTTTGTTCTGAGCTAACAAAATTGGATACCTCATGATGTGTTTCTGTTTGTTCTAAGAATACAAAAATTGATACTTCATGCTCTGTTTGTGTTAGTTTTGAGCTTACAAAATTTGATACTTCATGCTGTGTATCATGTTTGTTCTGAGCTTACAAAATTTGATACTTCATGCTGTGTTTTTGTTTGTTCTGAGCTAACAAAATTGGATACTTCATGATGTGTTTCTGTTTGTTCTGAGAATACAAAAATTGATACTTCATGCTCTGTCTGTGTTAGTTCTGAGCTTACAAAATTTGATACTTCATGCTCTGTCTCTGATTGTTTTGAGCTTACGAAATTTGGATACTTCATGCCCTGTCTCTGTTTGTCATGAGCTAACAAATTTTGATACTTCATGATGTGTATCTGTTTGTCCTGAAAAGTCAGAAATTCTTACTTCATGCTCTGTTTGTGTTAGTTTTGAGCTTACAAAATTTGATACTTCATGCTGTGTATCATGTTTGTTCTGAGCTTACAAAATTTGATACTTCATGCTTGTAGCACCTCGGATTTTAAAATACCGGAAATTATCTGTTTTTATATTTTGTAGGGGTGAGAATTATTTTTAAGCTATGTTTTATTATTATTTTTTTTATATTGATATTGGTATGGATATTTGTGGTTGATTGGTGTTAATGATATGTTGGGGGCTATGAGTTGAGATCTTATGTGAATAATTATTGTTTATTTATTTTATTATTTTGAAGGATTATTACGAGGTGCTTTTAATGTATTTTTGTATTGGCAGTATTGTTAAAGTAAAGATTTAGGGCTTGTTTGAAATATATTCGAGATTGGGGGCTTATACAAAATATTTTCTTACTTTATGTATCTATCTATTTATTAAAGAGTAATGCTTTAGCCACTACCAATTTCACTACTATTTCCTTCACTACCTTAGGTGGCATAGTCCTATTGAAGAGTTCTCCCACCTACCCTATCATTCCCTATCTATTGGAATGTGCCACATAAGGTAGTGAAGAGAAATGTAGTGAAATTGGTAGTGGCTCTACCATTACTCTTTATTAAATTGTATTTTATGTACCCCTCCTCTCTCCTCCCTTCTCCCTTTTTCCTTCCCGTTTCTTTCCCCCAAAACCGAAGAAGGGGAAACCCCAAACCCCGGCCCTCCTCCTCCCTCCTTCTCCCGTTCACGCCCGGTCGAAGAGAGAGAAAACCCCACCCCCCTTCTTCTTCTTCTCCTTCCCTTCCCGTTCCATTCCGACCCAAAAAGAAGCCATCGAACCCATCGGCCGACAATTTCCCCACCTCAAATCCCCTCCGATTCTTCGTCGGTTCCAAATTAAATCAAGGGGTCGACTAATAGAGGGATTCTCTACATCGGGGTAGCGTCGGATTTTCGAATGGATTTCGGGAAGGTAAACCCTAACTATTTTATTGTATAAAATTAAGTTGGGTTAATTTCTATTGAGTAGGATTATTATGGTAGAGAGATTTAGAGAGGTTGGAAATGGAAGATTTGAGGAATTAGTGGATTGTTGGGGAAATTACAAGTTGTTAATAAATTAGAGTTTTGGGTTTGTAAAAGAGATTATTTAGAACATGTTAGAAGTTAGGATTGGTGCATATCATGGTGAAATCATGAAGTTCAAATTTTGGCATAAAGCCAAATTTTAGAATATGTGAAGTGGAGTAAGAAACTTGCTTCTAGTGAGTTTAGAAAATGTATAGGAGGTTGTGGAGTGGTGTGAGAGTATTAATATGAATTTAGAAGGGATTTTGTAGACTTAGAACTTAATGGAAAAGAGGGAGAATGAAAGTATAAATTTTGTGCACGCCGGGTATTCGGTGAAATGCCCGAGCGATATAGAGGTGAGAATTTGATGAATTCGGAGGTGTAGATGAGTTTCATTATTGTTTTTAACCTTAATTTGAGATATTAGGACAAAGGAATTGAAAAAATTAGGAAATAGGAAATTTTCCTATTAGAAAGCCTCCGATCAATAGGTAAGTTCTTGTATTGGGGTTCGAATTTGAAATCCGTCGATGTAGTTCGCCTACGTATGTTATTTGTGACATGTGGGTGAAGACGGATTTGAATTTGGAGATCCGTAGGTTGAGTTTTGAGTTTCATGCTAATCGATCCTATAATTTCTTATTTAGGTGGAAAAAGTCGAACTTCGACTGGCTACAGGGCAGACGTGGGACATCGTTTACTCGATCCGTCAGGTGAGTATGTTGTAATTGTAAATATTTTATATTGTGGCCGAATTTCGTGGCCTTTTGATATGTTTTGTGGGAGTTATGCCAAAAGTGGATTTTTAATGAAAATACGGATTTTTAAGGATCCAAAATGGGTTTTTGAGATATGTGGTGAAAGTGACTATTTTAAATATATAAAATCTATAGTATGGGTTATTGTGATGTGTTGAAGTATAAAAACTAATTATGTTAGATTGTTTATGCACATTTTTATTGTTTATGCACATTTTTATCCAGTGCATGATTTGTGCATGTTTTGGAGCATATAGGCCCTTATAGGCAATTCTAATTACATGGAGCATGGTGTATAAGCTAGTATGCTATAATTAGATATTATAAGATTTAATTAGAGGAAATAAGTGGTTTTGGCCCCTTTTCTGGGAAACCCGCATGTGGTGTGTAATTGTGACATATATATATTGATGATAATGACGTGTGATGCAATGGTTGATGAAATTAATAAATGGGGTACATGTTTACATTTTAATTATGTTCGAGTGAATTAATGGGCAATAGCATGATATTACAATATGATGAATTATCTATTTAGATACTCTTACGGTATGGAATAACCTAATGTAGTTCTTTTATTAATATTATAACTTGGTGTATGTTATATGTGATTCAATGAAGTAGCAAATAGCATGGTATTCATAATGGGTGATGTTATGGAAAATTAAATAATATGGTGCATTTATGATGTGTAATACTACGACATGATGGTTTCTATGCTAAATGACATGGTGTATGTATATATGTGATACAATGGGATAATAATTAATATCGTGGACGCCGGATATGTATCAAATGGTAAGATAAAAGATAAGATGGTAAGTGTTAATAAAATGTGTTTTTATTCTCATGATTAAAGTCAAGGGTGTGACAATTGTTAAGTAAAAGTTGTTATGCTTTATGTTGATTTAGTAAGATGAAAAGAGGAGATGATTAATGCTAATAACAGATGGCTTTGTTGACCAGTACCTACAGCAATCCTGGGAGTTTGGGCTAGACCTCCTAATACCCAAGGACCGGCTTGGGGTAAGTGGACCCAAACTATGTTTGGGGTAAGTGGATTTTATCGCCCAAGCTATCGTCTTGAGGCCCGGTTTCCCTCGATGATAGCTGTTGCGAGGAAGTACCCAATTTATCTGGGGTAAGTGGTTTTTCCCTCCTGGTTTTGGCTGGGAGGAAGTACCCAGTTTATCTGGGGTTAGTGGTTTTTCCCTCGATGACAGCCATCGCGAGGAAGTATCCAGGTTACCTGGGGTCAGTGGCTTTTTCCCTCTTGGCTTCGGCCGGGAGGAAGTACCCAAGTTCTACTTGGGGTTAGTGGTTCCCTCGCTAGTTCGGCTAGGAGGAAGACGTAGCCTCGGACGAGTAAGACTCTGTGTGAGCATCGGGCCGCGTGTTTACTGGGCTGTCGGCTTTCAGTATGTTGGGATATTGTGGCTCACTGGTCGACAAACTAATAAAATAATTAAGTGTAAATGAAATGTGAAAGTACAGAAAGTGAATTGTGAATTGTGTATGAGAAAGAAAGTGGTTGGGAATGAAGTAAATGTGAAAGAAAACGAGTTATGAGTTAGTGTATGAAAAGAAATGATAAATGTAGTACGTGGTTAATTTAAAATGAGAATGATAAAAGAGATATGTATTCTTAGGTACAGTACGAAGTAATTGTATTATGTATGAGATCCTTAATGTACAATACAGTATGATATGAGTTGTACCTTGCAATTGTGTCAAGGAACTACCTGCCCGCTATTTCTGTGAAAATTGTGGGAACTACCTGCCTTGGCATAATTCGCAGGGTGAGTTGGTATGATAGTGGTAATGATTAATGGAAATGAAGAATTAAATAAAGTGAAGATGATAAGTGATTGAAGTGAATTAATAATCAAGCTATCGGCTTGAGATGTGATGTGATATTACCCAAACTGTGTGTTTGGGGGTGCGGTGATTATTACCCAAGCTATCGGCTATGGGGTGTGATATGTTGTGGCCCCAGATTGTGTTTGGGGATTAAGTGAAAATGATAATAAGATTTATTGTTTATAAGAAAAAGAAATTATTAACGTGGTATAATGAAATGAGAATGAGCTATAAAACAAGTTTTCGCTGTAATGAGTATAAGCATTCTATCAATAATGTGTTAATGATGTGATGAAATGTGAGTAATTGCAATGGGTAATGAAATGTTGTATTTGTGTCATAAGGCATGAATGAACGTGATATTATGAGGATGGATGCATATGTTTATGATGTGATACTTGATATAATGCAATAAAATAAATACTTGTATTATGAGATTGGGTAAGAAAATGGTTATTAAAGAAGGTATGTTGTGATATGAGTTTGTGTGTCTTGGAAGTGTGTCGGGGAACTACTCGCCCGCTATTTCTATGGAAATGGTGGGAACTATCTGCCTTGGCACCACTTCCAGGATGAGTAAGTGAGTTGTTGATATAATGCAAGTAAATGAAGTGCATGGCTAAATAAAAATGAAGAAATATGTAGTAGTGTCGTGTGGTTATAAATTTATAAATGAAGAATAGGTGATATGACGATAATTGTGGAATGATGAATATTCGGGTTAGGGAATTTGAATTGAAAAGTAATGGATTGTATGTGTATTCGTACTATGCGGATGTAAAATAAGTATATATATATACGAGGTTGAGGTGAAGTATATTATGAAATGTGGGAAGTTATGGATGATTAAATAGTTGAATGCAGGATTGGCAAAGTATTTGATATATCATTGTATTGATGATGTTGTTGTGTTCAGGATTCAGGTTGCATTATCTTAATTTGGTATTTGTAAGTTTAAATTATTTTTTTTATACTATTTTAATTTGTTATTAGATTAATAACTATACTCACACCAGAAATGGCTAACCCCTGATGTTTTCTGGGGGTTAGGGGGGTCCCTCCCTGAGAGTGGACAACCCTAACTCTCCTGCAGGTTGCTAGCAGCATGGCGAGGTAGTTATAGAGTTAGGAATTTTATTTTGTCGAGATGATAGATTATTTATGTATTAAGTATATGTAGAAAAGTGAATGGTTGATGTATTATTCTGTATTATGGTAAAAGTATAAGTATATAGTGCTGGGATGAGGTAAGAAAGCCCGTACCCACCTCGTTGTGGAGTATTGGGTTCTGTGGTTGGTTTTTAAAAAGGTTTTCCTAAATTTTTACAAAAAATCTTATATGTTTTCAAAAGAATTTATGGTTTTTATTTAATATTTGATAATCCGTTATGAGTTTGGCCCCCAGAGCATTATATTATATTACCTGTGTGATTCTGCTCATTTTGGCCTGGGGAGCCCGTGGTATTATTGCCTGTGATGTGAGCTACGGAACTTAGAGCAGAATTCCGTAAGCCAATTGTGTTTCGGGGCAAAAATTACAGGGGAAACTTTGCCCAAATTTTTATTGAAATATAACTATTTTAGTTTATGTTTAAAGTGATATAGAAATTGATAGACTTGAATTTGGAGGTTTGGTTTTCAAAAAAAAAAAATTGGGGTGTTACAATGCTGTGTTTTTGTTTGTTCTGAGCTAACAAAATTGGATACTTCATGATGTGTTTCTGTTTGTTCTGAGAATACAAAATTTGATACTTCATGCTATGTTTGTGTTAGTTCTGAGCTTACAAAATTTGATACTTCATGCTCTGTCTCTGATTGTTCTGAGCTTACAAAATTTTATACTTCATGCCCTGTCTCTGATTGTTCTGAGCTTACAAAATTTTATACTTCATGCTCTCTCTCTCTAATTGTTCTGAGCTGACAAAATTTGATACTTCATGCTCTGTCTCTGATTGTTCTGAGCTGACAAAATTTGATACTTCATGCTCTGTCTCTGATTGTTCTGAGCTTACAAGCTTCTACTACTTCATGCGGTGTTTCTGTTTGTTCTGAATTTCCAAATTTTGATACCAAAACAACCACAAAATTTCGATCATGACACTAAAACAATAATGAACTAAATATGCACCAAGAAAATTTTCGATCATCATTGAATTGTAAGGTAATACAATGTTCTTGACGTCTGACAATATTACAAAAAACTTAAACTTAACAAACACTTTACAACATAATACTATGTTCAATAACGCACAGGTACATCATAAACTTTACAAATGCTGAAAGTATACAGTTTTTTGTTGCTCCTAATATATAGTTTTTTATACACTGTCAACAAAAAACAGAATTTTTTTTACTCCAAATATAGCTCATGTGTCGAGTTGTCCAATATTCAATAGCTCCAAGAACCACTTCTTGCTGAAATCAACCTGAAATCAAAATTAAACATAGCTCATTAAACCTGGAAAAGACAAAATAATTAAAAAATATAGTCGGGTCAGAACACAAAATATCATTCAGCAAATATAGTAGGCTCAGAAGAACATAATATTTACATCATAAACTGTTTCGAAGTAGCAGAAAATGGGAAACAGATAATGGTGTATCTGGTGTTGTTCGTTCAACCACAAATGGGAAACAAGTAATGAAGTATCAAATGTTTGTAAGCTCATAACAAATCGAGACAGAGCATGAAGTGTCAAAGTTTGTAAGCTCAGAACTAACACAAACATAGCATGAAGTATCAAATTTTGACTTCTCAGGACAAACAGAAACAGATCATGCAGTATCAAAATTTGTTAGCTCAGAACAATCAGAGACACAGCATGAAGTATCAAATTTTGTATTCTCAGAACAATCAGTGACAGAGTATGAAGTACCAGATTTTGTAAGCTCAGAACTAACACAAACAGTGCATGAGGTATCAAATTTTGTATTCTCAGGACTAACAGAAACACATCATGAAGTATCAAAATTTGTTAGCTCAGAACACACAGAAACACAGCATGAAGTATCAAATTTTGTAAGCTTAAAACAATTAGAGACAGAGCATGAAGTGTCAAAGTTTGTAAGCTCAGAACAACAGACACTGAATATATAGACTAAAAAAAACCAGTAGGCTCAGAACACACTATTCATAACTAGGGCTGCATTGGGGTGCCGCGCCAACTAGGATATGGTAGATATATAATCAGGAATAAATACAACAAGCTTGAAATAATTATTCAGATCATATAGTGTTTTGCATCACTGCCTACACCAACAAACCGAAGGAGAGTATCAAACACCAAAAGGCTTAAATGAGTACCCAACACATACGCATCCAACGTCAGTTACCAACAAAAATATAGATTCTGTTTGTTCTGAGCAATACAAAATTTGATACTTCATGTCCTGTTTATGTTGTTTGGAGCTTATCATCAACTGTCTTATATATAGAGTAAGTCTATTAAGAGCTGGGAAGCTGGAATCCTTATCGGGAGCTGGAGATCTCAGCCATCCGATCGATCTTGATTGCGATCGGACGGCTGAGATCGATAGCCGCTTATCTTCAGAAAATATCAGGGGTAAAAGGGGTAAAATCGAATTCCCCTCTATCTCTTATCTTCTCACGTTCTCCTCTCTTCCGCTCTCTATCTATCGAGACCTTAATCCCAGCTCTTATCTTCAAAAAACCGGTAGGCTCAGAACACACTATTCATAACTAAGGCTGCATTGGGGTGCCGCGCCAACTAGGATATGATAGATATATAATCAAGAATAAATACAACAAGTTTGAAATAATTATTCAGATCATATAGTGTTTTGCATCACTGCCTACACCAACACACCGAATGAGAGAATCAAACATCAAAAGGCTTAAATGAGTATCCAACACATACGTATCCAGCGTCAGTTACAAAAATTATACTGATACTATATCTTTGTGTGTCATCGGTGCCCAAAAATTTGATGAATTGAGCTAGTCTCAAATCACATAAATGTAAGGTAAGATTTGAGGGCATTGGGCATTCAAACACCTTTATGTTCATCTCTTCACCATCTACTCTCCGGCTCATACCCTAAGTTCTATTCAGCTTCAAAACAATAATTATCATGGCACACAACCAAATATGCTTCAAAACAATAATTTCAATGCCCAAAAATTTTGTAACCAACTTATATCAAAATCAATCTCTTCATTGCCTACACACAAAACCAAATGAAAATGCAAGAAATAAAACATAAATCATAAAAGCATTTATGAGAATCAAACACTTCCCTCCGGAATCTGAGAGAGGCAGAACCCAATGAGCCGAGAAATCGAAACCCCTTTTCGCGGTTTGGGTTTTCCGTCGGAGAGAGAGAGGAGATAGGGGTTGATCGATTATACCCCTTTTACCACTCAACAGAACTGAAGATAAGCGGCTGGAGATTTCGTTGATCGTGGAGCTGGGTTTACACAGGTGACGAAGAAAGAGAGCGGGAGAGAGAGCTGCACTTCGATCTCTTCGATTAGGGTTTCGAAGAGAGGTGGATTAGGGTTTTGAAGATAGAGATCGGGAGAGAGAGCGTGAGAAGAGATGAGATAGGGATTAGGGTTTCGAAGAGAGCTCCCGATCTTCGAGAGCGGGAGGGAGAGCGCGAGAAGATAGAGAGCTGGGATTAGGGTTTCGATAGATAGAGAGCGAGAGAGAGGGGTTTCGATAGATAGAGAGCGGGAGAGAGGAGAGCGTGAGAAGATAATAGATAGGGGGAATGATTTTACCCCTTTACCCCTGCTTTTTTCTGAAGATAAGCGGCTATCGATCTCAGCCGTCCTATCGCGATCAAGATCGATCGGATGGCTGAGATCTCCAGCTCCCGATAAGGATTTCAGCTTCCCAGCTCATAATAGACTTACCCTCTCTCTCTCTCTATATATATATGCATACTAGACATTGTATCCAGTTAAGGGTATCAATAAGAAATAACATACCATTTCAGTGTGTATACAATGGAACGTGACTTTTCTTTCACATGTTCGTTCCCTGTAATTTATGTATTACAACTTAAATATCTGAACCAAGTGACCTACTTGAATTGAGATTAAAAGTTATATTTTGTTATCAACCATGATTTGGAAGGTTTAGCTTTACTGTTGCACATGAATTATGGATCCATGCTACATTAGTTGGACAGCCACAATATATTACAACTTAAATATCTGAACCAAGTGACCTACTTGAATTGAGATGAAAAGTTATATTTTGTTATCAACCATGATTTGGAAGGTTTAGCTGTACTGTTGCACATGAATTATGGATCCATGCTACATTAGTTGGATAGCCACAATATATTGGTCAAGCATATGTAAGCGACATTGAGTTTAGTATTTCCAAAAAATATTAAGTTTTTCATACTTGGCATAGTCGATAGTACAGTTACGTTACACCAGCCATTTTTTCACATGAAATTGGATACATGGAAAATTTATGATGATAAAGACGACCCCAGTGACTTTCTGTTTTTGATGACATTCAATTTGCAACACATAATCATTGAACCTAATAAACTTAAGTTCAACGTATTATTCCTTCAGAGACTTAAACAGTTTTTTTTTGAGATAAAGATGGCACGAGAGTTGCCATCGGAACATCATATTGATCACCCAAATAATTACATCACAGATACATAAATTCTCTTAGAAGCTCAAAATACACATAATCATCCATTACAATATGATCGAAAATGCTACTCGTCTTCCTAAAGACACAGATACATGATGCAGTAACAATAAGCAAAATAACTCCAACTTCCCTCAAATCCTCCTCAGCTCCTGGACGATAATCCCCCACCCCCTGGCCACCATCCTAGGGTAAGTGCCGGGATATGATCTCATTAGTTGTTAGAGACTTAAACAGTTTACGTGAAACTCTTGTATTTGTTAAGCTGTTATGAGATCTCATTGAATATTCTTTTATAAGCTTGGAAAATTCCGAGTCTTCTCTTTCCAGTAGTTTAGCTGGTGTATCATATTCAAGGACCCTTCCTGCACCAAATATAATGCACTAATAGTCAATTTATGCACAAGTTAACTTGCTGAAAGTTTCATTTCATAATGTTGTAAAAGCACATACCTTCACTAAGAACTAGAATGAGATCACTGTCTATAACTGTATGAATTCGATGAGCTATAGTGACTACAGTGCAGTCTTCAAATTCCTGACGTATTGTTTTTTGTATAATTCCATCAGTTGCAGAGTCAACAGAAGCTGTTGCTTCATCGAGAACAAGAATGCTGCTTCTTTTCAGTAAGGCTCTTCCGAGACAAAATAACTGTCTTTGTCCAACGCTCCAGTTTTCTCCATTTTCAGCAACTGTAAGAAATGATATCAATAAATGTTTGTTCATGTGCTGTTAGTGATAGTATTGTTGGATTAATTTTTGTGGTGTTGGTCTTCTTAAAATGCCTTACCTGGTGAATCAAGTTTCTTCTCATTTTGCCGTATTAATTCCCCGAGCTGACACTTTTCAAGAACCTTGATCATCATAAAAAAAATTGTTTGCATCTTTCAGTAGAATTTTAGAAACATAATGCAAAATTTATCTGTTATCTTTCGTTAGAATATTGGCATATTTAACCAAGCACCTTTATATAACTTTGCAAGGCCTTAAAAATAAACCAACTAATGTAACAACCCGAAAGGCTTTTTTTGTGCACCTAGATTAGTGTCCCAATTAGAACCTGGGCAATCTACAGTGTCAGCCTCTTTTACAAGGGTACTACTTTATTAGTGTCAATGTGCATGTCACTGCACCTTCTGAATTTATAGTGAAAGTTGAGGGATTTGCATTTATATCCTAACGCACCCTATACCCATTTGTCCACTGAGAGCACCCATTTTGTCCACTGAGAGCTGGGAAACGTTTTTCTTAAATCCGCTTTTTAGTCACACCTGGTGGAAATTGAACCTTGTTGGCTCTAATACCATATGAAATGACTTCACGAAATTTTATTCTAACAAGCATTAGTAAAATTTACATAAGAATATTTGCTTGCAGAAAAACTGTAGAACTTTTACGGTATAAACTTGCCTCCCAAATTCTTTGATCCGAGTATTCTTTCATCGGGTCAAGGTTTCCTCTCACTGTTCCATCAAACAATGTCGGGTCCTGAGGGATGATGCTAAGCTTGGATCGCAAGTCATGAAGGCCTATTTTGCAGATATCCACACCATCAATTTCAATTGTTCCTTCTCTTGGTTCAACTAGGCGGAAAAGGGCTTGTATCAAAGTCGATTTCCCACTCCCAGTGCGTCCTACAACACCAACCTTTTTCCTTCCGGGAACTGTGCATGTGATATTTTGAAGGACAGTTGGCAATTGTTCAGCATATCTGACCTGTAGGAGGTAAAAATTTATTTCAAACAATTTGGGATAATATAAGGACATGTTTACTATGAATGAAGCTGGAATTTATGACAGCTCAGAAGTAGATTCACCTAAGAGACTAACACTTGGGGCTAAGAGACTAACACTTGACCCCAATGTTTTAAATATCTTCGATATATCTCATATATCAGCAGGTTGGAGAATAAACCCACACGATATACTTGTATATTTAGTGTATGCCATTTTGGGGAATATATCTCTGATGTATTAGATATCGGCCGATATATCACCCGATATTTTTCCAAAATGTGTCTAATATTTGTTCAAAACGGTTTTCAGTTTTACGGGTTTGAATCAAATCAAACCCTAAACCATTATCCGTACTGACCCAATTGAGCCTAAAACTTGCGATGTGAAAGTAAAAAAAGAAGGAAAACAGAAGAAGAAAAACGCTAGCGGCTCGCTATGTTTGAAATGATTATGATGCTTCAAAACTTTCTCACTTTGCTTGGATTCTTATAAGTTGTTCTTTTCTTTTGTTTCGAATTAGATATGCCAAACTTTGTGATGATTTTTATTTCTAAAGTCTATATATTTCTTTTGTTTGGGTTGATTTTTCAATTTTATTATGCTATATTTTAGGTCATGCATCTGTAAGTTTAACATCATATGTAATATTTTATATAATTAATGTGCAGTATGGGCATAATACATGTGTGTTCATTAATTTGCTTACTTTCGTATTATTTATGTTATTTATGTGATAAATGTGGGGAGGAGGGTTGCATTAGACAGTTGACAACCAACACAAAACTTTGTTAAATCCTATGAACATGAATCATAATAATATACGTGCAAATGCTAGGGCATTCCCTGAAAGCGATGCATTGTGCCTGCCTCCGAGTGCTTCGAAAAATGTGCAAGGGGAGTCGCACCAGCGCCCGGGTGCAGTGAAAGATGGGCAAGAGTTTCTGCACCAATATTATGTTTGCGGGTAAAGAAGCTAGTCGAGGAAAATAGGCTTAGGTTAGCGACTTGAAATATAGAAATATTGACGGGAAAATGCATAGAACTAGTAGATACCATGATTAGAAGGAATATTAATATAGTTTGTTTACAAGAAACAAAGTGAGTAGGGGAGAAAGCTAAAGAGATAGATGGTTTTAAATTATATTATACAGGTAAAATTAGAAATAGAAATGGAGTAGGAATTTTAGTAGATAAGAAATTCAAAGGAGATGTAGTAGGTGTTAATAGGAAAGAGGATAGAATAATTCAAATTAAGCTTGTATTAAGGGGAAATATAATTAATATCATTAGTGCTTATGCACCATAAGTAGAATTAGATGCACAAGCTAAAAATAAATTTTGGGAAGATATGGATGAGATAATTCAAGAAGTACCTTTAGGTGAGAAATTATTTATAGGAGGAGATTTCAATGGACATGTAGGAGAAGATAACATGGGATATGAGAGGGTGTATGGAGGACATGGATTTGAAAATAAGAACGATGATGGAGAGGCTTCATTAGATTTTGCGGCTTCGTATGATCTTATATTAGCAAATACTTATTTTAGGAAGAGCGAGAAACATTTGATAACCTTTAAAAGTGGGGCAAATAAAAGCCAGATTGATTTTTTTTATCACTAGATAAGTGGATCGCTTGACATGTAAAGATTGTAAAGTTATACCGGAAGAGTGTTTAACCTCACAATATAGATTAATGATGTTGGATGGTAAGATTGGTAAACACATATGTGCGAGGAAGGAGACTAGGAACCCAAAAATTAGGTGGTGGAACTTGAATGGAGAGAAACTGGAGGTTTTTAGAGATAAGTCCTTAAAGGAGCATCATGAAATTTGGAAGGGGAGACAAATATGATGTGGACTAAAATGGCTACGTATATAAAAGAAATTTCAAATGAGGTATTTGGAGAATCTAAAGGTAAAGAGTTGCTAACTAAAGAAACATGGTGGTGGAAAGAAGAAGTCCAAAATATTGTGAGAAAAAAGATCAACTTTCAAAATATGAAAAAGATTAGAATTGAAGATGATTTGGAGAGATATAAGACCGTTAGAAAAGAAGTTAAGAAAGCGGTAAGAGATGCGAAAGAAAAAGCTTATGATAATTTATACACAAAATTAGGAATAAAAGAAGAAGAAAATAACATTTATAAGCTTGCTAAACAAAGGGATAGAAAAACAAAAGATCTTGATACAATTATGTGTATTAAGAGCGAGGATTCAAGAGTCTTAGTAAAAGATGAGGAAATTAAGGAAAATGGCGAAATTATTTCGAGAAGTTATTAAATAAAAAGGTTGTGGGCAACTTAAATATAGAGGACTCGAGGGAGAATCGAGAGCATATGTTTTTCCATAGAATTAGGACCTCAGAGGTTCGAAATGCTCTCGAAAGGATGAAAATATATAGGAAAAGCTTTAGGACTAGATGGTATACCCATTGAAGTTTGGAAGTGTCTTGGGGATGTAGGAGTGGGTTGGCTAACAAGATTATTTAATAAAATTTTGAGGACTAAGAAGATGCCCGATGAATGGAAAAAGAGTATTCTAGTATCTATATATAAAAATAAAGGAGATATACAAAGTTGGTCCAACTACCGTGATTAAATTAATGAGCCATACGATAAAAATTTGGGAGATAGTGATCGAATATAGACTGAGATTGGAAATTACGGTGTCTAAGAATCAGTTTGGAATTATGCATGTCAATAATAAAAACAATTTGTGTACTGATGAGACTTATGGAAAAATATAGGGAGAATAAGAAAGATCTACATATGGTGTTTACAGATCTAGAAAAAATATATGATAAAGTCCCTAGAGACATAGTATGGTGGGTAGTAAATAATAAAAAAGTAACTATTTAGTATTTTGAGGTAATTAAGGATATGTATGAAGGGGCAAAAACCACAGTTAGAACAACCACATGAGAGACCAGTGATTTTTCTATTACAGTAGTTTACACCAAGGTTCGGCTTTTAGCCTCTAACCTCTTTGCTTTGGTTATGGATGGATTGACGGGAGAAATACACGATGAGGTACCTTGGTGTATGTTTTTTGCCGATGACGTCGTCTTAGTGGACCAGACTAGAGCATGAGTCAATGCTAAATTAAAATTGTGGAGAGAAACTTTGGAAGTTAGTATCTTTAGAATAAGCAGAACTAAAACAGAATAAATGGAGTATAATTTTAGTGATATTCAGAACATAACTGAGGAAGTAGTAAAATTTGATGGTCAAGAGATACCTAAGAGAGACCGTTTTCGATATTTAGGCTCGATTATACAAAGAGATGGGAAGATTTGTGAAGATGTTATACATAGGATCTAAGCATGATGACTGGATAAGTGCTAGTGGTGTTTTGTGTGACAAAGGTATGCCTTTAAAGTTGAAGGAAAAATTTTATAGCCCAGCTGTTAGACCATCAATGATATATGGAGCAGAGTGTTGGGCAACAAAGGAACAACATGTTCAAAAAATGAGCGTAGCGGAGATGAGGATGCTAAGATGGATGTGTGGTAAAACCAGGAAGGATAGAATTAGAAACGAGCATATACGAGACATGCTAAAGGTAGCTCCTATCCAAGATAAGTTAAGAGAGAATTGCCTCAGGTGGTTTGGACATGTCACACGTAGACCTAGTAGTACCCCGTTGGAAAGAGTGATTTGATAAGTGTTGATGGTAGAGTTAGGGATAAGGGAAGACCTAAACTTACTTGGGTGGAAATGATGAGAAAAGATATGATAGCTTGTGACCTTACAGAAGATATTGCACTACACCGAGCAGAATGGAAAACCAGGATTCATGTAGCCGACCCCAATTAGTTGGGAAAAAGACTTTGTTGTTGTTGTTGTTGTTGTTATGTGATAAATGTGTGAATGCAGTGTATGTCCATGTCATTTAGTTTATATTTAGGATATATTTTTCGATCGTACATAACAACCCGATATATTTAGATCCCTATATATCCCGATATGAACAAAAATTCCTAGGCCGACACGACACCGATATCCGACATTTAAAACCTTTCTTGACCCTCTAAAATGGAAAGTAAATAATAAGCATGCATGCAAATATAATATGCTTATGTTTGAATGTAAATGCTTTAATGCTTTAAGCCATACAAGTCATGCAACAAAATAATTTTCAAATCAACAGAGCTTACAATTTGTCAGTCATTATCACTCACTGTCCACAGCAAATGAAATGGGCGGTGTTTGTAGGATGATTTGGGTGCAACTTCTGTTAGTCCAATAATGTAGACACGATGGATGGTGCATATTAGTATTTATGAAATTCACTCCACTAATCTATCCAGTTTGCTAGTTGGAACTGTTTATTTAACCATTTAATCATTTGGAAATACTCTATGAATGTTGACATAATAGATTAAAATAATATGTAATATGTTCATTTCCAGAAGGAGAGAAAAAACTTATCTAAATGCTAAGCAGATTGTTGGTTAATTGTATTAGTCTATTTTAGTCTATAGAGTAACAGTAAAATACTGATATGATTATACCTGCAAATTGTTGAAGCATATTGTTCCAGTTGTTGGCCACTCATTTGGTGGTCTACACTCTTCGATGGATAAAGGAGGCTCACTTTTGATTTTTGAGTACTGCAATATTCTCTCTACTGAGATCATTTTATTTTCAGTATGGCAGATATTCCATATTATAGATGATATTTGGGAATTGAGATTTAATCCATATGTTACTGCAAGTCCTGCAATGCCTGTAAAATTGAAAAATACAATAAAATTTCCCATATAGTAAGGTTAAAGAAGTCAAGGAGATTTTCTGTTAGAAACAAGTCGTACTTGGATTTATAAACCCTTCTGGAAGGCTTACTAACAAAATCAAAGAAAATGCAAACACGAAACTTGACAACACATTTAGCCTAAAAGAAAGCCATTCCATTGACGAAATATTGTGGAACCATGGCCTAGAATGATTGTCGATTAGAATGAGATTGGCATTAGTGAAGCGATCTTCCTGTCCAAAAGCTCTTATTGTTGCGGCTCCAGTAATTGATTCTGCAAAATGGTGAAGGATGGGAGCTCTTTGAATTCCGGATAAGCGAGCAAGTTCTCTAGAAGTCGGTATGTAGTAGCGCTGCAGTGGTCATTGCAACTGTCAGAATGTAATTTCTCTCTTTTTTTTAGTATAAATTAAATCTTCTTAATTTTATAATAATTTTTGGAAAACATTTCTGAGATTCCCTTTTCTTTTTTGGTGAACTAATTAAGTTTTCCACTTTAAGCAATCTTAAATGTAGTTATGTGCTGGGAGTACTTTTCTTGGCCCTTTCAGTCTTTTCAACCAAAAGCAGTAAGGTTCTGCATTTTGCATTTTTTAAATATTCTTGAATTATTTCTGGATTTTCTGTTAAATTTCTAATGGAATTCATGATACTATTAACGAAGTTAAGAGTTCAATAATTTCTGTTAAAATTTACAATTTGTATGAGCTTCCCTTACTTTATCATAGAATATAGACAGTCACTAATTATAGTGATTTAAACTTCCTTATCATAGAATTTAGACTATAACTAACTAAAGGCAGTGAGGTTCTGTTTCTGAAATCTAATAATATGGTCACTTTCTCAGCATTTTTAAATGTTCTTGAATTATTTCTGAATTTCTGTTTCTGAAGTCATTAAATTAACAGAAAATTTCATGAAACTAATAATGAGATCAAGAGTTCAAAATTTTGACTTAGAAATTACAAGACCCAAATAGTTTGGACAGGACATGTTAATTTTGGTTATGCCCATGTTAATAAATGTACATATATTTATTTCTATCTACGGTTCTACCTATATATTATCTAAATATTGGAAGAAAATTCCTCAGTACTACGGCATATGCAAGTTTTTCTTAGTAAACAACTTTTTACTATGTTTAATATATAGGATCATTACTCTTACTTGATAATATATACAGATTGCAGTTACGGGCACAAACAGGATGAAAACTGGCCAAGCAACCTGTGACATAACTCCGATGGTACCCAAAAGCCCTATCACCGAAAATGCACACCACCCTAATCTTCCTGGTATCTCCAAGTCTACTTCACTTTGGTCAGTAGAAGCCTGTTTTCAATCATCAATCAAGTTAATTGTTAACCTAACCTAAAGGTTCAAAATTGCATGTAAAATTTCAATGTCTTAATGGTGATTTGGTTCAAATACAAACCCTGTTCAAGATTCTCCCTGTCGGGGTCGAGTCAAAGAAAGACATAGGGGCACGAAGGATGCAGTGAAGCATATCTTTGAAAAGCTTTTGCGATGTTGAAAGACCAGCAAACGCTATTAATATTGTTCGAACAAACACACATATTGAACTCCCTACAGAAAGAAGTACATAGACCAAAAGTAGCACACCCATTGCTACCATCGGCTCTGATGCAGATGTAGTAGGAGTAGCCCAAGCCATCCAGTAGTTGCTTGACACCTGCAGTATTTGGAAAAGGCATTGTGTTATGACTATAACTGGGACTAAAGCACCATGATGAACTGCAGTCAGGTATGCCCAGTAAACTGTTTTGCCGATGCTCCCTCTCACTATTTCCTCGTCTTTTGTTAGCCTTCCCTTATTAGCAGTGTCTTTAGAGGGGATCTTCTGGGATTCTTGCTTGTTGATGCTTTGAGATTGTGTATGTACAATATATTCTGTATCAGTTTTACTATTGGATGCCTCTGTGATTGCTCTGCTTGAGCTTTCTGCATTAAGAATTGATTCTAGAGCTTCGCTATGTGCTCCAACTAACACCTCGAATCCCATGCTTTGATTTAGAAGCTCATCAAATTTCCCCGCCTGTGCTATTCTTCCATTCTGCATCACCTGTTGATTATAACCATATCCATTGTCATTAATATCGTTGACAGTACATTATAGTCACTATGAAATCATGAGCCTTATTTTATTTGAACTCATATCAATATTTCTAATGACATTATTGTATATAATATGGGATTGTTTTTGTTTACCAGGATAAGGTCTGCTGACGGGAGAAACTCGACTTGGTGGGTAACATAAATTATAGTCTTTTCTTTAAGAATTCCCATTAGGCATTCCTGCATAAGAAGCATTGAACTTTTCCTTTAGTGTAAAGAAATATGATTAATAGATATTTTCTTGCTCTTTTCTTGTCATTTTTCTAGTATTTGCAAAAATGTTTAGATAGTTATCTTTTGGTGATAACTCTATATTGGATTTCTTCACCAGATTTTATGTTCATTGATAGGGTTCTGGCTCTAAATTATTAATGAAATTAATTTGATTCTAAAAAAATTTAATGAAAGATTTTATTAGACCTTGAACAGATGGACACCAGTATGAGCATCCACAGCACTGAAGGGGTCATCTAGAAGGTACATATCGGCATCTTGGTAAACTGCTCGTGCTATTTGAATCCGTTGCTTCTGTCCTCCGCTCATATTAATCCCTCTTTCTCCGATCTCAGTCAAATCCCCACTTGCAAAAAGCTCAAAATCCTTTGTCAGTGCACACCCTTCGATTACTCTCTCATATCTTTCAGAGTCATATTGATTTCCAAAGAGAATATTTTCTCGAACATTGCCTGTTAGTATCCATGGAGTCTGAGCTACATATGCTTTGCTTCCACTGACTTTTACTCTACCTCCTAGTTTCGGTATTTCTCCAAGTATAGAAGATAACAAACTAGACTTGCCCGAACCCACAGTCCCACAAACAGCTACCTTCATCCCCCTTCTCACATTCAACTGTACATCCTTAAGTGTCGGGGACTTGTTATCCCCATCCCAACTGAAAATTCCATCATCAATCTCGATATCAAACTCTGTCTCATTTTTCGGAATGACTTCAACTGCATCTGACTTTATTTCTTCTTCCTGAAGGTATGCTGCTACCCTGTCAGCCGAAACCTTGGCCTGTGTTAGCACTGAGAGCAAATCTGGGATAGTAAAGATTGGTTCTTGGAGCATTCGGAAAGTAGCTAATGCTGATAATACCCTTCCAGCTGTTAAAGGAATTCCCATCAATATACACACTCCAAAAGTTGCCACCGATATGAATGTGGGTGATCCCCAGAACACAAGAGCTGAAAGACAATTAAGCCTAAGAGTTTTCCACAACCACCCATATTCAATATTTCGCAGTGTTTCCAATTTGTGAAGGTATTCGGTGTCCCATGCTTGAAGTTTTAAAATCCGCATACTCTTGAGAACCTCGGATGTAGCCTTCATACGTGCATCTTTAGCTTCCATGATCTTCTTTTGAAATCTTTTCTGGGTTCTCGTAAGAGGAATATTACACAACATGATCATGAATGCAGCTGCTAATCCTGCTATTGATCCGAAGCCAAGGTTTTTATGAAGAACGAAGGTTGCAAGGGAAATTTGTACAGGTATCATACACACTACGTTTGCATGCCACATAGTATCGGTGATTCTTTGGATGTCAACACTCATATAGTTGATAATTTCTCCACTGGTATGGTTTTGTCGAGATTGGTTTGATAAACGAATGCCCTTTCTGTATATATGGGATATCAAAGCTGCTCTAAGGCGAAGACCTAGCTGCCGAGCTCTAAAATACCATTGCCTCTGAGCTATTGTCTCCACAACTTTAGCACTTAAAAATGCAAATGCAAGAGAGTATCCAGTTCTCAACCCACCATCCCTCTCTCCACTTAGAAATCTTACTAAATTATTTATTAGTGATGGTCCAACGTAGGAGGCACTGGCACTAACTAATGCAAAACATGCATTGATTGCTGCCCTTTTCCTGATAAAAATGAAGATTGTTCTGTATATAGATATGTTTCCTGAACTGTTGTAAGTTTCCTTCACGTGCTTGAGGTCATTGTCGAATAAGTGTGAAAGGAACTCAGCAGAGTCGTTGATATCAACATCAGGTACATCAGCTTGCTCAAGAGGTTTCTGCTTACCGAGGACAATGAGTGGATCAAGCCAAGAGAAAGTAACAAGTTGATGAAGTCTTGCCTTTGCGTATAAAGATTGCCTCTCCTTTTCTGCTTGCTTATCTGATGGAGGATGCAATAACGGTTCCGTGATACTGTTATTAGTGAAACTGATCCCTGTTGTCCCCCTAATTGAAATAGCAAAGAGACAAGCACATGCAAGAAGACTTGAGAGGCTCATGTACTCTTCCACTCCTATAAAATTTTCATGTCGAACTATGGACTGCACTCTATATGTTAAGGAAATTGCTGATTGGAGAAAGTTACTTATCCACCATAGTCTTATAACCCAAGGAAGTTTTTCTAAAGTTGCTTTTTGGAAGCTGAAAATAGCAACCAGCATGCATATCCATGACACCACCTGTGTTATTTCAGCCAGAACTGAGAGCATATAATCACAGTTGCTTCTGTACTCTTTTGAAAGCAATAGGGAAAGGCCCACAGAGTGGCTTGCTAGTAAAACTGAGCAACACCATTGGCTGACTTGGTACGAGAATCCAAAGGTAATGCTTCCATGTGAATATTTAGTTGTAGGGCATTGCTGTCTTTCTTCCTCAAATTTTGTACTTATGCTTCTGAATGATATGTTAAATCTTTTCAGCAGAAAGTTGATTGAAAAAATGCCTATGAATACGAGATTGAGGAGCACAAAGAAGCCTGTCCAGAAACAGGGAGAGGTAATCTGCAACCATTCTCCCCAGTTCTGTAACAAATGAATTTCTGCAGCCATATGAAGAATTAATGACAATTTAATTGGGGTCAGGCCTAAAAAATAAACTGTAATATGTATACCTTTTTTGTTCTGCATCAATGAACAGAGACAAAAATATAAGCAATATTGTAGGTTTGTCCTAAATTCATATCAAATAGGAGTGGTGCCTAATTTATCTGAGTGCTAGATTTTATTTAAACACAAATATTTGGCAATTTTTATATTTTTTCTTTTTAATCTACTGCTGTTGATTGGATTGCATGTGTTATTTCAAAGTTATTTTTTATATTTGCTCGTATTTTACACATCATTACATAAAGGATTGATGTTCGTATAAAGTTAACGGGAACTTCATAAATCCCCTCTCCTCCTCCAGCAGTTCCAAGCGACCGTCCTACAAGCTCTCAATCTCCGTCCCAACACCAATGCTCCAAAGATCCCCTCTCCTCCTCCAGTCCAAAGTCTTCGCCGACAGTCCCCAACTCCTCCCGCTCCTAGCAACTCCCGGCATATGCCAAGTCCTCGCCGCTCCAGGAGCTACCGACGTCGTAGCCCCCGCTCTCCCTCGTATGAAGACGAGTCCAGAGGCTCGGCTGATTACCGTCGAAGGGATGACGCTGTCTACAGCCGTCTCCACGAGATAGAGAGGCGCTTGGGCCAGTTAGACCGAGAAGAAGAACTCAGAGGAAGGACTCGCCGTCCTAGTCGACCTCCTTTTTTCCGAACCATAATGGATGCACCCGTACCAATCGGCTTTAAGCCTCCTCAGTTTGAGACCTATGCCGGGGAGACTGATCCCGTCGACCACATCGAGAGCTTCAAGACCCTCATGCTCATCCACCAAGCTTCCGATGCTTTGCTCTGCAAAACATTCTCCGCAACTCTCAAGGGTCCAGCTCGAGAATGGTACTCTCGCCTTGCCCCATCCTCGATATTCTCCTTCGAGCAATTTGAGACCCTCTTCGTCTCCCACTTCGTGAGTAGCTGCAGAACGGAGAAGACCATCATCTCGCTACTCTACCTCCACCAGAAGAAGGGTGAGAAGCTGAGAGACTATGTGAAAAGGTTCACAGCTGAAGCCAGGTCCATAGCATCCCTCAACCAGTCGGTCGCTGCAGCAGCATTTCAATCCAATGTCCTCAACTCCAGCCTCCGCTCCTCCCTCGCCAAGAAGCCCCCACAGAATTTCTCTGACCTCCTCCTCCGGAGCGAAAAGTATATTCGGGCCGAAGAAGCTGAGCACCGCCCCAACTTGGAGGGATCTTCCTCCAGGATTAAGAGAAAGGGAACAGAAGAGGAGGGGGCCAAGAAGCACCAGAAGGATAATGGCGGCCAGCACCGACCTCCCCCCAGATTTGAAAAATTTACTCCCCTTAATGCCAACATCTCCACAATTCTCATGGAAGTTGAGAAGGAGGGGGTGATACCTCCTGCACCAAAAATGAACACTTCCGGCAAGAAGAGGGATAAAGAGAAGTGGTGCCGTTATCACCGGGACCATGGCCATGACACCAATGACTGTCGGGCCTTAAAGAACGAGATAGAAGCCCTCATCCGGAGGGGGCAGCTGACCAGGTTTGTGAGAAAGGACCGAGCCGACCTTCCTCCCCCGCCTCGGGGGGCTAACAAGCGTCCTGAACGCGATGAAACGCCCGACTTCGAAGAGGAGCGTGTCCTACACCCCATTCACGGGGGCCCAATGGGGGGCTCCTCCAACTCCTCTCGAAAGGCATTTATACGGGAAGTCAATTCGGTCCGCGCCACCCCTCTCCCTAAAGGCCTCGGAGTGCCCGTCACATTCTCAGACGAAGATCTTGAAGGTGTCCGCACCCCACATTGTGACGCACTCGTCATCAATCTCCATATGGCAAACTTCAAAGTGGAAAGGATCCTAGTGGACAATGGCAGCTCCGTTAACATCCTCTTCCTCGACGCTTTCAAAGGCCTCAAACTCTCTCGAGACAGACTTAAGCCCGCCGGCTACACTCTCCATGGGTTCACGGGAGTGCCAGTGACTATTGAAGGGGTGATCACCCTCGATGTAACCGCTGGCAAAACTCCTACTACCCGGACGGAGTCGATGGACTTTATGGTCGTAGATGTCCCCGCAGCTTACAATGTCATTTTGGGTCGCCCCGGCTTAGCAGCTCTTGAAGCCGTCCCTTCCGCTTATCACCTCAAGATGAAGTTTCCCACTCGGGCGGGAGTAGGGGAAGTAAAAGGCAATCAGGAAACGGCCCGCAAGTGCTACATGACCTCTACCCTCGGTCCAGTCCTCTCCCTTGAAACACTGGAAATCCCCCAAGATGCTACCCGACCAACGTCCAAGCCGGTGGATGAGTTGGAGGAAGTGCTATTCTCAGAGCAGGATTCAAGCCAAAAGTTCTTTGTTAGCAAGACCCTCCCGTTCGCCCTATGCTCCAACATAATCCAGTGCATCCGAAGAAATCAAGACCTCTTTGCTTGGTCAGTTGTAGCCATGTCCGGAATTTCTGAAGAGCTCTTGGTCCACCACCTCAGTGTTGCTCCAGGGTCCAAACCGGTTCAACAGAAAAGGCGCAAGTTCACCCCTGAGCGCCAGCTGGCTATAAAAGAGGAGGTGGACAAGCTCTTGAAGGCCCGGTTCATAAAAGAGGTGAACTATCCCGAGTGGTTGTCGAATGTAGTAATGGTGAAGAAGTCCAACGGGACTTGGAGGATTTGCATCGATTTTACCGATCTAAACAAGGCTTGCCCCAAGGATCCCTTCCCTCTTTCGAGTATTGACACTCTGATTGACGCCACTTCGGGTCACGAACTCCTCAGCTTCATGGACGCCTTCTCAGGCTACAACCAGATCTGGATGTTCCCCCCAGATATCCCGAAGACCTCATTCGTGACCGACCAGGGCCTCTACTGCTATAGGGTTATGCCCTTCGGTTTGAAGAATGCAGGTGCAACATATCAACGCCTCGTCAACAAGGTTTTCCAAGCTCAAGTCGGCCGGAATATGGAGGTATATGTTGACGACATGCTTGTAAAAAGCATCCGAGGAGTCGATCATGTGACTAACCTACAGGAGGCGTTTGATGTTTTGAGAAAGCACAACATGAGACTCAATCCGAACAAGTGTGCGTTTGGAGTCTCGTCAGGAAAGTTCCTCGGCTTCATAGTCAGCCAACGAGGAATCAAAGCTAACCCTGAGAAAATCAAGGCCATATTAGACATGGCCCCTCCCAAGAATGTTAAGGAAGTTCAGAGGCTAACAGCCTGCCTAGCCGCTATAGGGCATTTTCTCTCGAAGTCCGGGGAGAAATGCCTCCCCTTCTTCAAGGCCCTCAGGGGGGCTAAAGGTTTCGAATGGGGTCAACAGCAACAGGAGTCGTTCGACCAGCTCAAGGCTTACCTCGTCAATCCTCCTCTCCTCAGCAAACCAATCCCTGGTGAACCCCTCTACCTCTACCTGGTAGCCTCCAAGCAGACCCTCAGCGCCGTTTTAGTAAGGGAAGAAGACCGGGCTCAGAAGCCCATCTACTATGTGAGCAAGGTACTTCGGGATGTCGAGCTCCGCTACCCGAGGATAGAAAAAATGGCTTATGCCCTAGTAATGGCCGCGAGGAAGCTTCGCCCATATTTTCAGTCTCATTCGGTGGTCGTTCTTACCGACCAACCGCTGAAGCAAGTTCTGCACAAGCCGAAGACCTCCGTTCGCCTTATGAAGTGGTCTATCGAACTGAGCTAGCATGATATAACATATCAGCCTCGGACCGCAATCAAGGCCCAGGTCCTAGCAGAGTTTATAGTTGAGAGTACCATCCCCGAGTTCAGCCAAGCAATGAAGGGACCACATGTCTGGTCGGTTTATGTGGATGGATCCTCCTGTAACGAGGGAAGCGGAGCCGGGGTCATTCTGGCAGGCCCAGATGGCTTCGTCCTCCAATACTCCCTCTGTATCAACTTCAAGGCCTCTAACAACGAAGCAGAATACGAGGCACTCATAGCCGGCCTTGGAATGGCCCGCAATGCAGGGGTGCAACACCTCCGGATCTTTAGCGACTCTCAGCTGGTCGTAAATCAGGTCCTAGGCGAGTATGAAGCACGTGACGACCGAATGGTTAAGTACTTAGCCAAGGTCAGGAGCCTCATGGCCTTATTTGAAGAAGCCCTCATCCAGCGAATCCCCCGAGAGGAGAATTCCCAGGCCGATGCCCTCTCCAAGCTAACCTCTTCCTCCCTACAAGGTCTCGAGCAGACCGTCTTGATAGAGGTCCTCCTGAAGCCAAGTATAGAGGATGAAACTTCCGACTCAATGGAGTCGCTACCTGTCCTGCTTGAAGATAACTGGATGAAACCCCTCGTCGAATTCTTAAGGGAAGGGCTCCTCCCCGAAGATCCTAAGGAAGCTCGAAAAGTGAGAACCCGAGCAGAACGATACACACTGATCGGAGACATCCTATATAAGCGCTCTTTCACACAGGTAGACGGCAGGCCTTACCTGAGATGTCTCTCCCCCGAACAGGCCGACTACGGCCTACAAGAACTTCACGAGGGCATCGGCAGGGCACATTCAGGGTCCAGATCCTTAGCCCGCAAAGTGTTGAATTATGGATATTTCTGGCCCACTCTCCTACAAGACGCCGAACAGCACGTTCGGCAATGCAGCTCATGTCAGAAGTACTCCAACATCCGACGCCTCCTACAAGCTCCACTTGCTTCCCTATCAAGTCCAATCCCTTTCGCAATGTGGGGGATGGATTTATTAGGGCCATTTCCACCGGCTCCCGGTCAGTTCAAATCCTGGTCGTGGAATCGACTACTTCTCAAAATGGATAGAGGCCGAGCCCTTGGCCACGATCACCGAGAACAAGGTAGTCCAGTTTCTTTGGAAGAGCATAATCTGCCGATTCGGTGTGCCTCGGGTCCTCATAACAGACAACGGAACCCAGTTTACCGGGGCTGCCTTCCGAGCTCTATGTGAAGACCTTGACATCAAACACCGATTCTCCTCCGTTTCCCATCCCCAGTCGAGTGGCCAAGTAGATAATGCTAACCGACAGATCCTCTCCGTAATTAGGAAGAGGTTGGATAAATTTTCCAAAGGCTTATGGGTCGATCAGCTCCCCAACGTGCTGTGGAACTACCGCACCACAAAACGGACCCCTACAGGCGAATCCCCATTCAACCTCACCTATGGGTCCGAAGCTATGATCCCCCTAGAAGTTGGTATACCCTCTCCTCGTCTAACGGCTTATGAAGAAGAACAAAATGCCAGAGAGCTCCGAGCAAATCTAGACTTAATTGACGAGATTCGTGAAAGAGCTGTCATTCGTCAACAAAGCTACCGGAGAAGGATCGAGTTGGCATACAATAAGAGAGTTCGTCCTACCGACCTCAAAGAAGGGAACTTGGTCCTCAAAAAGTTAGCCATCTTTTTCCCCGGTCAGAAGAGCAAACTGGCTCCAAATTGTGAGGGACCTTATAAGATCGCCAAAGAAGTTCGGCACGGGACATACAGACTAGAAGACCTCGAAGGCAGGGAAATCCCCAGGACCTGGAATGCCGACCATCTTCTAAAATACCAAGAGAGAGCACCAACGCCTCTCTAGGTATTCTGGGGAGTCGAACCTTTCCTCTCCTGTTACTTGTATTGCTTTTCTTTTATTTCTCTCTTGTAATAACGGCTTGCAATTTTAGAAGCAGCCGACTATTAGTCATTAATAAAGAAAGCTTTTTCATATTTTACTTGTAAAAATTGTTTGCATTTCTCTGCCTTCACTCTTCACTCTACCGATGGTTCGGAATCCAACACTTGGCTCGATTCTACTTCGCGAGTTCGCTCTTAAGTGAGCTAGAAGTAGGTCGCCATTCGGAATTGCTCTCACAACCGTTGAACAATCCTACCGATGGTTCGGAGTCCAACACTTGGTTCGATTCTTCTCTGCAAGCTCGCTCTTAAAAGCGAGCTAGGAGTGGGTCACCATTCGGAATTGCTCCCACAACCGTTGAACTAACTCTACCGATGGTTCGGAGTCCAACACTTGGCTCGATTCTACTTCGCGAGTTTGCTCTTAAGCGGGCTAGAAGTAGGTCGCCATTCGGAATTGCTCCCACAACCGTTGAACTAATTTTACCGATGGTTCAGAGTCCAACACTTAGCTCGATTCTACTTCGCGAGTTCGCTCTTAAGCGAGCTAGAAGTAGGTCGCCATTCGGAATTGCTCCCACAACCGTTGAACAACCCTACCGATGGTTCGGAGTCCAATACTTGGTTCGATTCTTCTCCGCAAGCTCGCTCTTAAGCGAGCTTGGAGTGGGTCACCATTCGGAATTGCTCCCACAACCGTTGAACTAACTCTACCGATGGTTCGAAGTCCAACACTTGACTCGATTCTACTTCGCAAGTTCGCTCTTAAAAGCGAGCTAGAAGTAGGTCGCCATTCGGAATTGCTCCCACAACCGTTGAACTAACTTTAACGACGAGTTCGGAGTCCAACACTTGGTTCGATTCTTCTCCGCAAGCTCGCTCTTAAAAGCAAGCTAGGAGTAGGTCACCATTCGGAATTGCTCCCACAACCATTGAACTAACTTTAACGACGAGTTCGGAGTCCAACACTTGGTTCGATTCTTCTCCGCAAACTCGCTCTTAAAAGCGAGCTAGGAGTGGGTCACCATTCGGAATTGCTTTCACAACCGTTGAACTAACTCTAACGACGAGTTCGGAGTCCAACACTTGGTTCGATTCCTCTCCGCAAGCTCGTTCTTAAAAGCGAGCTAGGGGTGGATTGCTTATAAGAAAGAAGCTTTGCTTCTGATTTTGAGTAGTTGTCAAAAGTTGGAGGAGTTATACTTAAACTAATGCCCGCCAACACAATGTTCAAACATCGGAGCAAAACGAACTCTTTTATTAAAAGACCAAACAGGACCAACATTACAACAGGATTTTTACAATAATTTGAAGAACATAACACGACTTATTCAGCGCTTCTTTGGAAGAGGAACACTTCGGTTCACAGACACGCGAGGGCGACGTCGCCTCACCTCTGAGCTCAACTCTAAACCAACGAAGCGAGATCCCCCTTCACCGCTAGTTCTAGCAGTGGCCCCAACCGAGGTGCCACTAAACGAAATAGCTACACCACTCTGAGCATCGGCTGGGCTCCGCCTAATGGCAGGCGAGCGAGTCGCAAGTTCGTAAAAAGAGATCCCTCTTTCGCTTTCCTCGCGAGTACACGACGTACTGCGAACATTGGTCCTTACAGGCTGAGGTTTCAGCGTTGCAATCTCCTCCTCCAGCTCGACGATCCTATCTCTCAGAATCTCGTCCGCCGCCGATGATTTGAGACGAGGAAGTTTAGACGAGCCTGCGACGTTAGTGCTATCGGCCACTATACGACGAAGATGAGTCACTTCGATACCCCTGTCGATGGTGATTCTCCTCAATTTGTCAATTCTGGCCAACAACTCGTCGCGCTCGGACATCAACATCCCCACCTTCGAAGCTAACTCCTCTTCTTCGGTCGAGTGTTCTTTCACCGTCACCTCCAATTGGCGAATCTCCGCCAGCAGTTCGCTGTTTCTTTGTTCGGCATCAAAAAGCCCCTTACGGATCAACTCTACCTCGCCTTCGAGAGGAGTCTTTCGAGACTGCTTCCGTAGTTACCTCAACTCGCTTAAATACCCTCTCGCCGTTGCTTTGATGTCCTCCAATTTCAAGAAGTCATAAAACGCTTTGTCCCGATTGCGAGAAAGAGCCTCCTTCGTTTTCTCCAGCTCAGTACGAAGATAGGAGACCTCAGTAATTGGACCCAACTCAACCTGAAAAGCGGAGTAATATCAAGAGAAGTCTTCGACACTTAGGGACGCAATCCGAGCAAAAAGAGTTAAAACATTTTTGCCAAAACACCACAAGTTTTTATTGAAGTCAAAAGTTTGCAAAAAGCGGTGACCAGTCCGCAGTTAGGCGTTACAGAGAAAAAAGGAGAGGAAAAAGAAAATAGAGAAGAAGACGACAAAGTCAATGGTCGACCTCATCATCGGTCGGCACGGTTACAATGGCACGATCGGCACCACCCTCGCCCTCGGTGCCTTCGCCCTTCGGCCTTGTCGCGAGCACGGACAAAGGCATCTCTTCCTCACCCTCCACAGAGTCGTAGAAGTAATAGTCCGAGATGTCAAACCCGGGGTTCCGAGCGAGGATGTGCTTCAGAGCTCGGCCATAAGCCTCCTCCATGTTCGTCAGCATGTGAGCTTCGGCCTCGTCTCGAACAGCCTTCTCTGCGGCTGCCACCTTCGTTGCTTGCTCGCTCAGGGCTTCCTCCGTCGCCTTCCGAGCCTCAGACAGTTCCCCTTCGAGCCGAGCCCTCTCCTTCTCAATGGCCTCGACCTTGGAGGCCTCGGTGGCCGAGCTCTTTAGCGCCTCGGCAAGCCGAGCCTTCAAGTTGGCGACTTCGGCCTCGAGCGAAGTAGAACGGAGCTGCTCGGCCTCCAGCTCCTTCGCCGCTTTAGATCGTTCCGACCGTTCACGGTCATTCAGAATAGTCATCTCCTTCTCCTTGCTCTCGAATTCCTCGAGCAAATAGTTGAAGTGGCAGAGGGTCTGCAGGCAACGTAAGAAACTGTCAGGAACGAGCACAAAAACTTAGAAAAATCTTCAAGAAAGTGATTCACTACTTACCAACATGGTATTCCGAGCGATCTGCATCGCAGCATCCCCAACATCATGTGCCTTCAACACCGCTCGGTCTTTGGGGGTCGGCAGGTGTTTCACCGCCTGCATACAAATATTTCCATCCCCCAAGAACCTGTCAACCTTCATCACCCTCCAGTTGGGGACGAAGATGCGCTTGTGCTCCTCGGTCAAAATCCGCTCCGCCTCGGCAGTGAGCGGCGGAACGTCGAGAGCCAGCAACACGCCGATGTTGAACGCTCCACCAGAAGACCTTGGAGCATCCGTTTGCACCGACGGGGTCGGCACATCCGAAGTAGGTAAGACGGTCGGCACGATGGGGGCTTGCTCGGTCTCAGCCTGAGAAACTTCGATAACCGGACGCTTGGGGGTCGGAGAAACCGAGGGTACCTTGGGCGCTCGGCCGCCTTGAGGTCCGGACACGGTCCTCTTCCATTTCCTCGTCTCCTCTTCCCTGGCCACTCGGGCCTTTGCCATCAAACCTTTGTAATCCATACTGGAGGATTCTACACGAACCGAGTGAAAAAAGTTAGAGAAACTTTCAAAAACTTCAGAGACAAAACTAGAATAGAAGAGGCGTACTAGGGTCGATCGGACTGAGACCCCCTCGGAATAATGCCTCCTCCGTGATGTCCTTCCAACTGAGGGTCGGAAGGCCGAGCAACTTCTCCACGACCTCCGCCTCCTCATTACTGAGCACGGGCTCTTTCTTCGCCCTCTTCGGAAGACCGTCCCTCGACCACACGGTCGGTAACGCCCACGGCCCAGGAGCTCGGACGAGGAAGTACTTTTCCTTCCAATGCTTGATCGAGTCCGGGTTCTCGATCAGCTTTACGCCCTTCCTTGGCGAGAGGTAGTACCTTTGCTCATTCTTGCTAGGTTGGCAAGGTCGGTAGAGACTCCGGAGGATGAACATGTTCGGCTCGGCCCCGACCTCCTGGCATTGAAGAACAAACGCCATCACATGCCGCCACGTGTTCGGCATCAGCTGAGCCGGACACAAGTCGTACCACTGCAGCACCTCGACCACAAAAGGGTGCAGCGGTAGACGAAGCCCAGCATTCAGTGAGTCGGCAGGAAAAACACAAACATCGGCCGAGGATGAGGTGCACGCTCGGAAGCCGGACCCCGGGAGCAGAAGTTCGTACTCTGCTGGAATTTGGAACCCGCTCCGGATCCGATGTAGATCTGCCTCGGTCAGCACCGAAGAGATATGATCTACCTCAGAAGTTTCCCTCGGCTCATTCTCTTCGATTGATTTGGCGGTCCCCCTGCGTCACCTTCTCCAACAGTTCTCCAGAGTAGCTCCGCACACAGCCGACGCTCGACAAAATGCTCGGCTGCCGACCCAGCTCCCCTGCTGTCTTCGGGTGCTCAATAATTGTCTCCACACCCTTGCCCTTGTTTAGATCGGGGCCTCAACCTCCTGAAGTGGCTCGACAACCTCCCCGATTCTGTTCGGCCGAACTAAAGCCCCTTCGGTCGGCTCCACGACCTTCTTCTCTTTATCTTTGCTCGGCCTGACCATTCGGCTGACACCTAGGTCCGAGAAGGGGGTCTCGTCCGCGAAAGAAATCTTAGCTATTTTTACAAAGATGGGGAGAGGGACTGACCTTGAAGTGACTATTACGGCCAGAAAGATCACCGGAGATTAAAACGCCTGGCCGCAACAGCTACAGCGCCGCTCGAGAGTCTAAAAGCTTCGCTCGACAGTAAAAATCAAGAGTGAGAAAGTGAAAATGAGAAATGAGGTGAAGTATGAGGGGGGGGGGTGAAAACTTATAGTAAAAATGGACGTCTCTTGGGCTTTGTAACGTAAGGGCGCGACTCATGGGCCTCCCTTGAAAGCGTTACAAAAGGCCCCAAACGGCTAAGTAATAAAGAGACGACTGTTTGAAAAAAGGGAGCGATTTTCGACCTAAGTTTTGCAGCTCGGCACTTCCCAGAACCCATACGGCTGAGATCGTCCCACATCCCTTGGATCCAACACCCGAGCGACTGGCGATCCGGCCATATCGTTCGGATTCCGAGCAAGTGCCAATTCCGAGCTACGAAATGGTAGAAAAAACAACTTTCCTCCTCAAGTATCGTTGCAAGATTTTCGATCAGGACGGCCCAGATCGAATGCCAGCGTCACTAAACGACAAGATAGTGCTTTTCTTGGGAACCGAGCCTGCTTCGAGATCTGCGCCAGTCATACCATCGGCTTGAGATAGCTCCACGTCCCTCGGATCCAACACCCAGAGCGAAAGGCGATCCGAGCATAAGCGTCGGATCCGAGCAAGTGCCAATCCTCCGAGCTACGAAATGGAGGAAAAAAACAAACACTTTCCTCCTCAAGATTCGTGCAAGATTTCGATCAGACGGCCCAGATCATGACAACGTCACTAAACGACAAGATAGTATATTCTTGGGAACCGTGCCTGCCTCGGATCTGCGCCATCATCCAACGACTAGAGATCACTCCACGTCCTTCGGGATCCCCGACACACCGAGCGACAGTCGATCCGAGCCATATCGCTCGGATTCCGAGCAAGTGCTAATCCGAGCTACGAAGTGGAGAAAAAACAACTTTCTCCTCAAGATTCTAGTAAGATTTCGATCAGACGGCTCAGATCTTGCCAGCACCACTAAACGACAAGATAGTTTTTTCTTGGGAACTGTGCCGCCTCGAGATTTGCGCCGAGATCCGACGGCTCAGATCGCTCCACATCGTTCGGAATTCCGAGCCGAGCGACTAGCGATCTGAGCTACTCGCGCGAGGGAAGAACCGAGCCACTTCGCTCGGATGCCGAGCAAGTGCCAATCCGACCCTCGAAAGTGAAGAAAAATGCTGCCGAGCGTTTCTAACCGTTGGATCACTGCAAAAATCGCTGAGATGGACAGTCCAGATTACGCCACGTCCACTAAACGACAAGATAGTATTTTCTTGGGAGTGTGCCCTCAAGATTCGCTC